>OU342733.1:106513861-108913861 GCA_910589765.1 Avena atlantica | reverse complement strand
CATTGCTAATTATCAAATTAGGGTTTGATTTATTTCAAACTCAATTTAAATCCATATATTTTCCAAAACCAAAATAGTGGGTTGTATTTGAAATAAGGTATATTTTAAAAGCTTGTTTTAATATAAATAACAATTTTGTTAAAGGTTCCATTTATAATTTAGATAAATGGATCATGGTTTATTAATCAAATAGGGTTTGATATAATTAATAAAATCCCCAATTAAAATCCAAATATTTTTCAAACCCAATCAGTAGGTTTATTTGTAAATAAAGAATACTTGGAAACTTGTTTAAATTAAATAACATTTTATTTTAGGGTCTATTATTAATTATACACAATAGGTTTTCCTTATTTAATTCAAATAGGACTATTTATTGAGGTGTTTATTTTGAAATCTAGAATAAGGTCAAAGCATTTTAGTAAGTTTTATTTGTGAAAATAAAATACTTGGAACACTTAATTAAAATAAATTAATAAGTTTTGATGTTCCAATTTAAATTAGTAAAACCTTTTATTTAAATAAGGTTGGATATTAAATCCTTATTAATTTGTTTAAATAAACTTTAGTTAATTTAAATAATAAAATGTTTTAATACCAAAGCTTGGCCAAGGTTTTAATTTGGTTTTATAAAACATTCTTCATTTATAAACTTCTATTTCATTTAAAAATAAATCTTTTCACTCAAGATTTTCAAAATAGTATTTCCAAATGTTTTTTTTATTTTTCCTTTTATTAAATGTTTATCTTTTAGATCCCTTTGGGTTTTATTTAATTCAAATGGGTTTGAATTCCAATTAAATTCAAAAAGTTTCTTCTGACTCTGAAAATCAAATAAAGTTTTATTTTATTAATTTATTTTTCACATTACAAGATTTGGAAAATCTTGGGATGTGACAACCACTTGCCTTGGTAGTTGGGGGAGTAGCATAGAATTTCTCCCCGGAGATGAAGGCTGCGTTGGGTGCTCATAGTGTTTGACTAATCCGACGACCTAGCCTAGTACAGGATGAACCAGTGGTGTCAGAAGATGCGCAAAGGGCAGAGGAACATCATCGAATGAACGAGAGGCAAGGGGGCGCTCGAGGCTCACCGGAATACCTCGCCATAGTTCGTCAGGAAGCGGAGGTGTAGGTTGATTTGCAAGTAGCCTGGCGGCGATTGAGTGCAACAGTTTGGGGGGAAATGGTCGTGGTGCGGACAGGTTTAAGTAGCCAATGGGGGCGAGGGAATGGTGATGCGAATCAATGGCAATCAAGCCCAAAATCAACACAGCGGTGAATGGGGAAGAAACGGGCGGCGACGGCGTCTTCGCGCGCGGTGCGGAGGAGACGACGCTGAGCTGGCGCGAGGCCACTGGCAGTGTCACCAGGGTAGGGGTTGCACACGTGAGAGAGAGGGTATAGGGGGAAGGTGCCCGGGTGAGCTGCTGGGACGTTTCTGGCTCTGGGCTGAATAGCTGGCGCCTGTTTTATTGTTTTCATGTTTCTTTTTCTTTTTCTATTTGATTTTTCAAGAATGGTTTTGAAACCTTTTTCAAGTTAGTTTGAATTCAAATTTTCTCTAGGTTTTTATACAGTAAACCTTGCACCTATTTGTGTATAAAACAGTACTGATCAATCAACTACACTTTGATTCTTTAATAATAAAAAACCATGCCTTAATGATATATAGATAATAGGCATAAAAGTGGTTTTACTTGGAGTTTTGATTTGAAATTTTTTGTGCAAGTCATGAATGCTATGAATATATGAATGCAATGCATGCTTTTGTAATTCATGAATTTTGGGATGTTACAAATATCAGAGATGATATAATGATGAATAACAATCTAAACATAAACAACAATTCAATGGTTCCACTCACAAGCATCAACTACAAAATTAATCAACACTGGGAAAGTTTCCCCTAAGAACTATGCAAGATTCAACACAATTGTTATATCGGGATGGAGTGGTGATGATGGTGTTGGTGGAGATGGTGGTGTGGATGATGATGATGATCCCGATGAAGTCTAGCTTGATGACGGTGTTGATGGCGACGATCTCCCCTCTCTGGGAAGGAATTTCCCCGGCAAAAATCTGTCTGCCGGAGAGCTCTTTCTCTCTCTGTAATTTCTGCCCCGCAGAGGCGGAGGAATCTTTATGTTGTCGCTCCTCGTGTATTAGGGTTTCGATAAGAAGATTTAGGCGAAAGGACGGAGAAGGAGGTGGGCCAGGGTGGCCACATCCCCTGGTGGCACGGCCTAGGGTGGCCCGCGCATGGGGGGGTGTGGGCCCCCTGTGGCCCATCTCAGCCTCCCCTTCTGGCATCCTTCGTCTTTTGGAAAAATATGATTTTCCATATATTTTCTGGTATTTTCTAATCTTCACGAAAATTGCATCCAAACACCGCTTTTTCCATCAGAATCCTGACTCGCAGTTCATCCTCCAAGAATCATCCAACATGTAAAAATAGATGAAATAACATAAGTATCACCTCTTAATAAGAAATATATCAATGAATAACAACAAATTATGATATAGAATAGTGATGCAAATTAGACGTATCAATTCCCCCAGGCTTAGACCTCGCTTGTCCCTAAGCAAAAACTGAGCTAAGTAAACATGCCAACAGGTTTATGGAGTGAAGTGTCGATAAAAATAATACAGACAAGAAGCATCACACTTACCAATACAAAACTCATAATATAAAGCAACTCACCATTATATAACTTAACTTGCAATGAGTATGGGAGTCACAATAAAGATGCATGAAAAAAATCATAATTGGTAATGGCAAACTTTGTTCTTGGTCAGAGAACAGTTGACATATCATATTTTTTTAAGCAAAGCTTTTGTAAACAAGTTTATAACAGGAGTCCCATTACTCCAAAATAAAACGCTTTTCACAATGATGGCTTTCAAAGTAATACTCATTTAGATAAGAACAATGTGCAAAACAAGGAAGATAAGAAATATGATTGAATAAATCATCATATTAGTGATTGAAACACAACAACTCAAATGCTTGTTGGAGGTAGAAAGTAATAGGTTTTACTGACTCAATTGAGAAGTAAAAGAAAGGCCCTTTGCAGAGGGAAGCAGGGATTTCAAGTTTCACAAAGAGATTTCAAAAGATTATGGTACTTACAAGCTTTAAGCTCTCATTGCCCCTGTCATAAGCATCTTGAGATGATTAAGGTGAAATTGAACAAATATGGAGTATATGCTTGACAAAATATAAGTTGGCAATCTCATGTCCCTTGAGTACGAGGGCCGCTCCTCATGCTACTCAACTTTAGTTGCCGGTAAGTTCTTGTCATTGTAAATACATGTTTATCATAGAGAACCGCCAACGGGGTACCCCTTGCCCCATGATACAGGAGCTATCCCATATCAAAATGACAAGGCAAGCAGACAGTGAGCATCTCAACAATCTTTTTATTTGATATTTTCATAGGTTTTTATGGAGGATGCTTCATAGATTGTTCACTATGGTTATGCTGCATGTTTCCATCATGATTATGCATGGCTTAGGCTAGCGGCCCAAGAGTTTCTCTAACACACATACATAACCGCATGGACTTAAAAGCTCCCCTTTTATTTCACACCCACGACATCCATAAACAAAAGAGCATGATATTAATGGGGTAGATATTACAGGTGTTGAAAGCATTCCCCGTGACTGCACGGTTCTGCTAATTCCCAACTTATAGGTGCAAGCATATACAACATAGATGACACAAAGTTCAAGTTTATTAGGGGAAAGAAAATAAGGTGTGGCATCAAGTTCGTGAGAGCTTTACTAACTAGTTTTCTCATAATGAAAGAATTTTTAATTTGAAAGATAGATGAAGCTTGATAATTTACTTGGAATAGACATAATGCTACTAGGTAGATATGGTGGACACAAATGGCATAGGTTTAAGTTTAAAGGATTGGATGCACGAGAAGTATACCCTCTCAGTACAGGTTTTTGGCTAGCAAGGCTGGGAAGCAAGCAAAAGAGTTGAAGGAAACAAGGAAACATACAAGTGATAAAGTCAAACATGTAATCTTCCTTGAAAGCACAAAAAATATTAAATAAAGAATACTAAGCTTATGAGCCAATCAATCAAGAAAGAAAATGATATAAAATACCTGTAAGTGATTTTCTCTTTTCCTTTTAAACCTCAAAAAGTGTTGCTACTAACCAGAGATTAGTTTGCCAAAACCAATTTAGATTTACTTGATGCTCCCAAAGTGATACCAATACTATTCAACAAGATAAATAAAATAATAGAGATTGCAAACTAAAATAAGAAGTGCAAAAAGTAAAAGATGAAACTTCTCATTAATATTCCATAAAGGCACTCACACCAAGGGATACATAGATAACCAACCAAATGAGAGATACTTCCACAATGCAAACCATTCTATATGATAACTTCTGTATTCAAGATATGACTCTACTAAAAAGGTAAAAAAATGAAACATAATGATGTGATACCGCGGCACTCTCCCAAGATTGGAACAAACCAAGGGGATGCCAAAACCTGATGATGAATCACTCCTTCGGTGATGGTGGTGTTCCCTTGATGATTTTTTCAATCAGCTTCCTCAAATCCTCAATCTCAAAGGTTAGAATACGAATCAATTCCGAATTATTCTCAATGCAGTTCATGATCATGTCGGACCGAGAATCCTAGTCCTTGTTATTCTTTCCCCACTTTTCCTCCTTAGAGTGTTCTTTCCTTGCATGGTTAGAACGAGGCATATCCCAACTAGAGGGCAACTTCCCTTTGGGAAACTTTTGGAACTGCTGCTCATGTATAAGAGCATCGAAGGGGTTCTTGGCGCGTGGAGGAAGTGAGCATGGAGGGAGGCAATGATGCGGAGGTTTCCCTATTGTAGACATCTGTGCTGTCCACCTGAGCTTGATAGGGTTTGCCACAACTCCAATGCTCGCAAAAGTAGCGCGGGTGTCTGGATGCTTGTCTTCCTTCACTTCTTCTTCATCCTCAACCAAGATCTCTTCCGCCCTCTTGGGGTCTTGAAGATCATCTTCCACGAGCTTCTGCCCTTGTCGTTGGCGGAGACCATGAACTACAAGAAATGTGTTTACTTGTGACGTTTTTATAGTGACGGGGAATGAAATCGTCATAGATCTATGACGATTTCGCACAAGATGGTCGTAGATTGTTTGGAGAGGTCAAAACCCTATAAAATTATGACGATTTGGGCAAAATCGTCGTAATTTCTTCATACGAAAACGTCATAATTTACATGACACACCTGAGAGACTTATTTATAGAAGATTATGACAAATTTAAATCATTGTAATGTCTGGATCAGAATGTATTTAAATGATTAGAAGACCACATCAGTAATTCTGCCTACATGTCACATCTATGTGTCAATGTTTGCTTACATGTAGTATACACGTGTCAGCGCACCACCCGGGACCCACCACGAGCCTCATATGCAGAATCCAAACAGCAGCAAGCGTTTAACCCGTGACCTCCAACATGCAGGAAGCGACCCTTGCCACCAGACCATGCACCCGTTCGTGTTGTATATACAAGTCGCGGCCTTATATCTTAGTTCATCTGTTGGACTGGCTCAGTTTATCACTATAATGGTCCTCTGGGTGAAGCGATATGGGCCACGGTGGGAGGGACTAGGCCTTGCACGCACTAGGCCATCTCGGCTGGTATAGTTAGGTAGTTTTTTTTCTTCTTTTGTTTTTTTTTCATTTTCTTAATTCTTTTGTATCTTTTTCATAACAAGTCCAAAAGAATTGATTTTTGTCACTAATTTTTTATAAAATTCTATAGATCATTAAGATGTTAATTACAAATACTTTGACTATTTTAAAATAATGTATTTACTAATCTCATATTAGTCCATAGTAGGGATAATATCATATTTTAAAATATGATTTTGAAATTAGAGCTTCGAATTCAACATTTTGGATGATCTAGGGGATGAGTCTCGCTAAACTTGCATTGGGTATCTGAACAAATAACATATGTGAGTCTAAAGATGATTTTTTTCAAAATAGATCATGTACCTGTAGTTCAAATCGGACCCACTTCCTACCGATTCGGCAGGAAATTGTATTTTTCGCCACAGGTGAACGGAAAGGTTTGAGATACCCCGGTTGGGACATTGTCCATGTAAGGTGGTCTAATATTTTTACAAAATGTGGTGGTACCTTTCTAAAACTGTCATTTTGGTGGTTGCTTCACAAAATGCCCCGTTTTTTGCGCTCGGAAAATGGATTTTCCGTGCATTGAAAAGGAAAACTTCCTTCTGAAACATTGTTCGCCATCACAAGATGCACACGCGTGCACAATACGGGCACATTATCACAAACTATGCCCTGATTCTAGCAATAACACTGGTCGTTTGGCCTGAAAGCCATGAAACCTCATACCTGATAGGTCATTTCTAAGAAGGTTTTTTCGAGACACTTACAATATACCAAGTTTGGTATTTTTCCTTGAAAGTATGTCACATAATAAGACACCACGCAAAGTATTTGCATTGATCGGATCGTTTTTGAATTTTTTATGCCCGTTTCAAACTATGATCAAAACGGTGGGCATGGAGGTTCTAGGGGATGAGCCTCGCTAAACTTGCATTGGTTCTCTGATGAAATAGCATATTGTGAGTCTAAAAATGATTTTTTCCAAAAATCATGAGCATCAGATAATGTACCTGTAGTTCAAACCGGACCCACTTCCTACCGATTCGGCAGGAATTTGTCTTTTTTGCCAGGGGTGAACAGAAAGGTTTGAGATACCCCGGTTGGGAGATTGTCCATGTAAGGTGGTCTAATATTTTTACAAAATGTGGTGGTACCATTCCAAAACTGTCATTTGGTGGTTCCTTCAAAAAACGCCCCGTTTTTGCGCTCGGAAAATGGAAAATGGATTTCCGTGCGTTGAAAAGGAAAACTTCCTGCTGCAACATTGTTCTCCATCCCAAGATGCACACGCGTGCACAATACGGGCATATTATCACAAACTATGCCCTGATTCTAGCCATAACATTGGTCGTTTGACCCGAAAGCCATGAAACCTTGAACATGATAGGTCATTTATGAGAAGGTTTTTTCGAGAAACTTGCAATATACCAAGTTTGATATTTTTACTTGGAACTATGTCACATAACATGAAGCCACGCGAAGGTTTCACATAGTTCAGACCGTTTTCGAAAATTTTATGCCCGTTTCAAACTATGGTCAAAACGACAGACACGAAGGTTCTTAGCTAGGGGGCTGAGCCTCACTAAAATTGCATTGGATCTCTAAATAAATAGCATATTGTGAGTCTAAAAATGATTTTTTCGATCATGTACCTGTAGTTCAAACCGGACCCACTTCCTAATGATTCGGTAGGAATTTGTCTTTTTTGCCAGGGGTGAACGGAAAGGTTTGAGATATCCCAGTTTGGACATTGTCCATGTAAGGTGGTCTAATATTTTTACAAAATGTGGTGGTACCATTATAAAACTTTCATTTGGTGGTTGCTTCACAAAACGCCACGTTTTTGCGCTCGGAAAATGGAAAATGGATTTTCCGTGTCTCAAAAAGGAAAGCTTCCTCATGCAACATTGTTCTCCATCCCATGATACATATGTGTGCACAATATGAGAACATTATCAAAAAATATGTCGTAATTCTAGCCATAACATTGGTATTTCGGACTAAAAGCCATGAAACCTCGGACATGATAGGTCATTTGTGAGAATTTTTTTTGAGACATTCAACTATGTCACAAAATAAGACACCATGCAAAGGATTTGCATTGATTGGACCATTTTTGAATTTTTTATGCCCGTTTCAAACTATGGTCAAAACGACGGGCATGAAGGTTCTCAGCTAGGGGCTGTGCCTCGCTAAACTTGCATTGGATCTCTGAAGAAACATGATATTGTGAGTCTAAATAACATTTTTGTAAAAAATCATGGGCATCATATCATGTACTTGTAGTTCAAATCGGACCCACTTCCTACCGATTCAGAAGTAATATGTCCTTTTCGCGAGGGTGGATAGAAAAGTTTGAGATACCCCAGTTGGGACATTGTACATTTAAGGTGGTCTAGTATTTTTGAAAAATAAGATGATACCATTTTGAAACTTACATTTGGTGATTGCTTTATAATACACCCGTTTTTTGGCTCTCGAAAAATGAAACCAACCATTCAGAATAGAGAGACAGACTATCCACGGATCACCTCATAGAAGTAGATCTCAGCCGTTCATGTGGGCTCCATCCAATGATCCATTTCACCTCGCACTAGGTCTCCCGCCTCCCCTACCTGCCCACATTTTAATATTAAATGACTAAAAAGGACTATAGTTTCCAAAGTAGAAACACATAAATGTCAGGGGTAGTTTTGGGAAATCATATGCTCCACCCATCCAGATCGAGAAGAACATCACCTATACCCTAATCCCCTCCTACCCTGCAGCGCTCTCATCTCCCTTCTCCACACTACCCATCCGTCGTCGCCGCCACCACAAATTCGCGGCCGCGCCCATCCATCCGCCCTCGTGACCCACGGCCTCCCTCTCGCCTCGCCCATCCATCTGCCTTCTCCTGCCTGCAGAGCCGGTGGTTCCTCCGCACACTCCCTGGATCCATCTCCTCTTCGGCTAAATCCCATCGAATCCACGCACCCCTTGAGCTCTCCAACCCCGCCTCCTTAAAGCATTCATGGCGGCACGGCCGGCCTATTCGCTGGCGCAAGCGTGCGTTTGTGCATTGACGCGCGATGCTCCGTCAATCTTGCCTTGTTCGCGTCGTGCTCGTGGCCGGCAGAAGGCCCTACAGGGGGCCAAATCCCTGGCATCAGTGGTCGACAGATACCACGCCCTCCTCCACAAGGCCGTCTCACAATGTTGCAGCAGCATCAACACCCGAGCTCCGTCCGGGCCATGTCCTCCGGCGTGCTGGCCGAGAACAAGGCAGCCACTTCACATCCGGTGAGACCCCTTTCATCTTCAGAGATTGTCTTGTACGCTTATCATCATGGTCATGTTGTACTATTGTATTGTACTGGTATGTATGCATCTGTCAAACCTTTTTTAGCAAACACTATGGCCTGATGCATGTATTGTTTGCATGTTGTGGTAGCTTGCTTAGCTGAAGCCTGAATCCCCATGGTAGTTGTTGTTCATTGATGTTGAATGCAAGCATTGATGTTATTTACCGCTACTGCTATTTCTTGCTAATATATGACTAGTATGTTTATGTAAGCATCACTGTTGTTTAGTGTTCAGTAGCACTGCTTATTCATGTTGATCCATTGTTAGTATGTTAAATATAAGCATCACCACTGTTTCTTGTTGTTTTGTACAACCACAATGATCTAAGATTAGTGTGTTAAATGTAAGAAGCACTACTGCTTGTTGTTGTTAATTACCAATGTTCTAAGTTTAATATGATGAATGTAAGCACCAGTGCTGTTTAGTAGCACAGTTGTGAACTTTATACCTTGTTCATCTCTAAGGTTATAGATGTGTTGTTCCTATTAGCACATATGACTTGTTATATAAGGTTCTGCATTCTACAATGTAAACCTATTGCACATATGGAGTGTGCTGAGCATAATATGTAGCATCATCCTTGATTGGCCTTTATTTTAATTGGTTCTCCTTTCTACAATGTAAACATATTGCACATATGCAGTATACTGTCTTCACTTGGGCATACAGTGTAGGTTGTGTAGTTAGACTTGGATCTAAGCAGTTTTTTTGCTAGGACTTGTATCTAAGCAGTTGATCTTCATTTCTTCATATGTCTGTGATGTGCTTTTCCTCAACACACTCAAGCCAGGTTTGTTCCTGTTATCCCTTGCTCCTATCATGGTTGCTTTATTTAGTGCTTTTTACTCATGCATGTCCTTGATTTGGCACTAATTCGAGTAGTGCGAGCTCTGTCGGATTTGTAGAGCCTTGTTGAAGATTTTGAAGGTCTTATGGACTAGTTATGTGCTTTGTGTTGTCTTCTAGATTCTTGGTATGGTGTCACTAAATCACATGAATAGGTGGTGTTTCTAGTGGTGTAGATCTGGAACTAGCCTTACTTTTGATCTAGCATGACATGTATTCTTGTAGCTACATGTTTCTGTTAGATAAGTTGGATGTTTACTTACTGCAGTTAGTGCAGTCGTATTCTTCCTCATAGGACATGAATTTCTCCATTGAAGATTATGGTATATCCTCTTATTCACATGCTTTCCAGAACACACGATGCATATCTGACTTGTTGTTGTCAGGTGCGGTGGTCGCTGGTGAGTGCACGCGGGAGCTGGGAGTCGAGGCGCTGCACATTGAGCTACGCAAGTGAGCTGACAACATGGTCATCTCAAGTGAGCTACACAAACCTCTTGTTTTTAAGTCTACTAGTCATTCCTGCCTGCTCACTTACACATTAGTCTAGTAGTATTGTAGTAGATTATTACACGTCCAGCCAAACAAAAAGAATTACTACCTCGGTTCAGAAGTGACTTGTATTTGTATAGTTTTGCATATATTTAGACACGTCACTTGTTACTTCACTTCTCCTTCTGCTTGGTCGGTCTCATTAAAAGGTACTGCTCCCTCTTGATAAAACACTCATAGAACAATTTGTTTCTCTCAAATTCCACACATAACTGCACATCATTTCCTTACACAACACACTGAAATACTACTACAAATCATCCTTGGATAAGGCAATTTGGACACATGATGGGTTGAAGTTCTACTAAATTAGCAGTGTTTGACTATAGAATTATGGTGCAAAGCATAGATGAATTACACTAGCGTAACAATCTGTTCTTCTATTTATCTGCTGTTTATGTCTTTATCTGCTTGTAATTACTCTCTATTTATGAGCTGATAATTATGTTGCAAAACATAGATTGAGAACTTTTTATGAGCTGCTATTTATCTGTTTGTAATTGTTTTGTTGAACTATTGCAGATATACTCTTTACAAGATCTACATGTTGAAGAAGTGGAAGCTTGAAGAAGTTCCAGAATATAAAAGAGTAGATAGTTTTTAAACTTGCCGAGAGTTATATTTATAGATTCCATTGTGACGACGGTTAAGCATGTTGTGATGTGAATTTTGAGCGTGGAACTTCATGTGTACTTTGTTTTCCCACTAGAATATTGTATGAATTGATTCTAGCCATTGTTTGAATATATTCATGTGTTTTCTCTGCTGTCTAATTGATATATTTTATTTTAATTAATATTCTGTGAAAAGAATGAACCTAATGATTGGGACCACTGCCTAGAAGAATATGACAACTGGGACCCACTGTTCGTAAATATATGATGAATTGACCTAATAAGGCCGTAAATAGCAAATAACTGGACTAAAAGGATAAGGCCCAGTACATAAAAAGGGCTGAAATGTTGGGATTGGCCCATGTAGCATATTTCAATTGGTAGGAAAAAAAGATAAACATGCCAAATTACTGGGCTTAGCCCATATGGACCACTAAAATGGACCGGACTGATTTCATACTATGACATTCGCATTTCGTCATATTTTTTCCTCGTCAGATCGGCCACGTAGGATCTGTCCTGGCCTGGCTAGATGGACCGTGACGATACTCGATTGTCATAATGGTTATGACGATACAATATCGTCATATATGGTTATGACGATTTCGTCAAAAACTTCGTTGTATGCAATTACTGACGCTCAGTTTTTGACGATATGTTTTTATCATAAGATCATCATATATTATAGACAATGACGATTCAGTGAGGAAAATGGAGGGTCATGTATCAGCAGATTCCTTTTAGTGATGGTGCCTCTAAACTTGAGAAATTTTCCTGACAGAAACAGATCCAAAAGAAAACACGACGAGAACACGATATACGAACCTTCGGGGATCTGGGGGGTTATATATTACGAAGTTTTATGACATAAGGAAGGTACTGTGCGAAAACAGGATGGAGGCAGACTCCGGGCTGATCACACCCCCTTGTGGCGCGGCCAGGCAGGGCCCGTGTCACTAGTGGGTGTGGCCCACCCGGGCTCCGTTTCCTCCTCTTTTTTGTCTCGTAAGCTTCCATATGGAATAAAAACTGCAAAAATATAAAAAGTGAAGTTTTTTATGAACCTTCTGTTTTCATCACTTTTACCTATTCGAGAATGGACTCTGCAGATTCCTTCTCTCCAAGACTTGAAAGTTCCTTTCACATAAAGCTTCACACAATCTTAATTGGAAACATTAGTGCATACAAAAACAAAGAACCTTTGGGTTCACATTTGAAGTGAAATCCTTCAAAACAAAATATATTGTAGCAACTCCTTTCAAAATCTCAAAAATAATCTAGAAGGAAATCGATTTAAGAGGCAGATGCAAATGATGGCAGAAATCTGTCAAAACAGACTAGCAGGTAAAGATTAATTTTTCGAAAATATTCTGTTGCTCAAATAAAAAAGTGCAAAACTAACGAAAGTTGGATAACAACTTGGGGCACAAGCTCAGAAAATTACAGTTCCATCTGACATACTGAGATCTTTCATGAATTTTTACAATACAACACAAAAATCTGTCCTAGGACAGCAACTTTTCTCAAATCACCTACTTCTCAGAAGAGGTTGATCTTGACACAAAAACCAAACAAAAAGGATAAGGAGCGGTTATTACAGGGGTAATAACTTCTAAGTATCAAAGAAACAAAAATCCAAAGAATACTAAAATGGGTTGTTTCCCAAAAGCTCTTTCTTTATAGCCATTAAGATGGGCATGATAATTTCAATGATGCTCATATAGGAGATATAGATTTGAAATGAAAGAGAGCATAAAGAATAAAATATCCAACACATTTAAGTCTAACCCACTTCCTTTGCAAGGGAGTTTCATGAGAAAAAAAATTGTTGAAACAAAAGGCTACTAGCATAGGAAGACAAAACAAGTGCAAATTCAAAGCTTTCAGCATAAAGCGTGGAAACTTAATATTATTGAGATGCATAAAACCATGTTTATCTCTCTCATAATAACTTTCAGTAGAACTTTGAATAAAGTTGACAATGTAATTGTCACAAGAAACAACTTTGTCATTGGAATGAACATGCTTACAATCATCAAAAAGAGGTCTAAGATCATAAACTGGATCAATAGAAGCAAGTTGTTCACCCCTAAAATCCTCATTAGGAAAATTATTTTCATAAGGAGCTTTCACAAATTTGGAAAACTTAAACTCATAAGAATCTCCATCAAACATTGTTAAAACTTTCTCCTTCTTACAATCTATAATAGCTCCACAAGTGTTCAAGAAAGGTCTTTCAAAAATGATAGGACTCGTTTTACTAGCAGCTGAACCAAGCACTAGAAAATCACCAGGATATTTACTCTTACCACAAAGAACTTCATCATCTCTTACAATACCAACAGGAAAAATGGTTTCGTTATTAGCAAGGTGAATAACCACATCAATGTACTCAAGTTCACAAGGACCAATTTCATGCATAATTTCCCCATAAAGCTCATAAGGAATAGCACTAGAACTTGCACCAATATCACATAACCATAATAGCAATGATCACCAATTCTAACAGAAAGCACAGGGAAACTAGCTTTCCTATCTTTACTAGGATGAGAGACAATATTAGAAGCATCTTCACAAAAGATAATGTGCCCATCTTCTACATTTTTAGTGACAAGATCTTCCATAATGGCTACTATAGGCTGAATATTTATTTGTTCATCAGGTTCAACAGCTTTCTTTGTACTTTTGCTAACCACATTAGCTATAATAGAATGTTCCTTTACCTTCGCAGGGAAAGGTATTTTATTAATATAAGGTCCATGTAAAATAGGATCAACAATACAAACTGCAGTATTTCTAATAGGAACATGATTAACAACATCTTTATAAGGTGCATGGTACTTTTCCAACTTCTTTTTAGGAATTTCAATATAAGAGGCAAAGGCTTTAAAGAAATTTGCAATACTTTGAGAATCAAGACCATACTCAGTACTAATATCATGAAAGTCATCGGCTCCCATAAAATATTTAATGGATTCATAATCATAATTTATACTTGAATTTCTTCCTTTGTCATTCTCCCATGCTTCAGTGTTTTATTGAATACGGTCTAGAAGATCCCATTTAGCTTCTTCTTTCATATGTGTGAATGATCTAGAACAAAAAGCATCTAATAAATCTTTATCATGAAGAGAAAGCCTTGCATAAAAGTTATTAATAATAATATTATTAGGGAGTTCATGAATAGGACATTTAAGCATTAGTAACTTCAATATCCCCCAAGCTTGGGCCGTACTCTCTCCATCACGAGGCAAAAAGTTATATATTTGGTTCCTATCCTTATGAATCTCACTGGGAGGATAGAATTTAGAATAAAAGAGAGGTACAATTTCCTCCCATTCCATAGATTGTCCATTCTTTATCACCTTATAGCATTCTTCAGCTCTTCCTTTCAATGATATAGAGATTAACTTCTTCTTAACTTGTTACGTTGTGATACCTTCACACTTAAACAAACCGCATAATTCATGGATAAAAAGGAAGTGATCACCAGGATGGACAGTTCCATCCCCAATGTAATAAGTATCCATAACACGATCAACAATTCTTGTAGGTATCTTAAAAGGATCTATCTCAAAAAGTGGTGGTTCATCTACTACCCTAGCAGTGGTAGTAGCTTCCCCAAATAGTAAACCAAGTGGGTTATTGATGTCTACACACTTCTATTCTTGTAGACAGCTGTTGGACCTCCAAGTGCAGAGGTTTGTAGAATAGCAGCAAGTTTCCCTTAAGTGGATTACCCAAGGTTTATCGAACTCAGGGAGGAACTGGTCAAAGGTATTCCCTCTCAAGCAATCCTGCAATCAAGATACAAGAAGTCCCTTGTGTCCCTAACACACCCAATACACTTGTCAGGTGTATAGGTGCACTAGTTCGGCGAGGAGATAGTGAAATACAAGCGGTAACGGTGCTAGAAAATAGCTTGACGGTGAGGTAAAGACTAAAGCAAGCAAACATGCAGCAGATCTAGATGCAAACTGCGTTTCAATGTTTAGAAACAAGGCCTAGGGATCATACTTTCACTAGTGAACACTCTCTCATATAAATATCCTCTCTTCATGATACTACTCTTAACTACTCTCTGGTTGGACACTGTAATCATCAGTAGGGCTATAACAACACTCCTCAAAGTCCACCTTCCCCAATCTAGATAACCCCACACTGTCACCTTGAGTGCTAGATGGTTCCAACAAACACCACAATTTCATAGAGACATCCAACTCCAAATATAACTCATAAAAATTATTCAATCTAGCCAAAGTGCCACACACGGTATGCACGCTGTCACTTTCACACACGTGGGGAAAAACATAGATCTATTAAAACACAAAGAGTATTTATGTAGACTCAAACCTAAGTGCCACCATGGCGTGCACGCTGTCACTTTCACACACATGGGGAGAGCAAAGATCTAATGAAGCACTTGAGTAGCAAGGTAGATCTACTTGATTACAAAGCTCATGATCACAATATGACCATGCATAGAGAGAGAGATGAACACATAGCTACTGGTAGAGCCCTTAGCCTCAAGGAAGAACTACTCCATCCTCGTCATGGAAATCAGCAATGATGATGAAGATGGCGACGGAGATCGATGGAGATTGCTTCGGGGGCACTTCCCCATCGCGGCAGGGTGTCGGAACAGAGACTTTCTGTGCCCCGAATCTCCCTTTCGGTGGCGGCGGCGCTACGGAGGTTTTTCTGTAAGTATGATTGATGACTTAGGATTTTCTCATCGGGGGCTTATTATAGGCGAAGAAGCGAGGCTGGGAGGCGGCCGGAGGGCCCACACCCTACCCAGGAGCGGGGTAGGGCCCACCCGCGCCTAGGGGGTGTGGTGGCCCTGGTTCGCCTCTCCGTCTCCCCTCTGGACTTCGTGTCGCCCATGGTAAAATATTGACTTTGGCTTTTGTCCCGTCCAATTACGAGAATATTGATTTTCTGCCTTTCGGGAACCAAAAACAGAAGAAAACATGCAACATGCACTGTGGAAACTTGTTACTAGGTTAGTTCTAGAAAATATATAAAAACACCTCAAAGTGTAGAAAAAGCAAAGCAAAGTAGATACTAAACAAGCATGGAGGATCAAAAATTATAGATACGTTTCTGACATATCAGTTATCCATAATTGAAACAAAGTAATAAACATAAATAAAAAGCAATACTCATAGTAGAAGTTTCCTTTACTAGTTCCACTCTTCAATAGCGCTTCACTCCCCGGCAACGCCGCTAGAAAATAAGCTCGATGACCCACAAGTATAGGGGTTGTATCGTAGTAATTTAGATAAATAGGAGTGTCGATCCCAACAAGGAGCAGACGTTGTTGACTAGTGGTTTGGAGCAGGAAACCTCTGTAAATACTTAGCAAACATATTTTTAGGGGTTTTTGATAAAGCAAAGAAATAAAGTGCAAGTAAATAAAGACATCAAATAATTGACGCAAGTGGCCCAATCCTTTCTTAGCAAAGGACAAGCCGGTTGTAATACTTATGACGACCAAACGTTATCAAGGACACATGAGAATACTGTCAAGTGCTTTCGTTTCATATAATTTATTAATCTTCTTTGGTTTGATAAGTGTTGTGTGGGTGAACCTGTCCTAATGTACCGACCTTACTTGGACTAATACATACTTGTGATTAAACCCCTTGCAAGCATCCTCAACTACAAGAAAGTAATTAAGATAAAAACCTAACCACAGCCTTAAACTCTGAGATCCTACACTCCCTTGTGCAAAGGTTTCCTAACAAGGGTTCAGGTTTCTGTCACCTCGGCAACCCCACAATTAGTATCCAAATACACAATGCATTCCCCTAGGCCCATAAATGGTGAAGTATCATGTAGTCGACGTTCACATGACACCACTAGGAGAATAGAACCACAACTTAAATATCAAGCCATTGAATAATACCTCAACACAATTCCACTACTAACAACATGACTTCTCCCATGTCCTCAATAACTAAAAGAACTACTCACGGGATATCATATGGATCAAGATCAGAGATGATAGGACGATGAATAACAATCTTAACATAAACAATAATTCAATGGTTCCACTCACAAGCATCAACTACAAAAGTAATCAACATCAGGAAAGTTTGCCCTAAGAACCATGCAAGATTCAACACAATTGTTACAACGGGATGGAGTAGTGATGATGATGTTGGTGGAGATGGTGGTGTGGATGAGGATGATCCTGATAAAGTCTAGCTTGATGATGGTGTTGGTGGCAACGATCTCCCCTATATGAGAAGGAATTTACCGACAGAAATCTGTCTGCCACTGAGCTCTTTCTCTCTCTGTAGTTTGCTCCCCACAGAGGCGGCAAAATCTTTGTGTGGTCGCTCCTCGTGTATTAGGCTTTCGAGGAGAAGATATAGGCGAAAGGGCGGAGCAGGAGGTGGGCCAGGGTGGCCACACCCCTGGTGCCGCGACCTCGGGTGGTCCGCGCATGGGGGGGTATGGCACCCCTATGGCCCATCTCAGTCCCCCCTTCTCGCATCCTTCGTCTTCTGGAAAAATATGTTTTTCCATATATTTTCTGGTATTTTCTGATCTTCGTGAAAATTGTATCCAAGCACCGCTTTTCCATCAGAATCCCCTAAGTGTGTCACCCTAAGGTTCGCGAATAATGCAAACATGATTGAGACCCCTCTTCGATTTTCCATAGAATAGTGATGCAAATTGGACGTATCAGTATCCCCTAAGTGTGTCACCCTAAGGTTCACGAATAATGCAGACATGATTGATACCCCTCTTCAATTAATAATCAGCAGGAGAACTTGGAGATCCGTACTGACTCCCAACGATGACTTCTTGTGATCGTGTGAACCTTTAACATTGTAACTAAATCCCTTTGCTCGTGATATATTTCATGTCCGACATTCGACCTTCGGTATCTCCATACCTAGTTTAATCTCATTACTGACATGTACTCTTTTCTTGTTCCCGTGATATAACATTCTAGTGATCCCCATCACTTTCTTGCAAGCTATTCAATGTGATATCACCGAGAGGGACCAGAGTATATCTCTCCATCATTTGGATGGACAAATCCCACTATTGATCCATTAGCCTCTACATAACATTATCAGAGTATCTGAACCCACCTTTATAGTCACCATGTTATGGTGTGATGTTTGATGTTATCAAGTTACTCTCCCGGTGTTAGTGATTGACATGATCTCATGGTCTAAGGACTAAAGTTACTTTTTATGATGTTATAGTAATTTAAACATAATGACTTTGGTCGTCTTACTATACTTAGGATGAATGCTCATCACATCATTCCACCAATGCTATGACCTCATTATTAACAACATCCAATGTCCATGATCAGGAAACCTTGATCATCTTGTTAATCAACGAGCTAGTTTATATGAGAGGCATAACTAGGAACTATTTATTTGTTTATTAAACACACACGTATTAATGTTTCTGATTAATACAATTATATCATTCAAAATAAACATTTATCATAAACAATAAATAAGATAATAACCACTTTATTATTTCCTCTCGGGCATATTCCCTTCATGTCAAGCGTGGAACATGTCTCATATCGAAAGTACATGAAAGTTTGTAATAACATGACCATCAATGCCCACATCTCCATGTGTTCATACCATACAAATCATCTATGCATATACATAGCTATGATACCACTGATGGTGTTTGTTGCATAGAAAACAAAAAAATTCCTACGGTGGCACCTGCCAAGATCGAATCTACGCGATACTTGTAGCGGTTTTAGAAGGACTCACCCTTGAATACCGTAAGCAGGATAACATTTCCGCAAACAAACATGGATGGTGTAGAGTGTACACGACCATCCTCAAGGACGTGCAGACGATCAACACGACGAAGGGCAGCGCCTCCTTAATTGGTCACACATATGGTGTGCCGACGACTCCTTTCACTTGCTCCATGTTGGGAAGCGGAAGTAGAGGATCCTTGGGAACTCCAGCAGCACTACGACATGGTAGTTGTGGTGGTGGAAAAGATCTTGAGAAGGGATTCGGCTAAGCAGCGTACTCGTGGAAATGGACAAGGCTAACAAGGGAGATGGAATGATGTGTGTGTAGAGGGGGTCTCCACCTCCTCCTTTTATAGGAGAGGGGGGATGCGCCCAAAGTCCATAAACTAGCACATAGTGGTGCCCTCACCTCTCCCCTCTTGATGGTATTGGTCTCCACTCACACAAATCAAAGGGTCACCATAATTCAATTAATTCCCACTCAAAAATCAAAAGTCTTTCAATTAAAGCACTTTAATTCACATGGTTTCATTCCACTCAATTTAATGAACACTTAATTTAATGAGTACTTAATTTAATTAACACTTCATGTAATGAACACATTAACAATTTAATCCCTTGGATTGTTTCGATAAACTGAAATGTAATATCCCAGGATTAGCAGCTAGAAATAGACAGGACACATGTGTTTGCCCTCACCTCCGGAGAATTTTCGTGAAAAACAAAAAGACCTATAGAGGGATCGAGGTCTCTCTTGTTCTAAAGGAAACAATAGGGCAAGTGCGACGGATTTCGACATGATCTCTATTGAATGTTCATGTTTGAGGGAAAACAGTTTGAGTTGAATATTCAAATACTTTATTTGAATTCAAAAGTAAATTGAAAAGAATTAATAATAGAATTTGAATGGTAAATTCTTGAATAAACAAATAGATATAACAATATTCACAATAGATTTTAATTATACAATAATTTGGAATTATTATTTCAAAAACAATAAATATTACATAACATTTAATAATACAAGTATATAAGAGGTATAACAAATAGTAACTAGTACAATCTATAAATGAAATAAATAAAGCATTTACTTTGTTACAATTAGAATAATCCAAAGTTTACAAAATGGATAAAGAAATTACAATACTTTCCACCTCACCAAAATAAATAAATAAAAGGGTAAATTACAAAAGAATAAAGTGAAAACTAAAAATTATTTCTAAACTTAATTTCCTATTCATCTCTGGTATCTTATTTTCTTCTTATTCCTCTGTCCCTGCAAAGAAACACAAAAGATAAAAAAACAAAAGAAAATAAAATAAATTAAAGGGAATTTTTTTGGTTAATGCTACTCTCAGTCTGGCATAGTGTTGCTATGCTAATCTCATCTTTGATTATGGGTTAAAAGGGCCACATAGGATCTGTTCTTATCAAATTTAGGCTTCATCCATCAGCATCATTAGCATAGAGTTAATATTCCACTTGGCAACACCAAAAATAAAGCTTATCTTAGGATAAGGTCAAGCCAGTCGAGCTGATCAACATGGAAAATATCTCTAGCCCTGAAACCTACACTAGGACAAGGTCCAGCAAGCTAGCAAATTATACAACACATGCACAACTCTCTGCTGTCAACACCACAAGAGAGCACCACATAGAGAAAGAGCACAACTGTAGCTAGCAAAACTATAGCATTCCACATCCAACCAGTCCATATCCACAACTCCAGAGCACAAGTTTCAGCACCAAAACATTCCCAATGCACCACAACCACATCACTAGTACCCTGGTTGCTTGTGGAAGCCATCCAGGAGCACCAGAAGGAGGACATGAGTAGGGAGGAGAAGGTTTACCAGAAGATTCAATAACAACTAATCAAGATCCATTACTAGAACAAGCTTCAGGAAGCTCAAGGTAGGAAGAAAATAAGAACCATAGAAGATATAGTGCATGTTATATCTGTTCTTGTCTGTTTTAGATAAAAGGGCAAGAAGAGGAAGTAATAAAATATAGAAAGGAGAGGATTTCTCTTAGTCCTGCATAGAGGTGCTATGCAAAATCATCATCAAGAAATGAAAACCATAGCAAAATATTTGTCCTTATCTAGAGCTGTGCCTCAGCCTTTGCATCCTTCGCAGGGACAAATAGCAGAAGATTAGACTGTTTGAATCTACTGTTGTGCACACTCCACATGGGAGGCACCACAATAGTAGATCCAATAACAGTAGAAGCCACTAAGATGTTTAACACTAAACATCAAGTACCAAAACTGTTGTTATTAAAAATAAAGCCTCAGACTTTTGCATCACTGGCCAGAGAATTTCAAGTCAATAGCCACATATAAGTCATCTCAAATAAATGGTTCCATTTCCATTTATACAAGTATTGGAGTACATCAGATCATGCTAGTTACAAAATCACTGTCCACACTCAAATTTGAGGCACCACAGTGATATCTACACTAACATAAGCTACTACTTTATCTTGCCACATCATTTTCCTAGTCCATTACCTAGGAATCATTGGAGAGTAAGTATCACATTATCAATGTAAATTTAGAGTCATCACTGAACTCTAAACAAAACCAAGTACAACACTGAACCAAAGGTTCAGTTATCATACATGATTCATAGTTTGTTGTAGAAAGCCAATCTAGCAGTCATAAGGTTAGCCAAAGCTATCATCTCAAATTGATGCAGCAACCACAAGATCATTCACTATGAATTGTCCAGCAGTACAAAGAAACAACACATTAATAGGCTAGGTATTCTCATGTCCAGTAGTAAAATTCGATTTTAGATTTAACAAGTAAGGTTCAGTTAACCACACAATAAAGATAATATGGTTCAGAGAGGAACTTTGTTTAAATTAAAATTTAGAGAACCAAGATATAAAATAAGATCAATGGAATCTAGCTATATAGCAAATAAACTTACATATGTAATGCATGCATTTTTAGCATGTTAAAAGGACCCAAACAGCCACCATGCATATGCTACTACACATTAAATAAACCTGTGTCTAAGAATACAAGATGTATTCTCTATTGTCAAAGTAAGGTGCAGAGAAATAGCACAAGTGTCCTTTAGGCATACTTGGGCATGTACTTGGACAAAACCATGCTTTGTTAGTGTTCTAGAAGTACACTAGGTACAAAACAACATAAAAATCATCTAAATAAAACTTCACACAACCGTTGAGACATCATTTGAGAAAGTTCCATACTTGTTCAAGGGTAGGACCTGTAACTCTAGTTATGAAATAGCACTAATACCAATTTGACCAATGTTTTACACTCATCTTCATAACCTAGTATATACTAAGAAGAACATCATCATGATCTTATACTAGAAAGTCACTGCCATAAGCAAACCTAGGAGTTCACTGGTAGTACACATGGTCACAAATTTTCATCATAGATATTGATAACAAACACACCAGTATACAAGAAATTGACACTATCATTCAGCATAACCATTATCACAAGAACTACTAGAACAATATTAGCTAATCCTAAATCACTTGTATGATCCTTAAATCTAGTTAAATCAAGCAATGGAGGTATACTCCATGAATCAGAACCTAAACAAAAAGGGGAAAATTGGCATACCTCACTATAGTAGAGAAAAGTGTACCAGGAAGCCGACGCCGGGGTTGCAGAGAATACCATCCCGCTAGAGACAGAGAAACAAATAATCCCAGTAGCATCACCACTGTCCACCGTCATAGCAAGGTTCCTTGGCAGCGGACTGAGGGCGTCGGGGTTGCACCGCGACACCGTCCCTCCGGCGTCAGGTATTGGAGAAGGCGAGATAGTTAGAGAGAGGCTCCCGTTCTTCCACGAGCAGCAACCGGAGGTGCCGACGCGGGAGCCACATCGTGACCTTGAGCCATGGCGGCTAGGGTTTCGTCCAGGCACGCACGGGGCCGCGATGGAACCCAATCGACAGAGAGAAGGAAGAGGAGGCGGTGGAAGGCCAGCGCCAGCACACGGCAGCAGCCGACGACGGTCAGATGAGCGCCGGTGGTGGCGTGAGCATGCGTGGCAGAGGAACGAGGGAGAGCAGGGTTGTACGCGGGTGTGCAAAAGATAGGAAGGGGAGAGTAGGGACGTGGTCTGAATGACCAAGCCGGGTCCAATTGGGCAAGGCTGGCCCATGTTCCCAACCAAACGGCCCAAATTAAGTAGGATAAGAAATAAAATAAAATAATGAATTACCAAAATACCCTATAAATATTTCTAGCTCTAGAAAGTTATAGAAAAATCCTAACAATGTATTAGAATCATCACAAAAATAAGATCCACTTAATAAAAATATAAATTTACTTGTTAAAGATAAATATAAAGCAAATAAAAATGAACGCCATTAAATCCTAATTAAAATTTCATAAAATAAGGAAGTATCCTAAAAAATTAAATAAAAATCATTTTTATGTATAAAAATAAATCTACTATTTTATAAAAATACTAACCTAATTTTTTATAAATAAAATATGAAGTAAATATTTAAATACATTTAATCCTTTATGGAATTTTATAAACATAAGAAAAATACCTAAAAATAAATAAAAATCATTTTTAAGATCTTGAATAAAGTTATTACACTAAAAAAATATATGTATTGAATATATTTGTAGAATTGTTTTTAATATTTTAAAGTAATAAATCCTTATCTATTATCTATTTTTGGAATTTCTTTAAGAACATGCCTTAAGTAAGAAATAATTATATTTCTTTAGAACCAGAACTAAGGTTTATAATAAAACTTAAGTGTAAATTATTAACTTTATAAGATACTTTGAAACCTTAAATAAATTTTTTAAACCACAACCTTCAAAATAACTTTATTCATCATTCACTGATATTAAGGGGGAATAATCTCAAAGTATAAATAATAGTTAACATGAATTTAAATCTAATACATTAATAATATCATCCAAATTATAATTTCATTTAATAATTGCATATTATTTTCATAATAGCAAAACAAATTCAATCTAGTCATTCACTTAAATATAAAGTGAATAATTCCACACCTTAATCATATTTATCATAAATCCAAAACTTAAGTAAGAATAATTAAAACAAATTACACCTTAAGATTACTTACCCTTTTAAAGTTAACTTTAGCCTCAAAGCTTATAAATATCATGTCTAATAAACTACTTAGGTTTCATAGTTAACTTGGTCTATTTCAATTAAGACATAAAACATCTCAAGTCCAAACTAATCAATCAAACACCAAAAGACATTCATCATGTTCTATTAACAATAAAGATGGTTGAAACCTTAGAAAGGAAATATTTTATTCAAATGTTATTCTTTTTGCCACTTTAAACAATAATCCCATAATAAATTCTTCAACTCTTAACAACTAAAACCAAGGACTTTTATCTTAGTCTACCAATGACAATTAATCATAATCACATTACTTTATACTTTACCTAAATATTTAGAATTGCTATCACTTAAGTTCCTTATAAAGGTCATTACTTATAAAGTAAAATTTGAAGATAAACCAAGTCTTAAAAGAATCACCTAAGTTCACTTCACTCAAAGAATTGGGAATTCACTTTGGGAGTTTTACAAAAATGCATATCATTACTTATGCATAACTGCATCTTGCTTCTATAAACATTAGTCCTTACCAGACCAATGATGCTGATTTCAGATATTGGATCTTATATTGTCTCGAAGACCGTTAGTGCATAATCTTGCAATCACAAAAGGCAAGTTCACACTTGGTCATGTCCTTTGATTATTTTCTGTAAAGTATTTTGCAAATCAAGTGTGGTCTTCACCTGCATTTCAAAAAGGTAAGAAAACACCATTTTCATAATAATATGATTATAGGTTATTTACCATGAGGTAATAACCTACTATGAAAGTTCTGGTGGTAAAGTAACATAATACCTAGGACTTTACAACCAATGTCGCTAGTGATTCTTGCGCCGTATATTTCATGTTAACCATGAGATTTGGAATGGGACGGAGAAGTCAGCTGGATTGGCTCCCTTTCGCATGCATTGGACACTGTTCTGGGCGTTTGTAAGTTGCAGATCGTGGGTATAGCCTCTTTATACAGGGAAAGGTCTACCATGGATCTGGGCCTACAAAAGACAGATTTCTAGTGTTAATGGTTGTTGTGTGTATCCAACTAAGGTATAGCCGTTTTATATGGGAAAAGGTCTACCTTGAGTTTGGGAATACAACAATTGCGGTATATGCGGGGTCGCGGCGAAAGATAATGATTGGCTTGGATCATAGTCTGGGCCTCATACCAAGGAAGTATGAACGGTTTCGTGGCCCGAATGTGCAACAAAGCTAAGATCTTTCATGGGTAAAGTGACGCACCTCTGCAGAATGTAAGAACTGTAACTTGTTACTCCCTATTCCGGGAAGGAGCTGTGAACACAGCGGGAAAGGAACTCCATGAAAGTTCTGGTAAACCCGTGAAGGCTGACAGACATTGCTTTTCAAAATAAAAGCAACCTTTGAAGAAATGTTTACAAAAACCTGCATTGCCTATGACCTATGGTCTGTGGCTGTAGTTATAGTGCATCAAACACTCCTTTTCTAGTGAACTTGCTGAGTACGCTCATACACAACGTAGCTTCTTAACCCTTGCTAGATTCTGAAGCCATTAAGACGACGTCTACATCAAGTCATGTTCTAGGAATCATCATCAAAAGCTAAAGCTCTTCAATGAATTCAAGAAAGTAAGTATATACATCAACTCAAGTGAAGACGAAGTTATTGATTAGATAGGAATATAATCTCTAGCCATAGAACCTATTTCTTTAGTGTATTGCAATAGCAGCAATGCCAGACCATTAGTTAAAATACTAGTCTTAACAGTATGTTAGTTTTTGAGTTGTTTATTTCTGATTCTTATTTTTAAGAAGTTTCTTTCACTCTCTTTACCCTAGAGTGTTCTCCGGATATTGTGTAAAGAGTTGAGTTGTAACCTATAGTCATGTCTTGGACCTGCTGTGTTTCTGTTGTACCACTCTAAGGGATGTAATACTAGTGAACGGTGTTTCATTGGTGTTATGTCAACGACTATAGTGTACTACATCATGAAGTGGTATGCTGGGTCACCGCACGAAACTATTGTAGTGATCAAATCACTTCCTTGCAAGCTATGTTAATGTCATATCACCGAGAGGGCCCGGAGTATATCTCTCTGTCATCTGGATGGAAAAATCCAACTCTTGATCCACGAGCCTCAACTAACACTTTCCAAGTACCCGACAACACCTTTATAATCACCCACTTATGATGTGACATTTGATGGAATCAAAGTACTTTTCCAGTGGAAGTGATTGATGTGATCTCATGGTCTAAGGACATGAGTTACTTTGAATGAGATAGCAATATAAACTTGAGGACTTTATCATATTGCTAAATTTATCGCGGGTGATTGTTCATCATATCATTCTCCAATGATATGACCCAGTTATTAACAACATCCAATGTTCATGATGAGGAAACCTTGATCATCAGTTAATAAGAAGCTAGTATGAAGAGAGGCATTACTAGGAACCTTTTCTTTGTTTATACATCACACATGTAATAATGTTTCCGGTTAACACAATTATAGCATGAGAAATCAATATTTATCCTAAACATGGAATAATATAATAACCACTTTATTATTGCCTCACGGGCATATTCCTTTCACCAATGAGGTGAATCCATTGTCAACTGGCATGAAATACCACATGATCAGAAAACCTTGATCATTGGTTGACGAATGAACCAGTGACTAGAGATTCACTGGGAACTCCTGGTTGTTTACATATCACACATGTATTAACGTTTCCTTTTAATACAGTTATAGCATGACATAAAATCTAATTGCAAACTTCGTGAAATATAATAATAATATATATTATTATTTGTCTCTAGGTATATTTCCATCATAATCAACATAATGGTTTATTCATCTCTTAGCGATCGTGGTTGCTGCTGGTGAGACACTCCTTTGCATCTCTCCATTGGTTGACGAAAAGGGAGAGTTAGGTCCCAGGCCAGCATATTCTTCAAACATAATCCAACATTTGGAAGCTGAAGACCAGAAGACCCTAAAAGCAGTAAACATAGGTCAGCCTGGCAGGGTGAAAGCACAAAGAGAAATAACAATTCACCTCGAAGAAAAGTAGCGAAAGAATCTTACGGTATCGCTTGTCAGCCTAAACCTCGTCTTCCTCCATCGCCATGACACAGATGCCTAACATAGAATGATCGAGAGCCAGAGTTGAGGAGGAATCACCATATAAGAAGAAAGCAGACGCGATGAAAAGGAAGGTAGGAATATAGAAGCTCGTAGAGTAGGCAACAAAAGGAAACAAACATACCATGTACCATTGAAGTGTCGTACGTTCCATTTTCCATCATTAGCTCTTATACTAGCAGCTTGTCCAATGGAAACCGATGTACGAGCGAAAACTCGTCAGTCCTCGTGGATGAGCAAACACACGCATCTAAAAAGGACCGGTGTTAGAACAAATTAAAACGAAAGGAACATAACAAAAAGAAACATACCGTGTTATAGGAAGGTCGGGATAGAGGAGTAAAAAACCTGCAAACACAAGAAAGATAACTGCTCAACCCTAAAATCGTATGAACATGAAAGAAAAGAGCGTGAGGATCGAATCACACATACCGTCAGAAGAGATAGTCCTTAGCAAGCAGGCACACAGGCAACTCCAATGTGTTCACAAAAAGGCGAAGCAGGGAGAAGGTGGGAGAGAAGAAAGATTAGGTCATGGGCTATGGAGGGAAGAAGAGGTTAGACATATTTTTTAACAAACCCGCGGATGTCTATAGTCTATGTTTCTATCCAGAAGCCACTGCACGTTCTCGTTGAGAGAGACCATAGACGCGTACAGCCTATGCTGCTATCTCAGTTGTCCACCGTGAGAATCCATGGTCGTCTATGGTCTACGGTGCCAGCTCATTCGTCCATCCGCGATACATCGTGAAAATCCGTTGATGCGTAGAGTCTACGCTACCAGCACGGCCCTCCGCCATGAGGAACCGTGTCTGGCTAGAGCCTAGGATGCAACATCGGATGTCTACGGGCCCCTCCATCACAAAGAACCGCGGCTATCTATATATTATGGCATCATGTCGGGTCTGGACAGGTCCCACGTATGCGAGAAATCACGGCTGACTAGGGTCTACGATACCGCATCGGCTCCGTGTGGGCCTCATGACCACGATAATCTATGTCCATCCGAGGCTCACTGCCCTATGTCAGCTCTAGGAGGACCACGCCACCGGGCGGGTGGGAAGGCGTGTCGCCTCGGTACCGACTCTCACTACACGCGGACCAACCCGTAGAAGATGATGGCGGGCCATGGCATGCGCGATCCACCGTCCTGCTATGCGGGGCATGACGACGAGCGCGGCACCCGCATGCGCCAGGTAATATTTCACTTTGTCCCGCAGCGGGGCCCGCTCATGATTTCAAGTTCACAGATCAATTGTAGATAGTTTTGAAATAAGGGTAATGAACACACAGAGAGCTATTTGGTTAAGGTCTTTATGCCCCTTGTCACTATATACTAAAGGATACTTGAGCTTCCTTTTCAAGTAAAGGGTATTTGAAAGGTTTTTGGGTTTGGAAAGTAAATAAAACAAGTAAAAACAAAGCAAGTAACAAAAGGGTTTGGAAAGGTGGTTGAACTCAATAGAGCTAAAACGTTCTCGGGGATTAGGATACAACACTAACATGTTTTAATTAATCATAATTAGGATAACCTATTTCTTATGTGATGATATGTTTGGAGAGAGTTCCATAATAAGATGTTCACTATAAGGTTCGTAGGAAGTCACTTTGTTGAGCCAAGAATGAGGTCATCTCTAAATAACCACTTCAATGTCTAAGAGAAGTTATCCATGTAGACCACCACAATTAAGGGTCTCCCCGTGGATATCATAATTAGTTTAATGAATCTCTCTTTGTTCCCCTTCAACCGTGCAGGTTGATATCCGAGCTTCTAGTCACAATAGCTTTGTGCACTCTTCCAAAAACTTCCAAAGGATTTCACCCTCTTATTTAGAACTGAAGGAAAATGATATGTGGCCGACTACACATACCATCTAAAGGGAGAGATCAAACAGACATCATAGATCAATGGATCATAGACACAAGTAATATATCATATTTGTTTAATCTTATAATAATTCTAGGGTTTGTCCATCTCCCCAATAATGAAGGAAACTACTCACACATGGAAGGAATCAACAACATCATCATAATCAAATGGATGGTTAAATGTACTGGAGTGAATCTAGTGCAAACCACAATTGAATATTTAATCACAATAAGATCTAATGAATGTAAGATGGGGTAGAGATGGTGATGGTGATGCAACGGTTGATGATGAAGGGGATGATGTGTTGTCCTACAATGATCCGGGAGCAGCAAGGAATTTCCCTTCTCCAAATTCCTCCTTCAGATCCCTCTCTAGTGTGGTTTCTCGTGGCTAGAGGTTTTTGTGAATGTCGGATCTTAGATCCGTCTTCACAAGGTGGAATTATTTAACGAGGCGGTCATGCTTCCATGTGTATAGGTGGATGGTACGTACCACTGGTCGTTAAGTGCCCTATGAGCTCCTTAGCACAAGCAATTCCTCTAGGTGCAAAGATAAATCAATCAAATGGCTTCTATTACTTAAAAATATCATATTACAATATTATATGATAGTCTCAATTGATATGTTAATATCAAACTTAGTAAATTGGGATCCTATTGAAACAAGGACAAAAGGTGTGCACATACATGGTAAAATAATAAAAACCCTAGTCTACTTATACAAAAAACAAGAGGTAAAAATGCTCCAATTTGGACTCATCAACTCCCCCAAGCTAGACTCTTTCTTGTCCCCGAGCAATATGGTGGCTTATGAACAAGATCATCATGTTTATGAGACATGAGACATTACAATAAATGACGCAAAAATTGAAACATGAGTACAATATCGGATGCAGAGTTACATCGGGAGCTTTATCACACCTTTACACATCACATGACTTCGAGGCTTCCACACCTTTTGTATTAATGTAATTATAATAAGCTATTAGTGATTGAAAATATTATATAATCATAAAGTTAAAATTGTTGAGCATTTGATTTTAGTAATGAAGATTCATGATCATCTCTTTTTATTTTTTCTTTTAAATCTTGTACTCTTTCTTTTGCCTTGACAATTTTCTTGATAGCTGAATCTTTTTATCTCTTTTTCTTTCTTCTCTGCCTTCTTATCTTTTTTCATATAGAACAACTTCGTGATCATGCTCACTACTTTTTATGGATTTTGTAACCCAAACATGTGACTATAAAATGATACCATGATTTTACTTCTCACAATTTAATCAATACCTTTATTGGTGTGAAAGACCCTAAAATCATAACAGTTGTACAAGTATCATAACACTCAACCTATTTCAATCATCTAATATAATAATCATGAATCAAAATTTAACTTTGAATATCATAAAGTCTCAAAACTCAACGGTTATAATACTTCTCTTGAACAAAGGGAAACTTGAAGATGATGCAGCTAATGCAAAACTCTTGAATAAAAACTTAACATGCGTGTAGTAAAGTAAACATGCTAAAACGGGAAGATAGATTACAAGGTGTTATAGATCTCCCCCAAGCTTGGGATCAAGATAGTGGGATCAAATAATCCCTTGCGAATATACGATAACATGGCATTCTTCAAGGCGAAGGAGTGTTGGTGGAGATAACTGATAACTGAAAGTGCATAGATCAATTGTAGCTAGTTTCGAAATAAGAGTATCGATCCCACAGAGAGCTATTGGTAAAGGTATTTATGCCCCTCGTTACTATTCAATAGAGAGTATTAGTAGGTTGTCTCTAGTTCCAAGTAAAGGTATATAAAGAGTGCATTTGAATAAGTCCTAAAGTAAACAAGAACAAGGTAAATAAAAAATTAAACTAAAGCAAGAGAGTATATATGAAGTGTTATGTGATATGGTTGAGGGGTTGTCAAGGAGTTTAGGATTCACCACTAGCATGGACTAATTATGAATGATTAGGATAACCTATTTCTTATGTCATTATATGTTTGGAGAGAGTTCCATACTAAGATGTTCACCTTGGCTCGTAGGTAGTCACTTTGTTGAGCCAAGAATGAGATCATCTCTAAATAACCACTGTGATGCCTGGAAGCAGTCACCATGAAGACCACCGCAATTAAGAGTTTCCCTCTGGATATCATAATTAGCTTACTGAATCTCCATTTTTTCCCTTCGATTGTGCTGGGTGATAGCGGTGCTTATAGTCACAATAGCAACCTACACGACATCCAAACATGTCCAAAGGGTTTCACCCACTTATAGGCAAATGATATGTGGATGACTACACATGCCATCAAAAGGGAGAGATAAAACACACATCATAGATAAATGGATCCTTTACACAAGTAATATATCATCTTTATTTCAATGCATAATAATACTAGGGTTTCACTGTCGCTCCCCAAGAACAAGGAAACTACTCATACATGAAGGGGATCAACATCATGGAAATAGTATGAATGAAATACGAAGGTATAATTGAATACAAGTGCAAATCCACAATAGAAATTGGATCACAACAAAGTAAATAAAGGGGATCGAAGTTGGAGATGTTGTTGATGAAGATGTTGATGAAGATCAATGCGTAGCCCTTCGAGATGCAAGTATCATCTCTCCCTTGATTGGTGTGGTGGTGTACATACGGTGGGCAGCGACTATGGAGGCACCGAAGTGGCAGGGCTCCGCCCCTATGGCGTGTGTGTGGACTCTCTTCCCTTCCTCTAGGGTTTCCTCTCTTTAAATATGCATTTTGGAGGTTGGTTTAGCGAAGCGACAGAGCTGGGCATAGAATATGTCCATTGGGCCTTCACAAATGTTGTTCCGTATTACGAAATGAAGCTGTCAGAGGGCGGTATGGTCGTACGGTATGGGCAGGCTCCGCCTGGACTCTGCACTGTTTTGGCCATAGTTTCTTCATACAGACTCCTATTGAGGTGTTGTTTGGCTCGCTGGATTTGTATGGACGGGGGCTACAACACCATGTTCTACAACCCTTTTACAACGGATGATTTTAGTGGTTGAAGGACCTTTTTCTTGGTCAAAAAGTCTTCTACGACAAATGGCCTTCGTGGTAGAAGCCCCGTCACAAATGAATCTACCATGATTTTTTCGACCATGGAGGATCGCACCCTTCTGCCACAGAAAGTCGTTCTGTCATAGATATGTTCCCCAGCCATGTTAACTATTGATGTCATGCAAACTACCATATGGCGAACGCCGTAACGGCCAGTTGGCATCGTTAACTGTCAATGAAACTATGGTAGAAGCCAGACCCAACCAAGGCCTGGTAATTATTAAGTGGGCCGGTCCATTATGAGAGCCCAACAAAAAGGAGGCTGTTACTATTTCGTCCTACACTGTTTGAAATGGGACCATTAGTGCTGCCCGTTGTGACCCGTAAACTTTCGGGCCCATTACTGTTTGGGCCTAGATAAGCCCGCCTCGTGTCAATGTTGTACGTCCCATTAACGTCCTACGAAATCTCGGCCTGGTACTATTAAGGCATGCGGTCGGCCCGCCACTGTTCTTACAACCCGTCATGGGCCGCCCACTAACGGCCCATTTTGATAATATGGTTAACCCCCCTATTCCATTATCCGTCGCTCCATTATCAAAAGATATTCCTATGAATCCAATGAACAAAGTAAAAAGCAGTATCTTCGGGACCGGGGCTCGCCCTCAACAAATATTGTCTTTGCTTCCGCTGATGTCGCGTCAATTGCCCGAGGGAGCAGAACACTGCAGGTCGCAATGAACATGCCCGCCGCAGTCAGATTGATAATAATCGAGTGCCATTACTTTGTCGGTCCGAACCAAGGAATCCGTTAGAAATGTTTTGAAATGGATATTGTTCTCTCTTTGATCAGGGATTGTTTCTAGTGAGTCCTGGTAAAGCTCCCAGAGGGGGAATCCATCAAGCTTGATCAACCATTAACAAGCAATCCTAATGTTGGAGGTTTTGGTCAGGAGGATGCGGAAATAGTGCTTCAGGATCCATTACACGTCCAAGGATCTGAAGGAACCGCTATAATGACCACCACGTGCATTTCATTTTCTTCGATCTTATCTTTGATTGCTTTTTATGAAGTCGCACTGGGAGCTAGTGCTTGCTATCTCAGAATAGCTCCATGGATCTCATCGGAAATGTTTGATGCTTCTTGGGGCAGAGGACGTGGACGCGGCAGGAATAGATTTGAGAACCCTTTGAACGCCCTCTCAAAGGGTTCTCAAATAAAACAAAAAAGTAAAAACGTGCATTTCATGAAGGTTTCAGTTTATCTAATCATTTAGGTGTTAATGTAAACGAACCATAACTATGCAAACCTATTCCTAATAGATTTATACCAAAATAACAGATCCAAATTATAAGAAATCCTACAATGTTTTAGTTACTCAAGCCGACATTCTCGCTTCCGCTTTGTCGACCCCCGCTTTCGCGGTTGCTTCCCTCTAAGGCGTAACGCTCCCCTACCGATGCATTTTGACATCCCACAGCTTCGGCAGATCGCTTAGCCCCGTTCATCTTCAGCGCAAGGGCGCTCAATCAGTGAGCTATTACACACTCTTTAAAGGGTCCTACTGCAATAATTCTCGCTAAGAAGAATGCCCATGTTGTGGCAATTCCACCCAGAAGGTAATGGGTTACTCCTACAGCACGTCCTTGTATAATGCTCAAGGCTCTAGGCTGAGTAGCAGGAGCAACTTTTAATTTGTTATGAGCCCAAACAATAGATTCCGAGTGAGTTTTATGGACCCACCGGGCCAGAAGCTTCTCAAGCTCAAGCATTTACTTTTCTGAAGGAAGGAGCCGAAGCCAGTCCAGTAGCTCGAACTCAGACTATCTACGAAAAAGATGGCATTCTCCCTTAATCTGCCTTGTTTTTAGAAGCGGGGAGGTAGTTTTGTCAAGATCGTTAAACGCAACGATAGTCAAGGCTAGGAAGATTTTCCAAGCCAGCCAACAAAGTGGGATATTCCTTGGAAGAAAGGCTGTATTGTTTGATCCTTAGGTCGGTCTCAACACGTTGGACTACTGAGCAAGCTAACTGAATGGAACGGAGTGCAGGAGATTTCTGATTAGCTTCAGCGGAGAGGACCCTTAGATCCGAAGCAGAGTCATCATGGTCCTGTAACATAGAATAGCCTGCAGCAGTACTCCGCGATAATTCCACCATTTCCTGAACAACATGGAGTTGAACAGTAGCTTTACACTGACAATCCTTCGCCCAACGCTCACCACAACCAATACAGAGAACCTTCGCGCGTTTATTTGAAGGTCCAACACTCTTCTGGCCCATAAGCGGTCTGATAATGTTCTAGCCTATTACTGTTTTGGCCTGGTAAGTTCTTCGGCCTGTTACTATTCTATCATGGTACAATTCCGGCATGTTACTGTTCTGGCCTGCTATAGTCCTATCCCTTTTTCCTGCCCTGGCCTGCTACTATTCTGTCCCGTTACTATTTTGGCCTTTTAAGGTTCTAGCTCTTTTATTGTTCTGGCCTGTTACTACTTTTTTCTGTAACTATTTTGGCCCGTAAACAATCTGGCCCGTTACTGCTTGGGCCTTTTTGTGGTTCCGGACCGTTACTATATGGGCCTTTTTGCAGTTCTGGCCTATTACTGTACATGGCATGTTACTATTTCAGCATGTTACTGTTTCATCTTCTTACCATTATGGTCTTTCATAGTTTCAACCTTTCAAGAGCTCATTCTTACATGATAAAAGGTGTACAACTTGCGAGCATCTTTTACTGTTCCTTGTCGGCCTAATGTGTAAAATGGGCATTAACAAAGCCTGATAATGTACCCTAATCATCCTAGCTACCGTAGGTATGGTACCGCCTACCGCCATGTGTGTACGGCGTCAAATAAATGCCTACATGGCCTATGTGATTTATATAGATATTACATCATATGAAAAATACTTAAAATTATTACATATTATCAACTCAAGGAAAAGAAAATTTTGCATTTCAGTTGACAATAGAGTCGATAGCAGTCCTCAGTTTACTTTCTCCATCTATCACCTGCATCTCCCTTTTGAGTGTGACATCTACATTGGCAAACAACCTCGAGACATGATCTTGCAGCCCCCTCTTTGGTGGCAATTGCAATAATTGCAGTCTAAAACTAAGTAATAACAAGTTAATATATCAAACAAGGCAAACTACTCATTTAACTGATACAACAGGAGCTATGAACTGGATTTTAATACTGGTCAATGTTTTAAATATATTTACCATCAAGTCAAACAAACAGGACAAGTAAGCATTAAACAAGTGTGCCTACCATAAAATGAGAAATATAACAATGTTTATGGCTTAGAATTTCAGCAAATATTAACTAGCTAGGTCATTTAAAGATATATATAAAAGCATTTGTATATCCTGGAATGCAAGAGACATTGGGTGATTTGGAATTTACAGTGAGCTACACAATGGCATGCAGTTAATGTTGTAGCTAAGAATGAACCAAACAGAAATTACAACAGCATCATGCGAGAATTTGGTAGAGTAGGAATGCAAACCACGAATGAACTATAAAGTAAAGGATAGTTATCTCGTTGCTTATGAAGAACCAGAAACAGATACAAAATATAATGGCGTATCTTGTAAACCTGTAGAATAGGACAAGCAAACATTAGAAAAGTGTGCCTACAATGAAATGAGCAATCCAAAGAGTTTCTTAGAATTTCAGCATATATAAACTAGCCACATCATTTCAACAAATATATATGGAAGCAGATTGTTTATCCTGGAGTGCAAGAGAAGTTGAGTAACTCGGAATTTGCAGTGAGCTACACAATGACATGTAGTTAGTGTCGTAGCTAAAATGAACCAAATAGAAATTATAACAACATCATACAAGAACTTGTAAAGCAGGAAAGCAAACCACGAATGAAATATATATATAGTGGAGGATACTTATGTCGTTTCTTACGACGAACCATTAGATACAAAATATAATGGAGTCAACTGTGAACCTTTAGAATAAGACAAGCAAGCATTACATAAGTGTGCCAACAAATGAATTGAGCAATCAAACTAGCCAGGTCATTTCAAAAAATATATATGGATGCAGTTATTATCCTGAAATTCAGAAGACATTGGGTGACCCGGAATTTGCGATGAGATACACAATGGCATGCAGTACTGTCGTAGCTAAGAATGAACCAGATAGAAATTATAACGACATCATAAGAAAACTTGTAGAGCAATAATGAAAACCACAAATGGACTATATACAATAGAGGGTACTTATGTTGTTGCTTAGGAGGAACTAGCACCAGATAAGGAACAACGACATCGCTTTTGAACCCATAGAAGCGTCTAGGCAAACCAACATGTTCAGATTTCCCTTTTCAAGATAATCAAAGAAAAATAAAATAGTCAATGTTGCAGCTTTTGAAGAACCAGATGGAAACAACAAACTATAATCAAATTAGTACAAATAGTTTGAACGCGTACTATAGGTTAGTACAACAACGTCAGGGAGAAAATAATAGCAGAAAAAATAGCTTAGGACGAACCAGATAAATTCAGTAACTATGGAGCAGGGAATCCAAACTAATATTTCCACTGAATTTACATTTTGCAAGAACTAAATAGAAAGAAATGACTGTTATATGGAGTAGCTAAAAACATTTTCATGACTTTAAAATTTATAGACCTGCGAATGCAAACCAACATGTCTAGTGTAACACCCTCGCCAGATAAGGCTGAGTTCATGTATATAGTGCCAATCCCTGGATCGGTTCACTGGCACACACAGTACAAAATGATACCAAATACAACTGTGCATCATAAATACAACAAATCTGATCCAGAACTTACAATATATTATAGCGGGAAGCAATTAAAAGGTAGATCTCCATCCTTCAAATGTGCCACATGCAAAAAAATTTTGAGTGGAGTATCGCGACCTATGAACGATCACTCAAATACGATATAACCTGTAACATAAAACGTAGTAGCCCCGAAGGGTCAATACATGGAATGTATGGCAAGTAGGCTAAAGTGGTTAACAATAAACCTAACAACTGCATGCTTATTTGGCTAGGTGGAGATCAGGATCATTTGCATAAAGCAATAGTTTTATCCTAACATTTGGAACAAAGTAGTTTTCCAATACGATAAATATGACACTTTTGTTCACTCCCAGGTGCTCCTACACAATTATGTTCACCCAACAAGTTTTAAGTAAATAAGAAATTGGGATGAGTGATAAATATGTCATAGCATCAGTATCAGGTCGCTCAAATTGTCCATAACCGGGGACATGGCTAAGCACTTAGCTAAGACACCGTGCATGGGTTTGTACACATTACCCATGTGACCTGGCCAACCCACCTTGGGCCACCACACTCATATTGTGTGATGATAGGGAGAAGTCCAAGACGAGACAATTCGGGAAGAGCTTCCCAAACCCATCCACACACCGTACCAACCTACACTATTCTACATCTCTGGATATGTAGGGTTCGAGTCACCACAACCTACTAAGTCTAGCTAGCCACCCATTCTTACTAGCACATGGTTGCACACAAAAGCTACCAAATAAAGAAACCAATCCTTTCTTAGTTCCCAGGGAGGAATTCCCCACCATAAATCCACACTCGATGACCCAATCAATGCCATTCCGCCCAGGTGGTTCATTAAAATCCTGTTGGTTTGTCATTTAGCAAAATATAAGCCTTTCAAAACATATAACTTTTCAAGGTGTGATTCCCTTCCTCGTCTAAATAGCATAGTTAAGCAATCTACCAATACGATGGATCATAAACAAGGAATACTAGGAAATAATATGGGACATATCATAGCATATACACATCAATTCCTACACATGCAATTCTACAAAACATCTACAATGCATAGGAAAATATGTAGGACATTTATGACCAAGATACCACCACTTTCATTTTGTTGTAGATGTAGTCGATTTGATAATCCTCCCAATCCTCATAGATATAATGGTTGCACTCGTCATAACCACAATACTTGCAATCATATAGTCTCAATCACAGTAGTTGCACTCCTCGCAATCTAATGTTTGAAACAAAGCACAACAACACATCATTAAAAGCATTGCAATCATGCAACAATACAACAAAACAACATGTTTGTAATCAGAACAAAAGGTTTGTAAGTAGATTTTTATGCTAATCCATGGCATAGATTTTTATGCTAATCTAATAGTAATCAGAACTAAAGGTTTGTAAGTAGTACTAGGAATGGATTGGATGTCCAAACACAAAGGATTAATTTACTGTGCCAAGAAAGCCATAACCATGACCAGTACAACAGGAATATCAGTCGAGCATGTATCTGGAACCTTGCCCCGTCAATTCAAGTGCAACAAGAGTATAGCCCAAGCTACCATTGACCAAGTCCGGATAGTTTGTGAATACCCCGATGTATTTCCACATGTTTTGCCCGATATGACCCCAGATCGAGATATCGAGTTTATCATTGAACTAATACCTGGAACCGGACCCATAGCCTAGCAACCATATAGTATGAACCCGTGTGAACTAGCAGAACTGAAGAAGAAACTGGATGCCATGCTAGAAATTGGACTAATTCAACCAAGTGCATCACCATGGAGATCACCTGTCTTGTTTGTGGCCAAGAAAGATGTAGGTAACCATTTGTGTACGGATTATTGGAAGTTGAATGATGTTACCATCAAGAACAAGTACCCACTGCTAAAGATAGAAGATTTGTTTGACCAGTTGACTCGTGCCAAAGTGTTTTCAAAGATTGATCTTAGAACTGGCTATCATCAACTCAAGATTCACGCAGAGGATATTCCAAAGACTGCCTATACCACCCGATATGGATTATATGAGTATACGGTCATGTCTTTTGGATTAACCAATGCCCCCACTTATTTCATGAACATCATGAATAATATTTTAATGGACTTCCTGGATAAGTTTTTCGTTGTTTTCATTGACGACATTCTGATTTATTCCAAATCAGAAGAAGAACATGAGCTACACCTAAGGAGCATTCTTGGAACCCTTAGAGAACATCAGCTATATGCCAAGTTTAACAAATGTGAATTTTGGTTACAGGAGGTAGGATTCCTCGGACATATTGTATCAGCCGGAGGAATTGTTGTTGACCCTACGAAGGTGAAGGATGTTGAAGATTGGGAAGCCCCAACCACTCAAACCCAAGTATGTGCATTTCTCGGATTAGCGGGATACTACCGCAAGTTTGTAGAAGGATTCTCGAGTATTGCCAGACCCATGACCCAATTTCTGAAGAAGGACAAAAAGTTTGAATGAATGGACAAATGTGAAGCGAGTTTTCAAGAACTCAAGGCGAGAATGATTTCAGCCCCAATCCTGATCATTCCGGATATCACGAAGCCCTTTGATGTGTATTGTGACGCATCCAAGATCGGTCTCGGATGTGTGCTAATGCAAGAAGGCAAAGTTATATCTTATCTATCCCGACAACTGAAGCAACATGAACAGAATTATCCAACCCATGACCTTGAACTAGCAGTCGTAGTTCTAGCCCTGAAGACATGGAGGCATTACCTCATGGGTAACCTTTGTGAGATTTATTCGGATCACAAGAGCCTGAAGTATATATTCACACGGAAGGAGCTGAATATGAGGTAGAGAAGATGTATTGAGATAATCAAGGAATACGATCTGGACATTCACTATCAGCCCGGTAAAGCCAATGTGGTAGAAGATGCCCCTAGCAGATTACCGTGCCGCTTGAACTCCATGATTTTGAAGGAGCAACCAAGTTTGCACAAAGAGATGGAAGATTTCCGAATGGAATTAGTGAGTGAAGGATTTTTGGCTAGCATAGAACTTCAACCCACTTTGATCAGTCAGATCAAAGAGGCGCAAAAAGAAAATGCTAGTATCGACGGAATCAAACGTCGTATCGGTACAGGCAAAGTACCCGGATTCACCGAAGACGAAGAAGGAGTTCTGTGGTACAAAGGACGCCTTTGTGTACCAGCAGATTCTGAGTTGAAAGAAGTTATTCTAAAGGAAGCTCATGATACTCTTTATTCTATCCACCCCGGAGGAACGAAGATGTATCAAGATTTGAAAGAACAATTTTGGTGGCACAAGATGAAAAGAGAAATCGGAAGCTATATTGCCAAGTGTGATATATGTCAGCGAGTCAAGGCGGGAAATCAAAGACCCGCAGGATTGTTGCAACCATTGCAGATTCCGGAATGGAAATGGTATTCCATTGGAATGGACTTTATCACCGGATTGCCTACTTCTAGTAGGGGAAATGACTCTATCTGGGTCATAGTGGATAGATTGTCCAAAGTCGCCCATTTCTTACCAGTCAAGACCACATACCAGAGTTCGAAGCTAGTAGAGTTATACATCACTAGAATCGTCAGTTTGCAAGGAGTCTCCAAGAACATTGCATCGGATCGAGGAACCCAGTTTACCTCGCGATTCTGGAAGGAGGGCCAAGAAGGTTTAGGAACCCTACTAGATTTCAGCACAGCGTATCACCCTCAGACCGACGGACAAACGGAGCGAGTAAATCAAATACTCGAAGATATGTTGAGAGCATGTGTGCTAGAGTATGGATCTAAATGGGAAGACTGTCTGCCTTACGCATAATTTTCATACAACAACAGTTATCAAGCTAGTCTGCAAATGGCCCCATTTGAATTCATGTATGGAAGGAAGTGTCGAACCCCTTTGAATTGGTCGGAAGTAGGAGAGAGTCAGATTTTCGGACCTGACATCCTACGAGAAGAAGGAGAGAAAGTTAACAAGATTCGTGAGCACCTCATGACCGCCCAGTCAAGACAGAAGAGTTACGCCGACAAGAGACGTCGAGACCTCGCTTTCAATATCGGAGATTTTGTGTATCTCAAAGTGTCGCCTTTGAAGGGAATGCAGTGTTTCTAGCTCAAAGTAAAGTTAGCCCCCAGATATATCGGACCCTTCAAGATTCTGAATCGTCGAGGAGAAGTAACATATCAATTGGAACTGCTAGAGGAAATGTCAGCAGTGGACAATGTGTTCCATATATCGTTACTTCGCAAATGCCTTGAAGTTCTGGAGAAGACCGAAGTTTTCAAGAACATTGAACACCAGACCATAGAGATCAATGATGACCTGACGTATCCCGAAGTACCCATTCGTATTTTGGAGGAAGATTTCAGAGCCACCAAAACCCGAAGCATCCAGTTTCTCAAGATTCAGTGGAGCAACCACACTGAAGAAGAAGCTACCTGGGAGCGAGAAGACCACATCAGGACAGAGTTTCCAGATCTCTTTAAATCCTAGGTAATCTTTTTCCTTCTTTTTCAAATCTCGGGACGAGATTTTGTTTAAGGGGTAAGGTTTGTAACATCCCAAAAAAATAAAACAATGATCATCAAACTCTAATCACTCAAATTAGGGTTAACAAAAACTTTGATTAATTTAAATCATATGAATGCATGTGTGTATGTGGAGATTTGATAAAAGCATGAATGAAATTGTGTGATTAACCAAAATAGAAAGAAATGGTTTAAAGATGAATATAACATCATATAAAATAATTCCATGCAGAAACAAATCAAGAGAAAATCAAAAATAAATCAAATAAAGCAAATGGTCATTTTTGCAAATCTTGATCACTAGGTCACTTTGAGTGTTTCTAGTCCAAGATTTCAAACAGAAACTTTTCCAATTCTTTTCACCCCTTTCTAGACCAAGTAAAAGTGAAGCAAAGCCCACATTTCAAACTTGCAGAAACATTTGGCAACCTCATTCAAATCACAAGTAAAAATTGAATCTTTATCATATGTGAAGATCAAACATTTTCAAACCCCAACCAAACCAGTGCCCCTTGACTAATCCAACTAACCAAAGACTCCCTAGCATGTGCCTAGCAAACCCACCAAATTTGAATCCAAAATTAAAATTTAAAGTTCTTTTGGCCATTTCATCAAACACCTTGCAAACACAAAACAAACAAACATCTAACACTATTATGAGCAGTGATTTGGCCTAACTTGTCCCCTCTCTAGCTCACAGCACACATTTAGTAGATCATCTAGCTTAGTTAGTAACCTCTAGCACCACTGTGATCTTGCCATTGCCATCAATGGTGAGCAGGCCGAGCCTCACCTTGCCACCCCAACGTGGACAACAAGCTTGAGGAAGAACTAGCTGTGCCAACCTTGCCTGGCATGCTGCCCATGCCTCACCGCCCCCTCTAGACCAGCCCTAGATCGAAGACAGAGACAAGAACCTATCGGAAACGCCATGCCTGCTCCACTGTCGACCATGCTGACGCGCACCACTATACACGCGCCGTTCTCACTCAACCCGACCACCTCGAGCCCTTGCCGCCCACCAGCACGAACCCCACCGTCCCAGGAGACCACTAGACATGCTCGTTTCCTCGACCGTACCCCATAGCCGCCGCACGTCGCGAAGTTCGCCGTCGGTACCGCGCAGAACACCGCATGTTCTAGACCAAATCCTACCGCCCTATGCCTCATCTTTAAACTAGCAATGATCGCCAGGAGACCGCGCACCGTCCCCTAGCCTCAGCCACGCCGATAGCCGCCTGTACCGTCGCCTCCGACAACCTCACCCACGCCATGCTGCCCCTCTTGCTCGCATATAAAACGAGGCCTCCCTAACTCGATTCCTCCACACCAACTCACTCCCCACCTCTCATTGATCCTTCCCACTTCTTCCTGGAGCAAGGCGACCTCTCTCGCCGGAATTTGGCTGAAGCCCGCCGCTGCTGGAGGAGAAGGGAGTCGTCGATTGAAGCCGCCCCAGGAGGAGCTACCAGTACAAGGAGAAGCACCGTCATCAACTTCGTCGTTCGCCCCCATAGCCGACCATCGCCGGAGCCCCGGTGAGCCGCCCCAGACCCCCACTGGCCGTGTTTGGGTTAGTTCCTCGCCGGAGTAGCTCGTCGTCAATGACGACCCTCAGCCGTTGGATTAGAATTAGATCATAAGGCTCAGATTCATAGACATCGTTTCATTTAGTTAGTTCCAATGCCTTATGGATCCCATCTTTCAGCAGCCCGCACACGCGTTGTGCGTAGTGGGCCGGCCCAGTAACTTTCCCGCGCAACCCAGTTAGTTTAAATTTAGATTTTTCATTTAAACTCAAACCCTTGTTTTGTCTGTTGATTCAAAAATCAACCTAGCTCGATTCACTAAACCAAAATGCATGAAACCAATTTTTTTAGAAAGGCACTAAAATGCTTAATCTAAGCCCGTTGGATTCAAACCATTTGGAATTGTAGATCAACCATGGTAAAAATAACAAGGCAGAAGCTTTTCTGCATTCAAACATTTTTCAAAATTCAACCATAAGAGCTTTTGAGTTGATTCCAACTCTCAAAAATCACATTTGATCATACCTTTCAGGATATATAAAAACATATGGTTTTACTTGCAGAAATAATGTTCAAGTAATAAAAGAATGCCACATAGGTAATTCTAGTCACTTTATTTAATTAAAATAAAAATGTTAAACCTTATTAAATTGTGACACCACTTTAAATCACATTCCCATGTACTGAAATATGCGGTGATGACATGTGTCAACATGATCCCATGTTTGAGTTGGAGAATATTAAATCTTAAGTAGTTTTTCAATTAGTAGAAATTACTTTTCTAAAAATAAAATAAATAAGACAAGTGCTTAATATTGTAATGTTAGTGATGATGATAGATCACCTAGTGTGAACCTTTGTGTGATGATTAGAAGTAGTTAATTATTGTTTGGTGATTGTGTACCTCATATTTATTTATAAACGCTAGTAGCGACCAAGGATACGAGGTGGATGGGGGATACTAGGAGGAAGAAGCCGAGGAGAACTTCAACCACTGCTCTACACAAGGCAAGCTAACACTTGCAATTTAGCAAGCTATTAACTTAGCAAGCTTACACCAAGTGATACCCAATCCTAGTTTTACTTGCAAGCTTAATACTTTATTTTCTTTATCAAAGCTTTCTCTTAGAGTTTTCTTAGTGACTTGTAGATTCTAAGAAGATATCTGAAGGTAGCATAAAGAGCATAAAATTTGGCATAAGTGAGATAATCTTGATTTCATCCTAAGGCATGAGATTGAACTTAGTAAATCCCCACTTGTTTACCACCCGTCATTAGTCTTTACCCCACTTATAGATGCTAGTGCTAAGCATAAAACTTGATCAACATTAGATGGGAATACTTGGTGAAAATGGTTATGAAAACCTTAGAATGATGAGTCATTCTACTGAAATGTTTTGACATGTTTTCTTGAAAACACCAGATAATTTTCATGATGAAAATGTTGAGGCATGAGCCTTAGCCCTTTATAAAACTGATGGTTGTCTAGATGCGATACCATTCCAATCTTACCGTACAACCACAATTCCCGAAAATTGGGTAGGGATTGACTGGAAATTTATATACCTTAGTATGGGTTCCCTTGCGGCCAAGGTCTGAGATGAGGCTACCTTGTGAAGATTGTCCACCTGTGCAATACCCAAGATGACAGTTGGTCATGGTTGGGAGGCCAAACTCACAGGAGAGGTGACTATACTAGGGCGTGTAATGGAAAGGTTAGGATTGATTATCCGCATACTAAGTATGGTGAATTCAGGATTGTTCCAGACGGATGTATGGAATGTTGTGGTGAAATTGTACAATCTCTGCAGGGTGTCAAACTATTTGAATGGCTGCGTCCGCGGTTATTGACAGTTGAAGTGGCCATACTGTTCCCCCGTCAGATGTTTTCAAAACATCTTGTGACATGATTCATGATTTGACTTGACCATAACAGAGTTGTGATATGAAATTCAAGTTCCCAAATTAGGTGTTATAAAACTTTCAACTAGTTATCTTTTCTTTTGAACTTAGTAGAGTTAAATCTGGCTTTTTGCAAAACAACCCTAGAGCTTAGCATCTTACTACAAAAACCATCTTTACTTATTAGTATTAATTTGCGAGTACTTAAAGAGTACTCATGGCTTTGTCTGTCAACACCCGGATTTTTAATCCCAGATGCCTGTTATGCCATACATCGCAATCCCATGATTACCATTTTTGCTAGACATAACAGAATTGGATACCACAGTACATCATCCATTACAAACCATACATAAGGTCTTACACAAATAAGGATCTCATGATCCAGTTCTTAATACAACTCAAGCAGAGGAATACGTAATAATAAAGGTAGTGTAGGCGATGCTCCATCTTCGGGGTCACATGCAATGCTGACGATGGGAGATGATCCTAGTTGTCGTAACCTTCCTGGGGTCCTTCCTCCTTATACTCCTCTTCATAGTCTGGCCACGGGAATAGCCAGGGACAAAGCCATGAGTAATCTTTAAGTACTCGCAAACTAATACTAACAAATGAAGGGGTTTTTTGTAATAGGACACTAAGCTCTAGGGTTGTTTTGCAAAAATCCAGATTTACCTCTACTAAGTTCAGAAGTAAGAAAAGCTAGTTGAAATTTTATAACACCTAAGTGGGAACTTGTTATTTCATATCACAACTCTGTTGTGGTCAAGTCAAGATCTCAATTCATTTCACAAGTCATTTTGAAAACATCTGACGGCGGAATAGTATGGCCACTCCAACTGTCCATAACCGCGGACGCTGATATTCGAATAGTTTGACACTCTACAGAGATTGTACACTTTCACCACAACATTCGATACATCCGTCAGGAATTACTCAGTATGCGGATAATCAATCCTAACCTTTCAATTACACTCCCTAGTATAAGCACCTCTCCTGTGAGTTTGGCCTCCCAACCATGACCAACTGTCATCTTGGGTACTGCACAGGTGGACAATCTTCACAAGGTAGCCTCAGCTCAAACCTCGGCCGTGAGGGAACCAATACCAAGGTATATAAGTTTCCAGTCAAGCCCTACCCAATTCTCGGATATTGTGGTTGTACGATAAAATTGGAATGGTATCGCATCCAGGCAGCCATCAGTTTTATAAAGGGCTAAGGCTCATGCCTAAACATTTTCATCATCCAAATCATCTGGTATTCGGAAACACATGTCAAAACATCTCAATAGAATGATCCATCATTCCAAGGTTTTCATAACCATTTTCCACCAAGTATTCCCATCTAAAGTTGAGCAAGTTTTATGCTTAGCACTAGCATCTACAAATGGGAATGAGTACTAATGAGGGGTGGTAAACTAGTGGATTTTTAGCTAAGTTCAATCTCATGCCTTAGGATGACATCAAGATTATATAGCTTAGGCTAAATTTTATGCTCTTTATGCAACCTTCAACTATCTTTCTAGAATCTACAATTCACTCAAGTAAACTCTAAGTAAGATCTTTGATAAAGAAATAAAGTATAAGCTTGCAAGTAAAACTAGGATTGGGTATCATCAAATGTGTCAAACCAAGCATGCTTAGTGCATTGCATAGGTTATATAACTTCCATAATTGCAAGTGTTAGCTTGCTCAATCAACTAGTAGTATTAGTCTTGCCTTGTGCAGAGCAGTGGTTGAAGTTCTCCTCGGCTTCTTCTTCATAGTATCCTCCTTCCTCCTCGTATCCTTGGTCGGTACTAGCGTCTATGAATAAATACGAGGTACACAATCACCAAATAATACTTAACTACTTTCAATCATCCCACAAAGGTGTTCTATAGATGATCTAGCATCATCACTAACATTATAATATTAAAGCATTTGTCTTATTTATTTTATTTTTAGAAAATTAATTTCTAGTCATTGAAAAACTACTTAAGATTTAATATTCTCCAACTCAAACATGGGATCATGTTGACACATTTCATCACCACATATTTCAGTACATGGGAATGTGATTTAAAGTGGTGTCATAATTTAATAAGGTTTAACCTTTTATTTCAATTAAAAATAAATGGCTAGAAATGCCTATGGGGCATTCTTTTATTACTTGAACATTATTTCTATAAGTAAACCCATATGTTTTTATATATTCTGAAACGTATGATCAAATGTGATTTTTGAGAGTTGTAATCAACTCAAAGGCTATTATGGTTTAATTTTGAAAAATGTTTGAATGTAGAAAAGCTTCTGCCTTGTTATTTTTACCAAGCTTTATATATAGATTCAAATTATTTGAATCCAACGGGCTTGGGTTACTCATTTCAATATCTTTCTAACAAAATTGGTTTCATTCAATTTGGTTCACTGAATCGAGCTGGGTTGATTTTTGAAACTAGGTACAGAACTATGTTTGAACTTAAAAAGAAAAAGCTAAATTCAAACGAGTGGGCTGCGCGGGAAAGGTTAACTGGCCGGCCCAGTGTCACTCCACGGCGCGGGGCGGAACTGACAGGGCGGGTGTAGAGGGAGTGTCCCAACCTTTAAACCATAAAGTGGAGTCCCCTGTGTTTACAATGCTAGTCCCTAGATCAATAGCTAGCATCCACAGTTAAGATGTAATATCAAGAAACAAAGGTCATAATATGACTTTATAACCAGGAATAACATAATTTTATTACATCTTACATAGCTCATTTGGCTATTACATTACATTGCAGCGGAATAACTATAGTCATGGGGTCCTTCATCTGCAAAGTGCCACAGGCAGATGTTGGTTGTAGACTTTGTAATCCTAATCAATCAATCTTCACTAAAATCAATCAAACCTGCAACATTACAAGTTACAGCCACAAGGGTCAATACATTTGAATTGTATTGGCAAGCTTCACTACTTTGTAGAATATAAGTGGATCCTATCATTACATGCATATTTGGCTAGGTGGAGTTTTAGGCTCATTTGCATAAAGCAATAATTTATCCTATCTTTTCAAAATGGTTTTGGTCCTTTGTAAAATCTCCTTTTCCAAGTTCCTTGAACTCCTTGGTAGAAACTCAAGTGTTCAAGTCCTTGTAAAAAATCCCTTGAGCTACTTGGTAACCCCAAGTGCAACAAGTTTTATCAAAATCTCATGAGTTCCTTGGTAACCCCAAGTATTCATGTTTTCATCTCTTGAGTTCCTTGGTAACCCCAAGTACATCAAGTCCATAAAAGTTTTTATTTTAGAAATTAGAATGTCGAGATCTCCCATAGCTTCAAACTTTAGTTGCTCAGTATTGTCCATAACCGGGGACACGGCTAAGTACTTAGATTTTATTATCATCTGCAGAAGGAGTACACTTTACCCACATGTCACAATCCCATCCTTTTGCCACCAGTGGCCACTGGATTAGCACTCACCAAGATGGAGTACTGGCAGATTGAGAATGTGACGAAGTCTTTCCAAAGGGTCCTCCCATACACCATTGCTAGCTTGTCTTCAGCACCCATGAAGCATTCCAGATCCCCATGTCCAGTAAACTGAAGACAATGTATGGGTCTTCCCAATGTAGTTGACTAAGCCAGAGCCATAACAGCATGTGGTTGCACACGAAAGCCACAATTGGAGAAAACATGTTCAATCTCTAAGTTTCCTGGGTGGTTTCCTTTGGAGCACAACACAAAGAGATTGCCATAGACATGGTTCCTTTTGTTTCCAACTTCTCCAATACTCAAAGTATCCTTGGCCACCCAGGTGGTTCATTGAGTCCTTGTTTTATTATATAAAACACAAGTCCTTTTCTCAACTCCATAAAATCTCAACATGTATCTCTTTTCAAAATATATATAGCATGGCTAAGCATGTAACAACTACAATATTTTCACTAAGGAGTGCATAGGGAATCCTATTAGGATTTAGCATAGCATAAGTATAGAAATTCTTTTCATGCATTTTTTCAAAATCCACTAAGTATAAGAAAATAGTAGGACTTTAGATGATAGTGTAACTTGCCTTTTTGGTAGGGAATGATGGTTCACTCCTTGATCTTGCTAGTCTCACACTTTGCTAATTTCACTACAATCAATCAAGCAAACACCAAAATCAACTAACATTCCAAACCAATAAATCAATCAAACAACTTCACACACATAAAACAATGGGATCTAAGATGCATGTAATCATACAAGGGATGGTTCTATTTGCAAAGATGGTCTCCACTAGGCTTCTAAACTTTGTAAAGTCCAAAGTGGTCATTTACCAAAATGGCAAAGTCATTTGCAAAAGGGTTTTGTCCATAAACCATTTTTTAAATCCATTCAACATTTTATGTGGTGGAAGAACATTTTTATCAAGCAACAACTTTAAGTGGTTCACCAAATAAGTTGAGGTTTCTCAAAACTTGGGGTTTATGGCCAGTAGGTTTGATCCAAAATATTTTCCCAAAGTTTTTACTCCAAAAACATTTTCATAACAAAATTATTATTTTTATTTGACTAGAAATGAACTAAACCAATTAATCCATCCTAATATTCTCCAAATTCATTTTCAAAACCATGGGTTGGTTCCTAGGGTCAGTAAGTTCACCATAAACTATTTTGCCAAGGTTTCAAACTTAAAAACATTTTTGAATCATTTTTCTAGTATTAACAAGCAATCAAATGTTTCTACATAATCAACCAATCTAACAGATACTATTTGCTAAACCAAAGACATGGTTGGCTAGCTTTTGTTCCACTGATTCCAACGGTATAAAATTTGTAATTTTTGGACGTGTGGATCGAAAGTTACAAGGGTTTGAAATTCACAAACAATTCTGTTTTCAAATCTGTTTTTAAACAGAACAGGGGACACACGGCACTGTCTAATTGGACGGTACCGGTTTGGCCGGATCGGCAACACGGTGCGTTGGATCTAAGCAGATCGTGTGGTCCAGAAAACGTACCCCTTTGCGGCTTAAGTGATCTATCGCAAGCGTCGGATCGAGATCCTACGGTGCTAGCGTGCTCGACCATTTGCGAGCGGCGCCGGCGGTGGCTAGCGGCGGCGACGGTCAGATAGTGGCGGCGCTGGCGAAACAGGAAGCGAAAGAGGGAGGGAGTAGGCTCACCGAAATCGCAGGAGGCTGGGGAAGCTCGTCGTGTGGTCAACGGGGCAAGGGACGCACGAGGGCAGGAGGAATTCCTCGCCGGAGTTCATTCTGGCGACGGTGTGCTCTGGTCGCGGTCGGAGACGATGCTGTGGTTCACCCCGAGACAAAACGGAGACGCGGTTAGATGCACAGGATCCAGGCAAAGCTGTGTGCGTGAACTAGAGGGTGCGAGGCGGTCTGAAACTACCTGGGTGCTTGCCGGAGTTGAAGACAGACGCGGCGGCGAGGTTGGAGCTTGTCGAAGATGGCTCCCTGGGGCGCCCGCGGTCGAACTGAGGGCACAGGAAGTTGCGTCCGGAGGTGGGAAATCTCCTAGTGTGCTCAGGGAGGCAGGAGGTGGCTGTGGTTTGTCGGATTTCAACGGAGGAGCTCCCCGGAACAGCGACGGTGCAGGGCCAATTCGAGGCATCCTGGTGGCGATGTGGAGCTGGTGTTTGAGGGAAAAGACAGAGGGAGAAGGGACGCTTATGGACGCATGGTCGGGGCAAGATTAAGAAGCCATTATTCGTGAATTGAACGCGCGGATGAATGAGAGAGAACGGCAGCGCGGTTTGAGGGAGAAGGGGTCGCGCGGGTGAGGAGGATGAACAGGGAGGTGGGGTCCAGTCGTCAGTGAGGAGAGGGAGTGAGGGAAGGGTCCACTGGTCAGTGTCACTGCGGGTTAACAAATTGGTGCGAACCGTTTTCTTTCGGGGAGGGGAAGCTGGGCTGGTTCTAGGCTTCTTGGGCTGGCTCAGTTGGGTCAGGTCCAAATCTTATTTTTTTCTGTTTTAAACCTTTTTCGTTTTCCAATACTGTTTTCTGTTTTGAAATTCCAAACAATCAAATCACACTCAAATCAATTCAAACAATCAACAAACTTTTGCAACTATGAATTTGGTTCTGTTTTGTCACATAAACCAGAATTCCAAAACCAAAATAATAATTTTATTTTAGGTCCATTATTAATTAAATAAAAAGACCATTGTTATTAAATCAAAATATAATTTGATGTTTATTTTAAAACTCCATTTTGAAATCTAATTATTTTCAGAACCAAATCAGTAGGTTTTATTTGGGAATATAAAATAATTGGAAAACTTATTTTTAAATAAATAAACCAGTTTTGTTATTTTGGAAATAGTAAGACCTTTATTAAAAAAACTTGGATATTAAATCATTATTAATTTATTTTAAATAAACCTTTATTATTTTTATCAAAACAAAATGTTTTATTTCAAAAGTTTGGCAAAGGTTTAATTTGGTTCTATAAAATAATCCTTATTTATAAAACTTCTATTTTTATTTAAAATCCTTTTATTTCAAAGATCAAAAATAGAAATTCCAAAATATTTTACTTTCCTTTTATTAAATGTTTAACTCTTTAAATCCCTTTGGGATTTTATTTAATTCAAATGGGTTTGAAGTTCCAATTGAATTCAAAAAGTTTCTTCTGGCTCTGAAAATCAAAAAAGTTTTATTTTATTCATTTATTTTCACACTACAAGATTTGGAAAATCTTGGGATGTGACAGGCTACCACCCTTAAAATAAATCTCGTCCCGAGATTTGGGGAGGCTAGGGTTACAAGTAGGCTCAAAACAACTAGGGTACTACCACCCTTAAGAATTTTCAAACAAAAATTACATATTGGCCTTCTTGGGTCCTGGGGAAGTTTCTCATGGGCAAACATTTGCATTGTGTCTTTGGTTTCCATATTTGACTCATGGGCCAAGGTTGAGTTTCTCCATAGGCTTGTTCAACTTGTTCTTCATCTTTTTTGGGCAGTTGCTAGCATAATGTCCTGGGTTTTTGCAGTTAAAACAGTGGATGTCTTTGAGTTCTTTACGTGGCTCTTGTGGACAAGTTGCTACATAGTGGCCTAGTTCTTTGAAGTTGTTGCACACTACTTGGCCAATATCTTTATTCTTTGGGTTCTCTGGGCATTCACCAGAATAGTGTCCCATTTCCTTACATTTATAACATTGCACATGGCTTTTGTCTATCTTTTGCTTCTTGGGTTTCTTTGATCCTTTGAATTGGGTTGTTTTGTTTGGAGGTATAAGTGATTCTTTTCCTTTGTCATCAGCCTTCTTGGTAGACTTGGATCCTTCTTGTTTCCTTTGTTCCACCATGGAATAGATGGGGCATTGGATAGGGACATGGTTGTTTCCTTCACATAGGTAGCAAGTAGCTTGAGAAGTGGGACATTGTCCAACAGGATGTTTCTCTTCACAGTTGGGGCATTGATCTCCATGCTCCTTAGAAGTATGATCCTTGTCTCCACAAATAATGCAAGCTGGGGCTCCATCTAGAATAACATTTCTGTCATCCTTGTTGTCAAAGACTCTTTTGGGATAGCTTTCTTCCATTTTGATCATTTGATCAATCAACTTAAGCATCAGTTGGCCTTGGGTTTCCAAAAATCCTTGTAGCTTTGGATCTTCTCCACTATTGTTGGCTATGAATTGAGCTGTCACTTGGTTCAACTGGTTCTGGGTTGCTATGAGCTCTTTCATGCTGTCCTCTTGGTTGGTGTTGGTATCATCAACCTTGATGTTGGAGTCTTTTGGAGTAGTCATCTGTTTGGGTTGAAGGGAGATTAGAATAGGCAGAATATTTCTAATAAAATAATTCTAACCACTCACATCACCATTCACACAAGCAATGTGCAAGCAATCACAAACAACTTTTCACTCAAACAACAAGTTCAAGCACATACTTAGGCAACAAAATATTTTTTTTACACCACATAAGTTGGTGGTTTTGCCTTAACTATAATATGGTGGTCCATCTATATGGTTCACTTGTGATCTTTCCATCCTTCTTGGTTGATTCTTCTTGTATGAGATCATGGCTTCCTTGAGAAAAACTCTTGGTTACAATAACTTCTAGTGATGTGGGCTCCTTCTAACTTTTGCATTCCCTCAGTCTCTCAATCTTGAGCAAGGTTTCCTTGTTTCACTTGTAATCCTTAGTGGTATCCAAGTTGGAAGTCCTTGGGAAATATGCTTAAGATGTTGAAGCCATTAGAGTTGAAGAAGTTGAAGGAGTCCTTTGCACATGGTGTAGTCCTTGGTCATGGGTAGGTTTTCCATCAAGTTGAAGTAGAATAGATGTAAAGTTGAAACAAAAAGGGTTGAGGAAAAGGTTTACAAGTGTTTTTGTAAATAAGTTTTTGGAACAAGTAAAACTCCTATTTTTCTAAGGGTTTTTGTCCAATCCTAGGTTTACAAATCCTACAGGCAACACAATGCTCTGATACCATCTGTAGAGGGAGTGTCCCAACCTTTAAACTATAAGGTGGAGTCCCTTGTGTTTACATTGCTAGTCCCTGGATCAATAGCTAGCATCCATAGTTAAGATGTAATATCAAGAAACAAAGGTCATAATATGAATTTATAACCAGGAATAACATAATTTTATTACATCTTACATAGCTCATTTGGCTATTACATTACATTGCAGCGGAATAACTATAGTCATGGGGTCCTTCATCTTCAAAGTGCCACAGGCAGATGTTGGTTGTAGACTTTGTAATCCTAATCAATCAATCTTCACTAAAATCAATCAAACCTGCAACATTACAAGTTACGGCCACAAGGGGCAATACATTTTAATTGTATTGGCAAGCTTCACTACTTTGTAGAATATAACTGGATCCTATCATTACATGCATATTTGGCCAGGTGGAGTTTTAGGCTCATTTGCATAAAGCAATAATTTATCCTATCTTTTCAAAATGGTTTTGGTCCTTTGTCAAATCTCCTTTTCCAATTTCCTTGAACTCCTTGGTAGAAACTCAAGTGTTCAAGTCCTTGTCAAAAATACCTTGAGCTACTTGGTAACCCCAAGTGCAACAAGTTTTATCAAAATCTCATGAGTTCCTTGGTAACCCCAAGTATTCATGTTTTCATCTCTTGAGTTCCTTGGTAACCCCAAGTACATCAAGTCCATAAAAGTTTTTCTTTTAGAAATTACAATGTCGAGATCTCCCATAGCTTCAAACTTTAGTTGCTCAGTATTGTCCATAACCGGGGACACGGCTAAGTACTTAGATTTTATTATCTTCTGCAGAAGGAGTACACTTTACCCACATGTCACAATCCCATCCTTTTGCCACCAGTGGCCACTGGATTAGCACTCACCAAGATGGAGTACTAGCAGATTGAGAATGTGACGAAGTCTTTCCAAAGGGTCCTCCCATACACCATTGCTAGCTTGTCTTCAGCACCCATGAAGCATTCCAGATCCCCATGTCCAGTAAACTGAAGACAATGTATGGGTCTTCCCAATGTAGTTGACTAAGCCAGAGCCATAATAGCATGTGGTTGCACACGAAAGCCACAATTGGAGAAAACATGTTCAATCTCTAAGTTTCCTGGGTGGTTTCCTTTGGATCACAACACAAAGAGATTGCCATAGACATGGTTCCTTTAGTTGCCAACTTCTCCAATACTCAAAGTATCCTTGGCCACCCAGGTGGTTCATTGAGTCTTTGTTTTATTATATAAAACACAAGTCCTTTTCTCAACTCCATAAAATCTCAACATGTATCTCTTTTCAAAATATATATAGTATTTCTAAGCATGTAACAACTACAATATTTTCACTAAGGAGTGTATAGGGAATCCTATTAGGATTTAGCATAGCATAAGTATAGAAATTCTTTTCATGCATGTTTTCAAAATCCTATTACAATATTTTCACTAAGGAGTGTATAGGGAATGATGGTTCACTCCTTGATCTTGGTAGTCTCACACTTTGCTAATTTCACTACAATCAATCAAGCAAACACCAAAATCAACTAACATTCCAAACCAATAAATCAATCAAACATCTTCACACACATAAAACAATGGGATCTAAGATGCATGTAATCATACAAGGGATGGTTCTATTTGAAAAGATGGTCTCCACTAGGCTTCTAAACTTTGTAAAGTCCAAAGTGGTCATTTACCAAAATGGAAAAGTCATTTGCAAAAGGGTTTTGTCCATAAACCATTTTTTTAAATCCATTCAACATTTTATGTGGTGGAAAAACATTTTTATCAAGCAACAACTTTTAGTGGTTCACCAAATGAGTTGAGGTTTCTCAAATATTGGGGTTTATGGCCAGTAGGTTTGATCCAAAATATTTTCCCAAAGTTTTTACTCCAAAAACATCTTCATAACAAAATTATTATTTTTATTTGGCTAGAAATGAACTAAACCAATTAATCCATCCTAATCTTCTCCAAATTCATTTTCAAAACCATGGGTTGGTTCCTAGGGTCAGTAAGTTCACCATAAACTATTTTGCCAAGGTTTCAAACTTAAAAACATTTTTGAATCATTTTTCTAGTCTTAACAAGCAATCAAATGTTTCTGCATAATCAACCAATCTAACAGATACTATTTGCTAAACCAAAGGCATGGTTGGCTAGCTTTTGTTCCACTGATTCCAACGGTATCAAATTTGTAATTTTTGGACGTGTGGATCGAAAGTTACAAGAGTTTGAAATTCACAAACAATTCTGTTTTCAAATCTGTTTTTAAACAGAACAGGGGACACGCGGCACTGTCTAATTGGACGGTACCGGTTCGGCCGGATCGGCAACACGGTGTGTTGGATCTAAGCAGATCGTGTGGTCCAGAAAACGTACCCATTCGCGGCTTAAGTGATCTATCGCAAGCGTCGGATCGAGATCCTACGGTGCTAGCATGCTCGACCATTTGCGAGCGGCGCCGGCGGTGGCTAGCGGCGGCGACGGTCAGATAGTGGTGGCGCTGGCGAAATAGGAAGCGAGAGAGGGAGGGAGTAGGCTCACCGAGATCACAGGAGGCTGGGGAAGCTCTTCGTGTGGTCAACGGGGCAAGGGACGCACGAGGGCATGAGGAATTCCTCGCCGGAGTTCGTTCTGGCGACGGTGTGCTCTGGTCACGGTCGTAGACGATGCTGTGGTTCACCCCGAGACAAAACGGAGACGCGGTTAGATGCACAGGATCCAGGAAAAGTTGTGTGTGTGAACTAGAGGGTGCGGGGCGGTCTGAAACTACCTGGGTGCTTGCCGGAGTTGAAGACAGACGCGGCGGCGAGGTTGGAGCTTGTCGAAGACGGCTCCCTGGGGAGCCGGTCGAACTGAGGGAACAGGAAGATGCGTCCGGAGGTGGGGAATCTCCTAGTGTTCTCAGGGAGGCCGGAGGTGGCTGTTGTTTGTCGGATTTCACCGGAGGAGCTCGCCGGAACAGCGGCGGTGCAGGGCTAATTCGAGGCAGCCTGGTGGCGATGTGGAGCTGGTGTTTGAGGGAAAAGACAGAGGGAGAAGGGACGCTTATGTACGCATGGTCAGGGCAAGATTAACGCAGCCATTATTCGTGAATTGAACGCGCGGTTGAATGACAGAGAACGGCAGCGCGGTTTGAGGGAGAAGGGGTCGCGCGGGTGAGGAGGATGAATAGGGAGGTGGGGTCCAGTCGTCAGTGAGGAGAGGGAGTGAGGAAAGGGTCCACTGGTCAGCGTCACTGCGGGTTAACAAATTGGTACGAACCGTTTTCTTTCGGGGAGGGGAAGCTGGGCTGGTTCTGGGCTTCTTGGGCTAGCTCAGTTGGGTCAGGTCCAAATCTTATTTTTTTCTGTTTTAAACCATTTTCTTTTTCCAATACTATTTTCTGTTTTGAAATTCCAAACAATCAAATCACACTCAAATCAATTCAAACAATCAACAAACTTTTGCAACTATGAATTTGGTTCTGTTTTGTGACATAAACCAGAATTCCAAAACCAAAATAATAATTTTATTTTAGGTCCATTATTAATTAAATATAATTTGATGTTTATTTTAAAACTCCATTTTGAAATCTAATTATTTTCAGAACCAAATCAGTAGGTTTTATTTGGCAATATAAAATAATTGGAAAACTTATTTTTAAATAAATAAACCAGTTTTGTTATTTTGGAAATAGTAAGACCTTTATTAATAAAACTTGGATATTAAATCATTATTAATTTATTTTAAATAAACATTTATTATTTTTATTAAAACAAAATGTTTTATTTCAAAAGTTTGGCCAAGGTTTAATTTGGTTCTATAAAATAATCCTTATTTATAAAACTTCTATTTTTATTTAAAATCCTTTTATTTCAAAGATCAAAAATAGAAATTCCAAAATATTTTACTTTCCTTTAATTAAATGTTTAACTCTTTAAATCCCTTTAGGATTTTATTTAATTCAAATGGGTTTGAAGTTCCAATTGAATTCAAAAAGTTTCTTCTGGCATTGAAAATCAAACAAAGTTTTATTTTATTCATTTATTTTCACACTACAAGATTTGGAAAATCTTGGGATGTGACACCGGGTCTACTGGTCAGCGACTATTAACATGCGAAGCGGTACGGGGCAATGTGGTGCGTTGGATTAGAATGAAGATCGGTGGCCGAGGGTCGTCGTCGACGATGAACTAGTCACCGGCGAGCTCGAATCCTAGCGGCTCAGTGGGGGTCGTGGGAGGCTCACCGGGGCTCAGGCGAAGGTCGGCGATGCAGGCAAATGATGAAGTCGACGAAGCCGAACTCAGGGGTGGTGGCGGCAGCTCCTGGGGTGGACGAAATCAACGGCACCCTTCTTCTCCAGAGGTGGCCTGCTCCAGCGCAATTCCGGCGATGTGCTGGTCGCCTTGCTCCAGCTAAGGGGTGGAACTATCAGTGAGGTGAGGTGAGTGAGATGGTGTGCTTCAATCGGCTGGGGGTGGCCTCCTTTTATAGGCTCGACGGCGAGACCGAGAGGGATGGGCAGGCGGCGGTGACGACACGGCTACGGGCTGCTAGAGGCATGGCCGAGAGTAGCGATCGATCGGTGGTCTCATGGCAATGCTCTAAGGTTTAAATGTGCTTTTAGGGGCAGTGGAAAATGGTCGGGAACGCTTGATGCTCTATGAGGCAGAGGCGGCAAACTCTACGGCGAGCGGTGGCTACGGGGTACGGGCAGTGAAATGGGCATGTCTGGCGGTCTCCTGGGACGGTGGGGTGCATGCTGGCGGGCGGCGACGGCATGAGTGGTCGGGTTGTGTGGGAACGGAGCATGCTCTGCGGTGCGTGTCGGAATGGTCGACAGTGGCGCGGGCGCGGTGTCCTGGCGGTTCTGGTTGCTGTCTGCGAGGCAGGGCTGGTCGAGAGGGGGCGGTGAAGCATGGGCTACCTCGCGGACAAGGTTGGCACGACTAGTTCTTCCCCTAGCTTGCTGTCCACACTGAGGTGACATGAGTGCTCTCGGGCTGTTCACCATTGATGATATTGGCAAGCTTACAGTGGGGCTAGGGCATAGTTAAGTTTGCTAGATGATCTACTGAGGTTGCTGTGAGCTAGAGAGGGAACCAGTTAGGCCCAAAACACTGCTCCAAATAGTGTTTTGATTTTGTTTGATTTGCATCTGCAACCTTTTGATGAAATGACCGCATGATTTCAAGTTTTGAATTTTGAAAAGATTTTTGGTGCGTGTGCTAGGCATGTGCTGGTGATACTGTGGATGCTTGGATTTTGAAAATTGAGCTTGTTTGAGTGGTTTTTGAAAACGTGGGATCTTCCCATATGAAATAGATTCAATTTTAAACTGTCATTTAAACTATGCATTTGAATGTTTCTGGATGATCACAAGGTGGGCCTTGGTACCTTGTTATGAGTACTATCAAGGGGTGCAAAGATCCATACATGTTTCTATTAAGTTATGAAAGTTAGAGATAGAGAAAGTAGGCATGGGAGTTAATTTGGCCAAAGTAACCATTCACTTAATTTGTTTGTTTTGATTTGTTTGTCTTTGGGAAAAGTTTGGGAATTGTTTAGATGATGTTTATTTCACCTATGTATCATTTTACAAGCAAACATTTTACAAGCAAAGAAACACATAATCATGGCAATTCAAAAGAATCCAAATTTTTAATGCACACTCATATGAATGCTTTCATATTTTAATTGGAAAAGTTTTTGTTAACCCTAAATTTAGTGATTAGAGTTTGATGATTCTAGTTTAATATTTTTGGGATGTTACATTGTCCCTAGCTATTCCCGTGGCCAGACTATGAAGAGGAGTATCAGGATGATGGATCGCAGGAAGGTTACGATAACTAGGATCATCTCCCATCGTCAGCATTGCCTGTGACCATGAATATGGAGCTTCGCCTATGATATCGTTGTCTTTACGTTATTCCACTACTTGAGTTGTATTCAGAACTGGATCATGAGATCCTTATTTGTGTAAGACTTTATGTACGGTTTGTAATGGATGATGTACTGTGATATCTAAATCTGTTATGTCTCACAAAAAGGTAATCCTGGGATTGCGATGTATGGCATAACAAGCATCTCGGATTAAAAATCCGGGTGTTGACAGGTGCTTGAAAGCGTCGACCTCGACCTTGAATGGGGCTCCAATGGTGTGCAGAGGTGCCAAGTGCGAAAAACGATGGATTCGATGGGAAACGGATCGGAACCGATGCGTGCTTGTGTCGATTCCGTTCAGGGCCCACTCGTCAGCAAGTGGTAGAGGGCACGGGCTGCTGTGGCTGCGCCGTGGGCCGCTGGTGGGCTGCTACGCACACGCGGGCGGTGGATAGGGGATAGAATGAGATGGGTCGTTTGGGCCTGTGCTGGGTCTGGCTGTTAGGTTTAGGTTTCATTTTTTCCATTTTCTTTTATATTTTTAGTTTAGGGCTCCAAATTAGTCCATTCAAATTTCTAAAAAATTGTAAAATCATCTTGATCATTTTATAATATTAACTATATTATTTATTATCCATTTCAAAACTACCAAACAATAAATATTTATTTTGGCCAATAGGACATTATTACTCTTTTCTTATATTAAAGATAACTTTTGCGTCCTAGATCCAAATGGCCAATAGGTTCCCACTAGGTGATCTATTAAACATAACTTTTGCGTCATAAATTTCTATATCTTTCAAAAAGTGTCCACTATAAAAGTATGTCGTTTAGGATTTCTCTTTCTCAAAGTATACTTCTAAAAAGCCATAGAGCATGTTTGTACTTAGAATGGGAAAATTCCGTTTTAGGGTTTCTGAATTTATTTTGGGCAAAATATTTCCTTCTTAGGGTTAAGTGCAATGATGTTCATGCATGCTTCATGATTTTGTATTTTGAAATCTTGCACACAAATTATACAATCCATATTCAATCCATGCTTGTAAGACCCCACCTTTATAAAGGTAAAGGTCCCTATGATTGTAATGCTAGTCCCTGGATCAATGCTAGCATCCACAGTTTAAGATGAAGTACACAGATACAAAGGTCATTATTACATCGTCATTCCAGAGATAACATAGTCTTTTACAACTCCATAGCCATAGGCTAGTACAAGAGTTAAAATTAACAATATAAAGTAAAGTCTTCATCTTCATGTGCCACAGACAAACATGTTGAGTGTAGACTCATAACCCTAATCCACATCAGAGTAACCTGCAACATCACAAGTTACAGCCACAGTGGGTCAATACATTGGAATAGTATTGGCAAGTGATACCTTTGTAGAATAATAGTTTCTATCTTCTACATGAATTTGGCTAAGTGTAGCTTAGGCTTGCTTGGCTCAAAATAGGTTTTACCTATAAGTTGAAAATACTAAGTTTTTGTTTGACAAAAACTCCCAAGGAACCACAAATGGACATTGGTGAACCTTTACCCTTGTTCAAACACAATTTTTTAACTTAGAAAAATTGGGATGAGGAAATCCTTGATAACTTCAGTGTCTTGATGCTCAATTGTCCATTGTCGGGGACACGGGTAAGTACTTAGATTTTTCATTCTCAAGAGGTGGTGCACTTTCCCCACAAGACTCAACATGCATCGAGACGAGATCTTTAAGAAGCCTTCCCTTAGACCAAAATGGACGCGCTCCAACCTATCACCCTACCACCAACTGTCCATATGGCTAAGTTATTGCAACCTATATGATCAAGGCAGAGCCCATATGCCATGTATATATGATCAAAGACTTAGCAACATTTTCCATAGCATGTATATAATCCACCCTTGTTTATTACTAGCTAGGCTAAGAATGGCAATATAACAAGTATCTTAACTTAGATAAAAATTCTATCAAGACTACAACTACTAGTATTTCCCATAGCATAGCATATACAGCAAAAATATCATGCAAGCCCTATACAAAATATCACTAGTGCATAGTCAAAATATTGGGAAAAAATTTGAAGCACCACTTGCCTTGGTAGTTGGGGGAGCAGCAACAATCCTCACAATCACAATCACCACTAGCACCAAAATCTACACATAACATGATAGCACCAATTTACATTCAAATTAATCAAGCAAAAATATATGAATGCATGCAAATTCCATGTGATGATTTTTATCAAACCAAACAAGACAATTAAATAGTACTAAACACTAAACTAAACATTCATATACTAAATAAACTCAATATAGTCTTTAAAACATTTTATAAATAATTTATATGATCAAAATAGGTCTACAAATGTCTCTGCATAAAATCCCATTTTAACAGAATCAAAATACAAAACCAAGCCTACAGATGTGTAGGAGTTAATTTTGTGAATCCATTGATGTATTATTTGAATTTTTTGGATAAACAGAACAAAAGTTATGAATTTGAGAAGTTAATTCATCTGATTAAATCAAAACTGGATTTTTAAAAGAAAAACCCTGACACGCAGCGGCTTCTGATTCGTCAGTACCGCTTCGCGTGGGATCACGCCTCCATGTCGTTGGATCTAATCAGATCCAATGCACCAGATCTACTCGTACCGCTTTGCGGTCTGTTCTAATCGTGACCGCTGGATCTAAATCCAGCGGATCTAATCACTCTGCCACGAACTGGCGGCGCAAATGGCGAGCAGTAGAGGCAACGGCTTTGCTGGCGACGTACTGGTGGCGCTAGGGGTAAAGGGAGGGGTGTAGTGCGTTACCGAGGTCGCGGAACTGAGGCGGTCGTAGTGGAAGTCACGGGCGAGGGCGGGGCGCTCGGGTTCGGCAGCTATTCCTCACCGGAGTTGAGCTCGCTGTCGGGCACGCACGGGTGTTGAGGAAGGCGACGCTACAGACCACCAGAAAATAAACTACAAGTGCCATTAGGTGCGTACGAGTGTGGTGAACAAAATCGTAAGAACCAGAGAGCAAGGGGGGTCGAGGCTCACCAGGATTGGTCGCCGGAGGGGCTCGGTACTGCGGCGATGTGAGCTTAAGTGTGGGCAGCCTGGTGGCGCTTATACGGTGGCGAGTGAGGGGAAATATGCGGGGGAGGGAGAGGTTTAAGTAGGCAGGGTTGGGGGAGGAAATTACGCCCATAATGAATCGGATTGATTCGATGTTTAATCGAAGGAAACGGCTGAGGCGGAGCTGGTCACCGCGCGTTGATTGAGGATGAAGGAGATGACGTGGCAGTGGGGCCAGGAGGTCAGCGAGGTGGGGGTGTGCTAGAGTGTGAGAATGAGTGGAGAGGGGGAGGTAGCCGGGTGTGCTTCGCCGGCTGAATGTGTTGCTGGGCCAAAATGGTGGCGACGTCCTTTTCTCTTTTCCCTAATATTTTTCTATTTTGATTTTCAGGAAAGCAATTTAATTCAAATTCATGTGAGTTTGAATCCTAATTACTTTTGGATTTTTGCAGTGGAATCTTTGCATAATATTTAGTATAAAACCTTACCGTATGGACAAAAACACTTTGACACTTTGAAAATAAAATTTAAATCATGCCTTTATTGATACATATATATTATGCATAATAAATGGTTTTTATATTGAATTTTTGTTTTGTAAATCTTTGTGTAAGCTCTGCATTCATCTTTGAAACATTTCTGATCAAACCAAGGTATTTCTCATACTTTGAGAGTAAAATTGAACCATTGCCTTTTAGCATAAAATAATAGGCATATAAATGGTTTCTTATTTTTGAAATCTTGTTTGAAATAACCAAATGCTTATGAATTCATGAATGATATGCAAACTTTTCAAACTATGATTTTTGGGAAGTTACAAATCTAACCCCCTTAAGGTGAATCTTTCCCTCGAGATTCAGATTGGCTAGAAAATAGGTGAGGGTGGTCTTTCCGAAGATCATCTTCTCTTTCCCATGTCGCTTCTTCCTCGGAATGATGGTTCCCCTGAACTTTGCAGAATTTGATAGTCTTAGTTCGAGTAAATATTTATGCAGTCTCAAGAATCTTGATAGGTTTTTATTCATAAGTGATATCACTTTCCAACTGAACCTCTTCCAAAGGTATAATATCCTTCAATGAAGTTTCTTCCATCTCCGGATGGCATTTCTTCAATTGACTCACGTGAAACACATTGTGAACGACAAACAGTGATTCAGGCAATTCAATTTCATAAGCTACTTCTCCTTTGTGACTCAAAATCTTGAATGGTACAACATACCTTGGTGCCAATTTTCCTTTGACTCCAAATCTCTTCACTCCACGAAGTGGTGAGACTCTAAGATAAGCTCTATCGCCTACCTCATAGGTGACTTCTCTATGCTTTGGATCCGCGTAGCTTTTCTATCGGGACTGTGCTATCTTTAATCTGTCCTTTACCAACTTGAGTTTCTCTTCAGATTCCTTGATTAGTTCTGGCCCGAAGAAATTTCTTTCTCCGACACCACTCCATATCAATGGTTTAGTACACTTTCTTCCATAGAGAAATTCAAATGGTGCCATCGCAATACTGGCTTGATAAATGTTATTATAAGAGAATTCTGCGTAAGGCAGACTTTCATCCAAACTAGCACCATAGTCTAGGGAACATGCCCTCAACATATCCTCCAGAATCTGGTTGGTCCTTTCTGTATGTCCATCACTTTGAGGATGAAAAGTTGTGCTGAACACTAATCTTGTTCCCAATGATTCATGCAGTTGCCTCAAAAATGCAAAGTGAACTGAGTTCCTATATCTGGCACAATACTCTTGGGTACTCCATGCAGACACACAATCCTATTCATATATATCTTGGCTAACTTAACACTCGTATAGGTTGTCTTCACGGGTATGAAATGAGCCACTTTAGTTAGGCGATCTACCATGACCCAGATAGAATCATATCCTGATCTCGTCCTTGGCAGTCCAGTGATAAAATCCATTCCAATCTTGTCCCACTTCCAATTAGGAATAGGTAGTGGTTGTAACAATCCTGCTGGTTTCTGATGTTCCGCTTTCACTCTACTACACACATCACACAAAGCAATATGTTTTGCGATGTCCTTCTTGAGGTTATTCCACCAAAATCTTTCCTTCACATACATGTACATTTTGGTGTTACTCGGATGAATGGAATATGGTGAGTTGTGTGCTTCTTTTAAAATCAGTTTCCGGAGCTCCGGATCTTGCGAAATGCAGATACGTTTTCATACCATAAAGTACCCTTTTCGTCTTCGTGGAATCCTTTAGCTTTCCCTTTCTAATTTTTCCCTTAATCTCTTCAATTTCCTTGTCTATATTTTGGGTTCCCTGATCCTGTCCAACAATGTGGGTTGAACATCCAATGACATGAGATGTCCTTCGGGCACTATCTCCAATGTGAGATCATTGAATTGGGCACACACATCATCTGTCAATTCTCCCTTAGTGAGGCCATTCACATAAACTTTGCGGCTTAATGCATCCGCTACAACATTTGCTTTACCGGGGTGGTATTGCACACTCAAATCATAGTCCTTGATGAGTTCTAGCCATCTTCTTTGTCTCATGTTGATTTCTTTCTGAGTGAACATATACTTCAAACTTTTGTGATCTGTGAACACGTCACAACGTTTTCCCAAAAGGTAATGCCTCCATGTTTTGAGTGCATGTACAACAGAGGCTAACTCTAAATCATGAGTAGGATAGTTTACTTCATGGGTTTTGACTTGTCTCGAGGCATAATCCACAACTTTCCCTTCTTGCATCAATACTCCACCCAATCTTTGGTGAGATGCATCACAATATACTTGGAAATCCTTTTCCAAATCTAGCAGACATAAGACTGGTGCTGTCACTAGTCTCTTCTTCAATTCTTGGAAACTGAGTTCACACCCTTCAGTCCGTCACATCCTGTAACATCCCAAAAATACTAAACTTGGATCATCAAATTCTAAGCATCAAATTTAGGGTTAACAAAAACTTTTCTAAATAAAAATATGAAAGCATGCATGGGTGTATGCATTCCAATTTTGATTTCTTTTGAACCACCTTGTTTGTGTGTTTATTTTCTTGTAAATGGATTCTTAGGTGAAATAAACATCATCTAAACATTTCCCAAACTTTTCCCAAAGACAAATAAATCAAAACAAATAAAATAAGGGAATGGTCGTTTTGGCCAATTTAACTCCCATGCCTACTTTGGTTGTCCCAAACTTTCAGAACTTAACTGAAACTTGTTTGGATCTTTGCACCCCTTGATTGTACTCATAACAAAGTATCAAGGCCCACTTTGTGACCATCCAGAAACTTTCAAATGCATAGTTTAAATGACAGTTTAAAATTGAATATTTATCATATGAGAAGATCCCACTTTTTCAAAAACCACTCAAACAATATCAACTTTCAAAACCCAAGCATCTGCAGACTCACCAGCACCAACCTAGCACACCCACCAAAAATCTTTTCAAAATTCAAAACTTGAATTCTTGCGGCCATTTCATCAAACACTTTGCAGACACAAATCATCAAAATCTTAAACACTATTGTGAGCAGTGATTGAAGCCTAACTTGTCCCCTCTCTAGCTCACAACCATCTCAGTAGATCATCTAGCAAGTTAAACCAAGAACTAGCCTCACTGTAAGCTGGGCAATGACATCAATGGTGAACAGCTGAAGCTCACCATGCCACCCCAGTGGAGACAGCAAGCTAGAAGGAGATTTAGCCGTGCCAACCTTGTCTGGGAGGCAGCCCACCATCCACCGCCACTCCCTGTCCCAGCCGCGACCGTTGCCAGACCCTGGACCACACGCACAGACCGCGCCCAGCTCACCAGCAACCATGCCGAGCATGCACTAGAGCGCCATGCTCGAACGACGCCCACAGACCGCGCGCCGCCCTCGCCGCATGCATACATGATCGCCACCGACCCAGGAGACCGCGAGACATACCCGTTCGCCGCCCCATGCCGCACAGCCACCGCTCACCGTCGAAGACGCCGCCTCTGCCGCGCAGAGCATCGCGCGTTCCAGACCAAACTGCACCGCCCCTACGCGCGCATTAAAGCCGTAGAGCATCGCCAGGAGACCACCAAGCGATCGCCACCGCCGGCCATGCCTCTAGCCGCCCGTAGCCATGTCGCCACCGTCGCCTGCCCATGCTGTTCGGTCTCGCCATCGCGACTATAAATAGAGGCCACCCCCAGCCGAATTGAGCACACCATCTCACTCCCCTCTCCTCACTGATCGTGCCACCCCGTTCCCGAAGCAAGGCGAGCAGCACTTCTCCGGAATTTCGCTGGAGCCTGCCGCCTCTAGAGAAGAAAGGAGCCAGCGATTGGAGCCGCCCCAGGAGAAGCTGCCGGTACCAGGAGATTCGCTGTCGTCGACTTCTTCGTTCGCCCGTCTCGCCGACCCTCGCCTAAGCCCTAGTGAGCCCCCAACGACCCCCACCTGCCGCGCTAGGTTTCTGTCTCGCCGGCGTTGCCCAGCGTCGACGATGACCCTCAGCCGTTGGATTAAAACCAGATCGAACGCACCACATCGCCCCATACCACTTCTCACCCCCTGTCTCACTGACGCGTGGGGGAAGCGACTTAACCATCCCGCGTAAGAGCTGTGCTTAGCAAGCCGGCCCAGTATCGCTTCCCGCGCAACCCAGTTATTTGAATTTAACCTTTTTCATTTTATTTCAAACACACTTCTGTACCCAGTTTCAAAAATCAACCCAGGTCGATTCAGTGAGCCAAATTGAAGGAAACCAATTTTTTTAGAAAGGTCTGGGAATGCTGAATCCAAGCCTGTTGGATTCAAGTCATTTGGATCTGTAGATCATCCATGGTAAAAAATAACAAGGCAGAAGCTTTTCTGCATTCATACATTTTTCAAATTTAAACCATAATAGCTTTTGAGTTGATTCCAACTCTCAAAAATCACATTTAACCATACCTTTCAGAATATATAAACATATATAGGTTTACCTACAGAAATAATGACCAAGTAATAAAAGAATGCCACATAGGCATTTCTAGGCACTTTAATTAATTAAAATAAAAGAGAAAAACCTTATTAAATTGTGACACCACATTCAATCACATTCCCATGGACTAAAATATGTGGTGATGACATGTGTCAACATGATCCCATGTTTGGTTTGGAGAATATTAAATCTTAAGTACTTTTTCAATGAGTAGAAATTACTTTTCTAAAAATAAAAGGAATTAAACCAATCTTTAATCTTGTAATGTTAGTGATGATGCTAGATCATCTATAGGACCCTTGTGTGTGATGAATGCAAGTAGTTAAGTATTGTTTGGTGATTGTGTACCTTGTATTTATTCATTGACGCTAGTACCGACCAAGGATACGAGGAGGAAGGAGGATACTACGAAGAAGAAGCCGAGGAGAACTTCAACCACTTCTTTGCACAAGGCAAGCTTATACTGATATTGATGCAAGCTAAAACTTGCAAGATACTCTAATTTATCAAGACTTACTAATCAAGTTGACCTATGCAAGCTTATACTGATATTGATGCAAGCTAACACTTGCAAGATACTCTAATTTAGCAAGCCTTACTAATCAAGTTGACCTATGCAAGCTTATACTTTCAATTGGGCAAGCTAATACTTACTTGCTACTATGTCAACTATATGCCTTAAGCATATGTGATCATATCTACTTGATAAACCAATCCTAGTTTTACTTGCAATCTTTCTACTTTATTTCTTGATCAAAGCTATTACTTAGAGTTTACTTAAGTGAATTGTAGATACTAGAAATATAATTGAAGTTTGCATAAAGAGCATAAAATTTGTCCTAAGCAAGATAATCTTTATCTCATCCTAAGGCATGAGATTGAAATTAGTAAAACTCCACTAGTTTACCACCCCTCATTAGTACTTACCCCCACTTGTAGATGCTAGTGCTAAGCATAAAACTTAATCAACTTTAGATGGGAATACTTGGTGGAAAAAATGGTTATGAAAACCTTGGAATGATGGATCATTCTATTGAAATGTTTTGACATGTGTTTCCGAACACCAGATGATTTTGGTGAGGAAAATGTTGAGGCATGAGCCTTAGCCCTTTATAAAACTAATGGTTGTCTAGATGCGATACCATTCCAATTTTATCGTACAACCACAATACCCGAAGATTGGGTAGGGGTTGACTGGAAACTTATATACCTTAGTATTAGTTCCCTCACGGACAAGGTCTGAGCTGAGGCTACCTTGTGAAGATTGTCCACCTGTGCAGTACTCAAGATGACAGTTGGTCATGGTTGGGAGGCCAAACTCATAGGAGAGGTGCTTATACTAGGGCGTGTAATTGAAAGGTTAGGATTGATTATCCGCATACTGAGTATGGTGAATTCAGGATTTGTTCCTGATGGATGTATCGAATGTTGTGGTGAAAGTGTACATTCTCTACAGAGTGTCAAACTATTCGAATAGCCACATCCGCGGTTATGGACAGTTGGAGTGGCCATACTGTTCCCCCGTCAGATGTTTTCAAAAGACTTGTGAAATGAATTGAGACTTTGACTTGACCACAACAGGGTTGTGATATGAAATACAAGTTTCCTACCTAGGAGTTATAAAATTTTGACTAGCTTCTCTTGCTTCTCAGCTTAGTAGAGATAAATCTGGCTTTTGCAAAATAACCCGAGAGCCTAGTGTCCTATTATCAAAAACCCCTTTCACTTGTTAGTATTAGTTTGCGAGTACTTAAAGAGTACTCATGGCTTTGTCCCTGTAGAGGGAGTGTCCCAACCTTTAAACTATAAGGTGGAGTCCCATGTGTTTACAATGCTAGTCCCTGGATCAATAGCTATCATCCACAGTTAAGATGTAATATCAAGAAACAAAGGTCATAATATGACTTTATAACTAGGAATATCATAATTTTATTACATCTTACATAGCTCATTGGCTATTACATTACATTGCAGCGGAATAACTATAGTCATGGGGTCCTTCATCTTCAAAGTGCCACAGGCAGATGTTGGTTGTAGACTTTGTAATCCTAATCAATCAATCTTCACTAAAATCAATCAAACCTGCAACATTACAAGTTACAGCCACAAGGGTCAATACATTTTAATTGTATTGGCAAGCTTCACTACTTTGTAGAATATAAGTGAATCCTATCATTACATGCATATTTGGCTAGGTGGAGTTTTAGGCTCATTTGCATAAAGCAATAATTTATCCTATCTTTTCAAAATGGTTTTGGTCCTTGTCAAATCTTCTTTTCCAAGTTCCTTGAACTCCTTGGTAGAAACTCAAGTGTTCAAGTCCTTGTCAAAAATCCCTTGAGCTACTTGGTAACCCCAAGTGCAACAAGTTTTATCAAAATCTCATGAGTTCCTTGGTAACCCCAAGTATTCATGTTTTCGTCTCTTGAGTTCCTTGGTAACCCCAAGTACATCAAGTCCATAAAAGTTTTTCTTTTAGAAATTAGAATATCGAGATCTCCCATAGATTCAAACTTTAGTTGCTCAGTATTGTCCATACCTGGGGACACGGCTAAGTACTTAGATTTTATTATCTTCTGCAGAAGGAGTACACTTTACCCACATGTCACAATCCCATCCTTTTGCCACCAGTGGCCACTGGATTAGAACTCACCAAGATGGAGTACTGGCAGATTGAGAATGTGACGAAGTCTTTCCAAAGGGTCCTCCCATACACCATTGCTAGCTTGTCTTCAGCACCCATGAAGCATTCCAGATACCCATGTCCAGTAAACTGAAGACAATGTATGGGTCTTCCCAATGTAGTTGACTAAGCCAGAGCCATAATAGCATTTGGTTGCACACGAAAGCCACAATTGGAGAAAACATGTTCAATCTCTAAGTTTCCTGGGTGGTTTCCTTTGGAGCACAACACAAAGAGATTGCCATAGACATGGTTTCTTTTGTTGCTAACTTCTCCAATACTCAAAGTATCCTTGGCCACCCAGGTGGTTCATTGAGTCCTTGTTTTATTATATAAAACACAAGTCCTTTTCTCAACTCCATAAAATCTCAACATGTATCTCTTTTCAAAATATATATAGCATGGCTAAGCATGTAACAACTACAATATTTTCACTAAGGAGTGTATAGGGAATCCTATTAGGATTTAGCATAGCATAAGTATAGAAATTCTTTTCATGCATGTTTTCAAAATCCACTAAGTATAAGAAAATAGTAGGACTTTAGATGATAGTGTAACTTGCCTTTTTGGTAGGGAATGATGGTTCACTCCTTGATCTTGCTAGTCTCACACTTTGCTAATTTCACTACAATCAATCAAGCAAACACCAAAAATCAACTAACATTCCAAATCAATAAATCAATCAAACAACTTCACACACATAAAACAATGGGATCTAAGATGCATGTAATCATACAAGGGATGGTTCTATTTGCAAAGATGGTCTCAACTAGGCTTCTAAACTTTGTAAAGTCCAAAGTGGTCATTTACCAAAATGGCAAAAGGGTTTTGTCCATAAACCATTTTTTTAAAATCCATTCAACATTTTATGTGGTGGAAAAACATTTTTATCAAGCAACAACTTTAAGTGGTTCACCAAATAAGTTGGGGTTTCTCAAAACTTGGGGTTTATGGCCAGTAGGTTTGATCCAAAATATTTTCCCTAAGTTTTTACTCCACAAACATTTTCATCACAAAATTATTATTTTTATTTGGCTAGAAATTAACTAAACCAATTAATCCATCCTAATCTTCTCCAAATTCATTTTCAAAACCATGGGTTGGTTCCTAGGGTCAATAAGTTCACCATAAACTATTTTGCCAAGGTTTCAAACTTAAAATCATTTTTGAATCATTTTTCTAGTCTTAACAAGCAATCAAATGTTTCTGCATAATCAACCAATATAACAGATACTATTTTCTAAACCAAAGGCATGGTTGGCTAGGTTTTGTTCCACTGATTCCAACGGTATCAAATTTGTAATTTTTGGACGTGTGGATCGAAAGTTACAAGGGTTTGAAATTCACAAACAATTCTGTTTTCAAATCTGTTTTTAAACAGAACAGGGGACACGCGGCACTGTCTAATTGGACGGTACCGGTTCGACCGGATCGGCAACGCAGTGCGTTGGATCTAAGCAGTCCAGAAAATGTACCCCCTCACGGCTTAAGTGATCTGTCGCAAGCGTCGGATCGAGATCCTACGGTGCTAGCGTGCTCGACCATTTGCGAGCGGCGCCGGCGGTGGCTAGCGGCAGCGACGGTCAGATAGTGGCGGCGCTGGCGAAACAGGAAGCTAGAGAGGGGGAGTAGGCTCACCGAGATCGCAGGAGGCTGGGGAAGCTCGTCGTGTGGTCAACGGGGCAACGGACGCACTAGGGCAGGAGGAATTCCTCGCCGGAGTTTGTTCTGGCGACGGTGTGCTCTGGTCGCGGTCGGAGACGATGCTGTGGTTCACACCGAGACAAAACGGAGACGCGGTTAGATGCACAGGATCCAGGAAAAGTTGTGTGCGTGAACTAGAGGGTGCGGGGCGGTCTGAAATTACCTGGGTGCTTGCCGGAGTTGAAGACAGACACGACGGCGAGGTTGGAGCTTGTCGAAGACGGCTCCCTGGGGCGCCCGCGGGCGAACTAAGGGCACAGTAAGATGCGTCCGGAGGTGGGGAATCTCCTAGTGTGCTCAGGGAGGCAGGAGGTGGCTGTGGTTTATCGGATTTCACCGGAGGAGCTCGCCGGAACAGCAGCGGTGCAGGGCCAATTTGAGGCAGCCTGGTGGCGATGTGGAGCTGGTGTTTGAGGGAAAAGACAGAGGGAGAAGGGACACTTATGTACGCATGGTCGGGGCAAGATTAACGCAGCCATTATTCGTGAATTGAACGCGTGGTTGAATGACAGAGAACGGCAGCGCGGTTTGAGGGAGAAGGGATCGCGCGGGCGAGGAGGATGAACAGGGAGGTGGGGTCCAGTCGTCAGTGAGGAGAGGGAGTGAGGGAAGGGTCCACTGGTCAGTGTCACTGCGGGTTAACAAATTGGTGCGAACCGTTTTCTTTCGGGGAGGGGAAGCTGGGCTGGTTCTGGGCTTCTTGGGCTGGCTCAGTTGGGTCAGCTCCAAATCTTATTTTTTTTCTGTTTTAAACCTTTTTCTTTTTCCAATACTATTTTCTGTTTTGAAATTCCAAACAATCAAATCACACTCAAATCAATTCAAACAATCAAAAAACTTTTGCAACTATGAATTTGGTTCTGTTTTGTCACATAAATCAGAATTCCAAAACCAAAATAATAATTTTATTTTAGGTCCATTATTAATTAAATAAAAAAACCATTGTTATTAAATCAAAATATAATTTGATGTTTATTTTAAAACTCCATTTTGAAATCTAATTATTTTCAGAACCAAATCAGTTGGTTTTATTTGGGAATATAAAATAATTGGAAAACTTATTTTTAAATAAATAAACCAGTTTTGTTATTTTGGAAATAGTAAGACCTTTATTAATAAAACTTGGATATTAAATAATTATTAATTTATTTTAAATAAACCTTTATTATTTTTATCAAAACAAAATGTTTTATTTCAAAAGTTTGGCCAAGGTTTAATTTGGTTCTATAAAATAATCCTTATTTATAAAACTTCTATTTTTATTTAAAATCCTTTTATTTCAAAGATCAAAAATAGAAATTCCAAAATATTTTACTTTCCTTTTATTAAATGTTTAACTTTTTAAATCCCTTTAGGATTTTATTTAATTCAAATGGGTTTGAAGTTCCAATTGAATTCAAAAAGTTTCTTCTGGCTCTGAAAATCAAACAAAGTTTTATTTTATTCATTTATTTTCACACTACAAGATTTGGAAAATCTTGGGATGTGACAGGCTACCACCCTTAAAATAAATCTTGTCCCGAGATTTGGTGAGGCTAGGGTTACAAGTAGGCTCAAAACAACTAGGGTACTACCACCCTTAAGAATTTTCAAACAAAAATTACATATTGGCCTTCTTGGGTCCTGGGGAAGTTTCTCATGGGCAAACATTTGCATTGTGTCTTTGGTTTCCATACTTGACTCATGGGCCAAGGTTGAGTTTATCCATAGGCTTGTTCAACTTGTTCTTCATCTTTTCTGGGCAGTTGCTAGCATAATGTCCTAGGTTCTTGCAGTTAAAACAGTGGATGTCCTTGAGTTCTTTACGTGGCTCTTGTGGACAAGTTGCTACATAGTGGCCTAGTTCTTTGCAGTTGTTGCACACTACTTGGCCAATATCTTTATTCTTTGGGTTCTCTGGGCATTCACCAGAATAGTGTCCCATTTCCTTACATTTATAACATTGCACATGGCTTTTGTCTATCTTTTGCTTCTTGGGTTTCTTTGATCCTTTGAATTGGGTTGTTTTGTTTGGAGGTATAAGTGATCCTTTTCCTTTGTCATCGGCCTTCTTGGTAGACTTGGATCCTTCTTGTTTCCTTTGTTCCACCATGGAATAGATGGGGCATTGGATAGGGACATGGTTGTTTCCTTCACATAGGTAGCAAGTAGCTTGAGAAGTGGGACATTGTCCAACAGGATGTTTCTCTTCACAGTTGGGGCATTGATCTCCATGCTCCTTAGAAGTATGATCCTTGTCTCCACAAATAATGCAAGCTGGGGCTCCATCTAGAATAACATTTCTGTCATCCTTGTTGTCAAAGACTCTTTTGGGATAGCTTTCTTCCATTTTGATCATTTGATCAATCACCTTAAGCATCAGTTGGCCTTGGGTTTCCAAAAATCCTTGTAGCTTTGGATATTCTCCACTAGTGTTGGCTATGAATTGAGCTGTCACTTGGTTCAACTGGTTCTGGGTTGCTATGAGCTCTTTCATGCTGTCCTCTTGGTTGGTGTTGGTATCATCAACCTTGATGTTGGAGTCTTTTGGAGTATTCATCTGTTTGGTTTGAAGGTAGATTAGAATAGGCAGAATATTTCTAAGAAAATAATTCTAACCACTCACATCACCATTCACACAAGCAATGTGCAAGCAATCACAAACAACTTTTCACTCAAACAACAAGTTCAAGCACATACTTAGGCAACAAAATATTTTTGTTACACCACATAAGTTGGTGGTTTTGCCTTAACTATAATATGGTGGTCCATCTATATGGTTCACTTGTGATCTTTCCATCCTTCTTGGTTGATTCTTCTTGTATGAGATCATGGCTTCGTTGAGAAAAACTCTTGGTTACAATAACTTCTAGTGATGTGGGCTCCTTCTAACTTTTGCATTCCCTTAGTCTCTCAATCTTGAGCAAGATTTCCTTGTTTCACTTGTAATCCTTACTGGTCTCCAACTTGGAAGTCCTTGGGAAATATGCTGAAGATGTTGAAGTCATTAGAGTTGAAGAAGTTGAAGGAGTCCTTTGCACATGGTGTAGTCCTTGGTCATGGGTAGGTTTTCCATCAAGTTGAAGTAGAAGAGAGGTAGAGTTGAAACAAAAACGATTGAGGAAAAAGTTTAAAAGTGTTTTTGTAAATAAGTTTTTGGAACAAGTAAAACTCCTATTTTTCTAAGGGTTTTTGTCCAATCCTAGGTTTACAAATCCTACAGGCAACACAATGCTCTGATACCATCTGTAGAGGGAGTGTCCCAACCTTTAAACTATAAGGTGGAGTCCCCTGTGTTTACAATGCTAGTCCCTGGATCAATAGCTAGCATCCACAGTTAAGATGTAATATCAAGAAACAAAGGTCATAATATGACTTTATAACCAGGAATAACATAATTTTATTACATCTTACATAGCTCATTTGGCTATTACATTACATTGCAGCAGAATAACTATAGTCATGGGGTCCTTCATCTTCAAAGTGCCACAGGCAGATGTTGGTTGTAGACTTTGTAATCCTAATCAATCAATCTTCACTAAAATCAATCAAACCTGCAACATTACAAGTTACAGCCACAAGTGTCAATACATTTGAATTGTATTGGCAAGCTTCACTACTTTGTAGAATATAAGTGGATCCTATCATTACATGCATATTTGGCTAGGTGGAGTTTTAGGCTCATTTGCATAAAGCAATAATTTATCCTATCTTTTCAAAATGGTTTTGGTCCTTTGTCAAATCTCCTTTTCCAAGTTCCTTGAACTCCTTGGTTGAAAATCAAGTGTTCAAGTCCTTGTCAAAAATCCCTTGAGCTACTTGGTAACCCCAAGTGCAACAAGTTTTATCAAAATCTCATGAGTTCCTTGGTAACCCCAAGTATTCATGTTTTCATCTCTTGAGTTCCTTGGTAACCCCAAGTACATCAAGTCCATAAAAGTTTTTCTTTTAGAAATTAGAATGTCGAGATATCCCATAGCTTCAAACTTTAGTTGCTCAGTATTGTCCATAACCGGGGACACGGCTAAGTACTTAGATTTTATTATCTTCTGCAGAAGGAGTACACTTTACCCACATGTCACAATCCCATCCTTTTGCCACCAGTGGCCACTGGATTAGCACTCACCAAGATGGAGTACTGGTAGATTGAGAATGTGACGAAGTCTTTCCAAAGGGTCCTCCCATACACCATTGCTAGCTTGTCTTCAGCACCCATGAAGCATTCCAGATCCCCATGTCCAGTAAACTGAAGACAATGTATGGGTCTTCCCAATGTAGTTGACTAAGCCAGAGCCATAATAGCATGTGGTTGCACACGAAAGCCACAATTGGAGAAAACATGTTCAATCTCTAAGTTTCCTGGGTGGTTTCCTTTGGAGCACAACACAAAGAGATTTCCATAGACATGGTTCCTTTTGTTGCCAACTTCTCCAATACTCAAAGTATCCTTGGCCACCCAGGTGGTTCATTGAGTCCTTGTTTTATTATATAAAACACAAGTCCTTTTCTCAACTCCATAAAATCTCAACATGTATCTCTTTTCAAAATATATATAGCATGGCTAAGCATGTAACAACTACAATATTTTCACTAAGGAGTGTATAGGGAATCCTATTAGGATTTAGCATAGCATAAGTATAGAAATTCTTTTCATGCATGTTTTCAAAATCCACTAAGTATAAGAAAATAGTAGGACTTTAGATGATAGTGTAACTTGCCTTTTTGGTAGGGAATGATGGTTCACTCCTTGATCTTGCTAGTCTCACACTTTGCTAATTTCACTACAATCAATCAAGCAAACACCAAAAATCAACTAACATTCCAAACCAATAAATCAATCAAACAACTTCACACACATAAAACAATGGGATCTAAGATGCATGTAATCATACAAGGGATGGTTCTATTTGCAAAGATGGTCTCCACTAGGCTTCTAAACTTTGTAAAGTCCAAAGTGGTCATTTACCAAAATGGCAAAGTCATTTGCAAAAGGGTTTTGTCCATAAACCATTTTTTTAAATCCATTCAACATTTTATGTGGTGGAAAAACATTTTTATCAAGCAACAACTTTAAGTGGTTCACCAAATAAGTTGAGGTTTCTCAAAACTTGGGGTTTATGGCCAGTAGGTTTGATCCAAAATATTTTCCCAAAGTTTTTACTCCAAAAACATTTTCATAACAAAATTATTATTTTTATTTGGCTAGAAATAAACTAAATCAATTAATCCATCCTAATCTTATCCAAATTCATTTTCAAAACCATGGGTTGGTTCCTATGGTCAGTAAGTTCACCATAAACTATTTTGCCAAGGTTTCAAACTTAAAAACATTTTTGAATCATTTTTCTAGTCTTAACAAGAAATCAAATGTTTCTACATAATCAACCAATATAACCGATACTATTTTCTAAGCCAAAGGCATGGTTGGCTAGGTTTTGTTCCACTGATTCCAACGGTATCAAATTTGTAATTTTTGGACGTGTGGATGGAAAGTTACAAGGGTTTGAAATTCACAAACAATTCTGTTTTCAAATCTGTTTTTAAACAGAACAGGGGACACGCGGCACTGTCTAATTGGACGGTACCGGTTCGGCCGGATCGGCAACGCGGTGCGTTGGATCTAAGCAGATCGTGTGGTCCAGAAAACGTACCCCTTCGCGGCTTAAGTGATCTATCGCAAGCGTCGGATCGAGATCCTACGGTGCTAGTGTGCTCGACCATTTGCGAGCGGCGCCGGCGGTGGCTAGCGGCGACGATGGTCAGATAGTGGCGGCGCTGGCGAAACAGGAAGCGAGAGAGGGAGGGAGTAGGCTCACCGAGATCGCAGGATGCTGGGGAAGCTCCAATTTAAAATAGAAATTCCAAAATATTTTACTTTCCTTTTATTAAATGTTTAACTCTTTAAATCCCTTGAGGATTTTATTTAATTCAAATGGGTTTGAAGTTCCAATTGAATTCAAAAAGTTTCTTCTGGCTCTGAAAATCAAACAAAGTTTTATTTTATTCATTTATTTTCACACTATAAGATTTGGAAAATCTTGGGATGTGACAGTCCCTGGCTATTCCCATGGCCAGACTATGAAGATGAGTACCTGGAGGATGGACCCCAGGAAGGTTACGACAACTAGGATCATCTCCCATCATCAGCATTGCCTGTGACCCCGAAGATGGAGCTTCGCCTATGCTACTGTTATTACTACGTATTCCGCTGCTTGAAGTTGTATTAAGAACTGGATCATGAGATCCCTATTTGTGTAAGTCCTTATGTATGGTTTGTAATGGATGATGTACTGTGGTATCCAAGTGTTTTAAATTTTGAAATGTGAAAAAATAAATAAATGAAATAAATAATTGTTGAAATTTAGGAAGAAAAGAAACTTTTTGCTTCTAAATGGAAACATCAAAACCCATCTTGAACAAACTTTGAATAAAATGGAATCCAACAAATTTCAATCAACTGAAATGCATTCATCAATGAATGTATCTTGAAATTTAAACACTTGGAAAAGTTAAACCAAAACCTTAAAACCCTAATGGAAGAAATAATTTCCAAGACTATGGATTTGATCCATATAAAAATTCAGCAAAAATCATTTTAAAATGATCAAAAATGATAAAACAAAAAAATATTATAAAACCATAGAAATTGGTTTCATTTAATTTGGAGCTATGGATAAAAACTTATGAATTTAATAAGATGAAAGGAATTAATTTCCAAAGCTAACAAAGCTCCTATCTAAAATCCATACCAAATTATGAGCAAAATAATCCCAAAAGGATTTAAAAAGATAAATAAATATTAAATAAAATTGTACAAATTGGAATCACCAATTTTAGATCTATAAATAAAAAGATATGGATTTTATGAGATAAAGAAATAAATAAATAAGGAATATTGAAAAGCCAAATTAAATCTTGGCCAAGTAAATGGAATGAAAAGTTATTTAATAATAAAAGGAGTAAAATATTATTTAAATAAAATCATAAGGATTGAACAATACCAAATTTTATTTAAATAAAGACAAATTGCCTAAATAATAAAACCCAAGAAAATTATTTAGAAGACAATTTAAAAACTTGAATTAAATCCATAAACAAGTGGAATAAAGATAATTCAAATAAAATAAAGAGATAAAAGAATATCCAAAGAAACTTATCTGGCATTAACCAAATTCAATTCTATTTAAATGGAGACAAAATTCCTAAGGTAAATGATTAATTAAATCATTGGAAAATTATTAGAAATTGCCAAGTGAGTTAAAAGTTATCTAATTGACTTAAAAAGAACAAGAGAATTACTTGAATAAAATGTATATGGGATTAAGACCATATTTGATTTTATTTGAATAAAGACAAATGCCCAATTTAAATGATTAATAAATCATATTAAAATATATTAAATAATTCAAAGTAAATTATTTAACACACTTTTGAATAAATGAAACCTACTGAAAAAGGTTTGGTAAAAAATATAATTTAATTAAGAGTTTCAAAATATAATTAAAATCTTATTTGAATAAAGGAAAGTGCCTATTTTAAATAAATAATAAACCATAAATGAATAAAAGAATTATTCCAAATTGGTCTTTAAAATACAATAACAAACAGTATTAAAAACTTGCTGAAAGTTTGGTAAAGATTTAAATTCAAATGGTGTTTGAATAATTTGAACAAAATTCAAAACAAAAAAGAAAACAGAAAAAAGAAAAAGGTTTCACGAAGAAAAAAATGGAAACAAACCAGCCTAGCCCAGCAAAGCCCCAGGCCCACCTCTCTCCCCTCCCCGAAATGTTTTTCTCACCCAAACTCGCACCCGCGCAGTCACTGATTTCCCGACCCCACCGAACCCCCTTCCCACTCGCTAACCCCAGGCCCCACTACCACGCAAGCATCGTCCTCACCCGCCGCGGCCAGTTCCCCCTTCCCTCACTGTCGTTCTCTATCGATTAAATCCTCGCATAAATTCGAGTTAATGTCCGTGTGATTCTTGCCCCTGACCTCTCCCTCTTAAACGACCGCCTCCCCTCTACCTTTCCCCTCAATCCCCCACACCTCTTAGCCCCTAGGCTGCCTGTATTGCTCGCCAACACGCCACTCCTCCGACGAGCATCTCCAACACATTCTAGCGATGTCCGACATCCTCCCACTCCCTGACACCCAATAGCCTGCTCCCCATCGTCTCCTGCACCCGTCAGTACCCTCGGTTCGCTGCGCATGCTCCACAACATCGATAATGTCAACGCCAGAACACCACGGCCTCCTGCTCCAACTCCGGCGACACCCCCTGGTAGCTTCTGACCGCCCCCTCCCATCTGACTGTTACTCACGTGTTCACCTTTCATGCACACATCTAACAGCATAGTTTATTTGTCTTGGAATGACCCGTACCCTCGCCAACGATGACGAGCAGACGCACCTTTCACACGAGCTTCTCCCGCGAGAGATTGCCGACACCATCGTGCGCCCCTGCCTCCCCATGAGAACGTTGAGCATCAGCAACGCACAACAAGTCTGGTGAGCCACTTACCTTTCTATCTCGCTTCTTGTATCGCCGGCACCATCACCGCCCGAGCGCCCGCCGCCATCCAACGTCGCCGCGCCGCCCATCTTTGGCCACTAGAATTTGAACCGTTGGATCTAGATCTGTTAGCTAGGAATAGACAACTTATCGAACCGTCATCGTTTGATCTGTGCTGCATGATGCTAGTTAGATCTAACGCTCCACATCACGCGATCCTGTTGAACCGGTACCAGCGAATAAGATTAAGACACGTGGCCCTGGCTGTTGATTTGAAAACAGATTTGATCTATTAGATGGTTAGATTTGAAAAATTCATAACTTTAAATCCACACGTCCAAATTTTGCAAACTTTATATAAATGGAATCAGCAAAAAGAATACTTTCCAACCATGCCCTTTGTTTAGTGATTTTCTTCTGTAAAATTAGTTGTTTTTGCAGAAACATGTGTAGGCCTATGTTGATTATAAATGTTATTCTAAAAAAAATTTAGGGTAAAATCTTTTGCAAATGGTTTGTTTTGAACCTACTGACCATAGAAACCAACTTTGGGATTTAAAAACATATTTTATGATACTAAGGAATAAATCTTTGAATAAAAGCATTTCTAGTTAAATAAAAATATTGATTATGGGATAAAAATGCTTTTTGAATAGAACCCTTGGAAAATGATTTGATTTAAACTCTCTGACCCTAAACACCAAGTTTTAGGAATTAAAAATATATTTGGTGAACCCTAGAAATTTATTACTTTGTTTAAAGGCATCTCCAACAAAATAAAATATTGCTTTGATTTAAAAATGGTTTTTAGATGAAACCTTTTGCAAATGGTTTAATATTAAACACTTGACCTTAAAACACTAATATTTGTGTTTAAATATATATTTGTCAAGCACTAGAAATTATCAGTTTGATTTAAATGATCTCTAGCAAAATAAAAATGATTTAAATGGCCATTTTCACTAACTTGTTTTCAAATGACCTTGCCACTTTTACAAATTACCAATAGGTGTTTTAAAATGTTTATAGACAATTAGAAACCACCTTTCCAAATAAAACAATATTTTGCATGCTTACATGCATTGTTTTGTTTTCCTTATTTTATGTGGTGAATTGTTTTCAATGCTAGATTGAATTTGTGCCTTGATTGAATTGTAGTGAAATTTGAAGAGTGTGATAATTTCAAGATCAAGGAGTGAATCTATATTCTCTATTAAAAAGGAAAGTGGTGCTTCATACTTTTGTCCTATTATTTTCACTATGCATTAGTGATATTTCTAAGTAGGACATGCATGGAATTTTCTATGTGTTAACTATGCCATGGGAAATCCTAGTAGATGATGCCTTAGTAGAATTTTCCCTAAGTTAAGATTTCTACTACTATCATGCTTAGCCTAGCTAGTAGAAAAAAAGGGTGGATTATATTCATGCTATGAAATATTTCTAAGTTTATGACTTGTGTTTTGATTAATAAAACAACTATGTGAATGAATCACCTGGGTGGAATGGTGTGAATGGGTTATGTTGAGTGGTTACACAGGGCCCCATATTTATGGCCTACCCTAGTGTATCTCACTTGTGGAATGCCACCCAGGAACAAAGAGATTTGAGATGTCAAATGTTGAGAAGCTTCAAGTGCAGCCACATGGCATTATGGGCTCTGCATGGATCATATAGGTTGCAATAACTTAGCCAGATGGACAGTTGGTGGTAGGCGTGATAGGTTTGGGAACGCGTCCATTTTGGTCTAAGGGAAGGCTTCTCAAAGATCATGCCTCGATGCATGTCGAGACTTGTGGGGATAGTGCACCACCTCTCCAGAGAGTAAAATCTAAGTACTTAGTCATGTCCTCGGCAATGGACAATACGAGCATCAATACATGGAAGCTATTAAGGATCTCCTCATCCCAATTTCTAAGTTAAAAACTTGTGGTTGAACAAGGGTTAAAGGATCCTCAATCTTTGATTGGTATATGCCATGGGTGATTTTGTCAAACAAAAACTTAGTGTTTTCAAATGATAAGGAAAATGTATTTTGAGCAAAGCAAGCCTAAGCGCCACTTAGCCAAATGCATATAGATGATAGATACCACTACTCTACCATAGTATCACTTGCCAATACAATTCAAATGTATTGACCCTTGTGGTTGTAACTTATTATGTTACAGGTTTGTTTGATGTTAGTGAAGTGTGTTGATTAGGATTACAAGTCTACAACCAACATGATTGCCTGTGGCACTTTGAAGATGAAGGACTCCATGCTATATAGTTATTTCTGCTGCATTGTAATGAGATAGCCAAATGAGCTATGTAAGATGTAATGAAATATTTTATTCCTGGTTATAAAGTTGTATTATGACCTTTGTTTCTTGATATTACATCTTAAACTGTGGATGCTAGCTATTGATACAGGGACTAGTATTGTAAACACAGGGATCTCTACCTTATCAAGGTTGGGACCTCTATAGATGGTATCAGAGCACTGTGTTTGCCTGTAGGATTGTAATCCTAGGATTGGACAAAACCCCTTAGAAAAATAGGAGTTGTATTTGTTCAAAATTATATAAAAACAATCTAGTAAACTCTTTCCTCAACCCTTTTATTTGAATCTACATCTCTTCCATTTCAACTTGATGGACAAAACCTCAACATGAACAAAGACTTCAACATGAGCAAAGGATTTCACCAACTCAAATGACTTCAACTTCAACATCACCAATGACTTCAACTTTAGTTTCACCAAGGACTTCAACTTGGACATGACTAAGGACTACAAGTGAGACAAGAATAATACTCAAGACTTGAGAAACACAACCTAGAAGGAACCATCGTCACCTTTGAAGTTTTGTGACCAAGATGCAAGAATTTTTCCAAAGGACACCATGATCTTATTTATGAAGAAACAACTAAGAAGAATGGAATGATCTCAGGTGAACCATATAGTTGGACCACCATACTTATGTTTATTTAGATCAATCACACCAACTTATGTGTTGTAGGAAAAATATTTTGTTGCCTAAAAATGTGCTTGAACCTTGTTGTTGGAGTGGAATGTTTGTTCGTGATTGCTTGCACATTGCTTGTGTGAATGATTAGACTTCTTCCTTTAGAAATCTTTGCCTATTATAATCCCAATCCAACCCAAACAGATGACTACTCCAAGAAACTCCAACATCAAGGATGGTGACAACAACAACCAAGAGATGCACATGAGAGAACAACTACTAGAAACCCAAGCCCAATTGAATCAAGTGACTACTTAGTTTTTAGCCAACAACAATGATTTATACCCAACCATGCAACAATTTTTGGAAATCCAATCCCAATTATTGCAAAGGATGACCAATCAAATGATCAACATGAGAGACAACCTTTCCCAAGGAGATTGTGACAACAATGATGTCAAGGATGATATTATGAAAGGAACTCAAGCGTGCAATATTTGTGGAGACATGGAACACACTTCTAAGGAGCATGTGGACCAATGCCCTAATTTTGAAGAGAAACATCCAACTAAACAATGCCCCACATCTCAAGTTACTTGTTTCCTATGTGAAGGAAATGATCATGTCCCTATCCAATGCCCCATCTATCCTATAGTTCAACAAATGAAACAAGATGGAATGCATCAAATGTTTGGAAACCTCCGTAAGGGAACAACTTCTACTAAGAAGGATGAAGGCAAAGTCAGAACCATGCCTCATAGAGTCATACCCAAAGTGACCACTAAGTGTTGCTACTCTTGTGGAGAAGAAGGTAATATCTATAGTAACTTCCCCAAGAAAAGAGAAAGATTCCCCACCTTTGAGGTGAGATATGAAGAGCATGAACTAGAAGAACTCCTAGATTTGGAGAGACCCAAGAAGAAGAAGAAGAATAAGAAATGCCCTAATTCCAACAAGAAGGACAATAGCCAAGTGCAATGTTACAATCGCAAAGATATGGGACACTATGCATCACATTGCCCAGAAAATAAGAAAGATATTAGCCAACAGATGTGTTTCAAATGCAATGAGCTAGGCTATTATGCCAACAAATGCCTAGAGAAGCTACATCAAGATCCCAAGTAAGCCAAGATGTAATCTAGTCAAAATCCTTTTTAAGGGTGGTAGTACCCTAGTTGCCTTGTAGCCAACTTGTAACCTCTAGCCTTCCAAAATCTCGGAATGAGATTTCTTTTAAGGGTGGTAGCCTGTCACATCCCAAAATTTTCCAAATTTTGAAATGTGAAAAAATAAATAAACAAAATAAATAATTGTTGAAATTTAGGAAGAAAAGAAACTTTTTGCTTCTAAATGGAAACATCAAAACCCATCTTGAACAAACTTTGAATAAAATGGAATCCAACAAATTTCAATCAACTGAAATGCATTCATCAATGAATGTATCTTGAAATTTAAACACTTGGAAAAGTTAAACCAAAACCTTAAAACCCTAATGGAAGAAATCATTTCCAAGACTATGGATTTGATCCATATAAAAATTAAGCAACAATCATTTTAAAATGATCAAAAATGATAAACAAAAAAATATTATAAAACCATATAAATTGGTTTCATTTAATTTGGAGCCATAGATAAAAACTTTTGAATTTAATAAGATGAAAGGAATTAATTTCCAAATCTAATAAAGCTCCTATCAAAAATCCAAACCAAATTATGAGAAAAATAACCCCAAAAGGATTTAAAAAGATAAATAAATATTAAATAAAATTGAACAAATTGGAATCACCAATTTTGGATCTATAAATAAAGAGATATAGATTTTATGAGATAAAGAAATAAATAAATAAATAAGGAATAGTTAAAAGCAAAATTAAATCTTGGCCAAGTAAATGGAATGAAAAGTTATTGAATAATTAAAGGAGTAAATGATTATTTCAATAAAATCATAAGGATTGAACAATACCAAATTTTATTTAAATAAAGACAAATTGCCTAAATAATAAAAGCCAAGAAAATAATTTAGACAACAATTTAAAAAATTGAATTAAATCCATAAACAAGTGGAATAAATATAATTCAAATAAAATAACGAGATAAAAGAATATCCAAATAAAATTATATGGCATTAACCAAATTCAATTCTATTTAAATGGAGACAAAATCCCTAAGGTAAATGATTAATTACATCATGGGAAAAATATTAGAAATTGTCAAGTGAGTTAAAAGTTATATAATTGACTTAAAAAGAATAAGAGAATTATTTGAATAAAATTTATATGGGGTTAACACCATATTTGATTTGATTTGAATAAAGAAAAATTCCGAATTTAAATGATTAATAAATCATATTAAAATATATTAAGTAATTCAAAGTAAATTTTTTAACACACTTTTGAATAAATGATACCTACTAAAAAAGATTTTGTAAAAAATAGAATTTAAATAAGAGTTTAAAAATATAATTAAAATCTTAATTGAATAAAGGAAAGTGCCTATTTTAAATAAATAATAAACCATAAATGAATAAAAGAATTATTCCAAAATGGTCTTTAAAATACAATAATAAAGAGTATTAAAAACTTGCTGAAAGTTTGGTAAAGATCTGAATTGAAATGGTGTTTGAATAATTTGAACAAAATTCAAAACAGAAAAAAAACAGAAAAATAAAAAGGTTTCAGGAAGAAAAAAATGAAAAAAAAAACCAGTTGTAAGATCCCTCCTTTATAAAGGAAAAGGATCCCTGTGATTGCAATGCTAGTGCCTGGATCAATGCTAGCATCCACAGTTTAAGATGAAGTACACAGAAACAAAGGTCATTATTACAATCATTCTAGAGACAACATAGTCTTTACAACTCCATGGCCACAGGCCTAGTACAAGAGTTTAAACAAGTAATAATATAAATAAGTCTTCATCTTCATGTGCCACAGGCAAGCATGTTGAGTGTAGACTCATGACTCTAATCATCATTAGAGTAACCTGCAACATCACAAGTTACAGCCACAGTGGGTCAATACATTGGAATAGTATTGGCAAGTGATACCTTAGTAGAATATTGGTGGACTAAATACTATATGCATTTTGGCTAAGTGTAGCTTATGATTGCTTTGCTCAAAATAGGTTTTGCCTATTAGTTGAAAACACTAAGTTTTTCTTTGTCAAAAAGTTTACCCAAGGAACCACCAATAGACATTGGGGGTCCTTCACCCTTGTTCAACCACAAGTTTTACTTAGAAATTGGGATGAGGAGATTCTTGATAGCTTCCATGTCTGGATGCTCAAGTTGTCCTTTTCCAGGGACATGGCTAAGTACTTAGATTCTTCCACCTACAGAGGTTGTGCACTTTCCCCACAAGACTTGATTTTCACCAAGACAGGACCTTTCAGAAGCCTTCCCTTAGACCAAATGGACGCGCTCCAACCTATCAATCCCACTACCACCAACTGTCCAAATGGCTAAGTTATTGCAACCTATATGATCCAGGCAGAGCCCATATTGCCAATGGCTGCACTAGGATCTTCTTAACATTTGTCCTCTCAAATCCCTTTGTTCCTGGGTGGCTTTCCACAAGTGAGATACACAAGGTAAACCGTAGAAATGGGCCTTGTGTAACCACTCAACATAACCCATTCACAACCCTTCCACCCAGGTGATTCATTCACTTAGTTGTTTTATTAAGTAAAAACATAGTCCAAAGACTTAGAAATATTTATTCATAGCATGAACATATATCCACTCTTGGTTGCTACTAGCTAGGCTAAGCATGGCATAGATAAGCATCTTAACTTAGAATTTTCTAGCAATTCTACAACTACTAGGATTTCCCAAGCATAGCATATAAGCAAAATATAACCATGCAAGACTAGCAAAATATTTCTAATGCATAGTTCAAAAACATAGGGATAAAATCATGAAGCACCACTTGCCTTGGTAGTTTGGAGAGTAGCTACAATCCTCAAAATCACAATCACTATTTGCGCCAAAATATACACATAAAATGATAGCACCAAATCACATACAAAATAATTACAAGAAAAAATATATGAATGCATGCAACATGATATGTGATGATTTTCTAAACTCAACAAGACAAGTGCACACTACTGGTTCATAAACAAGTTCAAAACTTGCCAAATAATCTTTATTTGAACATTAAAACATTTCCTAATTATTTGTAATATACAAAATAGGCCTACACATGTTTCTGTAAATAAACCCATTTTAACAGAAACAAAACAGTAAACACATTGCATATATGGAAAGGGCTTTCTCTCCTTATTCCATTGATATAAAATTCATCAAATTAGGACGTGGGAATCAAAACTTATGATTAAAACAAAATCAAACATCTAATAGATTCAAATTCTGATTTTAAATCTAACTAACAGACACGTGGCGTGTTTCTATTGGTTGGTACCGGTTCAGGCAGATCGATCAACGAGAGCCACACAATTTAAATGAAGATGTACGGCCAGATCTAGCTCGTACCCCTTCGATAATTGAATCTAAAGCAGCCGATGGATCTAGATCTAACGGTCCGCGATCAAGCGACCATACTCTGGCGGTGCTAGCGGTGGCGACTGGCGGCGGAGGCTCTGTCCATGGCGGCACGGCGACTATAGGGGGTTCTGGGATCGTCGGAGATGCTTATCAGACTCGTGGCGATGTACTGAAGCTCAACGTGGCGATGGCTTGACAAGGGGCGCACGGACACAACATCACGAGCTCGTCAGAGTTGCTGGAGGCGTCAGATGCTCTCTTTCGGAGTCGAAGGCGATGTTCTGGGGAACAAGGATCCAAACAAAAAGTATCAGCAGGTGCGCTAGAAGCAGGCGAACATGCTCGTGTGATTCAGAAACAGAGGGGAACACGAGGCTCACCGAATTTTTTCGCCGAAGTTGGAGACGGCGTCAGAAACTTGCGTTCTTTGATGGAGTCGACGACCTGGGGTAGTACATGATGAACCAAGGATGTCAGAAGGTGCGCAAGGATGTTGCAAAGCAGTCTGCATGAACTAGAGAGGAAGGGGCTCACGGAGCTCACCGGGATTGGTCGCCGGAGCGGGTTCTGTCTGCGGCGTTGTACTGGCAAATACCGGCAGCCTGGGGGCGCTCTGTGCTCGGGGTTTGGGGGAAAATGGAGAGGGGGCAGAGGGGGTTTAAGTAGGCAAGATGGGGGTGTGAATCACTCCATCATTGAACGGTAATTGACGACGCGAATCAAACTGGAAACGCTCGGCGTGATTTGGGGAAAGAACTCGTCGTCGGGGTAGAGACGAAGACCGTTGCGCGGGCCGCTTTGTCAGTGAGAGAAACAGAGGGGAGGTGGGGACAGGCGGTCAGTCACTTGGTGGGTTCGTTTGCGAGTAAAGAAAAAGGTTCGCGGGAGGGGTTGCTGGGCTTGTTGGGTGGTTGGGCTAGATTTGACTGTTTGCTTATTTTTTCTCTTTTAAACCTTTTCTTTTTTTGTTTCCTTTTCTAAAAAGGATTTTCAAACTCCAATTCAAAGTTGTTTGATTTGAAATCTTCTCTGAACTTTTGTACAATGAATTTTGTACTCAAATAAGTGTCAAACCTTTCTGTTTACAAAAACCAACCTGGGTCATTTGAAAATTAGAATAAAACCAAGCCATTATGTGATATAATATTTGGCATAATCTTGGTTTTATTTCATACTTTGTGTGGAAACTTTATTGAAGCTTTTGAAACCACTTATGTTTGAATTCAAAACACTACTGAACAGCAAGTAGCCCAAAGGCTATAGTGTTCATACATAAAATAATGAGCAATATATGCTCCTGTTGAAATGATTTTGAAATCAAACCCTAAATGATCATGGATGCATGGATGATATGCATGAGTTTGAAACATGATTTTGAGGATGTTACAAATCTAACCCCCTTAAGGTGAATCTCGCCCTCGAGATTCAGGTTGGCTAGCAAATAGGTGAGGGGGTCTTTCCGAAGATCATCTTCTCTTTCCCATGTTGCTTCTTCTTCGGAATGATGGTTCCATTGAGCTTTGCAGAATTTGATAGTCTTAGTCTGTGTAACTCTTTCTGCGGTCTCAAGAATCTTGATTGGTTTCTCTTCATAAGTGAGATCACTTTCCAATTGAACCTCTTCCAAAGGTATAGTATCCTTCAAAGAAGTCTCTTCCATTTCTGGATGACATTTCTTAAGCTGACTCACATGAAACACATTATGAACTGCTGACAAAGACTCTGGCAATTCAATCTCATAAGCTACTTCTCCTTTATGAATCAGAATCTTGAATGGTCCAACACATCTTGGGGACAATTTACCTTTGACTCCAAATCTCTTCACTCCACGAAGTGGTGACACTCTAAGATAAGCTCTATCACCAACTTCATAGGTAACTTCTCTACGCTTAGGATCTGCGTAGCTTTTCTGTAGGGACTGTGCTATCTTCAATCTGTCCTTAACTAGCTTGACTTTCTCTTCAGCCTCTTTGATAAGTTATGGTCCAAACAAACTTCTTTCCCCCACACCATTCCATAGCAATGGGGTGGTACACTTTCTCCCATAGAGAAACTCAAATGGTGCCATCTGAATACTGGCTTGATAGTTGTTATTATAAGAGAATTCTACGTAAGGCAGACTTTCATCCCAACTGGCTCCATAGTCTAGAGCACATGCTCTCAACATATCTTCAAGAATCTGATTAGTCCTTTCTGTTTGTCCATCAGTTTGAGGATGAAAAGCAGTGCTAAATACCAACCTCGTTCCCAATGACTCATGTAGCTGTCTCCAAAAATGAGAAGTGAATTGTGTTCCCCTATCAGACACAATACTTTTGGGTACTCCATGTAGACACACAATTCTTCTCATATAGATCTTGGCTAACTTAGCACTTGTATAGGTTGTCTTCACGGGTATGAAATGAGCCACTTTAGTTAGGAGATCCACTACTACCCAAATAGAATCATATCCTGATCGGGTCCTTGGTAATCCGGTAATGAAATCCATACCAATCTTTTCCCATTTCCAATCAGGAATTGGTAGTGGTTGAAGCAATCCTGCTGGTTTCTGGTGTTCCGCTTTCACTCTACTTCACACATCACACAAAGCAATATGTTTGGCGATGTCTTTCTTGAGATTATTCCACCAAAATCTTTCCTTCATATCCATGTACATTTTAGTGTTACCCGGGTGAATGGAATATGGTGAGTTGTGTGCTTCTTGTAAAATCAGTTTCCGAAGTTCCGGATCTTGTGGAACACAGATACGTTTTCCATGCCATAAAGTACCCTGTTCGTCTTCATGGAATCCTTTGGCTTTTCCTTTGCCAATCTTTTCCTTAATCTCTTCAATTTCCTTATTAGTCCTCTGGGATTCTTTGATCTTGTCCAACAAAGTAGGTTGAACATCTAAGGTCATGAGATGTCCTTCAGGCACAATCTCCAATCTGAGATCTCTAAATTGGGCACACAGATCATCTGGCAATTCTCCCTTAGTAAGGCCATTCACAAAAAACTTACGGCTTAGAGCATCTGCTACAACATTTGCTTTACCGGGGTGGTATTGCAAACTTAAGTCATAGTCCTTGATAAGTTCTAGCCATCTTCTTTGTCTCATATTAATTTCCTTCTGGGTGAAGATATACTTCAAACTCTTGTGATCTGTGAACACTTCACATCGCTTTCCCAACAGTTAATGTCTCCATGTTTTGAGTGCATGGACAACATAGGCTAACTCTAAATCACGAGTAGGGTAGTTCACTTCATGAGTTTTGAGTTATCTCGAGGCATAGGCCACAACTTTCCCTTCTTGCATAAGTACTGCACCTAAACCATGATGAGATGCATCACAATATACTTGGAAATCCTTTTCCAAATCTGGCAAACACAAGACTGGTGCTGTCACAAGTGTCTTCTTCAATTCTTGAAAGCTGAGTTCACAACCTTCAGACCAAGCAAATTTCTTGTCTTTCTTTAGTAATTCTGTCATAGGTTTTGCCACCTTGGAGAAATTCTCAATGAATCTTCTATAGTATCATGCCAAGCCAAGGAAACTACGAACTTCTTTTACTGACTTAGGAGATTCCCATTCACTTACAGCTGAAACTTTAGCAGGATCAACTGCTACACCATCTCCTGACACAACGTGTCCTAGAAAACCAACTTCATTTAACCAAAACTCACACTTGCTGAATTTGGCATATAGCTTATGCTCTCTAAGCTTATCTAGGATCAATCGTAAATGTCCTTCATGCTCTTCCTTGCTCTTGGAGTAGATTAGAATGTCATTGATGAAACGACAACAAACTTATGAAGGAATTCCATGAACACCCTATTCATCATATTCATGAAGTATGCTGGTGCATTGGTTAAACCAAATGGCATCACGGTATACTCATACAATCCATACCTTGTGGTGAAAGTTGTCTTGGGTATGTCTTGTTCCCTTATTTTCAGCCGAAAATAACCTGACCGGAGATCAATCTTTGAGAACTCACAAGCTCCTTCTAACTGATCAAACAAGTCATTGATTCTAGGCAAAGGGTATTTGTTCTTGATAGTCACCTCATTGAGTGAACGGTAATCTATGTATAACCTTTGACTTCTATCTTTCTTTTATACAAACAAAACTGGTGCTCCCCAAGATGAGGAACTTGGTTGGATAAAACCTTTCTGCAACTGTACTCCAAGTTGCTTCTTGAGTTCTTTCAACTCATCAACTGACATCTTGTATGGTCTTTTTGCTATTGGTCTAGATCCTGGTAGCAAATCAATAAGAAACTCCACATCTCTATCTGCTGGCATTCCCCACAACTCTTCCGGGAACAGATCTGGATATTCACTCACAATTGGCACACTGACTATGCTAACCCCCTTAAGAGAATTTAGCTTACTCCCTTTTGATTCAAAGTTAGACTTGAATCTAATCCGTTTCTTTTTCGGGGTTGTGAGTGCAACAGTACGTTTGGAACAATCTAGTACTCCTTCATACTTGGTCATCCAATCCATTCCTAAAATTACATCCAGTCCTTGGGAATCTAGGATTATCAGACTCACTGGAAACTTATGCTTTCCAAATTCTATCACTAGATCCCGGCATCCAAGACTTACTATCATATCTCCACCTTGAGAACTAACTTTTATTGGACACCCAATGTTTTCAGTTGGAAACCCATTTCTATCAACAAATGCTTTTGATATGAATGAATGCGATGCTCTGGTATCAAAAAGAACAAGTGCTGGAATAGAATTGAGTTTGAAATTACCAGCAACAACATGTGGCTCTTCATAGATTTCCTCCACATTGATGTGGTTCACTTGTCCCTTCTGAAAAGGGTTAGGCTTGTTGGGTCCTTAAACTTTCTTTTCTGGGCATTCATTAGCATAATGCCCCATCTTCTTGCACTTGAAACATTCAACCTGACTAAGATCCTTCTTGACAGGCTGGCTTCCACTGCCACTTCCACTACCACTGTGGTGGCTCTTGTATCCACCCTTGTGATTCTTGTACTTGTCATTGTCATGACTATGGTGATGCTTGTTGTCATGATGACGGTTGTGGTTGTGGTGCTTGTTGAATTTCCTATGCTTGTGGGATCCTGAGCTTCCACTATCATCATAATGGGAACGCTTGTGAGACGATCCCGAGCTGTGCTTGTCCGAGTGGTTTCTCTTCCTACTCTCAACTTGCTTCATTTTGTTCTCCAAAATAGTAGCCTTATCACAAAGAGACTGATAAGTGGAAACATAGGCCACTGATAGCTGCAGGTTCAGTTCATCATTCAACCCTTCAAGGAACTTTTCCTTCCTCTTAGCATCAGTGTCAACTTCATCCGGTGCATAACGCGCCAGATTGTTGAAATCCTCAATATATTCAGCCACGCTGCGGTGGCGCTGCTTCAGGTTATGGAACTCTTTCTTCTTCAAACTCATCACTCCGGATGAGATGTGAGCAGTACGGAAACCATCTTCGAAGATAGCCCATGTCACATCCTCAATGGGAGTGGTGATCTGGTAGTTATCCCACCAAGTAGCTGCTGGTCCTTCCAACAAGTTAGCTGCAAATCTGACTTTCTCTTCATCAGTACAACCAACTGTTACCAAGTCCTTGTTCACAGAGCGTAGCCAATCATTGGCCACCATAGGATCAGTTGTTCCTGAGAACTTTGTTGGCATCAATCTCAAGAACCTGGTAAGCATGTCAAAACCCGATGGGTTGTTCTGATTGTTGGTATTGTTGTTGTTGTTGTTGTTCTGATTCTGGATGAACGTAGGCATCATCTACATCAGCTGAGTCTGAGCTGTCATCATTTGCTGCATCTCAGGGGTGATGTTGTTGTTGTTGGGGTTGGGATTGGCATGACGGGGTGGCATCTGTGGTTTGATCAATAGAGATAAGAATGAGATACCCATAGATGCTAGCATGCACAATACATCACATAAACAATCACCAAACATGCATCATAACAATAATAGTTCAACAACATAAACGACAAGTTTGCAAAGTAAACACACCAATAGCAAGCCATCCACATGTTGGATGGTCATTGCGACTCAATAAAAAGTATGATAAACAAATGATAAATGAGTAGTCATCACTACTCCTCGGCATCAACCTCCTCCTCAACAAAGGTAAGACCTGCATTCTCCATAGCGGTCTTGCATTCCTCGACATTGGTGGTCAAGGTATCTACTTTGGCTTTGAGAGCCCTCTTTTGAGAACGAAGCCTCTCAATCACAGTCTGCTGATGCTCGAGCTCAAAGTCCTTGGCCTCCAGTTCTCCAGTCATGTCTCGAATCCTCTTGTTCCTATCTTGGACTCGCTTCTCTTGACTCTATAACTTTCTGTCCTGACTCTCGAACTTGGCCTCCATCTCCTTGATTATCTCATCTGGCTCCGCGAAGAGCTTGTCCTTCTCACGAAGCTGCACCTGGAGTTCGTCATTGCTGAGCATGACATTGGTCCTATCAGTATCCACGTGCCTAAGGAGAACCTCTAAGTCCTGGAGGTATAGACGAATTGGCTCTGCTGTCTCCCTCGAAGTGTCCTCGAAGTTGATGGCCTTTCCATCCTCATCACGTCTAACGAAGGCGTGGAAGTGAGTACCTCTAACCTGTCGAGAGTGTCTCCCTAACAGACGTCCAATCAAGTCCTGCATGACTACCTCTAGGCCTCTCTCCTTGTCATCGTGCATGAGCTTGAAGATGATAGCCTCCGTGGTAGGCTCAATCTGGCGTCCGGGCTGATTGACCTTGAAGCCCCAAAGGTCTTTCCTCTCAAACTTAGTGAGGGGAAGCACCATGATGGTAGGAAGAGGGACATTGAGCAAACTAGTGAGCTCAATAATACGAGGGACAAAACGAGTTCCCTGGAACTCTTCGACAATGCTGATGGTAACATTAGGCATCTATTTAATAAGATAGAAAAATTTAGAATCAACACAATTTAAGACAAATCACAAGACATGGCATCACATGCATAACACTGACAAACACACAAGTTATAGCATACATAAAATCCATTACAAACATCCAAGGTTCAACTTATGAGACAACATTTTTGGAAAATAAAATGATAAGTGGGGTGGTCCAACTAACGAAGTATGATTACAATCCCATCTCACTTGCCAAGTTGGCTAACAAGGCATCCCTAGAGGCAATCTGTTTATCTTGATCACATGAATCCATTGCTAAGTCTATGATGTCTTTCCTTAAACTTTGGTTGGTAGCCTCTAACTCTTGGGTATGTTTCTTTTCTTCCCTAAGGTCATTCTTGGTGTTAAGCATTCTGCACTTGATTCTATCACCAAGTTCTTTGATGGCCCTCCAAGCCGCATCCCTTGCTGAATCAAAGAATGTGGTGTGCATCATTGTGTTGGTGACTATGCAGAATCCTGAGTCCTTGTGGTTGTCTTCCTTGTTTTTATACAAGTGAAGTTGCACCCACTAGTACTCAACTCCTTCATCCATCACAGGAAAACCTTTGTACACAGCTGCACCATGTATTCCCATTGCAACCATGAGGTCCTTGAGAGCCTTGGGGAATTCTGTCTCACATTCCAAAGTCATTGTCATGAGTGGTCCCTTCCTTAAAGCTTCGTTGATTAGAAAAGTTTACGAGAAGAATAGACAAGTGTGGAAGTTGTTGAAAATTTTTCCTTAGTGGTTTCCAATCCTAGGGTCATAATCCTACAGGCAACACAGTGCTCTGATACCATCTGTAAGATCCCTCCTTTATAAAGGAAAAGGATCCCTGTGATTGCAATGCTAGTCCCTGGATCAATGCTAGCATCCACAGTTTAAGATGAAGTACACAGAAACAAAGGTCATTATTACAGTCATTCCAGCGAGAACATAGTCTTTACAACTCCATGGCCACAGGCCTAGTACAATAGTTTAAACAAGTAATAAGATAAATAAGTCTTCATCTTCATGTGCCACAGGCAAGCATTTTGAGTGTAGACTCATGACTCTAATCATCATCAGAGTAACCTGCAACATCACAAGATACAGCCACAGTGGGTCAATACATTGGAATAGTATTGGCAAGTGATACCTTAGTAGAATATTGGTGGACTAAATACTATATGCATTTTGGCTAAGTGTAGCTTAGGCTTGCTTTGCTCAAAATAGGTTTTGCCTATTAGTTGAAAACACTAAGTTTTTCTTTGTCAAAAACTTTACCCAAGGAACCACCAATAGACATTGGGGTCCTTCACCCTTTTTCAACCACAAGTTTTACTTAGAAATTGGGATGAGGAGATTCTTGGTAGCTTCCATTTCTTGATGCTCAAGTTGTCCTTTTCCAGGGACATGGCTAAGTACTTAGATTCTTCCATATGCAGAGGTTGTGCACTTTCCCCACAAGCCTTGATTTTCACCAAGACAGGACCTTTCAGAAGCCTTCCCTTAGACCAAATGGACGCCTCCAACCTATCAATCCCACTACCACCAACTGTCCAAATGGCTAAGTTATTGCAACCTATATGAAACAGGCAGAGCCCATATTGCCAAGTGGCTGCACTAGAAGCTTCTTAACATTTGGCCTCTCAAATCCCTTTGTTCATGGGTGGCTTTCCACAAGTTAGATACACAAGGTAAACCATAGAAATGGGCCTTGTGTAACCACTCAACATAACCCATTCACAACCATTCCACCCAGGTGATTCATTCACTTAGTTGTTTTATTAAGTAAAAACATAGTCCAAAGACTTAGAAATATTTATTCGTAGCATGAACATATAGCCACCCTTGGTTGCTACTAGCTAGGCTAAGCATGGCATAGATAAGCATCTTAACTTAGAAATTTCTAGCAATTCTACAACTACTAGGATTTCCCAAGCATAGCATATAAGCAAAATATAACCATGCAAGACTAGCAAAATATTTCTAATGCATAGTTGAAAAACATAGGGATAAAATCATGAAGCACCACTTGCCTTGGTATTTTGGAGATTAGCTACAATCCTCACAATCACAATCACTATTTGCACCAAAATCTACACATAAAATGATAGCACCAAATCACATACAAAATAATTACAAGCAAAAATATATGAATGCATGCAACATGATATGTGATGATTTTCTAAACTCAACAAGACAAGTGCATACTACTGGTTCATAAACAAGTTCAAAACTTGCCAAATAATCTTTATTTTAACATTAAAACATTTCCTAATTATTTTTAATATACAAAATAGGCCTACACATGTTTCTGTAAATAAAACCATTTTAATAGAAACAAAAAATTAAACACATTGCATATATGCAAATGGCTTTCTCTCCTGATTCCATTGATATAAAATTCATCAAATTTGGACGTGGGAATCAAAAGTTATGATTAAAACAAAATCAAACATCTAATAAATTCAAATTCTTATTTTAAATCTAACTAACAGACACGCAGCGTGTTTCTATTGGTTGGTACCGGTTTGGGCAGATCGATCAACGAGAGCCACACGATTTAAATGAAGATGTACGGCCAGATCTAGCGCGTACCCCTTTGATAAGTGAATCTAACGCAGCTGATGGATCTAGATCTAATGGTCCGCGATCAAGCGACCATACTCTGGCGGTGCTAGCGGTGGAGACTGGCGGCGGCGGCTCTGTCCACGGTGGCGCGGCGACTACAGGGGGTTCTGGGATCGTAGGAGATGCTTACTAGACTCGTGGTGATGTACTGAAGCTCAACGTGGCGATGGCTTGACAAGGGGCGCACGGATACAGTAGCACGAGCTCGTCAGAGTTTCTGGCGGCGTCGGATGCTCTCTGTCGGAGTCGAAGGCAACGTTCTAGGGCACGAGGATCCAAATAAAAAGTATCAGTAGGTGCGCTAGAAGCAGGCGAACATGCTCGTGTGATTCAGAAACAAAGGGGAACACGAGGCTCACCGAATTTTGTCGCCGGAGTTGGAGACGACGTCGGAAACTTGCGGTGTTTGATGGAGTCGACGACCTGGGGCAGTACAGGATGAACCAAGGATGTCAGAAGGTGCGCAAGGATGTTGCGAAGCAGTCTGCATGAACTAGAGAAGAAGGGGCGCACGGAGCTCACCGGGATTGGTCGCCGGAGCGGGTTCTGTCTGCGGCGGTGTACTGGCAAATACCGGCAGCCTGGGGGCGCTCTGTGCTCGGGGTTTGGGGGAAAATGGAGAGGGGGAAGAGGGGGTTTAAGTAGGCGAGATGGGGGCGTGAATCACTCCAGCATTGAACGGGAATTGACGACGCGAATCAAACCGGAAACACTCGGTGTGATTTGGGGAAAGAACTCGTCGCCGGGGTGGAGAAGAAGACCGTTGCGCGGGCCGCGTTGTCAGTTGGAGAAACATGGGGGAGGTTGGGACAGGCGGTCAGTCACTTGGTGGGTTCGTTTGCAAGTAAAGAAAAACGGTTCGCGGGAGGGGTTGCTGGGCTAGTTGGGCTGGTTGGGCTAGATTTGACTGTTTGCTTTTTTTTTTATCTTTTAAACCTTTTCTTTTTATGTTTGCTTTTCTAAAAAGGATTTTCAAACTCCAATTCAAATCTGTTTGATTTCAAATCTTCTCTAAACTTTTCTGTTTACAAAAACCAACTTGGGTCATTTGAAAATTAGAATAAAACCAAGCCATTATGTGATATAATATTTGGCATAATCTTGGTTTTATTTCATACTTTGTGTGGAAACTTTATTCAAGCTTTTGAAACCACTTATGTTTGAATTCAAAACACTACTGAACAGCAAGTATCCCAAAGGCTATAGTGTTCATACATAAAATAATGAGCAATATATGCTCCTGTTTTTGAAATGATTTTGAAATGAAACCCTAAATGATCATGGATGCATGGATGATATGCATGAGTTTGAAACATGATTTTGAGGATGTTACACCATCCCATCCCAGCAAAGCGCCAGGCCCAACTCGCAGCCCACCTCTCTCCCCTCCCCGAAACGTTTTTCTCACCCGAACTCGCACCCGCGCAGTCACTGATTTCCTGACCCCACCGAACCCCCTTCCCACTCGCTAACGCCAGGCCCCACTGCCACGCAAGCATCATCCTCACCCGCCGCGACCAGTTCTCCCTTCCCTCACTGCTGTTCTCTGTCTATTAAATCCTCGCATAAATTATAGTTAATGGCCGCGTGATTCTTGCCCCTGACCTCACCCTCATAAACGACTGCCTACCCTCTACCTTTCCCTTCAATCCCCCACACCTCTCGGCCCCTAGGCTGCCCGTATTGCTCGCCAACACGCCACTGCTCCGACGAGCATGTCCGACAATCTCCCACTCCCTGACACCTAGTAGCCTGCTCCCCATCGTCTCCTGCACCTGTCAGTACCCTCGGTTCGCCTGCGCATGCTCCATAGCATCGACAATGTCAACGCTAGAACGCCACCGCCTCCTGCTCCAACTTCGGCGACACCCCCTGGTAGCTTCTGACTGCCCCCTCCCATCTGATTGTTACTCACATGTTCGCCTTTCTTGCACGCATCTAACGACATCGTTTATTTGCCTTGGCGTGACTCGTACCGTCGCCAACGACGACGAGCAGACACGCCCTTCACAGGATCTTCTCCAGCGAGAGATTGCCCAATACCACCGTGCGCCCCTGCCTCCCCACGAGAACATTGAGCATCAGCAATGCACAGCGAGTCTAGTGAGCCACTTCCCTCTCTATCTTGCTTCCTGTATCGCCGGCACCATCACCGCCCGAGCGTGCCGCTGCCAGACACCATCGCTTCACCGCCCATCTTTGGCCACTGGAATTTGACCCTTTGGATCTTGATCTGTTGGCTAGGAATAGACAACTTATCGAACCATCATCGTTTGATCTGTGCCGCAAGATGCTAGTTAGATCTAACGCTCCACATCATGCGATCCTGCCGAACCGGTACCGGCGAATAAGATTAATACATGTGGCCCTGGCTGTTGATTGAAAAACAGATTTGATCTATTAGATCATTAGATTTGAAAAATTCATAAAATGTTTTTAGGAATAAATCTTTGAGTAAAAGCATTTCTAGTTAAATAAAAATATTGATTATGGGTTAAAAATGCTTTTTGAATAAAATCCTTGGAAAATGATTTTATTTAAACTCTCTGACCCTAAACACCAAGTTTTAGGATTTAAAAATATATTTGGTGTACCCTAGAAATTTATTACTTTGTTTAAAGGCATTTCCAACAAAATAAAATATTGCTTTGATTTAAAAATGGTTTTTAGGTGAAACCTTTTGCAAATGATTTAATATTAAACACTTGACTTTAAAACACTAATATTTGTGTTTAAAAATATATTTGTCAAACACTAGAAATTATCACTTTGACTTAAATCATCTCTAGCAAAATAAAAATGATTTAAATGGCCATTTTCACTAACTTGTTTTCAAATGACCTTGCCACTTTTACAAATGACCAATAGGTATTTTAAAATGTTTATAGCCAATTAGAAACCACCTTTCCAAATAAAACAATCTTTTGCATGCTTTCATGCATTGTTTTGTTTTCCTTATTTTATGTGGTGAATTGTTTGAATGCTAGATTGAATTTGTTCCTTTATTGAATTGTAGTCAAATTTGAAGAGTGTGACAATTTCAAGATCAAGGAGTGAATCTATATTCTCTACTAAAAAGGCAAGTGGTGCTTCATAGTTTGGTCCTATTATTTTCACTATGCATTAGTGATATTTCTAAGTAGGACTTGCATGGAATTTTTTATGTGTTAACTATGCCATGGGAAATCCTAGTAGATGATGCCTTAGTAGAATTTTCCCTAAATTAAGATTTCTACTACTATCATGCTTAGCCTAGCTAGTAGAAAACAAGGGTGGATTATATTCATGCTATGAAATATTTCTAAGTCTATGACTTGTGTTTTGATTAATAAAACAACTATGTGAATGAATCACCTCGGTGGAATGGTGTGAATGGGTTATGTTGAGTGGTTACACAGGGCCCCATATTTATGGCCTACCCTAGTGTATCTCACTTGTGGAATGCCACCCAGGAAAAAAGAGATTTGAGATGTCAAATGTTGAGAAGCTTCAAGTGCAGCCACATGGCATTATGGGCTCTGCCTGGATCATATAGGTTGCAATAACTTAGCCAGATGGACAGTTGGTGGTAGGGGGTGATAGGTTTGGGAATGCGTCCATTTTGGTCTAAGGGAAGGCTTGTAAAAGGTCCTGTCTCGATGCATGTCGAGTCTTGTGGGGAAAGTGCACCACCTCTCGAGAGAGTAAAATCTAAGTACTTAGTCGTGTCCCCATCAATGGACAATCCGAGTATCAAGAGATGGAAGCTATCAAGGATCTCCTCATCCCAATTTCTAAGTTAAAAACTTGTGGTTGAACAAGGGTTAAAGGATCTTCAATCTTTGATTGGTAGATGCCTTGGGTGATTTTATCAAACAAAAACTTAGTGTTTTCAAATGATAAGGAAAATCTATTTTGAGCAAAGCAAGCCTAAGCCCCACTTAGCCAAATGCATATAGATGATAGATACTGTAGGGGTTCATAGCATGGAAAACAAAAAAATTCTATCGCATGAACACACACAAGCCAAGATCTATCTACTAGATTGTAGCAACGAGTCGATAGAGTACTAACCCTCAAAGATCCAAAATGGTTAACGAGAGCAGATTCTCGTGGATGATGTAGTCGTACACTTCCGATCTCAAGATCGCGTAGATGATCCTTCCGGCGCTGCGTTCCGGCAGCGCTTCCGCAGTCGGTCACACGTTCGGTACTCGATAAAGACCTTCCTCTCCCTTGTTCCAGCAGGCAGCGGAGGTTGTAGCACTCTCCTCGTGATTCCGGCTGCACGACGGCGTGGTGTCGGAAGTAGAGGGGAGATCCTGCAGGGCTTTGCCTTAAGCCATAGCGAGTATGGTGGAGTATGAGAGAGGGCCTTGGCGATATAGGGTTTAGAAGCACCAAGGGTGGCCTTCGCCGGTGGCTAGGGAAAGCTAGGGTTTGCCCCAAGTCGGCTAGAAGAGGAGACCTAGGCGGCGGCAACACTTGGAGGTGGTGGCGCCAAGGGCTAGGGTTTAGGTGTGAGGGGTAGGGGCGCCCTACCCCTCCTTATATAGGTGGGAGGGGCCGCTTTTGGAGGAGGGAGTCGTCCTCCAACTCCTCCTCATGGCCGGAGGGTGGAGGGAGTGGGACTTCCTCCCCAAGTAGGTTTCCTACTCTCCCTCCACCAAGCAAACTTCAGATTTGACTTTTCAAATTGGTGTTTGACTTTTAAACTTGGATTTGATTTCTCTATCCATATTGCACAGCCAAGTGACCTAGTACATGATGCAACCATTCCACATTGTTATGACACATTCATGTACCCTTCCCCTCCGGAGTGCCGGACCTTCCAGACCCTTCTAGAACATTCCCGATGAAAACACCAGAATCATTTCCGAACTCCGGATATCCTCGTGATATCCCGGATCCCATCCGAGACTCCGAACAACATTCGGTCTCTTACTCATCATTCCATAACTACACAACAACATCGAATCCTTAAGTGTGTTTCCCTACGGTTCGTGAATTATGCGTACATGACCGAGACACTTCTCCGATCAATAACCAATAGAGGAATCTGGAAATTCATATGGCTCCCACATATTTCTACGATTACTTTGCGATCGAATGAAACACTTACATACGATACCAATTTCCCTTTGTCTCATGATAGTTTACTTATCAAAGGTTTTGATCGTCGGTATCTCTGCATACCTAGTTCAACCTCGTTACTGATAAGTAATCTTTTCTCTTTCCCACGGTATGTGGTCCATTGTGAACCAGTCACATGCTTGCAAGCTAACTGGATGACATTCCACCGCGAGGGCCCAGAGTATATCTATCCGTCATATGGATGGACAAATCCCACTCTTGATCCATGTTCCTCAACCCATAATTTCCGAACACTTAATACCACCTTTATAGACACCCAGTTAAGGTGTGGTGTTTGATGTCATCAAAGCATCCTTCCGGTGATGGTGATTAACATGATCTCATGGTCGAAGGAATTAGGTTACTATGTATCAGAAAGCTTATAGCAAATGAACTATATTAAATAACTTGATCTTTATGCTACGCTTATCTATAGGAGTATGTCCATCACATCATTCGCCTAATGATATGAACCTATTGTTAATAACATCTCTATGTTCATGATCAGGAAACCATGATCATATATTAACCAACAAGCTAGTTTAACAAGAGGCTTTACTAGGGACTCTTTTATGTTTACAAATCACACAAGTATTAATGTTTCCGGTTAATACAATTTTAGCATGGTATGTAAACATTTATCATAAGCATGAAGATATGATAATAACCACTTTATTATTGCCTCTTGGGCATATCTCCAACAGTCTCCCACTTGCACTAGAGTCAATAATCTAGTTTCAAACATTTGTGTATTCAACACCTATGGCTTTCCGGTGTTGTGTGTACATGATTGCTAGTGGTCAACTGATCTCCTGATCTGACACTTCCAGGTCCGTGTGTAATTGCATGTCTTTGCGTCTCTACGTATCACTCATTCTCTAATGAGATGGCTTTGTATAAATTTGGTCCTTTGGTGAGACCTTTAGTTCTTTGGGGTTAAAACATGTTGATAATATTGTCGTACAATATATCTTCATAGTATTATCCTGCTGTGAACTACACCTAGTTTGATAACAAACTACTTGACACAAATGCCCTCTTTAGCTGCTATAATAGCAGTCATATACTTAGCCTTTTAGTTGTAATATCTGTCACAATGTCTTAACTTTGGAACTCATCCAAATTCATTATGGAACTCACATTCGATCATATTGTGCCACCCTTAGTTTAGATTGAGATAAACTTAATTTGTACTTCATGACAAAACTAGTATCAATGTAATTCATTTACAATGAACTAACCATCTATTTGTCACTTCTACAAAATAATATATTCTTAGTTCTTTTACAAGATCATAAGAATATCTTTACTATTGTCCAATAATCATCTTATGAATCATTCTAGTATATGCTCATAACATTTAGAACATAGGACATATCTGGATTTGCACACATCACAGCATGATTGATAAAATACTCTTTGTGATTTCATGCATCAAGTACCAATCTATACTTGAATCTTTGTTTCACTTACCAAGTGTCAATACACTTGAATATTTCATCAATATTGAACTCATTCAATCCTTTATGTGTGACAAGAACCATTCTTGTAGTTTCTATATTGAACTCATTCAATATATCATCTATGTACTTTCGGCACAACCATATTAGCGTCTATTGATGCCAAATATTTGGGTTTTGCCTAAGTCTTTCATCAGGATGAAATTCTTAATATGTGTTAATAAAAGATATATCATTTCCAATCAACAATATGTCTTCCACATAATGTATTAGAAACATGTCTTAGCGCTCCCACTTAATTTCTTGTAAATGCAAGCATCTTCATCGTTTCCGACGAATTTAAACTCCTTTAACAGTTTCATCATAGTGAAGATTCCAACTCCGCAATTCTTACTTCAACCATTGAAGTTTGCATATGCTTTTAGCATCCTTTGAATTAACAAAACCCTATGGACCGTGTTATGCACATGTCCTAGGTAACAATTCTATTAGAAGAACTTGTTTTGCTTATTCAACTACCACATAACAAAATTATATGTAGTGGTTGCTACATTAATCCGTCTAGACTAAATATCGCTATGAAAGATCAAATCTTGTCATAGTCATCCTTTGAACATTTCTTTGAACTCTTTCCCAACATGTCGACTATTTCAAAGATGTGAAACATCCATGTCTATTTCTTTATTGATCCAAACACAACTGTAAGGTCTTACACCTTTCTCGAGGGTCCTTCAAGTTCAAAACTTGATTTCTCGTGTATGGAACTATCACGGATTTTATGGCTTCAAGCCATTTTATGGAGTTAGGGGCCATCATCGCTTCTTTGTATGTAGTCCGTTCATTATTCTCAAATAATGATTCAACCCTCAAATATTGGTATTTGATTGTTTACTCGACCTACTTGGTTCAATAGAAACTTTGACCTCCGTAACCACAACCTTTGAGGCACGTGAGCCATGAGCATTGTTGCTGCCTCCGAAACACTTTTCGGCGCTGCGCAACTTTGCACATATAGCTAAGGTTCTTTTAACCTTATCAAAGTTCTATGGTCCTCCCACTTATATTTTCACGAAAAATTCCTTCTCAAAGAAACTTGACATTCTAAGTGACAAGCACTTTTGTCTCCGATGTTATGGAGGAATACTTAACAGTTATTCGAAATAACATACAAAGACAGGTTCATCCGACTTTGGTTGCAAACATCTTTCTTATGCATAGCATACCAATGTTTAAGAAAGGACAACTTGGGTTTTATCCCAAACCATAACTTTATATGGTGTCATTTCAATGGATTATGATGGAGCTCTTTTCAGTGGAAAAATGGTAGTCTCTAAATCTTTTAATCTTTAAAATATAATGGCAGTTTTATGAATTACACCTTTGATCTTACCATGTCAAACAAGGTTTAATTACATATCTTGAATTCTCCATACTCTTATGGTGTTTCGGGAAATGCAAATCCACGGAACGATTCCTTAAATCTTAGGTACTATGCTAAACTTGTAACTCAAATATTTTCCTTTATTATCTTATTATAAACTATTTATATTCTTGTTACAATGATTTTGCACTTCATCTTGAAAGTCTTTGAACTTTTCAAATGTTTCATACTTCATCCTTATTAAGTAAATATTCATATATTCACTCAAATTTTCGGAGAAAGCATATGAAGTTTAAAACCATCGCTCTTGACTACATATAATGGACTTCATACAAAAATATGTACAAGTTCCAATAAGCCAGTCATTCGTTCCCTTTTGGCCTATGTACGAAGTTTTAATTATCTCTAGGAAAGTTTCACAAGCGTCATTTGATCAAAATAAAAAAAACTCAAAAATTCCATCCACATGGAGTTTCTTCATGTTTTCTTTCCAATATAATTTAAACGGCGATGTCACTTACTAAGTGATCTTTAAATCAATTTGTCTTTCGACATTTTTAGCACTAGTTTTATGGATGTGATTTCTCCAACGAGATTTGTGAATCATCCATCTTTTATGGATTACATCAATTATTTGAACAACCCTTTTTCTCATAATACCTGATAAAACAAATCTTGAAGGCAAGCTTTGATGTTTAACGAGCAACACAATAACCCTTTATTTGTTCTCGATGAACATCATCACATATTCTTTTGCTAGTTACTTAGGACTTTGTAGTTCATGAATTCTGTTGTTTCGTATGACGATTCATACCAACAAATTCAGTATCCAATACTTAAGAACCACATTATTTAACAAGCAAAGAATACAGCCATAACACGTATATCCTCTATATACCTAAGCTTAACAATTCTAGTCTTTTCTTTTCTGCCATATATTTATGAGATTCTCTTTCAGTATTTCTTTTTCTGTTTGAAAGAATCTATCAATATCAGTAGTGGAGCCATATACATGACACATAGCCCAAAGCATGTATAGTTAAATACCAATGTCTTTGGACTTGCACTTTGAAGTAGATCACCATCATAAAATGCTTGGTGTTCTTTCAAATTCCTTTCTTTAGTAATCTCTTGGTGTAGTAAACATTTTACCTACATCAAATATTCACCCTTATCATGGAATTATCCATGATCAAGCTACTTTTAGCTTATAACGGTGAATGGCGAGTATAATGTTGCTCTCCAAAACCATTTGGAGGATTAGGACAACGAGTGTCTCCAACCTTTTGTAAATTCTCATAAAATATGAGAACATTAACTTTGTCATATTATACTCTATCATGTTGTAACCAAAACATCATTTCAGATATCGCAATATCTTCCATACATGATGGGTTCTGAAACAACTCTTTCAACTCCTCGATTACCTTGATATTGAAACTATCTTTCGAATATCAAGAATCATGGAGATAAACATGATACTTATATACTAACACTAGAATTGTTACTCTTGATTTAATACCAACTATTAAACTTCACGGAGTAATCGAAACTTACTGAAAGTTTGCAATGGGACTTTTAAACTTTAGATTAACACTTCAAAAAAATACGATACCAGTTCGTAAAGTAACTAACCAGAATTCTATAGTTCTATCATCTCAATTATAACTATGCGCAAGGTGGTAAACGGATGCCAATGACTACAACAACTATGCAAATTCACTTTGATTTAATTTATGATAAATAGTGTTCAACTTTTAATCATATTGCTGTTGAACTCCACTCAAAACAATATCCCTCACATTGTTTTAGTGATCACACGAACCAAATCCACCACATCAAAACCGATCATCACGAGAGTTGATGTAGCTTCAATGGCGAACAATCAACATGTTCATCATATCTACTATATGACTCATGCTTTACCTTTCGGTGATCCGTGTTTCGAGACCATGTTTGTACATGCTAGGCTCGTCAAGATCAAACCTTAGCTTCCGCATGAGCAAATATGGCTTGCTCACATTGTATACACTCGCAGAATCTAACACACCCGATCATCACGTGATGCTTCAAAACAACGAGCTTTAGCAACGGTGCTTACTAAGGATGAACACTTTAAAACTTGAAATTGTGTGCTTGAGGGATCATCTTATAATGCTACCGTCGTGAACTAAGCAATACAAGATGCATAAAAGGATTAACATCACATGCAATTCATAATATGTGATATGATATGGCCTTTCTCCTTGTGCTTCCGATCTCCATCTTCAAGCAGGAACATGATCTCCATCATCACCGGTATGGCGTCAAGGTCAATGGCGCCGCTTCATGGTTGTCATCCACCAGCATCAACTATTACAACTACTTTGAATAATAGACACGCGGGTCTTAACAGAATTTAAAAGACAATGATATGGCTCCTGCCGGTTGCTAACTTACAATAAGGAACATTGCATACATCATATATAATGACAATCATGGACATATCACATCACAGCACACCCCTGCAAAACAAAGTTAGACGCCTCTAATTTTTCTTTGCATATTTTATGTGGTTTGGGGCTTTCAATAATTGTCGTTCTAACTTACGAACAAGAACCACAACGTTGATGCTTGAACTATCAAGTGCCCATTGTAAATTGAATCTTTACTATGATGGGAGAGACAGACACCCACAAAGCCACTTATGCAATACAAGTTGCATGTTGAGCGTGGAGCAACTATCATGAACGATGTCATGTAAGGTTAGCCCGGGCCGCTTCATCCCACTATACCGCAAGATGAAAAGTACACAAGAAGCAATTGATAATAAAACCACCATTGTCCACAATGACCATTGTGTTCTACTCGTGCAACAGATATACATATAGACACGGCTCTGATACCACTGTAGGGTTTCGTAGCATGGAAAACAAAAAAATTCTATCGCATGAACACACACAATCCAAGATCTATCTACTAGATTGCAGCAATGAGTCGATATAGTACTAACCCTCAAAGATCCAAAGCGGTTAACGAGAGCAGATTCTCGTGGATGATGTAGTCGTACATTTCTGATCTCAAGATCGCGTAAAAGATCCATCCGGCGCTGCGTTCCGGCAGCACTTCCGCAGTCGGTCACACGTTCAGTACTCGATGAAGACTCTCATCTCCCTTGTTACAGCAGGCAGAGGAGGTTGTAGCACTCTCCTCGTGATTCCGGCAGCATGACGACGTGGTGTCGGAAGTAGAGGGGAGATCCCTCTGGGCTTCTCCTTAAGCCGGAGCGAGTATTGTGGAGTATGAGAGAGGGTCTTGGCGATATAGGGTTTAGAAGAACCAAGGGTGGGCTTGGCCGGAGGCTAGGGAAAGCTAGGGTTTGCCCCAAGTCGGCTAGAAGAGGAGACCTAGGCGGCGGAAACACTTGGAGGTGGTGGCGCCAAGGGCTAGGGTTTAGGTGTGAGGGGTAGGGGCGCCATACCCCTCCTTATATAGGTGGGAGGGGCTGGTTTGGGAGGAGGGAGTCCTCCTCCAACTCCTCCTCATGGCCGGCGGGTGGAGGGAGTGGGACTTCCTCCCCAAGTAGGTTTCCTACTCTCCCTCCACCAAGCAAACTTCGGATTTGACTTTTCAAATTGGCGTTTGAATTTCAAACTTGGATTTGATTTATATCTCCATATTGCACAGCCTAGTGACATAGTACATGATGCAACCATTCCACATTGTTATGACACATTCATGTACCCTTCCCCACCGGAGTGCCGGACCTTCTAGACCCTTCTAGAACATTCCCGGTGAAAACACCGGAATCATTTCCGAACTCTGAAATAGGACTTTCCTTATATGAATCTTATTCTCCGGACCATTCCGGATCTCCTCGTGATATCCCGGATCTCATCCAAGACTCCAAACAACATTCGGTCTCTTAATCATCATTCCATAACTACACAACAACATCGAATCCTTAAGTGTGTCTCCCTAGGGTTCGTGAATTATGCGGACATGACCGAGACACTTCTCCAATCAATAACCAATAGAGGAATCTGGAAATTCATATGGCTCCCACATATTTCTACGATTACTTTGCTATCGAAGAAACCACTTACATACGATACCAATTTCCCTTTGTCTCACGATAGTTTACTTATCCGAGGTTTTGATCGTCGGTATCTCTGCGTACCTAGTTCAACCTCGTTACTGATAAGTACTCTTTTCTCGTTCCCGCGGTATGTGATCCCTTGTGAACCAGTCACATGCTTGCAAGCTAATTGGATGAAATTCCACCGAGAGGGCCGAGAGTATATCTATCCGTCATATGGATGGACAAATCCCATTCTTGATCCATGTGCCTCAACCCATACTTTCCGAACACTCAATGCCACCTTTATATCCACCCAGTTACGGTGTGGTGTTTGATGTCATCAAAGCATCCTTCCGGTGACGGTGATTAACATGATCTCATGGTCGAAGGAATTAGGTTACTATGTATCAGAAAGCTTATAGAAAATGAACTATATTAAATGACTTGATCTTTATGCTACGCTTATCTATAGGAGTATGTCCATCACATCATTCTCCTAATGACATGACCCTGTTGTTAATAACATCTCTATGTTCATGATAAGGAAACCATGATCATATATTAACCAACAAGCTAGTTGTCGTGGGAATGGTCACGGCAGATGCTGCAATCGGCAGCGAGTAGTAGAACGAGGGGCAAGGGCGGCCAGCCATCTGCGGTGCGAGATGAGGGCAAAGACACAAGGATTTACCCAGGTTCGGCCCCCCGGAGGGTAAATACCTACTCCTGCTAGATTGTATTATGGAGGTGTTACCATGGACGAGCTCGGCGGCGAGTCTCTTGGGTGTATGAGGGAACGTACCTCTACTCGCCCTATAGGGAGGTTTATATAGGCTCACCTCCCCTAGGGTTTACATATCTCAACCGATTCAGTTAAAGCTTCGGTAGTCGTTTAACCTAATCCGACTGGGCCTATCTACTCGCCTGGGCCTTCAGCTTCCAGTCGCTCGGTGCCTTGCTGGGATTTAATCCACTCGCCGTTCTGCAGGTCCACTCGCCAGCTCACGGGCCAATCGGAAACGTCCTGCTGGGTATACCCCGGTAGGCATATCCCCATCAGTAGTCCCCGAGGCCGTAGTCGATTAGGCGTAGGTGGCTGCTGGCAGTCGGAGTATATGGCTTCAGAGTAGGCATCCAGTCGAATCGTCGGCGGGCTCCTGTACAAAGGAGAAAACCAGTGATCCAAGTCGCGGCTTTGGCGAGTCGAGTCGGCGAAACACTGTCATAGTGATTGGGTCGGCGAGCCGAGTGGCCGGAGTTGGACCGTCAGGCGTGGTCAAACTAGCCGTTGGGGTAATCCAACGGTAACTTTTGGCGTAATCATCGTGCGGTAACGACTTCCTGATTTGGCGGGTAACATCCCTTATATAAGGGGAATGGCAGGCGATCAGAGAGCCAACTTCTCATCACTTCTTCCGATTGCGCGCATTTTCCTTCCCTCGCATCGCGATCCAGCCGACCCAAAATCCTCCGACCCCCAATCAACCCTTCGGCCATGGCCCTTTCCACCGAACCGTGGGGTAGATCCAAATGCATGAGGGCGCAGCTGGTCTCTTTCGAGGAGGCCGGGATCCTGCGAGCCGGCTGTTGGCGTATTCCCGCAGCCGGAGAAACGACCCCAAACCCACGAGAGAGGGAATTCATCTGTTTCACCAGTCATCTCGAGCGGGGGCTAGGGTTTCCTACGTCCCTGTTCTTCCGGCGCTTCTGTGCCTTCTACGGGATCCAGCCTTCAGATCTGGGTCCCCACAGCATCGAGCAGCTCGCCATCTTCGTGGCGTTCTGCGAATGCTACTTGGGCTGCCGGCCCTACTTCCCCTTGTGGCAAGATCTGTTACACGGACGGATCAGCCGCGAGGAAGCAGGCGGCCCAATGCTAGCCGCGGGCGGCCTGACGTTCCAGCTCAAGTCCAAAGCGTCATTCTTCGATCTGATGCTGCCCGCCAAGGCAACGAGCGACTGGAAGAAGTCATGGTTCTACGTGGCCGAGGCGAACCCGGAAGACGAGGTGGCGATCCCGCGGTATTCCGCCAATCGGTCCGAGCCGCGCCATCTCCAAGTCGGCAAGCTCCCCAACGACCAGCGGCTGGTCGTCGACGAGATGCTCCAGACCATCCGTGGTCTGAAGAAGAAGGGCCTCCAGACGATAAATCTGTACAACTGCTGGCTCGGGCGGCGGCTCGTTCCGCTCGCCCAACGCGACCACTATATGTACCAGTACACGGGCCGGGGAGACTCAACGAAGGCCTGCCTCGACGAGTGGAAACTGGAGGACTACCTCCCAACGCTGAAGAAGATTACCCAGGCGGTGTACCTGGATGCGCAGGCTGGGGTCGCCCCCTATACCGCGAAGCGTCCAGCTCCAACGGTAATCACCTTACTTCGCTCGCAGTCGCAGTCTATGCAGTCGCTGTAATTCTGATTCCATTCTGTATTCGTTGCAGCTATTCCAAGTGGTGGAAGGGTGGCTCCCTCCTTCGGACGACGAGAGCTCGGGCTCATCCGCCCAGGATGTGGGCCAGTCGCCGCCCGCCAAGGGCGACGAGGACGACGATGACGAGTCCGAGGAGGAGGTCGCCCCACTGGTCCGAAAGACCCGCGGACAACGACATCGCGAGATCGAGGAAAGCAGAAGCCTCGAGCATCATGATGACGACGACGAGCTCCCAGAGACCACCTCGTGCCGTCAAGCCACTCCGTCGAAGAATAAGAAGAAGGAAAGGGAAGCAAGGACCCCCCGAAGAAGAAGACGAAGCCATCAAAGCCGGCCTCGCCGCCGCACTCGGCGAGCAGCTCTGATGCTCCCAGCCCAGTCGGTGATGACGCGCCACCAGTGACAGCCGTGCTGGACGCGGCGACCGTGGAAGTGCCGCTGTCTTCAATGCCGCCGCCATTCGCCCCAGTCGCTGGGCTGGGGGAGGCTCCAGCTGTAGCGGCTTCGCCTCGCAAGGAGGCTCCGGCTACAGCGACTTCGCCTCGCAAGGAGGCTCTTGCCGAGGATGTCCCAGAGGCTCCAGCTGCGGCCTCAACGACGAATAAGCCGTCCGTGTCTTGGGCACCCGACGTCCTGGATATGGGGCTCAGTCGCCGACTGGGCCCTGAACTGGAAAAACCGGCCGGCCTCCATACGGGACTACGTTTCATCCCAGTCGCAGAGTGAGTGCACTCACCCTTCCTTGCTTTTCATAACTATTTAGATTGTTTTTGCTTATTCGATTGATGCACAGGACCGGAGTGAAGAGGATGGGCCATCCGACCATGGCTAAGGTGCCACCCGTCGTTAGCGAGGAGGACCCTTCCCGCAAGAGGAAGGCGGACGAGGTCATCGCCTCATTGGATGGCAGCAAGAAGGCCAAGGGTGGCGACACCGTCACTATCTCTGACGACACGGCGGTTGCACCAGCCGGGCCCGTGATGGAGGCAGACGCGTCTACGAAGGAGGGCGCTTCCTTGCATCGAACGGCGGAGGCGACCTCCCTTGGAGCGGGTGCCTCTATCGCTACCTTCCCACGCTTCGTGACCAAGGCGGCCACGGCGAGTGGAGCTGCGCCCTCGAGCCACGCTCCTGGGACCGCCGATGCTGAAGTCAGCCAACGTCATGGGCACACGCCGGCGTTACTCACGTCCGTGGACACGATACAACTCCATGGCATGCTTGGCGCAGCCATCCAGGTACATCCAGTCCCCGAGGATCAGGTCGGTGCTTTGCAGCGGCCTGATTCTTATAATTTCTCATCTTTTTATTTTCGCATCCAGCCCCCGAGTGCGCACGCGCTAAATTTTAGCGGGTGGGCACTTAGGAATTTCTTGATCGCCATTCCCCGAGTGCGCACTCGCTGAATTTCAGCGGGTGCGCACTTAGGAATTTCGTGATCGCCAGTCCCCGAGTGCACACTCGCTAAATTTTAGCGGGTGGGCACTTAGGAATTTTGCTTTGACTAACTTTTTCGGTGATGTGCAGGGTCTGCAGCTTGAGTCGGCGGACCGATTGGCCGCGAAGCAGCGCGCGGAGAAGGAGCTGGCCATCGTCCAGGAAGCGAACAAAGGGCTTCAGGCTTTTGCTGCGAAGGCAGAGGAAGCTCGCCAGGGGCTTGTCCCCGCTGGTGAATTGGCGGCGGCGCAATCGGCCTTGAGTGCCGCTGAACAGCGGATCGCCAACCTCGAGCGCGAGCTGCGGGAGGCGAAGGAAGAAGCGAGCTCGGCTGACGGGCGAGCTAAGGCCGCCATTGCAGCCGCTGAGGAGGATCGCAAGGTGTCGGAAGTCCTTATTGCTGGGCTTCAGGACGACCATACATCGCTTCAATGCTTCATCACGGAACTCGCCCGCCCGCTTCTTGGTGAGTACACCTTCCCTTTCCGGTGGTTGTGTCTTTTGTGGTGTCCGTCGTACTCATTATTGTCTTCTACTCGCAGGTCGCATCATCGATAGCGAAGGAGAGGCGAGCTCGCTCGACGCGAGGCAGTGCGTAAGTATGCTCGTCGATTCGGCGACATTGTCGGCAACGTGCATCCGTGCCTATCTCCAAGAGATATCGCCCACAGAGGTGATTCCCAGCGACCTCGTTGAGGTGTGGAAGTATTTGGAGAAGGCGCCCCCGGTCGTTGAGTACATGACGCGGTCGGTGTTTCGGCGCGGAGCGTCGACGGCCCTGAGCCTTGGACTCGCCCACTTCCCCAAAGATTTCGACATCGACGATGTGACGAGTGGATATCCATCGTCGACTGGCGTGGTGGAGCTGTCCGAGGTCCTCAAGTTGCAGGATCGTGCCGCCACGTACTCAGAACGTGTCTGGGCAATGGGCGACCTCCTTCCGTACCAGGAGACGGTCGTCGCGCCGAACGACCCTGAGCCGCCGCATCGTGATTTCAAGGTCGAGCAGCCTTTTCGCGCGGCGATGGCGGGTGAACTGACGACGTATCCGTCAAACCCGTACACGGCGTTCATCCGCAATCGCCGGGATGTTGGCGAGTCGTCATCGAAGCCTGCAGAGTAGGATGGTTTGCCTTGTGGCGTTAGCAGCAGGTCTGCCACGCGGGCATATTTTGTAACATGAAACAATGCAATACCCAATTGAATGAGACGTTGTGTCTATTTTGGTATTTATTGTGTGTTTGTGATTGATTTTTGAACGACTCCCCGAGCGCGTCCCCCCTTTTTGTGGGGTTTACCTCGTATATGATGTATGTGTTGTTGTCATGTGTTTTGATGTTTTAGTCGACTCTCCCGAGATCGAAGAGCCAGTCGCTAGGCGACTCCCTTGAGTGCTCTGTACTTTACCGTTTTCCCGTGCGCGAACGAGGTCGGGTGGCCGAGTCCCCGAGCGTGGTACTTGGTAGTTCTAGGCGCGACTCGAGGGTGGTTGAGGACTTAGCGCGTTGGTATGAGCGCGTCACTCCTGCCTGGCCCGTGGGGTCAGTCGCGTGGCGAGTCCTGGGCATGCTCTCTTACTTGGCGTTTTCCCTGACCGCTCGTGACGAACTGGTCTTCAGTCCCCGAGCATGGTACTTAGCCGTTCGAGTCTCTATGCCGAGGATGCGGAGGACCAAGGTCGCTGTGAGAAGCGAGGGCAGTTGTCTTGGCTCGTAGAACCAGTCGAGCTAGGCGACTCCAATGGGGCTCCGGGTGGGCGTTTTTCGTGGACGATGCAAGACCTGAGGTGATTCAGTGCTCTTACACCGCACTACTTAGCTGTGCCGATCGCCGTACCAAAGGTTGACTTCTGCATTTAGCGTAACGCTGTTATTACGAGTGCGAGTGGCACAAGTCATGGAGAGTAGGCACAATTTGCGGTAACCGTTTCTTTTTATTTCATAGCGACTGGTGAGTACATGTGTAGGGTTCTAGGAGTAGAACTTCCGGAGGAGGTTTACATTCCATGGTCGCTTGACGTCAAGTTCGCCGTCCCCGCGGACGTCGATGAGGTAGTAAGCGTCGTTGCCGAGTACGTGCCCGATAGCGAATGGGCCTTCCCACGGAGGGGAGAGCTTGTGCATGCCCTTCTTGTCCTGGATGAGGCGTAACACCAGGTCGCCTTCCTGGAAGGTGCGAGCTTTCACCCGCTGGCTGTGGTAACGGCAGAGTCCTTGCTGGTAGATGGCAGTGCGTGACCGAGCGAGGTCGCGTGCTTCATCGAGTTGGTCAATCCCGTCTTGGCGGGCAAGCTCGTTTGCAGCCTCCGTATAGTGGACGACCCGCGGCGAGTCGTGTTCGAGGTCGGTGGGCATGACTGCTTCGGCACCGTAGACCATGAAGAAGGGAGTGAATCCCGTCGATCTGTTGAGTGAGGTGCGGATCCCCCAGATGACAGAGGGCAACTCCTCGACCCAGCACCCGGCGGTGCGCTCGAGTGGTACTTGGAGTCGCGGCTTCAAGCCGTGGAGGATGCTTTGGTTGGCCCGTTCCGCCTGGCCGTTGGATTCCGGGTGGGCGACTGACGCGAGGTCGAGCCGGATGTGGTGCTCTTCGCAGAATTCGGCCATGGCTCCCTTGGCGAAGTTGGTGCCGTTGTCCGTGATGATGCTGTTTGGGAACCCATAGCGATATATGAGCTCGCGTAGGAATTTAGTGGCGGTCTTCCCATCACATTTCCGGACTGTCTTGGCCTCCACCCACTTAGTGAATTTGTCGACGGCGACTAGCAGGTGGGTGTAGCCGGAGGGGGCTTTCTTGAAGTGGCCTACCATGTCCATGCCCCATACGGCGAATGGCCAGGTGATGGGGATTGTTTTGAGCGCCGAGCTTGGTACGTGCGTCTGATTGGCGTACTTCTGGCACCCGGCGCACTGCTGGACGATATCGACAGCATCGGCGTGTGCGGTGGGCCAGTATAAGCCGTGTCGCATAGCTTTGGCGACCAGGGAGCGAGCAGCGGCGTGGTGGCCGCAGTCACCGGAGTGGATGTCGTGGAGGATCTTACGTCCCTCAGCTGGTTGGACGTAGCGTTGGAACACGCCGGTGACGCTGCGCTTGTGGAGTTCGCCGTCGATGATGGTGTAGGACTTGCATTGACGAGCGATCATTCGAGCGTCTATCTCGTCTGCCGGCAGGGTGCCGGCTTCCAGGTAGGCGATGTAGGGCTTGGTACAGTCGTCTGGCTCGTTGACGAGTGCGACCAAGGCTGCCTCTGGTTGGAGTGGGACTCCGATGTCGATCTCCCTCGGGGGAGAGACTGATGGCTTGGTGATCGTGTCGAGGAAAACGCCGGCTGGAGGTGCGAGTCGGGCCGACCCGATGCGAGAGAGTGCGTCGGCCTCCTCGTTTTTCCGTCTATCGATCCACTCGATGGAGTAGCCGGTGAAGTGTCCGCCCAGCTTGTCCACTGCTTGGCGGTATGCCGCCATGGTAGGGGTGACGGCGTCGCAGGTGCCAGCGACTTGTCCCGCGACAAGGTCAGAATCTCCGTAGCAGCGGAGGCGATTGACGTTCATCTCCTTGGCGGCTCGCATGCCGTGGAGTAGGGCCTCGTACTCAGCCATGTTGTTGGTACAGGGCGTGAAATCGAGGCAGAGGATGTAACGGAGCTTGTCGCCCTTTGGTGAAGTCAGCACTATCCCTGCGCCTACACCGTCCGCTTGGAGCCGTCGAAGTGCAGGCTCCAGTAATGGAGGTACGGCAGCTTCTCTGGTTGCTGGGCCTCTTCCCAGTCGGCGATGAAGTCTGCCAGTGCCTGAAACTTGATCACCTTTCGTGGCTCATATTTGATGTTGTGGACGCCGATCTCGACGGCCCACTTGGCGACCCGTCCGGTCGCCTTGCGATTGCGAATGATGTCTTGCAGTGGTGCTGAGGAGACGACCGTGATCGGGTGCTCCTGGAAGTAGTGCGGCAGGCGCCGCTGAGCTCTGAAGACCGCGTATACTAGCTTTTGGTACTGTGGGTACCGCTGGCGCGACTCGGTGAGGACCTCGCTGATGTAGTACACCGGCTGCTGGACTGGGCGCTCCTTTCCGTCCTCTAGTCGCTCGACGACCATCACGGCGCTGACGACGTGCTCGGACGCCGCGACGTAAACTAACATGGGTTCTTTGTCGGCGGGGGCGGCGAGGAGTGGTGCGGCGAGTAGCACCTTTTTGAGGTCGCGGAGCGCGTCGTCCGCCTCCTTGTCCCACTGGAAGGTGGGGTTCTTGCGCATCAGGCGGTATAGGGGCATAGCCTTTTCGCCCAGGCGGGGGATGAAGCGACTGAGAGCCGCTACTCGCCCGGCCAGCTTCTGGACGTCGCGCAGGCACTCGGGTTTGCCGAGCCGGGCGATCGTGTCGATCTTCGTGGGGTTCGCCTCGATCCCTCGTTTGGAGACGACGTACCTCAGTAGTTGTCCGGTAGGTACACCGAAGGTGCATTTGCCTGGGTTGAGCTTTATCTTATATCTTCGCAGGTTGGCGAATGTTTCCGCCAGGTCGGCGAGTAGGTCACCTTGGTGAGCGGACTTTACGACCACGTCGTCGATGTAGACGTGGATGTTGCAGCCAATTTGGCTCGCGAGGCATTCTTGCATGCACCGCTGGTAGGTCGCCTCGGCGTTCTTGAGGCCGAAGGTCAAGGTGGTGTAGCAGAAGGCTCCAAATGGCGTGATGAACGCCGTCTTCTCCTCGTCTTCGACAGCCATTTTGATCTGGTTGTACCCAGAGTAGGCGTCGAGGAAACATAGCGACTCCGATCCCACGGTTGAATCGATTATCTGGTCGATCCGCGGGAGGACGAACTGCTCCTTTGGGCAGGCGCTGTTTAGGTTTGTGTAGTCGATACACATTCTCCAGGTCCCGTTCTTCTTCTCGACCAGGACTGGGTTTGCCAGCCACTTGGAGTACTTGATTGGCCGGATGAAGCCGGCAGCGAGTAGACTCTGCACTTCCTCGGCGATTGCTCGACGGCGTTCTTCATTGAAGGGCCGCAGCGACTGCTTGACAGGTCGCACTTTGGGGTCGGCGTTTAGCTTGTGCTCAGCGAGCTCCCTAGGGACACCGGGCATGTCAGAGGGTTTCCATGCGAAGATGTCCCTGTTCTCACGGAGGAACTCGATGAGCGCGCCTTCCTATGCTGGGCTCATGCCTGTCCCGATCGTCACCGTCTGGCTGGAGTCGCCTGGGACCAGCTCGACGTTGCGGGTGTGCGTCGTGGCCTGAAAGGTTGAGGTGTTTGCGCCCTCTGAGTTGGGTTTCTTGAGTATGGTGGGGTCGTCGTTGTTGAACGTGCTCACGTACTTGGCGAGCTCGTCGGCGTGGTTGGTCTCCGCCGCGATGACGGTGTCAGCGAGCTTGGCTCCTTTGGCCTCGCACTCGGCGGCCATGTCGGGGTCGCCGTTGATGTTGATGACGCCGCACGGCCCAGGGAGCTTCATCGCGTTGTACGCATAGTGGGGCGCTGCCATGAATTTAGCGAACGCCTAGCGCCCCAGGACGCAGTGGTAGGGGTTGTCGAAGGGCACCAGCTCGAAGACGATCCGCTCGGTGCGGAATTTTGCCGGTGTGCCGAAGGTGACTGGCAGCCTGACCTTGCCGATCGGGTACGCCTTCCGACCAGGGACGATGCCGTGGAATGTGGTGTGGGTCGTCTCGATCATCGACTGCGGGAGCCGCAGCCGCCTGAAGGTGTCGAGGTACAGGATGTTGATGGAGCTGCCGCCGTCCATCAATGTCTTGGGGAGCCAGTAGTCGCCGACCTTGGGCTTGACCACCAGGGCGACTCGACCTGGGTACTCGATGCGTGGCGAGTGGTCTTGACGACTCCAGGTGATGGGCTGCTCTGACCAGTTGAGGAACTGGGGAACGTCCGCCTGGGCCACCGCGTTGACGGCGATAGCGCGGGCGATGACCTTCTTCTCGTGCTTCGTGTTGAAGCCTTTGAAGGTGTGGAGCGAGCCGGCTACTTTGCCGAATTTTCCTCCGTTTGGCGGGTCGTTGTCGGGGTCCTCCCGCGCTCGCCGTGCCTTCTCGATTTCCCTGAGGGTGTGGCAGTCGGCGGTGGTGTGCGTTGCGGGCTTCCCTTCCCTGCTATGAAACGCACATGGTTGGTTAAAGAGGGCCGCGGGGTCGAACCTTGGCTTGTTCTTGTAGTTGCCGCCGTCGCGGCGTTGTCCTCCGTCGCGGCGGAAGCTCTTGGGCTCGCGCTGCGCGTGCCCGGCGTTGGCGACGAAGTCGACTCGCCCGTCACTGCGGCGCTTGCCGGTGAGGCGAGTGCCGCTGTAGCGTAGGTCGGATTGGCGTCCGCCGTCGTTTCCGCTCGTGCGGCGTTGACCTCCTGACTCGTCGTCAGTTTCCTGGTTTGGATCTTCCTCGGCGTACCGTTTGGCGATCTCGAGGAGTTCGGGGATGTTGTCGAGTGTGCGGGAGTGTCGCTTCAGCTTGGCGACCAGGGGCTCGTAGCGGCACGAGGTCTTGAAGCATTGGATCGCGGTGTCCGGGTGGATGCCGACCGCATTCTACCAAAGTTCTTGCCACCGTTGGACCCAGTTGCGGGTTGACTCGCGGGGTCCCTGGACGCACCGCTCCAGGTCCTCGATAGTGGTGGCGCGGGTGTAGGAGCACTCGAAGTGCCTGACGAAGGCATCGCGCATCTCCTACCAGGAGTCGATACTGTCCTGGGGGAGGGTGTTGATCCACTGCCTGCACGTCCCTTCCATCATCAGGGGGAGGTAGCGGGCGGCTAGCAGGTCAGTGTGGCCTGCGATCCCCATCGCCATGAGGTATGTGTCGAGCCAAACGGCGGGGTCGTACGAGGAATCGTACTTTTCTATCTCCTTTGCCGCCTTGAAGTTTGGCGGGTACTTCTCGCCTCGGATCATTGGTCCGAAGCACTTGGGTCCGAGTCGACTGAGCGACCCCATGGGCTCGCCGTCGCGACGATTGGTTAGGGTATGTCGCAGGTCATCGGGCTGGCGTGCGCGCCAACTTTGGTTGTTGATGATGTGGGTGCGGGCATCGATGGGTTGCCCGTTGGCGGCGACAAGGTTGGTTGCCGGCCTGGGGTCGTTGGTGGAGAGTGCCGCGTTCGCGGGTCGGTATTGGGGCTGCAATGGCTCTGGTGGCGGGCAGTTGAGGGTGTTTGCCGCCGCTGGGCGGCCGCTGGAGGCCACTCTGCTTCCCGAGGAACGCGAGTATACTCGACCTTGCGAGTCAGCGCCCGCTCTTTTTTTCTCTACGGCCTTCGCGAGCAGGGCCTTGACGTATTCGATCTGCAGGGCGCCGTTGCCTATGGCCGTGATGCTGTCGGCTGCTGCTCGGCCTGCCACGAGGTTGTCCATCGGGGTGGAGAACAGTGGGAGGCCGTTTGCGTCTCGCTCCCGTGAGGAGACTACTATCCGCGGCTGGTCCTTGGGAGGGGTGCGGTTGGGTGGTGCTGGGGCGCCCATTGCAGTTGATCCTGGCGGGGGCCGGGCGCTTCCTCCTGGTGGCGCGTTCTCGCAGATCGCGCGCTCGGCCACGCGGGCCGGGTCGTTTTCGTCGTCGAAGTTCTGGGCGCGCCCCTGAACGGTGGGGTTCAGGCGTGACCTGATCCGCTGCTGGTGGTAGCGTGACAGCTCATGCGCCGTCACATGCTCGAGGCGAAATTTTTCGCGCTCGGCTTGCTCTTTGCGTATCGCCTCCGCCAGTTTCAGGCGGAGTTCCTCGACCTCCGTTGCCGTGGCGTTAGGAGGGATTGGGGTGGAGAACGGTTCCTCCGGTGGATCGGTGCTGGTCGCCATGTAGGTCGCGGTGTGGCGACCGGTTTCGTCGCGGGGGTCATCGGAGTTCTCCGATCCGGAGTCGAACTCGAAGATCCCAAGGATGGAGGGATCCTCGAAGTCTCCCGCGTTGGAGACCTGGGCGATGGAGCCCGCGGACGAAGCCGCGGTGATGGATCCGGCGAGTGACGTCGGGGTCGCCGAGTCGGCGTCGTCGGTGAGGGCCGCATCCTCTGTGGCCGCTGAATTCCCGGCCACGTTGCTGTGGGCCGAGTTGTACTCGGAGGCGAGGCGATGGATTGTGCGGATCTGGCTCTCGGAGAGCCGATCGCGCGGCGGCGACTCGCGGATGCGAGCCGAATCCTCCGAGACGATGACGTCGGTGAGACCGACGAAGAGGCTGATCGTGCCGATTGGCAGGATCACGCTGTGCGTGACGGGTCGCGCCGCCGGGACGTAGCTGCTCGGCAAGATTTGGAGCATCTCGCCGATCGCTATCATGCGGCCGGTGGCAACCGTCTCGTTGATGGGCAGATTGGATCTCGCCCCAGAACACCGGCCGGACCGGCCAGGCCCCACGGTGGGCGCCACTTTCGTGGGAATGGTCACGGCAGATGCTGCAATCGGCAGCGAGTAGTAGAACGAGGGGCAAGGGCGGCCAGCCATCTGCGGTGCGAGATGAGGGCAAAGACACAGGGTTTTACCCAGGTTCGGCCCCCCGGAGGGTAAAGACCTACTCCTGCTAGATTGTATTATGGAGGTGTTACAATGGGCGAGCTCGGCGGCTAGGCGGCGAGTCTCTTGGGTGTATGAGGGAACGTACCTCTACTCGCCCTATAGGGAGGTTTATATAGGCTCACCTCCCCTAGGGTTTACATATCTCAACCTATTCAGTTAAAGCTTCGGTAGTCGTTTAACCTAATCCGACTGGGCCTATCTACTCGCCTGGGCCTTCAGCTTCCAGTCGCTCGGTGCCTTGCTGGGCTTTAATCCACTCGTCGTTCTGCAGGCCCACTCGCCAGCTCACGGGCCAATCGGAAACGTCCTGCTGGGTATACCCCGGTAGTCATATCCCCATCACTAGTTTAACAAGAGGCTTTACTAGGGACTCTTTTATGTTTACAAATCACACAAGTATTAATGTTTCTGGTTAATACAATTTTAGCATGGTATGTAAACATTTATCATAAGCATGAAGATATGATAATAACCACTTTATTATTTCCTCTTGGGCATATCTCCAACGGATACCACTACTCTACCATAGTATCACTTGCCAATACAATTCTAATGTATTGACCCTTGTGGCTGTAACTTATTATGTTGCAGGTTTGTTTGATGTTAGTGAAGTGTGTTGATTAGGATTACAAGTCTACAACCAAAATGATTGCCTGTGGCACTTTGAAGATGAAGGACTCCATGCTATATAGTTATTTCTGCTGCATTGTAATGAGATAGCCAACTGAGCTATGTAATATGTAATGAAATATTTTATTCCTGGTTATAAAGTTGTATTATGACCTTTGTTTCTTGATATTACATCTTAAACTGTGGATGCTAGCTATTGATCCACGGACTAGCATTGTAAACACAGGGATCTCTACCTTATCAAGGTTGGGACCTCTACACAGTCCAATAAAATTTCTAGTCTTTCTTAAGTAACTTCGTCATTGGCTTAGCTACCTTTGAGAAATTCTCAATGAATCTTCTATAGTATCCTGCCAGCCAAGGAAACTACGTTCTTCTTTCACTGAATTAGGAGATTCCCACTCAGCTACAGCTGACACTTTCGCGGGATCAACAGCTACACCATATCCTGACACAATATGTCCGAGAAATCCCACTTCATTCAACCAGAATTCACAGTTGCTGAATTTGGCATACAACTTATGCTCCCTAAGCTTCTCAAGTATCAAACGTAAATGTTCTTCATACTCTTCTTTTCTCTTCGAGTAGATCAAAATGTCATCGATTAATACGACAACAAACTTGTCAAGAAATTCCATGAACACTTTGTTCATCATATTCATGAAGTAGGCTGGTGCATATTTCAAACCAAATGGCATCACGGTGTACTCATACAATCCATACCTAGTGGTGAAATAAGTTTAGGTATGTCTTGTTCTCTAATCTTAAGTTGAAAATATCCTGATCAGAGATTAATCTTTGAGAACACTCGGGCTCCTTCTAACTGATCAAACAAATCATTGATTCTAGGCAAAGGATATTTTTTCTTGATAGTTACCTCATTGAGTGAATGGTAATCTATGCATAAATACTTGGTTGAATAAATACTTTATGTAACTGTTCTCCTACCTGTTTCTTGAGTTCCTTCAACTCATCAACTGACATCTTGTAAGGTCTCTTTGCTATTGGTCCAGATCCTGGCAGTAAGTCTATCAGGAACTCAACATCTCTGTCTGCTGGCATTCTAGGAAATTCCCCCGGAAACACATCCGGATACTCTCTCATAATTAGCACACTATCTATGCTAACCCCCTTAAGAGAATTTAACTTACTTCCTTTATATTCAAAATTAGACTTGAACCTTATCCTTTTATTATCCGGGGTTATGAGTGTGATAGTACGATTTGCACAATCTAGGACTCCTTCATATTTGGTAATCCAATCCATTCCTAGAATAACATCCAATTCTTGGGAATCCAGGATTATCAGACTAACTGGAAACTTATGCTTCCCAAATTCTATCACTAGACCACGACATCCAAGGCTCACTATCATATATCCACCGGGAGAGCTTACTTTTATAGGACACCCAATATTTTCAGTTGGAAATCCATTTTTATCAACAAATGCTCTTGATATTAATGAATGCAATGCGCCAGTATCAAAAAGAACAAGTGCTGGAATAGAATTGAGCTTGAACTTACCAGCCATCGCATCAGACTCTTCATATATTTATTCCACATTAATGTGGTTCACTTGTCCCTTTTGGAAGGGATTGGGCTTGTTGGCACCTTCAACTTTCTTTTCTTGGCACTCATTAGCATAGTGTCCCATCTTCTTACACTTGAAGCATTCAACCTGACTGAGATCTTTCTTTTCAGGCTGACTTCCACTACCACTTCCACTGCGGTGGCTCTTGTGTCCACTCTTGTGGTTCTTATACTTGTCATTGTCATGACTACGATGATGATTGTTTTCATGGTGACGGTTGTGGTTGTGGTGGTTGTTGTATTTCCCATGTTTGTGGAATCCGGAACTCCCACTATGATCATGATGGGAACGCTTGTGAGACGATCCCGAGTTGTGCTTATCAAAGCAATGCTTCCTCTTCTTGCCCTGAACCTGTTTCATCTTGTTTTCCAAGATGGTAGCCTTGTCACAAATTGATTGATAGGTTGGGACATAGGCAACAGACAGCTGCAGGTTCAACTCATCATCAAGTCCTTCAAGGAATTTCTCCTTCCTCTTAGCATCAGTATCAACTTCATCCGGTGCATAACGCGCCAGATTGTTGAACTCCTTAATGTACTCAGCCACCCTGCGGTGACGCTGCTTCAGATTGTGGAACTCCTTTTTCTTCAAGTTCATCACTCTGGATGAGATGTGAGATGTACAGAATACGTCCTCAAAGATAGCCCAAGTCACATCCTCAAGGGGTGTGGTGATCTGAAAGTTGTCCCACCAGGTTGTTGCTGGTCCTTCGAGCAGATGTGCTGCAAATCTGACCTTTTCCTCGTTGGTGCAGCCAACAGTGACTAAGTCCTTGTTCACTGAACGTAACCAGTCATTGGCTACCATTGGATCAGTGGTGCCTGAGAACTTTGTAGTCCCTAGTCTTAGAAATCTGGTGAGCATGTCAAATGCTGGAGGATTATTCTGATTGTTGTTGTTGTTATTGTTGTTCTGATTCTGGTTCTGCATGAACTGTGTTATCATCTGCATCAGTTGAGCTTGTACTGTCATGAACTGCTGCATCTCGGGAGTGACGTTATTGTTGTTGTTTTGGTTGGGGTTGGCACGCGGGGGAGGCATATGTAGTTTCAATAAGGATAATAATGAGATACCCATAGATGTTTAACATGCACAATACATCACGTAGAAACAATCACAATAACCAAGCTTCAACAATAACATAAAGTTTGAACGACATCAAAACAGGTTTTGAAAATGTAAACACACCAAAGCAAGCCATCCACATGTTGGATGGTCATTGCGAATCAATAATCAAAGTATGATAGATAAAGGATAGTTGAGTAGTCTATACTACTCCTCCATGTCGACCTCCACGTCAACAAGATCAAGACCTGCATTCTCCATGGCGGCCTTGTACTCCTAAACACTAGTGGTCAAGGCCTCAATCTTGGCCCTAAGGTCCCTCTTCTTTGAGCGAAGCCTCTCAATAACTCCCTGTTGGTGCTCAAGCTCAAAGTCCTTGGCCTCTAACTCATCATTCATCTCCCTGATCTCCTTGTTTCTGTTTTGGACTCTTTTCTCCTGACTCTTGAACTTGGCCTCCATCTCTTTGACGATCTCGTCTTGTTCCGCGAAGAGCTTGTCCTTCTCCCTCAACTGAACCTGGAGCTCGTCATTGCTAAGAATGACATTGGTCCTCTCCGTGTCGAGGTGTCTAATAAGACCCTCTATGTCCTGAAGGTACAGACGAACTGGCTCAATCGTCTCTCTAGTAGTGTCATCGTACTCTATCGCCTCACCCTCCTCGCCGCGTCTCCCGAACGGGTGAAAGTAGAGACCTCTAAGCTCGGTGGAGTGCCTCCCAACCAGGCATCCAAGTAACTCCTTCATGACTACATCTACGCCTCTCTCCTTGTCATCATGCATCAGCTTGAAGGTGATAGCCTCCGTGGGTGGCTCTGCTTGGCGTCCCGGCTGTGTGACTCTTAAGCCCCAAAGGTCCTTCCTCTCAAACTTGGTGAGATGAAGTGTCATGATACTAGGAAGTGGGAGGTTGATCACACTAGTGATCTCCACGAGATGAGAACCAAAACGAGTTCCCTTGAACTCCTCGGTAGTGTTGATAACAATTTTAGGCATCTATTGTATAAAATAGAGAATGGTTAGAATCAATACAAGTAGAGAAACATCCACAAGACAATAGAACACAAGCACATTTTTAACAATAAACACACAACTCATGGCATACACAAATCCAAATCAAATACCAAGGTTCAACATAACTTAGACAAATTTTTGCGAGTAATAGAAAATATGGTGGTCCAACTAACGGAGTACGTTACAACTCTCATTCACTAGACAAAATAGCTATCAGGGCATCCTTAGTAGCAATCTGTCTATCTTGATCACAAGACTCCCATATTAAGTCTATGATGTCTTCCCTTAGTCTTTGATTGGTAGCCTCTAAGTCTTGAGTATGCTTCTTTTCTTCTCTAAGGTCATTTTGAGTGTTGCGCATTCTACACTTGAGCCTATCACCAAGCTCCTTGATGTCATTCCAAGCTGCATTTCTTGCAGATTCAAAGAATGTTGTGTGCATTTGAGAGTTGGTGACCATGCAGAATCCCGACTCTTTGTGGTTGTCTTCCTTGTTTTTGTACAAGTGAAGTTGTACCCACCAATACTCTTCTTCTTCATCCATCATAGGGAATACCTTGTACACAGCTGCACCATGTATCCCCATGGTAACCATAAGGTTCTTGAGTGCTTTGGGAAACTTCGTCTCACACTCCAAAGTCATGGTCATGAGTGGTCCCTTCATGACGGCTTCGTTGATGGAGTTCATCTACAAATTGAGATGAGAAAGAAGATTAGAAAATTTTACGAGAAGAAAAGACAAGTGTGTAATTTTTCAAAGTGTTGAAATTTTTCCTTACTGGTTTCTTAGTCTAATCCAACCTAGGGTGATAATCCTGCAGGCAAAACAGTGCTCTGATACCATCTGTAAGACCCCACCTTTATAAAGGTAAAGGTCCATGTGATTGCAATGCTAGTCCCTGAATCAATGCTAGCATCCACAATTTAAGATGATGTACACAGATAAAAAGCTCATTATTACATCGTAATTCCAGAGATAACATAGTATTTTACAACTCCATAGCCATAGGCTAGTACAAGAGTTCAACTTAACAATATAAAGTAAAGTCTTCATCTTCATGTGCCACAGGCAAACATGTTGAGTGTAGACTCATAACCCTAATCCACATTAGAGTAACCTGCAACATCACAAGTTACAGCCATAGTGGGTCAATACATTGGAATAGTATTGGCAAGTGATACCTTAGTAGAATAATAGTTTCTAGCTTCTACATGAATTTGGCTAATTGTAGCTTAGGCTTGCTTTTCTCAAAATAGGTTTTGCCTATCAGTTGAAAATACTAAGTTTTTGTTTGACAAAAACTCCCAAGGAACCACCAATAGACATTGGTGAACCTTTACCCTTGTTCAACCACAAGAAAAATTAGGATGAGGAGATCCTTGCTAACTTCAGTGTCTTGATGCTCAATTGTCCATTGCCGGGGACACGGCTAAGTACTTAGATTTTTCCTTCTCGAGAGGTGGTGCACTTTCCCCACAAGACTCGACATGAATCGAGACGAGATCTTTGAGAAGCCTTCCCTTAGAAAAAAATGGACGTGCTCCAACCTATCACCCTACCACCAACATTCCATATGGCTAAGTTATTGCAACCTATATGATCAAGGAAGAGCCCACATGCCATGTGGTTGCACTAGAAGCTTCTAAACACTTAGTATCTCAAATCCCTTTGTTCCTTGGTGGCTTTGCACAAGTGTGATACACAAGGTAGACCATAGATATGGGCCTTGTGTAACCACTCAACATAACCCAAACATACCATTCCACCCAGGTGATTCATTCACTTAGTTGTTTTATTAAGCAAAAACACAAGTCAGAGACTTAGAAACATTTTCCATAGCATGTATATAATCCACCCTTGTTTGTTACTAGCTAGGCTAAGCATGTAAATATAACAAGTATATTAACTTAGAAAAAATTTCTATCAAGACTACAACTACTAGGATTTCCCATAGCATAGCATATAGATACTTAGCAAAAATATCATGCAAGCCCTATACAAAATATCACTAGTGCATAGTCAAAATATTGGGACAAAAATATGAAGCACCACTTGCCTTGGTAGTTGGGGGAGTATCAACAATCCTCACAATCACAATCACCACTAGCACCAAAATCTACACATAAAATGATAGCACCAATTTACATTCAAATTAATCAAGCAAAAATATATGAATGCATGCAAATGCCATGTGATGATTTTTCTCAAACCAAACAAGACAAGTAAACAGTACTAAACACTAAACTAAACATTTATATACTAAATAAACTCAATATAGTCTTTAAAACTTTTTAAAATAATTTATATGCTCAAAATAGGCCTATAAATGTCTCTGCAAAAAATCCCATTTTAACAGAAGCAAAATACAAAACCAAGCCTACAGATTTGTATGATTTAATTTTGTGAATCCATTGATATTTTATTTTCATTTTTTTGGATAAACAGAACAAAAGTTATGAATTTTACAAGTTAATTCATCTGATTAAATCAAAAACTGGATTTTTAAAAGAAAAACCCTGACACGCGGCGGCTTCTGATTGGTCAGAACCGCGTCGCACGGGATCATGCCTTTGCCGTTGGATCTAATCAGATCCAACACACTAGATCTACTCGTACCGCTTCGCGTTCTGTTCTAATTGTGACCGCCGGATCTAGATCCAGCGGATCTAATCACTCTGCCACGAACTGGCGGCGCAAATGGCGAGCACTGGTGGCGACGGCTCTGCCGGCGATGAACTGGCGGCGCTAGGGGGTAAAGGGAGGTGTGCAGTGTGTTACCGAGGTCGCGAAGCTGAGGTGGTCGCAGTGGAGGTCACGGGCGAGGGTGGGGCGCTCGGGTTCGGCAGCTATGCCTCACCGGAGTTAAGCTCGCCATCGGGCACGCGCGGGTGTTGACGAAGGCGACGCTACAGACCACCAGAAAAGAAACCGCAAGTGGCATTAGGTGCGTACGAGGGTGGTGAACAAAATCGTAAGAACCAGAGAGAAAGGAGGGTCGAGGCTCACCGGGATAGGTCGCCGGAGGGGCTCGGTATCACGGAGATGTGAGCTTAAGTGCAGGGCAGCTTGGTGGCGCTTAGACGGTGGCGAGTGAGGGGAAAGATGCGGGGGAGGGAGGGGTTTAAGTAGGCAGGGTTGGGGGAGGAAATTACGCCCGCAATCAATCGGACTGATTCGATGTTTAATCGGAGGAAACGGCCGCGGACGAGCTGGTCACCGCGCGTTGATTGAGGACGAAGGAGACGACATGGCATTGGGGCCAGGAGGTCAGTGAGGTGGGGGTGTGCTAGCGCGTGAGAAAGAGTGGAGAGGGGGAGGTAGCCGGGTGGGCTTCGCAGGCTGAATCTGTTGCTGGGCCGAAACAGTGGCTACGGCCTTTTCTATTTTCCCTAATATTTTTCCTTTTCTATTATGATTTTCAGGAAAGCAATTTAATTCAAATTCATGTCAGTTTGAATCCTAATTACTTTTGTATTTTTGCAGTGGAATCTTTTCATAATATTGAGTATAAAACATTACTGTATGGTCAAAAACACTTTGACACTTTGAAAATAAAATTTAAATCATGCCTTTATTGATACATATATATTAGGCATAATAAATGGTTTTTATATTGAATTTTTGTTTTGTAAATCTTTGTGTAACCTTTCCATTCATCTTTGGAACATTTCTGATCAAACCAAGGTATTTCTCATACTTTGAGAGTAAAATTGAACCATTGCCTTTCTAGCATAAAATAATAGGCATATAAATGGTTTCTTATTTTTGAAATCTTGTTTGAAATAACCAAATGCTTATGAATGCATCAATGATATGAAAAAGTTTCAAACTATGATTTTTGGGGTGTTATAATGTGCTTTGGCCTATATGGCTACTTAGGTCATAACAAAAGAATATAAGGTTTTGAATTTAAAGTTGAGAGGATTTCCAAAAAAAAGTTTATTTTCTTTGAGAATTTTCAACAAGGACAGACAATAAATCAACTTATTTTATTTATTTCACATTCCAAAATTAGGAGAATTTTGGGATGTGACAGACTACCACCCTTGGAAGGAATCTCGTCCTGATATTCGGGAAGGCTAGAAGGAAGGAAAGGTTTTGGATCCATTAGGGCGCTACCACCCTTAAAAAATCTGACTATATTTCATCTGGAGGATTCACTTGGCTTCAAATTAGTTCTCCTTTATACATTTATTAGAACAACGTCTCCTGCACATTCTGAACTTCATGATTGATAGATTCTAGGCAAGCACTACTTGAACTATCAAAACACTCATGGTGGGCAAATAGAGATTGTTAGCTTCACGATACCCATTAATCATGGTTGAGATTCATCCTTACCATACATTCCTACGCTTATCCATGTATGCTTTCATATAGGTGGGACAATATACCATTCTAATATTTAGGCTTAACATCGGCTCTCTGCTAAGGCTTAAAAGACACTCATGATTCGTAAAGCCAACAGTACAAGAGCGAATAATAAGAGTAGTATGAATGGTGATCAATCCATCCTGCACCCAAATCATTACCATGCACGAGGATAGGTGAATCACGTAACTTATCACTCTGCCATACTCACTTGCCTTGAAGAAGGTTTCCATGGGCACGAACCAATTCGCGATGTAGACTCCCATGGATTGAATCCACAAAGCTACTACTAAAACTAAACTATCGATACTTCAACTTTCAGGTTGCGTAATATACTACATTTGCAACACTTCATACTTCCAATCCTTTTATTAAAGGGAATATGCCCGAGAGGCAATAATAAAGTGGTTATTATTGTATTCCTTATTTATGATAAATTTTTATTTTTCATGCTATAATTGTATTGATACGGAAACGTTAATACATGTGTGTTTAATAAACAAAAAGGAAGTTCCTAGTTATGCCTCTCTTATAAACTAGCTCGTTGATTAACAGGATGATCAAAGATTTCCTGATCATGGACATTGGATGTTGTTAATAACGAGGTCACAACATTAGTGTAATGATGTGATGAACATTCATCCGAAGTATAGCATTATGATCAAGGTAATTGTGTTTATATTGCTATAACATCATAAAAAGTAATTTTAGTCCTTAGACCATGAGATCATGTCAATCATAAACACCGAAAGAGTACCTTGATAACATCAAATGTCACACCGTAACAGGGTGATTATAAAGATGGGTTCAGTGCTACGAAGGTGTTATGTTGAGGCTCATGGATCAATAGTGGAATTTGTCCATCTCGAGGAAGGATAGATATACTGTGGGCCCTCTCGGTGATATCACATTGATTAGCTGCAAGCAAGTGATTTGATCACTAGAATGTTATATCACGGGAACAAGAAAAGAGTACATGTCGGTAACGAGATCAAAATAGGTATGGAGATACTGATGATCGAATCTCAGACATGTAATATATCGCAAGACAAAGGGATTGAGTTACATGCGTATAAGGTTCACACGATCACAGAAGTCATCGTTGAATATGTGGGAGTCAGTACAGATCTCTAGGTCCCGCTGCTGATTATTGATCGGAGAGGGGTCTCGATCATGTATACATTATTAACGAACCATAGGGTGACACACTTAAGGGATACCGTCACCATTTGGAGAAAATAATATGGCAAAGAAAGAAAAAGGAAAGAGCAGGAATTTATTTCACTAGACACCAAAACTGTTTCGGTTGAAATTGCTGAAACTGGTTCTGCATGTGAAATTGAAATGTTGTAAGGGGTTTTATGTGAATATTTGTTAATTAAAGTAATTAACAAAATTCTGAATAAATAAATAAAAGAGTTTTATTTAAATGAGAGCTTGCATTAAATTTGGTGGAAATTTAATGCATGTGAGTGGATTTTTGAGTGGAGGCTTTTTAATGGGAGTGGAGGCTTTTCATTTTGAGTGGGAGCTCCACCCACATGAATGTGAAGAGGTGGGGGCAGCCACCATGGCTGGCGCCATGCCCCTTGGGGTGCCCCCCTCTACCTATAAAAGGCCCCCCTCTCCTCCTCTCAAAGTACACCTCCTCACGAAGGATCTCTCTCCCCCCTTTAGAATTTCCCCATGGTCTCGGATCAGCGAGATACATGTTCTCGGTTGCTTTTTCTGGAAGGATTTGTTGCTTCTGCTGCTTCGCTGGAGCGAGGGCGCGGATATTGTCGGGGTACCCGGACGTGTGTGCGATCACGGATGCACCATTGTTATGCGGTGCTGGACATGATGGTGCTGGACCAGATGGACTTCATCACGATCTTGAGATCGGCAAGCGTTTGACTACATCATCCACGAGTACAACCTCGTTAACTCTATACGGTCTTCGAGGGTATGTATTCTATGGATGTATATCCACCCGTTGCTTTATCTAGTAGATAGATCTTGGTACATAGTTGTTCCCATCGTAGGAAATTTTTTGTTTTCTATGCTGCGAACCCTACAGTGGTATCAGAGCCGGATCTATGCATATATGCTTTGCACGGGTAGTACACATATGATTATGTGGACGATCATGATCATTTTATTGCTTCTTATTTGTACTTTGGATATTGGTGGCATATTGGGATGAAGCGGCCCAGACAAACTTTACATATCCTCGCACATGAGACATGTTCCACGCGTGACATGCAACTAGTTTGCATAAGTGTCTAGCGAGTGTCTGTATCACCTACTATAGTCAATATCTAATTTGCAACGAGTTCTATCTTCGAAAGCCCTAAGCCACATAAAACTTGCAATGGATAAATTAGAGGCGTCTAGTTTAGATTGTTGTTGGGCTAGTGTTATGATATGGTGATGTTGTAAGTAGAAGTATGAGATGATACTCTTACAACACACATAACGTGTAGGTTCCATAGACCTTGGCCTTACACATAGAGGTATGATAGAGATCATACCACGGTGCACATGATGGAGATCATATGTGGGAACCATATCATTTCACTTATTAACATGTGATGTTTGATTGCATCTTATATTTCTTGTTTGGAGTTTTATTATCATAATAAGATGATCCCTCATTTAGATATCAAGATAAAAATGTGTTCTTCCTTAAGTATGCACCGACAATGTTTTGTCACTTCAAGACATCACGTGATGATCGGGTGTACTTGAATCCACGAGCATATCTCGGGTGTAAGACAGTTACACACGCGAATACTAAGGTTCTTACTTGGCGATCCTAGCATGTACATACATGGCCTCGGAACACGGACCGAAAGGTTAAAAATGAGTCATATGTTTTTATATGATGACCATATGGATGCTCGCCTTTGAAGCTACACCGACTCACATGATGATCGGACTTGGTGTAGTGAATTTGGTTCATGTAATCACCAAAAATACATGAGGGATGTCATTTTTGAGTGGGAGTTCATTTCTAATTTGGATTAGTAGAACTAAATTTATCAGAAATTAAATCCAATTGAATTTTCCTAATTTGTTGTAGTCATTGACATTCGTTCACCACCTTATGCTTAGTTGTAATTGAGATAATAGAACTATAGAATTCTAGATATTTACTTTACGAACTGGTATCGTATTGTGTTGAGTGTCAATCTGAAGTTTAAAGTCTTATTGCAAACTTTCAGCAAACTCTATTGGTATTAAATCAAGAGTAACAATTCCAGTGTTAGTATCGTAAGTATCATGTTTGCCTCCATGATTCTTGATTGATTTAAATATCAAGTTTATCTAGGAGCTGAAAGAATTGTTTCAGAAAACGTCATGTGTGGCAGATATAACGATATCTGAAACGATATTTTGGTTGAAATATGATAGCGTATAATATATGTTCTCATATTGGATGAGAATTTGCAAAGGTTGGAGATGCTAGACATCCTAATCATCCAAAAGGGTTTTTGGAAAGTAATGTTATACTCATGATTCACCTTTATAAGCTAAAGTAGCTTGATCATGAAAGTCGTCATGATAAGGGTGAATAGAAGATGTATGTAAAGTGTTTACTACATAAAAGATTACTAAAGAATGGATTTTGAAAGAATGCCGATCATTTTTATGATGGTGATCTACTTCAAAGTGCAAGTCCAAAGGTATTATTATTTGAATATACACGCTTTGGCATGTGTATGGCTCCACTTTTGATGTTGATAGATTCTTTTAATAAGGAAAAAAGGAAATGCTGAAAGAGAATCAATAAAATATATTTGGCAGAGAAGAAAAGATTGGAAATATCCAATTCAGGTATATAGATGATATACATGTTATGGTTGAATTCTTTGCTTGATAAACAATGTGGTTCTTGGGTATTGGATACCGAATTGGTTGGTATGAAATTTCATACGAAACGATGCAATTCATGAACCACAATGGCCTAATAAGTAACTAGCAAGAGAATATGTGATGATGTTCATTGAAAACAAAAAAACCGTTGTTTTTATTTCTCGTTGACATCAAAGCTTGACATCAAGATTTTTTTTAATAATAGTTATTTAAATCAGGTATTATGAGAACAAAGGTTGTTCAAATAATTACTGTATTCCATATAAGATGGATGATTTACAAATCTAGTTGGAGAAATCACATCTATAAAAACTAATGCTAAAATGTCGCAAGACAAATGATTGGAAGATCACTAACAAAGTGACATCGCCGTTTAAATTATATTGGAAAGAAAACATGAAGAATCTCCATATTCATGGATTTTTGGATTCTTTGATTTGATCAAGTGACGCTTGTGATACTTTCCTCGGGATAATTAAAACTTTGTTCAAAGGCCAAAGAAGAACGATCGACTAAATTATTGGAATTTATACATATCGATGTATGTAGTCCATTATGTGTAGTCGTAAGCGATGAACTTCAACTTCATATGCTTTCTCCGTAAATTTGAGTGAATATTCACTTAATGAGAAATAAGTATGAAATATTTGAAAATGTTTCAAAGATTTTCAAGATGAAGTAGAAAATCATTGTAACAATAAAATAAATAATTTATGATTTTATCATAAAGGGATTTATTTGAGTTGCAAGTTTAGCAAAACACCTAGATTTACATCTCCTGAAACACCTTAGGAGTATGGAGTGTTTGAGATTTGTAATAAAACCTTGTTTGACATGGGTGGATCAAAGGTGTTATTTATAAAACTACCATTATGTTTTAAAAGATTAATGCTTTAGAGACTACCGCTTTTACACTGAAAAGAGCTCCATCTTGATCCGTTGAAATGACACCATATGAGTTATGGTTTGGGGTAAAACCCAAGTTGTCATTTCTTAAATTTTGGTATGCTAAACATGAGTAAGATGTTTACAACCGAAGTCAGATGAGCATGTCTTTGTAGGTTATTTCGAATAACAATTAGTTATTCCTCCAGAACACCAAGGACAAAAGGGTTTGTCGCTTGAAACGTGAACTTTCTTGAAGAAGGAATTTTTCATAAATGTTAAGTGGGAGGACAATAGAACTTTGATAAGGTTAACGAACCTTAGATATATGTGCTGAGTTGCGCAGCACCGGAAATTGTTTCGGAGGCTGCCATAATGCTCATAGCTTATGTGCCAAAGTTTGTGGTCACTGAGATCTAAGTTATTATTGAACCAATTAGGTCGGATAAACAATCAAATGCTGAGATTTGAGAGTAAATCATTATTTTTTGACAATGATGAACCGACTACATGCAAAGAAGCGATGATGGGCCCTGACTACGTCAAATGGCTTGAAGCCATAAAATCCGTGATAGTTCCATACATGAGAAATCAAGTTTTGAACTTGGAAGACCCTCCGGAAAGGTGTAAAAACCTATCGGTCGTATTTGGATCTATAAAGAAACAGACATGGATGTTTCACATCTATGAAATAGTCGACATGTCATAAAGTATTTTATGACAATGTTCAAGGAGTTGACTATGACAGATATGATCTTTCATAGCGATATTTAGTCTGGAAGGATTAAAGTAGCAAGCACTACATATAATTTGGTATATGGTAGATGAATAAACAAAACAAAGTTCTTCTAATAGAATGGTTACCTAGGACGTGTAAATGACATGGTCCAAAGGGTTTTGTTAAATTCAAAGGATGCTAAAAGGGCATGCAAACTTCAATGGTTGAAGTAAGCATCGCGGAGTTGGAATCTTCACCGTGATGAAAAGGAGTTTTCATTAGGAGATGATGAAGATGCTTGCATTTGCAAGAAATTGTAACATCCTAAAAATCATAAGTTTCAAAACCCATTCATATCATCTTTGCATCATTCATCCATTTAGAGTTTTCTCAAAATCATTTAGAAACAGAAGTTGGAACTATGATTTCATGTGGGCATTTGATTCCAAAATAACCATCACACTTTGAAATTTGGAAGCTTAAATACTTGATTTCTTGACTCCATTGTTGGAAAGATTATGTGAAATTTTTAACCAGGATTTAAAATTTAGAAATGATTTCAAAACCCTAATTCAAATATTTGCAACTAGAGCAACTCTCTGTTTATTTTGAAAAACCAAGCTTGACCCAGCCTTGCAGGATAAACACTTAGTGAGAATGAATGTTTTTGAACCCATAAAACCTTGCAAAAAGTTCCCAAAACAATTGAACTCCAAAAGGATTTGAATTCATATCAAATTCATTTCAGAAAATAGAGAAAGAAAAAGAAAAGGGATAAACAATAGAAAAGGGCCGCGCAGCCACAATTTGGCCCAGCAGCCAAGCAAGCCCAGCAAGCCCACCCGGGGACTTCTTTTTCTCCTCTCACGCGCAAGCGCACGCGAACAGACGCTGACAGCCCGACCCCACCGAAATCCTGCGCGTTTCGCTGACAAACGGGCCAACTCCACGCCAGCGTCTTCTCCACCCGCACGACCCGTTCGTCCCCAAATCAACGCGGGCGTTTCTGGTTTTAATTCACGGCGTCAATTCGAGTTATTGGCAGAGTGATTCTCGCTCGCGACCAGGCTATAAGAAACCCCTCTGTCCCCTCTCTCTTTTCCCCAAAACCCCAAGCACAGAACGCCCCCAGGCTGCGCGCATTGCTCTCTGCAACTCCGCCGTCTCCGACGACTGCGCCGGCGAATTCCGGTGAGCCTCGAGCTCCCCTCGCTCTCGCGTTTACTTTATCTTGTTCAGTGAATCTCTGTGCACCTTCTGACACCCTCCGTTTACCTTCGCATGACCCGTAGCTTCGGCAACGTCGACGACTGACCGTCACCGCCTCCTGCACGAACTCCGGCGAGCTCTAGCGGTAAGTCCAGACCGCCCCGAACCTTGTCGTTCACGCTCGCATGATCTCCGTAAACTTCCGCATCTAACCACACCTCCCTTTGGCATCCTAGTGATCTACAACGTCGCCTCTGACCTCGAGCAGAACCGCCGTTGCCAGATCCAACTCCGGCGAGAAATCTACCGCAACCCTGAGCGCCCCTTGCCGAGCTGATCACACGTCGAGCATCCCCACATCCTCGCGGTCTCGGTGAGCATCTTCCCCATCCCCTAGCGATCTGTACCACCGGCGGCGCCACCGTCTGGTCGTCACCGCCGCGCACAGCTGAGAAGCGCCGCCCGATTTTGGCCGGTTGATTTAGAACGTTGGATCTGTATCGTAGCGCCAGGATAGATTCATTTAACACCGAAGCGGTACGCGATCTAGAGCGTTCGATCTGTTTAGATCCTGCGGCTGCAGAAGCACGATCCAACCGAAGCGGTACGCGCCAATCACAGCGCGACGCGTGGCTAGGGTTAGATCTGAAATTAGATTTAAAACCAGAAATTTGATCCAAATTCAAATGCCTATAACTTTTGAATGCCACGTTGGATTTTTGCAAATTTTATACCGTTGGATTCAGTGAAACAAGGCCTTTCTGAATATCCACTTTATTTAGCATATAGTAACAGTAAAAATGATTTTATTTGTGGAACAAGTTTAGGGCTATTTTAAATATAGTTTTAATTCTTGTTTATTATTTTTGAGGCCAAATAAGTGAAGTTGGCAAACTTGTGACATATTAAGTTTCTGTACTCATGAACATACTTGGTATGATTTTCAAAAACCACCACATAGTAAATTCTTGCATGCATGCATTCATGTTATTTTTGATTGTATATAATTGTGTGTAATTGTATGTTATTGTTTCTTGTGTAGAGTTTGCTAGTGATTGTGATTGTGAAGAGTGCTACTCTCCCCACTACCAAGGCAAGTGATATTTTCATGAATTTCCTATCCTAAGTTTGTACTTGCATTAGATATTTTGCTAAAATAAATGCATGAAATTTTGCTTAGTGCTAAGATGGGAAATCCTAAGTAGATTGAAAATAGTAGAATTGCTAGGGAAATTTCCTAAGATAAGATACCATATTTTGCTTAGCCTAGCTTATAATAAACAAGGGTGGTGAACATCTATTTAGTTTATGATAAAAATATTCTAAGTCAAAGGGACTTATATTTTCTTAACAAAACAACTAAGTCAAATGAACCTCCTGGGTGGAATGGAAAGATTGGGTTATGTTGAGTGGTTACACAAGGCCATGGACTTGGGTTGTGTATCTCACTTGTGGAATGCCACCCAGGCACAAAGGGATTTGGAGGCCAAGTGTGGAGAAAGCTTACAGTGCAACCACTTGGCAATATGGGCTCTGCCATGATCGTATAGGTTGCTAGAACTTAGTCAATTTGGACAGATGGTGGTAGTTGGGTTGATAGGTTGGAGCGCGTCCATTTTGACTAAGGAAAAGCTTCTGAAAGGTCCTGTCTTGGGAAACCAAGTCTGGTGGGGAAAGTGCACAACCTCTGCAGATGGAAAACCTAAGTACTTAGCCTTGTCCAAGGAAATGGACACTTTGAGCATCAAGACATGGAAGCTACAAGAATCTCATCACTCCAACTTCTAAATAAAATTGATGGGTGAACAAGGGTGAAGGACCTCAATGTCTATTGGTGGTTCCTTGGGAAAGTATTCGACAAAGAAAAACTTAATGATTTCAACTAATAGGAAAAACTTATTTTCAAGCAAAGCAAGCCAAGCTACACTTATCCAAAATGCATATAGTAGTATAGTCCACCTAAAATATATAAGGTATCACTTGCCAATACTATTCCAAAGTATTGACCCTTTGTGGCTGTAACTTGTGGTGTTGCAGGTTACTCCGATGATGAATAGGAGTCATGAGTCTACACTCAACATGCTTGCCTGTGGCACATGAAGATGAAGACTTATGTTTATTTACTTGTTCCTTAAAACTCTTGTATTAGGCCTATGGCCATGAGTTGTAAAAGACTATAATTTATCTCTGGAATGAATGTAATAAACGACCTTTGTATCTGTGTACTTCATCTTAAACTGTGGATGCTAGCATTGATCCAGGGACTAGCATTGCAATCACAGGGATCCTATCCTTTATAAAGGAGGGGTCTAACAGATGGTATCAGAGCACTGTGTTGCCTGTAGGATTATGACCCTAGGATTGGAAAACCACTAAGGAAAAAGTTTTTCAACTACTTCTAAACTTGTCTATTCTTCTCGTAAAACTTTTCTAATCTCTTTCAACTTCCTTTGTAGATGAACTCCATCAACGAAGCCGTGAAGAAGGGACCACTCATGACCATGACCTTGGAGTGTGAGACTGAGTTTCCCAACATTCTCAAGGACCTCATGGAGGCAATGGATGCTCATGGTGAAGCCGTGTACAAGGGCTTTCCGGTGATGGATGAAGGAGTGGAGTATTGGTGGGTGCAACTTCACTTGTACAAAAACAAGGAAGACAACCACAAAGAAAGGGGATTCTGCATGTACACCAACACAACAATGCACACCACATTCTTTGAGTCAGCCAGGGATGCAGCTTGGAGGACTATCAAGGAACTAAGTGCTAGAGTCAAATGCAGAATACTCAACCTCCAAAAGGACTTAGAGAAAGAGAAGGAGATTACTCAAGAGTTGGAAGACAACAACCAAGAAATAAGGGGAGATGTTATTGACTTAGTAATTGAGTCAAGAGAGCAAGATTGGTGGATTGCCTCTAGGAACATTGTGTTTAATAATAGATCCCGTGAGATTGGACTGTAAGAAACATCGTTAGTTGGACCACCACCTATCACCTTATTTCCAAAATATATTCTAATTAAGTTTGGACCTTTGATTAATGTAATAGACTTATGTATGCATGAGTTGTGTGATGAATGTATTCCATGGATATGTATGAATGTTTGTCTCGATTTACCTTGATTTGTGTTGTTCTAACTTTTTCATTCTTATAAATAGATGCCTATTGCCATCAGCACTATTGAGGAGTTTCGGGTTACTCGTTTTGGTTCCCGTATCATTGAGCTTACCACTCTGCTTGATCTCCCTCTTCCTACCATTACGGTGTACCCACTCACCAAGTTCGAGAGGAAGGACCTTTGGGGTTTCAAAGTGAATCAGCCCGGACGCCAGACTGAGCCTACTACTGAGGCCATCGTCTTCAAGCTGATGCACGATGACAGGGAGAGAGGCATGGAGGTAGTCATGCAGGATCTGATAGTACGACTGTTAGGCCGTCATTCCCGTCAGGTTAGAGGCACTCACTTCCACGTCTTTGGAAGGCGTGATGTTGACGGAGAGTCCATCGACTTTGAGGACGACTCGAGGAGCACTGTGGAGCCGATACGTCTTTATCTTCAGGACTTAGAGACTCTTCTCAGGCACGTAGATACGGACAGGACGAACGTCATGCTAGGAAATGACGAGCTTCAGGTGCAGCTTCGCGAGAAGGACAAGCTTTTTGCGCAGCAGGATGGGATGATCAAGGAAATGGAGACAAAGTTCGAGGCCCAGGACCGCAAGTTCAAGAGTCAAGAGAAACGCGTCCAGGATAGGAACAAGAAGATCCGGGACATGACCGAGGAACTGAAGTCCAAGGACTTTGAGCTTGAGCAGCAGCAGATGGTTATTGAGAGGCTTCGCTCCCAGAAGAGGGCTCTCAAGGCCAAGGTCGATTCCTTGACCACTACGATTGAGGAGAACAAGACCGCGATGGAGAACGCAGGTCTTACCTTCGTCGAGGAGGAGATTGATGCTTATGAGTAGACTTGACTACTCGGTTACTTTTAGTATTCATACTTGTTATTGTGAACTTATTATTGGACCATCCGACATGTGGATGGCTTGCCACTTGTGTGTTACCTCATGAGCTTGTTATGTGGTTGTTGAACTTCTATTCTTATGTTGCTTGTTATGTGTTTGCTTATGTTGTATTGTGCATGAAACATCTATGGGTATCTCATTCTTATCTATTTGAACAAACCACAGATGCCTCCCCGTCGCGCAAACCCCAACCCCAACAACATCACCCCGGAAATGCAACAAATGATGAATGCGCAAACACAGCTTATGCAAATGATGACGACATTCATCCAAAACCAGAACAACAACAACAACAACAACAACAACAACAACAACAACAACAACAACAACAACAACAACAACAACCCCAACAACAATAACAACAACAACAACAACAACCCTCCGGGTTTCGATATGCTCACCAGATTTCTGCGTTTGAGGCCAGCAAAGTTTGCGGGGACAACTGATCCCATGGTGGCCAATGACTGGCTACGTTCCGTGAACAAGGACTTAGTGACCGTGGGCTGCACGGATGCTGAAAAAGTCAGGTTCGCAGCACATTTGTTGGAAGGACCAGCTGCCACATGGTGGGACAACTTCCAAATCACCACCCCTATTGATGAGGTGACTTGGGCTATCTTTGAAGATGGCTTTCGCACCGCTCATATCTCATCAGGAATGATGAGTCTGAAAAAGAAGGAGTTTCACAACCTGAAACAGCGCCACCGCAGCGTGGCAGAATACATAGAAGAGTTCAACAATCTGGCGCGTTATGCACCGGATGAGGTTGACACAGATGCCAAAAGAAAGGAAAAATTTCTGGAAGGCTTAAGTGATGAACTGAATCTACAGTTGGCTGTAGCATATGTTCCAACCTATCAGTCATTGTGTGACAAGGCTGCTATTTTGGAGAGTAAAATAAAGCAAGTCGAGAGTAGAAAGAGGAAACACTCCGACAAGCACAGCTCGGGATCGTCTCACAAACGATCTCACTATGATGACAGTGGCAGCTCAGGATCCCATAAAAATGGGAAATTCAGCAAGCACAACCACAACCGTCATGACAACAAACATCACCGCAGTCATGACAAGGACAAGTACAAGAACCACAAGGGTGGACATAAGAGCCACTATGGTGGAAATGGTAGTGGTAGTGGAGGCCAACCTCCTAAAAAGGACATCAGTCAGGTTGAGTGCTTCAAATGCAAAAAGCTAGGGCATTATGCAAATGAGTGCCCTGAAAAGAAAGTTGAAGGACCTAACAAGCCAAATCCATTCCAGAAAGGACAGGTTAACCACATAAATGTGGAGGAGGTCTATGAGGAGCCTGATGCCGTGGCTGGTAAGTTCAGACTCAATTCAATTTTAGCATTTGTACTCTTTGATACCGGTGCATCTCATTCATTCATATCAAAGGCATTTGTTGATAGAAATGGGTTTGCATCAGAAAACATTGGGTGTCCAATAAAAGTTATTTCTCCGGGAGGAGACATGATAGTAAGCCTTGGATGCCGGGATCTCACCATAGAGTTTGGTAAACATAAATTTCCAGTAAGCCTGATAATCCTAGATTCCCAAGGATTAGACGTAATTTTGGGAATGGATTGGATGGCTAAGTATGAAGGAGTATTAGATTGTGCCAATCGTACCGTTACACTCACAACCCCCGAAGGAAAAAGAATAAAATTTAAGTCAAACTTTGAATCCAAAGGAAGTAAGCTGAATTCTCTTAAGGGGGTTAGCATGGACAGTGTACCAATAGTATGTGAGTATCCGGATGTGTTTCCGGAAGAGTTACCAGGAATGCCTCCAGATAGAGATGTGGAGTTTCTGATAGATTTGGTGCCAGGATCAGGACCAATAGCTAAGAGACCATACAAAATGTCAGTTGATGAATTGAAAGAGCTCAAGAAACAGCTAGGAGAACAATTACAGAAAGGGTTTATTCAACCAAGTTCTTCGTCTTGGGGAGCCCCAGTATTGTTCGTGGAGAAGAAGGATAGAACACAAAGGTTATGTATTGACTACCGTTCACTCAACGAGGTTACTATCAAGAACAAATATCCTTTGCCAAGAATTAATGACTTATTTGATCAGCTAGAAGGAGCATGTGTATTCTCGAAGATTGATCTCTGGTCAGGTTATTTTCAACTCAAGATACGAGAGCAAGACATACCAAAAACAGCATTCACCACAAGGTATGGATTATATGAGTATACCGTGATGCCTTTCGGATTAACCAATGCTCCAGCATACTTCATGAATATGATGAACAAGGTGTTCATGGAATTCCTTGAGAAGTTCGTTGTCGTTTTCATCGATGACATCTTGGTCTACTCCAAGAGCAAGGAAGAACATGAAAGACACTTGCGCTTGATACTTGAGAAACTAAGGGAACATAAACTTTATGCCAAATTCAGCAAGTGTGAGTTCTGGTTAGAGAAAGTTGGTTTTCTTGGTCATGTGATGACAAAAGATGGTGTGGCAGTTGATCCTGCTAAGGTTTCAGCTGTGACTGAATGGGAATCACCCAAGAATGTGAAAGAAGTTCGTAGTTTTCTCGGCTTAGCAGGTTATTACAGAAGATTCATTGAAAATTTCTCGAAGGTTGCTAAGCCTATGACAGAATTGCTAAAGAAGGACAAGAAGTTTGCCTGGTCTGAAGGTTGCGAAGTCAGTTTTCAGGAATTAAAGAAGAGACTTGTAACAGCACCAGTTCTATGTCTGCCAGATTTGGAAAAGGATTTCCAAGTGTATTGTGATGCTTCTCATCAAGGGTTGGGTGCCGTACTTATGCAAGATGGTAAAGTCGTAGCTTATGCTTCGAGACAACTCAAAACTCATGAAGTAAACTATCCTACTCATGATTTGGAGTTAGCCTCTGTCGTCCATGCACTCAAAACATGGAGACATTACCTTTTGGGAAAGCGTTGTGAAGTGTTCACCGATCATAAGAGTTTGAAGTATATCTTTACCCAGAAGGAAATCAACATGAGACAAAGAAGATGGCTAGAACTTATCAAGGATTACGACTTAAGTTTGCAATACCATCCCGGTAAAGCAAATGTAGTAGCGGATGCTCTAAGTCGTAAGACATTTGTAAATGGCCTTACAAAAGGGGAATTGCCAGATGACTTGTGTAAGCAATTCAAAGAACTCAGATTGGAGATTGTACCAGAAGGGCATCTCATGTCCTTAGATGTTCAACCCACTCTATTGGACAAGATCCGAGAAGTCCAGAAGACTGATGAGGAAATTGGAAAGATTAAGGTAAATATTAGTCTAGGGAAGGCTAAGAATTTCCATATAGATGAACAAGGTACTTTATGGCACAGGAAACGTATATGTGTTCCACAAGACCCGGAGTTACGGAAACTGATCTTACAAGAAGGTCACAACTCTCCATATTCTATTCACCCGGGAAACACCAAGATGTACATGGATATGAAAGAAAGATTTTGGTGGAACAATCTCAAGAGGGACATCGCCGAACATATTGCTTTGTGTGATGTGTGTAGCAGAGTCAAAGCGGAGCACCAGAAGCCAGCAGGTTTGCTTCAACCACTGCCTATTCCTGAATGGAAGTGGGAAAATATTGGTATGGATTTCATTACCGGATTACCAAGGACTAGATCAGGGTATGATTCCATATGGGTAGTAGTGGATCGCCTAACTAAAGTGGCTCATTTTATACCAGTGAAGACAACCTATACAAGTGCCAAGTTAGCTAAAATTTACATGAGCAGGATTGTATGCCTTCACGGTGTGCCAAAGAGTATTGTGTCAGATAGAGGAACCCAGTTCACATATCACTTTTGGAGACAACTTCATGAATCCTTAGGAACGAGATTGGAATTTAGCACTGCTTTTCATCCTCAAACAGATGGACAAACAGAAAGGACCAACCAAATTCTTGAGGACATGTTGAGGGCCTGTGCTCTAGATTATGGAGCAAGTTGGGATGAAAGTTTGCCTTACGCGGAGTTCTCTTACAATAACAGCCATCAATCTAGTATTGGAATGGCACCATTTGAATTACTCTACGGAAGGAAGTGTACCACCCCATTATTATGGAATGGTGTGGGAGAAAGAAGCTTATTTGGACCTGATCTTATCAAGGACGCCGAGGAGAAAGTCAAATTGGTTAAGGACAGGTTGAAGGTAGCACATTCCCGATAGAAAAGCTACGCGGATTATAAGCGTAGAGAAGTCACCTACGAAGTTGGGGATAGAGCCTACCTCAGGGTATCACCACTCCGTGGAGTGAAAAGATTTGGAGTCAAAGGAAAGTTGGCACCAAGATATGTTGGGCCCTTTAGGATTCTAAGTCGCAAAGGAGAAGTTGCATATGAAGTTGAATTGCCAGAATCTCTGTCCGCGGTCCATAACGTATTTCATGTGAGTCAGCTTAAGAAATGTCACCCAGAAATGGAAGAATCTTCTTTGAAGGATACCATACCTTTGGAAGAAGTTCAGCTAGAAAGTGATCTCACTTATGAGGAAAAGCCTGTCAAGATTCTAGAGACAGCAGAAAGAGTCACCAGGACCAAGACTATCAAATTTTGTAAAGTGCAATGGAACCATCACTCCGAAGAGGAAGCAACATGGGAAAGAGAAGATGATCTTCGGCAGGACCACCCTCACCTATTTGCTAGCCAAACCGAATCTCGAGGGCGAGATTCATCTTAAGGGGGTTAGATTTGTAACATCCTAAAAATCATAAGTTTCAAAACCCATTCATATCATCTTTGCATCATTCATCCATTTAGAGTTTTCTCAAAATCATTTAGAAACAAAAGTTGGAACTATGATTTCATGTGGGCATTTGATTCCAAAATAACCATCACACTTTGAAATTTGGAAGCTTAAATACTTGATTTCTTGACTCCATTGTTGGAAAGATTACGTGAAGTTTTTAACCAGGATTTAAAATTTAGAAATGATTTCAAAACCCTAATTCAAATATTTGCAACTAGAGCAACTCTCTGTTTATTTTGAAAAACCAAGCTTGACCCAGCCTTGCAGGATAAACACTTAGTGAGAATGAATGTTTTTGAACCCATAAAACCTTGCAAAAAGTTCCCAAAACAATTGAACTCCAAAAGGATTTGAATTCATATCAAATTCATTTCAGAAAATAGAGAAAGAAAAAGAAAAGGGATAAACAATAGAAAAGGGCCGCGCAGCCACAATTTGGCCCAGCAGCCAAGCAAGCCCAGCAAGCCCACCCGGGGACTTCTTTTTCTCCTCTCACGCGCAAGCGCACGCGAACAGACGCTGACAGCCCGACCCCACCGAAATCCTGCGCGTTTCGCTGACAAACGGGCCAACTCCACGCCAGCGTCTTCTCCACCCGCACGACCCGTTCGTCCCCAAATCAACGCGGGCGTTTCTGGTTTTAATTCACGGCGTCAATTCGAGTTATTGGCAGAGTGATTCTCGCTCGCGACCAGGCTATAAGAAACCCCTCTGTCCCCTCTCTCTTTTCCCCAAAACCCCAAGCACAGAACGCCCCCAGGCTGCGCGCATTGCTCTCTGCAACTCCGCCGTCTCCGACGACTGCGCCGGCGAATTCCGGTGAGCCTCGAGCTCCCCTCGCTCTCGCGTTTACTTTATCTTGTTCAGTGAATCTCTGTGCACCTTCTGACACCCTCCGTTTACCTTCGCATGACCCGTAGCTTCGGCAACGTCGACGACTGACCGTCACCGCCTCCTGCACGAACTCCGGCGAGCTCTAGCGGTAAGTCCAGACCGCCCCGAACCTTGTCGTTCACGCTCGCATGATCTCCGTAAACTTCCGCATCTAACCACACCTCCCTTTGGCATCCTAGTGATCTACAACGTCGCCTCTAACCTCGAGCAGAACCGCCGTTGCCAGATCCAACTCCGGCGAGAAATCTACCGCAACCCTGAGCGCCCCTTGCCGAGCTGATCACACGTCAAGCATCCCCACATCCTCGCGGTCTCGGTGAGCATCTTCCCCATCCCCTAGCGATCTGTACCACCGGCGGCGCCACCGTCTGGTCGTCACCGCCGCGCACAGCTGAGAAGCGCCGCCCGATTTTGGCCGGTTGATTTAGAACGTTGGATCTGTATCGTAGCGCCAGGATAGATTCATTTAACACCGAAGCGGTACGCGATCTAGAGCGTTCGATCTGTTTAGATCCTGCGGCTGCAGAAGCACGATCCAACCGAAGCGGTACGCGCCAATCACAGCGCGACGCGTGGCTAGGGTTAGATCTGAAATTAGATTTAAAACCAGAAATTTGATCCAAATTCAAATGCCTATAACTTTTGAATGCCACGTTGGATTTTTGCAAATTTTATACCGTTGGATTCAGTGAAACAAGGCCTTTCTGAATATCCACTTTATTTAGCATATAGTAACAGTAAAAATGATTTTATTTGTGGAACAAGTTTAGGGCTATTTTAAATATAGTTTTAATTCTTGTTTATTATTTTTGAGGCCAAATAAGTGAAGTTGGCAAACTTGTGACATATTAAGTTTCTGTACTCATGAACATACTTGGTATGATTTTCAAAAACCACCACATAGTAAATTCTTGCATGCATGCATTCATGTTATTTTTGATTGTATATAATTGTGTGTAATTGTATGTTATTGTTTCTTGTGTAGAGTTTGCTAGTGATTGTGATTGTGAAGAGTGCTACTCTCCCCACTACCAAGGCAAGTGATATTTTCATGAATTTCCTATCCTAAGTTTGTACTTGCATTAGATATTTTGCTAAAATAAATGCATGAAATTTTGCTTAGTGCTAAGATGGGAAATCCTAAGTAGATTGAAAATAGTAGAATTGCTAGGGAAATTTCCTAAGATAAGATACCATATTTTGCTTAGCCTAGCTTATAATAAACAAGGGTGGTGAACATCTATTTAGTTTATGATAAAAATATTCTAAGTCAAAGGGACTTATATTTTCTTAACAAAACAACTAAGTCAAATGAACCTCCTGGGTGGAATGGAAAGATTGGGTTATGTTGAGTGGTTACACAAGGCCATGGACTTGGGTTGTGTATCTCACTTGTGGAATGCCACCCAGGCACAAAGGGATTTGGAGGCCAAGTGTGGAGAAAGCTTACAGTGCAACCACTTGGCAATATGGGCTCTGCCATGATCGTATAGGTTGCTAGAACTTAGTCAATTTGGACAGATGGTGGTAGTTGGGTTGATAGGTTGGAGCGCGTCCATTTTGACTAAGGAAAAGCTTCTGAAAGGTCCTGTCTTGGGAAACCAAGTCTGGTGGGGAAAGTGCACAACCTCTGCAGATGGAAAACCTAAGTACTTAGCCTTGTCCAAGGAAATGGACACTTTGAGCATCAAGACATGGAAGCTACAAGAATCTCATCACTCCAACTTCTAAATAAAATTGATGGGTGAACAAGGGTGAAGGACCTCAATGTCTATTGGTGGTTCCTTGGGAAAGTATTCGACAAAGAAAAACTTAATGATTTCAACTAATAGGAAAAACTTATTTTCAAGCAAAGCAAGCCAAGCTACACTTATCCAAAATGCATATAGTAGTATAGTCCACCTAAAATATATAAGGTATCACTTGCCAATACTATTCCAAAGTATTGACCCTTTGTGGCTGTAACTTGTGGTGTTGCAGGTTACTCCGATGATGAATAGGAGTCATGAGTCTACACTCAACATGCTTGCCTGTGGCACATGAAGATGAAGACTTATGTTTATTTACGTGTTCCTTAAAACTCTTGTATTAGGCCTATGGCCATGAGTTGTAAAAGACTATACTTTATCTCTGGAATGAATGTAATAAACGACCTTTGTATCTGTGTACTTCATCTTAAACTGTGGATGCTAGCATTGATCCAGGGACTAGCATTGCAATCACAGGGATCCTATCCTTTATAAAGGAGGGGTCTAACAGATGGTATCAGAGCACTGTGTTGCCTGTAGGATTATGACCCTAGGATTGGAAAACCACTAAGGAAAAAGTTTTTCAACTACTTCTAAACTTGTCTATTCTTCTCGTAAAACTTTTCTAATCTCTTTCAACTTCCTTTGTAGATGAACTCCATCAACGAAGCCGTGAAGAAGGGACCACTCATGACCATGACCTTGGAGTGTGAGACTGAGTTTCCCAACATTCTCAAGGACCTCATGGAGGCAATGGATGCTCATGGTGAAGCCGTGTACAAGGGCTTTCCGGTGATGGATGAAGGAGTGGAGTATTGGTGGGTGCAACTTCACTTGTACAAAAACAAGGAAGACAACCACAAAGAAAGGGGATTCTGCATGTACACCAACACAACAATGCACACCACATTCTTTGAGTCAGCCAGGGATGCAGCTTGGAGGACTATCAAGGAACTAAGTGCTAGAGTCAAATGCAGAATACTCAACCTCCAAAAGGACTTAGAGAAAGAGAAGGAGATTACTCAAGAGTTGGAAGACAACAACCAAGAAATAAGGGGAGATGTTATTGACTTAGTAATTGAGTCAAGAGAGCAAGATTGGTGGATTGCCTCTAGGAACATTGTGTTTAATAATAGATCCCGTGAGATTGGACTGTAAGAAACATCGTTAGTTGGACCACCACCTATCACCTTATTTCCAAAATATATTCTAATTAAGTTTGGACCTTTGATTAATGTAATAGACTTATGTATGCATGAGTTGTGTGATGAATGTATTCCATGGATATGTATGAATGTTTGTCTCGATTTACCTTGATTTGTGTTGTTCTAACTTTTTCATTCTTATAAATAGATGCCTATTGCCATCAGCACTATTGAGGAGTTTCGGGTTACTCGTTTTGGTTCCCGTATCATTGAGCTTACCACTCTGCTTGATCTCCCTCTTCCTACCATTACGGTGTACCCACTCACCAAGTTCGAGAGGAAGGACCTTTGGGGTTTCAAAGTGAATCAGCCCGGACGCCAGACTGAGCCTACTACTGAGGCCATCGTCTTCAAGCTGATGCACGATGACAGGGAGAGAGGCATGGAGGTAGTCATGCAGGATCTGATAGGACGACTGTTAGGCCGTCATTCCCGTCAGGTTAGAGGCACTCACTTCCACGTCTTTGGAAGGCGTGATGTTGACGGAGAGTCCATCGACTTTGAGGACGACTCGAGGAGCACTGTGGAGCCGATACGTCTTTATCTTCAGGACTTAGAGACTCTTCTCAGGCACGTAGATACGGACAGGACGAACGTCATGCTAGGAAATGACGAGCTTCAGGTGCAGCTTCGCGAGAAGGACAAGCTTTTTGCGCAGCAGGATGGGATGATCAAGGAAATGGAGACAAAGTTCGAGGCCCAGGACCGCAAGTTCAAGAGTCAAGAGAAACGCGTCCAGGATAGGAACAAGAAGATCCGGGACATGACCGAGGAACTGAAGTCCAAGGACTTTGAGCTTGAGCAGCAGCAGATGGTTATTGAGAGGCTTCGCTCCCAGAAGAGGGCTCTCAAGGCCAAGGTCGATTCCTTGACCACTACGATTGAGGAGAACAAGACCGCGATGGAGAACGCAGGTCTTACCTTCGTCGAGGAGGAGATTGATGCTTATGAGTAGACTTGACTACTCGGTTACTTTTAGTATTCATACTTGTTATTGTGAACTTATTATTGGACCATCCGACATGTGGATGGCTTGCCACTTGTGTGTTACCTCATGAGCTTGTTATGTGGTTGTTGAACTTCTATTCTTATGTTGCTTGTTATGTGTTTGCTTATGTTGTATTGTGCATGAAACATCTATGGGTATCTCATTCTTATCTATTTGAACAAACCACAGATGCCTCCCCGTCGCGCAAACCCCAACCCCAACAACATCACCCCGGAAATGCAACAAATGATGAATGCGCAAACACAGCTTATGCAAATGATGACGACATTCATCCAAAACTAGAACAAGAACAACAACAACAACAACAACAACAACAACAACAACAACCCCAACAACAATAACAACAACAACAACAACAACCCTCCGGGTTTCGATATGCTCACCAGATTTCTGCGTTTGAGGCCAGCAAAGTTTGCGGGGACAACTGATCCCATGGTGGCCAATGACTGGCTACGTTCCGTGAACAAGGACTTAGTGACCGTGGGCTGCACGGATGCTGAAAAAGTCAGGTTCGCAGCACATTTGTTGGAAGGACCAGCTGCCACATGGTGGGACAACTTCCAAATCACCACCCCTATTGATGAGGTGACTTGGGCTATCTTTGAAGATGGCTTTCGCACCGCTCATATCTCATCAGGAATGATGAGTCTGAAAAAGAAGGAGTTTCACAACCTGAAACAGCGCCACCGCAGCGTGGCAGAATACATAGAAGAGTTCAACAATCTGGCGCGTTATGCACCGGATGAGGTTGACACAGATGCCAAAAGAAAGGAAAAATTTCTGGAAGGCTTAAGTGATGAACTGAATCTACAGTTGGCTGTAGCATATGTTCCAACCTATCAGTCATTGTGTGACAAGGCTGCTATTTTGGAGAGTAAAATAAAGCAAGTCGAGAGTAGAAAGAGGAAACACTCCGACAAGCACAGCTCGGGATCGTCTCACAAACGATCTCACTATGATGACAGTGGCAGCTCAGGATCCCATAAAAATGGGAAATTCAGCAAGCACAACCACAACCGTCATGACAACAAACATCACCGCAGTCATGACAAGGACAAGTACAAGAACCACAAGGGTGGACATAAGAGCCACTATGGTGGAAATGGTAGTGGTAGTGGAGGCCAACCTCCTAAAAAGGACATCAGTCAGGTTGAGTGCTTCAAATGCAAAAAGCTAGGGCATTATGCAAATGAGTGCCCTGAAAAGAAAGTTGAAGGACCTAACAAGCCAAATCCATTCCAGAAAGGACAGGTTAACCACATAAATGTGGAGGAGGTCTATGAGGAGCCTGATGCCGTGGCTGGTAAGTTCAGACTCAATTCAATTTTAGCATTTGTACTCTTTGATACCGGTGCATCTCATTCATTCATATCAAAGGCATTTGTTGATAGAAATGGGTTTGCATCAGAAAACATTGGGTGTCCAATAAAAGTTATTTCTCCGGGAGGAGACATGATAGTAAGCCTTGGATGCCGGGATCTCACCATAGAGTTTGGTAAACATAAATTTCCAGTAAGCCTGATAATCCTAGATTCCCAAGGATTAGACGTAATTTTGGGAATGGATTGGATGGCTAAGTATGAAGGAGTATTAGATTGTGCCAATCGTACCGTTACACTCACAACCCCCGAAGGAAAAAGAATAAAATTTAAGTCAAACTTTGAATCCAAAGGAAGTAAGCTGAATTCTCTTAAGGGGGTTAGCATGGACAGTGTACCAATAGTATGTGAGTATCCGGATGTGTTTCCGGAAGAGTTACCAGGAATGCCTCCAGATAGAGATGTGGAGTTTCTGATAGATTTGGTGCCAGGATCAGGACCAATAGCTAAGAGACCATACAAAATGTCAGTTGATGAATTGAAAGAGCTCAAGAAACAGCTAGGAGAACAATTACAGAAAGGGTTTATTCAACCAAGTTCTTCGTCTTGGGGAGCCCCAGTATTGTTCGTGGAGAAGAAGGATAGAACACAAAGGTTATGTATTGACTACCGTTCACTCAACGAGGTTACTATCAAGAACAAATATCCTTTGCCAAGAATTAATGACTTATTTGATCAGCTAGAAGGAGCATGTGTATTCTCGAAGATTGATCTCCGGTCAGGTTATTTTCAACTCAAGATACGAGAGCAAGACATACCAAAAACAGCATTCACCACAAGGTATGGATTATATGAGTATACCGTGATGCCTTTCGGATTAACCAACGCTCCAGCATACTTCATGAATATGATGAACAAGGTGTTCATGGAATTCCTTGACAAGTTCGTTGTCGTTTTCATCGATGACATCTTGGTCTACTCCAAGAGCAAGGAAGAACATGAAAGACACTTGCGCTTGATACTTGAGAAACTAAGGGAACATAAACTTTATGCCAAATTCAGCAAGTGTGAGTTCTGGTTAGAGAAAGTTGGTTTTCTTGGTCATGTGATGACAAAAGATGGTGTGGCAGTTGATCCTGCTAAGGTTTCAGCTGTGACTGAATGGGAATCACCCAAGAATGTGAAAGAAGTTCGTAGTTTTCTCGGCTTAGCAGGTTATTACAGAAGATTCATTGAAAATTTCTCGAAGGTTGCTAAGCCTATGACAGAATTGCTAAAGAAGGACAAGAAGTTTGCCTGGTCTGAAGGTTGCGAAGTCAGTTTTCAGGAATTAAAGAAGAGACTTGTAACAGCACCAGTTCTATGTCTGCCAGATTTGGAAAAGGATTTCCAAGTGTATTGTGATGCTTCTCATCAAGGGTTGGGTGCCGTACTTATGCAAGATGGTAAAGTCGTAGCTTATGCTTCGAGACAACTCAAAACTCATGAAGTAAACTATCCTACTCATGATTTGGAGTTAGCCTCTGTCGTCCATGCACTCAAAACATGGAGACATTACCTTTTGGGAAAGCGTTGTGAAGTGTTCACCGATCATAAGAGTTTGAAGTATATCTTTACCCAGAAGGAAATCAACATGAGACAAAGAAGATGGCTAGAACTTATCAAGGATTACGACTTAAGTTTGCAATACCATCCCGGTAAAGCAAATGTAGTAGCGGATGCTCTAAGTCGTAAGACATTTGTAAATGGCCTTACAAAAGGGGAATTGCCAGATGACTTGTGTAAGCAATTCAAAGAACTCAGATTGGAGATTGTACCAGAAGGGCATCTCATGTCCTTAGATGTTCAACCCACTCTATTGGACAAGATCCGAGAAGTCCAGAAGACTGATGAGGAAATTGAAAAGATTAAGGTAAATATTAGTATAGGGAAGGCTAAGAATTTCCATATAGATGAACAAGGTACTTTATGGCACAGGAAACGTATATGTGTTCCACAAGACCCGGAGTTACGGAAACTGATCTTACAAGAAGGTCACAACTCTCCATATTCTATTCACCCGGGAAACACCAAGATGTACATGGATATGAAAGAAAGATTTTGGTGGAACAATCTCAAGAGGGACATCGCCGAACATATTGCTTTGTGTGATGTGTGTAGCAGAGTCAAAGCGGAGCACCAGAAGCCAGCAGGTTTGCTTCAACCACTGCCTATTCCTGAATGGAAGTGGGAAAATATTGGTATGGATTTCATTACCGGATTACCAAGGACTAGATCAGGGTATGATTCCATATGGGTAGTAGTGGATCGCCTAACTAAAGTGGCTCATTTTATACCAGTGAAGACAACCTATACAAGTGCCAAGTTAGCTAAAATTTACATGAGCAGGATTGTATGCCTTCACGGTGTGCCAAAGAGTATTGTGTCAGATAGAGGAACCCAGTTCACATATCACTTTTGGAGACAACTTCATGAATCCTTAGGAACGAGATTGGAATTTAGCACTGCTTTTCATCCTCAAACAGATGGACAAACAGAAAGGACCAACCAAATTCTTGAGGACATGTTGAGGGCCTGTGCTCTAGATTATGGAGCAAGTTGGGATGAAAGTTTGCCTTACGCGGAGTTCTCTTACAATAACAGCCATCAATCTAGTATTGGAATGGCACCATTTGAATTACTCTACGGAAGGAAGTGTACCACCCCATTATTATGGAATGGTGTGGGAGAAAGAAGCTTATTTGGACCTGATCTTATCAAGGACGCCGAGGAGAAAGTCAAATTGGTTAAGGACAGGTTGAAGGTAGCACATTCCCGACAGAAAAGCTACGCGGATTATAAGCGTAGAGAAGTCACCTACGAAGTTGGGGATAGAGCCTACCTCAGGGTATCACCACTCCGTGGAGTGAAAAGATTTGGAGTCAAAGGAAAGTTGGCACCAAGATATGTTGGGCCCTTTAGGATTCTAAGTCGCAAAGGAGAAGTTGCATATGAAGTTGAATTGCCAGAATCTCTGTCCGCAGTCCATAACGTATTTCATGTGAGTCAGCTTAAGAAATGTCACCCAGAAATGGAAGAATCTTCTTTGAAGGATACCATACCTTTGGAAGAAGTTCAGCTAGAAAGTGATCTCACTTATGAGGAAAAGCCTGTCAAGATTCTAGAGACAGCAGAAAGAGTCACCAGGACCAAGACTATCAAATTTTGTAAAGTGCAATGGAACCATCACTCCGAAGAGGAAGCAACATGGGAAAGAGAAGATGATCTTCGGCAGGACCACCCTCACCTATTTGCTAGCCAAACCGAATCTCGAGGGCGAGATTCATCTTAAGGGGGTTAGATTTGTAACATCCTAAAAATCATAAGTTTCAAAACCCATTCATATCATCTTTGCATCATTCATCCATTTAGAGTTTTCTCAAAATCATTTAGAAACAAAAGTTGGAACTATGATTTCATGTGGGCATTTGATTCCAAAATAACCATCACACTTTGAAATTTGGAAGCTTAAATACTTGATTTCTTGACTCCATTGTTGGAAAGATTATGTGAAGTTTTTAACCAGGATTTAAAATTTAGAAATGATTTCAAAACCCTAATTCAAATATTTGCAACTAGAGCAACTCTCTGTTTATTTTGAAAAACCAAGCTTGACCCAGCCTTGCAGGATAAACACTTAGTGAGAATGAATGTTTTTGAACCCATAAAACCTTGCAAAAAGTTCCCAAAACAATTGAACTCCAAAAGGATTTGAATTCATATCAAATTCATTTCAGAAAATAGAGAAAGAAAAAGAAAAGGGATAAACAATAGAAAAGGGCCGCGCAGCCACAATTTGGCCCAGCAGCCAAGCAAGCCCAGCAAGCCCACCCGGGGACTTCTTTTTCTCCTCTCACGCGCAAGCGCACGCGAACAGACGCTGACAGCCCGACCCCACCGAAATCCTGCGCGTTTCGCTGACAAACGGGCCAACTCCACGCCAGCGTCGTCTCCACCCGCACGACCCGTTCGTCCCCAAATCAACGCGGGCGTTTCTGGTTTTAATTCACGGCGTCAATTCGAGTTATTGGCAGAGTGATTCTCGCTCGCGACCAGGCTATAAGAAACCCCTCTGTCCCCTCTCTCTTTTCCCCAAAACCCCAAGCACAGAACGCCCCCAGGCTGCGCGCATTGCTCTCTGCAACCCCGCCGTCTCCGACGACTGCGCCGGCGAATTCCGGTGAGCCTCGAGCTCCCCTCGCTCTCGCGTTTACTTTATCTTGTTCAGTGAATCTCCGTGCAACTTCTGACACCCTCCGTTTACCTTCGCATGACCCGTAGCTTCGGCAACGTCGACGACTGACCGTCACCGCCTCCTGCACGAACTCCGGCGAGCTCTAGCGGTAAGTCCAGACCGCCCCGAACCTTGTCGTTCACGCTCGCATGATCTCCGTAAACTTCCGCATCTAACCACACCTCCCTTTGGCATCCTAGTGATCTACAACGTCGCCTCCGACCTCGAGCAGAACCGCCGTTGCCAGATCCAACTCCGGCGAGAAATCTACCGCAACCCTGAGCGCCCCTTGCCGAGCTGATCACACGTCGAGCATCCCCACATCCTCACGGTCTCGGTGAGCATCTTCCCCATCCCCTAGCGATCTGTACCACCGGCGCCGCCACCGTCTGGTCGTCACCGCCGCGCACAGCTGAGAAGCGCCGCCCGATTTTGGCCGGTTGATTTAGAACGTTGGATCTGTATCGTAGCGCCAGGATAGATTCATTTAACACCGAAGCGGTACGCGATCTAGAGCGTTCGATCCGTTTAGATCCTGCGGCTGCAGAAGCACGATCCAACCGAAGCGGTACGCGCCAATCATAGCGCGACGCGTGGCTAGGGTTAGATCTGAAATTAGATTTAAAACCAGAAATTTGATCCAAATTCAAATGCCTATAACTTTTGAATGCCACGTTGGATTTTTGCAAATTTTATACCGTTGGATTCAGTGAAACAAGGCCTTTCTGAATATCCACTTTATTTAGCATATAGTAACAGTAAAAATGATTTTATTTGTGGAACAAGTTTAGGGCTATTTTAAATATAGTTTTAATTCTTGTTTATTATTTTTGAGGCCAAATAAGTGAAGTTGGCAAACTTGTGACATATTAAGTTTCTGTACTCATGAACATACTTGGTATGATTTTCAAAAACCACCACATAGTAAATTCTTGCATGCATGCATTCATGTTATTTTTGATTGTATATAATTGTGTGTAATTGTATGTTATTGTTTCTTGTGTAGAGTTTGCTAGTGATTGTGATTGTGAAGAGTGCTACTCTCCCCACTACCAAGGCAAGTGATATTTTCATGAATTTCCTATCCTAAGTTTGTACTTGCATTAGATATTTTGCTAAAATAAATGCATGAAATTTTGCTTAGTGCTAAGATGGGAAATCCTAAGTAGATTGAAAATAGTAGAATTGCTAGGGAAATTTCCTAAGATAAGATACCATACTTTGCTTAGCCTAGCTTATAATAAACAAGGGTGGTGAACATCTATTTAGTTTATGATAAAAATATTCTAAGTCAAAGGGACTTATATTTTCTTAACAAAACAACTAAGTCAAATGAACCTCCTGGGTGGAATGGAAAGATTGGGTTATGTTGAGTGGTTACACAAGGCCATGGACTTGGGTTGTGTATCTCACTTGTGGAATGCCACCCAGGCACAAAGGGATTTGGAGGCCAAGTGTGGAGAAAGCTTACAGTGCAACCACTTGGTAATATGGGCTCTGCCATGATCGTATAGGTTGCTAGAACTTAGTCAATTTGGACAGATGGTGGTAGTTGGGTTGATAGGTTGGAGCGCGTCCATTTTGACTAAGGAAAAGCTTCTGAAAGGTCCTGTCTTGGGAAACCAAGTCTGGTGGGGAAAGTGCACAACCTCTGCAGATGGAAAACCTAAGTACTTAGCCTTGTCCAAGGAAATGGACACTTTGAGCATCAAGACATGGAAGCTACAAGAATCTCATCACTCCAACTTCTAAATAAAATTGATGGGTGAACAAGGGTGAAGGACCTCAATGTCTATTGGTGGTTCCTTGGGAAAGTATTCGACAAAGAAAAACTTAATGATTTCAACTAATAGGAAAAACTTATTTTCAAGCAAAGCAAGCCAAGCTACACTTAGCCAAAATGCATATAGTAGTATAGTCCACCTAAAATATATAAGGTATCACTTGCCAATACTATTCCAAAGTATTGACCCTTTGTGGCTGTAACTTGTGGTGTTGCAGGTTACTCCGATGATGAATAGGAGTCATGAGTCTACACTCAACATGCTTGCCTGTGGCACATGAAGATGAAGACTTATGTTTATTTACTTGTTCCTTAAAACTCTTGTATTAGGCCTATGGCCATGAGTTGTAAAAGACTATACTTTATCTCTGGAATGAATGTAATAAACGACCTTTGTATCTGTGTACTTCATCTTAAACTGTGGATGCTAGCATTGATCCAGGGACTAGCATTGCAATCATAGGGATCCTATCCTTTATAAAGGAGGGGTCTAACAGAAATGAAGTGGGAGCGCTAAGACATGTTTCTAATACATTATGTGGAGGACATCTTGTTGATTAGAAATGATGTATCTTTTATTGACAAAGGTTAGGAATTTCATTTTGATGAAACACTTAGGCAAAACCAGAATATTTAGCATGAATGTCTATAGCGGATAGACTGTGATGCTAATATGGTTGTGCCAAACGTACATATATGAGATATTGAAGGAGTTCAATATAGAAACGACAAGAAATGGTTATTGTCGCATGGAAAGGAATCAAATCAAGATTCAAGTGTATCGACACTTGATAAGTGAAAGAAGATTCATGTGTTTTGACACTTGATGAGTGTAATCACAAGAATTTTTTTATCAATCATACCATGATATGTACACATCCAGATATGTCCTATGCTCTAAATGTTATGAGCATATACCAGAATGAATCATAAATTGACCATTGGATGATAGTGAGGATATTCTTATGATCTTACTAAGAATATATTTGTGTAGAGGTGACAAACAATTACAAATAGTTCACTGTAAAGCGTTACATTGATACTAGTTTTGTCACAAGATACAAATTAAGTTTATCTCAATTTAAACTATGGGTGGCACAATGTAATGGAAATGATATTCCATGATGGATTTGGATGAATTCCAAAGTTAAGGCATTGTGACGGATACTACAACAAAAGGCTAAGTATATGACTGCTATAGTAGAAGCAAAGGAGGAAATTTGTGTCAAGTAGTTTATTATCAAACTAAGGTGTGGTTCGCAACGAGCTAACACTAAAGATATATTGTACGACAATAGTATCGACATGATTTAACCCCAAGGAACTAAAGGTCTCACCAAAAGACCAAATTTATACAATGCCATCTCACTGGAGAATGAGCGATGCGTGGAGACGCAAATACATGCAAATACACACGGACCTGAAAGTGTCAGATCCATAGATTATGTTCACCACTTGCAATTGCGTATATGGAACACCAGAAAGCCATAGGTGTTCAATACGCAAAGTTTTCAAACTAGATTATTGTCTCTAGTGCAAGTGGGAGGCTGAAGGGAATATGCCCGAGAGGCAATAATAAAGTGGTTATTATCGTATTCCTTATTTATGATAAATGTTTATTTTGCATGCTATAATTGTATTAATACGGAAACATTAATACATGTGTGTTTAATAAACAAAAAGGAAGTTCCTAGTTATGCCTCTCTTATAAACTAGCTCGTTGATTAACAAGATGATCAAAGGTTTCCTGATCATGGACATTGGATGTTGTTAATAACGAGGTCACAACATTAGTGTAATGATGTGATGAACATTCATCCGAAGTATAGCATTATGATCAAGGTCATTGTGTTTATATTGCTATAACATCATATGAAGTAATCTCAGTACTTAGACCATGAGATCATGTCAATCACTAACACCGGAAGAATATCTTGATAACATCAAACGTCACACCGTAATAGGTTGATTATAAAGATGGGTTCAGTTCTACAAAGGTGTTATGTTGAGGCTCGTGGATCAAGAGTGGAATTTGTCCATCTCGATAACGGATAGATATACTCTGGGCCCTCTCAGTGATACCACATTGATTAGCTTGCAAGCAAGTGATTTGATCACTCGAATGTTATATCACGGGAACGAGAAAAGAGTACATGTCGGTAACGAGATCAAAATAGGTATGGATATACTGATGATCGAATCTCGGACATGTAATATATCGCGAGACAAAGGGATTGAGTTACATGCGTATAAGATTCACACGATCACAGAAGTCATCGTTGAATATGTGGGAGTCAATACGGATCTCCAGGTCCCGCTACTGATTATTGATCGGAGAGGGGTCTCGATCATGTCTACATTATTCACGAACCATAGGGTGACACACTTAAGGGATACCGACACCATTTGGAGAAAATAATATGCCAAAGAAAGAAAAAGGAAAACGCAGGAATTTATTTCACTAGACACCGAAACTGTTTCGGTTGAAATTGCTGAAACTGGTTCTGCATGTGAAATTGAAATGTTGTAAGGGGTTTTATGTGAATGTTTGTTAATTGAAGTAATTAAAAAAATTCTGAATAAATAAATAAAAGAGTTTTATTTAAACGAGAGCTTGCATTAAATTTGGTGGAAATTTAATGCATGTTAGTGGATTTTTGAGTGGAGGCTTTTTAATGGGATTGGAGGCTTTTCATTTTGAGTGGGAGCTCCACCCACATGAATGTGGAAGAGGTGGGGGCATCCACCATGGTTGGTGCCATGTAAGGTTCCCAACCTTTAATAAGGTAGAGATCCATGTGTTTACAATGCTAGTCCCTGGATCAATAGCTAGCATCCACAGTTAAGATGTAATATCAAGAAACAAAGGTCATAATACAACTTTATAACCAGGAATAAAATAATTCATTACATCTTACATATCTCATTTGGCTATCACATTACATTGCAGCGGAATAACTATAAAGCATGGGGTCCTTCATCTTCAAAGTGCCACAGGCAGTCATGCTGGTTGTAGACTTGTAATCCTATTCAACACACTTCACTAACATCAAACAAACCTGCAACATAAATAAGTTGCATCCACAAGGGTCAATACATTTGAATTGTATTGGAAAGTTTCACTACTATGTAGAATTAAGTGGATCCTATCATTACATGCATATTTGGCTAAGTGGGGTTTAGGCTCTTTTGCAGAAACCAACATAGTTTTGTCCTATCTGTTCAAAATAGTTTTGATCTTTTGGGAATCTTTCTGAACTCCTTGGAAAAATCCAAGTGCTTCAAATCCCTTGTTGTCACCATCAAGTTTTACTTTGAGAAATTGGAATGTCGAGATCTTCCATAGCTTCAGGACTTAGTTGCTCAGAGTTGTCCATAACCGAGAACACGGCTAAGTACTTAGAATTTGATCTTCTACAGAAGTTGTACACTTTACCCACATGACACAGCCTCGTCTTGATGCCACCAGTGGCCGCTGGATAAGTACTCAACAAAATGGAGTACTAGCAGATCGAGAATGTGACAAAGTCTTTCAATAGGAGTCCTCCCAATACACAATGCTAGCTTGTCAACCGGGCACCAATGTAGGGATAATTTCCCTTACACAATTCTAGTTAACCTGAAGATGCCAATGCATGGGTCTTCCACTATGTAGTTGACTAAGCCAGAGCCCATTTAGCATGTGGCTGTACACGGAAGCCACTGTATGAGAAACATGTTCAATCTCTAAGTCCCTAGGTGGTTTTCTTCTAGTGCACATCCAAAAAGATAGCCATATAAACATGGTTCCCTTTGTTTCCACCTTGTCCAAAACTTGAGTATCCTTGTTCACCCAGGTGGTTCATTGAGTACTTGTTTTATTATATAAAACATATATCTTTTCAACACTTCATATAATCATATCATGTATCCCATCCCAAATATATAGCTGGGCTAAACATACTACAACTACATTGTTTCCACTAAGGAGTATATAAGGGTATCGTATTAGGATTTAGCATAGCATAAAATATAGTATTCCTTATCATGCATGTTACAAAAATCCACTAAGTGTAATGAAAATAGTAGGACATGGATGATAGTGTCACTTGCCTTTTTAGTAGAGAATGTTGGTTCACTTCTTTATCTTGCAAATATCACACTCTTCTAATTCCACTACAATTCAATCAAGCAAACACAAATTCAACTAGCATTCCAACCAATTTATCACACATAAAGTAATAGAAACAAGGTCATGCATGCAAGCATGCAAAAGATAGTTTTACTTGCAAAAGTGGTTTCTACTAGGCTCTAAACATTATAAAGTTCAAAAGTAGTCATTTACTAAAGTGGTAAAACCATTTGCAAATGGTTTTATCTATAAACCATTTTTAAATCAAATCAATATTTTATGTGGTTGAAAATGTTTTTAGCAAAGAAATATTCTTTAAAGGGTTCACCAAATATATTTTTAATTCTCAAAACTTGGTGTTTAGGGTCAGAAGGTTTGAATCAAATCATTTCCCAAAGGCTTTACTCAAAATTCATTTTTAAACTAAAAACAATATTTTTATTTGACTAGAAATGCTCTAACTCTAATATTTATTCCTTAACTTCACATAATACATTTTTAAATCCATAAGTTGGTTCCTAGGGTCAGTAGGTTCACAACAATCCATTTTGCAAAGATTTGATACTAAAAATATATCTAGAAATTTTTTTATATTCAAAATAAGCCTACACAAGTTTCTGCAATTTCAACCAATTTTCCAGAAGCAAATCATTAAACAAATTGCATGGTTGCAAAGTACTTGTTCTTCTGAATCCATTGATATAAAATTTGCAAAATTTGGACGTGTAGAACTAAAGTTATGAATTTTACAACTTTGCAATTCAAATAGATTCCATTTTCTGTTTTTAACAAAACCTTGTCCACGTGGCTCGAACTTATTGGACGGTACCGCTTCGTGCGGATCAGCCTCTGCGAACCGTTGGATTTCACTTAAATCACACGGCGCAGATGCACACACACCCCTTCGGTTTAGGATCTAATCACAGCCATTGGATAACGATCTAACGACTCACAGGGTTTGACCATCCACTAGCGGTGTTGGCGGCGGCGACAGGCGGCGGTGCGCTCTGGCGGTGAGCTTGCCGACGATGCATGAAGCGAGGGAGAGGGGGAAGTGTCTTACAGCGTTCGCGTGGTCGAGGTGAAGCTCGAGGTGATGTCGGCTTGGCGAGGGGCGCTCAGGAACGAAGGGGATTTCTCGCCGGAGTCGGTGGCGGCGTCGGGCTTGCTCAGTTGTCGACGGGGGCGATGCTTGGGAGCGAGCTAAGACAAACGGGGCACATGGTTAGACGCGGGCGAGTGCGTAGATGATAGGAGCATCAACAGGGAAGCTCGGGGCGGTCGGAGTTTACCGGGGAAACTCGACGGAGACGAGAAGAATGGCGGCGCACGCTCAGGTGATGACGAAGCCGAGGTTACGGGGCACGCGCGGGTGAGTGGAGCACACGGCCAGGTGCGCATGGAACTGAGGAGCGATCTTGCATGCTCTGTGAGGAGAGGGGCGGCTGTGGTTCGCCGGAATTGGCCGGGAACGCCGTCGGAGACAGAGGTGGTCGAGCTCAAAATTGGAGCAGCCTAGGGGCAGTGGGAAGGCGATGTTTGGGAGGAAAGAGAGAGGAGGCGTGGGAGTTTATGTACGCGTGGTCACCGGAGGAATTAAGCCTGCCAATTAAGCGAATTGATCGCCGGAGTTAATGGAAGAAACGGCGTGGGGGACTTGGTCGCGGGTGAGAACGACGACGTGCTGGCGTGGGGCCGTGCTGACAGTGAGAGAGAGAGAGGGGGCGCGGGGTCCACTGCTCAGTGACTCTGTGGGTTCTTTTCTGAGTGAAAACGGTTCACCAGAGGGGGAGTTTAGTTGGGCTGCGTGTGGGCTTGTTGGGCCTGTTGGTTTGGGTCTGTTTTGTTTCACTTTTTTTATACAGAATGCTTTTTTTCTATTTGAATTTCTGTTTTGATTTTCAAACAAATAATTCAAACAATAAATCAATTCAAACCACCACCAAACTTTGTATTGATTTTAATTCTGTTGAACATCATAATCCAAAGTCCAAAATAAAATATTTTTTAGTCTTTTTAGGATCCATTAATAATTAATTAAATAGACCTTAGTCATTAATTCAAATAGGATTTAATTTATTTAAAAACTCTATTTGAAATCTAAATAATACCAAAACCTTTTTAGTAGGTTTTATTTGAAAACATAAAAACACTTGGAAATCTTATTTAAAATAAATTAACAAGTTTTAGTGTTTATTTAAAATGGAAAAGCATTTACTTTAATAAAATTGGATATTAATTAATCCTCATTATTTTATTTAAATAAATTTGTACTCTTTTTATCAAATAGAAATATTTTATTTCAAAAGCTTGGTCAAGATTTAATTTGGCTCTATAAAGTAATCCTTATTTATATTTCTACCTTTGCTTTTGAAAACCATATCTTTTTATTAAAAGATCCAAAAATAGTGATTCCAACTATTATAATTTTTATTTATTAATTGTTTATCTTTTTAAATCCCTTTAGGATTTTATTTGATCAAAATAGGTTTTGATGTTTCCGATTGGAATCAAAAGGTTTCTTCTCACCCTAAATTTCAACAAAATTTTATTTTGTTTATGTATTTTTCACATTTCAAAATTTGGAAAATTTTGGGATGTGACAAGCCATGCCCCTTGGGGTTCCCCCCTCTCTCTATAAAAGGCCCCCCTCTCCTCCTCTCAAAGTACACCTCCTCGCGAAGGATCTCTCTCCCCCCTTTAGAATTTCCCCATGGTCTCGAATCAGCGAGATACATGTTCCCGGTGGCTTTTTCTAGAAGGATTTGTTGCTTCCGCTGCTTCGCTGGAGCGAGGGCGCTGGACGTGATGGTGCTGGACCGGCTGGACCAGATGGACTTCATCACGATCATGAGATCGTCAAGCTTTTGACTACATCATCCACGGGGACAACCTCGTTAACGCTATACGGTCTTCGAGGGTATGTATTCTATGGATGTATATCCACTAGTTGCTTGTATCTAGTAGATAGATCTTGGTACATAGTTGTTCCCATCGTAGGATTTTTTTTGTTTTCTATGTTGCGAACCCTACATTTATTGCATTAGATGAACTATTCTCATTCGCCCATTAATACTTCTCAATTTATCAACACAACATTCTATCTCCAAGGGTTTACGATAGGAAAGAATAGATTGTAGAGAAAAGAAACTACTAAGGAAGTAATCCTACCCAAAACTATATGAAGCAATCAACACACAAGCAAAAACACACATAACAATTATACCGAGGTCTAAACTTAGCAGTATGTAACCACAAAATAGTTTGAAAATATTGGGAACAATACTAGATTAAAATAGAGCAACATATAAGCAATAAACTAAATCTGTCAATCAGTATAGCAAGTTTCACGAATTTTTCTGACCGACTTAAACTCGTCAGGAATTTTAGCCAATTCTTGTAAATGTTGTACATGTAATTACTCTCTAGATCCTATTTTTTTATGTTTTTCTGACTTACCAGTAAAATATGTAAAATGGTACAATAGATACAGCAGAAAACTGCAGTAGTAATCTCACGAATTTCAATTAAATCACACCATTAAAATAATTTTTAAACCACACAAAAACTCCAGCAACTTTAAAGTTTTAAAATAACAGATCCTAAACAAGACATCACACAATATGGTTCAGTACAAACGAGCAAGAAACCTATATTGTCATACCTCATCAGTTGGTAAGATCAATATGCTAACACGATAGCGATCGTCTCCTAAATATATAAAATATGGTGGTCCATACCTAGTCAAACTTGGTGATATATTTATTTATGTCATCCTATTTGTTCTATTACTTGTAGGACAACTCACATATAGTGATTTGCTTTATAGAAAACTACTAATAATTTTTTCCAATTCTTGTAGTTTTTATGGTAGATCACTTCTACTAGTCAAATGAACGGACATCTACAAGTTTAAACAAGGAGAGTGTTGGAAAAGATAGACAAGGAATATAATAACTCTAATAAGTATAAATATGATTGTTCTCCTAATAGAGGTCTTTTATTACTAATCCATTTCTAAGGTTACGATCCTACAGTCAACACACAGCTCTGATACCATCTTGTAACACCCTCGCCTGATAAGGTTGAGTTCATGTGTATCGTGCCAATCCCTGGATCGGTTCACTGGCATACATAGTACAAAATGATACCAAATATAACTCTACATTATAAATACAACGAATATGATCTAGAATTTACATTATATTATAGCGGAAATAAATTACAAGGTCGATCTCCATCCTTCAAATGTGCCATAGGCAAGCAATTGTTGAGTGGAGTCTCGCGACCTTTGAACAATCACTCAGATACGATATAACCTGCAACATAAAACGTAGGAGGCCCGAAGGGTCAATACATGGAATGTATATCAAGTAGGATAAAGTGTTTAACAACAAACCTAACAACTGCATGCTTCTTTAACTAGGTGGAGTTGAGACTCATTTGGATAAAGCATTAGTTTTATCCTAACCTTTGTAACAAATTAGTTTTCCAATATGATAAATAGAACACTCTAGTTCACTCCCAGGTGCTCCTACCCAATTAAGTTCACCCAACAAGTTTTAAGTAATTAAGAAATTGGGATGAGTGAGAAATATGTCATAGCATCAGTATCAGGTCACTCAAATTATCCATAACCAGGGACATGGCTAAGAACTTAGTTTATATACCCAGCATGGGTTTGGACACTTTACCCATGTGAAATGGCCAACCCAAATCGGACCACCGCACTCATATTGTGTGATTATAGGGAGAATCCCAAGACGAGACAATTCAGGAAGAGCTTCCCAAACCCATCCACGCACCATACCAACCTATACTATTATTTATCTCTAGTTACATAGGGTTCGAGTCGCCACAACCTACTAAGTCCAGCCAGCCACCCATTCTTACTGGCACATGGTTGCACACGAAAGCTAGCAAATAAAGAAACCAATCCTTTATTAGTTACCTGGGCGGCATTCCCCACCATAAATGCACACTAGATGACACAATAAATACCATTCCACTCAGGTGGTAAATTAAAATCATGTTGGTTTATCATTTAGCAAAATATAAGACTTTCAAAACATATAACTTTTCAAGGTGTGATTCCATTCCTCGTCTAAATAACATAGCTAAGCAATCTACCAATATGATGGATCATAAACAAGGAATACTAGGGAATAATATGGGAAATTTCATAGCATATACACATCAATTCCTACACATTCAATTCTACAAAAACATCTACAATGCATAGGAAAACAATAGTACATTTATGACCAAGATAGCACCACTTGCCTTTTGTTGTAGATGTAGTCGATTAGATAATCCTCACAATCCTCATAGATATAATGGTTGCACTCGTCATAACCACAATACTTGCAATCATATAGTCGCAATCACAGTATCTGCACTCCTCACAATCTAACATTTGAAACAAACCACAACAACACATCATTAAAAACATTGCAATCATGCAACAATACAATAAAACAATGATGAACATGAAGGGAATATGCCCTGAGAGACAATAATAAAATGTTTATTATGGGTATTCCAAGTATATGATAGATGTATATTTTGCATGCTATAATTGTATCAATACGGAAACGTTAATACATGTGTGTTTAATAAACAAACAGAAAGTTCCTAGTTATGCCTCTCTCATAAACTAGTTCATTGATTAACAAGATGATCAAGGTTTCCTGATCATAGACATTGGATGATGTTAATAACGAGATCACAACATTAGTGTAATGGTGTGATGAACATTCATCCGAAGTATAGCATTACGATCAAAGTCATTGAGTTTATATTGCTATAAACAACTTACGAAGTAGTCCTAATCTTTAGACCATGAGATCATGCCAATCACTAACACCGGAAGAGTTTCTTGTTGACATCAAACGTCACACCATAACTGGGTGATTATAAAGATGGCTTCAAAGCTACTAAAGTGTTATGTTGAGAATCATGGATCAAGAGTGGAATTTGTTCATCCCGATGAGGATAGATATGCTCTGGGCCCTCTCGGTGATATCACATTGGTTAGCTTGCAAGCAAGTGATTTGATCACTAGAATGTTATATCACGGGAACGAGAAAAGAGTGCATGTCAGTAACGAGATCAAACTAGGTATGGAGATATATCATGAAACAAAGGGATTAAGATACAAGCGTAAAAGGTTCCGACGATCACAGGAAAAGTCATCGTTGAATGTGTGGGAGTCTGTATGGATCTCCAGGTCCCTCTACTGATTATTGATCGGAGAAGGGTCTCGATCATGTCCGCATTATTCGCGAACCGTAGGGTGACACACTTAAGGGACACTGACATCCAGTTGGAGCAAATGTTTCATGCCGAAAGAATAAACAAGTGTAGGAATTTATTTCACTAGATACCGAAATAGGTTTTCGGATGAAATTGCATAAAGAGGTTATGCATGTGAAATGGAATTCTAGCAAGGGGTTATTTGTGAATTTTTGTCATTAAATTAATTGACAACATTCTGAATAAAATAAAAGAGTTTTATTTAATGAGGGTTTGCATTAAATTTGGTGGAAATTTAATGTCATGTTTGAGTGGGATTTTGAGTGGATGGAATTTAATGGAATTTTGTGAGTGGAGTGTCCACCCACATGAAGAGGGGAGGGCAAGGGGGCAGCCCCCATGCGCCGGCCACCCCCTTGGGGTTCCCCCTCCTCCTATAAAAGGCACCCCTCTCCTCACTTCTCACATACACCTCCTCGTGAAGGATCTCTCTGCCCCTCTAGAATTTATCCCCCATGGTCTCGGACTAGCGAGATACATGTTCCCGGTGGCTATTCGGCAAGAAAGAGTTGTGCTTCCGCTGCATCGCTGGAGCGAGGAGGTGGAGGTTGCTCGGTGTCTTGTACGTGTGTGTGAGCACGGATGCGCTGCTGCTTTGCGGCGCTAGGACTTCCTCTCGATCTTGAGATCGACAAGAGATCGTCTACATCAACCACGAGTTGAACTCGTTAAGCTTTGTCGGTCTTCAAGGGTATGTTCTCTACGGATATACAACCGCCCGTTGTTTGTATCTAGTAGATAGATCTTGGTACATAGTTCCCATCATAGGAAATTTTTTGTTTTCTATGCTGCGAACCCAACAGTGGTATCAGAGCCGGATCTATGCGTAGACACTTTACACGGGTAGTACACATATGAGTATGTGGGCGATGATGATCATGTTGTTGCTCCTTAGTTGTAATTTTGGATTGGTGGCATAGTGGGATGAAGCGGACCAGACAAACTTTACATGTCCTCGCACATGAGACCTGTTCCACGCTTGACATGCAACTAGTTTGCATAAGTGGCTAGCGGGTGTCTGTCTCTCCTACTATAGTCAATATCTATTTTGCAACAAGTTGTCAACAATTTGGTTATCCTCGTTGTGGTTCATATTCGTAGGTAAGAACGGTTCTATCTCGAAAGTCCTAAACCACGTAAAACTTGCAATGGATAAATTAGAGGCGTCTAGTTTAGATTGTTGCTGGGCTAGTGTTATGATATGGTGATGTTGTAAGTAGAAGTATGAGATGATACTCTTACAAAATACATAACGTGTAATCTCCATAGACCTTGGACTTACACATAAAGGTATGATAGTGATCATAAAATGGTGCACATGATAGAGATCATATGCGGGAACCATATCATTTCACTAATAAACATGTGATGTTTGATAGCATCTTATATTGCTTGTTTAGAGCTTTGTTAGCATAATAAGATGATCCCTCTTTTAAATATCAAGATAAGAATGTGTTCTTCCTTTAGTATGCACCGATTAAGTTTTCGTCGCTCCAAGCCATCACGTGATGATCGTGTGTTCTTGGATCCACGACCATATTTCGGGTGTAAAACAGTTACACACGCGAATACTAAGGTTCTAACTTGGCGAGCCTAGCAGGTACAGACATGGCCTCGGAACACGGACCGAAAGGTTAAGCATGAGTCATATAATAGATATGATGCCCATTTGATGCTCGCCTTTGAATCTATACCGACTCACGTGATGATCGGACTTGGTATAGTGGATTTGGTTCATGTAATCACAAAAAAGGCACGAGGGATGTCATTTTTGAGTGGGAGTTCATTCGTAATATGGATTAGTTGAACTCAATCTATCATAAACTTAGTCTAAACTTTACAAATTCTGTTGTAGATGGCACCACCTGCTTTTAATTTCAATGTGTTCATGGAGAAAGAGAAACTTGCAACGAACGGTAGCAACTTTACCGAATGGGCCATGAACTTGAGGATTCTCCTCTCTGCTGCACAAAAGCAATATATGCTAGAAGTGTCGCTAGGCCCTCCCACCTTTTGAGGATGCCCCTGACGAGGAGAAGAATGTCTATCAGACTCGTCAGGAGGACCACAACTTAGTTCATTGCGGCATATTGTATGGGCTAGAGCCGGAACTTCGAAAGCGTTTCGAAAACGGCAATGCTTTTGATACAATGGGTGAGTTGAAAATGATTTTTGACACACATGCTGTTGTAGAGAGCTACAACGCTTTAGAAAAGTTCTTTAGCTGCATGATGGAAGAGCACAGCTCCGTTAGTGAGCATGTACTCAAGATGTTGGGTTACGCCGATAAGCTTGTATCCTTGGGAATAACGATTCCCATTGACTTAGGCATCCATCGTGTTCTGCAGTCTCTGCCACCTAGCTATAAGAGCTTTGTGATGAACTATAATATGCAAGGCATGAAGAAGTCTCTCCCCGAGTTTCTGTCAATGCTTAAAACTGCAGAAGTGGAGATCAAAAAGGAACATCAAGTGTTGATGATCAATAGGAACACTGGTTTCAAGAAAGACAAGAAGGGAAGACGGAAGGGAAGTAAGGGCGGCAAGCCGGTTGCCGTGCCTGAAAAGAAACCCCGAGTTGGACCTAAGTCTGATACCGAGTGCTACTATTGTAAGGGGACTGGCCAATGGAAGCGCAACTGCCCCAAGTATTTGGCAGACAAGAAGGCCGGCAAGGAAAACAAAGGTATATATGATATACATGTTATTGATGTGTACTTGACTAGTGCTCGCAGTAGAACCTGGGTATTTGATACCGGTTCAGTTGCTAATATTTGTAACTCGAATCAGGGGCTGCGGAACAAGCGACCGCTAGAAAGGGGTAAGGTCAATATGCGTGTCGGCAATGGATCAAGTGTTGATGTGATCGCCGTCGGAACGGTACCTCTCCACTTGCCGTCGGGATTAGTTATAAACTTAAATAATTGTTATCTGGTTCCTACACTGAGCATGAACATTGTATTTGGATCGTGTTGAATGCGAAGTGGTTATTCATTTAAATCCGAGAACAATGGTTGTTCCATTTATATGAATGAAATCTTTTATGGTCATGCACCGATGATGAATGGTTTATTTCTATTATATCTCGATGATAATGTTACACATATTCATAATGTTGATGCTAAAAGGATTAAACTTAATGATGATATACCCGCATATATGTGGCACTACCGTCTAGGTCATATTGGCGTTAAACGCATGAAGAAGCTCCATTCAGATGGACTTTTGGAATCACTTGATTTTGAATCATTTGATACATGTGAGCCATGCCTTATGGGCAAGATGACTAGAACGCCGTTTTCCGGTTCAATGGAACGGGCGAAAGATTTATTGGAAATCATACATTCTGATGTATGTGGTCCAATGAGTGTGTCGGCGCGAGGTGGATATCATTATTTTGTTACTTTCACGGATGATTTGAGTAGATACGGTTATATCTACTTGATGAAACACAAGTCTAAAACCTTTGAAAAGTTCAAGGAATTTCATAATGAAGTGGAAAATCATCGTAATAGAAAGATCAAATTTCTATGGTTCGACCATGGAGGTGAGTATCTAAGTTACGAGTTTAGCACTCACATGAAAGAGTGTGGAATTGTTTCACAACTCACACCTGCCGGAACACCATAGCGAAATGGTGTGTCGGAATGTCGTAATCATACTTTATTAGATATGGTTCGATCTATGATGTCTCTGACGGACTTGCCGTTGTCATTTTGGGGTTATGCACTAGAAACTGCTGCATTCACTTTAAATCGAGCACCATCTTAATCCGTTGAAAAGACACCGTATGAATTATGGTTTGGAAACAAACCTAAGCTGTCATTTCTTAAAGTTTGGGGATGCGATGTTTATGTGAAGAAACTTCAACTGGATAAACTCGAACCCAAAGCGGAAAAATGCGTCTTCATGGGATACCCTAAGGAAACTATTGGGTATTCCTCCTATCATAGATCCGAGGGCAAGGTTTTTGTTGCCAAGAATGGATCCTTTCTAGAGAAAGAGTTTCTCGCGAAAGGTGTGAGTAGTCGGAAGGTAGAACTCGAAGAAGTTATTGAACCTTGTCATCAAAGTATGGCGAGTAGCACAGCACCGGAAGTTGTTCCGGAGTTGGCTTCACCTGTTGAAGAAGGAACTAATGATAATGATCATGAAACTCCGAAAGAGAGTACTACCGAACCTCGCAGGTCTAGCAGGACGCGTGCAGCTCCCGAGCTATACGGAAATCCTGTCATGAATTTCATGGTTGATGAAAATGATGACCCTGCGACATATGAAGTAGCGATGATGAGCCCGGATTCCAACAAATGGTTAGAAGCCATGAAATCCGAGATGTAATCCATGTATGAAAATCAAGTTTGGAACTTGGTGGACTTACCTCACGACCGAAAGGCCGTGGAGAACAAATGGATTTTCAAAAGGAAAATTGATGCTGATGGTAATGTAACCGTCTATAAAGCTCGACTTGTCGCAAAGGGGTTTCGACAAATTCAAGGAGTTGACTACGATGAGACATTCTCTCCCGTAGAGATGCTAAAATCAGTTAGGATTATGTTAGCAATTGCTGCATATTTCGATTATGAGATATGGCAGATGGATGTCAAAACCGCGTTTCTCAATGGTAATATTGAAGAAGAGTTGTATATGATACAACCAAAGGGTTTTGTCGATCCTAAGGATGCTTACAAGGTGTGCAAGCTTCAGCGATCCATCTATGGATTGAAGCAAGCATCACGAAGTTGGAATCTCCGCTTTGATGAGGTGATCAAAGAGTTTGGATTTGTCCAAACTTATGGAGAAGCTTGTATTTACAAGAAAGTGAGTGGGAGCAATGTGGCATTTCTGATATTATATGTGGATGACATATTATTGATCGGAAATGATATAGATCTTTTAAACAATATTAAAAGTTATCTAAACAGCAAATTTTCAATGAAGGACCTAGGTGAAACGTCATACATATTAGGCATAAAGATCTATAGAGATAGATCTAGGCGCCTAATAGGGCTATCGCAAAGTGCATACCTTGATAAGTATTTAAAGAAGTTTAAAATGGAAGATAGTAAGAAGGGGTTCTTACCTATGACACAAGGCAGGACATTGATTAAGACTCAAAGTCCGGCTACGGCGGAAGAAAGAGAGAAAATGGACAAGGTCCCCTATGCTTCAGCCATAGGATCTATAATGTACGACATGCTATGTACAAGACCGGATGTGGCACATGTTATTAGTTTGACTAGTAGGTACCAATCGGATCCAGGTTCAGAACACTAGAAAGCGGTCAAGAATATCCTTAAGTACTTGCGAAGAACTAAGGATATGTTTCTTGTATATGGAGGTGAAGAAGAGCTCGTCGCTAAGTGTTATGTCGACGCTAGCTTTGACACCGATCCGGATGACTCTAAGTCTCAATCCGGATACGTATTTCTCATGAATGGCGGAGCGGTTAGTTGGAGGAGCTCCAAACAACCTGTGGTGGCGGGATCAACAACGGAGGCCGAATATGTTGCTGCTTCAGAAGCGGCTCAGGAAGCAGTTTGGATGAAGGAGTTCATATCCGAACTAGGAGTGGTTGCAAACGCGTTGGACCCAATGGTGATCTATTGTGACAACAATGGTGTCATTGCCAATGCCAAAGAGCCAAGGTCTCACAAGCATTCCAAGCATATTAAGCACCGGTTTAACTCCATCCGCGAGCATGTCAAGGATGGAGATATAAAGATTTGTAAAGTACATACAGATCTCAATGTAGCAGATCCGTTGACTAAAACTCTCCCTAGAGAAAAACATGATCTACACCAGAACTCCATGGGTGTTAGATACATCACTATGTAACTAGATTATTGTCTCTAGTGCAAGTGGGAGACTGAAGGGAATATGCCCTGAGAGGCAATAATAAAATGTTTATTATGTGTATTCCAAGTATATGATAGATGTATATTTTGCATGCTATAATTGTATTAATACGGAAAAGTTAATACATGTGTGTTTAATAAACAAACAGAAAGTTCCTAGTTATGCCTCTCTCATAAACTAGTTCGTTGATTAACAAGATGATCAAGGTTTCCTGATCATAGACATTGGATGTTGTTAATAAGGAGATCACAACATTAGTGTAATGGTGTGATGAACATTCATCCAAAGTATAGCATTACGATCAAAGTCATTGAGTTTATATTGCTATAAACAACTTACGAAGTAGTCCTAATCCTTAGACCATGAGATCATGCCAATCACTAACACCGGAAGAGTTTCTTGTTGACATCAAATGTCACACCGTAACTGGGTGATTATAAAGATGGCTTCAAAGCTACTAAAGTGTTATGTTGAGAATCATGGATCAAGAGTGGAATTTGTTCATCCCGATGATGGATAGATATGCTCTGGGCCCTCTCGGTGATATCACATTGGTTATCTTGCAAGCAAGTGATTTGATCACTAGAATGTTATATCACGGGAACGAGAAAAGAGTGCATGTCAGTAACGAGATCAAACTTGGTATGGATATACCGATGATCGAATCTCGGACATGTAATATATCATGAAACAAAGGGATTAAGATACAAGCGTAAAAGGTTCCGACGATCACAGGAAAAGTCATCGTTGAATGTGTGGGAGTCAGTATGGATCTCCAGGTCCCGCTACTGATTATTGATCGGAGAAGGGTCTCGATCATGTCCGCATTATTCGCGAACCTTAGGGTGACACACTTAAGGGACACTGACATCCAGTTGGAGCAAATTTTTCATGCTGAAAGAATAAACAAGCGCAGGAATTTATTTCACTAGATATCGAAACAGGTTTTCGGGTGAAATTGCATAAAGAGGTTATGCATGTGAAATTGAATTCTAGCAAGGGGTTAGTTGTGAATGTTTGTCATTAAAGTAATTGACACAATTCTGAATAAAATAAAAGAGTTTTATTTAATGAGAGTTTGCATTAAATTTGGTGGAAATTTAATGTCATGTTTGAGTGGGATTTTGAGTGGAGGGAATTTAAAGGAATTTTGTGAGTGGAGTGTCCACCCACATGAAGAGGGGAGGGAAAGGAGGCAGCCCCCATGCGCCGGCCACCCCCTTGGGGTCCAGCCCCCCTCCTCTTATAAAAGGCACCCCTCTCCTCACTTCTCACTTACACCTCCTCGTGAAGGATCTCTCTCCCCCTCTAGAATTTATCCCCCATAGTCTCGGACTAGCGAGATACATGTTCCCGGTGGCTATTCGGCAAGAAAGGGTGATGCTTCCGCAGCATCGCTGGAGCGAGGAGGCGGAGGTTGCTCGGTGTCTTGTACGTGTGTGCGAGCACGGAGGCGCTGCTGCTTTGTGGCGCTAGGACTTCTTCTCGATCTTGAGATCGGCAAGAGATCGTCAACATCAACTACGAGTTGAACTCGTTAAGCTTTGTCGGTCTTCAAGGGTATGTTCTCTACGTATATACATCCGCCCGTTGTTTGTATCTAGTAGATAGATCTTGGTACATAGTTCCCATCGTAGGATTTTTTTTGTTTTCTATGCTGCGAACCCAACAGAACAAATGCATGCATGCTGATTTAATAGGTTACACTTGTTGTATTTAGTGTTTCGAACATTATTAGATCACATGATGCATGTGTAAAGTCATTTAAGGCACTAAAGCATTTATTATTAAAGTTATATCGATTTAATATGGTTTATCTCAATTTAATTGAACTACTGATATTTTTGTCATATTAAATTGTTAACTAAAATCTACTAGATAGGTAATGCAATTTAGAGACAATAGCAATTTGAATCACCTAAAAAGGAGTTATAGATCTTTTCTTATGATTAAAATACTATTACAATGGTTTAGAGATTTCTATACGAATTTATATTTTAATAGTACCAAATAATTTTTCATGCAATTTATCTAGATAGTATTTGCCACAACAAAACTGTGGCAATTGGTTGCAGTAATTTTCGAGTTCTAGTTAATTTTCTGGGATTTAAATACTAGTTAGAAAGGTTTAATTCATCTAAAATATTTCCATCGACAAAAATTATATCTAATGCCATATTAGTGTTCTACGTGGAACAAGGATTTTATAGACATATTATTTGTATTTTTGGGATCTATAAATAATTTAATATGAATTTAATGATCTAAAAGGGCATTGAAATTAATTAAATTTATTACTAGTTAACTATTCTGCAAAAGCTAGATACAATTAGATATTATTCAACTACATTAAAGTAGCTTAAATTTGATATATTATTCATATTGTTCTCACATATAAATAATTTTTTAGGGATTTAATTCTCTAAAAGGCCAATAAAACTATATAAATCTCTACAGTAATTATACAATGTAAAAGTTGGATCCAACAGTATATTAGTGTTGTATATGAAATTATGAATCCATAGATAATTTATTTGTATATTTATGATCTACAGATAATTTACTATGATTTGTACTATAAAAGTTGGATACAAAGGCCTCTTAATATTCTTCACAATTTTCTGAATCCAACAATATATCATTTATAATTTTCTGATCAAAATACAATTTTATATGATTTGCACAATTATGCAACAAATTCTATCTATTAAAACTGATTTACACAGTCAGCCGACATGTGGCTTGCTCTTCCTGGCTAGGCGTGCTGAGTGGGCGCTGACGCGGGCATGCTGATGTGTAGGCCAGGTAGCATCATCTCAATGGCTGGTACCCCTTCACTGATTCAATCTAATCCGGGGCATCAGCAAGCGATCTGATGGTGGAGAACGAATCTGTCCTGGATCTCATTGGTGGGCAGCGACGGGCGGAGGCGGACCTGATGGTATCTGGTGGCGGAGGAGTATAAGACGTGAAGCAGAGGACCATGCTGGTCACATTGGTATGTTCTCTTTCGTGCTTTGCTTCCTCTGTCTGCGGCGAAGGCTAGCTGGAGACGGTACAGCAAGGCGGAGCTTCGACGAGACTCCGTCGAGTGATTACGGGTGCTCGGTTGCTCCAGCGAGATTGGGGAAAAGTGAGGCAATGTAGAGAAGAAAGAGGGAGAGGATGGAAGGGAGGAGAGGGCGCGAGGTGCTCGAAAGCGTCGACCTCGACCTTGACTGTGGATCCATTGACGATGGAGGATTGGGAGCTTCCGAGGGAGGCTAGGATTCAAGATTTTCCAAAAATGAAACAGGTCTTTAGAGGAGGAGGGTTATATGGGGCTTGTATCATGTAGAGGGGCCAGGGTGTAATATCCCAAAAATATTAATCAAGATGATCAAGTTCCAATCACCCAAATTTAGGTTTAACAAAAACTTTTGTTATTAAAATAAATATGAATGCATGTGTGTATGTGATGAATGCATGAATGCTTGCAATGACTTGTTTGATTTCTGTGAATGGCAAGAATTGGTTTAAAGATGAAAACAACATCATCTAAATCATTTCCAAGCAGAATCAAATCAATATAAATTCAAATATAAACAATATGAGCTAATGGTCATTTTGACCAAAGTTAACCACTAGAGCACTTTGAGTGTTTCTAGTCCAAGTTTTCTAACAGAAACAAATCCAATTCTTTTCACCCCTTTCTAGACCAAGTAAAAACCCAATCCCACTTTGCAAACCAACATAAACAGAATTTAAATCTATTCAAATAACATTTTAAAATAGAATCAAGTGTAGGTACTAAGATCACCATTTCTTAAAAACAACTAATACCAGTTCACATTGGCAAACCCAAGAAACTAGAGACTACCAAGTATGTGACTAGTACACTCACCAAAATTCATTCAAAAATTTCAAACTAAATCTCTTTCGGCTATTTCATCAAGCACCTTCTGAGCACAAATCAAATAAAGCAACAAACATTATATTGAGCAGTGTTCTTGAGAAACTTGTTCCCTCTACATCCCTCACAAAACCCCCAATATGTCACCCACCTTGTCAATGCAGCCCTAGCCTACTGTACACACGACTAGTTCATCAATGGCATACCTAGCCGACCACATTTGCCACCCTCACCGGCGACAGCACAATGCAAGCCACGCCGGCCTCGCCTACCATGTCTAGTACGTTGCCCGTGCCTCACTGCCCCCTTCATACCAGCCCTAGCTCAAGGATAGAGAGAGGAGACATCGGGAACGCCGTGCCCGAGCCCCTATCGACCATGCCGGCGCACACCGCATTTCATGCCTCGTTGTTGCTCGACCCGACCACCTCCAGCTCTCGCCGCCCGCCTACACGATCACCATCGTCCAAGGACACCAAAAGACATGTCTGTGCCCTCGATTGTGCCCCGTAGCCCCGGACACCGTGAAATTCGCCGTCGATGCCGCGCAGAGCTGTCACATCCCAAGATTTTCCAAATCTTGTAATGTGAAAATAAATTAATAAAATAAAACTTTGTTTGATTTTCAGAGCCAGAAGAAACTTTTTGAACTCAATTGGAACTTCAAACCCATTTGAATTAAATAAAATCATAAAGGGATTCTTAAAGATAAACATTTAATAAAGGAAATTAAAATGTTTTGGAATTACTATTTTGGATCTTTTAGTAAAAGGATTTGATATTCAAAAGAAAAGATGGATTTACAAATAAGGGTTATTTTATAAAAACAAAATAAAACTTGGCCAAGCTTTTGAATTAAAACAATTTATTTTAAATAAAATAGCAAAGGTTTAATTAAAAATAATAAAGGATTTCTTAAATAAAATAATTAATATCCAAACTCTTTTAAAAATAAAAGGTCTTACCAATTTAATTGAAACATCAAAACTTATTAAATTATTTAAAATAAGTTTTCTAAGTATTTTATATTCACAAATAAAATCTACTAAAATGTTTTGACTTTACTTTAGATTTTAAAATAAATATTCTCAATAAAACAAACCCTAGTGGATTTAACAATGAAAGTCTATTTTATATTAAATAGTGGACTCTAAAATAAAATGTTATCTTGTTTTAAAACAAATTTCTCAATATTATATATTCCCAGATTAAACCTACTAATTTTATATTTAGGTTTCAAATAAAGATTTTAATAATAAAATCAAACTCTAATTGATTTAATAACTAAGGCCCATTTTATATAATTATTATTGGACCCTAAAGTAAAATAATATTTTGTTTTAAACAAGTATCCAAGTACTATTTATTTCCAAATAAAACCTACTGATTTGTTCTGAAAATATTGAATTTAAAATAGTGATTTTATCAAATAAATCAAACCTTATTAAAAATAAAATAACTAAAAGTACATTTTATTTAATTAATGAATGGATCCTAAAATGAATTAAAATATTATTTTATTTTAGAATTTTTGGTATGTGTTACTGAACAGAATCAAGTTCAAAAGTTGTGAAGTGTGATGTTGGTTTGAATTTATTTGGTAGATTGAATCATGTGTTTGAATAATCAATTCAGAAAATAAAATAGAAAAGAATAAAACAAATAGACAGAAAAAAAAGAGAGGAATCAGACCAGCCCAACAAGGCCCAGCCCAACAATCCCACAGCCCAGATTCCCCTCCCCCGAAGAGTTACTTTTCTCACCCCAAAAGCAACCCACATCCTCACTAGCAGGTGGACCTTCCCTCGATTCTTTTTCCCCACTGACCAGTGGACCCTTTCCACTGTTTGTCCTCCCCACCCGCACGACCCTTCTCCCCCACCCCTCGCCGGCCGTTGCAGGCGGATTAACTCCGGCGTAATACGCCTTAATCTCGCAATGAATCTGCCACTTGACCATGCAGGATAAATCGCCAGCACCCCTTCTTCATTTTCCCCCTGACCCCTTCCCCGAGCACGCCCCCAGGCCGTCGCAATTCGTCCTCGAACGGCTTCGTCTCCGACGAGCTTCCACCGACGAATCCGACCAGCACACACCACCCCGAGCCTTCCCGAGCACCCTGGCAGCCTCCCCACTCCCAGACCTTCCTCCCCGTACCACCCATTTGACCGCGGGCGCCCCAGAGCCTCGGCTACGACAAACTTCTGAGCGCCGCCGTCTGTCTCGCCTCCGACGAGCTCCTCCGGTAATTCCAGACCACCCCGACCCCCTCGTTCACGCACACGCCTTCTTCGTGTCCTTGCGCTCCTGACCGTGTGCCTCGTTTGTCTCCGGGTGATTCCTAGCTTCGTCTTCGACTTCGACCAGAGCCGTCCGTCGCCAGTACCAACTCCGGCGAGCAATCCTGCCCATCCCCGTGCGCCCCTCGACGGACCAGTCCCACGTTGAGCATCGGCGTCGCTCCACGAACCCGGTGAGCTTCCTCCCTCTCTCCCTCGCTTCCTGCATCGCCAGCGCCGCCGCCAACTGGCCGCTCCGCCGCTCGCCGGTAGCATATCGCCGCCCATCTGTGGCTGGTGTGCCTAGCACCGTTAGATCGTCATCGTAAGGCCACGAAAGAATTTAACTGAAGCGGTAAGTAACCACTGCGCGCCGCACGATTTAACTTAATCCAACGGCTGTCGTCGCGTGATCCAACCGAAACGGTACCGACGAATAGGAAGCCGCCGCGTGTCACCAGATAGATTGAAATTAGAATTTGAAATCAGAATTATTTACAAACTTCAAACCCTTATATCTTTTGATCCACACGTCCAAATTTTGCAAATTTTATATCAATGAATTCAGGAGAACAAGCCCTAGCCAACCCTACCCTTAGTTTAGCAAATAGTATTTGATAGATTGTTTGATTTTGCAGATTCTTTTGTGTGCTTGCTAACATTAGAAAAATCATTTAAAAATGAATTTTGAGATCAAACCTTTGCCAATTGGTTTGTTGTGACCCTACTGACCCTAGGAACCAACCCATAGTGTTAAAAATTATTTTTGTGAAATTTAAGTTGAATTATTTAACTAAGTCATTTTCTAGCCAAATAAAAAGAATAGTTTTATTTATGAAAATGTGTATGGAAAGAAAACTTTGAGAAAATAGTTTGGACCAAACCTACTGACCCAAGAACACCAAGTTTTGCAATAGAAACTCATTTGGTGAACCCTATAGACTAATGCCTTAATAAAAATATTTCTACACCACATAAAATAACACTTTGTTTTGAAAATGGTTTTTAAGTGAAACCTTTTGCAAATGACTTAGCCACTTTAGGAAATGACCATTAGATGTACCCAAATGACTATGACCCACTAGTAACCACTTTTTCAAACAAAACAAAGCTTGGCATGCTTGCATGCATTTCTTTGACTTTGTTATTTATGTGTGTTATTTTGCTTGATTGGTAGATTGAGTTTGTGCCTTGCTTGATTGATTTGTAGTGACTTGAAGAGTGTGATTGTTGCAAAGATCAAGAAGTGAACCTACACTCTACCAAAAAGGCAAGTGATGCTTCATACTTTTGTCCCATTACTTTCTGTATGCATTAGTGATTTTGCTAAGTAAACTTGCATGGATTTTGCTAAGTATAGATCTTGCTATAGGAAATCCTAGTAGATGAATCCTTAGTAGGATTTTCCTAAGTTAAAGTTTCCTAATACTACCAAGCTTAGCTTAGCTAATAGAAAACATGGGTGGAATATATATTCACACTATGGAAAAATATTCTAAGTCTGAGGACTTATGTTTTTTTTGTTTAATAAAACAACTAAGTTAATGAATCCCCTGGGTGGAATGGGCTTGCTTGGTGGAGAATGGTTGAGTGGTTCACAATGCCATGGCTTGGATTGTGTATCTCACTTGTGGAATGCCACCCAGGCACAAAGAGATTTGAGATGTCAAATGTTGAGAAGCTTCAAGTGCAACCACTTGGCAATATGGGCTCTGCCATGATCATATAGGTTGCAAGAACTTAGCCAAATGGACAGTGGGTGGTAGTGTTTGATAGGTTGGAGCGCGTCCATTTTGGTCTAAGGGAAAGCTTCTGAAAGATCTTGTCTTGGGAAACCAAGTCTTGTGGGTAAAGTGCACCACCTCTGCAGAGTGTAAAATCTAAGTACTTAGCCATGTCCCTGGTAAAGGACAATTTGAGCATTAAGACATGGAAGCAATCTAGAATCTCATCATTCAAATTTCTAAAGTTAAAATATTGTGGTTGAACAAGGGTTGTTTGAATTCTTCAATCATTGATGGAGAGATGGCTTGGTACAAGGATCTTGAAATCTTTGATTGAGGAAATGATTTTGTCAAGCAAAAACTTAGTATTTTCAAAATGTTAAGGAAAATCTATTTTGAGCAATGCAAGCCTCAACTCCACTTAGCCAAATGCATATAGATGATAGATTCCACTATACTACCATAGTATCACTTGCCAGTACAATTCAAATGTATTGACCCTTTGTGGCTGTAACTTGTATGTTGCAGGTTTGATTGATTTTAGTGAAGATTGTTTGATTAGGATTACAAAGTCTACAACCAACATCTGCCTGTGGCACTTTGAAGATGAAGGACCACTTGACCATAGTTATTCTGCTGCAATGTAATGAAATAGCCTAATGAGCTATGTTTGATGTAATAAACTTATGTTATTCCTGGTTATAAAGTTATATTATGACCTTTGTTTCTTGATATTACATCTTAACTGTGGATGCTAGCTATTGATCCAGGGACTAGCATTGTAAACACAGGAGGCTCTATCTTATTAAAGATTGGGACCCCTACAGATGGTATCAGAGCATTGTGTTGCCTGTAGGATTTGTAAAACCTAGGATTGGACAAAAACCCTTAGAAAAATAAGAGTTATATTTTGATCCAAAACTTATTTACAAAAACACTTGTAAACTCTTTCCTCAACCATTTTGGTTTCAACCCTACTTCTCTTCTACTTCAACTTGATGGAAAACCTACCCCATGACCAAAGACTACACCATATGCAAAAGACTTCTTCAACATATTCAACTCTAATGACTTCAACATCTTCAGCATATTCACCAAGGACTACAAGTGAAACAAGGAAATCTTACTCAAGATTTAGAGACTGAGGGAATGCAAAATAAGAAGAAACCATCAACAACTTTGAAGAATTGCAACCAAGAGTTTTTCTCAAGGAAACCATGATCTCAAGTAAGAAGAAGCAACCAAGAAGGAAGGAATGATCACAAGTGAACCATATAGATGGACCACCATATTTAGTATAAGTCAAACCCACCAACTTATGTGGTGTAACAAAAATATTTTTGTTTGCCTAAAAATATGCTTGAAACTTGTTGTTTAAGTGGAATGTTTGTTTGTGATTGCTTGCACATTGCTTGTGTGAATTGTGGTGTGTGTGATTAGAACCCTTACATAGAAATCTTTTGCCTATTCTAATCTCCCTTCAACCCAAACAGATGACTACTCCAAGAAACTCCAACATCAAGGTTGATGACAACAACAACAACAACAACCAAGAGAACAACATGAGAGAACTTATAGTAACCCAAAACCAGTTGAGCCAAGAGACAACTCAGCTTTTAGCCAACAACAATGGACTAGACCCAGCCATACAAAGAATTTTGAAACTTCAATCCCAAATGTTGCAAGGACTAGTTACTCAAATGATCAACATGAGAGAAAACTTTTCCCAAAGAACTAATGACAGCAAGGATGACAAAGATGCTAATCTAGAAGGAACCCAAGCTAGCAATATTTTCAAAGACAAGGATCATGCATCCAAGAAACATGAAGATCAATGCCCCAAGAAGAGAGAAAGATCTCCCACCTATGAAGAACATGAAATAGAAGAACTCCTAGCTATGGAGAGACCCAAAAAGAAGAAGAAGAAATGCCCCAACCCTAACAAGAAAGATATTACTCAAGAGCAATGTTACAATTGCAAAGAGATGGGACACTATGCTAATGAATGCCCAGAAAAGAAGAAGAACCAAAGAAACAAACAAAAGGCAATGATACCAAAGGAAAAGAAAGATATAAGCCAAGTGATGTGTTTCAAATGCAAGGAACTAGGCCACTATGCAAACAATTGTCCAGAAAGGATAGAGAACAAGTTAAACAAGTCTATGAAGGATCTCAACCTTGGCCCATGAGTCAAGTAAAGAAACCAAGGACACATGCAACTGTTTACTTAGAGAGATTTTTCCCAGAAACCCAAGAAGGCCAATATGTAATTTTGTTTGAAAATTTTTAAGGGTGGTAGTACCCTAGTTGTTTTGAACTTGCTTGTAACCCCAGCCTCCCCAAATCTCGGGACGAGATTTATTTTAAGGGTGGTAGCCTGTCACATCCCAAGATTTTCCAAATCTTGTAATGTGAAAATAAATTAATAAAATAAAACTTTGTTTGATTTTCAGAGCCAGAAGAAACTTTTTGAACTCAATTGGAACTTCAAACCCATTTGAATTAAATAAAATCATAAAGGGATTCTTAAAGATAAACATTTAATAAAGGAAATTAAAATGTTTTGGAATTACTATTTTGGATCTTTTAGTAAAAGGATTTGATATTCAAAAGAAAAGATGGATTTACAAATAAGGGTTATTTTATAAAAACAAAATAAAACTTGGCCAAGCTTTTGAATTAAAACAATTTATTTTAAATAAAATAGCAAAGGTTTAATTAAAAATAATAAAGGATTTCTTAAATAAAATAATTAATATCCAAACTCTTTTAAAAATAAAAGGTCTTACCAATTTAATTGAAACATCAAAACTTATTAAATTATTTAAAATAAGTTTTCTAAGTATTTTATATTCACAAATAAAATCTACTAAAATGTTTTGACTTTACTTTAGATTTTAAAATAAATATTCTCAATAAAACAAACCCTAGTGGATTTAACAATGAAAGTCTATTTTATATTAAATAGTGGACTCTAAAATAAAATGTTATCTTGTTTTAAAACAAATTTCTCAATATTATATATTCCCAGATTAAACCTACTAATTTTATATTTAGGTTTCAAATAAAGATTTTAATAATAAAATCAAACTCTAATTGATTTAATAACTAAGGCCCATTTTATATAATTATTATTGGACCCTAAAGTAAAATAATATTTTGTTTTAAACAAGTATCCAAGTACTATTTATTTCCAAATAAAACCTACTGATTTGTTCTGAAAATATTGAATTTAAAATAGTGATTTTATCAAATAAATCAAACCTTATTAAAAATAAAATAACTAAAAGTACATTTTATTTAATTAATGAATGGATCCTAAAATGAATTAAAATATTATTTTATTTTAGAATTTTTGGTATGTGTTACTGAACAGAATCAAGTTCAAAAGTTGTGAAGTGTGATGTTGGTTTGAATTTATTTGGTAGATTGAATCATGTGTTTGAATAATCAATTCAGAAAATAAAATAGAAAAGAATAAAACAAATAGACAGAAAAAAAAGAGAGGAATCAGACCAGCCCAACAAGGCCCAGCCCAACAATCCCACAGCCCAGATTCCCCTCCCTCGAAGAGTTACTTTTCTCACCCCAAAAGCAACCCACATCCTCACTAGCAGGTGGACCTTCCCTCGATTCTTTTTCCCCACTGACCAGTGGACCCTTTCCACTGTTTGTCCTCCCCACCCGCACGACCCTTCTCCCCCACCCCTCGCCGGCCGTTGCAGGCGGATTAACTCCGGCGTAATACGCCTTAATCTCGCAATGAATCTGCCACTTGACCACGCAGGATAAATCGCCAGCACCCCTTCTTCATTTTCCCCCTGACCCCTTCCCCGAGCACGCCCCCAGGCCGTCGCAATTCGTCCTCGAACGGCTTCGTCTCCGACGAGCTTCCACCGACGAATGCGACCAGCACACACCACCCCGAGCCTTCCCGAGCACCCTGGCAGCCTCCCCACTCCCAGACCTTCCTCCCCGTACCACCCATTTGACCGCGGGCGCCCCAGAGCCTCGGCTACGACAAACTTCTGAGCGCCGTCGTCTGTCTCGCCTCCGACGAGCTCCTCCGGTAATTCCAGACCACCCCGACCCCCTCGTTCACGCACACGCCTTCTTCGTGTCCTTGCGCTCCTGACTGTGTGCCTCGTTTGTCTCCGGGTGATTCCTAGCTTCGTCTTCGACTTCGACCAGAGCCGTCCGTCGCCAGTACCAACTCCGGCGAGCAATCCTGCCCATCCCCGTGCGCCCCTCGACGGACCAATCCCACGTTGAGCATCGGCGTCGCTCCACGAACCCGGTGAGCTTCCTCCCTCTCTCCCTCGCTTCCTGCATCGCCAGCGCCGCCGCCAACTGGCCGCTCCGCCGCTCGCCGGTAGCATATCGCCGCCCATCTATGGCTGGTGTGCCTAGCACCGTTAGATCGTCATCGTAAGGCCACGAAAGAATTTAACTGAAGCGGTAAGTAACCACTGCGCGCCGCACGATTTAACTTAATCCAACGGCTGTCGTCGCGTGATCCAACCGAAACGGTACCGACGAATAGGAAGCCGCCGCGTGTCACCAGATAGATTGAAATTAGAATTTGAAATCAGAATTATTTACAAACTTCAAACCCTTATATCTTTTGATCCACACGTCCAAATTTTGCAAATTTTATATCAATGAATTCAGGAGAACAAGCCCTAGCCAACCCTACCCTTAGTTTAGCAAATAGTATTTGATAGATTGTTTGATTTTGCAGATTCTTTTGTGTGCTTGCTAACATTAGAAAAATCATTTAAAAATGAATTTTGAGATCAAACCTTTGCCAATTGGTTTGTTGTGACCCTACTGACCCTAGGAACCAACCCATAGTGTTAAAAATTATTTTTGTGAAATTTAAGTTGAATTATTTAACTAAGTCATTTTCTAGCCAAATAAAAAGAATAGTTTTATTTATGAAAATGTGTATGGAAAGAAAACTTTGAGAAAATAGTTTGGACCAAACCTACTGACCCAAGAACACCAAGTTTTGCAATAGAAACTCATTTGGTGAACCCTATAGACTAATGCCTTAATAAAAATATTTCTACACCACATAAAATAACACTTTGTTTTGAAAATGGTTTTTAAGTGAAACCTTTTGCAAATGACTTAGCCACTTTAGGAAATGACCATTAGATGTACCCAAATGACTATGACCCACTAGGAACCACTTTTTCAAACAAAACAAAGCTTGGCATGCTTGCATGCATTTCTTTGACTTTGTTATTTATGTGTGTTGTTTTGCTTGATTGGTAGATTGAGTTTGTGCCTTGCTTGATTGATTTGTAGTGACTTGAAGAGTGTGATTGTTGCAAAGATCAAGAAGTGAACCTACACTCTACCAAAAAGGCAAGTGATGCTTCATACTTTTGTCCCATTACTTTCTCTATGCATTAGTGATTTTGCTAAGTAAACTTGCATGGATTTTGCTAAGTATAGATCTTGCTATAGGAAATCCTAGTAGATGAATCCTTAGTAGGATTTTCCTAAGTTAAAGTTTCCTAATACTACCAAGCTTAGCTTAGCTAATAGAAAACATGGGTGGAATATATATTCACACTATGGAAAAATATTCTAAGTCTGAGGACTTATGTTTTTTTTGTTTAATAAAACAACTAAGTTAATGAATCCCCTGGGTGGAATGGGCTTGCTTGGTGGAGAATGGTTGAGTGGTTCACAATGCCATGGCTTGGATTGTGTATCTCACTTGTGGAATGCCACCCAGGCACAAAGATATTTGAGATGTCAAATGTTGAGAAGCTTCAAGTGCAACCACTTGGCAATATGGGCTCTGCCATGATCATATAGGTTGCAAGAAGTTAGCCAAATGGACAGTGGGTGGTAGTGTTTGATAGGTTGGAGCGCGTCCATTTTGGTCTAATGGAAAGCTTCTGAAAGATCTTGTCTTGGGAAACCAAGTCTTGTGGGTAAAGTGCACCACCTCTGCAGAGTGTAAAATCTAAGTACTTAGCCATGTCCCTGGTAAAGGACAATTTGAGCATTAAGACATGGAAGCAATCTAGAATCTCATCATTCAAATTTCTAAAGTTAAAATATTGTGGTTGAACAAGGGTTGTTTGAATTCTTCAATCATTGATGGAGAGATGGCTTGGTACAAGGATCTTGAAATCTTTGATTGAGGAAATGATTTTGTCAAGCAAAAACTTAGTATTTTCAAAATGTTAAGGAAAATCTATTTTGAGCAATGCAAGCCTCAACTCCACTTAGCCAAATGCATATAGATGATAGATTCCACTATACTACCATAGTATCACTTGCCAGTACAATTCAAATGTATTGACCCTTTGTGGCTGTAACTTGTATGTTGCAGGTTTGATTGATTTTAGTGAAGATTGTTTGATTAGGATTACAAAGTCTACAACCAACATCTGCCTGTGGCACTTTGAAGATGAAGGACCACTTGACCATAGTTATTCTGCTGCAATGTAATGAAATAGCCTAATGAGCTATGTTTGATGTAATAAACTTATGTTATTCCTGGTTATAAAGTTATATTATGACCTTTGTTTCTTGATATTACATCTTAACTGTGGATGCTAGCTATTGATCCAGGGACTAGCATTGTAAACACAGGAGGCTCTATCTTATTAAAGATTGGGACCCCTACAAGAGCATCGCCCCGTTCCGATCGTTGCAGACCTCCACTTCGTGAGCCACGAAGTCCGTGATGACCGCCAGGCGACCGCCCATCGTCCTAGCTTATGAACCATGCCGCTAGCTCACTATGCCGTCGCCTCCGTCGAGTTCCGACCATGCCGTGATGCACCCCTCGCCCCTCTATAAAAAGGGAGCTCCCCCGCATCAATACTTCACACCATCGCACTCCACACCTCCTCAGCCATGCCTCAGTGCAACCCTAGAGCAAGCCGCTGCCCGTAGCTCCTCAATTCCACCGGAGACCGCCACGGTAGGAGGTGAAGGGCGCCATCGATTTAAGCCATCATAGGAGAAGCCGCCAGTACCAGTAGAACTTCCGGAGCCAGCTCCTTCTTTTGACCCCATCGCCGACCCTCGCCGGATCTCCGGTAAGCCTCCCCCGACCCTCACTGACCTCGCTAGGGTTTGTCCTTGTGTCTTGTTCCCGTGAGGAAGATGGTCGTGAGCCGTTGATATGGATATAATCCTATGGTCACAATCCTCCCATACCCCTTTGGCACCCCCTGTCTCACTAACGAGTGGGGCCATCACTTAATCCATCCCGCGCGTGTGCTGTGTGCTATGGGCCGGCCCAGTTAGTTCCCGCGCGACCCAGTAGTTCAAATTTAGATTTTTCTATTTAGTTTAAATTCTAGTTCTCTCAGTAGATTCGAAAATTGATTCAGAGAAATTCACGAAACCAAATTGCATGAAACCAATTTTGTTAGAAATTATTGAAATTGTTAATCCAAGCCCGTTGGATTCAAACCATTTGAAATTATAGATCACCTATAGTAAAAATAACAAGGCAGAGACTTTTCTGCATTCGAACATTTTTCAAATATCAACCATAAACGCTTTTGAGTTGATTCCAACTCTCAAAAATCACATTTGATAAGACCTTTCTGAATACGTAAAAATATCTAGGCATACTTGCAGTAATAATGGACAAGTATTAAAAGAATGCCCCATAGGCATTTCTAGTCACTTTAATTAATTAAAATAATAAGGTTAAACCTTATTAAATTATGACACCAGTTTAAATCACATTCCCAAGTATTAAAATATGTGGTGATCACCTGTGTCAACATGATCCCATATTTTAATTGTAGAATATTAAATCTTAAGTAGTTTTCAATGAGTAGAAATTACTTTTCTAAAATAAAATATTAGACTAAGCCTTTAATCCATGTGATGAGTGTGATGATTCTAGATCATCTAGTGTGAACCTTTGTGTGCCAAATAGAAGTAGTTAAGTATTGTTTGGTGATTGTGTACCTCGTATTTTATTTATAGACGCTAGTACCGAAAAAGGATACGAAGATGAAGCAGAGGAGAACTTCAACCACTACAGTACTCAAGGCAAGCCATCTTTGCAAGCTAGAACTTTGCAAGCTAACACTTGCATAATAACTATGCAAACTATATGCCTTACGCATATTTGGTTATACCCCTTGATTATACCAAATCCCAGTTTTACTTGCAAGCATTATTCTTTTTATTTCTTTATCAAAGTTGTTTATTTACCTCTAGTTAGTATTTAGTGAGTTATGTAAATATATTAGAGGTATCATAAAGAGCATAAAACTTGGCCTAAGTTAGATAGAACTAGATTTCATACTGAGGCATGAGATTAGATTTAGATAAGTCACATTTGATTAGCACCACTCATTAGTGACTACCCCCAAATTTAGTGTCTAGTTCTAAGCATAAAACTTGATCACTTTAGATGGGAATACTTGGTGAAAATGATTATGAAAACCTTGGAATGATGAGTCATTCTAATGAAATGTTTTGACATGTGTTATGAACACCAGATGTTTTGATGAGGAAAATGTTGAGGCATGAGCCTTAGCCCTGTTATAAAACTGATGGTTGGGTTCGGATGCGATACCATTCCAATATTACCGTACAACCATAATACCCGAATTTGGGTAGGGCTTAACTGGAAGTTTATATATCTTAGTATGTGTTCCCTTGCTGCCTAGGTTTGAGATGAGGATACCTCGTGATGATTGTCCACCTGTGCAGTTCCCAAGATGATAGATGGTCATGGTTGGGAGGCCAAACTCATAGGGGAGGTGCCTATACTAGGGTGTGTAATTGAAAGGTTAGGATTGATTATCCACATACGGAGTATGGTGATTCAGGATTGTTCCTGATGGATGTATCGAATGTGGTGGTGAAAGTGCACCACGTTTGCAGAGTGTCAAACTATTTGAATATCCGCGTCTGTGGTTATGGACAGTTGGAGTGGCCATATTGTTCCGTCATCAGATGTTTTCAAAATGACTTGTGAAATGAATCATGACTTTGACTTGACCATAATAGGGTTGTGAAAGTGAAAGCTAAGTTCCCACTTAGGTGTGAAAGCCATTAAACTAGTTTTCTTTACTTCTAAACTCAGTTAGAGATAAATCTGGCTTTTCGAAAAACAACCCAGAGCTTAGGATTCCTACTGGAACCACATTACTTGTTAGTGATAGTTTGCGAGTACTTAAATAGTACTCATGGCTTTGTCCCTGTCTATTCCTATGGCCATACTATGAGCAGCACTACCAGAATGATGGACAACAGGAAGTCTACGACAACTAGGATCATCTCGCATCGTCAGCATTGCCCATGACCCTGAAGATGGTGCTTCGCCCACGCTACCGTTCTTTTATTATTCTGCTGCGTTGATTGTATTAAGACTGGATCGTGAGATCCTTTATTTGTAATACCTTTATTATTGTTTGTAATGGATGATGAACTATGGCACCAATCCGTTATGTCTCGCATAGGAGACATTAGTTAGAATGGATGTTTGAATAAAAAAACTTAGTTTCAAAACAAAAAAATTGAGTATTTATGAAAACCTATTCTCATTCTTATCACTTAGATTATTTCATGAAAATCCATGTCCCTCAAAAATTCTTGCAAACTTACATAAAATTTGATACACTTGATCACTCTACTAACTTACTCATCCTATATTCTTATAGATGGAGGTCAAGTATAGCAAGTTCTACCAGTTGGGCAATGAAGGGCTGCTCATCTTTGAGCGCGAATTGGACCAACTCTCGGAACTTCTTGAGAACCCGCACCCCGAGTTCTTCGAAGCACAGCTCAACAATTAGCAAGGAGGAGAATTACAATGGCTGATGGAGGCACCCACCTTAGAGGGAATCCAATTCACCTTAAAAGAGAGGCAAGATGGAGGCACCCACCTCAGAGGGAATCCAATTCACCTTAAAACAGAGCAACTGGCTAGACAGACTCGCCAGGGCTATGCAGGAAGCTCTTGCCCGTCTGTGTGGGCAAAACATCTATCAGATCAAGGGTACCCGCTTCGAGTACTACGCAAGGTGTGATGCTATGGGACAGCCATTGGAGGTACCAAGCCACCCGAAGCTGAAGCATAACCTGGATCATCTCAGCTTCATGTTGTATGACAGGCAGAAGGAGTTGGACAACTCCCGCGCATACACCAACCACAACCATGCCATTGCAGTAAAGAAGGACTAGACTCTCGCCATCCTTGCGAAGGAGCATAATACCTTTCGTCGTCTGCGTGACAAGAAGGATCGCATTATTGCTCGCCTTCGTCACAAAGTGACGGACTTAGAGGAGACCATCCATGAGCGGGAGATGCAGCTTGAGGAGAGGGAGAATGCAGGGGAAGATATCCGTGGAGACCCCTACTCCTACCTCAGTGATGACGATGACTACCTGGAGGACCAAGCCATGGAATTCCACACCAATGATGATGATTCCGCCTTCATTGATGATGATGATGAAGCCACCGATTCTAATGAGTAGTCGCACTAGATCTCTTTAGAAGAACTCACACCTACGCTAGCGATCACTATTTGTGAGTTATATCCGGTCCAATTGTGTCGTAGCTTCACAGAATGGTTCTTAAAACCATCGGTTACCTTATGTGTTGTGTGTTTGTATTGTGTGCTGTGAATGAACGAACAAAAATCAATTTGCTAGTTGGCAAAACCTGAGTCAAACTTAAAGTTTAAAAACTTTTCAAAAATAAAGCCATGAACCTTAGAAAGTTCCCTCTTGTGTCATGATCTATCCCAATCTTTAGATGCCTCGCGGAGGAAGCAGTTCATCCCCGGACCCAATGCTGCAAATCTTGCAAATGTTGGTTTCAGACTATGAAGCTGAAAGAGCCGAAACTAAGCCAACCTAGACACCCTTCAACACATAGCTCAGATGGCCAACAACAATCAAGGCCATGGAAACCAGGACAACCATGGATCCAAGCTCAAGAACATTCAGAACACCAATCCACCCATTTTTAGTAAGTTTGAAGAACCATTAGATGCGGATGACTAGCTATAGACCATGGAGAACAACTTATAAGTCGCAGGAGTGCAGGCCAATGAGAAGGTACTGTTTTCCACCAATTATATAGTAGGAGATGCAAGAGCTTGCTGGAATAGCATCCGTACCATGAATGGAGGCCAGATGATAACTTGGGATGAATTCAAACCCATGTGCCACCGGGTTTAATCAAGAGTATGAGGGGTGAATTTAGAGAATTGAAGCAAGGGAGGATGACAGTAGTTGAGTATCGTGAAAAATTTCTGTCATTAGCTAGGTATGCACCAGATGAGATTGACACTAAAACCAAGAAGAAGGAGAGATTATTGAATGGTCTGGATGATGTGATGCAGACAGTGTTAGTCAATATCCCGTTCGCTGACATGGAGGCCTTAGTGGATTCTGCAATCCAGATGGAAGGCAAGATCAACCAAGCCAATGAGAATCGCAAGCGTCGAATGATGCATCAACCAGAAACCCACCATACCCCAAAGTATCGCCCCAACCCGTCTGCAGGATATGCCCCAAGAAACATTAGACCCCCGATGACCCATCAGAACTATCCCAACCGTGGAGGAGGAAACCCAAGGCCCAGAAGAAACCACAACAACAACCCCGGTAACTCCAAAAATTTCAACCATGCACCTCCCAAGTTCAACAACAACTATGTCGTCAACAACACCAATACTGCCCCAAGGAATGGAAGCAATGTTGTGCCTGTTGCAGGAAAAGACAAGTCTCAGGTTACTTGTTATGAATGCGGAACCAATGGTCACTACTGCAATGAGTGAGCCAAGAATATTGCAGCAGCCCCCAATGGGAATGCCCTAGCTCAGCATCACAGCCGTGTTCAACCTGGAAGAAGATTTGCCCCAGGGAACTCACTCAACCGCAACGGCCGTCTGTTTCACATGAATGCTGAAGAAGCCCAAGAAGTGCCAGATGTCGTGGTGGGTATGTTTTCTGTTAACTCAGTACTTGCAAGAGTGTTGTTCGATTCTAGAGCATCACACTCATTTGTTACAGAAGAATTTGCATGCACTAGTAAGAGTTAACCAACAAAATTGAAGCATGTTATGATAGTTCAAATACCTGGTTCAACCACCAAAGCTAGACAAATTTGCAAGGCCGTACCTATCAGAATCCATGCAATAGATTTTTATGCTAATCTAATAGTACTTGGAACAAAGGTTTGGAAGTAGTACTAGGAATGGATTGGATGTCGAAACATAAAGGATTAATCGACTGTGCCAAGAAAGCCATAACCATGACTAGTACCACTCGATTATGAGTAGAGCATGTATCTGAAACCTTGCCCCGTCAATTCAAGTACAACAAGAGCCTAGATCAACCTACCATTGACCAAGTCAGAGTAGTCTGTGAATACCCGACGTATTCCCAGATGTATTCATCGGTATGCCCCTAGATCGGGATATCGAGTTTATCATTGAACTAATCCCTGGAACTGGACCCATAGCTCAGAGACCTTATAGGATGAACCCATCTGAACTTGTGGAGCTGAAGAGGCAACTAGATGCTATGATGGAGATAGGATCGATTCAACCAAGTCATGGAGATCACCTGTCATGTTTGTGGATAAGAAAGATGGAGGTAACCATTTGTGTACGGATTATCGAAAGCTGAATGATGTCACCATTAAGAACAAGTACCCACTGCCAAAGATAGAAGATCTGTTTGACCAGTTGACCGGTGCCAAAGTGTTTTCTAAGATTGATCTTAGAACTAGTTATCATCAACTCAAGATTCGCGCAGAGGATATTCCAAAGTCTGCCTTTACCACCAGATATGGACTATATGAGTAAATTGTCATGTATTTTGGATTAACAAATGCCCCCGCTTATTTCATGGATCTCGTGAATAAGATTTTTATGGATAAGTTTGTCATTGTTTTCATCGATAACATTCTGATCTATTCCAAATCAGAATTAGAACATGAGCTACACCTAAGGACTATCCTTGAAACCCTTAGGGAGCATCCGTTATATGCTAAGTTTAGCAAATGTGAGTTCTGGTTAAAGGAAGTAAGATTCCTCAGACATATTGTGTCGTGTAACATCCCAAAAATACTAATCTTGGATCATCAAATTCTAATCATCAAAATTAGGGTTAACAAAAACTTTTCTAAATAACATTATGAATGTATGCATATGTGTATGCATTGATTTTGAATTCTTTTAAAACCACCTTGTTTGTTTGTTTCATTGCTTGTAAAATGTTTTTTAGGTGAAATAAACATCATCTAAAACATTTCCCACACTTTTCCTAAAGACAAGTAAATCAAAACACATATATGAAATGAATGGTCATTTTGGCCAATTTAACTCCCATGCCTACTTTGGCTGTCTCAAACTTTCAAAACCTAACAGAAACTTTTCTGGATATTTGCACCCTTTGAATGTACTCATAACAAGGTATCAAGGCCCACTTTGTGATCATCCAGAAACTTTCAAATGCATAGATTAAATGACAATTAAAAATTGAATCTTTATCATATGGGAAGATCCCACTTTTTCAAAAACCACTCAAACAAGCTCAACTTTCAAAACCCAAGCATATGCAGACTCACCAACACCAATCAAGCAAACCCACCAAAATTCATTTCAAAATTCAAAACTTGATTTCATGCGGCCATTTCATCAAACAGGTTGCAGACACAAATCAAACAAACATCAAACACTATATTGTGCAGTAAAATTGGCCTAACTTGTTCCCTAGTTAGCTCACACACAACTCAGTAGATCATCTAGGAAGTTTAACTAAGGACTAGCACCCCTGTGAGCTTGCCATTGCCATCAATGGTGAACAGCCGAAGCCAACCTTGCCACCCCATTGTGGACAGCAGGCTAGAGGAAGAACTAGCCGTGCCAACCTTGTCTAGGAGGCAGCCCACCGTCCACCGCCATTACCTGTCCCAGCCGCGAGCGTTGCCAAGCCCTGGACCACGCGCACAAGCCGCGCCCAGACCATGCCGAGCATGCGCCAGAGTGCCACCCTCGACCAGCGTCCATAGACCGTGCGCCGCCCTCACCGCATGCACGCACGATCGCCATAAACCCAGGAGACCTCCAGACACCCCCGTTTGCCGCCCCGTGCCATACAGCCACCGCCCGCCGTCAAAGACGCCGCCTCTGCCGCGCAGAGCACCACCCGTTCCAGACCAAACCGCACTGCCCCACGCCTTGAGACCATGTCGTTGAGCATCGCCAGGAGACACCGCACCGTCCCCTACCCTTGCCCATGCCTTTACTCGCCTGTAACCTCGCCCCCGATGAGCTCACCGTGCGCCTCGACGGTCCCCTCGCTCGACTATAAATAGAGGCCACCCCCGCACAATTTCTTCACACCATCTCACTCCCCTCTCCTCACTGACCGTGCCACACTGTTCTCAGAGCAAGGTGAGGACCACCCCGCCGGAATTTCACCGAAGCCCGCCGCCTCTAGAGAAGAAGGGAGCCAGCGATTGGAGCCACCCCAGTAGCTGCCGCGACCACCCCTGAGTTCACCGTCGTCGACTTCGTCGTTCGCCCGCCTCGCCGACCCTCGCCCGTACCCCGGTGAGCCCCCAGCACCCCTCACTGGCCGCGCTAGGTTTCGTTCTCGCCGGAGTTGTCTCGCGTCGACGATGAATCCCAGCCGTTAGATTATAACTAGATCGAACGATCCACGTTGCCCCATACCGCTTCGCCCAGCCCCATGTCACTGAAGAGTGGAGACACCCACTTAAGCATCCCGCGGGAGCACTGCGCTTAGCAGGCCGGCCCAGTAAATTTTCCCACGCAGCCCAGTTATTCAAATTAAACCTTTTTCTATTTCTTTTCAAATACACTTCTATACCCAACTTCAAAAATCAACCCAGATCGATTTAGTGCACCAAATTGAATGAAACCAATTTTGTTGGAAAGGTCTGTGAATCCTGAATCCAAGCCCGTTGGATTCAAGTCATTTGCATCCGTAGATCACCCATAGTAAAAATAACAAGGCAGAAGCTTTTCTGCATTCAAACATTTTTCAAATTTAAACCATAAAAGCTTTTGAGTTGATTCCAACTCTCAAAAATCACATTTAACCATACCTTTCAGAATATATAAAAATATATAGGTTTACTTGCAGAAATAATGTTCAAATAATAAAAGAATGCTACATAAGCATTTCTAGCCACTTTAATTAATTAAAATAAAAGGGTAAAACCTTATTAAATTGTGACACCACTTTAAATCACATTCCCATGGACTAAAATATGTGGTGATGACATGTGTCAACATGATCCCATATTTGGTTTGGAGAATATTAAATCTTAAGTAGTTTTTCAATGAGTAGAAATTACTTTTCTAAAAATAAAAAGAATTAAAGAAAGCCTTAACCTTGTAAGGTTAGAGATGATGCTATATCATCTATAGGACCCTTGTGTGTGATGATTGCAAGTAGTTAAGTATTGTTTGGTGATTGTGTACCTCGTATTTATTCATAGACGCTAGTACCGACCAAGGATACGAGGAGGAAGGAGGATACTACGAAGAAGAAGCCGAGGAGAACTTCAACCACTGCTCTGCACAAGGCAAGCTTATACTGATATTAATGAAAGCTGATACTATACCTATGCAAGCTAACCCTTGCAAGATACCCTACTGATGCAACCAACCCATACTTGTTCCATGACCACTATATGCCTTAAGCATATGTGATCATACCCATTTGATAAACCAATCCTAGTTTTACTTGCAAGCTTCTTACTTTATTTCTTTATCAAAGCTCACTTAGAGTTTACTTAAGTGACTGGTAGATTTTGGAAAGATGCTGAAGGTTGCATAAAGAGCATAAAATCTGGCCTAAGCTAGAAACCTTGATATCAGCCTAAGATATAAGTTTGGACTTAGTTGAAACTCCACTAGTTACTACCCCATCATCAGTACTACCCCCCCTACCTTAGATGCTAGTGCTAAGCATAAAATTTGATCAACTCTTGATGGGAATAATTGGTGGAAAATGGTTATGAAAACCTTGGAATGATGGATCATGCTATTGAAATGTTTTGGACATGTGTTTCCGAACACTTGATGATTCTGGTGATAAAAATGTTGAGGCATGAGCCTTAGCCCTTTATAAAACTGATGGTTGTCTGGATGCGATACCATTCCAATTTTATCGTACAACCACAATACCCGAATATTGGGTAGGGCTTGAATGGAAACTTATATTCCTTAGTATTAGTTCTCTCATGGCCAAGGTTTGAGCTGAGGCTACCTTGTGAAGATTGTCCACCTGTGCAGTACCCAAGATGACAGATGGTCATGGTTGGGAGGCCAAACTCACAGGAGAGGTGCTTATACTAGGGCGTGTAGTGGAAAGGTTAGGATTGATTATCCGCATACTGAGTATGGTGAATTCAGGATTTGTTCCTAATAGATGTATCGAATGTTGTGGTGAAAGTGTACAATCTCTGCAGAGTGTCAAACTATTCGAATAGCCGCGTCCGCGGTTATGGACAGTTGGACTGGCCATACTGTTCCCCCGTCAGACTTTTCAAAATGACCTGTGAAATGAATTGAGACTTTGACTTGACCACAACAGAGTTGTGATATGAAATACAAGTTCCCACTTAGGAATTATAAAATTGTGACTAGCTTTAGAACTTAGTAGAGATAAATCTGGCTTTTGCAAAACAACCCTAGAGCCTAGTGTCCTATTATACAAAAACCCCTTTACCTGTTAGTATTAGTTTGCGAGTACTTAAAGAGTACTCATGGCATGGTCCCTGGCTATTCCCATGGCCAGACTATGAAGAGGAGTACCTGGAAGATGGACCCCAGGAAGGTTACGACAACTAGGATCATCTCCCATCGTCAGCATTGCCTGTGACCCCGAAGATGGAGCTTCGCCTACGCTACCGTTATTATTACATATTCCGCTGCTTGATGTTGTATTAAGAACTGGATCATGAGATCCCTATTTGTGTAAGAACTTATGTATTGTTTGTAATGGATGAAGTACTATGGTATCCAATTCTGTTATGTCTCGCAAAAATGGTAATCCTGGGATTGCGATGTATGGCATAACAGGCATCAGGATTGAAAAACCGGGTGTTGACATGTCGGCAGGAGGAATTGCTGTTGACCCTGCCGAGGTTAAGGATGTTGAAGAATGGCAAGGCCCAACCACTCAAACCCAAGTTCGGGCATTTCTCGGATTAGTGGGATATTACCACAAGTTCGTAGAAGGATTCTCGAGCATGGCAAGACCCATGACCCAATTGTTGAAGAAAGATAAGAAGTTTGAATGGACGGACAAATGTGAAGCAAGATTTCAAGAGCTTAAGAAGAGATTGATTTCAGCCGCAATCTTGATTATGCCGGATATCACGAAGCCTTTTGATGTGTTTTGTGACGCATCGAAGATCGGTCTCGGATGTGTGCTGATGCAAGAAGGAAAATTCATATCTTATTCGACAACTGAAGCAACATGAGCAGAATTACCCTACCCATGATCTCAAACTAGCAGCCGTAGTTTTAGCCTTGAAGACATGGCGGCATTACCTCATGGGTAACCGTTGTGAGATTTATTCGGATCACAAGAGCATGAAGTATATTTTCACCTAGAAGGAGCTTAATATGAGGCAAAGGAGATGGATAGATCTAATCAAGGACTATGACCTTGACATTCACTATCACCTCGGCAAAGCCAATGTGGTAGCAGATGCTCTTAGCAGATTGCCGTGTCGATTGAAGACCATGATTCTGAAGGAGCAACCAAGTTTGCACAAGGAGTTGGAAGATTTCAGAATGGAGCTGGTTAGTGAAGGATTTTTGGCTAAAATAGAACTTCAACCCACTTTGATTAGTCAGATCAAGGAGGCGCGGAAAGGAAATGCTAGTATCTACAGAATGAAACATTGTATCAGTACAGGGAAGGTATCCAGATTCACCAAAGATGAAAGAGTTTTGTGGTACAAAGGACGTATTTGTGTGCCAGCAGATTCAGAATTGAAGCAAGCTATTTTGAAACAAGCCCATGATACTCTTTATTCTATCCACCCCGGAGGAACGAAGATGTATCAGGATTTGAAGGAGCAATTTTGGTGGCATAAGATGAAGAGATAAATCAGAAGCTACATAGCCAAATGTGATATCTGTCAGATAGTCAAAGCGGGACATCATAGACCTGCAGGACTTTTCCAACCCTTGCAGACTCCAGAATGGAAATGGGATTATGTTGGAATGGATTTTATCACTGATAGTTTGCCTACGTCTAGTAGGGGAATGACTCTATCTGGGTCATAGTGGATAGACTATCCAAAGTAGCCCATTTCTTACCGGTCAAGACCACTTATCAGAGTTTGCAGCTAGCAGAGCTGTACATTGCTAGGATAGTCAGTTTTCATGGAGTCCCCAAGAACATTGTGTTGGATCACGAAACCCAGTTTACCTCAAGGTTTTGGAAGAAAGTCCAAGAAGGATTAGGAATAAGACTGGATTTCAGCATAGCCTATCACCCTCAGACTGATGGACAAACGGAGGGAGTAAACCAAATACTTAAAGATATGTTGAGAGCTTGTGTGTTGGAATATGGATCAAAATGGGAAGACTGTCTGCCTTTCACAAAATTTTCATATAACAATAGTTACCAAGCCAGTTTGCAAATGGCCCCATTTGAATTCATGTATGGAAGAAAATGCCATACCCCGCTAAATTGGTCGGAAGTCAGAGAGAGTCAGATTTTTGGACACGACATCCTACGATAAGACAAAGCGAAAGTTCACAAGATTCGTGAGCACCTCAAGACCGCCCAATCCAGACAGAAGAGTTTTTTTGATAAGAGACGTCAAGAACTAGCCTTCAACATCGGAGATTTTGTGTATCTTAAAGTATAACCCTTGAAAGGAATGCAACATTTCCAACTCAAAGGAAAGTTAGCCCGCATATCGGACCCTTTAAGATTTTGAATCGCCAAGGAGAAGTATCTTATCAATTGGAACTGCCGGAGGAGATGTCAGCTGTTCATAATGTGGTTCATATCTCATTACTTCGCAAATGCCTAGAAGCCCCGGAGAAGACCAAAGTTTTCAAGAATATTGATCACATAACCATCGAGATCAACGATGACCTAACATATCCTAAAGTACCCATTCACATTTTGGAAGAAGCCTTTGGAACCACCAGGACCCGGAGTATCAAGTTTCTCAAGATCTAGTGGAGTAACCACACTGAAGAAGAAGCTACATGGGAGTGAGAGGATTACATTAGGACTAAGTTTCCAGATCTCTTTAAATCCTTGTTTTCTTTCCCTTCAAACTCAGGACGAGATTTTGTTTAAGGGAGGAAGATTTGTAACATACCAAAAATATTAATCAAGACAATCAAGTTCCAATCACCCAAATTTAGGGTTAAGAAAAACTTTTGTTATTAAAATCAATATAAATGCATGTGTGTATGTGATGAATGCTTGCCATGACTCGTTTGATTTCTATGAATGGCAAGGATTGGTTTAAAGATGAAAACAACATCATCTAAATCATTTCCAAGAAGAATCAAATCAACAGAAATTCAATATAAACAATATGAGCTAATGGTCATTTTGACCAAAGTTAACTAACAGACCACTTTGAGTGTTTCTAGTCCAAGTTTTCTAACAGAAACAAATCCAATTATTTTCACCCCTTGCTAGAGCAAGTAAAAGTAAAACCAAGCCCACTTTGCAAACCAGCAGAAATAGAATTCAAATCTATTCAAATGACATTTGAAAATTTAACCAAGTGTAGGTACTAAGATCACCATTTCTCAAAAACTGAATCAAACCAGTTCACCTTGGCAAACCCAAGCAACCAAATACTACCAAGTATATGACTAGTACACTCACAAAAATTCATTCAAAAATTTCAAAATAAATCTCTTTCGGCCATTTCATCAAACACCTTCTGAGCACAAATCAAATAAAGCAACAAACACTATATTGAACAGTGTTCTTGCCAAACTTGTTCCCTCTACAGCCCTCACAACACCCCCAGTATGTCACACACCTTGTCTATGTAGCCCTAGTCCACTGTACACATGACCAGTTCATCAATGGCATACCTGGCCGAGCACATTTTCCACCCCCACCGGTGATAGAACGATGCTGTAAGATCCCTCCTTTGTAAAAGAAAGGATCCCTGTGATTGCAATCTAGTCCCTGGATCAATGCTAGCATCCACAGTTTAAGATGAAGTACACATATACAAAGGTCATTATTACATGTCATTCTAGAGACAAACATAGTCTTTTACAACTCCATGGCCACAGGCCTAATACAAGAGTTTAAATATGTAATAAGATAAATAAGTCTTCATCTTCATGTGCCATAGACAATCATGTTCAGTGTAGACTCATAACCCCTAATCACCATCAGAATAACCTGCAACATCACAAGTTACAGCCATAGTGGGTCAATACATTGGAATAGTATTGGCAAGTCATACCTTAGAGTAATATTGGCAACTGGATACTATATGCATATTTGGCTAAGTGTAGCTTAGGCTTTGCTTTGCTCAAAATATGTTTTACCTATTAGTTGAAAACACTAAGTTTTTCTTTGTCGAAATCTTTCCCAAGGAAACACCAATAGAAATTGGTGAACCTTCACCCTTGTTCAACCACAAGTTTTACTTAGAAATTGGGATGTGGAGATTCTTGATAGCTTCCATGTCTTGATGCTCAAGTTGTCCAATACCAGGGACATGGCTAAGTACTTAGATTCTTCCATCTATAGAGGTTGTGCACTTTCCCCATAAGACTTGATTTTCACCAAGACAGGACTTTTCAGAAGCCTTCCCTTAGACCAAATGGACGCGCTCCAACCTATCATCCCACTACCACCAACTATCCAAATGGCTAAGTTATTGCAACCTATATGATCCAGGCAGACCCCATATTGCCAAGTGGCTGCACTAGAAGCTTCTTAACATATGGCATCTCAAATCCCTTTGTTCCTGGGTGGCTTCCCACAAGTGAGATACACAAGGTAAACCATATAAATGGGCCTTGTGTAACCACTCAACATAAACCATTCCTTCCATTCCACCCAGGTGTTTCATGTAGGGTTTCGTAGCATGGAAAACAAAAAAATTCTATCGCATATAAACAAACAAGCCAAGATCTATCTACTAGATTGTACCAACGAGTCGATGGAATAACTCACCCTCGAAGATTCCAAAGTGTTTAACGAGAGCGGATTCTCGTGGGTGATGTAGTCGTACTCTTCCCGATCTCAAGATCGTGTAGACGATCCTTCCGGCGCTGCGTTCCGGCAGCGCTCCCGCAGTCGGTGACACGTTCGGTACTCGACGAAGACCTTCCTCTCCCTTGTTCCAGTAGGCAGCGGAGGTTGTAGCACTCTCCTCGCGATTCCGGCAGCACAACGGCGTGGTACCGGAAGTAGAGGGGAGATCTCGTAGGGCTTCGCCTTAAGCAGGAGCGAGTATGGTGGACTATGAGAGAGCCCTCGACGATCTAGTGTTTAGACACGCCGAGGAGGGGGAAAGCCAGCGGCTAGGGTTAGCTAGGCGGCGGCGGCGGTTTGCCCTAGGGCGGCGGCGGCGGCAATGGAGGTGGCGGTGTCGGCGGCTAGGGTTTAGAGGTGGAGGTGTTGGGTGTCTAGGAGGGGAGCCCTGCCCCTCCTTTTATAGGTGGAGGGGCCGACCAAGGGGAGGGGAGTCCCTCCCCAACTCGTCTTGGAGGTGGGCCGGCGGTGGAGGGGAGGAACTCCTCCCCAACTCGATCTCCACCTCCCTCTCCACTTCCCAAAAAATAGCCGTTTGACTTTTTCAAACTAGGATTTGATTAAACCCTTTATTTTGTTCAGCGATGACACATAGTACATGATGCAATCATACCAACTTGATATAACACATTCATGTACCCTTCCCTCCGGAGTGCCGGACATTCCGGAAACTTCTAGAACATTCTTGATGAAAACACCGGAACCATTCTCCAACTCCGAAACAGGACTTTCCTTATATGAATCTTATTCTACGGACCATTCCGGATCTCCTCGTGATATCCCTGATCCCATTCGAGACTCCGAACAACATTCGGACTCTTTCTCATCATTCCATAACTACTCAAACAACGTCGAATCCTTAAGTGCGTCTCCCTACGGTTCGTGAATTATGCGGACATGATCGAGACACTTCTCCGAACAATAACCAATAGAGGAATCTGGAAATTCATATGGCTCCCACATATTTCTACGATTACTTTGCAATCGAATGAACCACTTACATACGATACCAATTTCCCTTTGTCTCACGATAGTTTACTTATCCGAGGTTATGATCGTCGGTATCTCTGCGTACCTAGTTCAACCTCGTTACCGATAAGTACTCTTTTCTCGTTCCCGTGATATGTGATCCCTTGTGAGCCAGTCACATGCTTGCAAGCTAATTGGATGACATTTCACCGAGAGGGCCCAGAGTATATCTATCCGTCATATGGATGGACAAATCCCACTCTTGATCCATGTGTCTCAACCAATACTTTCCAAACACTCAATGCCACCTTTATAGCCACCTTGTTACGGTGTGGTGTTTGATGTCATCAAATCATCCATCCGGTAAAGGTGATATGCATGATCTCATGGTCGAAGGAATTAGGTTACTATGTATCAGAAAGCATATAGCAATTGAACTATTAAAATGACTTGATCTTTATGCTACGCTTTTCTATAGGAGTATGTCCACCATATCATTCTCCTAACGATATGATCTTGTTGTTAATAACATCTCAATGTTCATGATAGGGAAACCACAATCATTTATTAACCAACAAGCTAGTAATGTATAGAGGCTTTACTAGGGACTTCAATTTAAGTTTACAAATCACACAAGTATTAATGTTTCCTTATTAATACTATTATAGCATGAATGTAAACATTTAAAATAAACACAAAGATATAATAATAACTATATTTATTATTGCCTCTAGGGCATATCTCCAACAGTCTCCCACTTCCACTAGAGTCATCTAATCTATATTACATGGTAATATACCGAACACCCATGGCAGTTTGGTGTTGGTCATGTTTTGCCCTCGGGAGATGTTTAGTCAACGGATCCGCCACATTTAGATTTGTGTGTACTTTGCAAATCTTTATGTCCCCATCTTGGACATGTTCTCGAATAGCGTGAAAACGTAGCTTGATGTGCTTCAGCTTCTGGTGTGACCTTCGTTCTTGCGCATTGGCTATGGTGCCCATGTTATCATAGTAGATAGACATTGGGTCCAGCACACTAGGAACCACACCCAGCTCTGTAATGAACTCTTTCATCCATATCGCTTCTTGTGAAGCCTCCGAAGCAGCCATGTATTCCGATTCAGTTGAAGATCTCGCCACAACGCTTTGCTTTGCACTCCTCCAGCTAACTTTTGCACCATTCAAAATAAATACGTATCCAGATTGTGATTTAGAATAATCCGGATCGGTGTTCCAACTAGCATCGGTGTAACCATTAACAACGAGTTGTTCATCACCTCCATAAGAAAGAACCATATTCTTAGTTCTTCTCAAGTACTTAAGGATGTTTTTGACCGTTGTCCAATGATCCACTCCTGGATCACTTTGATATCTGCTAGTTAAACTAACAGCATATGCAATGTCGGGTCTAGTACATAGCATGACATACATTAGAGATCCTATGGCTGAGGCATAGGGAGTCTTACTCATCCTTTATCTATCTTCCGCCGATGTCGGACTTTGAGTTTTACTCAAGGTCGTATTGGGCAACATGGGCAAGAACCCTTTCTTGCTATCTTCCATTCCAAACCTCTTTAGAACTTTGTCCAAATATTTACTTTGTGACAATGATATTAGGCGTCTCGATTTATCTCTATAAGTCTTTATGCCTAATATGTAAGCTGCTTCGCCAAGATCCTTCATTAAAAACTATTATTCAAATATTCCTTGACACTATTAAGAAGGTCTACATCATTCCCAATCAACAATATGTCATCCACATATAGTATTAAGAATGCTACAGAGCTCCCACTCACTTTCTTGTAAATACAAGCTTCTCCATAAGTTTGTATAAAACCAAAACTTTTGATTACCTTATCAAAACGTTGATTCCAACTTCGAGATGCTTGCTTCAATCCATAGATGGACCTTTGAAGTTTGCATACCTTGTTAGCATCTTTAGGATCGACAAAACCTTTGGGTTGCATCATATACAACTCTTCATCAATGTCTCCATTGAGGAATGCTGTTTTGACATCCATCTGCCATATCTCATAATCATAATATGCAGCGATTGCTAACATAATCCTCACAGACTTTAGCTTCGCTACAGGTGAGAAATTCTCATCCTAGTCAACTCCTTGAATTTGTCGAAACCCTTTTGCGACAAGTCGAGCTTTATAGACAGTAACATTACCATCAGCATCTGTTTTCTTCTTGAAAATCCATTTGTTCTCGACAGCCTTCCAGCCATCCGGTAAGTCCACCAAAGTCCATACTTGGTTTTCGTACATGGATCCAATCTCGGATTTCATGGCTTCTTGCCATTTGTTGGAATCTGGGCTCATCATCACTTCCTCATATGTCGCGGGGTCATCGGTGTTGTCCACCAACATGACACTCATAACGGGATCATACCAATCTGGAGTGGTACGAGTTCTCGTTGACCTGCGAGGCTCTGTAGCAACTACAACCGAAGTTTCATGATCATCATCATTAGCTTCCTCTCTTATTAGTGTAGGCACCACAAGAACTTCTTCCGGTGTTGTGCTACTCGCAATTTCGAGAGAAGGTTCGACAACCTCGTCGAGTTCTACTTTCCTTCCAGTCACTTCTTTCGAGAGAAATTCCTTCTCTAGAAAGGATCCATTCTTGGCAACGATTGCCTTCGGATCTATGATAGAAGGTATACCCAATAGTTTCCTTCGGGTATCATATGAAGATGCATTTTTCCGCTTTGGGTTCAAGCTTGTCCGGCTGTAACTTCTTTACATAGGCTTTGCAACCCCAAACTTTAAGGAACGACAATCTTGGTTTCTTCCCAAACCATAATTCATACGGTGTCGTTTCAACGGATTTAGATGGTTCCCTATTTAAAGTGAATGCGGCTGTTTCTAATGCATAACCCCAAAATGATAGCGGTAAATCTATAAGTGACATCATAGAACGAACCATATCTAAGAGAGTTCGATTACGCCGTTCGGACACACCATTACGCTGTGGTGTTCCTGGCGGTGTCAATTGTGAAAGTATTCCGCATTTCTTCAAATGCTCGCCAAACTCGTAACTCAGATATTCACCTCCACGATCAGAACATACAAATTTAATCTTCTTGTTACGTTGATTCTCTACCTCACTTTGAAATTCCTTAAACTTCTCGAAGTTTTGGACTTATGTTTCATGAAATAGATATACCCATATCTACTCAGGTCATCCGTGAAGGTAAGAACATAACAATAACCACCGTGCGAAGCTACACTCATTGGACCACACACACATCGGTATGTATGATTTCCAATAAGTCCGTAGCTCGCTCCATCATACCAGAAAATGGAGTCTTAGTCATTTTACCCATCAGACATGCTTCGCATCTTTCAAGTGATTCGAAATCAAGTGATTCAAGAAGTCCATCGGAATGGAGTTTCTTCATACGCTTCACTCCAATATGACCAAGACGACAGTGCCACATATAGGTCGAGTTATCGCTCGATTTCAAACGTTTAGCCTCAATGTTATTAATATGTGTATTTCCACTATCGAGATTCAATAAGAATAGACCATCTATCAAAGGTGCATGTGCATAAAACATATTACTCATATAAATCGAACAACCATTATTCTCGGACTTAAACAAGTAACCGTCTCGCAATAAACAAGATCCCGATATAATGTTCATGCTTAACGCAGGCACCAAATAACAATTATTTAAGTATAAAACTAATCTCGATGGTAGATGAAAGGGTAGAGTGCCGACCGCGATCACATCAACCTTTGATCCGTTTCCCACGCGCATCGTCACCTCGTTCTTCGCTAGCTTCCGTTTATTCTGCAGCACCTGTTTCAAGTTACAAATATGAGCAACCGAACCAGTATCAAATACCCAGGCACTACTACGAGTACTAGTGAGATACACATCAATAACATGTATATCAGATATACCTTTCTTCTTGATGTTGTTGTTCTTCAAATCCGCCAAGTACTTTGGGCAATTCCGCTTCCAGTGACCTTCTCCCTTGCAGTAAAAGCACTCAGTATCAGGCTGAGGTCCAGCCCTGGTCTTCTTCATCGGCGCGGTAACTTTCTTACCACCCTTCTTGAAGTTTCCCTTTTGCTTAGACTTGCCTTTCTTGAATTTGGTGGTCTTATTGACCATCAACACTTGGTGCTCTTTCTTGATCTCCACTTCTGCAGATTTCAACATGGCAAACAGTTCTGGCAACTGCTTGTTCATGTTTTGCATATTGTAGTTCATCACAAAGTTCTTGTAACTTGGTGGTAGTGATTGGAGGACACGGTAAATCCCCAAAGCATTCCTTGAATCACTATACCCAAGCTTTGAAGTTTGTTTGCGTGCCCAGACATCTTAAGCACATGCTCACTGACGGAACTGCCCTCTTCCATCTTGCAGTTAAAGAACTTTTCATCAGCCTCATAGCTCTCAATTGCCGCGTGAGTCTCAAAGATCAATTTGAGATCACGGAGAATATCATGTGGGTCTGAATTCTCAAACCTTTTCTGAAGCTCCGATTCTAAACCATACAATATAGCACACTGAACTGTGGAGTACTGAGTCTTCCGAGCGAGGTAAACATTCTTTACTTCGTCGGCAGCATCAGCTGCAGGCGGGTCACCCAGCGGTGCATCCAGCACATAGGTCAAATGACCAGTTGTGAGGACAATCCTCAAATTGCGGAACCAATCCACGAAGTTGCTTCCATTGTTTTTCAACTTTTCTTTCTCTAGGAACACATTAAAATTGATGGTAGGGGCCGCCATTGATCTACAACATATTTGCAATAGTTTAGACTAAGTTTATGACAAATTGAATTCTAATTAATAGTTAAACTAATCTAGGTGAACTCCCACTCAAAACAATATCCCTCACATTGTTTTAGTGATCACACTAACCAAATCGACCATATCAACACCGATCATTACGAGAGTTGATATAGTTTCAATGGTGAACAATCGACATGTTCATCATATCTACTAAATGATTCATGCTTTACCAATCGGTGATCCGTGTTCCGAGACCATGTCTGTACATGCTAGGCTCTTCAAGATCAAACCTTAGCTTCCGCATGAGCAAATCTGGCTTTCTCACGTTGTATACACTTGCGGAATCTAACACACCTGATCATCACGTGGTGCTTCGAAACAACAAGCTTTAGCAATGGTGCTAACTAAGGGTGAACACTTTATGACTTGAAATTCATGTGCATGAGGGATCATCTTATAATGCTACCGTCGTCTACTAAGCAATACAAGATGCATAAAGGATTAACATCACATGCAATTCATAATATGTGATATGATATGTCCTTTCTTCTTTGTGCTTCCGATCTCCATCTTCAAGCACGAACATGATCTCCATCATCACCGGCATTGCATCAAGGTCAATGACGCTTCTCCATGGTTGTCGTCCACCGGTTTCAACTATTACAACTACTTTGAATAGACACACGGGTCTTAACATAAATTAAAGACAACCATATGGCTCCTGCCAGTTGCCAACTTACAATAAGGAACAATGCATACATCAAATATAATCACAATCATGGCCATATCACATCACTGCACACCCCTGCAAAACAAAGTTAGACGCCTCTACTTTCTTTGCATGTTTTACGTGGTTTGGGGCTTTCAATAAGTGTCGTTCTAACTTACGAACATGAACCACAACATTGATACTAGTATTGTTAATCACCCGTTGTAAATTGGATCTTAACTATGCTAGGAGAAACAGGCACCCGCAAAGCCACTTATGCAATACAAGTTGCATGTCAAGCGTGGAGCAAGTCTCATGAACGATGTCATGTAAGCTTAGCTCGGGCCGCTTCATCCCAACATCCCGCAAGATGCAAAGTACACAAGAAGCAATCGACAATAAAAGCATCAACGCCCACAATGACCATTGTGTTCTACTCGTGCAATAGATCTACATATAGACACGGCTCTGATACCACTGTAGGGTTTCGTAGCATGGAAAACAAAAAATTTCTATAGCATACAAACAAAGAAGCCAAGATCTATCTACTACATTGTAGCAACGAGTCGATGGAATAACTCACCCTCGAAGATTCCAAAGTGATTAACGAGAGCGGATTCTCGTGGGTGATGTAGTCGTACTCTTCCCGATCTCAAGATCGTGTAGACGATCCTTTCGGCGCTGCGTTCCGGCAGCGCTCCCGCAGTCGGTCACACGTTCGGTACTCGACGAAGACCTTCCTCTCCCTTATTCCAGCAGGCAGCGGAGGTTGTAGCACTCTCCTCGCGATTCCGGCAGCACAATGGCGTGGTACCGGAAGTAGAGGGGAGATCTCGCAGGGCTTCGCCTTAAGCGGGAGCGAGTATGGTGGACTATGAGAGAGCCCTCGACGATCTAGGGTTTAGACACGCCGAGGAGGGGGCAAGCCGGCGGCTATGGTTAGCTAGGCGGCGGCGGCGGCGGTTTGCCCTAGGGCGGTGGCGGCGGCAGTGGAGGTGGCGGCACCGGCGGCTAGGGTTTAGAGGTGGAGGTGTTGGGTGTCTAGGAGGGGAGCCCTTCCCCTCCTTTTATAGGTGGAGGGGCCGGCCAAGGGGAGGGGAGTCCCTCCCCAACTCGGCTTGGAGGTGGGCCGGCGGTGGAGGGGAGGAACTCCTCCCCAACTTGGTTTCCACCTCCCTCTACACTTCCCAAAAAATAGCCGTTTGACTTTCAAATTGCCGTTTGACTTTTTCAAACTAGGATTTGATTAAACCCTTTATTTTGTTCAGCGATGACACCTAGTACATGATGCAATCATACCAACTTGATATAACACATTCATGTACCCTTCCCTCCGGAGTGCCGGACATTCCGGAACCTTCTAGAACATTCTCGATGAAAACACTGGAACCATTCTCCAACTTCGAAACAGGACTTTCCTTATATGAATATTATTCTCCGGACCATTCCGGATCTCCTCGTGATATACCGGATCCCATTCGAGACTCTTTATCATCATTCCATAACTACTCAAACAACGTCGAATCCTTAAGTGTGTCTCCCTACGGTTCGTGAATTATGCGGACATGATCGAGACAATTCTCCGAACAATAACCAATAGAGGAATCTGGAAATTCATATGGCTCCCACATATTTCAACAATTACTTCGCGATCGAATGAACCACTTATGCGGTTCGTTAATGTTACGGTGTGGTGTTTGATGTCATGGTCGAAGGAATTAGGTTACTATGTATCAGAAAGCATATAGCAATTGAACTATTAAAATGACTTGATCTTTATGCTACGCTTTTCTATAGGAGTATGTCCACCATATCATTCTCCTAACGATATGATCTTGTTGTTAATAACATCTCAATGTTCATGATAGGGAAACCACAATCATTTATTAACCAACAAGCTAGTAATGTATAGAGGCTTTACTAGGGACTTCAATTTAAGTTTACAAATCACACAAGTATTAATGTTTCCTTGTTAATACTATTATAGCATGAATGTAAACATTTATCATAAACACAAAGATATAATAATAACTATATTTATTATTGCCTCTAGGGCATATCTCCAACATTTCATTCACTTAGTTTTTTTATTAAGAAAAACACAATTCCAAAGACTTAGAAATATTTTATTAACCACCCTTGTTTGCTACTAGCTAGGCTAAGCATGTTATAGATAAGCATCTTAACTTAGAAATTTCTAGCAATTCTACAACTACGAGGATTTCCCAAGCATAGCATATAGACCAAAATATTCATGCAAGTCTAGCAAAATATTTCTAGTGCATAGTTGAAAAACTTAGGAATAACATCATGAAGCACCACTTGCCTTGGTAGTTTGGAGAGTAGCTACAATCCTCACAATCACAATCACTATTTGCACCAAAATCTACACATAAAATAATGGCACAAAATCACATACACAATTAATACAAGCAAACATACATGAATGTATGCAATATGCCATGTGATGATTTTCTACACTAAACAAGACAAGTGCACTGTACTGAATCATAGACAAGTACAAAACAATCCAAAATAAACTTTATTTGATTAGCAAAAACTTTTCCAAATAATTAATATACACAAAATAGGCCTACACATGTTTCTGTAAAAACAACCATTTTAACAGAGGCAAAACTTTAAACACATTGCATAAATGGAAAGGATTTCCTCTCCTGATTCCATTGATATAAAATTTGTCAAATTTGGACGTGGGAATCAAAAGTTATGATTTAAACAAATTTAACCATCTAATTGATCTAATTCAAATTTTTAAAACGAAACTCGTGCCACGCGGCAGCGTCCGGTTGGTTGGTACCGCTTCGTGCTGGATCGCGCTTGCGAACCGTTAGATCTAACTAAAACGTGCGGCCAGATCTGCTCCTTACCTCTTCGTCACAGATCTAATCTTATACGTTGGATCTAGATCCTACGGCCACAGATCTATCGACCACAGACGGACGGTGGCGGCTCTGTCAGAGTCATTGCCGATGTTCTAGGTCGCGCAGGAGAGGTAGAAGGGCTTCCTATGCTCGCCGTGTGTTGCTGATACTCGAGGTAGGCTTCATTGGCGAAGGGGCGCGCAGAGGTGGTCGCTGGAGCTCGTCGGAGTCGTGCGCGGCGTCGGGGGGTTGCAGACGTCAATGTTGCCGAGGCTCTACGCCGTCCTTGCACGAATAAAACGCATCAGGGGGTGCGCAAAGTCATAGTGAGCAAGATAGTTTCAAGGAGAGACAAGGAAAACGCATGACGTGAGTCGCGTGGTCGAAGGAAGCATGCTATCATGAACGAGACCGAGTGGGGTGGACGGAGCTTACCGGAATCATCCGCCGGAGTGGCTCGGTACCGCGGCGGTGCGAGCAAAATTGCGGGCAGCCTGGTGGCGCTTCTGGCTAGCTCTGTTGGGGGAAATGGTCACGAGGGGGAGGGGTTTATGTAGCCATAGCGTGGGCGGAAATCACTCGCTGAATCAATGCAATTAAGCGCGGCATCAGTGGGGGAAACGGCAGCGGCGAGGTGGTCGTCGGCGTTGATTGAGGACGAAGGGCTGACATGGTAGTGAGGGCCTAGTCGTCAGCGAGTGGGTACGCGTGTGCGGGGTAGGAAACTAGGGGAGAGGGGGCAATGTCCTGGGTGGGATTGGGGGCTGTTAGTGGTGCTGGGCCAAAAGGCTGGCGCCAGGTTTTATTTTTTTCCTTTTTCTTTTCTTTTTCTGTTTGATTTTCTATAAATGATTTTCAAACCCTAATTCAAACAAGTTTGATTTCAAATCTTCTCTTGATTTTTATACAGTGAACTTTGTACTCAAATGTGTGTCAAACACTTTTGTTTACTCAAAAACACTTTGATCAACTGAAAAATAAAATAAAACCATGCCTTTATGGGATATAAATAATAGGCATAAAAATTGGTTTTATATTCATACTTTGCTTTGAAATCTTTGACTAAGCTTTGGAAACTCTTAAGTTTGAACTCAAAACATTACTGAATAAAATAAGTATCTTTCTCATTAGAAAGTAGCACTAAGGCTAGAGCATACTTACATAAAATAATGAGCAACATATGCTACTGTTTTTGAAATGGTTTTGAAATGGAACCCTAAATGATCATGGATGCATGGATGATATGCATGAGTTTTGAAACATGATTTTAGGGATGTTACAAATATAACCCCCTTAAGGTGAATCTCGCCCTCGAGATTCGGGTTGGCTAGCAAATAGGTGAGGGTGGTCTTTCCGAAGATCATCTTCTCTTTCCCATGTTGCTTCTTCTTCGGAATGATGGTTCCATTGAACTTTGCAGAATTTGATAGTCTTAGTCCGAGTAACTCTTTCTGCAGTCTCAAGAATCTTGATAGGTTTCTCCTCATAAGTGAGATCACTTTCCAATTGGACCTCTTCCAAAGGTATAGTATCCTTCAAAGAAGTCTCTTCCATTTCTGGATGGCATTTCTTAAGCTGACTCACACGAAACACATTATGAACAGCTGACAAAGACTCTGGCAATTCAATCTCATAAGCTACTTCTCCTTTACGACTCAGAATCTTGAATGTTCCAACATATCTTGGGGCCAATTTACCTTTGACACCAAACCTCTTCACTCCACGAAGTGGTGACACTCTAAGATAAGCTCTATCACCTACTTCATAGGTGACTTCTCTATGCTTAGGATCTGCGTAGCTCTTTTGTCGGGATTGTGCTATCTTTAGTCTGTCCTTAACTAGCTTGAATTTCTCTTCAGCCTCTTTGATTAGTTCTGGTCCGAACAAACTTCTTTCTCCCACACCATTCCATAGCAATGGGGTGGTACACTTTCTCCCATAGAGAAACTCAAATGGTGCCATCTCAATACTAGCTTGATAGCTCTTATTGTAAGAGAATTCTGCGTAAGGTAGACTTTCATCGCAACTGGCTCCATAATCTAGAGCACATGCCCTCAACATATCTTCAAGAATATGATTGGTCCTTTCTGTTTGTCCATCAGTCTGAGGATGAAAAGCAGTGCTGAATTCCAACCTCGTTCCCAATGACTCATGTAGTTCCCTCCAAAAATGAGAAGTGAATTGAGTTCCCCTATCAGACACAATACTCTTGGGTACTCCATGTAGACAAACAATTCTACTCATATAGATCTTGGCTAACTTAGCACTTGTGTAGGTTGTCTTCACGGGTATGAAATGAGCCACTTTAGTTAGGCGATCCACTACTACCCAAATAGAATCATATCCTGACCTGGTCCTTGGAAATCCGGTGATGAAATCCATACCAATCTTGTCCCACTTCCAATCAGGAATAGGTAGTGGTTGTAACAATCCTGCTGGTTTCTGATGTTCCGCTTTCACTCTAATACATAAATCACACAAAGCAATATGTTCGGTGATGTCCTTCTTGAGATTATTCCACCAAAATCTTTCCTTCATATCCATGTACATTTTGGTGTTACCCAGATGAATGGAATATGGTGAGTTATGTGCTTCTTGTAATATCAATTTCCGAAGCTCTGGATCTTGTGGAACACAGATATGTTTTCCATGCCATAAAGTACCATGTTCGTCTTCATGGAATCCTTTGGCTTTCCCTTTGCCAATCTTTTCCTTAATGTCTTCAATTTCCTTGTCTGTCTTCTGGGCTTCTTTGATTGTCCAACAAAGTGGGTTGAACATCCAAAGACATGAGATGTCCCTCAGGCACAATCTCTAATCTGAGATCTCTGAATTGGGCACACAGATCATCTGGCAATTCTCCCTTAGTAAGGCCATTCACAAAAACTTTACGGCTTAGAGCATACGCTACAACATTTGATTTACCGGGGTGGTATTGCAAACTCAAGTCATAGTCCTTGATGAGTTCTAGCCATCTTCTTTGTCTCTTGTTAATTTCTTTCTGGGTGAATATATACTTCAAACTCTTGTGATGTGTGAACACTTCACAACGTTTTCCCAAAAGATAATGTCTCCATGTTTTGACTGCATGGACAACAGAGCCTAACTCTAAATCATGAGTAGGGTAGTTTACTTCATGAGTTTTGAGTTGTCTCGAGGCATAAGCCACAACTTTCCCTTCTTGCATAAGTACTGCACCTAATCCATGATGAGATGCATAAAAATATACTTGGAAATCTTTCTCCAAATCTGGCAAACATAAGACTGGTGCTATCACTAGTCTCTTCTTCAATTCTTGAAAACTGAGTTCACATCCTTCAGACCAAGAAAATTTCTTGTCTTTCTTTAGCAATTATGTCATAGGCTTAGCTACCTTGGAGAAATTCTCGATAAATCTTCTGTAGTATCCTGCCAAGCCAAGGAAACTACGAACCTCTTTTACTGACTTAGGTGATTCCCATTTAGTTACAGCTGATACTTTAGCAGGATCAACTGCTACACCATCTCCTGACACAACGTGTCCAAGAAATCCAACTTCATTTAACCAAAATTCACACTTGCTGAATTTGGCATACAACTTATGCTCTCTAAGCTTCTCAAGTATCAAACGTAGATGTCCTTCATTCTCTTCTTTGCTCTTGGAGTAGATTAGAATGTTATCGATGAATACGACAACAAACTTGTCAAGGAACTCCATGAACACTTTGTTCATCATGTTCATGAAATAAGCTGGTGCATTAGTTAAACCAAATGGCATCACGGTATACTCATACAAACCATACCTTGTAGTGAAAGCTGTCTTAGGTATGTCTTGTTCCCTTATCTCGAGCTGGAAATAACCTGACCGGAGATCAATCTTTGAGAACACACAGGCTCCTTCTAACTGATCAAACAAGTCATTGATTCTATGCAAAGGGTATTTGTTCTTGATAGTCACCTCATTGAGTGAACGGTAATCTATGCATAACCTTTGACTTCTATCTTTCTTCTCCACAAACAAAACTGGTGCGCCCCAAGATGAAGAACTTAGTTGGATAAAACCTTTCTGCAACTGTTCTCCAAGTTGTTTCTTGAGTCCTTTCAGTTCATCAACTGACATCTTGTACGGTCTCTTTGCTATTGGTCCAGATCCTGGTAGCAAATCGATCAAAAGTTCCACATCTCTATCTGGTGGCATTCCCGACAATTCTTCCGGAAACACATCTGGATATTCACTCACAATTGGCACACTGTCTATGCTAACCCCCTTAAGAGAATTTAGCTTACTTCCTTTTGATTCAAAGTTAGACTTGAATCTAATCCGTTTCTTTTCCGGGGTTGTGAGTGCAACAGTACGATTGGCACAATCTAGTACTCCTTCATACTTGGTCATCCAATCCATTCCCAAAATTACATCCAGTCCTTGGGAATCTAGGATTATCAGACTCACTGGAAACTTATGCTTTCCAAACTCTATCACTAGATCCCGGCATCCAAGACTTACAATCATGTCTCCACCAGGAGAATTTACTTTTATTGGACACGCAATGTTTTCAGTTGAAAACCCATTTCTATCAACAAATGCTTTTGATATGAATGAATGTGATGCACCAGTATCAAAAAGAACAAGTGCTGGAATAGAATTGAGTTTGAACTTACCAGCAACAGCATCAGGTTCCTCATAGATTTCCTCCACATTGATGTGGTTCACTTGTCCCTTTTGAAAAGGGTTGGGCTTGTTGGGTCCTTCAACTTTCTTTTCTGGGCATTCATTTGCATAATGGCCCATCTTCTTGCACTTGAAACATTCAACCTGACTAAGATCCTTCTTGACAGGCTGGTTTGCACTGCCACTTCCACTTCCATTGTGGTGGCTCTTATATCCACCCTTGTGATTCTTGTACTTATCGTTGTCATGACTACGGTGGTGCTTGTTGTCATGATAACGGTTGTGTTTGTGGTGCTTGTTGAACTTCCCATGCTTGTGGGATCCAGAATTCCCACTGTCATCATAATGGGAACGCTTGTGAGACGATCCCGAGCTGTGCGTGTCAGAGTGCTTTCTCTTCCTGCTTTCAACTTGTTTCATCTTTCTCTCCAAGATGGCAGCCTTGTCACAAAGAGACTGATATGTGGGGACATAGGCCACAGCTAACTACAGGTTCAATTCATCGTTCAATCCCTCAAGGAACTTTTCTTTCCTCTTAGCATCGGTGTCAAATTCATCCGGTGCATAACGCGCCAGATTGTTGAACTCCTCAATATACTCTGCCACGCTACGGTGGCGCTGATACAAGTTATGGAACTCTTTCTTCTTCAAACTCATCACTCCGGATGAGATGGGAGCAGTACAGAAACCATCTTAAAAGATAGCCCATGTCACATCTGCAGTGGGAGTGGTGATCTGGAAGTTATCCCACCAAGTGGCTGCTGGTCCTTCCAAAAAGTGTGCTGCAAATCTGACCTTCTCTTCATCAGTACACCCAACGGTTACCAAGTCCTTGTTCACAGAGCGTAGCCAATCATTGGCCACCATAGGATCAGTAGTTCCTAAGAACTTTGTTGGCCTCAGTCTTAAGAACCTGGTAAGCATGTCAAAACCCGGTGGGTTGTTCTGATTGTTGTTGTTGTTGTTGTTATTATTATTATTATTGTTGTTGTTGTTCTGATTCTGGATGAAAGTAGTCATCATTTGCATCAGCTGAGTCTGACCTATCATCATTTGCTGCATCTCAGGGGTGATGTTGTTGTTGTTGGGGTTGGGATTGGCACATCGGGGAGGCATCTGTGGTTGTTCAATAGAGATAAGAATGAGATACCCATATATGCTAACATGCACAATACATCACATAAACAATCACCAACCATGCATCATAATAGTAAAAGGTTCAACAACACAGACAACAAGTTTTTGAAAAAGTAAACACACCAATAGCAAGCCATCCACATGTTGGATGGTCATTGTGAATCAATAATCAAAAGCATTGTAAATAAATGGTAAATGAGTAGCCATCACTACTCCTCTGCATCAACCTCCTCATCAACAAGTGTAAGACCTGCATTCTCCATAGCGGTCTTGTATTCCTCGACATTGGTGGTCAAGGTCTCTACTTTGGCTTTGAGAGCCCTCTTCTGTGCACGAAGCCTCTCAATCACACCTTGTTGATGCTCGAGCTCGAAGTCCTTGGCCTCTAGTTCTGCAGTCATGTCTCGAATCCTCTTGTTCCTATCTTGGACTCGCTTCTCTTGACTCTTGAACTTTCTATCCAGACTCTCAAACTTGGCCTCCATCTCCTTGACTATATCATCTTGCTCCGCGAAGAGATTGTCCTTCTCATGAAGCTGTACCTCGAGTTCGTCATTGCTAAGCATGACGTTGGTCCTATCAGTGTCTAGGTGCCTAAGAAGAACCTCTAAGTCCTGGAAGTATAGACGAATCGGCTCTGCCGTCTCTCTCGAAGTACCCTCAAAATCAATGGCCTCACCATCCTCATCCGTTCTACCGAAGGCGTGGAAGTGAGTACCTCTAACCTCTCGAGAGTGTCTCGCTAGCAAACGCCCAAGCAAATCTTGCATAACTACCTCTAGGCCTCTCTCCTTGTCATCATGCATGAGCTTGAAGATGATTGCCTCCGTGGTAGGCTCAGTCTGGCGTCCTGGCTGATTGACCTTGAAGCTCCAAAGGTCTTTCCTCTCAAACTTGGTGAGGGGAAGCATCATGATGGTAGGAAGTGGGAGATTGAGCAAACTAGTGAGCTCAATAATACGAGTGCCAAAGCGAGTTCCCTTGAACTCTTCAGTCGTGCTGATAGTAACATTAGGCATCTATTTAATATGATACAAAAAGTTAGAATCAACATAATTTAAGATAATTCACAAGACAAGGAATCACATGCATATCTTTGGAAATCAAAACACACCAAGTTATGGCATACATGGATCCATTACAAACAACCAAGGGTTAACTTATTTTAAACAACATTTGGAAAATAAAATGATAAGTGTGGTGGTCTAACTAACGGAGTACGTTTACAATCCCATCTCACTTTCCAAGTTGGCTAACAGGGCATCCCTAGAGGCAATATGTCTATCTAGATCACATGACTCCATTGCTAAGTCTATGATGTCATCCCTTAAACTTTGGTTGGTAGCCTCTAACTCTTGGGTATGTTTCTTTTCTTCCTTAAGGTCATTCTGGGTGTTAAGCATTCTACACTTGATTCTATCACCAAGTTCTTTTATTGCCTTCCAAGCTGCTTCCCTTGCTAAATCAAAGAATGTGGTGTGCATCACTGAGTTGGTGACCATGCAGAATCCTGAGTCCTTGTGGTTGTCTTCCTTGTTTTTATACAAGTGAAGTTGCACCCACCAGTACTCAACTCCTTCATCCATCACAGGAAAACCTTTGTACACAGCTGCACCATGTATTCCCATGGAAACCATGAGGTCGTTGAGAGCCTTGGGGAATTCTGTCTCACATTCCAAAGTCATAGTCATGAGTGGTCCCTTCTTCACGGCTTCGTTGATGGAGTTCATCTACAAATAGAGATGAGAAATAAGATTAGAGAAGTTTACGAGAAGAAAAGACAAGTGTGGAAGTTGATGAAATTTTTTTCCTTAGTGGTTTCCAATCCTAGGGTCATAATCCCATAGGCAACACAGTGCTCTAATACCATCTGTCAGATCCCTCCTTTGTAAATGAAAGGATCCCTGTGATTGCAATGCTAGTCCCTGGATCAATGCTAGCATCCACAGTTTAAGATGAAGTACACAGAAACAAAGGTCATTATTACATGTCATTCTAGAGACAAACATAGTCTTTTACAACTCCATGGCCACAGGCCTAATACAAGAGTTTAAATATGTAATAAGATAAATAAGTCTTCATCTTCATGTGCCACAGGCAAGCATGTTGAGTGTAGACTCATAACCCCTAATCACCATCAGAATAACCTGCGCAATCACAAGTTACAGCCATAGTGGGTCAATACATTGGAATAGTATTGGCAAGTGATACCTTAGAGTAATATTGGCAACTATATACTATATGCATTTTTGGCTAAGTGTAGCTTAGGCTTTTCTTTGCTCAAAATAGGTTTTACCTATTAGTTGAAAACACTAAGTTTTTCTTTGTCAAAATATTTACCAAGGAAACACCAATAGAAATTGGTGAACCTTCACCCTTGTTCAACCACAAGTTTTTACTTAGAAATTGGGATGAGGAGATTCTTGATAGCTTCCATGTCTTGATGCTCAAGTTGTCCAATACCAGGGACATGGCTAAGTACTTAGATTCTTCCATCTGCAGAGGTTGTGCACTTTCCCCACAAGACTTGATTTTCACCAAGATAGGACCTTTAGAAGCCTTCCCTTAGACCAAATGGACGCGCTCCAACCTATCATCCCACTACCACCAACTGTCCAAATGGCAAAGTTATTGCAACCTATATGATCCAGGCAGAGCCCATATTGCCAAGTGGCTGCACTAGAAGCTTCTTAACATATGGCATCTCAAATCCCTTTGTTCCTGGGTGGATTCCCACAAGTGAGATACACAAGGTAAACCATAGAAATGGGCCTTGTGTAACCACTCGACATAAACCATTCCTTCCATTCCACCCAAGTGTTTCATTCACTTAGTTGTTTTATTAAGCAAAACACAAGTCCAAAGACTTAGAAATATTTTATCATAGCATGAATATATAACCACCCTTGTTTGCTACTAGCTAGGCTAAGCATGGCATAGATAAGCATCTTAACTTAGAAATTTCTAGCAATTCTACAACTACTGGGATTTCCCAAGCATAGCATATAAACCAAAATATTCATGCAAGTCTAGCAAAATATTTCTAGTGCATAGTTGAAAAACTTAGGAATAAAATCATGAAGCACCACTTGCCTTGGTAGTTTGGAGAGTAGCTACAATCCTCACAATCACAATCACTATTTGCACCAAACTCTACACATAAAATAATGGCACAAAATCACATACACAATTAATACAAGCAAAAATACATGAATGTATGCAATATGCCATGTGATGATTTTATACACTAAACAAGACAAGTGCACTGTACTGAATCATAGACAAGTACAAAACAAGCCAAAATAAACTTTATTTTATTAGCAAAAACTTTTCCAAATAATTAATATACACAAAATAGGCCTACACATGTTTCTGTAAAAACAACCATTTTAACAGAGACAAAACTTTAAACACATTGCATAAATGGAAAGGATTTTCTCTCCTGATTCCATTGATATAAAATTTGTAAAATTTGGACGTGGGAATCAAAAGTTATGATTTAAACAAGTTTAACCATCTAATTGATCTAATTCAAAATTTTAAAACGAAACTCGTGCCACGCGGCAGCGTCTGGTTAGTTGGTACCTCTTCGCGCTGGATCGCGCTTGCGAACCATTAGATCTAACTAAAACGCGCGGCCAGATGTTCTCCTTACTTCTTCGTCACAGATCTAATCTTATACGTTGGATCTAGATCCTACGGCCACAGATCTATCGACCACAGACGGGCGGCGCTAGCGGCGGCGACTGGCGGCGGCGGCTCTGTCAGAGTCATTGCCGACATTCTAGGTCGCGTGGGAGAGGGAGAAGGGCTTACTATGCTCGCTGTGTGCTGCTGATACTCGAGGTAGGCTTCGTTGGCGAAGGGGCGCGCAGAGGTGGTCGCTGGAGCTCGTCGGAGTCGTGCGCGGCGTCGGGTGGTTGCAGACGTCAATGTTGTCGAGGCTCTGCGCCGTCCTTGCATGAATAAAACGCATAAGGGGGTGCGCAAAGTCACAGTGAGCAAGATGGTTTCAAGGAGAGATCAAGGGGCGCTCGATTCGTACCGTGATTTCTCACCGGAGTTGAGGAAAGCGTCGGGCACTTGTGGTGGTTGTCGAATCAGTCGATCTAGGCCATGAGTAGACAAGGAAAACGCATGATGTGAGTCACGTGGTCGAAGGAAGCATTCTAGCGTGAACGAGACCGAGTGGGGTGGACGGAGCTTACCAGAATCGTCTGCCGGAGTGGCTCGGTACCGCGGCGGTGCGAGAAATATTGCGGGCAGCCTGGTGGCACTTCTGGCTAGCTCTTTTGGGGGAAATGGTCGCGAGGGGGAGGGGTTTATATAGCCAGAGCGGGGGAAGAAATCACTCGCCGAATCAATGCAATTAAGCGCGGCATCTGTGGGGGAAACGACAGCGGCGAGGTGGTCGTCGACGTTGATTGAGGACGAAGGGGTGACATGGCAGTGAGGGCCCAGTCGTCAGCGAGTGGGTACGCGTGTGCGGGGTAGGAAACGAGGGGAGAGGGCGAAACGGCCCGGGTGGGCTTGGGGGCTGTTAGTGGTGCTGGGCCAAAAGGCTGGCGCCAGGTTTTATTTTTTTCCTTTTGCTTTTCTTTTTCTGTTTGATTTTCTACAAATGATTTTCAAACCCTAATTCAAACAAGTTTGATTTCAAATCTTCTCTAGATTTTTATACAGTGAACTTTGTACTCAAATATGTGTCAAACACTTCTGTTTACTCAAAAACACTTTGATCAATTCAAAAATAAAATAAAACCATGCCTTTATGGGATATAAATAATAGGCATAAAAATTGATTTATATTCATACTTTATTTTGAAATCTTTGCCCAAGCTTTGGAAAACTCTTAAGTTTGAACCTAAAACATTACTGAATAAAATAAGTATCTTTCTCATTAGAAAGTAGCACTAAGGCTAGAGCATACTTACATAAAATAATGAGCAACATATGCTCCTATTTTTGAAATGGTTTTGAAATGGAACCCTAAATGATCATGGATGCATGGATGATATGCATGAGTTTTGAAACATGATTTTAGGGATGTTACAGATGCAAGCCACACCGGCCTCGCCTACCATGTCTAGTACGTGGCCCGTGCCTCACTGCCCCCTTTAGACCAACCTTAGCTCAAGGAAAGAGCGAGGAGATGCCGGGAAGTCCGTGCCCGAGCCGTTGTCGACCATGCCAATGTGCACCGCAGTTCACGCCTCGTTCCCACTCGACCCGACCACCTCGAGCTCTCGCCGCCCGCCTACACGATCACCACCATCCCAGGAGACCAAAAGACATGCTCGTGCCCTCGACCGTGCGCCGTAGCCGCCGGACGCCGTGAAATTCGCTGTCGGTGCCGCGCAGAGCATCACCCCATTCCGACCGCTGCAGACCTGCATTTACTAGGCGACAAAGTCCGTGATGACTACTAGGCGACCTCCCACCGTCCTAGCCTCCGAACCATGCTGCTAGCTCGCTGTGTCGTCGCCTCCGTCGAGCTCCGACCATGTCGTGATGCACCCCTTGCCCCTCTATAAAAAGAGATCTCCCTCGCACCAATTCTTCACACCATCGCACTCCACACCTCCTCAGCAACGCCTCAGAGCAACCCAGAGCAAGCCGCTGCTTGTAGCTCCTCAATTTCACCGAAGACCGTCGCTGGAGGAGGAGAAGGGCGCCGTCGATTTAGGCCACCGCAGGAGAAGCCTCTAGTACCAGGAGAACTGTCGGAGCCGCCTCGTTCTTTTGCCCCCGTCGCCGACCCTTGATGGAGCTCCGGTAAGCCTCCCCCGACCCTCACTGACCTTGCTAGGGTTTCTCCCCGTCATGTCCATGAGGAAGATAGCCGTGAGCCGTTGATCTGGGATCTAATCATACGGTCACAATCCTCCCATACCCCTTCGGCACCCCCTATCTCACCGACGAGTGGGGCCATCACTTAAAACAGCCCCCACGCGCGCTGTGCGTGGTGGGATGGCCCAGTTAGTTCCGGCGCGACCCAGTATTTCAAATTTAGATTTTTCCATTTAGTTTAAATTCTAGTTCTATCAGTAGATTCAAAAATATATTCAGAGAGATTCACTAAACCAAATTGCATGAAACCAATTTTGTTAGAAAGGTATTAAATTTTTTAATCCAAGACTGTTGGATTCAAACCATTTGAATTTATATATCACCTATAGTAAAAATAATAAGGAATAGACTTTTCTGCATTCAAACATATATCAAAAATCAACCATAAATGTTTTTGAGTTGATTCAACTCTCAAAAATCACATTTAATAAGACCTTTCTAAATATGTAAAAATACCTAGGCTTACTTGTAGTAATAATGGACAAGTATTAAAAGAATGCCCCATAGGCATTCTAGTCACTTTTATTAATTAAAATAATAATGTTAAATATTATTAAATTGTGACACCACTTTAAATCACATTCCCAAGTATTAAAATATGTGGTGATGATATGTGTCAACATGATCCCATATTTTAATTGGAGAATATTAAATCTTATGTAGTTTTCAATGAGTAGAAATTACTTTTCTAAAATTAATCCATGTGATGAGTGTGATCATGCTAGATCATCTAGTGTGAACCTTTGTATGCCAAATAGAAGTAGTTAAGTATTGTTTCGTGATTGTGTACCTCATATTTATTTATAGACGCTAGTACTGACCCAGGAGACGAAGAGGAAGGAGACTACTACGAAGAGGAGGCAGAGGAGAACTTCAACCACTACATTACTCAAGCAAGCCATCTTAGCAATCTAGAACTGTGCAAGCTAACACTTGCATAATAACTATGCAAACTAGATGTCTTAGGAATATTTGGTTATACCCCTTGATTATACCAAATCCCAGTTTTACTTGCAAGCTTTATTCTTTTTATTTCTTTATTAAAGTTCTTTATTTACCTCTTATTAGTATTTAGTGAGTTTTGGAAAGATATTGGAGGTAGCATAAAGAGCATAAAACTTGGCCTAAGTTAGATAGAACTAGATGTCATACTGAGGCATGAGATTAGATTTAGATAAGTCACACTTGATTAGCACCACTCATTAGTGACTACCCCCAAATTTAGTGGCTAGTGCTAAGCATAAAACTTGATCACTTTAGATGGGAATACTTGGTAAAAATGATTATGAAAACCTTGGAATGAAGTTTCATTCTATTAAAATGTTTTGACATGTGTTATGAACACCAGATGATTTGATGATGAAAATATTGAGGCATGAGCCTTACCCTTTTATAAAAATTGATGGTTGGGTTCGGATGCGATACCATTCCAATTTTACCGTACAACCACAATACCCAAATTTGGGTAGGGCTTGACCGGAAGTTTATATGTCTTAGTATGGGTTACTTTGCGGAAGAGGTTGAGATCAGGCTACCTCGTGATGAATGTCCACTTGTGAAGTTCCTAAGATGACATATGGTCATGGTTGGGAGGCCAAAGTCATAGGGGAGGTTCCTATACTAGGGTGTGTAATTGAAAGGTTAGGATTGATTATCCGTATACTAAGTATGATGATTCAGGGTTGCCCCTGACGGATGTATCGAATGTTGTGGTGAAAGTGTACAACCTATGCAAAGTGTCAAACTATTCGAATAGCCGCGTCCGCGGTCATGGAAAGTTGGAGTGGCCATACTGTTCCGTCGTCAGATGTTTTCAAAATGACTTGTGAAATGAACTATGACTTTGACTTGACCACAACAGGGTTATGAACATGAACACTAAGGCCCACTTAGGTGTTGTAGAACATTAAATTAGTTTTCTTTACTTCTGAACTCAGTTAGAAATAAACCTAGCTTTTTGCAAAACAACGTAGAGCTGATGATTCCTACTTGAACCACGTTACTTGTTAGTGATAGTTTGCGAGTACTTAAAGAGTACTCATGGCTTGGTCCCTGGTTATTCCTATGGCCAGACTATGAGGATGACTACCAGAATGATGGACATCAGGAAGTCTACGACAACTAGGATCATCTCCCATCGTCAGCATTACCAGTGACCGTGAAGATGCACTACAACATGACCCCCCCCCCCCCTACACCAACACGTAAATCTGTATCTAAACGACCATATAGGCGTTGCTAGCATGTTTACCAACGATTTAGTGTGCGTTGCGTTTTTAGGCGTTGCTAGGATGTAACCCAACACATATATGTGCGTTGGTAACCAATGAATCAAGCCTTGTAAAGTTGCAACAAATGTCAAGCAACAATTATATCCATTGGTACATAACGTACACATAGAATAATTTAATATTAAAATAAATATAATTATATGGATTGATTGCTTCAAAGATGGTACCTTAATTTTTTTATTCGAAGAGAATATATACTGTGAGAGACATATGGTAACACACAAACCACATAATAGTAATGCATTACATGAAAAAAATTCATTATTGATCATTGGAATCACGATCTCATACATGAAAAAATATCTTGAGAATACATATCTTATGTTTTTGCTTCCATATATGATAGTCTAACTAATCCTATATATATTCCTACTACTGTTCTCTCTCGTCTTCTAACGTGCAGAGCTGATACCGGCATATAGCATCCTCTGCTGATATCTTAGGCCTACAAAGACAAATTTCGACTTCAGAATAATGTGGCAATTTTTTTGGAAGTATAATTCTACTATTCATCAAGCAAAAATTGTCTAAAGAACTATACATATTTGAAAATGGGATATCTTCACCATGCAAAGCAACGGTCAAAATGCTTCTTTCCTAGATAATAAATTAAATAGAGACCTCAATTTTAGCAATAGTAAGAGCATGTTTGTAGGTATTTCAAGTCGCGTGTAAATATAGAGTAAATTATAAAAAAATGAAAGAAAAATAAATCTGGTCTTGTTTGATGATGCCTTTTTGTTCATCAGATCTGCATGCTGCTTATAACATTTTTCCAAGGTTTATCTTGGAGAACATTAATGCAGAAACAGTTTTGAGCACGAGTTTTTTTTAATAAAACACCAGATTATGGTGTATGTGATTGTAAAAATATGGTACTGAATAAAACTACTCCCTCTAACTCATATTAGTTGACTTAAATTTGTCTAAATACAGATGTATCTAGCACTAAAACTTGACTAGATACATCTGTGTCTAGATGAATCTAAGTCAACTAATATGGGTCGGAGTGAGTATTAGAACTAAGAATTACTTACAGAAAGATACTCTATATGTGTTCTATTCCGAGGTTTAATCGAAGAATAAAACGTTTCAGAAGTTAGAAGTTTGTGTACTTACAGTAGCAGCAACATCATCACCTAGCCAAGGATGCCATGGTGCTGAAAGAAAAAACATACAGTCACGGACAAACTTTGAAATCATTCTTAAGCCTGATTATGTAAACTCATTGATTAATATTTTTCTACATAAATGATACACTGCAAAAGGTATGCAGATATAACTATTTAGAGACAACATTAGCATACATATTTCCTGAACTAAAATATAATTTCGGAGTGTACTAACACAGAGAAAAAATTGAGAGGTACAGAATAAATAAAAAATTAGGACAGCGATCGTTCCATCATGCATGTGGGCGCGTATCCATTTAGTATTACAACAAGGTCGAATAATTAATATGGACTCTCCCCTTATTATAATCCATGATAGTATCATGGATCAATAATAGTGCTGACCTATTTATCCTTGTAGATACTCTAATTATGGTCACAGGTAGGTATCCATCAGATACCATAAGTCTAGATTGAACCGGTCTGTGATGATCGGCTTCACTTGAAAACCTGCTGACACAACAGTAAAAAAACAGAGGATATTGAATCACAAGAAGCGACACTAGGAAACAAGAGGATGTACATAATCTTCAGGCCACTTATTGACAGTGAACATGAAGTCTTGCTGAAGATGAGTCAGATACGGAATTTAAAGAAGCAAGCCAAAAATCAAAGTAGGACATACAAACATGATGGTCCGGTCTCTGTTGAGGTCACTAAAGCACATACCAGTTCTGCTGTGATCGACGGAAGCACGCCGGCGAAGTTGTAGGCATTAGTGAACAACAAGGGCTTAATGTAGCTGATGAGTGGCCATGTTAGGCGATGCAACAAATTTGCACAAAAATCCTACTCGAAAAAATGGAAAACGGATCAAGCCAGAACTGAGAGAGGAAACTGAATGGGGGAAAAGTAGATATCTCATCCTGGATTAACGGATCCCCATCATGCTGTCACTGCTCAAATCCACTGCTGCACCTTGTAGATAAGGAGAAATCTCACCCTGGATTACCGGATCTCTGTCGTGCCGTCACTGCTAACTCACGGCTGGACCTTCTGGATCGCCCATGCCATGATCTAGGGTTAGGTGGGTGACATGTTTCACGAAGTCGATACATGATATGGCGGTATGAACCGAGTGGTAGAGCATTGAGGGGGTGCGATCTGCGCGCTTCTGTGGCGGCGCTAGCCGGTAGTCGGAGATTGGAGTGGCGGCGGGAGGAAGAGGCGAATATGCAGGAGGTTGCGAGAGATCAGGAGATTAGAAGTCAATGGCGAAGGAATAGATGGAAGAGAGAAAACTGGCCTGTTATAGTGGCCCACTCAAACGCCAACTCCCGCATGTCCACACTTAGCGTCAACAAAAGTTTGTAAAACGCGGGCAACAAAAAAAATTCGTATACCATCTTAATCTCACAAAAACAGATACATTCAACAACGATTATATGCGTATCTACAATAATTTTTGACAACGTCTATGAAAAGGGTTGCTAGGTACGTGTTGCTATACGATGGTTCTTCATGTAGTGATGGAGCTTCGCCCACGCTACCGTTATTTTATTATTCCACTGCATTGATTGTATTAAGACGGGATCATGAGATCCTTTATTTGTAAGAGCTTTATTATGGTTTATAGTGGATGATGAACTATGGTACCATTCTGTTATGTCTCGTAAAAATGGTAATCCTGGGATTGCGAGGTATGGCATAATAGGCATCTAGGATTAAAAATCCGGGTGTTGACATAGGGGGGCGAACAAAGCGATGGATTCAACGGGAAATCGGGCCAGAATCGATGTGTGCTTGTGTCGATTCCGTTCGGAGGAAGGGGGCGATGGGCGGGGCCCACTCGTCAGCGAGCGTTAGAGTGCGCGAGCTACTGTGGCTGCGCTGTGAGCCGCTGGTGGGATGCTACGCGCATGCGGGCGGTGGATAGGGGAGAGAATGAGATGGGTCATTTGGGCCTATGTCGGGTCCGTCTATTAGGTTTAGGTTTCGTTTTTCCATTTTACTTTTCTATTTTATTTTATATTTTTAGTTGTAGTGCTCCAAATTAGTCCATTCAAATTTCTAAAAATTAGTAGAATCGTCCTGATCATTGTAGAATATTAAATTCATTATTTCTTATCCATTTCAAAATTACCATCCAATAAATATTTATTTTGGCCAATAGGACATTATTACTCTTTTCTTATATTAAAGATAACTTTTGCATCCTAGTTCCAAATGGACTCAAATAAATTTCTATGTCTTTAAAAAGTGTCCACTATCAAAGTATATCGTTTAGGATTGCGCTTTCTCAAAGTTTACTTCTAAAAAGCCATAGATCATGTTTGTACTTAGAATGGGAAAATTCCATTTTAGATTTCTGAATTTCTTTTGGGAAATACTATTTTCTTCTCAGGGTTTATGTGCAATGATGTTCATGCATGCTTCATGATTTTGAATTTTTAAATCTTGCACACCAATTCTGCAATACATATTAAATCCATGCCCTTTTGCATATATGGATACTTAGGTCATAACAAAAGAATATAAGGTTTTGAATTCAAGGTTGAGAGGATTTCCAAATCAAAAATTTTATTTTGAGAATTTTCAACAAGGACAAACAATCAATCAACTTATTTTATTTATTTCAAATTCCAAAATTAGGAGAATTTTGGGATGTGACATCTAGTGACCTTTATGTAGCACAAAGAACATGCATGCGCACTATATAGCACGATTAGAAAAATGCAGTTCGACGCGATAGGCTTGAACCTGCTATGCTGCTGACAAAACAAAAAAGGGTTGGGAGATTTGGTTACCATGGTCGGAGAGGCTTCTAAATATCATCTGTACCCGTGTGGGTGACGTCTAGGTCTATCGTTGCGGTGTCTGTTTGCGTCAGGGAATCAAATCTTGGGCTATAGATGCCGTCTTGAGCGTGGTGGACGAGAACGTCACTGAGGAAGAACTGGTGCACTAAATGGCGGCTCTGGTATGGTATGGTTGGGGTGGATGCCGACGGGGGGAGCAGATCTTGGGAAGTTGTTCATGGATTCAGAATCGTGGACATGAAAGTACGGAAAGAAAGTTAGGTGTAGTTAACTGGACTGGGTGCGCTGGATTAGACCGCTGCTGATGCGGCACCGACATACTGGTGGGCGAGGAGTGCATGGTGTCGAGTTCCGGCAGGCAAAGCCAGCTGGAGAAATGCCGCGGAAGGTTCCGGCGACCAGAGCCGATGGTCGAAGAGGGAAGAGAGTGTTATCGGGGCTAGAGTTTTTCTAAGGATTTTTCTTTATGTGGGTGGCGAAGAATCATTTTTTGAAATATATTGGTAGTAGTACGGACCCGATAGGGAAATACTATTAGTTAGTATTGTTTTTTTTGAAATGGAGGGGCGCGAGAAATTTTAAAGTTTTTGAAATGGAGGGGCACGAGAAATTTCACAGTGTTTGAAAATTGACGGTGTGGGGACCACATGATTTTGGCCGTCTAGCAATCTTTTCCGTCCGTCCAAAATCAACGGGCTAGAGCGGATACCTTCCAGTCGAAGGCTCTGGCGAGGACGCCTTTGCAAGCAATCGCTGAGTGTCCTAGAGTAAACTATAGGGGTAGATGTGTACGCTACAATATAGTAGTAGCACACTATTAATCGGGATAGGGGGTAGGTAATTTTGGTGCTCCACGAGTTCAAACTTTTTGTGTACTCCATTTTTAGGAGTGAATGTATGCATCTTAAAAAACGTACTAACACATGTTATTGCTATTATTTCAGTACATCGTGATTATGTGCATGATAGTAGTTGGTTACTCCATTTTTTAGGAGTGAATGCATGGAGCTCAAAAAACGTACTATGTAACTAGCATGCATCATGATTACAACCATGATAGTAGTTGGTTACTGAGCTACGTGCATCGTGTATTAAGTGGATTCTATTGGGTTGATCATATTAACGATACTCTCCTTATATTCGTTGATCTCATTAGAGTCTAGTTACTGAGTTGTATGCATGTGCACACAAGCTCCAATTCTTTTGTTGAGTGACAGACCCTTTTTTTTGTGTAGTCGAGGCCCCCGTCCACTGATGAATCTCGCTAATCAACACAGCTCAGACATACTGTACTTTTCAGTCATAACCAGACTTCTAATGAAATAAGAGTAGTATAACTCATAAAAAAATATTAACAACCAAGGAGACACAGTTCAGCGTCAAGCAATCTTGTCCGTCCATCCAAAATCAACGAGCTAGAGGGGATACCTTTCCTGCGAAGGCTCTGGCAGGAATGCCTATGCAAGCAATCATTGGGTGTCCCTGGGTATCTATAGAGGTAGCTATGCCTATGACCCACAATACTAGAGACAAAGCTAGGTGTCGCTGACGGTGCCGGAGCATTTTCTTTTCTAGATAGACACCTCCTCCTAGAGCATATGAAGCATACTAAAAATTCGGAGTCAAGCATCCGCAAAGTGCAAGAAAGGTTGCTCACGAGGAATAGAAAAATGATTTTCCATCTCTACCCTATCTTGCATGAAGCGATATGATGATAAGACATGTGCACCATATAGATTAAACCAAAAAAAGTGAACTCGAATCGAATCCAAATGGATGCACTGGTTAGACTCAGCATGTGGGACCCATTAAACAGAGCATGTAACAATTCTCATCCAACCATATCATCCTCCAGTGAATACAACAAGAATGGAAGTAATAATTTAGTCGGCTAATATACAACCAATTAGTACTATCGTTAACAAAAGGTCCACAAAGCGCATTTGATTGTTTATAAGTGTGCAGTATAATTATGCGACGACGGATGAGAAACCAAAAGAAATAGGGCTAGTGGAAGGCTTCTCCCTTCCTACCAATTCCTACTCCAAACCCACAGATTTCCCTGTCTCGGATTCGGCGATTGCAACTCTCTTGCCGCCCTTCGGAGGCACAACCTCCACAATGGTTGTGAGATCGATGGCTAACATGAGATGCCTTCTCCCTTCCTACTTAGTAGGGCGTGACCTTGACGGCCTCCGCAAGGGTAGAAACTAGCTGTGGAGCTCGATGACTTCCTTCTTCAAATTATTGCACTCCACGCGAAAGGTTGAGGACTCACGCTCATAAGATCGTGCGAGCTTCTTTTGAAAAGCGAAATCGGCTTGGAGGCGATCACTCTCCAGGTTGAGATCAAAGTTTTTCTGCAAAATTTTGATGTTATGGCTATTAATTTCATCTACTTTGGTCGATATTATCGCCATGACTTCCTGCATGGAAAATTCATCATTAGTAAGATAGCATGGAGTGCATGTAGATAAGAACATAAAATGCCAATACATGTATAGTGCCTACCTCTTTTTTCAACGGATAGAGAGCATGATGTCATCATATATGTCAGAGATATCCATCGTGCTATCGACCCGTGGGGTGGAAAACTTGACCCTCGAGCCGCCTGCCCTGGAAGATGTCGAAATATGGTTCGATAGTTGGAGCAAACAGCCGAGGAATCAACAAAAGTACAAACACCTACCCAGATTCTTGGTCCTTATGATAGTCACTCTTCAGATACATGCACGAGGAGGAGCCCTTACCCCATTAATGGTCCCCTTTCTTGGTCCGATCCTGCAGGTCCCCCTTCCGGCGGGGTTTATCCACCGCCATCTTGATGTTCTTCCAACAAGACATGTTATTTTGTGACATCACTGGATGAAGAAGTAAAGAAGCAAGGGAGGAGCAGTGGAAGAAAATGGTTTCTGCGAAGGCGGAGCAAGGTAATAGTAGTAGGAAAAGAGTGAATAGTGGGAGCAAGATATCAAGGTTTGGGTCTTGTTGCCGCCCTTTGAGAAATATCATCAGTCCATCCAAAGACCCAGCGAGAAGGATGAAGGCTCTGCCCCACTATTAAGGAAAACGTAGGTCTCCCGAAGTAGACTATGGGTAGGGCCATCATCCTAGTGATTGAGCAAGTATCTATAAATATTAATGACCCACCAAAGGTCTATACTAATGTCTTGTTAAAGAAGTGGACAAGATTCCATCCGCGCGACGAAGTAAGTCACGAAAAAATAGAGTGGAATTACGTAACCCGGAGGCTTATACAATCTTTTTTTGTGATCAGGCATCTACAATCTCTTATACCGCCACATGCAAAATATACTACTAGTAGTACTAGTACTCCGTAGAACTATCCAATGTAGAGTAGTACTAGTATACTTAGGGCTTAATGCCTAATAATATCAAACGGTCACCAAAAGATCAAATGACAAATTTAAAGAGAACTATCACAGGATTTCAAAACTGGGGAATTTAACACGGTGTCATGTACAAAACAGAGAATTGCAAACACACAAAAACACAGGAAAAGTTCCGTAATCCTACGCAAATGAGTGTAAAAAAGTGGACGTTGAAATTCCTATGGGATTAGGGAGTAGGAATGCAATCCGCATGAATTTTGGAGGTATGATTTCTTTCATCCAAAGGGATTCCCTATGGAAAAATCCTATGGGTTGAATTACTCCAAAATTCCTTCGATCCAAAGAGGCCCTTAATTAAGATGAGAGTGCTCACGATAGAAAACACCTTCCGACAGGAGGTTATGCAGTCATAGATTTTCATCTTGAACCCGTCTACAGTGACCTTGAACATAAGCAAGTCACCCTCCTCCAACTCATGGAAAGAAGCAAAGGTACCCACTCTTTGTCTAGCACGATATGGTACTTGTTTTGGTTGGTATGGACAACCCACTCGCGTTCCTCGCATGCTTGGACCACTACTAGCTGAAGGTAGGGGTGTCCCTTCATGTAAGGCCTGGAGTAAGTCGGGATGATAAGCATATACAAGTCATGCTAGACTAACTATATGTAGCCCCTAGGACGATGCGTGGTGGCATGGTGTCTGATAGACCTAGGGTTTGGCACAACTAGTGAACAACCTTGCAACACTTGCCCTTGCTAAGGCCTCCAGTCTCCTGCCCGGCAGCTTCAACTCCCTTACTATGATGGGGAGAGCATCTTCATAGCCACCTAGAGCAGGAGCAGTCCGGTCACGAATGCAGTCTAATTTTGGCATTTTAGTTGGGCCGTCCTACATGAAAATTATCATTGCATCAGACATTTTGAATTACCCAAATACCACAATGCTGTAGGGGTTCGTAGCATGGAAAACAAAAATTTTCTATCACATACAAACAAACAAGCCAAGATCTATCTACTAGATTGTAGCAACGAGTCGATGGAATAACTTACCCTCGAAGATTCCAAAGCGGTTAACGAGAGCAGATTCTCGTGGGTGATGTAGTCGTACTCTTTCCGATCTCAAGATCGCGTAGACGATCATTCCGGCGCTGCGTTCCGGCAGCGCTCCCGCAGTAGGTCACACGTTCGGTACTCGACGAAGACCTTCCTCTCCCTTGTTCCAGCAGGCAGCGGAGGTTGTAGCACTCTCCTCGTGATTCCGGCAGCACAACGGCGTGGTACCGGAAGTAGAGGGGAGATCCCGCAGGGCTTCGCCTTAAGCCGGAGCGAGTATGGTGGAGTATGAGAGAGTACTATTAGTGGTCTAGGGATTAGACACACCAATTAGAAGGCTCTAAACCGAAGGCTAGGGCAATTAGAAGCTCTAAACCAAAACGGCTCTAAACCGGAGATTAGAGGATAGGAACTTGTGTGTCTAGAGGAGGAGGCCCTGCCCCTCCTTTTATAGGTGGGAGGGGAGGCCACGGGGAGGGGAGTTCCTCCCCAAGTCGGCCTTGGTTTGCGCGCCGGCTTGGAGGGACTCCTCCCCCAAGTCGGTTCCAACCACCTTTTGCTTGTTTCCCACAGTTTCTTGTTTTAGCCGTTTGACTTTCAAACTGGACATTTGACTTTTCTGTTTTAGGATTCAATTTAATCCTTTATTTGGAACAGCAAGAAAACTTAGTACATGATGCAATCATTCAATATGCAATGACACATTCATGTACCCCTTCCCCCCGGAGTGCCGGACATTCCGGAACCTTCTAGAACATTCCCGATGAAAACACCGGAATCATTTCCGAACTCCGAAACGGGACTTTCCTTATATGAATCTTATTCTCCGGACCATTCCGGATCACCTCGTGATATCCCGGATCCCATCCGAGACTCCGAACAACATTCGGTCTCTTTCTCATAATACCATAACTACTCAAACAACATCGAATCCTTAAGTGTGTCTCCCTACGGTTCGTGAATTATGCGGACATGATCGAGACACTTCTCCGAACAATAACCAATAGAGGAATCTGGAAATTCATATGGCTCCCACATATTTCTACGATTACTTTGTGATCGAATGAACCACTTACATACGATACCAATTTCCCTTTGTCTCACGATAGTTTACTTATCCGAGGTTTTGATCGTCGGTATCTCTGCATACCTAGTTCAACCTCGTTACTGATAAGTACTCTTTTCTCGTTCCCGTGATATGTGATCCCTTGTGAGCCAGTCACATGCTTGCAAGCTAATTGGATGACATTTCACCGAGAGGGCCCAGAGTATATCTATCCGTCATATGGATGGACAAATCCCACTCTTGATCCATGTGTCTCAACCAATACTTTCCGAACACTCAATGCCACCTTTATAGCCACCCAGTTACGGTGTGGTGTTTGATGTCATCAAATCATCCATCCGGCAAAGGTGATATGCATGATCTCATGGTCGAAGGAATTAGGTTACTATGTATCAGAAAGCATATAGCAATTGAACTATTAAAATGACTTGATCTTTATGCTACGCTTATCTATAGGAGTATGTCCATCACATCATTCTCCTAATGATATGAACCTGTTGTTAATAACATCTCTATGTTCATGATCAGGAAACCATGATCATATATTAACCAACAAGCTAGTTTAACAAGAGGCTTTACTAGGGACTCTTTTATGTTTACAAATCACACAAGTATTAATGTTTCCTGTTAATACAATTATAGCATGGTATGTAAACATTTATCATAAGTATGAAGATATGATAATAACCCACTTTATTATTGCCTCTTGGGCATATCTCCAACAGTCTCCCACTTGCACTAGAGTCAATAATCTAGTTTTAAACCTTTGTGTATTCAACACCTATGGCTTTCCGGTGTTGTAAGTACACGTTCGCTAGTGGTCAACTGATCTCCGGATCTGACACTTCCAGGTCCGTGTGTAATTGCATGTATTTGCGTCTCTACGCATCACTCATTCTCTAATGAGATGGCTTTGTATAAATTTGGTCCTTTGGTGAGACCTTTAGTTCTTTGGGGTTAAAACATGTTGATAATATTGTCGTACAATATATCTTCATAGTATTATCCCGCTATGAACTACACCTAGTTTGATAACAAACTACTTGACCCAAATGCCCTCTTTAGCTGCTATAATAGCAGTCATATACTTAGCCTTTTGTTGTAGTATCTGTCACAATGTCTTAATTTTGGAACTCATCCAAATCCATTATGGAACTTACTTTCCATTATATTGTGCCACCCTTAGTTTAGATTGAGATAAACTTAATTTGCACTTTGTGACAAAACTAGTATCAATGTAGTACTGTTACAATGAACTAACCATCTATTTGTCACTTCTACAAACAATATATTCTTAGTTCTTCCAAAAGATCATAAGAATATCCTTACTATTGTCCAATGATCATCTTATGAATCATTCTGGTATATGCTCATAACATTTAGAGCATAGGAGATATCTGGATTTGTACACATCACAGCATGATTGATATAAATACTCTTTGTGATCAAGTATCAATCTATACTTGAATTTTGTTTCACTTGCCAAGTGTCAATACACTTGAATATATCATCAATATTGAACTCATTCAATTCTTTCTGTGCAACAAGAACCTTTCTTGTAGTTCCTATATTGAACTCATTCAATATATCATCTATGTACTTTTGGCACAACCATATTAGCGTCTATTGATGCCAAATATTTGGGTTTTGCCTAAGTCTTTCATCAGGATGAAATTCTTAATATGTGTTAATAAAAGATACATCATTTCCAATCAACAATATGTCTTCCACATAATGTATTAGAAATATGTCTTAGCGCTCCCACTTAATTTCTTGCAAACGCAAGCATCTTCATTGTCTCTGATGAAATTAAACTCTTTTAACAGTTTCATTAGAGTGAAGATTCCAACTCCGCTATGCTTACTTCAACCATTGAAGTTTGCATATGCTTTTAGCATCCTTTGAATTAACAAAACCCTATGGACCATGTTACGCACATGTCCTAGGTAACAATTCTATTAGAAGAACTTGTTTTGTTTATTCAACTACCACATAACAAATTTATATGTAGTGGTTGCAACATTAATCCGTCTAGACTAAATATCGCTATGAAAGATCAGATCTTGTCATAGTCAACATTTGAACTTTGTTGTGAACTCTTTCCCAACATGTCTACTATTTCATATATGTAAAACATCCATGTCTATTTCTTTATAGATCCAAACACGACTGTAAGGTCTTACACCTTTCTCGAGGGTCCTTCAAGTTCAAAACTTGATTTTTCGTGTATGGAACTATCACGGATTTTATGGCTTCAAGCCATTTGACGGAGTCAGGGCTCATCATCGTTTATTTGCATGTAGTCGGTTCATTATTCTCAAATAATGATTCAACCCTCAAATCTTGGTATTTGATTGTTTACCCGACCTACTTGTTTCAATAGGAACTTAGATCTCCATGACCACAACCTTTGAGGCACGTGAGCCATGAGCATTATTGCTGCCTCCGGAACACTTTTCGGCGCTGCGCAACTCTGCACATATAGCTAAGGTTCTTTTAACCTTATCAAAGTTGTATTGTCCTCCCACTTAACTTTTCACGAAAAATTCCTTCTCAAAGAAACTTGACGTTCTAAGCGACAAACACTTTTGTCTCCGGTGTTATGGAGGAATACTTAACAAAGACAGGTTCATCCGACTTTGGTTGCAAACATCTTTCTTATGTATAGCATACCAATGTTTAAGAAAGTACTACTTGGGTTTTATCCCAAACCATAACTTTATATGGTGTCATTTCAACGGATTATGATGAAGCTCTTTTCAGTGGAAAAACGGTAATCTCTAAAGCTTTTAATCTTTAAAATACAATGGCAGTTTTATGAATTACACCTTCGATCTTACCATGTCAAACAAGGTTTAATTACATATCTCGAACGCTCCATACTCTTATGGTGTTTCGGGAAATGCAAATCCACGGAACGATTCCTTAAATCTTAGGTATTATGCTAAACTCTGTAACTCAAATATCTTCCTTTATGATCTTTATCATAAACTGTTTATATTCTTGTTACAATGATTTTGCACTTCATCTTGAAAGTCTTTGAACTTTTCAAATGTTTCATACTTCATCCTTATTAAGTAAATATTCATATATTCACTCAAATTTTCGGAGAAAGCATATGAAGTTGAAATCCATCGCTCTCGACTACACATAATGGACTTCGTACAACAATATGTACAAGTTCCAATAAGCTAGTCATTCGTTCCCTTTTGGCCTATGAACGAAGTTTTAATTATCTCTAGGAAAGCTTCACAAGCGTCATTTTATCAAAATCAAAAGACTCCAAAATTCCATACACATGGAGTTTCTTCATGTTTTCTTGCAAATATAATTTAAACGGCGATGTCACTTCCTAAGTGATCTTTCAATCAATTTGTCTTTCGACATTTTTAGCACTAGTTTTATGGATGTGATTTCTCCAACGAGATTTGTGAATCATCCATCTTTTATGGATTACGACAATTATTTGAACAACCCCTTTTGTTCTCATAATACCTGATAAAACAAATCTTGAAGGCAAACTTTGATGTTTAATGAGCAACACAATAACCCTTTATTTGTTCTCGATGAACATCATCACATATTCTTTTGCTAGTTGCTTAGGCCATTGTAGTTCATGAATTGTGTTGTTTCGTATGACGATTCACACCAACAAATTCAGTATCAAATACTTAAGAACCACATTGTTTAATAAGCAAAGAATATAGCCATAACATGTATATCATCTATATACTTAAGCTGAACAATTCTAGTCTTTTCTTTTCTGCCACATATTTATGAGATTCTCATTCAGTATTTCTGTTTGAAAGAATCTATCAACATCAATAGTGGAGTCATACATATGACACATAGTCCAAAGCGTGTATAGTTAAATACCAATGTCTTTGGACTTGCACTTTGAAGTAGATCACCATTATCAAATGTTTGGTGTTCTTTCAAATTCCTTTCTTTAGTAATCTCTTGGTGTAGTAAACATTTTACCTACATCAAATATTCACCCTCATCATGGATTTATCCATGATCAAGCTACTTTTAGCTTGTAACGGTGAAACGCGAGTATAATGTTGCTCTCCAAAATCTTTTGGAGGATTAGGACAACTAGTGTCTCCAACCTTTTGCAAATTCTCATCAAATATGAGAACATGACTTTTGCCATATTATACTCTATCATGTTGCAACCAAAACTTCGTTTCAGATATCACAATATCTTCCACACATCATGGTTTCTGAAACAACTCTTTCAGATCCTGGATAACCTTGATATTAAGACAATCCTTTGAATATCAAGAATCATGGAGACAAACATGATACTTATACACTAACACTTGGAATTGTCACTCTTGTTTTAATACCAATTATTAAACTTCATGGAGTAACCGGAACTTACTGAAAGTTTGCAATAGGACTTTTAAACTTTAGATTAGCACTTCAAAACAATACGATACCAGTTCGTAAAGTAACTAACCAGAATTCTATAGTTCTATCATCTCAATTATAACTAAGCGCAAGGTGGTAAACGGATGCCAATAACTACAACAACTATGCAAATTCACTTTGATTTAATTTATGATAAATTGAGTTCTAATTAATAATTAAATTAATCTAGGTGAACTCCCACTCAAAACAACATCCCTCACATTGTTTTAGTGATCACACGAACCAAATCCACCACATCAAAACCGATCATCACGAGAGTTGATGTAGCTTCAATGGCGAACAATCAACATGTTCATCATATCTACTATATGACTCATGCTTTACCTTTCGGTGATCCGTGTTCCGAGACCATGTCTGTACATGCTAGGCTCGTCAAGATCAAACCTTAGCTTCCGCATGAGAAAATCTGGCTTGCCCACGTTGTATACACTTGCGGAATCTAACACACCCGATCATCACGTGGTGCTTCGAAACAACAAGCTTTAGAAACGGTGCCAACTAAGGGTGAACACTTTATGACTTGAAATTCATGTGCATGAGGGATCATCTTATAATGCTACCGTAGTCTACTAATCAATACAAGATGCATAAAGGATTAACATCACATGCAATTCATAATATGTGATATGATATGGCCTTTCTTCTTGTTCTTCCGATCTCCATCTTCAAGCACGAACATGATCTCCATCATCACCGGCATTGCATCAAGGTCAATGACGCTGCTCCATGGTTGTCGTCCACCGGCTTCAACTATTACAACTACTTTGAATAGACACGCGGGTCTTAACAGAAATTAAAGACAACCATATGGCTCCTGCCGGTTGCCGACTTACAATAAGGAACATTGCATACATCATATATAATCACAATCATGGCCATATCACATCACTGCACACCCCTGCAAAACAAAGTTAGACGCCTCTACTTTCTTTGCATATTTTACGTGGTTTGGGGCTTTCAATAAGTGTTTTTCTAACTTACGAACAAGAACCACAACATTGATACTAGTATTGTTAATCACCCGTTGTAAATTGGATCTTAACTATGCTAGGAGAAACAGGCACCCGCAAAGCCACTTATGCAATACAAGTTGCATGTCAAGCGTGGAGCAAGTCTCATGAACGATGTCATGTAAGGTTAGCCCGGGCCGCTTCATCCCAACATACCACAAGATGCAAAGTACACAAGAAGCAATCGACAATAAAAGCATCAACGCCCACAATGACCATTGTGTTCTACTCGTGCAATAGATCTACATATAGACACGGCTCTGATACCACTGTAGGGGTTCGTAGCATGGAAAACAAAAATTTTCTATCGCATACAAACAAACAAGCCAAGATCTATCTACTAGATTGTAGCAACGAGTCGATGGAATAACTTACCCTCGAAGATTCCAAAGCGGTTAACGAGAGCAGATTCTCGTGGGTGATGTAGTCGTACTCTTTCCGATCTCAAGATCGCGTAGACGATCCTTCCGGCGCTGCGTTCCGGAAGCGCTCCCGCAGTCGGTCACACGTTCGGTACTCGACGAAGACCTTCCTCTCCCTTGTTCCAGCAGGCAGCGGAGGTTGTAGCACTCTCCTCGTGATTCCGGCAGCACAACGACGTGGTACCGGAAGTAGAGGGGAGATCCCGCAGGGCTTCGCCTTAAGCCGGAGCGAGTATGGTGGAGTATGAGAGAGTACTATTAGTGGTCTAGGGATTAGACACACCAATTAGAAGGCTCTAAACCGAAGGCTAGGGCAATTATAAGCTCTAAACCAAAACGGCTCTAAACCGGAGATTAGAGGATAGGAACTTGTGTGTCTAGAGGAGGAGGCCCTGCCCCTCCTTTTATAGGTGGGAGGGGCGGCCAAGGGGAGGGGAGTCCCTCCCCAAGTCGGCCTTGGTTGGCGCGCCGGCTTGGAGGGACTCCTCCCCCAAGTCGGTTCCAACCACCTCTTGCTTGTTTTCCACAGTTTCTTGTTTTAGCCGTTTGACTTTCAAACTGGACATTTGACTTTTCTGTTTTAGGATTCAATTTAATCCTTTATTTGGAACAGCAAGAAAACTTAGTACATGATGCAATCATTCAATATGCAATGACACATTCATGTACCCCTTCCCCCCCGGAGTGCCGGACATTCCGGAACCTTCTAGAACATTCCCGATGAAAACACCGGAATCATTTCCGAACTCCGAAACGGGACTTTCCATATATGAATCTTATTCTCCGGACCATTCCGGATCACCTCGTGATATCCCGGATCCCATCTGAGACTCCGAACAACATTCGGTCTCTTTCTCATAATACCATAACTACTCAAACAACGTCGAATCCTTAAGTGTGTCTCCCTACGGTTCGTGAATTATGCGGACATGATCGAGACACTTCTCCGAACAATAACCAATAGAGGAATCTGGAAATTCATATGGCTCCCACATATTTCTACGATTACTTTGTGATCGAATGAACCACTTACATACGATACCAATTTCCCTTTGTCTCACGATAGTTTACTTATCCGAGGTTTTGATCGTCGGTATCTCTGCATACCTAGTTCAACCTCGTTACTGATAAGTACTCTTTTCTCGTTCCCGTGATATGTGATCCCTTGTGAGCCAGTCACATGCTTGCAAGCTAATTGGATGACATTTCACCGAGAGGGTCCAGAGTATATCTATCCGTCATATGGATGGACAAATCCCACTCTTGATCCATGTGTCTCAACCAATACTTTCCGAACACTCAATGCCACCTTTATAGCCACCCAGTTACGGTGTGGTGTTTGATGTCATCAAAGCATCCATCCGGCAAAGGTGATATGCATGATCTCATGGTCGAAGGAATTAGGTTACTATGTATCAGAAAGCATATAGCAATTGAACTATTAAAATGACTTGATCTTTATGCTACGCTTATCTATAGGAGTATGTCCATCACATCATTCTCCTAATGATATGACCCTGTTGTTAATAACATCTCTATGTTCATGATCAGGAAACCATGATCATATATTAACCAACAAGCTAGTTTAACAAGAGGCTTTACTAGGGACTCTTTTATGTTTACAAATCACAGAAGTATTAATGTTTCCTGTTAATACAATTATAGCATGGTATGTAAACATTTATCATAAGTATGAAGATATGATAATAACCCACTTTATTATTGCCTCTTGGGCATATCTCCAACAAATGCATCGTATAAATTGACTAAAGATCACAATGTGTCATTGCACCATCAAAACTACCCAAACATCACAAGGTAACAAGTAAATTAAATTGCCTAAACAGCACAATGCATCATCAGAATCACCTAACCCGGTGGGTTCTCAAAATTAGATTTATTAAACAGCTAGAAGGCAATACCATTTAATTAGATTGATTAAGCAGCATAATGAATAATCTGTACGGTAAAACAACACAGTGAATTATCTAGATAGAAAAAACAGCATATATGAAATGCATCATCAAAAATACCAAAACAACATTTATTAAATAGCTAGAAAGCATACCATTTAATTAGATTGATTAAGCATCACAATGAATAATCTGTATGGATAAAGAAGAAAAATAAATTACCTGTATAGACAAAATAGCATATATGCAATGCATCCTCGGAAATAGCAAAACAACACAAGACATCATCTAATTAAATTTAATAAAAAGTGTCAGCATAATCAAAATTACCTAAACTGATGGGTCATTGAAATAATATGAATAGCTAGAAGGCATATCATTTCATTGTAAACAACAAAACATAGATCAAAATGGACAAAATGACACAATGAGGAGACATTACACAAAGCATCATAAACATACAAAAACAGCATAACACATCATGGAAAATTCGTAAACAACACAAAGCATTATCTATGTACCAAAGCAGAACCTTATATCATCATCAAGAATATATCATAACTAAGTAGAACAACAAAAAAGATAATTAACAAGAATATGACTTATAAAGAATAGCACAAAATACAATTATCAAGAATATGACATATAACTAAGCTGTTCAACAAGGGGCCTGCAGTAGATGTTGCCAAAATCTGACTAGATGAACGCCAGATTTGGGTTAATACCCCAATCCTCCAAATCTTACCTTTTTGTAGTCGGGGGCACGAACTTGATGCATAGGGGTCAATGGGTTGAGCAAATGAATATGGCGTCACAAATGAAGAACCAGCCACATACACCGAAGAAGCACGGACAATCGCGGATTAAGGGGGAGCCACCGATAGGTGTTCCACTGCGTACACTCTAAAATTTGGCACATTGGGAATGAGAGTCCAACCTGCAGACGAAAAGAACGTGTCCTCCACTACACGAGCATTTGGGCCCGTTGCAACCGGCTCCATAGGCTTGGACGACCGCTAGGCGGGAAGTGAGGGTTCTGGCGCGGCCGGCCTAAACCCTAAGGGCGACAGACTCCTCACCTTTCGCATAACCCACACACACGCGAAAGGCGAAGGATGCTTCAGAAAAGGTGCTACCGTCAGCAGAATTGAACAGGCCACCAGCAGCTCTGAAGTAGAGCTTGATGAGGACCCCACCTCCACCACGGGCAAAGATTTCAGCATTGGTTCCATTGTAGCAACCTGGGTTAATGACTCAGAATGTAGAGGTGAGTGTGGTAATGTGATAGATGGAGGGGATGGTGGGAGGATAGGGTAACCCTCTATGCCCTTTAATAGTACTCACTCCGTCCCAAGGCTTAAGGCCTATTTTTTTGAAAAGTCAAGCTATGAAAAGTTTGACCATATTTTTAGAAAAAATAATTAAGAACTATGATATTATATAGATACCATGTGAATATATGTTTCACGATGTATTAATGGTTATGTATCTCATATTATAAATATTAATATATTTTTCTACAAACTTGGTTAAACTTTACATAGTTTAACTTTTCAAAAAATATAGGTCTTATGCCTTGGGACGGAGGTAGTAGTACTGTACTACAAAAAAAGAACTAAATTTCACATATCATCACTTTTTGACAAACTAGTTCATTTCTTTCAAACAAGTAAAATAGTGGGTACCCATTAGGTGCCAAGCTTCCATCGGGTCCTGAAGCCACTCTTCCCAAAGGAAATCTCGGGTTCTGCGCACCATCTATTGACAACACCATGCAACTTTATCAGCATATGTTCTTCTAGTAGTAAGTACATTACAATACTTTGTATTACCCTCCATGGTACTTTTGCACAAAACTTTATTAGTATACTAAATTTTTTTAGATAAAGGAAATTGCACAATCCAAGAATTTAAGTCGATTTTTAATATCAAGTAAAATTTGAACTATGAGTAAATGGTATCAAAATTGATGTAGTATGAAGAGAAAATTTGAACTACAAGGAAGTGGAAAAATTTGAACTACGAGTATGTGCCTCAAGAGAGGAAGTAGTATGAAGAGTATGACTCGATCAGCTGCTTTTTTTCTCGAGAAGGACCCATACCCGATTGTGTTCCTTGCGTAATTTGAGGGTGCCTCATGCTAACTGTATGCACCTGATGTAATTTTCCATTTTTAGGTTATTGATGTAAAATGTACTCCCATTGTGTGTGAAAAATTTCAACCTAAAAGTAAGTGGTTAAATTTAAACGAATTTAAGCTTAGTTGTCAATGATTATGAATATTTTTGGATTTCAAGCCGAACGACCAAGGTCATGGCCATATGTACATCATACTTTATGTCGATGATGGTCCCATATGTAACATCCAAAATTTTATCAAATACAAAATCATGTATTGCATTCATATCATCATAACATTTTGAGCTTGCATAAAATTTTTCAAAGTTTGAAACCAAATAGAACCATATTTATGCCCTTTATATTATATACATACGGGCATGGTTTTATTTTTATTTCAAAGACCAAAGTGTTTTTGAGTGAATAGATGTGTTTGACACACTTTTGAATGCTAGGATCACCATACAAAAATTTGGAGAAGGTTTGAATTCAAACATATTTGAATTAGGGTTTCAAAACCATTTCTAATAATCAAAACAGAAAATAAAAAGAGAAAAGGAAAAAAATAACAGCAGCAACCTATCTAGCCCCACCCACCCGCGGCCCAACTAAGCAGCCCACCTAGCCCACGCGGGAAAACCCCCTCCCCCTCTCTCTTTCTCACCGTGCCGGCGCCGCACCCGCTCGCTCACAGCACGACCCCACTGCCACATCAGCTCATCGTCCCAAATCCCCATGCGACGATCCGCTCCACTGGCCATTTCTTCCTGAATCAATTTGAATCAATCCTATTGATTCTGGCAGTAATCCTCGCCCCCAACGCCTGCTACTTAACCCCCACCTCGCTCCGGTCATTTCCCCTCAAACCCCATCACTAGAGCTCCCCTAGGCTGCCAGTAATCGAGCTCGCATCGCCGCAGCACCGCACGTGTAACATCCCTAAAATCATGATTTCAAAGTTTGCATATCATTCATGCATGCATAAAGAATTGAGATCATTTTCAAAACTCATTTCAGAAAAACAAAGCATATAGTGCTATCATTTTATGTGAGCAAGCTAAAAACAAATTGCCATCAACATTTGAGAGTTTGAATGTTTTAAACCTAGAATGCTTGTCCCCTTTGTTGAATAGATTGAGTATGGAAATTGGAACCAAGTTTTACAAAATGGAAATGGTTCAAAAACCATTTTTCAAACATTTGCAAATCAGGTACCAAGTCCCTGATATTTTGTTCTCCAAGAGTGACCAAGCTTTTGCAAAGCAACCACATGGTTTTATGCCTTTATTTGAAACTTTTGCACACTACAAAAACCCCAGAAAGATTTGAATTCAAAAAGAGTTTGAATTCATATCAAAACCATTCCTAAATATCAAAACAGAAAAAGAAAAGGACAAAAGAAAAGAAAAGAGCCAGGCGCCACTATTCAAGCCCAGCAACAGAACTGGCCCAACTAGCCCACCCGGGCCACCTCTCTCTCTCTCCCACGCGCAAGCGCACCCAAGCAGTCGCTGACAACCAGACCACACCTCCTCTCTGCGCGTTTGGCTGACGAGCGGGCCCTCTCCACGTCAGCATCGTCTTCCCCAAATCCCGCGCACGAACTCCGCCGCTGCCCGTTGCTGCTTTGATTTCGCGAGGTAAATTGCATTGATACAACAAGCGTTTCTTGTCGAGCCTCTGACTATATAATACCCACACTCTCGCGACCATTTCCCCTCAAACAATTTCTCCTTCACGCCACCAGGCTGCCCACAACTCGCTCGACGCCGCCGTTGTTCCGACGACCGCGCCAACGAATTCCGGTGAGCCCCGTGTTCCCCTCTCTCTCTGAATCATGCTATCAAATCCAGCAAGTCTTTGCGCACCTACTGACACTCCCCATTTATCCTCGCATGATCCATAGCTCCAGCAACAACTCCGACTGACCGCCACCGTTCTCTGCACGAACTCCGGCGACCTCTCTTTGTAAGTAGCCGCCTCCCCTTGCCCTCTGACTGATACACCTAGAATCCCCGTCGTCTTGCGCATCTAACAGTACCTCTCTTTTGGCTTAGCGCGACGAGGAACCTCGCCAACATCGACGACTGACCGTGCCTGACGCGTTCACAAACTCCGGCGAGGAATCTCCGACGACCCCGTGCGCCCCTTCCGAAGCCATCGCCACCTTGAGCATCAGCAGCCTCCTGCGGTTCTGGTAAGCATCTCCTCTATTCCCCGGGCTACCTAGAACGCCAGCACCGCCGCTGACTGACGCGCCGCCGCCAGCCGCCGCCGCTAGCGCCGCTTGATTTTGGTTAGATGATTTATAGCCGTCAGATCCAGATCCAGATCCAGCGCGTAGAATTAGTCCACTTAGCGAAGCGGTATGGTTAGATCTGAACCGTGCATCGTTAGTTAGATCCTACGGATCGCGAGCGTGATCTGGAGCGAATCGGTACGCGCCAGTAGGAACATGACGCGTGGCTAGGGTTAGATTCAAAAACAGATTTGAAATCAGATTTTGATCAAAAATTGAAAGGGCTATAACTTTTGATTCCCACGTTAGATTTTTGCAAATTTTATACCGTTGGAATCAGGGAGACAAGCGCTTTCTGAATCTGCAATGTGTTTAGTAAAAAGTTTCTGTTAAAATGTCTTTTTATGCAGAAACTTGTTTAGGACTATTTTGAGTATATAATTTGTTTAGTAAATTGTTTTAGTGCTAAATTAGTTTGATTTGGCAAGTTTCCAACTTAGTATTGGTTCAGTACTGTACACTTGCTTGGTGGAATTTTAAAAATCACCACTTAGCATTCTTGCATGCATGCATGCATATATATTTTTGTTTGTATATGAATTGTGTGTAATTTTGTGCTACAAATTCTTGTGTAGATTTTGGTGCTAGTGATTGTGATTGTGAAGAGTGCTACTCTCCCCATTACCAAGTCAAGTGGTACTTCATGAATATTTCCATCCCTATATTTTGTACAAGCATTAGAAATATTTTGCTAAGTCTTGCATGTTGTTATTTTTGCCAAATGCTATGTTGGGAAATCCTAAGTAGTTGCAGAATTGTAGAATTGCTAGGAAATTTCCTAAGTTAAGTTACTATGCCATGCTTAGCCTAGATAGTAGCAAACAAGGGTTGGTAATGTATATACATGCTATGATGAAAATATTTCTAAGTCTTTGGACTTATGCTTTTCTTAATAAAACAACTAAGTCAATGAACCTCCTGGGTGGAATGGGACTTGAATGGTGGTTTTTGGTTGAGTGGTTACACAAGGCCCATGGACATGGTTTACCTTGTGTATCTCACTTGTGGAATGCCACCCAGGCACAAAGGGATTTTGGAGGCCAAGTGTTGAGAAGCTTATAGCGCAGCCACTTGGCAATATGAGCTCTGCCTTGATCATATAGGTTGCTAGAACTTAGTCATTTGGGCAGTTGGTGGTAGTGGGATGATAGGTTGGAACGCGTCCATTTGGCTAAGGGAAGGCTTCTGAAAGGTCCTGTCTTGGGAAACCAAGTCTGGTGGGGAAAGTGCACAACCTCTGCAGATGGAAAAATCTAAGTACTTAGCCAACTCCATGGCAATGGACAACTTGAGCATCAAGACATGGAAGCTATCAAGAATGTCATCACTCCAACTTCTAAGTAAAAACTTGTGGGTGAACAAGGGTGAAGGACCCCAATGTCTATTGGTGGTTTCTTGGGAAATGTTTTGACAAAGAAAAACTTAGTGATTTCAACTAATAGGAAAAACCTATTTTCAAGCAAAGCAAGCCAAGCTACACTTAGCCAAAAATGCATATAGTAATATAGTCCACTTAAAATTTACTAAGGTATCACTTGCCAATACTATTCCAAAGTATTGACCCACTGTGGCTGTAACTTGTGATGTTGCAGGTTACTCCGATGATGATTAGGTTTCATGAGTCTACACTCAACATGCTTGACTGTGGCACATGAAGATGAAGACTTATGTTTATTTACTTATTCCAAAACTCTTGTATTAGGCTTGTGGCCTTGAGTTGTAAAAGACTATGTTTTATCTCTGGAATGGATGTAATAAATGACCTTTGTATCTGTGTACTTCATCTTAAACTGTGGATGCTAGCAATGATCCAGGGACTAGCATTTCAATCACAGGGATCCTTTTCCTTTACAAAGGAGGGATCTTACAGATGGTATCAGAGCACTGTGTTGCCTGTAGGATTATGACCCTAGGATTGGAAACCACTAAGGAAAAAAAAATAAACTACTTCTACACTTGTCTATTCTTCTCGTAAACTTTTCTAATCTTCTCATTCTCATCTCTATTTGTAGATGAACTCCATCAACGAAGCCGTGAAGAAAGGACCACTCATGACCATGACCTTGGAGTGTGAGACTGAGTTTCCCAAAATTCTCAAGGACCTCATGGTGGCAATGGAAATACATGGTGCAACTGTGTACAAAGGATTTCCAGTGAAGGATGAAGGAGTTGAGTACTGGTGGGTGCAACTTCACTTGTACAAAAACAAGGAAGTCAACCACAAAGAAAGAGGATTCTGCATGTACACCAACACTGTGATGCACACCACATTCTTTGAGTCAGCAAGAGAAGCAGCTTGGAGGACTATCAAAGAACTAAGTGCTAGAGTCAAGTGCAGAATGCTCAACCTCCAAAAAGACTTAGAGAAAGAGAAGGAACATACCCAAGAGTTGGAAACCACCAACCAAACCTTAAGAGGAGATATTATAAACCTTAAGAGCAAGATAGGCTGGTTTCCTCTAGGAACATTGTGTTAGCCAACAGATCCAGTGAGATAGGATTGTAAACGTACTTCGTTAGTTGGACCACCACCTATCACCTTATTTTCCAAAAGACACCTTAAATAAGTTTGGACCTTGATTGATGTAATGGATTCATGTATGCATGACTTGTGTGATTTTGTGTTCCAAGGATATGTGTGATGTTTGTCTTTGTTTTATCTTAAGTTGTGTTGTTCTAACTTTTCTATCTTATAAATAGATGCCTATTACCATCAGCACTGTTGAGGAGTTCCAGGTTACCCGCTTTGGTACTCGTATTGTTGAGCTTACCACTTTGCTCAATCTCCCTCTTCCCACCATCATGGTGCACCCACTCACCAAGTTCGAGAGGAAGGACCTCTGGGCTTCAAGGTGAACCAGCCCGGACGCCAGACAGAGCCTACTACGGAGGCCATCGTCTTCAAGCTTATGCACGATAACAGGGAGAGAGGCATGGAGGTAGTTATGCAGGACCTGATAGGACGTCTACTAGGTCGACACTCCCGATAGGTTAGAGGCACCCACTTCCACGTCTTCGGAAGACGTGATGAGGATGGAGAGTCCATCGACTTCGAGGACGACTCGAGGGACGCCGCAGAGACGATACGTCTGTATCTCCAGGACTTAGAGTCTCTCATTAGACACGTGGACACGGACAGGACCAATGTCATGCTCAGTAATGACGAGCTCCACGTGCAGCTTCGCGAGAAGGACAAGCTTTTCGCACAGCAGGACGAGATAGTCAAGGAAATGGAGGCGAAGTTCGAGACCCAGGACCGGAAGTTCAAGAGTCAGGAGAAACGTGTCCAGGATAGGAACAAGAAGATCCGGGACATGACTGAAGAACTGAAGTCCAAGGACTTCGAGCTAGAGCAGCAGCAGATGGTGATAGAGAGGCTTCGTTCCCAGAAGAGGGCTCTCAAGGCCAAGATTGAGTCCTTGACCACTAGCATTGAGGAGAACAAGACCGCGATGGAGAACGCAGGTCTTACCTTTGTCGAAGAGGAGATTGATGCTGATTAATAGACTTGACTACTCGTTTATCATTTATTACCGTACTTGTTATTTGTGAACTTGTTATTGGACCATCCGACATGTGGATGGGTTGCCACTTGTGTGTTTTACTTTGAGAACTTGTTATCTGGTTGTTGAACTTTTATCTTCTGTTGCATGCTTGTGTTTTCTTATGTGAGGTAATGTGCATGAAAACATCTATGGGTATCTCATTCTTATCTCTATTTGAACAAACCACAGATGACTCCCCGTCGCGCAAACCCCAACCCCAACAACAACAACATCACTCCAGAAATGCAGCAAATGATGAATGCTCAAACACAGCTCATGCAGATGATGACAACATTTATTCTGAACCAAAACAACAACAACAAGAACCCCAATAACAAAAACAATAACAACAACAACCCTCTGGGCTTTGATATGCTCACCAGATTTCTACGATTGAGGCCAGCTAAGTCCTTGGGGACAACTGATCCCATGGTGGCCAATGATTGGCTACGTTCTGTAAACAAGGACTTAGTAACCGTGGGATGCACGGATGCTGAAAAGGTCAGATTTGCAGCACATCTGCTGGAAGGGCCAGCCGCCACTTGGTGGGACAACTTCCAAATCACCACACCCATAGATGAGGTGACTTCGGCTATTTTTGAGGATGGCTTTCGCACTGCTCATATCTCATCAGGAATAATGAGCCTGAAAAAGAAAGAGTTCCACAATCTGAAGCAGCGCCACCGCAGCGTGGCTGAGTACATTGAAGAATTCAACAATCTGGCGCGTTATGCACCGGATGAGGTTGACACATATGCCAAGAGAAAGGAAAAATTTCTGGAAGGCTTGAATGATGATCTGAATCTACAGCTGACTGTGGCATATGTTCCCACTTATCAGTCGCTCTGTGACAAGGCTGCTATATTGGAGAACAAAATGAAGCAAGTCGAGAGTAGGAAGAGGAACACTCCGATAAGCACAGCTCGGGATCGTCTCACAAACGATCTCACTATGATGAGAGTGGAAGCTTAGGATCCCACAAGCATGGGAAATTCAACAAGCACCACAACCACAACCGTCATGACAACAAGCATCATCGCAGTCATGACAATGACAAGTACAAGAACCACAAGAGTGGACATAAGAGCCACCACAGTGGTAATGGAAGTGGAAGTGGAAGTCAGCCTGCTAAGAGAGACATCAGTCAGGCTGAGTGCTTCAAATGCAATAAGATGGGACACTATGCAAATGAGTGCCCCGAAAAGAAAGTGGAAGGACATGTCAAGCCCAATCCTTTCCAGAAAGGACAGGTTGAAGATACCACAGTCCCGACAGAAAAGCTACGCAGATCCTAAGCGTAGAGAAGTCACCTACGAAGTTGGTGATAGAGCTTATCTTAGAGTATCACCACTTCGTGGAGTGAAAAGATTCGGAGTCAAAGGTAAGTTGGCACCAAGATATGTTGGGCCATTCAAGATTTTGAGTCGCAAAGGAGAAGTTGCCTATGAAATAGAACTACCAGAATCTCTATCAGCTGTCCATAATGTATTTCATGTGAGTCAGTTTAAGAAATGTCACCCAGAAATGGAAGAAACTTCTTTGAAGGATACTATACCTTTGGAGGAGGTTCAACTATAAAGTGATCTCACTTATGAAGAGAAACCTATCAAGATTCTTGAGACTGCAGAAAGAGTCACAAGAACAAAGACTATGAAGTTTTGCAAAGTGTAGTGGAATCATCATACCGAAGAGGAAGCAACATGGGAAAGAGAAGATGATCTTTGGAAAGACCACCCTCACCTATTTGCTAGCCAATCCGAATCTCGAGGGCGAGATTCACCTTAAGGGGGTTAGATTTGTAACATCCCTAAAATCATGATTTCAAAGTTTGCATATCATTCATGCATGTATAAAGAATTGAGATCATTTTCAAAACTCATTTCAGAAAAACAAAGCATATAGTGCTATCATTTTATGTGAGCAAGCTAAAAACAAATGGCCATCACCATTTGAGAGTTTGAATGTTTTAAACCTAGAATGCTTGTCCCCTTTGTTGAATAGATTGAGTATGGAAATTGGAACCAAGTTTTACAAAATGGAAATGGTTCAAAACCCATTTATCAAACATTTGCAAATCAGGTACCAAGTCCCTGATATTTTGTTCTCCAAGAGTGACCAAGATTTTGCAAAGCAACCACATGGTTTTATGCCTTTATTTGAAACTTTTGCACACTGCAAAAACCCCAGAAATATTTGAATTCAAAAAGAGTTTGAATTCATATCAAAACCATTCCTAAAAATCAAAACAGAAAAAGAAAAGGACAAAAGAAAATAAAAGGGCCAGGCGCCACTATTCAAGCCCAGCAACAGAACTGGCCCAACTAGCCCACCCGGGCCACCTCTCTCTCTCTGGCACGCGCAAGCGCACCCAAGCAGTCGCTGACAACCAGACCCCACCTCCTCTCTGCGCGTTTCGCTGACGAGCGGGCCCTCTCCACGTCAGCGTCGTCTTCCCCAAATCCCGCGCACGAACTCCGCCACTGCCCGTTGCTGCTTTGATTTCGCGAGGTAAATTGCATTGATGCAACAAGCGTTTCTTGTCGAGCCTCTGACTATATAATCCCCACACTCTCGCGACCATTTCCCCTCAAACAATTTCTCCTTCATGCCACCAGGTTTCCCACAACTCGCTCGACGCCGCCACTGTTCCGACGACCGCGCCGACGAATTCCGGTGAGCCCCGTGTTCCCCTCTCTCTCTGAAGCATGCTATCAAATCCAGCAAGTCTTTGCGCACCTACTGACACTCCCCATTTGTCCTCGCATGATCCGTAGCTCCAGCAACGACTCCGACTGACCGCCACCATTCTCTAAACGAACTCCGGCGACCTCTCTTTGTAAGTAGCCGCCGCCCCTTGCCCTTTGACTAATACACCTAGAATCCCCGTCGTCTTGCGTATCTAACATTACCTCTCTTTTGGCTTAGCACAACGAGGAACCTCGCCAACATCGATGACTGACCGTGCCTGACGCGTTCGCAAACTCCGGCGAGGAATCTCCGACGACCCCGTGCGCCCCTTCCGAAGCCATCGCCACCTTGAGCATCAGCAGCCTCCTGCGGTTCTGGTAAGCATCTCCTATCTTCCCCGGGCGACCTAGAACGCCAGCACCGCCGCTGACTGACGCGCCACCACCAGCCGCCGCCGCTAGCGCCGCTCGATTTTGGTTAGATGATTTGTAGCCGTCAGATCCAGATCCAGCGCATAGAATTAGTCCACTTAGCGAAGCGGTATGGTTAGATCTGAACCGTGCATCGTTAGTTAGATCCTACGGCTCGCGAGCGTGATCCGGAGCGAATCGGTACGCGCCAGTAGGAACATGACGCGTGGCTAGGGTTAGATTCAAAAACAGATTTGAAATCAGATTTTGATCCAAAATTGAAATGGCTATAACTTTTGATTCCCACGTTAGATTTTTGCAAATTTTATACCGTTGGAATCAGGGAGACAAGCCCTTTCTGAATCTGCAATGTGTTTAGTAAAAAGTTTCTGTTAAAATTTCTTTTTATGCAGAAACTTGTTTAGGACTATTTTGAGTATAGAATTTGTTTAGTAAATTGTTTTAGTGCTAAATGAGTTTGGTTGGCAAGTTTCCAACTTAGTATTGGTTCAGTACTGTACACTTGCTTGGTGGAATTTTAAAAATCATCACTTAGCATTCTTGCATGCATGCATATATATTTTTGTTTGTATATGAATTGTGTGTAATTTTGTGCTACAAATTCTTGTGTAGATTTTGGTGCTAGTGATTGTGATTGTGAAGAGTGCTACTCTCCCCATTACCAAGGCAAGTGGTACTTCATGAATATTTCCATCCCTATATTTTGTACAAGCATTAGAAATATTTTGCTAAGTCTTGCATGTTGTTATTTTTGCCAAATGCTATGTTGGGTAATCCTAAGTAGTTGTAGGATTGTAGAATTGCTAGGAAATTTCCTAAGTTAAGTTACTATGCCATGCTTAGCCTAGCTAGTAGCAAACAAGGGTTGGTAATGTATATACATGCTATGATGAAAATATTTCTAAGTCTTTGGACTTATGCTTTTCTTAATAAAACAACTAAGTCAATGAACCTCCTGGGTGGAATGGGACTTGAATGGTGGTTTTTGGTTGAGTGGTTACACAAGGCCCATGGACATGGTTTACCTTGTGTATCTCACTTGTGGAATGCCACCCAGGCACAAAGGGATTTTGGAGGCCAAGTGTTGAGAAGCTTATAGTGCAGCCACTTGGCAATATGGGCTCTGCCTTGCTCATATAGGTTGCTAGAACTTAGTCATTTGGACAGTCGGTGGTAGTGGGATGATAGGTTGGAACGCGTCCATTTGGCTAAGGGAAGGCTTATGAAAGGTCCTGTCTTGGGAAACCAAGTCTGGTGGGGAAAGTGCACAACCTCTACAGATGGAAAAATAAGTACTTAGCCAAGTCCATGGCAATGGACAACTTGAGCATCAAGACATGGAAGCTATCAAGAATCTCATCACTCCAACTTCTAAGTAAAAACTTGTGGGTGAACAAGGGTGAAGGACCCCAATGTCTATTGGTGGTTTCTTGGGAAATGTTTTGACAAAGAAAAACTTAGTGATTTCAACTAATAGGAAAAACCTATTTTCAAGCAAAGCAAGCCAAGCTACACTTAGCCAAAAATGCATATAGTAATATAGTCCACTTAAAATTTACTAAGGTATCACTTGCCAATACTATTCCAAAGTATTGACCCACTGTGGCTGTAACTTGTGATGTTGCAGGTTACTCCGATGATGATTAGGTGTCATGAGTCTACACTCAACATGCTTGACTGTGGAACATGAAGATGAAGACTTATGTTTATTTACTTATTCCAAAACTCTTGTATTAGGCCTGTGGCCTTGAGTTGTAAAATACTATGTTTTATCTCTGGAATGGATGTCATAAATGACCTTTGTATCTGTGTACTTCATCTTAAACTGTGGATGCTAGCAATGATCCAGGGACTAGCATTGCAATCACAGGGATCCTTTTCCTTTATAAAGGAGGGATCTTACAGCACGTCTCCGGCGACCAATCCCGGTGAGCTCCATCCACCCCTCTCCCTCTGGTTGATGCTATCTTGCTCACAACCCTCTTGCACTCCTTCTGATGCCTTCCGTTTGCTCTCTTGTGCCCCAGAACATCGCCCTCGACAAGCTCTGCAAGCACCCGATGCCGACCGCGACTCTGACGAGATATTTCGGTGAGGCTTGTGTTCCCGTTTATCCCTAATTCACGCGAGCGAGTTTGCCTCTGTCTTGCACATCTATTTATGCATGCCGTTTGTTCCCGTGCGCACCAGGATGTCGCCCCCGTGTCTGTTTGCAAATGATACGTTGGAAACGTATCTATAATTTTTGATGCTCCATGCTTGTTTAGTACCTACTTAGCTTTACTTGTCTACACTTTGAGGTGCTTTTTACATGTTTTCTGGTACTAACCTACTAACAAGTTGCAACAGTGCCAGATGCCTGTTTTCTGCTGTTTTTGGTTTCAGAAAAGTTAGTAAAGAAATATTCTCGGAATTGGACGTGACAAACGTCAAAGTCAATTACTTTCCGTGGGGAACAATAAGTCCAGATGGGAGACGGAGAAGCGAGCCAGGGAGGCCAACACCCCCCCAGGCGCGGCCAGGGGTGGACCCGCGCCTGGGTAGGATTTGACCGCCCTAGTCGCCTCCTCGGCCTCCCCCTTTGTTGGAGATATGCCCAAGAGGCAATAATAAAGTGGTTATTATCATATATTCATGCTTATGATAAATGTTCACATACCATGCTATAATTGTATTAACCGAAAACATTAATACTTGTGTGATTTGTAAACATAAAAGAGTCCCTAGTAAATCCTCTGTTTAAACTAGCTTGTTGGTTAATATATGATCATGAACATAGAGATGTTATTAACAACATGGTCATATCATTAGGAGAATGATGTGATGGACATACTCCTATAGTTAAGCGTAGCATAAAGATCAAGTCATTTAATATAATTAATTTGCTATAAGCTTTCTGATACATAGTAACCTAATTCCTTTGACCATGAGATCATGCTAATCACCATCACTGGAAGGATTCTTTGATGACATCAAACACCACACCGTAACTGGTTGGCTATAAAGGTGGCATTGAGTGTTCGGAAAGTATGTGTTGAGGCACATGGATCGAGAGTGGGATTTGTCCATCCATATGACTGACAGACATACTCTGGGCCCTCTCAGTGGAATGTCATCCAATTAGCTTTCAAGAATGTGACTGGTTCACAAGGGATCACATATCACGGGAACAATAAAAGAGTACTTATCGGTAACGAGTTTGAACTTGGTATGCAGAGATACCGACGATCAGACCTCGGATAAATAAACTATTGCGAGACAAAGGGAAATTGGTATCGTATGTAAATGGTTCATTCGATCACGAAGTAATTGTAGAAATATGTGGGAGACATATGAATTTCTAGATTCCTCTATTGGTTATTGGTCGGAGAAGAGTCTTGATCATGTCTAAATAATTCACGAACCGTAGGGAGACACACTTAAGGATTCAATGTTGTTTAGTAGAGATGGAATGTAAGTAGGGAGAATAAATGTTGTTTGGAGTCTTGGATGGGATCCGAGATATCACGAGGAGATCCGGAATGGTCCGGAGAATAAGATTCATATAAGGAAAGTCTAATTCCGGAGTTCGTGAATGATTCCGATGATTTTTTCGGAGAGGTTCTAGAAGGGTCTAGAAGATTCACCGGACCGGAATGGGAAGGGTACATGAATGTGTCATGGATAAGTGGAATGATTCAATCATGTCTTAGGTCACTTGGTTGGGCATTTACAAGAAAGAAATTAAGTTCCAAATTGAAAGTCAAAAGGCAAGTTTGAAAAGTTAAACTGGGACAATGTATCCTGGTGGAGGAAGGAAATAATCCTTCTTTCCCTCCACCACAAGCCAACAAGGAGAGGGAGTTGGGGAAGGATTCAAACTCCCCTCTCCCAAGCTTCCCTTCCTCTTATAAATAGATGGGAGGGGGTGCCCCAAGAGACACACAACTAGCCCCTCCCCACCTAGCCGCGCTGCCGCTGCCGCCCCAGCGCCGCCATCGTCACCGCTCGCTGCTGCCGCTAGATCATCACCGCCGCCCTAGCCGCCACTGACTCCACCACCTCCTCTCCGGTCTCTAAACCCTAGATCATTGGGGAACCCTATTTCTCTAGCATAACATGCTATGGCTTAGGCGAAGCCCTGCAAGATCTTCCCTCTAGTTCCGACACCACGCCGTCGTGCTGTCGGAATCACGAGGGGAGAACTACAACCTCTGTTGCCTGCTAGAACAAGGTAGAGGAAGGTCTTGATCGAGTATCGAACGTGTGACCGACTGCGGAAGCTCTGCTGCAACACATCGCCGGAAGGATCGTCTACGCGATCTTGAGATCTGCAAGTGTACCACTACATCACCCACGAGAATCTTCTCTCGTTAACCGCTTTGGAATCTTCGAGGGTGAGTACTCTAATCAACTCGTTTCTACAATCTAGTATATAGATCTTGGCTTGTTTGTGTGCATGCGGTAGAATTTTTTTGTTTTCCATGCTACGAACGCCTACAGTGAGCCATTTCTATATGTAGATCTGTTGCATGAGTAGAACACAGTGGTTATTGTGGGCGTTGATGCTTTTGTTGTCGATTGCTTCTTGTGTAATTTGCATCTTGCGGGATGGTAGAATGAAGCGGCCCGGGATAACCTTACATGACATTGTTCATGAGACTTGCTCCACGCTTGACATGCAACTTGTATTGCATAAGTGGCTTTGCGGGTGCCTGTTTATCCCAACATAGTGAATATTCAATTTACAACAGGTGATTGATAATACTAGTATCAACGTTGTGGTTCTTGTTCGTAAGTTAGAACGACACTTATTGAAAGCCCAAAACCACGTAAAACATGCAAAGAAAATTAGAGGCGTCTAACTTTGTTTTGCAGGGGTGTGCTGTGATGTGATATGGCCATGATTGTGATTATATATGATGTATGTAATGTTCCTTATTGTAAGTCGGCAACCGGAAGGAGCCTTTTGGTTGTATTTTAATTCCGTTAAGACCTGCGTGTCTATTATTCAAAGTAGTTGTAATAGTTGATGCTGGTGGATGATAACCATGGAGCGGTGCCATTGACCTTGACGCCACACCAGTGAGGATGGAGATCATGTTCGTGCTTGAAGATGGAGATCAGAAGCACAAGAAGAAAGGCCATATCATATCACATATTTTGAATTGCATGTGATGTTAATCCATTTATGCATCTTGTATTGCTTAGTTCGCGACGGTAGCATTATAAGACAATCCCTCTCACAAAATATCAAGTTATAAAGTGTTCATCCTTAGTAGGCACCGTTGCCAAAGCTCATTGTGTCGAAACACCACGTGATGATCGGGTGTGTTAGATTCTGCGAGTGTATACAACGAGAGCAAGCCAATTTGCTCATGCGGAAGCTATGGTTTGATCTTGACGATCCTAGCATGTACAGACATGGTATCGGAACACGGAATACCGAAAGGTGAAGCATGAGTCATATAGATCATATGATGAACATGATGATTGTTCTCCTTTGAAACTACATCATGTCACGTGATGATCGGACTTGGTGTAGTGGATTTTGTTCATGTAACCACTAAAACAATGTGAGGGATAATCTTTTGAGTGGGAGTTCAACAGTAATATGATTAAAAGTTGAACACTATTTATCATAAATTAAATCAAAGTGAATTTGCATAGTTGTTGTAGTCATTGGCATACATTTACCACCTTGCGCTTAGTTATAATTGAGATAATAGAACTATAGAATTCTGGTTACTTACTTTACGAAGTGGTATTGTATTGTTTTGAACTGTTAATCTAAAGTTTAAAAGTCTTATTGCAAACTTTCAGTAAGTTCCAGTTACTTCGTGAAGTTTGATAATTGGTATTTAATTAAGAGTAACAATTCTAGTGTTATTTCTGGTTACTTTCAGTAAGTTCCGGTTTCACATTATAATTGCTTTATTTTGTGTTATTGTTATGTCTCTGTTTTACCTCTATTAGATAGTCGGTAAAATTTAATCCTTCAAAGAAGGTCTAGTCGGTTTTCCCGCTAGTGTTTGCACCATCACAAGTCGGACATTTTTGGTAGTAGGCTCATAAAATTGAGGTACTGCCAATTCTTTCCGACTAGGTAGGTTCGAGTCGGACTCTTACTGCAGAAACACTCGGTAAGGTAGACGGGTATATCACAACGGTTTTGGGGCTCAGGGAAAAGTCGGACGGGAGCCAGGGCATGTGATGCCACCCGTCCAACAAGAGTCATTTGAGATATGATTGACAATGAGTTGTCTACCTAGATCACTTGGCGGCTAGCGGTGATGCTAAAGCTCAATAGCTGACTTTCTTATTTAGGATCCTGAATCACTAAGTAACCATCAGAGGGCTGTTGGTTCCAGTGGGAGCATAAAATATTAAAGTGTTTAATAGGCTTGCTCTTTTATGAATACATGTCTTAAGTGTTTTGCATTTTTTCTGTTGTAGATCATGGCACCAAGTAGCAGTCACTCTCAGATATCTGGTTTTGCGTTGAGAACTATCGTTGAGAAAGGTAAACAAAACGACACTAATTTTACCAACTGGTATTGAAATCTGAGAATTGTTCTCAAACAAGAAAAGAAGGACCATGTCCTAGACAACCCACTTCCAAATGAGCCGAATGAGAATGCGACTGTCGCTGCCACCAATGCGTACTGTCGGGCTAAGGATGATTCCATGGATATTAGTTGTCTTATGCTTGCTCACATGGAACCGGACTTGCAAAATAAGTTCGAGAATGTTGAGGCCTATGATATGATCGAAAGCCTCAAAAGTATGTTCCAGGCTCAGGTGAAGACTCAGAGGTATCAAGTCTCTCAGGCTTTGCTGAGTTGCAAGCTTAAGGATGGTGATCCACCGAGTCCGCATGTGATCAAAATGGTTGGTTATGTGTAGTCTCTGGAGAGGCTCGGCTACTCCATTAGCGAAGAGTTCGCTATGTATATAATTCTGAACTCTCTTCCTAGTGCATATGGGCAGTTCATGTCACATCCCAAGATTTTCCAAATCTTGTAATGTGATAAATAAATAAACAAAATAAATAATTGTTGAAAATTAGAGTGAAAAGAAACTTTTGTTTCTAAATGGAAACCTAAAATTCCATCTTGAACAAACTTTGGTTAATGTTTGAATCTAATTAAATTCAAATCAAGTGGAATATTCTTCATAAATGCATCTGGAAATTTAAACACTTGGAAAATAAACCAAAACCCTAAAACCCTAATGGAATAAAATCATTTCCAAGATATCTCTAAGACTATGGATTTGATCCATATAAAAATTGGTCAAACAAACATTTCAAATTGATCAAGAGTGACTATTAGAAATATTATAAAACCATAGGAATTGGTTTCACTTAAATTGGAGCCATAGATAAAATCTTATGAATTTAATAAGATAAGGAAATTGAATTTCCAAAGCTAATAAAGCAACCATCTGGAAATCCATGCCCAATGGTGAGAAATTAATCATAAAAATATTTAAAAGGATAAACAAATATTAAATAAGATTTTACAAATTGGAATCACCAAGTTTGGATCTATAAATAAAAAGATATGGATTTAATAAGATAAAGAAAGAATTATATAATGAGGAATATTTAAAGGCCAAATTAAATCTTGACCTAACCCATAAGAAAATGGAATAAATATAATCAAAATCCAAATAAATTAATGGATAAGGAATTTTCAAATTAATTAAGAGGGAATTAACCAAATCCTATTCTATTTGAATAAAGATAAAATCCCTATTAGAAATAATTAATTAAATCATGGGAAAATAATAATTGGAATTTACCCGAGTGGAATAAAAGTTGTTTGATTAACCTAAATAAGATCATAGAAAACTTCCAAATAAAATTTATGGAATTAAAACTATATTTAATTTCATGAGAATAAAGGACAAGTACCCAAATTAAAAATGATTAATAAATCATTTTCCAAATAAGTCAAGGTGAATTATTTGACACCCTATTAAATAAATAAACCTACTGAAAAGGTTTGGTGAGAATTGAAATTAAATAAGGGTTTAAAATATATATGATATTAATTGAATTTAAGGCATGGGCCTACTTTTAAATAATTCAAAGCCCTAAAAGAATAAAAGAAATATTCTTTTTTTTCACTCTAAAATGAAGTATTAATCAGAATTTAAATCTACACAAATTTTGGTTGAGGTTTGAAATCAAATTGATGTTTGAAATAATTAAACAAAATCAAAACAGAATAAAAGAAATGGAAAAAGAAAAAGAAACAGAACAAAAAAATGAACAAGGTCGACCCAGCCCACTGGCCCAGCAAGCCCATCTCCCCACCCCACCCGCAGCGAATCGTTTTTCACTCGCGAATTGACCCACAACGTCGTTGACGACTTGGACCCACCCCACCTCTTTCTCTCTTGCAGACAGCCAGGTCCCACCTCCTAGCTTTCTTCCTCACCCGCCGCGACTTCTTCTTCCCCTCACCTCGCCGGCTGTTTCCGCCGTTGAATGCTCGATTTAATTCGCGGCATTGACACAACCTTTAACCCCTGCGACCACGCTCGTTAAAGCGTCTCGACGCCCTCTCTCTTTCCCCTCTCCCGCCCGGCACTCTTTGCCCCCAGGCTGTCCCCAATTCCACCAGGACCGCCACTGTCTCCGACGAGCTCCGACGAAGATTCCGGCCACTCCTCGCCGCGCCTCGCTCCCTAGACCACGCTGGCATGTTCCCCGTCAACCACTACATCCTCCAGTAAGCTCGGCTTTCTCGCGCTTGACCCACAACCTCGACAATGACCAAGACCGTCACCTTCGCCGTCTGTTTCCACTCCGCCGACACCCCCTGGTAACTACTGACCACCCCATCTGCTCTGATCGATACTCTCGTGCTCGCTTTTCTCGGGCGAACCTGACAGCATCATTTGTTTGTTGTGGTGTGGACTGAATACTCGCCTTCGACGGCGACAGAGAACAACCGACGCCGTCTTGAACTCCGGCGAGGAATCACCAGTGACCCCGTGCACCCCTGTCCCTGCCGAGACCATGTTGAGCTTCAGCGTCACTCCGCGAACTCGGTGAGCATATTCTCTCTCTTCCTAGCATCCTGCATCACCGGCAAACTTGCAGCCCGAGCGCGCTGCCGCCAGTCGCCGCCGCCAGCGCCGCTCGCTTAGGGTCAAACGCGTAGCGACCGTTGGATCTCGATCCTGTGACATAGATAGATTCACTTAAAACGAAGGGGTATGTGATCTGTGCCGTGCGATCAAGTTAAATCATATGGTCTGAATCACTCGATCCAAACAAAATGGTACCAGCGAGTAAGATTCAGCCACGTGTCCAGTGATTTGTTTTAAAAACAGAAACTTGTCTATTAGATGTTCAATTTTGAAAAATTCATAACTTTCAAACCACACGTCCAAATTTTGCAAAGTTTATATCAATGTAATCAGCAAGACAAATCCTACGCAACCACGCACTTTTTTTTAGTAAAATGCTTCTGTTAAATTGGTTGTTTTTGCAGAAACTTGTGTAGGCATATTTGGAATATAAAAATTGTTCTAAAATGATTTTTGAGATAAAACCTTTGGCAAATGGTTTGTTTGGAACATACTGACCTTAGAAACCAACTCATGAATTTGAAAATGTATTTGGCAAAGCTAAGGAGTAAATCTTTGATTTAAAGCAATTCTAGTCAAATAAAAGTAATGATTATTTATTAAAAATGCTTTTGGAGAAAAACCTTTGGGAAATGATTTGATTTACACTCTCTGACCCGAAACACAAGGTTTTATAATTTAAACATATATTTTGATGAACCCTATAGATTGTTGCTTTGCTAAAGGCATTTTCAACCATATAAAATAATGATTTGGTTTAAAATGATTTATAAGTAAAATCTTTTGCAAATGATTTTTCCACTTATATAAAATGACCAATAGGTGTTTTCCAATATTTGTGACCATTAGACACCACTTTTACAAATAAACCATCTTTAGCATGCTTGCATGCATTGCATTGTTTCTATTATTTTATGTGATGTTGCTTGAATGGTATATTTGAAATATTGATTGCTTGATTTAATTGTAGTGATTTGAAGAGTGTGATTATTGCAAGATCAAGGAGTGAACTTATTTTCTCTACCAAAAAGGCAAGTGATGCTTCATACTTTTGTCCCGTTATTTTCACTATGCATTAGTGATATTTCTATGTAGGACTTGCATGGAATTTTTGCTAAGTATAAACTATGCCATGGGAAATCCTAGTAGATGAAACCTTAGTAGAAATTTCCTAAGTTAAGATTCCTACTACTATCATGCTTAGCTTAGCTAATAGAAAACAAGGGTGGAATATATATTCATACTATGGAATATTTCTAAGTCAGGGACTTGTGTTTTGTTTAATAAAACAACTAAGTGAATAAATCACCTGGTTGGAATGGTTTGTGTTGAGTGGTTCATAAGGCCCATTTCTATGGTTTACCTTGTGTATCTCACTTGTGGATGGCCACCCAGGAACAAAGAGATTTGAGATGTCAAATGTTGAGAAGCTTCAAGTGCAGCCACTTAGCATTATGGGCTCTGCCTGGATCATATAGGTTGCAATAACTTAGCCAAATGGACAGTTGGTGGTAGGGGATTGATAGGTTGGAACGCGTCCATTCTGGTCTAAGGGAAGGCTTCTGAAAGATCTTGTCTTGGGAAACCAAGTCTTGTGGGGAAAGTGCACCACCTTTGAAGAGTGTAAAATCTAAGTACTTAGCCATGTCCCTGGTAAAGGACAATTTGAGCATCAAGACATGGAAGCTATCAAGAATCTCCTCATCCCAATTTCTAAGTTAAAAACTTGTGGTTGAACAAGGGTTAAAGGATCACCAATTCCTATTGGGAGATGCCTTGGGAAAGATTTTGTCATCAAAAACTTAGTGTTTTCAAATGATAAGGAAAATCTATTTTGAACAATGCAAGCCTAATCTCCACTTAGCCAAATACATATAGATGATAGACTCCACTATACTACCATAGTATCACTTACCAATACAATTCAAATGTATTGACCCTTGTGGCTGTAACTTATTATGTTGCAGGTTTGTTTGATATTAGTGAGGTGTGTTGAAATAGGATTAAAAGTCTACAACCAACATGTTTGCCTGTGGCACTTTTAAGATGAAGGATGTCACATCCCAAATTTTAGATTTGGTTCTGCATAACATTCATGGAATTTCATCATGATCATCCTTCCAAAATTTCAGTTTGAAAAGATTTTGGCAAAACACACCACCTGCATTTGCATTTTGACACCTACACTTGGACGCTTGGTTTTACCATGCCTCTATCAAAAACTATATATTTTGGGTGTATGGATGGCTCAGGTGCATAGAGGGTTACTCCACGAACCCGTAGCACTTCGATTCACTCAATTCAGAGCCCCGTAGCAAAAGTTATGCAAATCTGAATTTTGGACATAGTTCTAGACAGTTTCAGAAAAGAAATTCGGATAAGGAAAATTGTGAGGAAAAATAGGAAAAGAGGAAAATAACAAAAAAAAGGGCAGCGGGCTAGCCAGCCTGCTGGGCCGACAGCCCAGATGCGTCGGCCCAGCTGCGCAGCGTGCAGTAGCAGCAGCACGCCCGCGCGGCGCGCGCTACGCGCTGCTCACGCGGCCACAACCACCGCCAGCCGGGGCCCGCCTGTCAGCGCGGAGCCGGCAAGGGCACGGACGCCGAGGCCGACTCCGCCGCGACCATGCCCACGCGCGCCGCCCCGCGACCTCCCCCCTTATACCCTAGCCCCCCTCTATGCAGCCCCCAAACCCTCGCCCTCTCTCGCGCCGCCTCCAACGAGATATTTCTCGTCGGAGCTAACCGCCGCCGCCGCCGTCCGTGCTCGGTAAGCACGCCGCCGCCGCTCCTCGCCCCTCCCTCGCCCAGTGAGCTCGCTGTCGCCTCGGACTGCCCTCCCTTTTCCTTCTTCCCGCAGGACCCCGCCACCAACGCCGCCGCCATGCAACCGACGCCGCCGCCGCTCCAGCCGGACACCGCCGTCGCCACCGTGCCCGCCTACCGCCGCCGCCGCCACGGAAAGCTCCGCCACCACGCCACCGACCCCGTACGCCGCCCAGCCGCCGCCGCCCCCGACGCCAGCCGACGCCGCTGGTGAGCCCTCCCCTCGCGTGCCTCCCCGGCCGCTTGATCTCGATCCAACGGTCCAGATGGACCGTTGAAAAGTCAGCCCAGGGCGCTGCCCAGTCAGTGCCACGTCAGCGTGCCACATAGGCCGGTCAACATTCAACCTTGACTATGAGTTTTTAAATTGATTTAAATGGCAGAAATTGAGTAAAACTTGTAAAAGTCATATCTTTAGATCTACTGGGCCAAAAATTGCAAATAAAATATGTGTAGAATCAGTGTCTCGTGTAGAATCTTGTTGTACCATTGTTCTGCACTATTACAACAAGGTTTTGGCCTGAATAATTAAATGAGTTAATGCCCTTTTAGAGTAATAAATTCATAGGATAAGTTCTGTAACTCCAAAAAATTGCAAATAAGATGTCCCTAGAATCAGTAGAATTAGGGGAATCTCAAAGTGAATTAAAAAGTTAGGCTTATAGTAATAATTTTTGCAGAATCTATTTAAAGGATTACTGCAGTATTTTAATGACTTAGGGAGTTATATAAATCCTTTTTGAGAAATTCCAATTGGTACTGTTTCTATTTAGAGTTGCCTACACAGTAGAATTTTTCCAAGATTTTACAAACAGTATGTTAGCAGTGGTGAATTATTTAGTTTCTAGCTCTATTATTGAGCATTATAAATTGCATACTTGTTTTCTTTGCGCTAAAAATAATTTCCATGCATGCATACAGTAGCTATACTGAATAAGATTATGTGATGCTGCTATAGAATCAATCCACTTGTCATGCATGCATCTTGCATCATCTTTGTTTGCATATGATTGTGGATGGTTTGTTTATGATTGAAATTGTGTCGTGTAGATTGTGACGAGTGCAACGCTTGCTCGTGTGTGGATTGTTCTTCCGACCGCTACAGCCAAGGCAAGTAGATGCTACCTTGTTCATGATGTTGTCCTACTATTTTCAATGCATTGTCGTGTATTCTGTATATGCATGTCCTATTATGTGGTAGGGCCTTCCTTGTAGATGAACCACCATTGGTAGATGTGCTTATCCCTGCTATGATGAACGAGGTCTGGTTTACATCATTGAAAGTTGTTTCTAATTGGGCTGGTTTGCGAAAACTAAAAACAACTTAATCAATGAACCTCCTGGGTGTGATGGGATTGATAATTTTTGGTGGTATCATTGCGGAAAGGCACCCAGGTATCAAGAGAAAATGATTGGCTTCTTTATTTTGTAGCTTACATGTACAACCATGTTCCAATAATGAAATGGGTGGTTGGTTGGACTCAGTAGGTTGTGGTAACTCGAACCCGCGTATCCAGAGATGTAGAATTTCGGTAGGTTGGACCGGTGCGTGTCGGGATTGGGGAGCTACTTCCCGAACGGTCTCTTCTTGGAATTCTCCCTATCATCACCCAAAATGAGAGTGATGGTACGAGCTGGGCTAGCCAAGTCACATGGGTAAAGTGTACTAACCCCTGCAGGGTGTATAATCTAATCGATTAGCCGTGTCCCCGGTATGGACGTCTGAGTTGCTTGATATTGATTCCATGACATGTTTCTAACTCATTCTAATTTCATAGTTGCTTTAATGTTGTTGGGTTAACTTAATTGGGATCTTTCAAAGAAAAATCAAAAACAGTTTATGAAAGTAGGACAAAGGTATTTGCAAATGCAAGCTAGCCACAACTCCACTTGCCAAATATGCATGTAGATGTTAGCACTATTGTTTCCTTTAATAGCTCTACTTGCCATACATTCCATGTATTGACCCTTCGGGGCTGTTACGTTTCATGTTGCAAGATATTCCGATTCTGAGTAATCGATTTAGGCCACGGTACTCCACTCGGCACTTGTTCACTTGTGGGCAATTTGAAGAATGGAGGATTTTCTATATTTATGTTACTACTTGAATAACATTGAGCTAGCCTTGAGCTAAGCTTTTATTGTAATAATGATACTCTGGATCTTCGTTATTTATGATACACGGATATTTTTCTATGTTATTCATCTTATTCTATTGTGAGCCAATGAACCGATCCAGGGATTGTCATGTCACATAGAAGCTACGGTCTTTTCAGAACCGTGGTGTTACAGGATGGTATCAGAGCCCGTGTGTCGACTGTAGGATCGTGACCTAGGTTTGGATTAGGAAGCCATAGAATTATTAAAGCTTATATTAACTCTATCTTTCATCTTATGCCTTTCACTCTCGTAGATTCTTACCATATGCTATTTTCACGCTTTCCTCTTTTAATTTGATAGATTGGAGAAGTCAGGACTGAGTATGTAACCATGGAGTCACCAAGGACCTTTGCAAGACAGTTAGCACAGCTCTCGCAGTCATTGGGATTGCCACTGCCCATGTTCAAGGAGAGAAGGTTGTACACCTATGGATGTGGCGAGGATGCATGGGAGATCACCACCTTCATTTTCAGGGATGCCACCTTGCCAAACCCTATGCATCTGATCTACACCAAGACATACTGCAACTGGGGACTTGGAATAAACTTGGCCTTGCATGAAGCCCTGTCTCGCCAGTGCCATCTTGTCCGAAACCTACTGCCAGCAGACTCACGCTACCGTGACTATGGGAGGCGTGATGAGGATGGGAACGTTGTCGTTACCCTAGGCGACAGGAACAACATGCCGCCCCGTCGGAGGCACATAGAGGATATGGAAAGGGAGAATGGAGCTCTAGCTGAGAAAGTGATGATGGTAAAAGAGATAGCAGAATTTGCCAGCAATGGTATGGTGGTCCAAGGACTGGAGATAGAGACCTTGCATGAAGCTGTGGATGTTCTGAATAATGCCCTGGTAGGCAGGGATGCAACCATATCTCAGCTTAATGGAACTGTGCAGGAGAACAACCAGACCATACAACAGTTGCAAGGGACAGTCTAGGAAAGGGATCAAACTATTGAAGTGATGACAACCCAGATTGCCGCTCTCCAAATCAAATTGATGTTTGAAATAATTAAACAAAATCAAAACAGAATAAAATAAATGGAAAAAGAAAAAGAAACAGAACAAAAAAAATGAACAAGGTCGACCCAGCCCAGCAAGACCCACTGGCCCAGCAAGCCCATCTCCCCACCCCACCCGCAGCGAATCGTTTTTCACTCGTGAATTGACCCAGAACATCGCTGAAGACTTGGACCCACCCCACCTCTTTCTCTCTCGCAGACAGCCAGGTCCCACCTCCTAGCTTTCTTCCTCACCAGCCGCGACTTCTTCTCCCCCTCACCTCGCTGGCTGTTTCTGCCATTGAATCCTCGATTTAATTCGTGGCATTGACGCAGCCTTTAACCCCTGCGACCATGCTCTTTAAAGCGCTTCGACGCCCTCTCTCTTTCCCCTCTCTCGCCCGGCCCTCTTTGCCCCCAAGATGTCCCCAATTCCACCAGGACCACCACTGTCTTCGACGAGCTCCGACGAAGATTTCGGCCACTCCTCGCCGCGCCTCGCTCCCTAGACCACGCTGGCATGTTCCCCATCAACCACTTCATCCTCCAGTAACCTCGGCTTGCTCACGCTAGACCCACACCCTCGACAACGACCAAGACCGTCACTGCCGTCGTCTGTTTCCACTCCGACGAGACCCCCTGGTAACTACTGACCACCCCATCCCCTCTGATCGATACTCTCGTGCTCTCTTTTCTCGCGCGAACCTGACAGCATCATTTTTTTGTTGTGGTGTGGACTGAATACTCGCCTTCGACGATGACAGAGAACAACCGACGCCGTCTTGAACTCCGGCGAGGAATCACCAGTGACCCCGTGCACCCTTGTCCCTGCCGAGACCACGTTGAGCTTCAGCGTCACTCCGCGAGCCCAGTGAGCATCTTCTCTCTCTTCCTAGCATCCTGCATCGCCGGCAAGCTTGCAGCCCCGCCGCCGCCAGTCGCCGCCGCTAGCGCCGCTCGCTTAGTATCAAACGCGTAGCGACCGTTGGATCTCGATCCTGTGACATAGATAGATTCACTTAAGACGAAGGGGTATGCGATCTGTGCCGTGCGATCAAGTTAAATCCTACGGTCTGAATCACTCGATCCAAACAAAATGGTACCAGCGAGTAAGATTCAGCCACGTGTCCAGTGATTTGTTTTTAACAACAGAAACTTGTCTATTAGATGTTCAATTTTGAAAAATTCATAACTTTCAAACCACACGTCCAAATTTTGCAAACTTTATATCAATGGAATCAGCAAGACAAATCCTACCCAACCATGCACTTTTTTTAGTAAAATGCTTCTGTTAAATTGGGAGTTTTTGCAGAAACTTGTGTAGGCATATTTGGAATATAAAAATTGTTCTAAAATTATTTTTGAGATAAAACCGTTGGAAAATGGTTTGTTTTGAACCTACTGACCTTAGAAACCAACTCATAAATTTGAAAATGTATTTGGTAAAGCTAAGGAGTAAATCTTTGATTTAAAGCAATTCTAGTCAAATAAAAGTAATGATTATTTATTAAAAATGCTTTTGGAGAAAAACCTTTGGGAAATGATTTGATTTAGACTCTCTGACCCTAAACACAAGGTTTTATAATTTAAACATATATTTTGATGAACCCTATAGATTGTTGCTTTGCTAAAGGCATTTTCAACCACATAAAATAATGATTTAGTTTAAAAATGATTTATAAGTAAAATCTTTTGCAAATGATTTTGCCACTTATATAAAATGACCAATAGGTGTTTTCCAATATTTGTGACCATTAGAAACCACTTTTACAAATAAACCATCTTTAGCATGCTTGCATGCATTGCTTTGTTTCTATTATTTTATGTGATGTTGCTTGAATGCTAGATTTGAAGTATTGCTTGCTTGATTGAATTGTAGTTATTTGAAGAGTGTGATTATTGCAAGATCAAGGAGTGAACTTATTTTCTCTACCAAAAAGGCAAGTGATGCTTCATACTTTTGTCCCATTATTTTCACTATGCATTTGTGATATTTCTAAGTAGGACTTGCATGGAATTTTTGCTAAGTACAAAATATGCCATGGTAAATCCTAGTAGATGAAACCTTAGTAGAAATTTCCTAAGTTAAGATTCCTACTACTATCATGCTTAACTTAGCTAATAGAAAACAAGGGTGGAATATATATTCATACTATGGAATATTTCTAAGTCCAGGACTTGTGTTTTGTTTAATAAAACAACTAAGTGAATAAATCACCTGGTTGGAATGGAAGGAATGGTTTGTGTTGAGTGGTTCACAAGGCCCATTTCTATGGTTTACCTTGTGTATCTCACTTTTGGATGGCCATCCAGGAACAAAGAGATTTGAGATGTCAAATGTTGAGAAGCTTCAAGTGCAGCCACTTGGCATTATGGGCTCTGCCTGGATCATATAGGTTGCAATAACTTAGCCAAATGGAAAGTTGGTGGTAGGGGATTGATAGGTTGGAACGCGTCCATTCTGGTCTGAGGGAAGGCTTCTGAAAGATCTTGTCTTGGGAAACCAAGTCTTGTGGGGAAAGTGCACCACCTCTGAAGAGTGTAAAATCTAAGTACTTAGCCATGTTCCTGGTAAAGGACAATTTGAGCATCAGGACATGCAAGCTATCAAGAATCTCCTCATCCCAATTTCTAAGTTAAAAACTTGTGGTTGAACAAGGGTTAAAGGATCACCAATTTCTATTGGGAGATGCCTTGGGAAAGATTTTGTGAAGCAAAAACTTAGTGTTTTCAAATGATAAGGAAAATCTATTTTGAGCAATGCAAGCCTAAGCTCCACTTAGCCAAATGCATATAGATGATAGACTCCACTATACTACCATAGTATCACTTACCAATACAATTCAAATGTATTGACCCTTGTGGCTGTAACTTATTATGTTGCAGGTTTGTTTGATAATAGTGAAGTGTGTTGAAATAGGATTACAAGTCTACAACCAACATGTTTGCCTGTGGCACTTTGAAGATGAATTGTGTCACATCCCAAATTTTAGATTTGGTTCTGCATAATATTCATGGCATTGCATAATGATCATCCTTGCAAAATTTTAGTTTGAAAAGATTTTGGCAAAACACACCACCTGCATTTGCATTTTGACACCTACACTTGGACCCTTGGTTTTACCATGCCTCTGTCAAAAACTATATATTTTCAGTGTATGGATGGCTCAGGTGCATAGAGGGTTCCTCCACGAACACGTAGCACTTCGATTTACTCAATTCGGAGCCCCGTAGCAAAAGTTATGCAAATCTGAATTTTGGACATAGTTCTAGACAGTTTCAGAAAAGAAATTCGGATAAGGAAAATTGTCAGGAAAAAGAAAAAAAAGGAAAAGAACCAAAAAAAAGCGCAGCGGGCCAGCCAGCCTGCTGGGCCGCCAGCCCAGATGCGCCGTCCCAGCTGCGCAGCGTGCAGCAGCAGCAGCCCGCACGCGCGGCGCGCGCTACGCGCCGCTCACGCGGCCACAACCACCGCCAGCCGGGGCCCGCCTGTCAGCGCGGATCCGGCAAGGACACGGACACCGAGGCCGACTCCGTCACGACCACGACCCCGCGCGCCGCCCCACGACCTTCCCCCTTGTACCCTAGCCCTCTCTCGCGCCGCCTGCGACGAGAAATTTCTCGCCGGAGCTAACCGCCTCCGCCGCCGTCCGCGCTCGGTAAGCACGCCGCCGCCGCCGCTCCTCGCCCCTCCCTCGCCCAGCGAGCTCGCCACCGCCCCTGACCGCCCTCCCTTCTCCTTCTTCCCGCACGACCCCGCCACCAACGCCGCCGCCACGCCACCGACGCCGCCGCCGCTCCAGCCGGACGCCATCGTCGCCACCGTGCCCGCCTACCGACTCCGCCGCCACGCCACCGACCCCGTACGTTGCCCAGCCGCCGCCGAGACTCGCCAGGGCCGCCGCCCCCGACGCCACCCGACGCCGCTGGTGAGCCCTCCCCTCGCGTTTCTCCCCGGCCGACCGTTGCAAAGACAGCCCAGGGCGCTGACCCAGTCAGCACCACGTCAGCATGCCACATAGGCCGGTCAACAGTCAACCTTGACTATGAGTTTTTAAATTGATTTAAATGGCATAAATAGAGTAAAACTTGTAAAATTCATACCTTTAGATCTACTGGGCCAAAAATTGTAAATAAAATATGTGTAGAATCAGTGTCTCGTGTAAAATCTTGCTGTACCATTGTTTTGCACTTTTACAACAAGGTTTTGTCGTGAATAATTAAATGAGTTAATGCCCTTTTAGAGTAATATATTCATAGGATAAGTTCTGTAACTCCAAAAAATTGCAAATAAGATGTCCCTAGAATCAGTAGAATAAGGGGAATCTCAAAGTGAACTAAAAAGTTAGGCTTACAGTAATAATTTTTGCAGAATCTATTTAAAGGCTTACTGCAGTATTTTAATCTCTCAGGGAGTTATATAAATCCTTTTTGAGAAATCCCAATTGGTACTGTTTCTATTTAGAGTTTCCTACACAGTAGAATTTTTCCAAGATTTTACAAACAGTATGTTAGCAGTGGTGAATTATTTAGTTTCTAGATCTATTATTGAGCATTATAAATTGCATGCTTGTTTTCTTTGCGCTAAAAATAATTTCCATGAATGCATACAGTAGCTATACTGGATAAGATTATGTGATGCTGCTGTAGCATCAATCCACTTGTCATGCATGCATCTTGCATCATCTTTGTTTGCATATGATTGTGGATGGTTTGTTTATGATTGCAATTGTGTCGTGTAGATTGTGACGAGTGCAACGCTTGCTCGTGTGTGGATTGTTCTTCCGACCGCTATAGCCAAGGCAAGTAGATGCTACCTTGTTCATGATGTTGTCCTACTATTTTCAAGTCATTGTCGTGTATTTTGTATATGCATGTATAGGATATTACTATCGCCATGCTATGTACTATTATGTGGTAGGGCCTTCCTTGTAGATGAACCACCGTTGGTAGATGTGCTTAGCCATGCTATGATGAACGAGGGCTGGTTTACATCATTGAAAGTTGTTTCTAAATGGGCTGGTTTGCGAAAACTAAAAACAACTTAATCAATGAACCTCCTGGGTGTGATGGGATTGATAATTTTTGGTGGTATCATTGCGGAAAGGCACCCAGGTATTAAGAGAAAATGATTGGCTTCTTTATTTTGTAGCTTACGTGTACAACCATGTGCCAATAATGAAATGGGAGGTTGGTTGGACTCAGTAGGTTGTGGTAACTCGAACCCGCGTATTCAGAGATGTAGAATTTTGGTATGTTGGACCGGTGCGCGTCTGGATTGGGGAGCTACTTCCCAAACGGTCTCTTCTTGGATTTCTCCCTATCATCACCCAAAATGAGAGTGATGGTATGAGCTGGGCTAGCCAAGTCACATGGGTAAAGTGTACTAACCCCTGTAGGGTGTATAATATAATCGATTAGCCGTGTCCCCGGTTATGGACGTCTAAGTTGCTTGATATTGATTCCATGACATGTTTCTCGCTCATTCTAATTTAATAGTTGCTTTAATGTTGTTGGGTTAACTTAATTGGGATCTTTCAAAGAAAATTCAAAAACTGTTTATGAAAGTAGGACAAAGGTATTTGCAAATGCTAGTTAGCCACAACTCCACTTGCCAAATATGCATGTAGATGTTAGCACTATTGTTTCCTATAATAGCTCTACTTGCCATACATTCCATGTATTGACCCTTCGGGGCTGCTACGTTTCATGTTGCAGGATATTCCGATTATGAGTAATCGATTTAAGCCACGATACTCCACTCGGCACTTGTTCACTTGTGGGCAATTTGAAGAATGGAGGATTTTCTATATTTATGTTACTACTTTAATAACATTGAGCTAGCCTTGAACTAAGCTTTTATTGTAATAATGATACTCTGGATCTTCGTTATTTATGATACACGGATATTTTGCTATGTTATTCGTCTTATTCTATTGTGAGCCAATGAACCGATCCAGGGATTGGCATGTCACATAGAAGATACGGTCTTTTCAGAACCGTGGTGTTACAGAATGGTATCAGAGCCCGTGTGTCGACTGTAGGATCGTGACCTAGGTTTGGATTAGGAAGCCATAGAATTATTAAAGCTTATATTAACTCTGTCTTTCATCTTATGCCTTTCACTCTTGTAGATTCTTACCATATGCTATTCTCACGCTTTCCTCTTTTAATTTGATAGATGGGAGAAATCAGGACTGAGTATGCAACCATGGAGTCACCAAGGCCCTTTGCAAGACAGTTAGCACAACTCTCGCAGTCATTGGGATTGCCACTGCCCATGTTCAAGGGAAGAAGGCTGTACACCTATGGATATGGAGAGGATGCATGGGAGATCACCCCCTTCATTTTCAGGGATGCCGCCTTGCCAAACCCTGTGCATCTGATCTACACCAAGACATACTGCAACTGGGGACTTGGAATAATCTTGGCCTTGCATGAAGCCCTGTCTCCCCAGTGCCATCTTGTCTGACACCTACTGCCAGCGGACTCACCCTACCGTGACTATGGGAGGCGTGATGAGGATGGGAACGTTGTGGTTACCCCGGGCGACAGGAACAACATGCCGCCCCGTCGGATGCACATAGAGGATATGGAAAGGGAGAATGGAGCTCTAGCTGAGAAAGTGATGATGGTAAAAGAGATAGCAGATTTTGCCAGCAATGGTATGGTGGTCCAAGGACTGGAGATAGTGACCTTGCATGAAGCTGTGGATGTTCTGAATAATGCCCTGGTAGGCAGGGATGCAACCATAGCTCAGCTTAATGGAATTGTGCAGGAGAACAACCAGACCATACAACAGTTGCAAGGGACAGTCCAGGAAAGGGATCAAACTATTGAAGTGATGACAGCCCAGATTGCCGCTCTCCAAGCACAGCTGAATCCACCCTCTGATGATGACAATGGAGATGATGGCAACAATGATGATGATGATGACAGTGGGAACGATGATGATGAGGACGAGGATGATGATGATGGAGACGACGATGGTGGAGGAGATGAAGCTGTTCCAGCTGCAGCAGAGAATGAAGAAGAAGAGGAGGATCCAGAAGAGGCGGAGTTTGAGATTTCAAGTGATGACACAGGAGAGGTGTATACTCCGCCGCCATGGTTGGATCGTGGACAGAAGCGACAACGCATGAGTGCAAGGACCTACCACAACCTCTTCAAGAAGTAGATAGAAGTCCACCAATTAGTCTTCGTTAGGTAAAATCGTTAGGATTAGTTACGATTGATGTAAAACTTAATTACTGTTAGTTTAAGAGTGTTTAGTTGCTCCTTTTTGTAATCCAATATCTCAGGATTATTTGTGCGAATTTTATGGAAGAGTTATGGCAAGTTTGGTTAATATCTGAGTTATTCCTGTTGCAGTTTTCTGCTGACACAACAGTACTGTATGATTTTTCATATTTTACTGGTCTCTGGAAAAAATCTGAAAAACATAGGTTTGATTCGAAACTCTCTGTACTATATGCACAAAAATCAGCAAAAATTACTGACGAGTTTAAGTCAGGTAGAAAAATTCGTGAACGCTGCTGGACAGTTCTGGCAGATTTCTGTTTTCATAGCCTTGTTGACCTTTTGTGTAGTTAACTATTGCCAACTCTTCTAAAAACTATTTCAGTAGAGATATACTGCTAGGATAACCCCTGGGATGTTGGTGGATCATTTGTTTGCTGATGTGTTGCTTGCTTGAGATTTTCTGTGATTGTTTTGTTGTTGTTTGGTCATAATGCATGGGTAGAATCCTGTTTTCGCAATCGACTCTTTCTAAGCTTACCTGTGCTGAACAGCAGATGCCTCCCCGCCGTCAACCTACTGAGTTGGAGCAGCTCATGGGAGCTCAGGCACAGCTGACCCAAGTTATGACTCAGTTCATGGAAGCTCAGAACAACAACAACAATGGGAACAACCAGCCTCAGGGAGATGGTCTCACTAGGTTTCTGAGGCTAAGGCCAGCGAAGTTCTCTACTGCAACGGAGCCGATGGTTGCTCTCGACTGGTTGCGTTCAGTCAACAAGGATCTGGTAACTGTTGGGTGCACAGATGCTGAGAAGGTGAGGTTTGCCACTCACCTACTGGAGGGACCAGCTGCATCGTGGTGGGACACTTTTCGGATCACCCACCCGCTGGACACTGTGACTTGGGCAATGTTTGAGGAAGGTTTCAAGACCAACCACGTATCTTCAGGAGTTCTGAGCCTCAAGAGGAAGGAATGTCGCAACTTGCGCCAAACCAACCGCACCGTAGCTAAGTATATTGAGGAGTTCAACAACGTGTCACGTTATGCACCAGAGGATGTTGACACTGATGCAAAGAGGAGGGAGAGATTCCTGGATGGCCTCAGTGATGAGCTTACAGTGTAGCTGCTGGTGGTTTATTGTCCCACTTTCCAGGAGCTTATGGACAAGGCCAGAATTCTGGAAGGGAAGCACAAGCAGGTGGAAAGCCGCAAGAGGAAGAGCAACAATCACCACTCTGGTTCTCACCACAAGTCTCGCACTTCTTATGATGGATACTCCAAGCATGGAGGGAGTGACCATGGGAACCATGGAAGCCATGACCACCACCACCATGGAGGCGATGGACATCGCCATGATAGCGACAAGAAAAACCACCACAGCCACAAGGGAGGACACACTCACCATTCTGGAGGACATAGTGGACATGACCACAACCGTGATCGCAGCTTTGTGAAGAAAGATCTGAGTGAGGTGACATGCTTCAAGTGTGGCCAGAAAGGGACATTATGCAGACAACTGTCCGGAGAAGAAAGGACTGAAGCCAACCAACAACCAGAAGGCCACAGTGAACCACATGAATGTGGAGGAGATCCTAGATGAGCCTGATCTTGTGATTGGTAAGTTTCCAATCAACACTCACCCTGCACTTATACTTTTCGATACTGGTGCATCGCATTCATTCATATCCAGGGCATTTGTGGATAAGTATAAGTTACCTACGGAGTCTATGAAAGAGTGTATTAGAGTAAGATCACCTGGAGGAGATATGATAGCTAGCGTGGGATGCCGCGACTTAACTGTGAGGATTGGAGCACACAATTTTATTGCACATCTGGTAGATTTGGAATCACAAGGTTTAGATGTAATTCTTGGTATGGATTGGATGTCTATGCATGGGGAACACATAGATTGTGCACAGCGAGCTGTTTCGCTCAAAACCCCGGATGGTAAGAGAATTAGGTTCAAGTCTGCCGTGCGACCGGGAAGGTGTAAGATGAATTATCTTAAGGGGGTTAGCATGGATACTGTGCCCGCATTAAGGATTACCCCGACGTGTTTCCGGAAGATCTGCCAGGGATGCCACCTGACAGGGATGTGGAGTTTCTCATCGATCTGATGCCAGGAACAGGACCAATAGCCAAGAGACCATATAAGATGGATGTGGATGAGCTTAAGGAACTGAAGAAACAGCTAAAGGAGAAGTTGGACAAGGGATTCATTCAGCCTAGTTCGTCGTCATGGGGTGCACCTGTTCTATTTGTGGAGAAGAAAGACAGCAGCAAGAGATTAGTGGTGGACTATCGCTCGCTGAATGAAGTGACCATCAAAAACAAATAGCCCCTGCCGAACATAAATGATTTGTTTGATCAACTGCAAGGAACTAAGGTATTTAGCAAAATTGATCTGTGATCGGGCTACTTCCAATTGAAGATTTGGGAGGAGGACATACCAAAAACCGCTTTCACTACTAGGTATGGTTTATATGAGTATACAGTTATGTCTTTTGGACTAACGAATGCCCCGGCATATTTCATGACCATGATGAACAAGGTATTCATGGAGTACTTGGACAAGTTCGTGGTGGTGTTTATTGATGACATACTGATATATTCCAAGGATGATGCTGAGCATGAGAAACATCTGCGACTGATTATGGAGAAGCTGAGGAAACACAAGCTGTATGCCAAATTCAGCAAATGTGAATTCTGGCTTAACACTGTTGGATTTCTTGGACACGTCGTGTCAGGAGAAGGAGTCGTTGTTGATCCAGGCAAGGTGACTGGAGTAACTGAGTGGGAAGTACCAAAGAATGTGGGTGATATTCGCAGCTTTTTGGGACTTGCTGGATATTACCGGAGGTTCATTGAAAATTTCTCCAAGATTGCTAAGCCGATGACAAAACTTCTGAAGAAGGAGAGGAAGTTTGAATGGACGGATGTGTGTGAAGCCAGCTTTCAGGAACTGAAGCGTCGACTAGTGACCGCACTTGTTCTGTGTTTACTGATCTTCAGAAGGATTTCCAAGTGTATCGTCATGCTTCTCGACAGGGACTTGGGAGTGTGCTGATGCAAGATGGGAGAGTGGTGTCATATGCCTCGCGGCAACTTAAACACCATGAGAGGAATTACCCCACACATGACTTGGAATTAGCATCAGTTGTTCATGCGCTCAAAGTATGGAGGCACTACCTAATGGGAAAACACTGTGATGTGTACACCGACCACAAGAGCTTGAAGTACATATTTACATAGAAGGAACTGAACATGAGGCAAAGGAGATGGTTGGAACTTATCAAGGATTATGATATGAATCTGCAATACCACCCAGGAAAAGCCAATGTAGTGGCAGATGCTCTCATCCGGAAGGTCTATGCCAATGGATTGACCGTTGGGGAGTTGCATGAGGATTTGTGCAAGCAATTCAAGGACCTTAGACTAGAGGTAGTGTCTGAAGGATACTTGGCAGCAATGGAAGTCCAACCAACGCTACAGGACAGGATTAGGAAGGCTCAAGTTGTAGACAAGGAGATAGGTGAAATAAAGGAAAAGATGAAGGAGGATCGGGCAAAAGAATTCCGCGAGGATGAGCAAGGAACCTTGTGGTACGGAGATCGTTTGTCCATTTCCAACGATCCAGAGATAAGGAAGTTAATTCTACAGGAAGCTCATGACTCGCCGTATTCCATACATCCGGGAAATACGAAGATGTATATGGACCTAAAGGATAGATTTTGGTGGAACAACATGAAGGGAGACATCGCTGAGCATATTGCCTTATGTGATGTATGTAGCCGAGTGAAGGCGGAACACCAGAAGCCAGCAGGACTACTGCAGCCATTGCCCGTGCCGGATTGGAAGTGGGATAGAGTGGAATGGATTTTATCACAGGATTTCCCAGGACCAGGTCAGGATATGACTCCATTTGGGTAGTGGTCGACCATTTGACCAAGGTAGCCCACTTTATACCGGTGAAGACGACCTACACGAGTGCAAAGTTGGCCAAGATTTATATGGACAGGATTGTGTGCCTACATGGAGTTCCTAAGAGTATTGTATCTGATAGAGGCACCCAATTTACCTCACACTTTTGGCGCCAGCTGCACGAGTCACTGGGGACCAGGTTGGAGTTTAGCACAGCATTCCACCCCCCAGACTGATGGGCAGACCGAGAGGGTAAACCAGATTTTGGAGGATATGCTGAGAGCTTGCGCCTTGGCTCATGGTTATAGTTGGGATGATAATTTGCCGTATGCCGAGTTTTCCTACAACAACAACTATCAGACCAGCATCAAGACGTCACCGTTCGATGTGCTATACGGGAAACGGTGCCGGACACCATTGATATGGGATGGAGTAGGAGAACGTCAGCTGTTTGGACCTGATTTGATCAAGGACGCTGAGGAGAAGGTCGCCTTGATTAGGGACAGGCTGAAGGTATCACAATCAAGGCAGAAGAGCTATGCTGACGCCAAGCGCAAGGAAGTGTTGTATGAGGTAGGTGATAGAGCATATCTCATAGTGTTGCCATTGCGTGGAATTAAGAGATTTGGAATCAAGGGTAAGCTGGCACCTCAGTTTATTGGACCATATCGGGTCTTAGCACGCAAAGGAGAGGTTGCTTATCAGTTGGAGTTGCCAGAGGCTCTGTCCGTTGTCCATAATGTGTTCCACGTGTCCCAGCTGAAGAAATGCCATCCGGAGATGGTGGATACACCATTGAGAGACACTGTGCCACCAGAGGAGGTTTAGCTTTAGAATGATTTGACCTATGAGGAGAAGCCAGTCAAGATACTAGAAACAGCGGAGAGGACTACCCGTACCAAGACGATCAGGTTTTGCAAGGTGCAATGGAGCCACCACACCGAAGAGGAGGCCACTTGGGAGCGTGAGGATGACATCCGAGAGGACCACCCACACCTATTTGCTAGCCACGCCGAATCTTGGGGACGAGATTCATATTAACGGACTTGTCACATCCCAAATTTTAGATTTGGTTCTGCATAACATTCATGGCATTGCATCATGATCATCCTTGCAAAATTTCAGTTTGAAAAGATTTTGGCAAAACACACCACCTGCATTTGCATTTTGACACCTACACTTGGACGCTTGGTTTTACCATGCCTCTATCAAAAACTATATATTTTGGGTGTATGGATGGCTCAGGTACATAGAGGGTTCTGCCACGAACCTGTAGCACTTCGATTCACTCAATCCGGAGCCCCGTAGCAAAAGTTATGCAAATTTGAATTTTGGACATAGTTCTAGACAGTTTCAGAAAAGAAATCCAGATAAGGAAAATTGTCAGGAAAAAGAAAAAAAAGGAAAAGAACAAAAAAAAGGCAGCACGCCAGCCAGCCTGCTGGGCCGCCAGCCCAGCCGCGCCGGCCTAGCTGTGTAGCGGCCAGCGCCTCTCACGCGGCCACAGCCACCGCCAGCCGGGGCTCGCCTATCAGCGCGAAGCCGGCAAGGGCACGGACGCCGAGGCCAACTCGGCCGCGACCACGACCCCAAGCGCCGCCCCGCGACCTCCCCCCTTATACCCTAGCCCCCCCTCTACGCAGCCCCCAAACCCTCGCCCTCTCTCGCGCCGCCTCCGACGAGAAATTTCTCGCCGGAGCTAACCGCCGCCGCCGCCGTCCGCGCTCGGTAAGTACGCCTCCTCCGCCGCACCTCGCCCCTCCCTCGCCCAGCGAGCTCGCCGCCGCCCCTGACCGCCCTCCCTTCTCCTTCTTCCCGCAGGACCCCGCCACCAACGCCGCCGCCACGCCACCGACACCGTCGCCGCTCCAGCCGGACGCCGCCATCGCCACCGTGCCCGCCTACCGACCCCGCCGCCACGAGAAGCTCCGCCGCCACGCCACCGACCCCGTACGCCGCCCAGCCGCCGCCGAGACTCGCCGGAGCCGCTGCGCCCGACGCCACCCAACGCCGCCGGTGAGCCCTCCCCTCGCGTGCCTCCTCGGCCGCTTGATCTCCATCCAACGGTCCAGATGGACAGTTGAAAAGTCAGCCCAGGGCACTGACCCAGTCAGCGCCACGTCAGCGTGCCACATAGGCCGGTCAACAGTCAACCTTGACTATGCGTTTTTAAATTGATTTAAATGGCAGAAATTGAGTAAAACTTGTAAAATTCATATCTTTAGATCTACTGGGCCAAAAATTGCAAATAAAATTTGTGTAGAATCAGTGTCTCGTGTAGAATCTTTTTGTACCATTGTTTTGCACTTTTACAGCAAGGTTTTGTCCTGAATAATTAAATGAGTTAATGCCCTTTTTAGAGTAATAAATTCATAGGATAAGTTCTGTAACTCCAAAAAATTGCAAATAAGATGTCCCTGGAATTAGTAGAATAAGGGGAATCTCAAAGTGAATTAAAAAGTTAGGCTTACAGTAATAATTTTTGCAGAATCTATTTAAAGGCTTACTGCAGTATTTTAATCACTCAGGGAGTTATATAAATCCTTTTTGAGAAATTCCAATTGGTACTGTTTCTATTTAGAGTGTCCTACACAGTAGAATTTTTCCAAGATTTTACAAACAGTATGTTAGAAGTGGTGAATTATTTAGTTTCTAGCTCTATTATTGAGCATTATAAATTGATGCTTGTTTTCTTTGAGCTAAAAATAATTCCATGCATGCATATAACAGCTATACTGAATAAGATTATGTGATGCTGCAGTAGCATCAATCCACTTTTCATGCATGCATCTTGCATCATCTTTGTTTGCATGTGATTGTGGATGGTTTGTTTATGATTGCAATTGTATCGTGTAGATTGTGACGAGTGCAACACTTGCTACGTTGTTCATGATGTTGTCCTACTATTTTCAATGCATTTTCGTGTATTTTGTATATGCATGTATAGGATATTACTATCGCTATGCTATGTCCTATTATGTGGTAGGGCCTTCCTTGTAGATGAACCACCGTTGGTAGATGTGCTTAGCCATGCTATGATGAACAAGGGCTGGGTTACATCATTGAAAGTTGTTTCTAAATGGGCTGGTTTGCGAAAACTAAAAACAACTTAATCAACGAACCTCCTAGGTGTGATGGGATTGATAATTTTTGGTGGTATCATTGCGGAAAGGCACCCAGGTATCAAGAGAAAATGATTGGCTTCTTTATTTTGTAGCTTACGTGTACAACCATGTGTCAATAATGAAATGGGCAGTTGGTTGGACTTAGTAGGTTGTGGTAACTCGAACCCGCGTATCCAGAGATGTAGAAATTTGGTAGGTTGGATCGGTGCGCGTCGGGATTGGGGAGCTACTTCCTGAACGGTCTCTTCTTGGACTTCTCCCTATCATCACCAAAAATGAGAGTGATGGTACGAGCTGGGCTGGCCAAGTCACATGGGTAAAGTGTACTAACCCCTGCAGGGTGTATAATCTAATCGATTAGCCGTGTCCCCGGTTATGGACGTCTGAGTTGCTTGATATTGATTCCATGACATGTTTCTCGCTCATTCTAATTTCGTAATTGCTTTAATGTTGTTGGGTTAACTTAATTGGGATCTTTCAAAGAAAAATCAAAAACTGTTTATGAAAGTAGGACAAATGTATTTGCAAATGCAAGCTAGCCACAGCTCCACTTGCCAAATATGCATGTAGATGCTAGCACTATTGTTTCCTTTAATAGCTCTACTTGCCATACATTCCATGTATTGACCCTTCGTGGCTGCTACGTTTCATGTTGCAGGATATTCCGATTCTGAGTAATCGATTTAGGCCACGGTACTCCACTCGGCACTTGTTCATTTGTGGGCAATTTGAGGAATGGGGGATTTTCTATATTTATGTTACTACTTGAATAACATTGAGCTAAGATTTTATTGTAATAATGATACTCTGGATCTTCGTTATTTATGATACACGGATATTTTGCTATGTTATTCCTCTTATTCTATTGTGAGCCAATGAACCGATCCAGGGATTGGCATGTCACATAGAAGCTACGGTCTTTTCAGAACCGTGGTGTTACAAAGGACCCCATGCTATTGTTATATTATGCTGCATTGTAATGGGATAGCTAAATGAGCTATGTAAGATGTAATAAATTATTTTATTCCTGGTTATAAAGTTGTATTATGACCTTTGTTTCTTGATATTACATCTTAACTGTGGATGCTAGCTATTGATCCAGAGACTAGCATTGCAAACACAAGGATATCTACCTTATTAAAGGTTGGGAACCTTACAGTTCATTTCGAACTACCAGATGCATGGTATGGATAAGAAGCTCGCTGAATTACATGGGATGCTCAAGTAGGCAGAGGCGGATCTCAAGAAGGGCACCAGTCAAGTGTTGATGGTGCAGAGTAAGGCTAACTTCAAGAAGAGTTCTTGGACTAATTAGAAGGAAAAGTCAGGAGGAAAGCAGGCTCGGGACACGGTCATAAGAGCTTCCTCAGGGACTAAGCCATCTCCTTCAGCCGTATCCACTTGCTTCTACTCCAAGGCAGATGGCCACTAGAAGAGGAACTACAGCAAGTATTTGGCCAACAAGGCCAAGAGTGGAGGTATGAATTCCAACTCAGGTACACTTGTTTGCAATGTTATAGATATATTTCTTGCTGAAGCACCTAATAGTTCTTGGTTATATGATACCGAATCAGTTATTCACATCTGCAACTCGTTGTAGGGACTAGTAAGAATTAGGAGCATAGAAAGAGGCGAGGATTATATTCGAGTCGGCAACAAAGCAAGAGTTGCTGCATTGGAAGTCGGCACGATGCAGCTTCATTTACCTTCTGGATTCATTATGGAACTGAATAATTGTTATTATGTTCCAGTGCTCAGTCGAAACATTATTTCTGCTTCATTTTTTATGAGGCAAGGCTATGAGTCGAATATCAAGAATAATGGTTGTTCTTTGTATTTCAATGATATGTTTCACGACTTTGTGCCCATCCAGGATGGGTTATTTATTTTGAATCTTGATGGTGAGTCGGTATATAACATAAATGTTAAAAGGTTGAAACCAAATGATCTGAATATGACTTACTTTTGGCACTGTCGGCTTGGTCATATAAGTTGGAAACGCATGAAGAAGCTCCATGATGATGGACTCCTAACTTCGTTTGACTTGGAGTCGTTCGAGACATGTGAATCTTGCCTACTCGGCAAAATGACCAAGACACCTCTTGCAAAGAGTTGCGAAAGGGCGCCCGACTTGTTGGGACTAGTACATAGTGATGTTTGTGGACCAATGAGCACGACAGCCAAATGTGGTTATGAGTACTTAATTAACTTCACTAATGATTTGAGTAGGTATGGATATATCTATTTGATGAAACATAAGTCGGAAGCCTTTGAAAAGTTCAAAGAATTCCTGAATGAAGCACAAAATCAACTCGGCAAGAAAATAAATTTTCTTTGGTCAGACCGAGGAGGCGAGTACATGAGCCATGAGTTTGATGAACATCTGAAAAGTTGTGGAATAGTTCCCCAACTTACTCCTCCAGGAACGCCGCAAAGGAACGGTGTTTCGGAAAGGCGGAATCAGACCTTGTTGGACATGGTACGATCAATGATGAGTCGAACAGATAGGCCTTTATCATTTTGGGGTTATTGTCTAGAAACAACAGCGTTCACACTAAACAGAGTACCATCAAAATCGGTAGAGAAGACACCGCATGAGATGTGGACAGGCAAAAAGCCGAGCTTGTCTTTTCTTAAGATTTGGGGTTGTGAAGCATTTGTCAAGCAACTTCAGTCGGACAAGCTTACGGCCAAGTCGGATAAGTGTATTTTCGTGGGGTATCCGAGGGAAACCTTGGGTTACTACTTCTACAACTGATAAGAGGGCAAAGTGTTTGTCACTCGGAACGGTGTCTTCCTTGAGAAAGAATTTCTCAGTCGGGGAGTAAGTGGGAGCATGGTGCAGCTCGAAGAAATTCGAGACGAACCGGCTAGTAGCGAGTCGGAAAAAACCTTGGAGGTTGAACCGGCCGTGGTAGCTGAGTCGGCAGCAGCACCTATACTACGAAGATCGGCGAGATTACGAAGTGTTCGTGATGTGTTACTGGTAGAGAGTGATGAGCCGGCAAATTATTCAGAAGCGATGGTGGGATCTAATTCCGAGTCATGGCTTGGATCCATGAGATCCGAGTTAAAGTCCATGGATGAAAATCAAGTTTGGAACTTAGTTGATCTGCCTGACGGTGCAAGACCCGTCGAGTGCAAATGGGTCTTTAAGATGCAAACTGATATGGATGGAAATGTTTCCGTCTATAAAGCACGTCTTGTCGTGAAGGGGTTCCGACAAGTTCAAGGAGTTTATTACGACGAGAATTTCTCGCCCATAGCGATGCTTAAATTAGTTCGGATCATGTTTAGCGATAGCAGCCTCTTTCGACTATGAGATATGGCAGTTGGATGTCAAAACTGCTTTCCTTAACGGAAATTTAACCGAAGACATGTATATGATACATCCCGAGGGTTTTGTCAATCCGGCTAATTGTGACAAGGTATGTAAACTTCAGAAATCCATTTATGGGTTGAAGCAAGCATCTCGGAGTTGGAATATTCTCTTTGATGAGGTAGTCAAATCGTTTGGCTTTAACAAGAGTGATCATGATTCTTGTTTATACAAGAATTTTAGTGGGAGAAAAGTAAACTTTCTAATCTTATATGTGGATGAAATATTACTGATTGGAAATTATGTCCAGATGTTGCAAGAAATCAAGGAATCATTGGAAAGTAGTTTCTCAATGAAATACTTGGGTGAGGCAACATACATCCTCGGAATCCAGATCTATAGAGATAGATCAAGAAGGCTCATTGGATTGAGTCAGAGTAATTATTTGGAAAAAGTGTTGAAGAAGTTCAACATGGAATTGTCTCAGAAGGGATTCTTACCGATGTCCCATGGTGTAAAACTTAGCAAGACTCAGTGTCCTTCGACAACTGATGAGCGAAGTCGGATGAGTGCGATTCCGTATGCTTCTGTAATCGAATCCATCATGTATGCCATGATTTGTACTAGGCCGGATGTTTCATATGCTCTAAGTGTTGTGAGAACATACCAAGCTGATCCTGGAGAAATCCACTGGACAGTGGTTAAAAATATCCTAAAGTACTTGAGAAGGAATACGGATATGTTTTTGGTTTATGGTGGTGAAGATGAACTTAGTGCAAAATGAAGGAAATATGACCTAGATGCAATAATAGAGATGATTATATTTCTTATGTATCCATGAGTTATTGTAATGTTCCTTGAATATCCATATCAGGCAACTTGTATTGATTGGCAATTATGTGAATTGTTTGTGAAACTATTTACTTGTATGGTTATTTAAGAGTTGTCCCTAGTTGGAGTTCATGTGAGGACACACGTGACTATTAGACTAGCACATCGATTGTTTGATGAGTATGTTTCGCAAGTCATAGACATGGATATGTCAAACCAATGATGTGGACACATGTTATGAACATGGGGTTGGACTGACCCAACTTGAGACTGGCAATTAGTTGCAGCTCTCTCTCTACACATCGTGTACGTTTTGTCCTTAGATCTGAGATTGTCACATGTACTTGAGATTTGGATCGACCTACTTTGGGGCTATCAAACGCTTCTTCTTAACAGGGTAGTTATAAAGGTAGCTTTCGGCTTTGTCCTGAAGCATGCTACAAGGCATGGTCAATCAAGATGGGATTTGCCCCTCTCTATTTGAGGGAGATATCTCTAGGACCCTCGAGTGATCGGATCCAGAAATGCATGGCCGTGCTACATAAGGTTAAGAGTTAACCTAGTAAAGGGATTCCGATTCATAGTATCGAGAAGCTTGGATCTAGACCAAATATCGTGAGGCAAAGAGAAAACATGTACTAAACCTTGTGATGGTTCGTCCGATATGATCTTTGTATGCGTTTAGGAATTGGCACATCTTGCTAGAGGCCGCTACCAACTATTGACAGAATAAGTGTATTCGTGTCATGTCTATACGTATATGAACCTATAGGGTCACACACTTAAGGGGATGGAAGCCTAATGAGGATTGGATCCGAATTAGACCAGGCTTAGGCTACTAATGGGCTCCTAATCTAGAATCCCACTAGGGACGCCTATATAAGAGAGGGTGGGGCGACCTGACCAGGGTTAGACCTCAGACCTTTCCACCCAGCCGCCACACCTCTCGCCTGTGTTGCATGAGCGGACCTAGCAGTCCGGCGACTGACGCTTCCATCCTGTACGTGTGGATACATCGGAGGCGCTGCATCTGTAGCATTTGGACGAGCCGCGCAAGGGGTGCTTCTCATGGGACGAGGACAAGGAGGAGATGTGGAACGTCTGCACTGCCTCGACGCGCTTCATCGATTCCGCAACTGCGCGTCTAGTGGTAATCCCGTGATCTATGACAACAATATTCCTGGTTTACGTGGTAGAAATTTTTGATTTGCACTATTGTAGCCTACCTATATCCCTTCATAAAGGGTTACACAGATGCGAGTTATCTTACCGACTCTGATGATTCTCGTTTTCAATCCGGATACGTGTTTATTTTAAACGGAGGTGCTGTGAGCTGGAAGAGTTCCAAGCAAGAGACTATGTCTGCATCTACAATAGAGGCTGAGTATATTGCCTCCTCGGAGGCAGCAAAGGAAGTTATTTGGATAAGGAATTTCCTCATGGATCTTGGTGTGGTTCAGGGATCGTCCAATCCGTTAGACGTGTATTTTGAAAACAATGGAGCTATCGCACAAGCCAAGGAACCCAGACAACACCAGAAGAACAAGCACATACTCATGCGGCACCACCTGATTCGCCAGTTCCTGGATCAGGGTGATATCAAGTTATGCAAGGTACACACAGATGGAAATATTGCGTATCCCTTGACAAAGCCGTTACCATAGCCAAAGCATGAGGCGCACCTAAGAGCCATGGGAATTATATGCTTAGACATGTGATGTCGGAAGATTGACTCTAGTGCAAGTGGGATACTGTTGGGAATATTCCCTAGAGGCAATCATGTATGATGATATTTCCCATTGTATTCATAAAGATATTAAGTTGTCCTTGTATAAACACTTGATGTGTATCATTGAATATGTGACTCGGTTGTGGAACTATACATTCATGTTGTTTGTAATAAATGTCCTTGGTCATTGAGGTTGTGCTGGACACACAACTGAGACCAGTGTGAAATTCGGCTTGATGAGTTGGTTCCACTTGTCATGGGAATGGAGATGCTATTCTGACTTACACAGATTCAGCTAAATAGTTTAGCGAGTTGGATTGAACCATATTGAGATACAACAAACAAGTTGTCATTTGTATATCTCAATCAATGTAATCCTTAGACCTAAGGTTATTGCATAGTCCGAGTTGAGGATCACCGACTTGGGTTCTATCAAACACTGATCCTTAACTAGGTAGTTATAAAGGCAGAGTTCGGGTCGACTGATAATCAAGCTACGTGATGTGAATAACCAAGATGGGATTTTGCCCCTACACTTGGAGAGATATTCTCTGGGCCCTCTCGGAAGATATGATTCGGAAAGCATGGCCATGCACGACTCAGTTAAGTGTTAACTGAGGCAATCTACTAAGAGTTAGTCGGATGAGTCACTTATCTCGGATCGAGAAGATAGTCGGACTATTTAAGGGATGGCAATTATTCGCCTATAATCTGACAAGGTATATCGTGAGGCAAAAGGGACATAGACACAAGTCGTATTGGAAAGGCAAGTCGTCATGACTCTTTGGGTACTTGGGAGTCGACACGTTCTACTAGGAGCCGCTACCGACTGATCGATTGAGAGTCGGACTCTAGTCGTGTCCAAGTTGCCAAGAGGCTGCGGGGTCACACACTCAAGAGCGGGAGCAAGTTTGGATTGGATCTGAACCAGAAATCTGGTTGGGTTGGACCCGAGCCGGATTTGGACTGAGTCAGTGAGTCGGACTCATGGTGACTGGAATTATATGGGCTTTAGTGAATGGGCCACGTGAGTGAAGCCCACGTTCACTCCCTATATATAGTGGAGCACAATAACCCATAAGGGTTAATCATTGATCGATTAGGTCACTCCATGTGTTGGAAACCCTAGCTCCACAGCAGTCCTGCCATCGTTATGAACCTAGCAGTTCGCCGTCGGTGCTCCTCCTTGTACGATCGGATCACAAAGGACTGCACTGCATCAACTGAGGCGCTTCATCAGTAATCCGCAACTGCGCGTCTAGTGGTAAACCTCTTGGCTTTCTACCTCAGCTAGATCTTGGGATCACCATGTTACAGGGAAAATTTTGTTTTATCTCTACGTGGCCCAACAAACTTCATATGCTTTCTCTGAAAATTTGACTGAATATATGAATATTTTACTTAATGAGGATGAAGTGTGAAACATTTGAAAAGTTCAAAGACTTTCAAGAAGAATTTCAAAATCAATGTTACAAGAAAATAAAGAATTTATGATAGGATCATAAAGGAAGATATTTTGACTTATAAGTTTAGCATAACACCTAAGATTTGATGAATCGTTCCATGGATTTGCGTTTCTCGAAACACTATATGAGTATGGAATAAATTGAGATATGCAATAAAACCTTGTTTGACATGGGTAGATCATACGTTTAATTTATAAAACTGCCATTATATTTTAAAGATTAAAAGCATTAGAGACTACCGCTTTTCCATTGTAAAGAGCTCCATCATGATCTGTTGAAATGACACCATATAAAGTTATGGTTTGGGATAAAAACGAAGTTGTCCTTTCTTAAACATTGGTATGCTATGCATAAAATAGATGTCTACTACCAAAGTCGGATGAACATGTCTTTTTATGTTATTTTGAATAATTTGAGTTTTCCTCCATAACACCAAAGACAAAAATCTTTATCGCTTAGAACATTCACCGGACCGGAATGGGAAGGGTACATGAATGTGTAATGGATAAGTGGAATGATTGAATCATGTCTTAGGTCACTTGGTTGGGCATTTATAAGAAATAAATAAAGCTCGAAATTGAAAGTCAAAAGGCAAGTTTGAAAAGTCAAACTGGGACAATGTATCCTGGTGGAGGAAGGAAAGAATCCTTCTTTCCCTCCACCACAAGCCAACAAGGATAGGGAGCTGGGGAAGGATCCAAACTCCCCTCTCCCAAGTTGTCCTCCCTCTAATAAATAGAGGGGAGGTGGTGCCCCAAGAGGAACACAACCAACCCCTCCCTAGCTAGCTGCGCCACCGCCGCCCCAGCGCACCGTCATCGCCGCTCGCTGCCACCGCCTTGCACCGCCACCGGAACGTCGCCACCGCCCTATCCACCTCCGACTTGACCTCCTCCTCTCCGGCCTCTAAACCCTAGATTGTCGGGGAACCCTATTTCTCCACCATAACCTGCTCTGGCTTAGGCGAAGCCCTGCAGGATCTTCCCTCTACTTCTGACACCACGCCGTCATGCTGCCAGAATCGCGAGGGGAGAACTACAACCTCTGCTGCCTGCTGGAACAAGGGAGAGGAAGGTCTTCATCGAGTACCGAACATGTGACAGACTGCGGAAGCACTGCCAGAACGCAGCATTGGAAGGATCGTCTACATGATCTTGAGATCGGCAAGTGTACGACTACATCACCCACGAGAATATGCTCTCATTAACCGCTTTGGAATCTTCGATGGTGAGTACTCTAATCGACACGTTGTTACAATCTAGTAGATAGATCTTGGCTTGTTTGTGTGCATGCGGTAGAATTTTTTTTCCATGTTACGAACCCCTACAGCCTTCGCCTATAGGAAGCCCCCGATGCAGAAACCCTAAGTACCCAATCAAATCTCCACGAAACCGTCTATAGCCACCGCCACCATCGTCCCTAGATCGGGGGGATCTGAAGTTCTTCCCGGCACCCTGCCAGAGGGGAGATCATCCCGGAGGCCTTCTCTCCGGTATGATGCATGAGTAGTTCCACCTTGGACTATGGGTCCATGTAGTAGCTAGATGGTTGTATTTCCTCCTTTGTAATTTCATGTATAGATCTGTGAGCTCCGTTCATGATCAAGATCTAATCTATTTGTAATCATGCATGTTGTGTTTGCGGGGATCCGAAGGATATTGAGATTATTATGTTGGTTTGATTAATGGTTTTGTCTTTATGATTCTATCATGTCTGTGTTATTTGTGATCTTGCATGCTCTCCGTTGTTAGTAGTTATCTTGGCCAAGTAGTTGCTAGTGACTCCAAGAGGGGGCATTTATGCTCGACAGTGGGTTCATGCCTCTAGTTTCCAAGGGAAGTGACAGAAATATCTTCAGTTGTAGATGTGTTGTTGCTACCAGGGAGAAAACCACGATCTCTTGTTCATGGAACATGTGGACTATTTACGATACACACTTTGCTTAAAGCAGTTGTCTGTCACTTGCAACTTAATACTGGAGGGGGTTCGGATGATAAGATGAAGGTGGATTTCTAGTCATAGATGTAGTTGGATGGTGGTTTATGTATCTTGTTGTATTGACAAATCGAATCTCATAGGATCTTTCTGACTAGTAATTGCATTGTTATGCCTTGCTCAGTTCCTGTCAATTTCCCTGCTGTAATTTGTTTACCCTTCATGCCGTGTTGTTTATCTAAGGAGAGCACCTCTAGTGAACTATGGACCCCAGTCCAATCTTTACCATTGATACATCTTCCACTATTACTTGTTTACTTGCTGCAAACCATTACCTTCCACACCATACGTTTAATCCTTTGTTACAGCAAACCGGTGAGCTTGACTACCTCACTGATTCGTTGGGGCAAAGTCTTGAGTTTGTATTGTGCAGGTCGACGCGTTGCCTGCAACACCTGTGTGACGTTTCCTTCCTCCTTCTGGTTCGAGAACCTCAGTCTCAACTGAGGGAAAACTTGCTGCTTGCTCTTCACACCCTATGCTTGGGGTTACCAATGAAGTGCCACGTCGAGCATCATCAAGGCTTTCTGGCACTGTTGCCAGGGAGTCTAAGGACGTCTTCACAAGGGGAGTCCTTCACTTCCTTTCTCTTTACTTTGTTTTTAGTTTGCTTCATTTCTTTTGCTTGGTTTTGTTTGCCTCTTTTCAAAAAACCCAAAAAAATTAGTCTAGTTTTGTTTGCTTTCTTTATTCAGAAACACAAAAAAATTAGTTCCTGATCTAGTTGCTACCATGTCTGGTTTTGGACCAACCTTTATTTCCCCTATGGTAGAAATCTCCACTTTTAAGCAAAAAAGTGAAGAGAGTTTTAAAGAAGCTTGGTCTAGAATTTCCGCTTTACATTGGGAAACTGAGCCTACGATGAGTCTTAGCTTGGTTATTGATAGTTTCTACCATGGTATTGCTATTTGTTATAGATATGATTTGGATGCTGTGGCTGAGAAAGATATTTTTCTATGTACTGAGGATGAAGCTTTAGATGCCATCAAAAAGTTGATTGCAATTTATAATACACCTAGCAAGTCTGATTCCTCTTTCACAAATATTTTTGCCAGGTTGAACACTCTTGAGACTAGTATTGCTGCTATGAATAGTTGCTATCACACGCTTAGGGCTTACCATGATTATGTTCCCATTAATTTTGAGCCTTCAAAGTGGTTTCCCACAATCAAAGTCTCAATAAATACTACACTTTTTAATCCTCGCTATGATATCATGTCTGAATTTTGCCTCATGCCTAAAGATATTTATGATTCCTTGAATCTTTGGGGGCTTACTGAAGGACGAGAGGAAATCTCTCTTACTAACAATGCCACTATATTGCCCATTGGAATAACTGAAGGTGTGTTTACAAAAATCTCAGGGAAAAAGGTGTCTACTGATTATCTTGTGATTGAATGTGTAGGAAAGGGACATATCACACTTGGAAGATCCCTACTGAAACACTTTGGAGCGGTAATATATGTGGGAAAAGGCATTATGCACTTTCATCCTCCGGTAAGCAATCATATCTTACCTAAAGAGAAGAAGAAAGGTAAGAAAGGAAAGAACAAGAGGGGCAACTCTTCATATGAAAATACATGATTCTTCTTGCTTCTTGTGCCTAACTTAAAGGCGTTAAAGAAAAGTACTTATTGGGAGATAACCCAAGAGTTTCCTTGAGTCTTGGAAGTTATTACTTCTGTAATGACCTCTCCTTATCCTTTTTATTTGCTTTTTGTGCCAATAATGACCTCTAATGAGAGGGAAGTAAGATTTGGGGAGTTGCTGTTCCGAAACAGATTTATGTCCTCCACCAAAAAAAATCGTGAGGAGTCTCTGTGACTTAGATTGAGCTCAAAGTTTACAAATAAATCCCGCAGTATGTTAGCTAACTTTCGTTAGTTAAACAATTTGTGATTTGAGCAATAGAAGATGTTTGAAAAAATCGATTTCTACCTGCTGGTCTGTTTTGACAAATTTCTGCCATTATTTGCATTTGCTTCTTATTGATTCCTTTTTGAGTTCTCTTTATGTGAATTGATCTTTTTGAAGGAGTTACTACAGTAGCCTGTGTTTTTAGTGAAAAGACTTGCTGTTCCAAAGCTTTGCCAGAGGTCTAATATCTTTTGAATACACTAATGTTACTAATGAAGATTGTGTGAAATTTTGTATGAAGGAAAAATTTCCGGTGTAAAGAGAGAATGATGCAATGAGATGAAAAATGGACAAAAGCTCAAGCTTGGGGATGCCACCATGGTGTCACCCCAAGAAATATCCAAGAGGTACAAGCGTCAAAGCTTGGGAATGCCCATGGCATCCCCTTATTCATCAATAAAAAGCTTAGGTCTATCTAGATACTTCGTTTTTATTGTTTCATGCACAGTTGTGTTGTTCTTGGAGCGTCTTATTTTTCGTTTGCTTTGCTTAGTTTGTTTTTGTTTACTTGAATAAATAAGTTTGAACCCCCGTTCTCGCTGTGTTGTTTTGCAAATAAGTTTCTTCGTGTTGGAAAGGAGTAGTAAGTTCTTTCTTGAAGTGTAAGAGGAGCTTGCATTGACTGTGACTTAGACTTTAGCATGACATGAGAGTGTTGTTTTGACCTTATGCTTAGTGATTATTGTTGTATCATGTCTTGTTCCAAACAATTGGGATTTCTTAGTGTGCCTTAAAGAAATTATGCGTTGTTTTAGCATGCAAAAGCATAGTATTGTGGTATTCTCCTTTGATGCTTTGTTTGGGTTGACTTGGCACATGCTCACACCGGGTTATTGGAGGGAATATGCCCTAAGAGGCAATAATAAAGTGTTTATTATGTGTATTCCAAGTATATGATAGATGTTTATTCTGCATGCTATAATTGTATTAATACGGAAATGTTAATACATGTGTGTTTAATAAACAAACAGAAAGTTCCTAGTTATGCCTCTCTCATAAACTAGTTCGTTGATTAACAAGGTGATCACAGTTTCCTGATCATAGACATTGGATGTTGTTAATAACGAGATCACAACATTAGTGTAATGGTGTGATGAACATTCATCTGAAGTATAGCATTACGATAAAAGTCATTGAGTTTATATTTCTATAAACAACTTACGAAGTAGTCCTAATCCTTAGACCATGAGATCATGCCAATCACTAACACCGGAAGAGTTTCTTGTCGAAATCAAATGTCACTCCATAACTGGGTGATTATAAAGATGGCTTCAAAGATACTAAAGTGTTATGTTGAGAATCATGGATCAAGAGTGGAATTTGTTCATCCCGATGACGTATAGATATACTTTGGGCCCTCTCGATGATATCACATTGGTTAGCTTGCAAGCAAGTGATTTGATCACTAGAATGTTCAAGAAAAGAGTTCATGTCAGTAACGAGATCAAAGTAGGAATAGATATACCGATCATAGAATCTCGGACATGTAATATATCGTCAAAGAAAAGGATTAAGATACAAGCGTAAAAGGTTCCGACGATCACAGGAAAGTCATCGTTGAATGTGTGGGAGTCAGTATGGATCTCCAGGTCCCGCTACTGATTATTGATCGGAGAAGGGTCTCTATCATGTACTTATTATTCGCGAACCGTAGGGTGACACACTTAAGGGACACTTACATCCAGTTAGAGCAAATGTTTCATGCCGAAAGAATAAACAAGCGCAGGAATTTATTTCACTAGATACTGAAGCAGGTTTTCGGGTGAAATTGCATAAAGAGGTTATGCATGTGAAATAGAATTATAGCAAGGGGTTATTTGTGAATGTTTGTCATTAAAGTAATTGACAAAATTCTGAATAAAATAAAATAGTTTTATTTAATGAGAGTTTGCATTAAATTTGGTGGAAATTTAATGGCAAGTTTGAGTGGGATTTTGAGTGGAGGGATTTGAATGGATTTTTGTGAGTGGAGTGTCCACCCACATGAAGAGGGGAGGGCAAGGGGGCAGCCCACATGCGCCGGCCACCCCCTTGGGGTTCCCCTCCCTCCTCCTATAAAAGGCACCCCCTTTGGATATTGGTGGCATAGTGGGATGAAGCGGCCCGGAGAAACTTTACATGTCCTCGCACATGAGACCTGTTCCACGCTTGACATGCAACTAGTTTGCATAAGTGGATAGCGGGTGTCTGTCTCTCCTACTATAGTCAATATCTATTTTGCAACGAGTTGTCAACAATTTGGTTATCCTCGTTGTGGTTCATGTTCGTAGGTAAGAACGGTTCTATCTTCGAAATCCCTAAGCCACGTAAAACTTGCAATGGATAAATTAGAGGCGTCTAGTTTACATTGTTGCTGGGCTAGTGTCATGATATGGTGATGTTGTAAGTAGAAGTATGAGATGATACTCTTACAACACACATAGCGTGTAAATTCCATAGACCTTGGATTTACACATAAAGGTATGATAGTGATCATACCACGATGCACATGATAGAGATCATATTCGGGGACCATATCATTTCACTAATAAACATGTGATGTTTTATATCATCTTATATTGCTTGTTTAGAGCTTTGTTAGCATAATAAGATGATACCTCATTTAAATATCAAGATAAGAATGTGTTCTTCCTTTAGTATGCATCGATTATGTTTTCGTCGCTCCAAGTCATCACGTGATGATCCGGTGTTCTTGGATCCACGACCATATATCGGGTGTAAAACAGTTACACACACGAATACTAAGGTTCTAACTTCGCGAGCCTAGCATGTACAGACATGGCCTTGGAACACGGACCGAAAGGTTAAGCATGAGTCATATAGTAGATATGATGCCCATTTGATGCTCTCCTTTGAAGCTACACCGACTCACGTGATGATCGGACTTGGTGTAGTGGATTTGGTACATGTAATCGCCAAAAATGCACGAGGGATGTCGTTTTTGAATGGGAGTTCATTCGTAATATGGATTAGTTGAACTCAATCTATCATAAACTTAGTCTAAACTTTACAAATTATGTTGTAGATGGCACCACCTTCTTTTAATTTCAATATGTTCATGGAGAAAGAGAAACTTGCAACGAACGATAGCAACTTTACCGAATGGGCCATGAATTTGAGGATTCTCCTCTCTGCTGCACAAAAGCAATATGTGCTAGACGCGCCGCTAGGCCCCCCACCTTTTGAGGATGCCCCTGACGAGGAGAAGAATGTCTATCAGTCTCGTCAGGAGGACCACAACTTAGTTCATTGCGGCATATTGCGTTTCGAAAACGGCAATGCATTTGATGCAATGGGTGAGTTGAAAGTGATTTTCGACACACATGATGTTGTAGAGAGCTACAACGCTTCAGAAAAGTTCTTTAGCTGCATGATGGAAGAGCACAGCTCCGTTAGTGAGCATGTACTCAAGATGTCGGGTTACGCCGATAAGATTGTGTCCTTGGGAATAATGATTTCCATTGACTTAGGCATCCATCATGTTCTGCAGTCTCTGCCACCTAGCTATAAGAGCTTCGTGATGAACTATAATATTCAAGGCATTAAGAAGTCTCTCCCCGAGCTTCTGTCAATGCTTAAAACTGCAGAAGTGGAGATCAAAAAGGAACATCAAGTGTTGATGATCAATAGGAACACTGGTTTCAAGAAAGACAAGAAGGGAAAACGGAAGGGAAGTAAGGGCGGCAAGCCGGTTGCCGTGCCTGAAAAGAAACCCTGAGTTGGACCTAAGTCTGATACTGAGTGCTACTATTGTAAGTGGACTGGCCACTGGAAGCACAACTGCCCCAAGTATTTGTCAGGCAAGAAGGCCGGCAAGGAAAACAAAGGTATATATGATATACATGTTATTGATGTGTACCTGACTAGTGCTCACAGTAGCATCTGGGTATTTGATACCGGTTTAGTTGCTAATATTTGTAACTCAAATCAGGGGTTGCGGAACAAGCGACCGCTAGGAAGGGGTGAGGTCAAGATGCATGTCGGCAATGGATCAAGTGTTGATGTGATCGCCGTCGGAACGCTACCTCTCCACTTGCCATCGGGATTAGTAATAAACTTGAAGAATTGTTATCTGGTGCCAGCACTTAGCATGAACATTGTATCTGGATCGTGTTTAATGCGAAGTGGTTATTCATTTAAATCCGAGAACAATGGTTGTTCCATTTATAGGAATGAAATCTTTTATGGTCATGCACCGATGATGAATGGTTTATTTATATTGGATCTCGATAATACTGTTACACATATTCATAATGTTGATGCTAAAAGGATTAAACTAAATGTTGATATATCCGCATATATGTGGCACTGCCATCTAGGTCATATTGGCATTAAACACATGAAGAAGCTCCATTCGGATGGACTTTTGGAATCACTTGATTTTGAAACATTTGATACATGTGAGCCATGCCTTATGGGCAAGATGACTAGAACACCGTTTTCCGGTTCAATGGAACGGGCGACAGATTTATTGGAAATCATACATTCTGATGTATGTGGTCCAATAAGTGTGTCGGCGCGAGGTGGATATCATTATTTTGTTACTTTCACGGATGATTTGAGTAGATACGATTATATCTACTTGATGAAACACAAGTCTGAAACATTTGAAAAGTTCAAGGAATTTCAGAATGAAGTGGAAAATCATCGTAATAGAAAGATCAAATTTCTACGGTCCAACCATGGAGGTTAGTATCTAAGTTACGAGTATAGCACTCACATGAAAGAGTGTGGAATTGTTTCACAACTCACACCTGCCAGAACACCACAGCGAAATGATTTGTCTGAACGTCGTAATCGCACTTTATTAGATATGGTTCGATCTATGATTTCTCTAACGGACTTGCCGTTGTAATTTTGGGGTTATGCACTAGAAACTGTTGCATTCACTTTAAATCGGGCACCATCTAAATCCGTTGAAAAGACACTGTATGAATTGTGGTTTGGAAACAAACCTAAGATGTCATTTCTTAAAGTTTGGGGATGCGATGTTTATGTGAAGAAACTTCAACCGGATAAACTCGAACCCAAAGCGGAAAAATGCGTCTTCATAGGATACCCTAAGGAAACAATTGGACATTCCTTCTATCACAGATCCGAGGGCAAGGTTTTTGTTGCCAAGAATGGATCCTTTCTAGAGAAAGAGTTTCTCGCGAAAGGTGTGAGTAGTCGAAAGGTAGAACTCGAAGAGGTTATTGAACCTTCTCTTCAAAGTATGGCGAGTAGCGCAGCGCCGGAAGTCGTTACGGAGTTGGCTCCACCAGTTGAAGAGGGAACTAATGATAAGGATCATGAAACTCCGAAAGAGAATACTACCGAACCTCGCATGTCTAGTAGGACGCGTGCAGCTCCCGAGCTGTACGGAAATCCTGTCAAGAATTTCATGGTTGATGAAAATGATGACCCTGCGACATATAAAAAAGCGATGATGACCCCGGATTCCAACAAATGGTTAGAAGCCATAAAATCCGAGATGGAATCCATGTATGAAAATCAAGTTTGGAACGTGGTGCACTTACCTCATGACCAAAAGGCTGTGGAGAACAAATGGATTTTCAAAAGAAAAACTGATGTTGATGGTAATGTAACCGTCTATAAAGCTCGACTTATCGCAAAGGGGTTTCGAAAAATTCAAGGAGTTGACTACGATGAGACATTCTCTCCCGTAGCGATGCTAAAGTCAGTTAGGATTATGTTAGCAATTGCTGCATATTTCGATTATGAGATATGGCAAATGGATGTCAAAACCGCGTTTCTCAATGGTAATATTGAAGAAGAGTTGTATATGATACAACCAAAGGGTTTTGTCGATCCTAAGGATGCTAACAAGGTGTGCAAGCTTCAGCGATCCATCTATGGATTGAAGCAAGCATCACGAAGTTGGAATCTCCGCTTTGATGAGATGATCAAAGTTGTCCAAATTTATGGAGAAGCTTGTATTTACAAGAAAGTGAGTGGGAGCAATGTGGCATTTCTGATATTATATGTGGATGACATATTATTGATTGGAAATGATATAGATCTTTTAAACATTGTTAAAAGTTATCTAAACAGAAAATTTTCAATGAAGGACCTAGGTGAAGCATCATACATATTAGGAATAAAGATATATAGAGATAGATCTAGGCGCCTAATAGCGGTATCGCAAAGTACATACCTTGATAAGATTTTAAAGAAGTTTAAAATGGAAGATAGTAAGAAGGGATTCTTACCTATGACACAGGCACGACATTGAGTAAGTCTCAAAGTCCGTCTACGACAGAAGAAAGAGAGATAATGGACAAAGTCCCCTATGCTTCAGCCATAGGCTCTATAATGTACGCCATGCTATGTACAAGACTGGATGTGGCACATGCTATTAGTTTGACTAGTAGGTACCAATTGGATCCAGGTTCGGAACACTAGAAAGCGGTCAAAAATATCCTTAAGTACTTGCGAAGAACTAAGGATATGGTTCTTGTATACGGAGGTGAATAAGAGCTCGTCGCTAAGTGTTATGTCGACTCTAGCTTTGACACCGATCCAGATGACTCTAAGTCTCAATCCGGATACGTATTTCTCATGAATGGCGGAGAGGTTAGTTGGAGGAGCTCCAAACAACCTGTGGTGGCGGGATCAACAACGGAGGCCGAATATGTTGCTGCTTCGGAAGCGGCTCAGGAAGTAGTTTGGATGAAGGAGTTCGTATCCGAACTAGGTGTGGTTACAAACGCGTTGGACCCAATGGTGATCTATTGTGACAACAATGGCCCCATTGCCAAAGCCAAAGAGCCAAGGTCTCACAAGCATTCCAAGAATATTAAGCGCCGGTTTCACTCCATTCGCGAGCATGTCAAGAATGGAGATATAAAGATTTGTAAAGTACATACGGATCTCAATGTAGCAGATCCGTTGACTAAAACTCTCCCTAGAGCAAAACATGATCTACACGAGAACTCCATGGGTGTTAGATACATCACTATGTAACTAGATTATTGTCTCTAGTGCAAGTGGGTGATTGAAGGGAATATGCCCTGAGAGGCAATAATAAAGTGTTTATTATGTATATTCCAAGTATATGATAGATGTTTATTCTGCATGCTATAATTGTATTAATATAGAAACGTTAATACATGTGTGTTTAATAAACAAACAACAAGTTCCTAGTTATGCCTCTCTCACATACTAGTTTGTTGATTAACAAAATGATCACAGTTTCCTGATCATAGACATTGGATGTTGTTAATAACGAGATCAGAACATTAGTGTAATGGCGTGATGACCATTCATCCGAAGTATAACATTACGATCAAAGTCATTGAGTTTATATTGCTATAAATAACTTACGAATTAGTCCTAATCCTTAGACCATGAGATCATGCCAATCACTAACACCACTCCGTAAGTATAACATTACGATCAAAGTCATTGAGTTTCTTGTTGACATCAAATGTCACTCCGTAACTGGGTGATTATAAAGATGGCTTCAAAGCTACGATGATGGATAGATATACTCTGGGCCCTCTCGGTGATATCACATTGGTTAGCTTGCAAGCAAGTGATTTGATCACTAGAATGTTATATCATGGGAATCATGGATCAAGAGTGTAATTTGTTCATCCCGATGATGGATAGATATACTCTGGGCCCTCTCGGTGATATCACATTGGTTAGCTTGGAAGCAAGTGATTTGATCACTAGAATGTTATATCACGGGAACGAGAAAAGAGTGCATGTCAGTAACGAGATCAAACTAGGTATGGAGATACCAATGATCGAGTCTCGGACTTGTAATATATTGTGAAACAAAGGGATTAATATACAAGCGTAAAAGGTTCCGACGATCACAAGAAATTCATCGTTGAATGTGTGGGAGTTAGTAGGGATCTCCAGGTTCCGCTACTAATTATTGATCGGAGAAGGGTCTCTATCATGTCCGCATTATTCGCGAACCATAGGGTGACACACTTAAGGGACACTGACATCCAGTTGGAGCAAATGTTTCATGCCGAAAGAATAAACAAGCGCAAGAATTTATTTCACTAGATACCGAAACAGTTTTCGGGTGAAATTGCATAAAGAGGTTATGCATGTGAAATAGAATCCTAGCAAGGGGTTATTTGTGAATGTTTGTCATTAAAGTAATTGAAAAAATTCTGAATAAAATAAAAGATTTTTATTTAATGAGAGTTTGCATTAAATTTGGTGGAAATTTAATGACAAGTTTGAGTTGGATTTTGAGTGGATTTTTGTGAGTGGAGTGTCCACCCACATGAAGAGGTGAGGGCAAGGGGGAAGCCCCCATGTGCCGGCCACCCCCTTGGGGTTCCCACTCCTATAAAAGGCACCCCTCTCCTGTCACATCCCAAAATTTTCCAAATTTTGTAATGTGAAAAAAAAATATAAAAAAATAATTAATTGTTGAAATTTAGGGTGAAAAGAAACTTTTTGATTCCAAATGGAAACTTAAAATCCCATCTTGTACAAAATTCGATTATTGTTTGAATTCAACTAAATTCAAAACAAGTGAAATGCATTCTTCATAAATGCAGCTTGAAATTTAAACACTTGGAAAACAAACCAAAACTCTAAAACCCTAATGGAAGAAAACATTTCCAAGTTATCCCAAAGCCTATGGATTTGATCCATAAAAAAATTTGTCAACAAACATTTATAAATGATCAAGAATGACAAATAGAAATATTATAAAAACCATGGGAATTGGTTTCACCTAAATTGGAGCCATAAAGAAAATCTTATGAATTCAATAAGATAAGGAAATTGAATTTCCAAAGCTAATAAAGCACCTATCTAAAAATCCATACCAAATGGTGAGTAAATAATCCTAAAGAGACATAAAAGGATAAAACAAATATTAAATAAGATTTTACAAGTTGGAATCACCAAGTTTGGATCTTTAAATAAAAAGATATGGATTTTATAAGGTAAAGAAAGAAATAATTAATAGGGAATATTTAAAAGCCAAATTAAAACTTGGCCAAGACCATAAACAAATGGAATAAACATAATCCAAGTTCAAATTAAATAAATGGATAACTAATATTGAAATAAAATAATATGGCCCAACCAAATTCTATTCCATTTGATTAAGACAAATCCCTAATAGAAATGATTAATTAAATCAAGGGAAAATAATTGGAATTTACCCAAGTGGAATAAAATTTATTTAATTAACTCAAATGAAATAAAAGAATCAATTAAATAAAGTTATATGGAATTGACACCATATTTGATTTCATTGGAATAAAAACAAATGCCCAAATTAAAAGGATTAATAATCATATTAAAATACTATAAATAATTCAAAGTGAATTATTTAGCACCCCATTAAATAAATTAACCTACTGAAAAGGTTTTGTAAAAAGTTTGGAATTTAAATAAGGTTTGAAAATATATTTAATCTTATTTGAGTTAACACAAGGGCCTATTTTTTTAAATAATTATTATACCCTAAAAAGAATAAAAGAATTATTCTAAATTTGAATTTAGAATGTATTATTAATCAGTATTTGAATATACACAAAATTTGGTAGAAGTTTGAATTCAAATGGGTGTTTGAAATAATTAAACAAAATCAAAACAGATAAATAGAAAAAGAAAAAGGAAAAAACAATCTCTACAAAAAAATGTAACAGACCTAGCCCACCAGGCCCATCTAGCCCAACCAAACCCCGAATCGTTTTCTTCACCCACATATCCACCCGCGGAGCCGCTGACCGTCTGGACCCCACCGGACCCCTCTCTCTCTCTCACTGTCGCTAGGCCCCACTGCCCCGTCATCACCTTCAACCTCGCGCTGACCCCGCCCTCTCTCTCCTCACTGCAGTTTCTGGCCGCGTTTTAATCCGTTAAATTTGCGTTGATGGCGCAGTAACCCCGCCCCGTGATCACGCACGTTAAATTGCCACGCTCCCCTCTTCCTTTCCACCGCCACCAGAGAGCCACCGGGCTGCTCCAATTTCGATCTCGCGCCCCACTGCTCCGACGAGCCTCTTCTCCAATTCCGGCCAGCCACCGTCGCCCCTCGCCTCCTCGACCACACGAGCACGTTCCCCAGACTCCCGCGCACCTCCCAGTACTCCCCACTTTCCCGCGCGCGTTCCCTAGGCTCGGCAAGGACCAAGACCGAGAGCGTCGCCGTCTGCTTCCATTCCGGCGACACCACCTGGTAGCTCCAGACCACCCCATCCTCTCTGGTCAATAACCTCGTACTCGCCTTTCTCGCGCGAACCTAACAGCATCGTCTGTTTTTTGTGGCGTGAACTGTATCCTCGCCTTCGACGATGACAGAGAGCACCCGACACCGTCTCGAACTCCGGCGAGAAATTGACGACAACTTCGTGCGCCCCTAGCTCTCCTACGACAACCCCGAGCATCCCCACGCCACGGCGAACCTGGTGAGCCCCTTCCCTTTCTCCCTTGCTTCCTAGTTGCGCCGGAACGCCGCTGACAGAGCGACGTCGCCGCGCGTTCGTCACCAGCGCCGCCAGTTAGTGGTTGGTGTGCTGTGAACCGTAGGATGGTGATCCAGTGGATACGATAGAACTTGAACGAAGAGGTATCTTTTGATCTGTGCCGCACGTTTTCAGTTAGATCTAACGCTCCACACTACACGATCCGCACGAACCGGTACCATCCAATCAGAACCTTCCACGTGGCTTGAGTTTTGTTTTAAAAACAGAAAAGGTTCTGTTAGATGTTGATTTTGTAAAATTCATAACTTTCAATCCACACGTCCAAATTTTGCAAATTTTATATCAATGGAATCAGCAGAACAAGTACTATCCAACCATGCACTTTGTTTAATAAATTGATTCTGGTAAAATGGTTGTTTTTGCAGAAACCTGTGTAGGCATAATTTGAATATAAAATTCATTCCAAAATTATTTTTGTGATAAAATCTTTGGCAAATGGACTGCTTTGAACCTACTGACCATATAAAATAACTTGTGGAGTTAAAAAGTATATTTTGTGAAATTAAAAGATGAATCTTTGATTTAGAACATATCTAGTCAAAGAAAAATAATGTTATTATGTTAAAAATGCTTTTGGGAGAAAAACCTTTGGGAAATTATTTGGATTAAACTCTCTGACCCCAAAAACCAAGTTTTAGAATTAGAAATATATTTGGTGAACCCTATAAAGAATATTGCTTTGCTAAAGGCAATTTCAACAACATAAAATATTGATTTGGGTATAAAAATGGTTTATAAGTAAAACCTTTTGCAAATGGTTTTAATATTAAACACTTAACCATAGAACACTAAAATGGTGTTTAGAAATGTGTTTGCCAAACAATAGAGAATATTACTTGGATTTAAATCCTTTCCAGCAAAACAAAAATGATTTAAAGTGGCCATTTTTCACTAACTTAATATCAAATGGTTTTACCACTTTTGTAAATTACCAATGGGTGTTTTCAAATGTTTGTAACCTAGTAGAAACTACTTTTCCAAATAAAACAACCTTTGGCATGTTTGCATGCATTGCTTTGTTTCTATTATTTTATGTGATGTTTGCTTGAATGGTAGATTGAATTTTTGCTTGTTTGATTGAATTGTAGTGGAATTTGAAGAGTGTGATATTGCAAGATCAAGGAGTGAACCTATAATTCTCTACCAAAAAGGCAAGTGATTCTTCATACTTTGTCCCATTATTTTCACTATGCATTAGTGATAGTTCTAAGTAGGACTTGCATGGAATTTTTGCTAAGTATACATTATGCCATGGGAAATCCTAGTAGATGAAACCTTAGTAGAATTTTTCTAAGTTAATATTCCTACTACTATCATGCTTAGCTTAGCTAGTAGAAAACAAGGGTGGAATATATTCATGCTATGGAATATTTCTAAGTCAAGGACTTGTGTATTGTTTAATAAAACAACTAAGTGAATGAATCACCTGGGCGTAATGGAAGGAATGGTTTGTGTTGAGTGGTTACAAAAGGCCCATTTCTATGGTTTACCTTTTGTATCTCACTTGTGTATGGCCACCCAGGAACAAAGAGATTCGAGATGTCAAATGTTGAGAAGCTTCAAGTGCAGCCACTTGGCATTATGGGCTCTGCCTGGATCATATAGGTTGCAATAACTTAGCCAAATGAACAATTGGTGGTAGGGGTTTGATAGGTTGGAGCGCGTCCATTCTGGTCTAAGGGAAGGCTTCTGAAAGATCTTTTCTTGGTGAAACCAAGTCTTGTGGGGAAAGTGCACCACCTCTGCAGACTGTAAAACCTAAGTACTAGCCATGTCCCTGGCAAAGGACAATTTGAGAATCAAGACATGGAAGCTATCAAGAATCTCCTCATCCCAATTTTCTAAGTTAAAACTTGTGTTTAAACAAGGGAGATGCCTCGGGTGATTTTATCAAGCAAAAACTTAGTGTTTTCAAATGATAAGGAAAATCTATTTTGAGCAAAGAAAGCCTAAGATCCACTTAGCCAAATTCATATAGATGATAGACTCCACTATACTACCATAGTATCACTTGCAAATACAATTCAAATGTATTGACCCTTGTGGCTATAACTTATTATGGTGCAGGTTTGTTTGATGTTAGTGAAGTATGTTGATTAGGATTACAAGTCTACAACCAACATGATTGCCTGTGGCACTTTGAAGATGAATGACCCCATGCTATAGTTATATTCTGCTGCATTGTAATGAGATAGCCAAATGAGCTATGTAAGATGTAATAAATTATTTTATTCCTGGTTATAAAGTTGTATTATGACCTTTGTTTCTTGATATTACATCTTAACTGTGGATGCTAGCTATTGATCCAGGGACTAGCATTGTATACACAGGGATCTCTACCTTATTAAAGGTTGGGACCTCTACAGATGGTATCAGAGCACTGTGTTTCCTATAGGATTTGTAACCCTAGGATTGGACAAATCCCCTTAGAAAAATAGGAGTTGTATCTGTTCCAAAACTTATTTACAAACAATCTTGTAAACTCCTTCGTCAACCTTTTTGGTTTTGATTCTACATCTCTTCTATTTCAAACTTGATGGACAAAGCCTTCCTCATGGCCAAAGACTTCAACTTTAGTTCCACCAAGGACTTCAACTTGGATATCACTAAGGATACAAGTGAGACAAGAAATATTACTCAAGACTTGAAGACTAAGGAAACACAAATTAGGAATCATCATCACCTTTGGAGTTTTGTGACCAAGACACAAGAATTTTTCCAAGGAAACCATGATCTCATTCAAGAAGAAACAACAAAGAATAATGGAATGATCTCAAGTGAACCATATAGTTGGACCACAATTTTAAGTTTAGATCAAACACACCAACTATTGTGGTGTAGCAAAAATATTTTTTTGCCTAAAAATGTGCTTGAAACTTCTTGTTTGAGTGGTATGTTTAGTTGTGATTGTTTGCACATTGCTTGTGTGAATTGTTGTGTGTGATTAGAATTATTTCTTTAGAATTTTTTTGCCTAGTCTAATCCCAATCCAACCCAAACAGATGACTACTCCAAGAAACTCCAACATCAAGAATGGTAACAACAACAACAACCAAGAGATGCACATGAGAGAACTCATAACAACCCAAACCCAGTTAAACCAAGTGACAACTAAGATTTTAGCCAACTACAATGAGTTAGACCCAACCATGCAAAAGTTTTTGGAAACCCAAACCCAATTGTTGCATAGGATGACAAGTAAAATGATCAACATGGGAGACAACCCTTCTCAAGGAGTTTGTCACAACAAGGATGTCAAGGATGATATTCTAGAAGGAACCCAAGCTTGCAATGTTTGTGGAGACATGGATGACACTTCCAAAGATCATGAAGATCAATGCCCTAATTGTGAAGAGAAACATCCAACTAATCAATGCCCCACATCTCAAGATACTTGTTTCCTATGTGAAGTAAATAATCATGTCCCTATCCAATGCCCCATCTATTCCATAGTTCATCAAAGGAAACAAGGAGGAGTGCATCAACAGATTGTAAACCCTCAGTAGGTAACAACTTCTACCAAGAAGGATGAAGACAAAGGAAAATCTCATCTTGCACCTCCATGCAATATGACTCAATTTGATGGACCAAAGAGGAGACATATGTATTACCCAAGGAAAAGATTAAGGAGACCAGGAAACTTTCCCACCTTTGAGGTGAGATATGAAGAGCATGAACTAGAAGCACTCCTAGCTTTGGAGAAACCCAAGAAGAAGAAGGACAAAAGTCAAGTGCAGTGTTGCCATTGCAAAGAGATGGGACAATATGCCAATGAATGTCTAGAGAAGAAGAAGAAGTATAAGGAAATCAGCCAAGTGTGGTGCAACAATTGCAAAGAGCTAGGCTGTAGGGGTCCCAATCTTAGATAAGATAGAGCCTCCTGTGTTTACAATGCTAGTCCCTGGATCAATAGCTAGCATCCACAGTTAAGATGTAATATCAAGAAACAAAGGTCATAATATAACTTTATAACCAGGAATAACATAGATTTATTACATCTTACATAGCTCATATGGCTATTACATTACATTGCAGCGGAATAACTATAAGCATGGGGTCCATCATCTTCAAAGTGCCACAGGCAGATGTTAGTTGTAGACTTTGTAATCCTAATCAATCAATCTTCTCTAAAATCAATCAAACCTGCAACATACAAGTTACAGCCACAAAGGGTCAATACATTTGAATTGTATTGGCAAGTGATACTATGGTAATATAGTGGAGTCTATCATCTATATGCATTTGGCTAAGTGGAGTTGAGGCTTGCATTGGTCAAAATAGATTTTTCTTATCATTTTGAAAATACTAAGTTTTTTGCTTGACAAAATCATTTTTCTCAATCAAAGATTTCAAGATCCTTGTACCAAGCCATCTCTCCATCATTGATTGAAGAATTCAAACAACCCTTGTTCAATCCACAAGATTTTAACTTAGAAATTTGAATGATGAGATTCTTGATTGTTTCCATGTCTTGATGCTCAAATTGTCCTTTACCAGGGACATGGCTAAGTACTTAGATTCTACACTCTGCAGAGGTGGTGCACTTTCCCCACAAGACTTGGTTTCCCAAGACAAGATCTTTGAGAAGCCTTCCCTTAGACCAAAATGGACGCGCTCCAACCTATCAAACACTACCACCCACTGTCCATATGGCTAAGTTCTTGCAACCTATATGATCATGGCAGAGCCCATATTGCCAAGTGGTTGCACTTGAAGCTTCTCAACATTTGACATCTCAAATCCCTTTGTTTCCTGGGTGGCATACCACAAGTGAGATACACAATCCAATCCCATGGCATTGTGAACCACTCAACCATTCTCCACCAAGCAAGCCCATTCCACCCAGGGGATTCATTAACTTAGTTGTTTTATTAAACAAAAACATAAGTCCTCAGACTTAGAATATTTTTCCATAGTGTGAATATATTTTCCACCCATGTTTTCTATTAGCTAGGCTAAGCTTGGTAGTAATATGAAACTTAACTTAGGAAAATCCTACTAAGGATTCATCTACTAGGTTTTCTTATAGCAAGGTCTTATACTTAGCAAAATCCATGCAAGTTTTACTTAGCAAAATCACTAATGCATAGAGAAAGTAATGTGATAGAAAGTATGAAGCATCACTTGCCTTTTTGGTAGGGAATGGTGGTTCACTTCTTGATCTTTATAGTCTCACACTTCACTACAAATCAATCAAGCAAACACAAATTCAATTCACATTCCAAACCAAAGTCAAACAAACAATTCTTCACACACACAAAGTAATGGAATCTAAGTCATGCATGGGAGCATGCACAAGATAGTTTTATTTTGAAAAGGGGTCTCTATGGGGTTTCTAAACTTTGTAAGATCCAAATTGGTCATTTACCAAAGTGGCAAAGTTATTAGTAAGAAGGTTTTGTCCAAAAACTATTTTTAATTCCATTCATCATTTCATGTGGTGAAAAATGTTTTTATTAAGGCAAAAACTCTTAAGTTGTCCACCAAATGAGTTGCTATTGCAAAGCTTGGTGTTTTTGGGTCAGTAGGTTTGGTCCAAACTATTTTCTCAAAGTTTTCTTTCCATAAACATTTTTATAATAAAATCAACAATTTTATTTGGCTAGAAATGGACTAAACTAATTAATCCATTCCAAACTTTTCCAAATTCATTTTCCAAACCATGGGTTGGTTCCTAGGGTCAGTAAGGTCACAAAAAACCAATTGGCAAAGGTTTGATCTCAAAATCATTTTTAAATGATTTTTCTAATGTTAGCAAGCACACAAAAGAATCTGCAAAATCAAACAATCTATCAAATACTATTTGCTAAACTAAGGGTAGGGTTGGCTAGGGCTTGTTCTCCTGAATTCATTGATATAAAATTTGCAAAATTTGGACGTGTGGTTTGAAAGTTATAAGGATTTGAATTTGGCTTTTAAATCTGGTTTCTATTTCTGTTTTTAATCAGAACAGGGACACGCGTCGAGCCGTGATTGGCCGGTACCGCTTCGTGAGGATCGCATAGCTGCAAACCGTCGGATTTAAAGGGATCTGTGCGGCTCTGATCAACGCATACCTCTTCGACCTAATCTAATCTCAGCCACTTGATGATTGTAACACCCTCAGAATCGGACCTATGCAAGTCTTAGCGGAACTCGCCAAACCCGCATAGAAACGATTCAAAGGTGCCCACCAGGCACTTTCGTGCGGGTGGAAAACGAAGTAATAACATTACACAACAGTCCTCGATGGGACCCACAGAACAGATATATATAACAGCGACTCAAGGAGTCAAGAGTACAGATATAATATACAAAGATCCAAATCACCTTGAAATGTTAGAGAGTCCGACTACGGACAAGATGCAAATGGGGCTAAGAGCCCTGAAGAATAACCAATGGCGTCCATAACCCTGCCCAGGCCAAGCCGAAAGGGTAACCCTTCTAACGTCGTCGATCTCAAAACCTGCTTAAACAAAAGGGGTGCCGACAAAGGGCAAGGGAAAAAGAGGAGCGTCAGTACTGAGGCCAGTACACGGCGAGACTAGAATTCGGCGGTCCTCGACTACATAGGTATGGTGGGCTGAGCGGCAGCGGCAGCATGCACTAAACAACCTATAGAGACTCGATACAACTGGCGGCAATCAGAGAGGGATAAGAAAGACCTACTCGGAACCAACCCGATACTATCATCAAACAAACCCATCCTGGCGTTTCCCCCTCGATACCAAACGAGGAAGTCAACCGAGGAACTCACACAGTTGGCAGTTTTACTTCTTCAGTTATCGTTGCAGCAATTACTAGTCAAATATAGATAGTCATCCTGATAAAATAAACAGTGGGCACTTTTATTTATCCGTTCCGTTATAGTTGCAGCACTTACTAATCAGATACAATTAGCATGAGATAACCCAAAACCCAGCAGTTGTTGATACTTTTATTCAGCCATTCGGTTGTAGTTGCAATACTTACTAGTCAGATACAATTGTCGCAAGCGACAAACCAAACAAGCAATTGTGGGCAGTATTATTTAACCATTCCATTGTAGTGAAGCTGATTACTAGTCATTATAAGGTCAAATTTATAGCAATAAACTTTAGTTTTGCTTGTCTATGATCGAGATACTGTGCTCCAAGTCGTCCATATCCGCGGACACGGCTTTCAGAAAGTTTTACCCGGCCGGGGTGCACCAATAGCAACACACGCTCGATCAACCTCGTAAAAACCAACTCAAAACCCAACGAGGCTTTCACGACTGAACAATCACAGGATTCATGCGGCAATTCTCCAACATCAACATGCGGCAATTCTCCAACAGTTGTGGCACTTGACAACACGCAACAGCAATATAGCAAGCGACTACGACGCGCAAGACCAACTATCTACCAAACAACAGGCAATAGGATGTGTCCAAGGCAATATAGGGCTGCACGGTATATCACAGGTACGGAAACTAAAGCACCGCATCACAGATAGCAATAGATCAACAGGAGGGAATAAAGACTATAAAAGTAAGATAGGTAGAAGGGGGGAGATGCTCGCCTGAAAACATTGTCGAAGGTTCAACCGAAGATCGGGGCGACGCTCACATCAACTCAACGGCCTTATCCGCGAAGAAGCAAAACACTAGAATAAACACCGGATGCAATATTTAATACACGGCAGAAGATCGGCATGATGCATGTATGATGTATGACATGGCAAAGGTGCGATGCGATTAGGTCATATTAAGCGGAACCGGGGTCCCGACAATTAATTAGATGGTTCAAGTTATTTATCTACCCCGCAATTTAAATGTTGTTAACAAGACAGAATATATCACCGGTTCGCTACACAAGTTTAAATGAGGCCGATATGAGACTAGATTTGCCCGCATATGGGTCCCATATTTAATTATTAGGTGAATCGGCATAAGGCCCCCAAACCACATGATATGGATGCATGCATGAACAATTTATATGCAACAGTTATATAGGTGACATTTATAAAATAGGGTTCTCGGATAAGGGGTTCACACATAGGGTTCGGCAGATCTCGGGGTTCCGGGGTCGGTCTCTGGGTTCGGATCTGGGGTTCGGGGTTCGACGGGATCGGTCTCGACGGGAACATTCTCGGATATCAGAGGTAGGTCTTGTCGCGTCCGGGAAGCAGAACTTGGCTCGGTGTCGGGGCGCGTCGGATTCTTCCGGGCCGATGCCGTTCTTGTCGTCGTGCCGATCTTGTCGGGTCCCACGGGGTCGATCTTGCCATTGCGAGGATCTTGTCGGGCCCGCGCCATCGAGTCGGTGTTGGTGTTCGGGAAGCAGCGCTCGACGTTCCTCGGTTCCATGTAGGAGGCTTGGATTCCATATCGAGGGGGCTTCGTAACCGTGTCGGAGAACTTGATGTCCATGTGGCATTCTCGTCTCTCCGGTTAGGCGTCCTCGGCGTCGTAGAGGGCGATGTCGAACTCAGATGGCGCCGGGGTGTGCTGGCCAAAGACTGAGGCGGGGCCAGAGGAGGCCGACGAAGCGGGCCCCACCGGTGACGGCGGCGACAGGCGAGGCAGACACGGCCAGGGAAAGGCTCGGGAACGCGGGTCTGCAGAGGGGAGGGCGAGGTCGACCGGCGACGGCCGGCGCGAGCAGAGGCGCGTCGGGGTGAGCTCGGCGGACTTCGGCGGGCTGCAGCGGTCAAGCGGAGGAGGTGGCCGCGATGGCTCGGGCCCAGGGCGGCGGACGGAGGAGGGACCAGGGCGGCGCGGTCGGGCCCGCAGCGGCGAAGGCCGGACGGCGGCGCTGCGCAGGGGGCGGAGGCGGAGCCGCGCTGCAGAGAAGCGAGCGGCGCCGGCAGGCTCAGGCGGGGGCGGGCGGCACAGGGTCGGCAGGGAGCACGACCGCGGCGGGGCGGAGCTTGGCGGGCGCGGGGAAGCTGGCGCGGTGGAGGTCGCCGGAGAGGGGCCGCGGCGAGGGAGAGGCGAGTGGAAGGAGGCAGGGGCGGCGGTGGTCGCGGAGGAGGGCTCGGGGCGGGCACCGGCGAGGAGGAGGGCGAGGCGAGGAACGCGCGAGGCGGCGCGCGGGGCTCTGCGGCAGACCGGCGGGCGGTGGGGCGCTGGGGCGAGCGGCGGCGCGCTGGGGACGCAGGGAGGCGAGGGGCGAGGAGGAGCGGGCGGAGCTCGGGGCCGCGCGACGAGGCGGAGGGTCGGGCGGCGCTTGGGGTCGGGGTCGGACGCGACGCGGAGGAGGGCTGCGAGGCGCGGGCGGAGCAGAGAGGCGCGGCGGCCGGGGGAGCGGTGGTGAGCGCGCTGCGGTTGCCTGGGAGGACGGGGACGACGGCGAGGGGAACATGCATCCGGCGGGGCGAGCGCGCGCGCAGGAGAGAGAGAGAGGGAGCGAGCGAGCGGCGAAGGGACGGTGGGAGGAGCGAGGCGAGCGGCGAGGGGAAGGGGCGGGTGCGCGCGGGCCTGGCGGTGGGTGGAGCGGCCGGCGGGGAGAGGGAGGTCGCTGCGGGGAGAGGGAGCGGGGCACGCGGGGCGTGAGGTTGAATACGGCCAGGGGAGCGGGCGGTCTGGGGAGTGGGCCGAGTCGGTGGGGCCCAGGGGATTGGGTGGGGCCACGGGGCAGGTCGGGCAGGGGGCTGTTGGTGCGTGCGTGTAGTGCGTGTGTGCTGTGTGGGTGTGAGGGGTGGGTAGGGCCCTGGGTGGAGGGAGTGGGAAGTGGGTAGGGTGAGGTGGCTGCACCTGAGTGGCTAGGGGGAAAGGGTGGGGTGAGGTGGCGTCTCGCTATTGGGTGGGGTGATGTGGAGGGGGTGTGGGTAGACTAGGACATGATAGACTAGGGATTTTTGGGTGGGCCGTTTTGTATTTTTCTGGGGTGGTCGTTCGGGTCATTCGGCCCGTTCGACTGCCCCACTAAAAATAATATAATTTTTATTTATTTCAAACAAGACTTTTGCAAACCGATATCAGACAAAACAAAATGTTCCGGCGACCCGGATTTTGGTGTTTGAATAAGAGACGGGGCGTTTAGAAAATAAAGACAGGTTTTCTGCAAATAGTTTTATGCAAGCAACGGCAAGATGATGACGATGCTCAAATGCAATGTGGCATGATGACATGAGCATGCGGTCATGATGATGCAATGCATAAAAAAACAACGCGATTTTCTAGTAGTGGTTTTGCGGGATGCCACAATTCGACACCACTAACAATGGATCTCGCCCTTGAGATCCGCCTCATGTTACCGGAAAGAAGGTCGGCGGTCTGATCCTTCGCGCTTCGTGTAGATCCTCGCGACACCACTAACAAGAGGTCGTTGTCCGTGATCGTCGAGGGAACACTCCGGGAACAACAAGGTCGAAGGTAGAGGTATCAACAAATAAGCCACCTCTAGCTCCGATGGAAAGAGGGAACCGATGCATTCTCGTCCACTTCAATGTACAAAAGCGAATAGAAGGGGTAGTCGGCATGGGGGCCAATCCATCACGCACCCAAACTATTACTCTGCACATTCGTAGAAAAGAGTGCAACCATTCTCGGAATCAGACTGAAGATCTCGACAAGCGAGGTTCGGAAACAAAGGAGTGATGCAGACTCTGCATCGGACCTGGCGTAGATGATGTCGTCGCGTCGGGAAACACCGGATAGCACAAACAAGGAACAAAGAATGGTACCACAGTAGACGGATTCCTCAGACAGCTTGAACACCGGATGATAGATCACCGTTATCAAAGAAGGAAGCGAAACCCTGAAGGTACGATGGAATCCCAACCACGAGAAATCCTGGACTCGAAGAAAGATAAGAGAGCAGATTCAAAACACGTCGAGATAAGAGGAGAATAGCAGAGGGGTAAGGAGTAAAATCAGACCTAATCAGAACTATCCAACCGATTTTGCAAAATAGTTTTGACACTCTACTTCGGCCGTTAGCTAGGTTATCCTACAGGCTGGACTTGTGGGGTATCGCAACTGCTGAGCTCTGATACCACTCTGTAACACCCTCAGAATCGGACCTATGCAAGTCTTAGCGAAACTCGCCAAACCCGCATAGAAACGATTCAAAAGTGCCCACCAGGCACTTTCATGCGGGTGGAAAACTAAGTAATAACATTACACAACAGTCCTCGATGGGACCCACAGAACAGATATATATAACAGCGACTCAAGGAGTCAAGAGTACAGATATAATATACAAAGATCCAAATCACCTTGAAATGGTAGAGAGTCCGACTACGGACAAGATGCAAATGGGGCGAAGAGCCCTGAAGAATAACCAATGGCGTCCATAACCCTGCCCAGGCCAAGCCGGAAGGGTAACCCTGCTAACGTCGTCGATCTCAAAACCTGCTTAAACAAAAGGGGTGCCGACAAAGGGCAAGGGAAAAAGAGGAGCGTCAGTACTGAGGCCAGTACACGGCGAGACTAGAATTCGGCGGTCCTCGCCTACATAGGTATGGTGGGCTGAGCGGCAGCGGCAGCATGCACTAAACAACCTATAGAGACTCGATACAACTGGCGGCAATCAGAGAGGGATAAGAAAGACCTACTCGGAACCAACCTGATACTATCCTCAAACAAACCCATCCTGGCGTTTCCCCCTCGATACCAAACAAGGAAGTCAACCGAGGAACTCACACAGTTGGCAGTTTTACTTCTTCAGTTATCGTTGCAGCAATTACTAGTCAAATATAGATAGTCATCCTGATAAAATAAATAGTGGGCACTTTTATTTATCCGTTCCGTTATAGTTGCAGCACTTACTAATCAGATACAATTAGCATGAGATAACCCAAAACCTAGCAGTTGTTGATACTTTTATTCAGCCATTCCGTTGTAGTTGCAATACTTACTAGTCAGATACAATTGTCGCAAGTGACAAACCAAACAAGCAATTGTGGGCAGTATTATTTAACCATTCCATTGTAGTGAAGCTGATTACTAGTCATTATAAGGTCAAATTTATAGCAATAAACTTTAGTTTTGCTTGTCTATGATCGAGATACTGTGCTCCAAGTCGTCCATATCCGCGGACACAGCTTTTAGAAAGTTTTACCCGGCCGGGGTGCACCAATAGCAACACACGCTCGATCAACCTCGGAAAAACCAACTCAAAACCCAACGAGGCTTTCATGACTGAACAATCACAGGATTCAGAAATATTTCAGGGGCCACCCCTTAAAGTAGAACCCGCAACGAAGCCGGCCGGCTCCGAGACGGACTTAAGGTTGTTGGGACGGCTGTGAACGACTGGGAACCCGAAAGTGTGGCTGGGATTGTCGACACCGCGGAATCGTGCCACGATCCTAAACAGTACAGTGTGCTCCTCGCACAATCGTAAATACATAAGTAGCATGGCATAAGTACAGGATCGTAAATAAAACCTCAAACTAGTTTGTGGCCCCAAGAAATAAGACTGAATCAAGCTCTGGCTCAGGGGGGGTCCCATATACCTCCCGGATGTGGATAGCGCGATAAATCAAGGAACAGGTATCAAGTACTCGGGGTCCTACGGGACACAAGTGGGCGTTCGGAAACCAAATATTATCTATCACCCACCGATGCCTCTGCTTATTTCAATTTTAGTTGTTAAACAGGAATTAAAGTATGCGATAAGTAAAACTATGATCATCTCCAACATCAACATGCGGCAATTCTCCAACAGTTGTGGCACTTGACAACACGCAACAGCAATATAGCAAGCGACTACGACGCGCAAGACCAACTATCTACCAAACAACAGGCAATAGGATGTGTCCAAGGCAATATAGGGCTGCACGGTATATCACAGGTACGGAAACTAAAGCACCGCATCACAGATAGCAATAGATCAACATGAGGGAATAAAGACTATAAAAGTAAGATAGGTAGAAGGGGGGAGATGCTCGCCTGAAAACATTGTCGAAGGTTCAACCGAAGATCGGGGCGACGCTCACATCAACTCAACGTCCTTATCCGCGAAGAAGCAAAACACTAGAATAAACACCGGATGCAATATTTAATACACGGCAGAAGATCGGCATGATGCATGTATGATGTATGACATGGAAAAGGTGCGATGCGATTAGGTCATATTAAGAGGAACCGGGGTCCCGACAATTAATTAGATGGTTCAAGTTATTTATCTACCCCGCAATTTAAATGTTGTTAACAAGACAGAATATATCACCGGTTCGCTACACAAGTTTAAATGAGGCCGATATGAGACTAGATTTGCCCGCATATGGGTCCCATATTTAATTATTAGGTGAATCGGCATAAGGCCCCCAAACCACATGATATGGATGCATGCATGAACAATTTATATGCAACAGTTATATAGGTGACATTTATAAAATAGGGTTCTCGGATAAGGGGTTCACACATAGGGTTCGGCAGATCTCGGGGTTCCGGGGTCGGTCTCTGGGTTCGGATCTGGGGTTCGGGGTTCGACGGGATCGGTCTCGACGGGAACATTCTCGGATATCAGAGGTAGGTCTTGTCGCGTCCGGGAAGCAGAACTTGGCTCGGTGTCAGGGCGCGTCGGATTCTTCCGGGCCGATGCCGTTCTTGTCGTCGTGCCGATCTTGTCGGGTCCCACGGGGTCGATCTTGCCGTTGCGAGGATCTTGTCGGGCCCGCGCCATCGAGTCGGTGTTGGTGTTCGGGAAGCAGCGCTCGACGTTCCTCGGTTCCATGTAGGAGGCTTGGATTCCATATCGAGGGGGCTTCGTAACCGTGTCGGAGAACTTGATGTCCATGTGGCGATATCGTCTCTCCGGTTAGGCGTCCTCGGCGTCGTAGAGGGCGATGTCGAACTCGGATGGCGCCGAGGTGTGCTGGCCAAAGACTGAGGCGGGGCCAGAGGAGGCCGACGAAGCGGGCCCCGCCGGTGACGGCGGCGACAGGCGAGGCAGGCACGGCCAGGGAAAGGCTCGGGAACGCGGGTCTGCAGAGGGGAGGGCGAGGTCGACCGGCGACGGCCGGCGCGAGCAGAGGCGCGTCGGGGCGAGCTCGGCGGACTTCGGCGGGCTGCAGCGGTCAAGTGGAGGAGGTGGCCGCGATGGCTCGGGCCCAGGGCGGCGGACGGAGGAGGGACCAGGGCGGCGCTGCGCAGGGGGCGGAGGCGGAGCCGCGCTGCAGAGAAGCGGGCGGCGCCGGCAGGCTCAGGCGGGGGCGGGCGGCACAGGGTCGGCAGGGAGCACGACCGCGGCGGGGCGGAGCTTGGCGGGCGCGGGGAAGCTGGCGCGGTGGAGGTCGCCGGAGAGGGGCCGCGGCGAGGGAGAGGCGAGCGGAAGGATGCAGGGGCGGCGGTGGTCGCGGAGGAGGCTCGGGGCGGGCACCGGCGAGGAGGAGGGCGAGGCGAGGAACGCGCGAGGCGGCGCGCGGGGCTCTGCGGCAGACCTGCCGGCGGTGGGGCGCTGGGGCGAGCGGCGGCGCGCTGGGGACGCAGGGAGGCGAGGGGCGAGGCGGAGCGGGACCGACGGGGGCGCGCCGGCGCGGGCGGAGCTCGGGGCCGCGCGACGAGGCGGAGGGTCGGGCGGCGCTTGGGGTCGGGGTCGGAGCGACGCGGAGGAGGGCTACGAGGCGCGGGCGGAGCAGAGAGGCGCGGCGGCCGGGGGAGCGGTGGTGAGCGCGCTGCGGTTGCCTGGGAGGACGGGGACGACGGCGAGGGGAACATGGAGCCGGCGGGGCGAGCGCGCGCGCAGGAGAGAGAGAGAGGGGGCGAGCGAGCGGCGAGGGGATGGTGGGAGGAGCAAGGCGAGCGGCGAGGGGAAGGGGCGGGTGCGCGCGGGCCTGGCGGTGGGAGGAGCGGCCGGCGGGGAGAGGGAGGTCACTGCGGGGAGAGGGAGCGGGGCACGCGGGGGGTGAGGTTGAAGACGGCCAGGGGAGCGGGCGGTCTGGGGAGTGGGCCGAGTCGGTGGGGCCCAGGGGGTTGGGTGGGGCCACGGGGCAGGTCGGGCAGGGGGCTGTTGGTGCGTGCGTGTAGTGCATGTGTGCTGTGTGGGTGTGAGGGGTGGGTAGGGCCCAGGGTGGAGGGAGTGGGAAGTGGGTAGGGTGAGGTGGCTGCACCTGAGTGGCTAGGGGGAAAGGGTGGGGTGAGGTGGCGTCTCGCTATTGGGTGGGGTGATGTGGAGGGGGTGTGGGTAGACTAGGACAGGGTAGACTAGGGATTTTTGGGTGGGCCGTTTTGTATTTTTCTGGGGTGGTCGTTCGGGTCATTCGGCCCGTTCGACTGCCCCACTAAAAATAATATAATTTTTATTTATTTCACACAAGACTTTTGCAAACCGATATCAGACAAAACAAAATGTTCCGGCGACCCGGATTTTGGTGTTTGAATAAGAGACGAGGCGTTTAGAAAATAAAGACAGGTTTTCTGCAAATAGTTTTATGCAAGCAAAGGCAAGATGATGACGATGCTCAAATGCAATGTGGCATGATGACATGAGCATGCGGTCATGATGATGCAATGCACAAAAAAACAACGCGATTTTCTAGTAGTGGTTTTGCGGGATGCCACAATGATAATCCAACGACACACAGCCGCTTGACCAGCAACTGGCGGCGCTGCGCGGCGGCGACTGGCGGCGCGGTCAGACGTGGACAGTGCCGGCGATTTAGGAAGCGAGGGAGAAGGTGAGGGTGCTTACGGTGATCGCGGTGACGCTCTGATGCTCAAGGTGCTCGTCGTTGGGCAGGGGGCGCACGGAAACGGCGGCGATTGCTCGTCGGAGAAGTTGCGGGCGACGGTGCTCTCAGGTTGACGTCGTTGGCGTCGTTTAGGATCGCGCTAAGTCAAAGGAAAGGTACGGTTAGGTGCGCACGAGGGTCGCGAGTAAGGGAACATCATCGGGTTTGAGAGGGGAGGTCGGGTTCTACCTGGGGACGTCGTCGGAGAATGGCAGACGCGGCGGCGTTCGAAAGCTTGATGTAGCCGACGCTATGGGGCACCCGCGGTTGAGAGGAGGATGCTGGGAGATGCGACTGGTTGTGGGGGAGCTGTGAGCTTGGTCAATGAAGCAAGGGGAGGTCTGGTTTCGCCGGAATCGTCACCGGTGCATCATCAGAGACAGAGGAAGTGCGGGGTAAGATTCTCCGGCCTGGGGGCGTGTCGAGGAGGGGCGTCTGGGGGAAATGGAGGAGGAGGCGCTGGCGCTTAAGTGCGCTTGATCGCGGCGAGTTATGGTGGCTACGTTAAGGCGTAATCAAACCGAGGATTTAAGTCTGCAACGGCGAGGAGAGGGGGAAGAACAGTTCGCGGGGTGGGGAAGAGGAGCAGTAGGGTGTGGGGTCCTCTGTCAGTGAGAAAAGGAGGAAAGGGGGAGGTCCACCAGTCAGTTGCTGGGTGGGTGCGGTTCTGAGTGGAAGAAAACGGTTCGGGAAGGGGAGTTGGGCTAGATGGGCTGGAGGTGGGCCAGATGGTTGGGCTGCTCGTTTTGTTCTATTTTTTTCTGTCTAATTCTTTTTCTTTTTCCATTTCTATTTCCTGATTTGTTATTTCAAACAATTATTCAAGCATTCAAATAATTCAACAATTCAAACAATCATTAAACTTTGCATTGTGTTTTTGGTTCTGTTCATCAACATAATTCACATTCTAAAATAAAATATTATTCTAAATCTTTTTAGGTTCCATTTATTAATTAAATAAGTAGGCCATGGTTTATTAATTAAATAGATTTTTTGTTGTTTATTAATAAAATCTTCATGTGAAATCCAAATACTTTCAAAATCAAATCAGTAGGTATCATTTGGAATTAAATAATATTTGGATACTTGTTTAAAACAAAATATTATTTTACTTTAGGGTCCAATATTAATAAAATGGGCCAAGGTTTATTAATCAAATAGGATTTGATTTTATTAATAAAATCTTTATTTGACACCTAAATATTTTAAAATAAAATTAGTAGGTTTAATTTGGGAATATATAATATTTGGAAATTTGTTTTAAAATAAAATAGCCTTTTATTTTAGTGTCCATTATTAATTACATTTAATAGATTTTTATTATTAAATCAAATAGGATTTGATTTATTGGGTTATTTATTTGAAATCTAAAAATATAGCCTAAACACTTTAGTAGGTTTTATTTGTGAATATCAAATAATTAGGAAAACTTATTTTAAATAATTTAATAAGTTTTGATGTTTCAATTTAAATTGGTAAAACCTTTTATTTAAATAAAGTTGGATATTAAATCCTTATTAATTTATTTTAACTAATCCTTTGCTAAATTTATTTAGAATAAAATGTTTTAATTCCAAAACTTGGCCAAGTTTTAATTTGGCTTCATAAAATAATCTTTATTTATAAAACTTCTATTTCATTTGAAAACAAATCTTTTCATTTAATTGTTTCAAAATAATATTTCCAAATGTTTTTATTTTCCTTTTATTAAATGTTTATCTTTTTAAATCCCTTTATTTTAATTCAAATGGGTCTGATGTTCCAATTGATTTCAAAAAGTTTCTTCTGGCCCTGAAAATCAAACAAAGTTTTATTTTATTCATTTATTTTCACATAACAAGATTTGGAAAATCTTGGGATGTAACAGGCTACCACCCTTAAAATAAATCTCGTCCCGAGATTTGGGGAGGCTGGGGTTACAAGCAAGTTCAAAACAACTAGGGTACTACCACCCTTAAAAATTTTCAAACAAAAATTACATATTGTCCTTCTTGGGATCCTGGGAAAACTTTCTCTAAGCAAACTTTTGCATAATGTTCTTTGTTTCCATACTTGACTCATGGGCTAAGGTTGAGATCCTTCATAGATTTGTTTAACTTGTTCTCCATCCTTTCTGGACAATTGTTTGCATAGTGGCCTAGTTCCTTGCATTTGAAACATGTGACAAGGCTGAGATCTCTCATGGGCTGGTTTATCTTATGCTTTATCTTCTCTGGACAGTAGTTTGCATAATGTCCTAACTCTTTGCAGTGTTTGCAAATCACTTGGCTAAAATCCTTTCTTATCTTGGGTTTCACTAGCTTTTGTTTGTCTTCTTGTCTCTTCTTCTTTTCTGGGCATTCACTGGCATAGTGTCCCATCTCTTTGCAATTGTAACATTGCAACTGGCTTATGTCTTTCTTCTTCTTTTTGGGTCTCTCCAAAGCTAGGAGTTCTTCTAGTTCATATTCTTCATAGGTGGGAGATGTTTCTCTCTTTTTGGGGTATTGATCCTCATGCTCCTTGGATGCATGATCCTTGTCTCTAAAAATATTGTTAGCTTGGGTTGCTTCTAGAATAGCATCTTTGTCATCCTTGTTGTCATTAGCTCTTTGGGAAAAGTTTTCTCCCATGCTGATCATTTGATTAACCAATCCTTGCAACAATTGGGATTGAAGTTTCAAAATCCTTTGTATGGCTGGGTCTAATCCATTGTTGTTGGCTAAAAGCTGAGTTGTCTCTTGGCTCAACTGGTTTTGGGTTGCTATAAGTTCTCTCATGTTGTCTTCTTGGTTGGTGTTGATGTCATCAACCTTGGAGTCTTTTGGTGTAGTCATCTGTTTGGGTTGAAGGGAAATTAGAATAGGCAAGATATTTCTAAGGAAATATTTCTAAACACACACATCACAATTCACACAAACAATGTGCATGCAATCACAAACAATTATTTCACTCAAACAACAAGGTTCAAGCAAATACTTAGGCAACAAAATATTTTTGTTACACCACATAAGTTGGTGGTTTTGTCTTAGCTAAAATATGGTGGTCCATCTATATGGTTTACTTGTGATCTTTCCTTCCTTCTTGATTCTTCTTGTATGAGATCATGGTTTCTTGAGAAAAACTCCTGGTCACAATACTTCAAAGTTGTTGATGGTTTCTTCTTATTTTGCATTCCCTCAGTCTCTAATTCTTAAGTAAGATTTCCTTGTCTCACTTGTGGTCCTTAGTAGTGTCCATGTTGGAAGTCCTTGGTGAACATGCTGAAGATGTTGAAATCATTAAAGTTGAAGATGTTGAAGTCATTAGAGTTGAAGATGTTGAAGTCATTAGAGTTGAAGATGTTGAAGAAGTCCTTTGCACATGGTGTAGTCTTTGGTCATGGGGTAGGTTTTTCCATCATGTTGAAGTAGAAGAGGTGTATAGTTAAACCAAAATGGTTAAGGAAAGAGTTTACAAGTGTTTTTGTAAATAAGTTTTGGATCAAAGTATAACTCCTATTTTTCTAAGGGTTTTTGTCCAATCCTAGGGTTTACAAATCCTACAGGCAACACAATGCTCTGATACCATCTGTAGGGGTCCCAATCTTAGATAAGATAGAGCCTCCTGTGTTTACAATGCTAGTCCCTAGATCAATAGCTAGCATCCACAGTTAAGATGTAATATCAAGAAACAAAGGTCATAATATAACTTTATAACCAGGAATAACATAGATTTATTACATCTTACATAGCTCATATGGCTATTACATTACATTGCAGCGGAATAACTATAAGCATGGGGTCCATCATCTTCAAAGTGCCACAGGCAGATGTTGGTTGTAGACTTTGTAATCCTAATCAATCAATCTTCTCTAAAATCAATCAAACCTGCAACATACAAGTTACAACCACAAAGGGTCAATACATTTGAATTGTATTGGCAAGTGATACTATGGTAATATAGTGGAGTCTATCATCTATATGCATTTGGCTAAGTGGAGTTGAGGCTTGCATTGCTCAAAATAGATTTTTCTTATCATTTTGAAAATACTAAGTTTTTTGCTTGACAAAATCATTTTTCTCAATCAAAGATTTCAAGATCCTTGTACCAAGCCATCTCTCCATCATTGATTGAAGAATTCAAACAACCCTTGTTCAATCCACAAGATTTTAACTTAGAAATTTGAATGATGAGATTCTTGATTGTTTCCATGTCTTGATGCTCAAATTGTCCTTTACCAGGGATATGGCTAAGTACTTAGATTCTACACTCTGCAGAGGTGGTGCACTTTCCCCACAAGACTTGGTTTCCCAAGACAAGATCTTTCAGAAGCCTTCCCTTAGACCAAAATGGACGCGCTCCAACCTATCAAACACTACCACCCACTGTCCATATGGCTAAGTTCTTGCAACCTATATGATCATGGCAGAGCCCATATTGCCAAGTGGTTGCACTTGAAGCTTCTCAACATTTGACATCTCAAATCCCTTTGTTTCCTGGGTGGCATACCACAAGTGAGATACACAATCCAATCCCATGGCATTGTGAACCACTCAACCATTCTCCACCAAGCAAGCCCATTCCACCCAGGGGATTCATTAACTTAGTTGTTTTATTAAACAAAAACATAAGTCCTCAGACTTAGAATATTTTTCCATAGTGTGAATATATTTTCCACCCATTTTTTCTATTATCTAGGCTAAGCTTGGTAGTAATAGGAAACTTAACTTAGGAAAATCCTACTAAGGATTCATCTACTAGGTTTTCTTATAGCAAGGTCTTATACTTAGCAAAATCCATGCAAGTTTTACTTAGCAAAATCACTAATGCATAGAGAAAGTAATGGGATAGAAAGTATGAAGCATCACTTGCCTTTTTGGTAGGGAATGGTGGTTCACTTCTTGATCTTTCTAGTCTCACACTTCACTACAAATCAATCAAGCAAACACAAATTCAATTCACATTCCAAACCAAAGTCAAACAAACAATTCTTCACACACACAAAGTAATGGAATCTAAGTCATGCATGGGAGCATGCACAAGATAGTTTTATTTTGCAAAGGGGTCTCTATGGGGTTTCTAAACTTTGTAAGATCCAAATTGGTCATTTACCAAAGTGGCAAAGTTATTAGTAAGAAGGTTTTGTCCAAAAACTATTTTTAATTCCATTCATCATTTCATGTGGTGAAAAATGTTTTTATTAAGGCAAAAACTCTTAAGTTGTCCACCAAATGAGTTGCTATTGCAAAGCTTGGTGTTTTTGGGTCAGTAGGTTTGGTCCAAACTATTTTCTCAAAGTTTTCTTTCCATAAACATTTTTATAATAAAATCAACAATTTTATTTGGCTAGAAATGGACTAAACTAATTAATCCATTCCAAACTTTTCCAAATTCATTTTCCAAACCATGGGTTGGTTCCTAGGGTCAGTAAGGTCACAAAAAACCAATTGGCAAAGGTTTGATCTCAAAATCATTTTTAAATGATTTTTCTAATGTTAGCAAGCACACAAAAGAATCCGCAAAATCAAACAATCTATCAAATACTATTTGCTAAACTAAGGGTAGGGTTGGCTAGGGCTTGTTCTCCTGAATTCATTGATATAAAATTTGCAAAATTTGGACGTGTGGTTTGAAAGTTATAAGGATTTGAATTTGGCTTTTAAATCTGGTTTCTATTTCTGTTTTTAATCAGAACAGGGACACGCGTCGAGCCGTGATTGGCCGGTACCGCTTCGTGAGGATCGCATAGCTGCAAACCGTCGGATTTAAAGGGATCTGTGCGGCTCTGATCAACGCATACCTCTTCGACCTAATCTAATCTCAGCCACTGGATGATAATCCAACGACACACGGCCGCTTGACCAGCAACTGGCGGCGCTGCGCGGCGGCGACTGGCGGCGCGGTCAGACGTGGACAGTAGCGGCGATTTAGGAAGCGAGGGAGAAGGTGAGGGTTCTTACGGTGATCGCGGTGACGCTCTGATGCTCAAGGTGCTCGTCATTGGGCAGGGGGCGCATGGAAACGGCGGCGATTGCTCGTCGGGGAAGTTGCGGGCGACGGTGCTCTCAGGTTGACGTCGTTGGCATCGTTTATGATCGCGCTAAGGCAAAGGAAAGGTACGGTTAGGTGCGCACGAGGGTCGCGAGTAAGGGAACATCATCGGGTTTGAGAGGGGAGGTCGGGTTCTACCTGGGGACGTCGTCGGAGAATGGCAGACGTGGCGGCATTCAAAAGCTTGATGTAGCCGACACTATGGGGCACCCGCGGTTGAGAGGAGGATGCTGGGAGATGCGACTGGTTGTGGGGGAGCTGTGAGCTTGGTCAATGAAGCAAGGGGAGGTCTGGTTTCGCCGGAATCGTCACCGGTGCATCATCGGAGACAGAGGAAGTGCGGGGTAAGATTCTCCGGCCTGGGGGCGTGTCGAGGAGGGGCGTCTGGGGGAAATGGAGGAGGAGGCGCTGGCGCTTGAGTGCGCTTGATCGCGGCGAGTTATGGTGGCTGCGTTAAGGCGTAATCAAACCGAGGATTTAAGTCTGCAACGGCGAGGAGAGGGGGAAGAACAGTTCGCGGGGTGGGGAAGAGGAGCAGTAGGGTGTGGGGTCCTCTGTCAGTGAGAAAAGGAGAGAAAGGGGGAGGTCCACCAGTCAGTTGCTGGGTGGGTGCGGTTCTGAGTGGAAGAAAATGGTTCGGGAAGGGGAGTTGGGCTAGATGGGCTGGAGCTGGGCCAGATGGTTGGGCTGCTCGTTTTGTTCTATTTTTTTCTGTCTAATTCTTTTTCTTTTTCCATTTCTATTTCCTGATTTGTTATTTCAAACAATTATTCAAGCATTCAAATAATTCAACAATTCAAACAATCATTAAACTTTGCATTGTGTTTTTGGTTCTGTTCATCAACATAATTCACATTCTAAAATAAAATATTATTCTAAATCTTTTTAGGTTCCATTTATTAATTAAATAAGTAGGCCATGGTTTATTAATTAAATAGAGTTTTTGTTGTTTATTAATAAAATCTTCATGTGAAATCCAAATACTTTCAAAATCAAATCAGTAGGTATCATTTGGAATTAAATAATATTTGGATACTTGTTTAAAACAAAATATTATTTTACTTTAGGGTCCAATATTAATAAAATGGGCCAAGGTTTATTAATCAAATAGGATTTGATTTTATTAATAAAATCTTTATTTGACACCTAAATATTTTAAAATAAAATTAGTAGGTTTAATTTGGGAATATATAATATTTGGAAATTTGTTTTAAAATAAAATAGCCTTTTATTTTAGTGTCCATTATTAATTACATTTACTAGATTTTTATTATTAAATCAAATAGGATTTGCTTTATTGGGTTATTTATTTGAAATCTAAAAATATAGCCTAAACACTTTAGTAGGTTTTATTTGTGAATATCAAATAATTAGGAAAACTTATTTTAAATAATTTAATAAGTTTTGATGTTTCAATTTAAATTGGTAAAACCTTTTATTTAAATAAAGTTGGATATTAAATCCTTATTAATTTATTTTAACTAAACCTTTGCTAAATTTATTTAGAATAAAATGTTTTCATTCCAAAACTTGGCCAAGTTTTAATTTGGCTTCATAAAATAATCTTTATTTATAAAACTTCTTTTTCATTTGAAAACAAATCTTTTCATTTAATTGTTTCAAAATAATATTTCCAAATGTTTTTATTTTCCTTTTATTAAATGTTTATCTTTTTAAATCCCTTTATTTTAATTCAAATGGGTCTGATGTTCCAATTGATTTCAAAAAGTTTCTTCTGGCCCTGAAAATCAAACAAAGTTTTATTTTATTCATTTATTTTCACATAACAAGATTTGGAAAATCTTGGGATGTGACATAGGCCATTATGTGACAACATTTCCACAGAAGATACGTGAAGAACTCAATCTTGTCACATGTTACAATTGTGGTGATCAAGGACATTATGCAAGCAATTGTCCAGAAAAGATGAAGCACAAGATAAACAAGCCTAGGAAGGATCTCAGCCTTGTCACATGTTTCAAGTGTGGAAACAAAGGACACTATGCGGATGTATGCCTAGAGAGATTTCATCAAGATCCCAAGCAAGCCAAGAAGTAATCTAGTGGAAAATTTTTAAGGGTGGTAGTACCCTAGTTGTTTTGAACCAACTTGTAACCTCTATCTTTCCCAAATCTCGGGACGAGATTTCTTTTAAGGGTGGTAGCCTGTCACATCTCAAAATTTTCCAAATTTTGTAATGTGAAAAATCATGAAGATCAATGCCCTAAGGGTGCATGACACTTCCAAAGATCATGAAGATCAATGCCCTAATTGTGAAGAGAAACATCCAACTAATCAATGCCCCACATCTCAAGATACTTGTTTCCTTTGTGAAGGAAATAATCATGTCCCTATCCAACCACTATACTATGGAATATTTCTAAGTCAAGGACTTGTGTATTGTTTAATAAAACAACTAAGTGAATGAATCACCTGGGTGGAATGGAAGGAATGGTTTGTGTTGAGTGGTTACACAAGGCCCATTTCTATGGTTTACCTTGTGTATCTCACTTGTGGATGGCCACCAAGGAACAAAGAGATTTCAGATGTCAAATGTTGAGAAGCTTCAAGTGCAACCACTTGGCATTATGGGCTCTGCCTGGATCATATAGGTTGTAATAACTTAGCCAAATGGACAGTTGGTGGTATGGGTTTGATAGGTTGGAGCGCGTCCATTATGGTCTAAGGGAAGGCTTCTGAAAGATCTTGTCTTGGTGAAACCAAGTCTTGTGGGGAAAGTGCACCACCTCTGCAGACTATAAAACCTAAGTACTTAGCCATGTCCCCGGCAAAGGACAATTTGAGCATCAAGACATGGAAGCTATCAAGAATCTCCTCATCCCAATTTTCTAAGTTAAAACTTATGGTTGAAGAAGGGTTGAAGGATCACCAATTTCTATTGGGAGATGCCTCGAGTGATTTTGTCAAGAAAAAACTTAGTGTTTTCAAATGATAAGGAAAATATATTTTGAGCAAAGCAAGCCTAAGCTCCACTTAGCCAAATGCATATAGATGATAGACTCCACTATACTACCATAGTATCACTTGCCAATACAATTCAAATGTATTGACCCTTGTGGATGTAACTTATTATAAAGTGTGTTGATTAGGATTACAACTCTACAACCAACATGATTGCCTGTGGCACTTTGAAGATGAAGGACCCCATGCTATAGTTATATTCTGCTCCATTCTAATGAGATAGCCAAATGAGCTATGTAAGATGTAATAAATTATTTTATTCCTGGTTATAAAGTTGTATTATGACCTTTGCTTCTTGATATTACATCTTAACTGTGGATGCTAGCTATTGATCCAGGGACTAGCATTGTAAACACAGGGATATCTACATTATTAAAGGTTGGGACCTCTACATCTCCTCACTTCTCACTCACACCTCCTCGTGAAGGATCTCTCTCCCCCTCTAGAATTTATCCCCCATGGTATCGGACTAGCGAGATACATGTTCCCGGTGGCTATTCGGCAAGAAAGGGTTGTGTTTCCGTTGCATCGCTGGAGCGAGGAGGCGGAGGTTTATCGGTGTCTTGTACGTGTGTGCGAGCATGGATGCGCTGCTGCTTTGCGGTGCTAGGACTTCCTCTCGATCTTGAGATCGACAAGAGATCGTCTACATCAACCACGAGTTGAACTCGTTAAGATTTGTCGGTCTTCAAGGGAATGTTCTCTACGGATATACATCTACCCGTTGTTAGTATCTAGTAGATATATCTTGGTACGTAGTTCCCATCATAGGAATTTTTTTTATATGCTGCGAACCCTTCAGTTATGACTATGACAACTCACCATTAGCCTCTATGATCATATAGTCCTTGACTTGTAGTACCACTCTTTGCTTTGATTAGTATTCTTTGTTGCACTGCATGATTATGGCCATTATGCTCTCTTAGTTGGTTGCTCCCAGTCTTTTGCTAGCCTCCACTTGGATGAGTAAGTTCTACTCGTGCTTCCAACTCCCAAGAAACCAAGTTATTCCAAAGTGTCCACTATAAACTCCTATGCATGGTGTGTTACACCATTCCAAGTATTTTCTTGTTTTCAACTATCTTCCAATTAAAAAGTATTTTTTTATGTGAAAATTTAGTGATTAAAGCCCTCACGAACTTGATGGCACACTTTATATTCTTTGCCCCTAATAAACTTGAACCATTGTGACAACTTTGTTGTATATGCTGGCACTTATAAGTTGGAATTAGCAGAATCGTGCTGTCACGGGGAACGTTTTCAACATTGCACTTGTACTTTGTACTCAGTTAATATCATTCTCTTTTGTCTATGGATGTCACCGGTGTGAAATAAAGAGGGAAATTATAAGTCCATGGAGTTTGTATCCTGTGTTAGAGAAATGCCTGGGCCGCTAGCCTAAGACATGCCTAATCATGGTGGAAACTTGCAACATCACTATAATGAGCTATCTATGAAGCATCCTCAATAAAAAGCTATGCATATGGTAAATAAAAAGATTGCTGAGATGCTCATTGTCTGCTTGCCTTGTCATTTTAGTTATGGGAAAGCCCATGTACCATGTACAAGGGGTACCCCATTGGCGGTTCTCAATGATATGCAAATACTTACAATGACAAGAACTTACCTGGACATAAAGTTGAGTATGCATGACGTGTGGCCCTCGTATTCATGGGACTTGAGATTGTCAACTTATGCTTCGTCAAGCATATACTCTATCTTTGACACTTTAACCTTAACCACTTCAAAATGCTTATGATAGGGGCAATGAGGGCTGAAAGCTAACAAGTACCATAATTTTTGGAAGCTCTTTTTGAAACTTGTAATCCCTGCTTCCTTTACAAAAAGGCCTTTCTTCCACCATTATTGAGTCTCCACCTTCTACCTTTAGGCACCATTAAGAGAGCATAGTTGTCATTCTGTGTGCAGTGTTCCAAAGCTTATTAATTGATGCATATTGTGATATTACTTGTTCTTGTGCTATTTGTTTCTAGTCACCATTGTGAACTTTGAAGGTGTCCTATGTATCTATTTTCTACTCTACGAGGGACAAGCTGATTACCACTATGCCATGTTTTTTTGTATGTGAACAAAAAAAACATTTTTCAGTGCATGTTATTCATGATCTTTATTTGTAGCTTGTCATGTTGCATGCATAGTTACTATGTCCTATTGTTAGAACTCCATTTTTCATGCATATGTTTAGAGTTCTTTGATCCCAGCTTTCAATGCTTGCAAATGGTTGGATCTTTATTGTGAGGGTGCATGTCACCTCAAAAATTATTCTTTTTATCACTTACCTACCCGAGGACGAGCAGGAGTTAAGCTTGGGGATGTTGATACGTCGGAAACGTATCTATAATTTTTTATGCTCCATGGTTGTTTAGTATCTACTTTGCTTTAATTGTCTACACTTTGAGGTGCTTTTTATGTGTTTTCCAATACTAACCTACTAACAAGTTGCAACAGTGCCAGATGCCTGTTTTCTGCTATTTTTGGTTTCAGAAAAGTTAGTAAAGAAATATTATCGCAATTTAACGAGAAAAACGTCAAAGTCAATTACTTTCCGTGGGGAACAAGAAGTCCAGAGGGGAGACGAAGAAGCGGGCCAGGGAGAAACGTCAAAGTTAGTAAAGAAATATTCTCGAAAATGTTATGCCTTGCTCAGTTCCTATCAATTGCCCTGTTGTAATTTGTTTACCCTTCATGCCATGTTGTTTATCTAAGGAGAGCACCTATAGTGAACTATGGACTCCGGTCCAATCTTTACCATTGATACATGTTCCAATGTTACTTGTTTACTTGCTGCAAACCATTACCTTCCACACCATACGTTGTGTCCTTTGTTACAGCAAACCGGTGAGCTTGACTACCTCACTGATTCGTTGGGTCAAAGTCTTGAGTTTGTGTTGTGCAGGTCTACGTGTTGCTTGCAGCACCTGTGTGACGTTTCCTTCCTCCTTCTGGTTCGGTAACCTCGGTCTCAATTGAGGGAAAACTTGCTGCTTGCTCTTCACACCCTATGCTTAGGGTTACCAACGAAGTGCCACGTCGAGCATCATCAGCAAACGCTCGACGCCAGAACCAACTCCGACGATCTCCCGCGCCGGCGACAGTACACCCCTGTCCAAGCCACGACCACCTTGAGCTTCCACACATCCACGCGACTCTGGTAAACCTCGCCACCACCCCTCTTACCACCTAGCTCCGCCTGTGCATCGTTGTCAGTGCCGTCGCTGCAGCAGAGGCCATCAGCGCTGCCCATCTTTGGTCGTTCGATCCAGAGCCGCTAGATCTAGATCCTATGTCGTAGATTAGATCACTTAAATGAAATGGTACCGAGAAATCCTGGCCATGCGATCTAACTTAGATCTACGTCCCACAATAGAGATCTGCGCAAAGCAGTACGGGCCAATCAGACACGGCCACGTGTCTGTGTTTTTTATTTAAAATCTGTTTTTAGATCTATTAGTTATTTAAACTTGTAAAATTCATATCTTTTGATATGTTTGTCCAAAATTTGCAAATAATATATCAATGGATTCAGAAAATTAATCCCTACACACCTATGTACTTGAATTGGTCATTTGATTCTGAAAAAATAGGATTATTTGCAGAAGAAATTGTAGGCCTATTTTGCATATAAAAATAATTTGGAAAATTGTTTTAAAGTAAATTTGAGTTTATTTAGACTTTAGAAAGTTTACTTTGTGTTCGGTACTGTTTAATTTGACTTGTTTAGTGTAGAAAATCATTCCATTATATTTGCATGCATTCATATGTATTTTTGTTTGAATATTGAATTTGTGAATTTGGTGTGATGATTTTATGTTAGATTTTGGTGATTGTGATTGTGAGGACTATTACTACTCTCCTAGATACCAAGGAAAGTGATGCTACATATTTTTGTCCTACTAATTTATCTATGCACTAGTGATATTTTGAGTAGGAAATTGCATCGGAAATTTTCTAAGTATATACTATGCTATGCCTTGGGAAATAATAGTAGATGTTGCCTTTTTAGATTTTCCTTAAGTTAAGAAACTTGCTATACTAGTATGATTAGCCTAGCTAGTAGAAAACAAGGGTGCAATATTCATACTATGTTGTTATACAAAATCTATTACTATATGTTCTTCAATAATAAAACAACATGGGAATGAATCACCCAGGTGGAATGGAAAGAATGGTTTGTGTTGAGTGATTACACAAGGACCATGTCTATGGTTTACCTTGTGTATCACACTTGTGGATGGAAACCCAGGAACAAAGGGATTTGAGACATTTAGTGTTGAGAAGCTTCTAGTGCAACCACATAGCATATGTGCTCTGCCTTGACCAAATAGGTTGCAAGAACTTAGCCAGATGGACAGTTGGTGGTAGGGTTGATACGATGGAATGCGTCCATGGTGGTCTATGGGAATGCTTATGAAAAGTCTCATCTCGATGCATGTCGAGTATTGTGGGGAAAGTGCACCACCTCTCGAGAGGGTAAATCCTAAGTACTTAGCCGTGTCCCCGGCAACGGACATTTTGAGCATAAAAGACATTGAAGTGATCAAGAATCTCCTCATCCCAATTTCTCTAAGTTAAAACTTGAGGTTGAACAAGGGTAAACGTTCACCAATTTCTATTGGTGGTTCCTTGGGTGTTTTTGTCAAACAAAAACTTAGTGTTTTCAACTAATAAGAAAAACTTTATTTGGAGCAAAGCCAGCCTAAACTACACTTAGCCAAATTCATATAGTTATTAGATGTTCCTATACTACATTGGTATCACTTGCCAATACAATTCCAAATGTATTGATCCTCTGTGGCTGTAACTTATGATGTTGCAGGTTACTCTGATGGATATTAGGGTTATGAGTCTGCACTCGACATGTTTGCCTGTAGCACATGAAGATGAAGACTTTTATTTATCTACTTATGTATGAACTCTATGTATTAGCCTTAGGCTATAGAGTTGTAAAGACTATGTTATCTCTGGAATGACGATGTAATAATGACCTTTGTATATGTGTACTTCATCTTAACCTGTGGATGCTAGCAATTCGATCGAGGGACTAGCATTGCAACCACATGGGCCTTTACCTTAAATGGTGGGGTCGCTCAGATGGTATCAGAGCACTGTGTTGCCTATAGGATTATGACCCTAAGATGTATTAGACTTAGGAAACCACTAGGAAAAAATGCAACTCTTTGCAAAATTCCACACTTCTCTTTTTCTTCTCGTAAACCTCTCCTAATCTTCTTTCTCATCTCTATTTGTGAGACAAAGCCGTGAAGAAGGGACCACTCATGACCATGACTTTAGAATGTGAGACGGAGTTTCCCAAGGCACTCAAAAACCTCATGGTTAGCTTGGGAATACATGGTGAAGCCGTGTACAAGGGATTTCCAGTGATGGATGAAGGAGAATAATATTGGTGGGTACAACTCCACTTGTACAAAAACAAGGGGGGCAATCACAAGGAGTCGGGATTCTGCATGGTCACCAACTCAGAAATGTATATGTCATTCTTTGACTCTGCAAGAAATTTAGCATGGAATGCTATCAAGAAGCTTGGTGAAAGACACAAGTGTAGAATTCTCAAAACTCAAAATGACCGTAGAGAGGAGAAGAAGTATACCCAAAATTTAGAGACCTCCATAAAAAGCCTAAGGTAAGATATCATAGACTTAGCATATCAGTGAGAAATGTTACATACTCCAATAGTTGGACCACCACACTTGTCGTTTTCTCACGTTAACAATTTGATCATACCAACGTATGTGGTATGGCAAATTTTTGTCTAAGTTATGTTTGAACCTTAGTGCTTGTGATAGATTATGTATGCCATGACTTTTGTGTTTCATTGTTGAATGTATGCTTTTGGATTTTGTTTCACTATCTTATGTTTTTCTCTTTACTTGTGTTGTTTCTAATCTTTCTCTATCCTATGCAATAGATGCCTAGCTTTGTTATCAGCACCCCCGAGGAGTTCAAGGGAACTCGTTTTGGTTCTCGTATTGTGGATCTCACTAGTGTGCTCAATCCCCCCTCCCTAACATCAAGGGACTTCAGCTTACGAAGTTCTAGAGGAAGGATCTATGGGGATGTAGTCTCGCATCCAGGACGTCAGTCGGAGCCACCCACCGAGGAGATTGCCTTCACGTTGATGCACGATGACAAGGAGAATGGACTCGACGTTGTCATGCAGGAGCTACTCGGACGCCTTTGTGGACAACACTCCACCGAGCTCAGGGTCCTCTACTTCCACCCATTTGGGAGACGTGACAAGGAGGGAGAGGCCATAGTGTATGATGATGCTACTAGAGAGACTATTGAGCCAGTGCGTCTCTATCTTTAGGACCTAGAGAGCCTCGTTATACACCTCGACACTGATAGGACCAACGTCATGATTAGCAATGACGAGCTACAGTTTTAGTTGAGGGAGAGGACAAGGCCTTCGTGGAGCAGGACGAGATCATCAAGGAGATGGAGGCTAGGTTCAATAGCCAAGACAAGAGGTTCAAGAATCAAGATAAGAGAGTACAAGATAGGAACAATAATATCAAAGAGATGAGGACCGAGATAGAGCTCAATGACCTTGATCTAGAGACACAGCAGGGAGTGATAGAGAGGCTGCGTTTGCAGAAGAGAGCCCTCCGGGCAAAGGTCGATGCTTTGACCACCAGCATGGAGGAGTACAATACATCCATGGAGACAGCAGGACTTGCTCTTGTAGACGAGGAGGTTGACATGGTGCAGTAGTGTTGACTACTTGACTACCTATATATCTACCATCCTTATATTTATCGAGTTGCAATGATCATCCAACATGTGGATGGCTTTGCTAGTGTGTTTACATTTCCAAAACTTGTTGTTCACGTTATTAAACTCTAAGTTTATGTTGTGCTTGTTTATTTGTGATTGTTTCTATGTGATGTATTGTGCATGTTAGTATCTATTGTTATATCTCATTACTTATCCTTATCGAAACCACGCCCCCCCGTCGTGCCAATCCCAACCAAAACAACAATAACAACAAAGGCAATGAGATGCAATAGCTGATGACAGCCCAAACTCAGTTGATGTAGATGATGACCGATTTCATGGAAAATCAGAATCAAAACCACAACAACAATAACTACAACAACAACAACAATGAAAACAACCCACCAGCCTTTGATATGCTTACAAGGTTTTTGAGATTGAGGTCTGCAAAGTTCCCAGGAACCACTGATCCTATGGTAGCCAATGACTAGCTACGTTCGGTGAACAAGGACTAGGTCACCTTGGGCTACACTGATGAGGAAAAGGTCAGATTTTCAACACATCTGCTTGAAGGACCAGCGGCCACATGGTGGGACAACTTCCAAATCACTACTCCTATTGAGGAAGTGACTTGGGCAATATTTGAGGATGGATTCCGCACTGCACATATCTCTTCAGGAGTGATGAGTTTAAATAAGAAGGAATTCCACAACCTTAAGCAACGTCACCGCAGTGTGGCAGAATATATGGAGGAGTTCAACAATCTGGCATGCTATGCACCGGATGATGTTGACACTGATGCTAAGAGGAAGGAAAATTTACTTGAAGGGATGAATGATGAGATGTACATGCAGCTATCTGTTGCATATGTCCCAACTTATCAATCACTATGTGACAAAGCCACCATCTTGGAGAGCAAGATGAAATAGGTGGAGAATAGTAAGAGGAAACATCACTTTGATAAGCATAGTTCTGTATCATCACACAAGCGTTCCCATGGTGATGATAGTGGAGATTCTGGATCCCACAAGCATGGGAAGTATAACAACCACCACAACAGTAGCTGTCACCATGATAACAAGCATCACCCCAGTCATGAAAATGATATATATATAAGAACCACAAGAGTGGACACAAGAGCCATCATAGTGGGAATGGCAATGGAAGTCATCCTGTTAAGAGAGACATCGGTCAGGTTGAGTGCTTCAAGTGCAAGAAAACTGGGCACTATGCAAATGAATGTCCAGAAAACAAGGCTGATGGAGCCAACGACAAACCCATTTCATAAGGGTCAACTGAACCACATCAATGTGGAGGAAATCTATGAAGAATCTGATGTTGTGGCTGGTAAGTTTAAGCTTAACTCTTTTCCAACACTTGTTCTTTTTATACCGGAGCATCGCATTCATTCATATCAAGAGCATTTTTTTGATAAAAATGGACTTCTAACTGAAACTATTGGATGTCCTATTAAAGTAAGCTCTCCAGGTGGAGAGATGATAGTGAATTTTGGATGTCATGATCTAGTAATAGAATTTGGAAAGTATAAGTTTCCAGTTAGCCTGATAATCCTAGATTCCCAAGTATTGTATGTAATTTTGGGCATGGATTGGATGACTAAGTATGAAGGAGTAATAGATTGTGCCAATCGTACTGTTACTCTCACAACCCTGGATAAGAAACAGATTAGGTTCAAATCTAACTTTGAATCCAAAGGGTGTAAGCTAAATTCTCTTAAGGGGGTTAGTATAGACAGTGTACCAGTTGTGAATGCTTATCCGAATGTGTTTCTAGAGGAATTATGTAACACCCTCGCCTGATAAGGCTGAGTTCATGTGTATAGTGCCAATCCCTGGATCGGTTCACTGGCACACACAGTACAAAATGATACCAAATATAACTGTGCATCATAAATACAACGAATATGATCCAGAATTTACATTATTTATTCAAGTACACAGCGGAAAACGAATACAAGGTAGATCTCCATCCTTCAAATGTGCCACAGGCGAACAAATGTTGAGTGGAGTCTCGCGACCTATGAACGATCACTCAGATACGATATAACCTGCAACATGAAACGTTGCAGCCACGAATGGTCAATACATTGAATGTATGGCAAGTAGGCTAAAGTGGTTAACAACAGATCTATCAACTACATGCTTATTTGGCCAAGTGGAGTTCAGGCTCATTTGCATAAAGCAATACAACTTTTCCCTACTTTCAAAATACTTTTCTTTCTTCAAAAACAATCTTCTAAGGACATACCAGCATAAACCCATGTAGATACAAGACAGTTCAGCTTTTGTATGCTCCTAAACCCATGTTCACCCATCAAGTTTTAGTAATTAAGAAATAAGGATGAGTGAGAAATATCATAGTATCAGTATCAGGTCGCTCAAATTGTCCATAACCGGGGACACGGCTAATCGATTAGTTTATACACCCTGCAGGGGTTAGTACACTTTACCCATGTGACTTGGCCAGCCCAGCTCGTACCACCACTCTCATATTGGGTGATGATAGGGAGAAGTCCAAGAAGGAACCGTTCGGGAAGTAGCTCCCCAATCCCGACGCGCACCGGTCCAACCTACACTATCTACATCTCTGGATACGCGGGTTCGAGTTACCACAACCTACTGAGTTCAACCAACCGCCCATTTCATTATTGGCACATGGTTGCACACGAAAGCTTCCAAACAAAGAAACCAATCCTTTCTCAGTGTCCTGGGCGGCATTCCCCACCATAAATACACTCGATGACCCAATCAATGCCATTCCGCCCAGGTGGTTCATTAAAACATGTTGGTTTGTCATTTAGCAAAACATAAGCCTTTCAAAACATATAACTTTTCATGATGTGATTCCCTTCCTCGTCTAAATAGCATAGCTAAGCAATCTACCAATACGATGGCTCATAAACAAGGAATACTAGGGAATAATATGGGTCATAGCATAGCATATACACATCAATTCCTACATATGCAATTCTACAAAAACATCTACAATGCATAGGAAAACAGTAGGACATTTATGACCAAGATAGCACCACTTGCCTTTGTTGTAGATGTAGTCGATTAGATAATCCTCACAATTCTCATAGATATAATGGTTGCACTCGTCATAACCACAATACTTGCAATCATAGTAGTTGCACTCCTCGCAATCTAACGTTTGAAGCAAACACAACAAACACCATTCAAAACATTGCAAACATACAACAGTGCAACATTACAAGAAAACAATGATGAACAGATGCATGCATGACGATTTAATGAGTCACAATGGTTGCATTTAGTGTCCTGAACATAGTTAGATTACATGATGCATGTGGAAGGTCATTTAATGCACTAAAGCTTTTATTACTAAAGTTGTATCAATTTAATATGGTGTATACCACTTTAATTGAACTAAATATGTTTATGTCGTATTAAATTGTGAACTAGATGCTACTGGATAGATAATGCAATTTAGAGATAGTGGCAATTTGAATCACCTACAAAGGAGTTATAGATATTATCCTATGATTAAAACACTATTTCAATGGGTTTAAATATTTCTGTATGAAATTCTGTTTTAACCGTACCAAATAATTTGTCATGCAATTTCTGTGTATAGCTAATGTCAATACAAAACCTTAGCACTTGGATTCACCCTAATCGGAGTTATAGATCTTTTTGTATGATTTAAATAGTGTTTAATGGTTTTAAATGATTCATATAGTTTCTGTTGTCTAAAAATCAAACTAAAATTATATCTGTAATTTCCACGGAATTGTGATTTCAGGGACATATTATTTGTAATTTTCTGAATAGTATTTATTTTCTTATGAATTTATTACTCTAAATAGGCCATTAAACTATTTAAATCTTCACGGCAAAACCTTACAGTAAAAGGCTGAACTAATTGCATATTGATGATCTACATGGAACCAGCTTTCCAACGGTATATCATTTATATTTTTGTGACAATCAATTAATTTTTAATGAATTTAATGATTTTTAAAGCCATTAAAACTAATTAAAATGCTACGTGTTAAATAATCCGCAAAGGCTAGATCCAACCAGATATTATTAAAGTACATTACAGTAGCTTCAATTTGATATATTATTCATATTTTTCGGAGTTACAGATAATATCTTATGAATTTATTAACCTAAAAGACCATTAAAACTAATTAAATTACTGCAGTAACCACGTACAGTAAAAGTTGGATCTATTCTTATAAGATGATTCTACGTGAAATTATCTTCAATTTGATATATTATACGAAATTTTTGGACATGGTATGAATTTCTAATGAATTTTACAAGTTAGATCTATAATATGCAATTTTAAATTCGAACGGAATATTCCAGAGAATATTCCGCTGACTGGATAGGTTGACTTTGCATGCTGACTGGGACTAGATGTTGACCTTACGTTGACGTGGCGTTGATGAGGAAGATGACCGGGATGACGACATGGCACGCATCGGTTTGATTGGATCTCGACCGTCTGGATAGGATCCGGTGGCTAGAAGAAGAGATTGACCCGATTTTGGCTCAGAATAGACAAGAAATAGATCTGTGTTAGAGAGACAAATCCGTAGGTCAAATCGAAAAACTCAGAACATGAAAGTTGTGGGGAATCATAATTCCTACCTTCTCACCAAAGGAATTTGGATTTGAAGAAACGAGCGCGAGTACATCTTGGATTTACACCGTAAGATCTGAAATATTGCGATACGAAATTCTCCGGCTGTGGTGGATGAAAAGAGGTGAGGTTTGTCGGGATTGAAAGATTTCGACGCGATCTTCAACTTTCGTTTTTTGACCGAAAGCAAACGACGAAGTCTAGATGGGTTAAAAAGCGAAACAAGATTCGGCCAGATGTAGATTCGGGATTTCGAGAGGAAAAACTTGTACAGCCGTGGCTCCGTGAGTTTATATGGAGGTTTGAGACGTTGTAGAGATAGGCCTTGGAGTAGAGAACAAGTAGAAACAAACGGAAGTCGATTTGGAGTTGTAGATAAAAAGTTACAAGAGTTTGAGTAGAGATATATCTAACAAAACAGATTTTCCACGCTTTTCGGAGCAGCTCGACCGTCCCAGCGCGCGTGGCCTGCTGGCTGGCTCGGTCCGGTCGGACCGAGTGGGCCGGCCCGTTCAGTTTTTTTTTTTTTTTTTCTTTTTCTTTTTCTATTTACTTGTTTTCCTTATATCTTTTGCATACGAACTCCAAATGACATGATTCTTGTTTCTAAATTTTTCTAAAATCGAATAGATTATTATAGGATCAAATTTGTAATATTTTTACTAGTTTAGAAGTAGTGGGTTTATAAAACCTTGTATATCTCATTTTATTTATATCTTTATGTGTTTGTATTTATTCCATAACTTTTTCATACTAGCTCCAAATAAGCTCAATTTTGTTTCTAAAATTTTGTAATATTAATTGGATCTTTTTAGGCTATAACTATCAATAATTTATGCCTTAGCGTTAGTGGGTTTTAATAAGTCAATTTAATTCCTTTAGGAACATTTGGGCGAATCAACTATAGGATTTAGATACCAGGATTTGGATTTAGTTTGTGAGAACTTTGCATGGATGAAATGCTTATGAATGATTCATGATTTTCATTTTGAAATCTTGCACACCAACTCTACAATCCAAAATCAATCCACGCCCTTTTGCCTATATGGCTACTTAGGTCATAACAAAATAATATAGGATTTTGAATTCAAGGTTGAGAGGATTTTCTATTCAAAAGTTTCTTCTCTTTGAGAATTTTCAACAAAGTCAAACAATCAATCAATCTTATTTATTTATTTCACATTCCAAAATTAGAAGAATTTTGGGATGTGACAGACTACCACCCTTAAAAGAAATCTCGTCCCGAGATTTGGGAAGGCTAGAAAGAAAGGTTCAGGATCCATTAGGATGCTACCACCCTTAAAATAAAATTGACTAGGTCATTTCTCGAGGATTCACTTAGCTCAGATTGGTTCTCCTTTAGACTTCTAGTGGCACAATGTCTCTTTGCACATTCTAACCTTCATGATTGGCAGATTTCCAAGCAAACACTACTTGAACTAGTAGAACTCTCATGGTGGGCAAATAGGGAACATTTACTTCACGGTGCCCATTAATAATGGTTGGAATTCATCCTTACCGTATTTCCTACGCTTAGCAATGGATGCTTTTAGAAGGGTGTAACAATATACCATTCTAGGGTTTAGGCTCAACGCCGGCTCTCTGCTAAGGCTGAAAGGCACTCAAGATTCGCAAAGCCAACAGTACAAGAGCGAATAATAAGAGTAGTAGGAATGGTGATCAATCCATCCTGCACCCAAATTATTACCCTGTATGAGGATAGGTGAATCACGTTTTTCTATCAATCGGACATCCTCACTTGCCTTGAAGAATGTTTCCATGGGCACGAACTAATGCTCTATGTATACTCCCATGTATTCAATCAACAAAGCTACTACTAAAACTAAACTATCGATACTTCAACTTTCAGGTTGCGTAATCTACTACATAACATCATGTGCAACACTTCATAATTCCACATCCTTTTTTCATTAGGTGAAGCATTCTCTTTCCTAAATGTATTGTGTTGTCAAATCTTCCGCTTAACACATCATTATATCTCCAAGGGTTCAAGATAGGAAAGGATAGATTCTATAGGAAAGAAACGACTAAGAAAATAATCCTACCCATAACTATATGAAGCATTCAATGTCACAAACAAGCAAACAATCATAATAAATCAACACACAAGCATGCACTTGCATAACAATAACACAGAGGTCTAAATTTAGTAGTATATAACCACAAAATAGTTTGAAAGCATTGGGAACAATACTAGAGTAAAACATAGCAACATATAAGCACTAAACTAAATCTGTCAAAATAGTACAGCAGGTTTCACGAATTTTTCTGACTAACTTAAACCCGTCAGGAATTTTAGCCAATTTTTGTGCATGTACTACAGGTAATTACGCTCCAGATCCTATTTTTTTAGATTTTTATGAGTTACCAATAAAATATGAAAAATCGCGCGGTACTGCAGGTCCGGCAGAAAACTGCAGCAGTAATTCCACGAATTTCAATCAATTCACACCATTAAAATAATTTTAAAACCACACGAAAACTCCAGCAACTTTAGAGTTTCAAAACAACATATCCTAAACAAGGCATCACACAAAATAGCTCTATACAACCAAGCAAACAACCTATATTGTCATACCACATAAGTTGGTAAGAACAATATGCTAACACGATAGCGATGATCTCCTAAAGAGATAAAATGTGGTGGTCCAGACCTAACCAAACTTGATGAGATGTTCATTTATGTCATGTTATTTGTTCTTTACTTGTAAGCCAACTCTCATATAGGTATCATAATAATGGACAACTATAAATTTTGAACAAGAAGAGGTTATAGAAAAGATATACAAGGAATATAAGAACATCTAATAAGTAGAACATATGATAGTTGTCCTAATAGAGGTCTTCTATTACTAATCCATTTCTAAGGTCACGATCCTACAGTCAACACACAGCTCTGATACCATCTTGTAACACCCTCGCCTGATAAGGCTGAGTTCATGTGTATAGTGCCAATCCCTGGATCGGTTCACTGGCACACACAGTACAAAATGATACCAAATATAACTGTGCATCATAAATACAACGAATATGATCCAGAATTTACATTATTTATTCAAGTACACAGCGGAAAACGAATACAAGGTAGATCTCCATCCTTCAAATGTGCCACAGGCGAACAAATGTTGAGTGGAGTCTCGCGACCTATGAACGATCACTCAGATACGATATAACCTGCAACATGAAACGTTGCAGCCACGAATGGTCAATACATTGAATGTATGGCAAGTAGGCTAAAGTGGTTAACAACAGATCTATCAACTACATGCTTATTTGGCCAAGTGGAGTTCAGGCTCATTTGCATAAAGCAATACAACTTTTCCCTACTTTCAAAATACTTTTCTTTCTTCAAAAACAATCTTCTAAGGACATACCAGCATAAACCCATGTAGATACAAGACAGTTCAGCTTTTGTATGCTCCTAAACCCATGTTCACCCATCAAGTTTTAGTAATTAAGAAATAAGGATGAGTGAGAAATATCATAGTATCAGTATCAGGTCGCTCAAATTGTCCATAACCGGGGACACGGCTAATCGATTAGTTTATACACCCTGCAGGGGTTAGTACACTTTACCCATGTGACTTGGCCAGCCCAGCTCGTACCACCACTCTCATATTGGGTGATGATAGGGAGAAGTCCAAGAAGGAACCGTTCGGGAAGTAGCTCCCCAATCCCGACGCGCACCGGTCCAACCTACACTATCTACATCTCTGGATACGCGGGTTCGAGTTACCACAACCTACTGAGTTCAACCAACCGCCCATTTCATTATTGGCACATGGTTGCACACGAAAGCTTCCAAACAAAGAAACCAATCCTTTCTCAGTGTCCTGGGCGGCATTCCCCACCATAAATACACTCGATGACCCAATCAATGCCATTCCGCCCAGGTGGTTCATTAAAACATGTTGGTTTGTCATTTAGCAAAACATAAGCCTTTCAAAACATATAACTTTTCATGATGTGATTCCCTTCCTCGTCTAAATAGCATAGCTAAGCAATCTACCAATACGATGGCTCATAAACAAGGAATACTAGGGAATAATATGGGTCATAGCATAGCATATACACATCAATTCCTACATATGCAATTCTACAAAAACATCTACAATGCATAGGAAAACAGTAGGACATTTATGACCAAGATAGCACCACTTGCCTTTGTTGTAGATGTAGTCGATTAGATAATCCTCACAATTCTCATAGATATAATGGTTGCACTCGTCATAACCACAATACTTGCAATCATAGTAGTTGCACTCCTCGCAATCTAACGTTTGAAGCAAACACAACAAACACCATTCAAAACATTGCAAACATACAACAGTGCAACATTACAAGAAAACAATGATGAACAGATGCATGCATGACGATTTAATGAGTCACAATGGTTGCATTTAGTGTCCTGAACATAGTTAGATTACATGATGCATGTGGAAGGTCATTTAATGCACTAAAGCTTTTATTACTAAAGTTGTATCAATTTAATATGGTGTATACCACTTTAATTGAACTAAATATGTTTATGTCGTATTAAATTGTGAACTAGATGCTACTGGATAGATAATGCAATTTAGAGATAGTGGCAATTTGAATCACCTACAAAGGAGTTATAGATATTATCCTATGATTAAAACACTATTTCAATGGGTTTAAATATTTCTGTATGAAATTCTGTTTTAACCGTACCAAATAATTTGTCATGCAATTTCTGTGTATAGCTAATGTCAATACAAAACCTTAGCACTTGGATTCACCCTAATCGGAGTTATAGATCTTTTTGTATGATTTAAATAGTGTTTAATGGTTTTAAATGATTCATATAGTTTCTGTTGTCTAAAAATCAAACTAAAATTATATCTGTAATTTCCACGGAATTGTGATTTCAGGGACATATTATTTGTAATTTTCTGAATAGTATTTATTTTCTTATGAATTTATTACTCTAAATAGGCCATTAAACTATTTAAATCTTCACGGCAAAACCTTACATTAAAAGGCTGAACTAATTGCATATTGATGATCTACATGGAACCAGCTTTCCAACGGTATATCATTTATATTTTTGTGACAATCAATTAATTTTTAATGAATTTAATGATTTTTAAAGCCATTAAAACTAATTAAAATGCTACGTGTTAAATAATCCGCAAAGGCTAGATCCAACCAGATATTATTAAAGTACATTACAGTAGCTTCAATTTGATATATTATTCATATTTTTCGGAGTTACAGATAATATCTTATGAATTTATTAACCTAAAAGACCATTAAAACTAATTAAATTACTGCAGTAACCACGTAGAGTAAAAGTTGGATCTATTCTTATAAGATGATTCTACGTGAAATTATCTTCAATTTGATATATTATACGAAATTTTTGGACATGGTATGAATTTCTAATGAATTTTACAAGTTAGATCTATAATATGCAATTTTAAATTCGAACGGAATATTCCAGAGAATATTCCGCTGACTGGATAGGTTGACTTTGCATGCTGACTGGGACTAGATGTTGACCTTACGTTGACGTGGCGTTGATGAGGAAGATGACCGGGATGACGACATGGCACGCATCGGTTTGATTGGATCTCGACCGTCTGGATAGGATCCGGTGGCTAGAAGAAGAGATTGACCCGATTTTGGCTCAGAATAGACAAGAAATAGATCTGTGTTAGAGAGACAAATCCGTAGGTCAAATCGAAAAACTCAGAACATGAAAGTTGTGGGGAATCATAATTCCTACCTTCTCACCAAAGGAATTTGGATTTGAAGAAACGAGCGCGAGTACATCTTGGATTTACACCGTAAGATCTGAAATATTGCGATACGAAATTCTCCGGCTGTGGTGGATGAAAAGAGGTGAGGTTTGTCGGGATTGAAATATTTCGACGCGATCTTCAACTTTCGTTGTTTGACCGAAAGCAAACGACGAAGTCTAGATGGGTTAAAAAGCGAAACAAGATTCGGCCAGATGTAGATTCGGGATTTCGAGAGGAAAAACTTGTACAGCCGTGGCTCCGTGAGTTTATATGGAGGTTTGAGACGTTGTAGAGATAGGCCTTGGAGTAGAGAACAAGTAGAAACAAACGGAAGTCGATTTGGAGTTGTAGATAAAAAGTTACAAGAGTTTGAGTAGAGATATATCTAACAAAACAGATTTTCCACGTTTTTCGGAGCAGCTCGACCGTCCCAGCGCGCGTGGCCTGCTGGCTGGCTCGGTCCGGTCGGACCGAGTGGGCCGGCCCGTTCAGTTTTTTTTTTTTTTTTTTTCTTTTTCTTTTTCTATTTACTTGTTTTCCTTATATCTTTTGCATACGAACTCCAAATGACATGATTCTTGTTTCTAAATTTTTCTAAAATCGAATAGATTATTATAGGATCAAATTTGTAATATTTTTACTAGTTTAGAAGTAGTGGGTTTATAAAACCTTGTATATCTCATTTTATTTATATCTTTATGTGTTTGTATTTATTCCATAACTTTTTCATACTAGCTCCAAATAAGCTCAATTTTGTTTCTAAAATTTTGTAATATTAATTGGATCTTTTTAGGCTATAACTATCAATAATTTATGCCTTAGCGTTAGTGGGTTTTAATAAGTCAATTTAATTCCTTTAGGAACATTTGGGCGAATCAACTATAGGATTTAGATACCAGGATTTGGATTTAGTTTGTGAGAACTTTGCATGGATGAAATGCTTATGAATGATTCATGATTTTCATTTTGAAATCTTGCACACCAACTCTACAATCCAAAATCAATCCACGCCCTTTTGCCTATATGGCTACTTAGGTCATAACAAAATAATATAGGATTTTGAATTCAAGGTTGAGAGGATTTTCTATTCAAAAGTTTCTTCTCTTTGAGAATTTTCAACAAAGTCAAACAATCAATCAATCTTATTTATTTATTTCACATTCCAAAATTAGAAGAATTTTGGGATGTGACAAATTACCAGGAATGCCACCAGATAGAGATGTGGAGTTTTTGTTTGACTTACTGCCAGGATCTGTACCAATAGCAAAGAGACCCTACAAGATGTCAGTTGATGAGTTGAAGGAACTCAATAAACAGCTTGGAGAACAGTTGCAGAAAGGATTTATTCAACCAAGTTCTTCGTCTTGGGGTGCACCAGTTCTGTTTGTTGAGAAGAAGGATAGAAGTCAAAGGTTATGCATAGATTATCGTTCACTCAATGAGGTGACTATAAAGAACAAGTACCCTTTTCCTAGAATCAATGATCTATTTGATCAGCTAGAAAGAGCACGTGTGTTCTCAAAAATTGATCTCCGATCAGGCTGCTTTCAGCTAAAGATTAGAGAGCAAGACATACCTAAGACTGCTTTTACCACCATGTATGGATTATATGAGTACACCGTGATGCCATTTGGATTGACAAATGCACCAGCCTATTTCATGAACATGATGAACAAAGTGTTTATGGAGTTTCTTGACAAGTTTGTTGTCGTATTCATCGATGACATTTTGATCTATTCCAAGAGGAAAGAAGAACATGAAGAACATTTGCGTTTGGTTGAATGAAGTTGGATTTCTTGGACATATTGTGTCTGGAGATGGTATAGCTATCGATCCCGCAAAGGTATCAGTTCTGACTGAGTGGGAATCTCCAAATTCAGTTAAAGAAGTTCGTAGTTTCCTAGGCTTGGTAGGATACTATAGAAGGTTCATTGAGAATTTCTCAAAAGTATCTAAACCAATGACGGATTTACTTAAGAAAGAGAAGAAGTTTTATTGGACTGAAGGGTGTGAAATCAGTTTCCAAGAGTTGAAGAAGATACTAGTGTCAGCACCAGTCTTATGTCTACTAGATTTAGAGAAAGATTTTCAAGTCTATTGTGATGCATCTCTCCAAGGATTGGGTGGAGTTTTGATGCCAGAAGGGAAAGTTGTGGCTTATGCCTCAAGACAACTCAAAACTCATAAGGTGAATTATCCTACTCATGACTAAGAGTTAGCCTTTGTTGTTCATGCACTCAAAACATGGAGACACTACCTTTTGGGAAAGCGTTGTGAAGTGTTCACTGATCACAAGAGTTTGAAATATATTTTCACCCAGAAGTAACTCAATATGAGACAAAGAAGGTGGCTAGAGCTCATCAAATACTATGACTTGAGTTTTCAATACCATCCCGGCAAAGCAAATGTTGTAGCGAATGCTTTAAGCCGCAAGGTCTATGTGAATGGCCTACTAAGGGAGAATTTCCTGATGATCTGTGTGCCCAATTCAAAGAGCTAAGATTGGAGATAGTGCCTGAAGGATATCTCATGTCATTGGAAGTACAACCAACATTGTTGGACAAGATCAAAGAAGCCCAAAAGTTGGACAAGGAAATCGAGGAGATTAAGAGTAAAATTAGTAAATGGAAGGCTAAAGGATTCCATGAAGTTGAACAAGGTACTTTATGGTATGGAAAGCGTATCTGCATTCCACAAGATCTGGAGCTTCGGAAATTGATTCTGGAAGAAGCACACAACTCACCATATTCTATTCATCCACGTAACACCAAAATGTACATGGATGTGAAGGAAACATTTTGGTGGAACAATCTCAAGAAAGATATTGCAAAACACATTGCCTTGTTTGATGTGTGTAGACGAGTGAAAGAGGACCATCAGAAACCGGCAGGGTTATTTCAACCACTACCTATACCTAATTGGAAGTGGGATAAGATTGGTATGGATTTTATCACCGGACTGCCAAGGACCAGGTTTGGATATGACTCTATATGGGTTGTTGTGGATCGCCTAACTAAAGTGGCTCATTTCATACCAGTGAAGACTACCTATACAAGTGCTAAATTGGCCAAGATCTATATGAATAGGATTTTATGGCTACATGGAGTACCTAACAGTATTGTGTCTGATAGAGGAACTTAGTTCACTTTGCATTTTTAGCGACAACTGCATGTATCATTGGGAACATGGTTAGAATTTAGGACGCCTTTTTACCCTCAGACTGATGGACAGACGGAAAGGACCAATCAAATTTGAGAGGGTATGTTGAGGGCATTTGCATTGGACTATGGTGCTAGTTGGGATGAAAGTCTGCCATACGCAGAATTCTCTTATAACAAAAGCTATCAAGCAAGCATAGAGATGGCTCCGTTTGCATTACTTTATGGAAGGAAGTGTAATATGCCATTACTATGGAATGGGGTAGGAGAAAGAAATTTATTTGGACCAGAATTTATCAAGGAAGCTAAAGAGAAAGTCAGAAAGGTAAAGGATAAATTGAAGATAGCCGAATCCCGACAAAAGAGTTACGCAGAACCAAAGCGTAGGGAAGTCACCTATGAGGTAGGTGATAGAACTTATCTTAGAGTCTCACCACTGCGTGGTGTGAAGATATTTGGAGTCAAAGGAAAATTAGGACCTAAATATGTTGGACCAGTCAAGATTTTGAGCCGCAAAAGAGAGGTCGCTTATGAGATAGAATTGCCTGGATCACTGTCTATAGTTCACAATGTGTTTCATGTGAGTCAGTTGAGGAAGTGTCATCCAGAAATGGAAGAAACTTCATTGAAGGACACTATACCATTGGAAGAGGTTCAGTTGGAGAGTGATCTCACTTAAGAAGAGAAGCCTATCAAGATTCTTGAGATAGTGGAAAGAGTTACTCATACTAAGACTATCAAATTCTGCAAAGTACAGTGGAATCATCATCCCGAGGAAGAAGCAACTTGGGAAAGAGAAGATGACCTTCGGAAAGATCACCCTCACCTATTTGCTGGCCAATCCGAACCTCGAGGGCGAGAATCATTTTAAGGGGGTTAGATTTGTAACATCCCAAATTTCATCAAATACAAAATCATGTATTGCATTCATATCATCATAACATTTTGAGCTTGCATAAGAATTTTCAAAGTTTGAAACCAAATAGAACCATATTTATGCCCTTTAAATTATATACATATGGGCATGGTTTTAATTTTATTTCAAAGACCAAAGTGTTTTTAGTGAATAGATGTGTTTGACACACTTTTGACTGCTAGGATCACCATACAAAAATTTGGAGAAGGTTTGAATTCAAACATATTTGAATTAGGGTTTCAAAACCATTTCTAAAAACGAAACAGAAAAGAAAAAGAGAAAAGGGAAAAAATAACAGCAGCAACTTATCTTGCCTAACCCACCCACGGCCCAACTAAGTAGTCCACCTAGCCCACCCTGGAAAACCCCCTCCCCCTCTCTCTTTCTCACCGCGCCCGCGCCAGACCCTCTCAATGACAGCAAGGACCCACTGCCACATCAGCCCATTGTCCCCAAATCCTCGCGCGACGACCCGCTCCACCGGCCATTTCTTCCTGAATCAATTTGACTCAATCCAATTGATTCTAGTAGTAATCCTAGCCCCCGATGCCTACTACTTAACCCCCACGTCGCTATAGTCATTTCCCCTCAAACCCCATCGCTAGAGTGCCCCTAGGATGCGAGTAATCGAGCTCACATCGCCGCAGCACCGCACGTCTCCGGCGACCAATCCCGGTGAGCTCCGTCCACCCCTCTCCCTTTGGTTGATGGTATCTTGCTCGCAACGCTCTTGCGCTCCTCCTGATGCCTTTCATTTGCTCTCTTGTGCCCTAGAACGTCGCACTCGACAAGCTCTACTATAAGACCCCACCATTTAAGGTAAAGGCCCTTGTGATTGCAATGCTAGACCCTGGATTGAATTGTTAGCATCCACAGTTTAAGATGAAGTACACAGATACAAAGGTCATTATTACATCGTCATTCTAAAGATAACATATTCTTTACAACTCATTAGCTCAAGGCTAATACATAGAGTTCATACATAAGTAGAATAATAAAAGTCTTCATCTTCATGTGCCACAGGAAAACATGTTGAGTGTAGACTCATAACCCTAATCTCCATCAGAGTAACCTGCAACATCATAAGTTACAGCCACGGAGGGTCAATACATTTGGAATTGTATTGGCAAGTGATACCATAGTAGAATAGTACTATCTAACATCTATATGAATTTGGCTAAGTGTAGTTTAGGCTAGCTTTGCTCAAAATAAGGTTTTTCTTATTAGTTGAAAACATAAAGTTTTTGTTTGAAAAAACACCAAAGGAACAACCAATAGACATTGGTGAACCTTTACCCTTGTTCAACCACAAGTTATAACTTAGAGAAATTGGGATGAGGAGATTCTTGATCACTTCAATGTCTTTGATGCTCAAATTGTCCGTTGCCCGGGACACGGCTAAGTACTTAGGTTTTACCCTCTCGAGAGGTGGTGCACTTTCCCCACAAGACTCGACATGAATCGAGACGAGACTTTTCAGAAGCATTCTCTTAGACCACCATGGACGTGTTCCATCCTATCAACCGTACCACCAACTGTCCATCTGGCTAAGTTCTTGCAACCTAGTTGGTCTAGGTAGAGCCCATATGCCATGTGGTTGCACTAGAAGCTTCTCAACACTAAATGTCTCAAATCCCTTTGTTCCTGGGTGGCCATCAACAAGTGTGATACACAAGGTAAACCATAGACATGTGTCGTGGTATTGCCGACGACTACACCATGGAGGGGTCCTCACAGTGCGTGTTTAGAGACGTGGGGGAAGGCGGACGGTTTACGGGTACGAGGCTACACAGCTTACCTAGGTTTAGATCCCACAACGATGGCGGAATCCTACTTGTTGGGGGGGATAACCCCGAATAGGGTAAAGACAGGGAGAGACGGAAGGATGTTCCCCATCTAGTTTCCGAGTTACTGTCTGAGCCGGCCGAATCATGTAGAGGTCGGCCGAGATGGGAAAGGGCAGGACCCTCATGATAATGGAAAGACATTACCCGGCCAAGATACTTCGTAACTCGGCTGGGTCAGCCCGAATAACCTTAATGCAGATAGAGGACAAGCCGAGCTACGGGAGGCAAGGCCGAATGATACGAAGCTTGCAGGAGAAGGAGAAGCCTGAAGTCAAACCCTAGCCGCAGGATAGGGAGAATCTGAGCCAAGCCAAGTACTACAGACAAAGACGCAGAGCGACAGAGAGGCAGAAGGAGGTCACGGGGGTGACAGTCCTGAAGCCCGAGGCGTGCAGGAGGGGCCCTCTGGAACCTTGCCGTAGTAGGAGGAGCGACAGGGAAAGGGGGGCGCCGAACTACTATATTGGGACAAGCATATTCCTCGAATATTCTTGCCACATCAGCCCTAAAGGAGCCCAAGACTTTCCTTTATAAGGAGAGGCTTGGACCCTGAGCAAGGGATCGACTCATTTTTCAGTACCGTTAGGCTGGTAAAGTTCTTCTCTTCTCCCTATATACAGCTCGAGGAGCACTTGTAGCCCAAGGAAGGAGAAATAAAGATCTTTGCCTTAGTCTGTTGTGTGTAGAATCAACTACATCTTCCCTCCCCAGATCCCACTAGTATCCATTGGCCCCAAACTTCAGCCTACCCATGGCATCTGCCGTGCCACCACCACGACAGTTGGCGCCCACCATGGGGCCAGCAGCGGTGCTAGCTGGAGTCATGATCCGGACGGGAAACTTCATCAACACGGGCGAGCGCGTTGTTTCTGGCTTGGTCCAGAGGTTTCATCTCTGTGACTACGTCAGCGACAATGCAGGCAGCTTCAGGGGAAAAAATCCCCCTCGCAACGGTGTCTTCATCAACCTGGGCGGGCACAAGGTCTACGTCGGCATCGACATCTCCGACATTTATCCTCACCGAGTTGTTGTTGCAGGAGAGCCACCTCTTAACACTGCGAGCCGTCCGCACGGAGCGCATCCAGAAGGCATCATCGAGGTGATGGTCGCGGCCGGAGTGCAAGCTAGAGTAGCGACTGCCGGATCAACTAGAGAACCTGCCACCGGCGTACAGGGCGCACCTAGGCAGACAACACCACTACCCACCGAGGTAATCCCACCAGCGACCAACCCGATCGAGGTGCAGGACACTACCCCAAAGGCACCAAGAGTAAGAGGGCCACCTCTGGAAAGGCCAGAGAACATTCTTCAGGCAACCATAGAGAACTTGACTACACCTGTAGCGCCGATACTTGATCCGGCAAATGCTCAGGCAGAATTAGAAGAAACCAGGCAAAAGGTGCTGGTAGAGGCCAAAAAGGTGTCGGCCTTGCGAGAGTCCTTAAATAGGACCCTGCGCGAATATGCCAAAGCTAATAAGCTGGACGTCGCACCCGAACGTGTGGACGAATTAAGATTGAGGGTGAAAAACCTCATAGATGATATCAACAAAGAGCATGATGCTCATAAGGCGGAATCAGTTGATTTGGGCTTGCCGAGGTACAGTACCCCGGCAAAGAACCTGAGAGCGGCAAATGCCGCAGCACTGGAATTAGAGGGGTTGACCGGCGAAGCCCGGAAGAAACAGCAAGAAAGAGTGAATGAGCTGGTGCGCATTGCGAACCAGCAAAACAAAGAAATGCTCAGGGCAGACCCGGCGAGGCCGAGGGCCTCACGAATGGTTCACTCAGCAGGAGCACCACCTGCCTTGTCCATGGCAGCAGCATCCTCACCTGCAAATAATGCACGGAAGGACAGAGCAGTAACCTCAGGAAAGAGAAACAAACAAATTGTTCCGTATGATCCGGCAATAGCCGGGAAGGCAAATGAGAACAGAGGCAATGGAAGCCGAGGTAACAGTGGTGAGAGAAATCCCGTCCGTATAGAGAAAGACGGCGGAAGCCGAGGCAATGGAGACCTCGGCAGAAGAGAGCTCGGAAGAGGCAATCATGAAAACAATACCCCGACCGAAGTAAGAAGAGAATTGCCACTCAACCCGCAGCCAAGGCATGAACCCCGGCAGGAAAGAGAAACGAGGCCAGCTCGCCACAATCAAGTGAATGAAAGATACAATGATGGTTATTCCGAGATGGAATATGCGATCCGTGGTGGAAATAACCACTATGGAATACAAGACAGAGTTCTGTACAGAGATTTGCCATCAAATGATGCAAGAGTGAAGCTGGACCGGCTATACCGGTCCGAGTTGTTGGAAGAACAGGGCCCACCAGGTCCAACATGCTTTGGACCACGGATCATGGGCGAACCACCTGTGCCGAAATTTCAGCTAGCAAGAGGCACGAAAACATATAATGGGAGTACCAAACCACAAGACTGGTTGATTGACTATGCCACTGCTGTGAAAATAGCGGGTGGAAACTTACGATGGGCAGTGCGGTATGTCCCGTAAATGCTTGAAGGACCAGCTAGGGTATGGCTGAATAATCTACCAGCAGGCAGTATCAATTGTTGGTTGGATTTTGAAGAAATGTTTGTCAGCAACTTCACCAGCACATACAAGAGGCCAAACATGACACAACAGTTAGCTATGTGCAAGAAGAGGCCGAATGAAACAGATAGAGAGTTTTTAACTCGATGGTGTAACCTGAGAAACTCATGTGAGGGAGTTATAGAGTCGCAAGCAATAGCTTGGTTCGCACAAGGATGCCGTTATGCCAGCGTGTTGTGGCAACGTCTGCAAAGAGATATGCCGACCACATTGGCAGAAACTATCAGAATTGCGGACTCCTACGCATTAGGAGATCCAACGCAACCAGAATTAATGTCGGCGGATCATCGGGAGCAACAAGACCATTATGCAAGAGATTTGGCCGGGTCATCCAGGCGCAGTGATTTCAGAGGAAGAAGAAGAGAAGAAAGGCCGGATTATAGATATAGTTTGGCCCAAGTGGCGGCAGTAGCGCAAGACCAGCCGAGTTACGGAGCGACTCAACGGCAAAAGAATGGTCCTCAACAGTGGACACCAAGGAATGAAGGAAAAAGACAGTGGACCCCAGAGCAAAAGAAACAGTGGCAGGAGAGGCCGAAGTACACGTTCGAATCTATGTTAGATCAACCGTGCAAATTTCACACGTCAAACCCATCTAGGCCAGCCAACCATACGACTCGCCAATGTGCATGGATGAAAAATGCAATGGGAAACCCCGTAGGCATTCAGGCAGCACCCCATCAAGTACATCAGCAGCATCAACCACAGTTGACTGGAGCAAATGCACAGCAACTGATGTTACCGCCTCCTCCCCCGAGGTACGATAACTCGGATCGGAGAGATGCGGTACATCAGGTGATGAACCAAGTCCAGGATGGAAGGCAAATCCAGCGAGTACTGGACGCAATGATTACAGAGAACATCATCATTCTTATTGCGTGTTCACAACGGAACAACAGGACAAGCAGAGTGTGCAACACCGGCATATGGAAGTAAACGCAGTTATGCCTGCAGTACCAAGATATGTTCCTTGGTCAGATCAGGAGGTAACTTGGAGCATAAAGGATCACCCCAAGATAATGCCGAATCCCGGATCATATGCACTCGTGTTAGATCCGACATTCGTTGGACCAAGCATCAATGTGAAATTCTCAAAAGTACTCATTGACAATGGAAGCAGTATCAACATCATGTACAAAGATACCATGCATAAACTCGGAATATTGCAGAACATGTTGCAATCCACGAGGACCACTTTCCATGGGATAGTGCCGGGGCTTTCATGTGAACCCATTGGTAAGGTTCGAGTGGATGTGTTATTCGGCACAAGAGATAACTGCAGAGCAGAAAACTTAGAGTTTGAGGTGGTGGATCTAGAGAGTTGTTATCATGCTTTACGCGGACGGCCAGCATTGGCAAAATTCATGGGCAGCTGTCATATAAGCTATCTGAAAATGAATCTACCCGGACCACAAGGAGTGATAACAGTAACAGGAGATTACAAGAAGTCAATGGAGTGTGCTTCAGCCGGGTCAAATTTGGCCGAATCATAGGTTATAGCAAGAGAAAAAATAAGGATTCAGGAGGTAGCAGCCCTCGCTCAGTCGGCACAGCTGAATATGCCGGCACTAGCCAATCCGCATGGAAGTGTCTCCTTTCAGCCAACAAAGGAAACGAAGAAGTTTCAGATAGATGAGCAATTCCCAGAGCGTGTTGTTACTATTGGTGCAGGCCTAGATGCTAAATAGGAAAGCGAGCTCACCAACTTCCTCCGTGAGAATCGGGACATATTTGCATGGTCAACTCAGGACCTGCAAGGTGTTCCGAGGGAGTTGGCTGAGCACTCTTTGAATGTAAGGCCAGGAGCAAGGCCGGTGAAGCAACCTCTCCGCCGCTTCTCCGAAAACAGGAGAAACATAATAGGGGAGGAGATAGCTCGGCTCCTCGCAGCCGGGTTCATCATGGAGGTGTTGTATCCGGATTGGTTGTCGAATCCAGTGCTAGTAGAAAAGAAGAAAGATGATCCGAATGTAGCCATTGTATGGCGAATGTGTATCGATTACACGAACCTGAACAAGGCGTGTACAAAAGATCATTTTCCGTTACCTAGAATAGACCAAGTCATTGATTCGACCGCTGGTTGTGAGTTATTGTCATTTGTAGACGCGTATTCTGGTTTTCACCAGATACCGTTAAATCCGGCCGATCAAATAAAGACTACGTTTATTACCCCGTACGGGGCTTATTGCTATCGCACAATGCCATTCGGCCTGCGAAACGCAGGAGCAACATATGAGAGATGCATGCAAAAATATCTACATGATCAGATAGGAAAAAATGTACAAGTATGCGTAGATGACGTGGTCAACAAAACCAAGGAAAGCAAAACGCTACTGGATGATATACGGCAGACTTTAGCGAACCTGAGAAGGTTCTGAATGAAGCTTAATCCAGAAAAATGCACATTTGGCGTGCCGGCAGGAAAATTACTCGGTTTTCTCGTATCCAGCCGAGGAATAGAGGCCAATCCAACAAAGATAAAGGCGGTAGAACGAATGGAGTTGCCAAGGTGTCTAAATGACGTACAAAAGTTCACGGGATGTCCAGCCTCGCTCAGCCGGTTTGTATGTCGGCTGGGAGAGAAGGCACTACCACTCTATCAATTAATGAAGAAATCAGATAAGTTCATCTGGACTCCACAAGCGGACAGTGCATTTCATGAGTTGAAAAAGATGTTGGTCACAGCACCCATTTTGGCTTCTCCATTATCAAAAGAGCCAATGTTACTCTATATAGCGGCTACCAACAGAGTAGTGAGTGCCGTAGTCGTCGTAGAGCGACTCGAAGATGATAAGTCAGTACAGATGCCGGTGTACTATTTGAGCGAGGTGTTATCCGCTTCAAAACAGAATTACCCGCATTATCAGAAGATGGCTTATGGAGTGTACATGTCGAGAAAGAATCTTAAACATTACTTCGAAGAGCATCCCATCAAAGTGATCTGTGAAGCACCCATAGCAGACATATTGAGCAACAAGGATGCAAGTGGCCGGATAGCAAAATGGGCAATTGAGTTGTCACCGTACGCTCCACAATTCGATAGGAGAGATGCAATCAAATCTCAGGCGGTCGCCGACTTCTTCATAGATTGGTCCGAGGTGCAGTATGAGCCGCCACTACCAGACCCAAATTATTGGACGATGCATTTTGATGGTTCCAAACTAAGAAATGGTTTGGGGGCAAGAATAGTGTTAACCTCACCCACAAGGGACCAGCTGAAGTATGTACTACAAATACATTTTGCTGCATCAAACAACGTAGCCGAATATGAAGCACTGGTACATGGGTTGAAAGTAGCGAAAGAGATTGGCATACGCCGGATCTTATGCTATGGGGACTCGGATTTAGTAGTACAACAAGTCTTAGGCAATTGAGATGCGTTAGATGATAATATGGCTTTGTATAGATTTCATGTGCAAAAGATCAGTGAATACTTTGAAGGGTGTGAATTTCAACACATACCTCGGGCAGAAAATGATGCCGCAGACACGTTGTCAAAACTGGGATCGACCAGGCAATCAATTCCACCGGGTATTGCCCTGGAACACCTCAGAAAACCATCGATAACCCCATCACCAGAATCCGAATCTATCTTTATTCCGGCAAGTTCAGCAGAAGATAATGTGCCGATGGAGGTAGATCAACAATATAACTCGGAAACATCCAAGAAAAGGACAGCAGAGGTAAGCATAATTGTGAAGGAAGCCGAGGTATCTATGTCGGCGGAAAACATGGAGATAGAAAGTGAGACCGCACCAGAAAAAATCACACCGATTTGGGCGCAAACCATATTCTCTTTCCTTAAAGATGCGATGTTACCGAATAATGAAGTGTTAGCAAGACAGATTGTAAGGAGAGCAAAAGCTTATACAATCATAAACAATGAGCTATATAAAAGAAGTGTCACAAGTGTATTGCAAAGGTGTGTAAGTTCGGCAGAAGGCCAGGAGATCCTCTTAGATATACATCAAGGAGAATGTGGAAACCATGCCTCATCTCGTGCCTTGGTAGCCAAAGCATTCAGGCATGGGTTCTATTGGCCAACAACGTTGAAGGAAGCCAAAGAGCTGGTTGAAAAATGCAATGGTTGATAGAGATATGCAACCAAGATACACATGCCGTCATCCGAGTTAAAAACGATACCCATTACTTGGACGTTTTCGGTGTGGTGCCTGGATATGGTGGGACCGTTTAAGCCGGCACGAGGGGGGATGACCCACATATTGGTCATGGTGGACAAATTCACAAAATGGATTGAAGTGAAACCAATAAGAAAATGTGACGGGCTCACAGCAGTGAAATTCCTCAAAGATATTTTCTTAAGATATGGGTACCCATACAGTGTTATTACAGACAATGGCACAAACTTTTCAGAAGGATCTTTCGCTAGGTTTTGCCGAGAAAAACACATAAGATTAGATGTTGCTTCTATTGCTCATCCAGCATCTAATGGGCAAGTTGAAAGGTCTAATGGATTAGTGTTGTCCGGGATAAAACCGCGACTCGTTGAACCATTACAAAGGTCGGCAGGATGTTGGATTGACGAATTACCAGCAGTATTGTGGAGCCTCAGGACTACTCCGAATAGATCAACAGGTTATACACCATTCTTTCTGGTATATGGGGCGGAGGCTGTGCTTCCAGCCGACATACTAAATGACTCGCCAAGAGTTACTCAATATACAACTTCAGAGATAAATGAAGTAGCTCGGCAAGATACTGTTGACCTATTAGAAGAAGCCAGAGAACTGGCGCTATCACGATCAGCTATTTATCAACAGAACTTGCGACGATATCATAGCAAGAAGGTGAATCCAAGAGTATTCAAAGAAGGAGATTTAGTCCTCCGACTGGTGCAACGCACGGCCGGTATGCACAAGCTATCACCTCCATGGGAAGGACCATTCATCGTGATCAAAGCACTGCATAATGATGCCTATTACCTAATCTACGCTCAATCCACTGGAAGGAACAAGGCAGGCAAAGCCTGCGAAGAAACAAAGCAGCCATGGAATGTAGCTTTACTTCGTCCATTTTACTCATAGCATAGTATCTCAAAATCAAGAACCAATGATATATTAAACCTCGGCATCCAGAGCAGTGACTCGGGGACTACCATATGCTATTTCAATTTCATCTTATGTATTGAACCTCGGCATCCAGAGCAGTGACTCGGGGACTGCCATATGTTATTTCAATTTCATCTTATGTATTGAACCTCGGCATCTAGAGCAGTGACTCGGGGACTGCCATATGTTATTTCAATTTCATCTTATGTATTGAACCTCGGCATCCGGAGCAGTGACTCGGGGACTGCCATATCTTCTTTGGACTTCATCTTACGTATTCAACCTCGGCACCCTGGGCAGCGCCTCGGCAACAGTCTTATATTATTTCTGAAATTTGGTTTACACACTAGACTTCGGCGCAATAGGCTGTGACTCGGGGACTGCCATATATTGTTCCCAAGTAGTAGTCAACCTTTGGTACAAGGAAGGTATCACACTTCGATACTCAGAATAAGAGCAGCTCAATCTCGTATGATATTCGAGGCTCACACCCAGATTAATTGGTTAAACCACGAGAATACAAAGACAAAGATACATCCTAAAATAAGGAAATCGCAGATCATCAAAGCAAGAATTCGAATGAAAACCCACTTAAACAAAGTTATAATAACTACAAACATATATGTCGGAGCAGTACAGGACAAAAGAAATTCAGGTCATACAGAAGTCAAACAAATGTTCCACGTACATCGTACGCCCGGCATACCAGGGACAAGAAATAACTTAAAGATTTTCAGCTGGAGAGGCAGTATTTGGGTCAGGGGATGGATGCTCCGAGTTAGGCGGAGCCTCGGCTGAGGTTGCCTCGCCTTCCACAGACCCAAGGGCGACTTCGGCCGAAGCTTGAGGCTGTTGAGGAACATCAGTTTGCGTAGTTGAATGCCCAGTACCTTTGGAGGAGGATCGCGCGTCACCGTTGTCATCCGAGCTCGAACTGGAGTCACCGGAAGAAGCCGAATCATCTTCACCTTCACCTTGTTCAGCTGAGTTATTGTATGATGCATCCTCGACTACGACCTCATCGTCCGAGTTCAGGAGGAAGCTCGGACCTTCATTCCAGGTATGCACGTCGGCATACTCAACGAGCTGAAAGGCGCGAGCTTGACGAAGAGCAACAAAAGTGGGGTCCTCCACCCAACGGGAACCTGTGCGCAAATTTCTCAGGATATCAAGAGAAATGTCTTCATACCATGACATGATAACAGTAAGGGCCATATCAGCGCCAGCTCGCCCGGCTGATTCCCTCCAGAGACTCAGTTACTTCTCGGATGCCATCAATATTTTCACCATCAATTCGACCTCATTGATATCAGGAGTCCCAGAGGTATTCGGCCAGAGAACATGGTAGGCTCGGATAGCTGCCTACACCAAGTCCCTGCCCATAATCTTCATTGGACCAACTGCAGCGCCGACAGCGACCAGGAAATCCTCCATCGAGTACTCCGAGTCAACGTCAACAGGGATACCTCGGCGCACACGAGCTGCAAGAACCGCTTTAGAACTCATAGGTTTAGCTTCTGGAAAATGACCTGCGCAAAACACAAATGCGTCAAGAGGCAGCAGCGACAAAGAGAAAAACATAATCCGGCCATGCTAAGAAACTTACAATGAATATAACTCATCATTATCTGAAGGTCTTTAGCCCAGATGCTCTTTCTCTTTTCAAAGCGAGCGTTCTCCTCGCTCATTCCACGAGTTTTCAGTTCGGCAGCCTCGAGGAGTTCTTTATTCTTCTGCAGCTCCAGAGCTAGCCGATTCTTCTCCTCGGAGAATTCCTGGTCGACCTTTTCTAGTTCGGATTTCTGAGAAAGCTTAAGGGCCTCCACCTCGGTGCGCAGGCGAGCTATTTCATCATCCTTTTCTGTCAGCTGCGCCGAATGAGTAGCACTTTGTTCTAAAAAATGCAGCATCACGTCAGGCATGGGCGTGCAATCTTGGTGAGATGCTGCAAAGGTTTGTAACTCGGCTTTACCAAAGCCAAAAGAGATAAAAGAAGCTTAGCTCACATTTTAAAAAAGCGGAAGGTGTAAAGTAAAAGGGAAACTAACCTTCCAGGCTCTTGACTTTCTTCGCAAGACGAATGTTGAGATTATTGATATTACCTGTTCACAAAAAAGTGAGCCGACATCTCGCATACAAAACAATAAGAATGTCGAAAATGATGAAGAGAATTATAGACTTACCAGTCTTTTTCACCACAGGGAGAACTTTCTCATATTTTTTTCCAACTTTTGGTGCGAAAAAAGCAATCTTTGAAATTCGGCAGTCCGCCGGTCATGTGCAACCTAAACAATGGGGTAAGCAATTATTGGATATTCGAAGCTAAAACAGATCCGAGTTAAGCGAAACTTAACCCGGATCTAGGTGGCTGGATATTCGAAGCTAAAACAGATCCGAGTTAAGCGAAACTTAACCCGGATCTAGGTGGCTGGATATTCGAAGCTGAAACGGATCCGAGTTAAGAAAAACTTAACCCGGATCTAGGTGGCTGGATATTCGAAGCTAAAGCAGATCCAGTTAAGCAAAACTTAACCTGGATCTAGGTGGCTGGATATTCGAAGCTAAAACAGATTCGAGTTAAGCGAAACTTAACTCGGATCTAGGTGGCTGGATATTCGAAGCTGAAACAGATCCGAGTTAAGCAAAACTTAATCCGGATCTAGGTGGCTGGATATTCGAAGCTAAAGCAGATCCAGTTAAGCAAAACTTAACCCGGATCTAGGTGGCTGGATATTCGAAGCTGAAACAGATCCGACTTAAGCAAAACTTAACCCGGATCCAGGTGGCTGGATACTCCAAGATCAACTAAACGAAAGTCAAGCATGGTTTGAGGCAGATCTAGTCGAATGAAGATTCGAACCCTAAAGTTGAAATCAAACTATGTAGATCATTATTAAACTTCCAAGCAAATAACAAGTTAGTTCCCTGCAAGTTTCGGGGACTAGAATGTATAGTAACATATGGAGAATTAATCAAAACTCCGCAAAACGGCAGTTACCTCGTTCATCTTGTTGGTATCAAGGATGATCTTGGCAGCTTGATCCAAGCGGCCGCCAATGTCAGAAAGCTGAAATGGCTGATTGATTGGATTACCCTCAAACTGATCGGCATCATTCCAATTATTCGCATAGTCCACCAGCGAGCCGAGGCTGTTCCCACTAGTCGTCCGAGTTAGGACTTTACCCCGGACCTGCTGCGTAACCACCATGGCCGCAGGGCTTTTATGAAGAGCAAGCTGGGTACCGGCGGCCGGAGTAACGGAAGTTTTGGTGGAAGCAGTTCTTTTGCGCAGCACATCGGCGATACTCAGTTGAGAAGAGCCAACAAGACCTTTCTGAGAACTAGAGGCTTTGGCGGCGACCGCTTTACTTGCTTTAGAGACATCAGTAGGAGCTGAGACCTCGGCAATGGGAACAGTGTCTTTGGGATCCGGAGAGATCACGGTCGCAGAAGGCGCCGGGATATAAACGTCCTCGGCCGGGGCGGGAGCTACTATAGAAACTGCGGGGGTAGAATGAGGCTCGGTAGAAACACTCGGATTCACAGAGGAGACAACTGGTTCCATGGAAACCTCGGAGGGCCGAGTGGAGTCAACATCAACAAGAGAAGTCTCAGGCACATCATGGTGAGGGGGTGATCGATTCGGAACTGGAGGAGATGCTGCACGAGCAGGACTCGGAACCCTGGTGTCTTCGGCAGGCGGAGGAGACGGCTGCCGAGTCACACGGCTAGTCATACTAGGACCGCCGGGCTTAACGGAAAGTGGAGAACTGTGGAAATAGAGAGCGACATCAGGTTAAAAAACAGAAAGAGAGAAACAAGAAATACGAGCGAAGGGAACTTACCCTGCAACTCCAGGCATGATCTTGCGCCGGGGAGGATTCGGTGCGGATTTCTTTGTTCGTTTCTTGGGAACCGCCTCTGAGGCATCAACAGGAGCCCCACGTTTCCCCGAGGTAACAGGGGGCCGGGAAGCAATAGGCTCGGCGTTGTGAACCTGACCGACCGGATAAGCTGGGAAAGTAGAAGCCGGAAATGCATAAGAAATAGGCATTGCGGCGACTACCTCAAGAACTTGGACCTCGTCCGAATCACCTTCCTCCTCGTGGGCCGAGGCCTTGCCACGAGCGCGAGCCGGGGCAGGATCCGACTTAGGGACGAACTCTTCCGAGTCCGGCTCACCAGTATCCGGGGTATTCCGGTCCACGGGCCACGGAAGCAACAAAACTTCGGCATCCTCATTCTTCTGTTCTGCGAACCTCTGTAAGACAAGAAAAAGGAAATTAGCGAAAACTATTACGAAAGCAATTGGAAGACAGAACGTTATTGATTAAGTTTACCTCGGGAGGAGGACGCTCGCGTGTAAACGGTTTCAACCCCCAAGCCCAGTCCTCAGGCATCTCCGTCTTGAAGATGGCTCGGACGCGCTTAAAAATGAGATAATTTTCCAGCTCCACGGTCGAGACTCGGTTGGGGTCGAGAGGACCGCTCATATAGCAGAGTTTGTGTGTCTGTTTCTGGAAGGGGCAGATTCGGCTACTGATAAAGGTAGCCATCAGATCTTCGCTGCGTAACCCGGCGCGGATCAGCTCTTTAAGCCGAATCTCAAAAGCCTCGGCCAAGGCATGAACACTTCTTCGGATTATAAGTCCAATTCACCTTGGAGGGCGTACCAATGGAGAATGCAGGGAGCCGAATCTTGTCTTCCGTTCCTGTGTTCTTGACATAAAAGAAGGACTTGTGCCAATTCTTGCAGGACTCTAGCCCAGTAAGACGAGGAAATACGGATTTCCTCCGAGGTGTAATGGACGCTGCGCCACATTGAGTAAGTAGTTTCTTGGAAGGATGCAGAGACTTGTCAGGGATTACGTTAGACCAAATCTGGAAGAACTTCGACCAGACATGCACCGACGGCCATAGGCCGAAGTACCCCTCCGAGGCAGAGATAAAAGCAGAAAGAGAAGCGATGGCATTTGCAGGAAGATGATGCGGCTGAAGGCCGAAGTAGTCGAGAAATTCTCTAGCAAAGTCGCTAAGAGGGAGACCAAAGCCGCGCGAGAAATGCGACATAAAAACTACATACTCTCCCTCCTGAAGATCCGGAGAGGACTCGCTGCCGGGTAAGCGACAGGAGACCTCGGCGGGAATCCTCCGAGTTCGGATAAGCCACTCAATCTCGCGGCGAGTAACGGAGGAGCCCTGCCACGAGCCTCGCTCAGGCCCAGATCCAGCATCGTCATCCTCTATCAGGGCACCGCTAAAGGAGCTAGACATGAGCTCGGCGGAGAAATCGGCGGAGGAAGAACTAGCGGCGGAGGAAAGTTTAGAGCTACAGGGCCCCGTCGTGATTTTGCACAGGAACGGCGGCGGAGGAGCAGAGGAACTGCCGCACGAATACAAAATCGAGACAGAGAAATCTAGGGAAAGCCTAGGGGATGCGGCCGAAAAGAACTCACCGGCGACAACGCCGAAGCTAGCGAACGCGGACGAGGCAGACGGAGTAACGCGGCAAAGTCCTCACCGTCGGAGGTTCTGATGAACGCGCGGCGACGGAGCTGCGAGCGGGCGCGGAAGCGAGAGGAAGAAGAAGGGCGCTGGCGAACGAAAGGGGAAAAGTGAATCCTCAGGCGCCGCGCCCCTCTTTATAAGCTAGCCGCAAGCAAGGTAGTGGGATTGTGGGTGTGGAGGTTGGCAGCGTAGATCGTGTGCGCAGCACGACCGCCCGTCGTTGAGCGGAACCAGACCAAGGGCCACACGGTAGAAGAGAAGATCACGATCCCCAACGGAAACGGCGAACGAGGCGTCGCAGCGCCGGCGCGACAGGCGCAGTAGTAACTGTAGCCTGTCAGTGAATACTATAGAGGAAGAAAAAACTAGAGAAATAATGATGGGGATGACACGTAGGACGAGGCGTACACGAGAAGATACGGGAATACCTCGAACAAGCAAAGAATAACTCGGAAACAATACAGGACGTGTGTAGTGAAACTGATACGACCCAGCCGAGGTTATCGGCGGGGCCATACCAGCTTCGGGGACTAATGTTTGGGGGATAACCCCGGATAGGGTAAAGACGGGGAGAGATGGAAGGATGTTCCCCGTCTAGTTTCCGACTTACGGTCTGAGCCGGCCGAATCATGTAGAGGTCGGCCGAGATGGGAAAGGGCAGGACCCTCATGATAATGGAAAGACATTACCCGGCCGAGATACTTCGTAACTCGGCTGGGTCAGCCCGAATAACCTTAATGAAGATAGAGGACAAGCCGAGCTACGGGAGGCAAGTCCGAATGATACGAAGCTTGCAGGAGAAGGAGAAGCCTGAAGTAAAACCCAAGCCGCAGGATAGGGAGAATCTGAGCCAAGCCAAGTACTACAGACAAAGACGCAGAGCGACAGAGAGGCAGAAGGAGGTCATGGGGGTGACAGTCCTGAAGCCCGAGGCATGCAGGAGGGGCCCTCTGGAACCTTGCCGTCGTAGGAGGAGCGACAGGGAAAGGGGGGCGCCGAACTACTATATTGGGACAAGCATATTCCTCGAATATGCTTGCCACATCAGCCCTAAAGGAGCCCAAGACTCTCCTTTATAAGGAGAGGCTTGGACCCTGAGCAAGGGATTGACTCATTTTTCAGTACCGTTAGGCTGGTAAAGTTCTTCTCTTCTCCCTGTATATAGCTCAAGGAGCACTTGTAGCCCAAGGAAGGAGAAATAAAGATCTTTTCCTTAGTCTGTTGTGTGTAGAATCAACTACATCTTCCCTCCCCAGATCCCACTAGTATCCATTGGCCCCAAACTTCAGCCTACCCATGGCATCTGCCGTGCCACCACCACGACACTACTCCTGCTATAAATCACTATAAGGGCAATACGACGAGTTACATGGATTGGCTCGCTGTGTGAGGTGACTAGAGAGTCTAAGTTATCGTTCCCTAAAGGCTCCCATAGGCCCGACTTATATTGTCACCATGCCCTAGGATACAGGGAAAAGTCCTAGCCGGACAGGTTACAGAGTCCTACACTGCTTACATCTAGTCTAGAGTGTCTTGCACTCCAAGGCTCCGAGTATGTCGGTGACTCCTCCGTAGACTTCCTTTATCCGGCATGGGCCTCCCTTCTGGATCCATCTAACTGGGCCACCCAGCAAGCCATGGGCCATGCTACCAACTGTGGGACACCCGGGTTATCCGGATAGGAGACATGCTATGAGGATACCCATATAGCATATCCCCAACTGTAGCTCCTGGAGAACTCCGATATCTTGCGCCGTCTTGCTTCTTCAGGTTGAATGCTCCGTCTAGATGGATGTTGGCAAATCGTCAAGCAATATCTTGTAGTCCTCCCAAGAACCCTGCAAGGTTTTCTCCGCCTTCACCTTGTAACTCGTAGAATTGCTGAATATTCTATTGTACACTTCCGTAGCCGGACTGAATCTGTCCATGCCGGAATATTCCGATGTGATGGTTCACCTGCTAGGGACAGCTAGGATGACGTAGACATAGGTCAGCTATGCCTCGTAACATTGGCGGCGACGGTTAGGAACATGGCGAAATTTCCACGCACGCGCCCGCACACGTCGTCCAAGCGCCGACCATTCAATCGTCTTGCACGAATCTTGATGCCAGTGGTATAAATCGTAACTGCGGATGATTTTTACCTTTCACCTCATTATCCTTCAGCGTCGTCTTCTTCCTCCAGCGAGCACCTCCTCGAGGTCCCCGCGCGCATGCGAAAAACCCTAGTCTCCCCATCCTTCCAGTCACCACTTCCCCCTCCCCAATGGCAAGCAGCAGCTCTGCTCCCTCCATGGCTGTAGCACCCCCGGGGTTAGGGTTAAATTAACCTCAGGTCACCATCTAAGATAAGTTCAACACCTAAACACGGAAGATCACAGTATGATTCGGTAACATTACAGAACACAGGGATTCAACAGCATATGTTTAAACTCTTAGCAGAGTGAGATATTAGAGTTATTACAAACCAGAGGTCAGAGACCCAGCATTTCATCACACAGCGAAAGAAAATTATGTTGTTCTACACAACAACTTAGAAAAAGGCCTAAGAGGCCATAAACAAAAGCGACGACCATCCCATAGTCCGTAGGCTTCTACCTGGGACCCCCATCTAATCGTCGATGTCAACGTAGAAGCCACCTTCAGTTGCAACCGGATCCTCTGTAGAAAAACAATAATGCCGCAAGGCTGAGTACGAGAATGTACTCCGCGAGACTTAGATAACCTAGTATCTACATGCTCTGGCTAGAAAGGCTTTCTCTGGATTTTATTTTGCGGAATGCAAAATTTATTTGTAAACAAGAGAGATAATAGGATCATCTACTCAGAATCTTCTAAAAGGGGATAATATAGCGACTTCTTCATCTTGTTCATCATATCTTGGTAACCACCAGCTTCATCAGAACTTCCCATCTAGGATCACCCCCTCAACCTAGAGGAAGCATCCCTAGGCACACGTGGATCAACAAATTTTACTTATGTTATAGTTCTCTATGATCATCACGTCCGTTCCCAAGTCGTTCATAACCGTGAACACGGCTTTTCGAAAAGATTAATACCCTCCAGGGGTGTACAACTTTACCCACACGTACCAACCGACTCTTAATGCCAAATCATTATCCCTATTCCTTGGAAGGCCGGCAGAGGGTGGTTGACCACGACCTTTACCTTGCTTTTGCCGAGACCATGAGTCACGCAATAAGTATGGTTCCGCCATAACGGGTCAAATCCCGAAGCCGGTAGTTAAAGTTGTGAGGCGAGGTTGGTTTACTAGGGGCGCTATCTACCCCAAGCAACCGCGGCCACGCTTCCCTACCTATTATGATGCACCTCCTTCACCATCCCATTTCGAAAAGGTTTTCAATGTGTATGCCAAATGGAAAGCCCAAACTATGTGACTCATGGAATCTACCAGGCAAGTTAGTCAATCGAGGGGTTCCCATAGCCCCGTGTGGTTGTACGCTCATCTTGGTTCAAGAGGCAAGAACTCGGGTCCTATTGGTGGCGAGCATGGGACTACAAAAACCACACCCAACTTGGCCTCCCATGCAAGCCTTAGCATATTTAGTTAACTCCTTCGAGAATGTCACCAACTCCTATCTTTCTAGATACTCCGGCATCTCTGATTCATAGTTTGGATGGATCAGACATTGATACTATGCATGGCTAAGCTGTCGATCTCAGAAGCTCTTAGCAACGCTCATGTGATAGACCTAGGTATGATAGGAGCAGTGGATCAGGAGTTTAAGGCTACAACAGGGAAACTATGCAGCAGATAGGTAACGCTAACTACTGACAAAAGACCACATTGGAATCGTGTGCATCATAGCGAGAAAATAATATACTTTGTAAAAATAGGTTCAGAATGAGAGGCTACGCTTTCCTTGTCCGTCAGTAGACAGGTACGGATCTTCGATGTTGTTGACTTCAGCTTCGGTTTCGGATCCTATCGCGAAGAACCAATACCGGAAAGGAAAGCGACAATCAAGACATGGCATAATGCAATGCACAATCAATATGAATGATATGAAAAGTTAATAATGTTGAAATGAAAACCTAAGGCATGGTTGGTCGCTTTAATCGTGGTCCGAGAGGTCCAAACCCTAGAACAGGGGAATCCTCGGAATCACCTGTTGGGTTCAATTAGTTCTTCTAATTAAACTTGTCATGAAAGTTGGTTAACAATGTATGATTATAGTATAATTAGTTATTTCTCATCTTTCTGAACATTTTGATATATTATTTGTATTTTTCTGATTTAAAATGAATTTCTCAACTTTTAATTCATTTTAAATTATTTTTGGAATATTTAAATTATTTTTTAACTTGGGCCCACATGTCATAGTTTTATTCATTTCTAAATATATTTATTGAAATTTTTAAAATGCTGACATGGGTGGCCCACAGGTATTTATTTATATTCCAGAAATAATTACAAAGCATTTAATAAAAAGAAAAAGAAAGTTACTGCGCCAGCATGACGTCATGCTGACGTGAGGGCTCTAATCGTAACTTTTCTCACCGAGGCTTTTACCAGCCCAATGACTGACAGAGGGGCCCCAGGGCCACCTCATCTAGCCACGCGGACGAGCCTGGTCTACAAGCCACGCTGCGCCACGTCGACGCCACCAAGACGCCACGCTGGGCTCGCCGGAGACGTGTCAGCAGCGATGGTTGGCGGCGCTAGAGGCAAGAGGGACGCACGGAGAGGTGGGTTCGAACGAGTGCTACAGGGCAAACCTAAAGAGCGCGGCGCCATCGGTTATTGGTCACCGGAGCACCCTCCACGATGACGGACGGCGGCAGTGCTTGCAGATCGGTGGCACGGCGTCAGCACAGAGGGAGAGGAAACAAGCGGAGGGTGCCTTGAGCACCGGAGGCTCACCACGATGCTCGCAGGAGGGTTGGGGAAGCCAGGAGAGGCCGGGGTCGACAGCGAGGCGAGCGGCGGAACACGCCGGGGTCGGGGAAGAAACAGTCGATGGCGACCGATCACGGCGCCCCTCGTCGATTCCTTCTGCAGGAGGACGGAGTGAAGCGAGGCGGAGCTAATGGCGGTGTTGGATGAGCTCCGGGAGGCTGGAAACTGCGGCTAGCCGGCGGCCATGGCGGCTAGGGTTCGAACTAGCACGGTCCAGAGGAAGTGAGAGAGCATGCGAGGGAAGTGAGAGGATAGGGTTGAGAGGAGGTCGTGGCGGCGGTCTTATCCTCGTCTCTGGGCGCGGCGGAGCATCGTAGCGATACGTGGCTGGGCCTCTGCTGGGCTGCTGGTGAGCAGCAGGAAGAGGGAGAGAGAAGATGGGCCGGCCTGATTTGCTCTCTAGCTCTATTTTTTTTAATATAAGCTTTTCCTTTTTCTGATTTTGATTTATGTTTGTAATTTCAAATTCACTTACTGTTTTGAATAAATCAAAGATACAAGACTTTGTTAGAAATATTTGAAATATTTCAGGGGCCCTATTAATCCTTTTGGGCTCCAAACATTATGTGTCTTTCAAAATTCAAACTATTTGAATGGGGTTTCAAAGAGAGGGGAAGAAATTAGGGTTTTGAATTTGCATTCTTAAACCACACCCTTGAACTTATGCATACATTTTATTGATTTAAACAGATGCATGCAATTCTTAGGTACTAATTACATATAGACAAACTTGGGTTGTTACAGCTCTACCCCCTTACAAGAATCTCGACCCGAGATTCCTAAGTTTTAGAAAAGAAGGCAGGGTACTCAGATCTAAGGCGATCTTCTTGTTCCCAGGTTGCTTCGTCCTCAGAGTGATGAGACCACTGAACTTTCAAGAACTTGATGTTTTGACGACGAGTTTTGCGCTCGGCTTCATCAAGAATATGAATAGGATACTCACGGTAAGTCAGATCCTTTTGGAGATCAAGAGTTTGGTGATCAACACCACGGACAGGATCTTTGAAGCAACGCTTGAGTTGAGACACATGAAAGAGGTCATGCACCTTAGGGAAGTTTGCAGGCAACTCCAACTTGTATGCGAGGTTACCTTCCCTGGATAGAACACGAAAAGGACCAACATAGCGAGGAGCTAGTTTTCCTTTGATGCTGAAACGATGGACACCCTTCAAAGGAGTGACCCGGAGATAAGCGTGATCACCGACTTCATATTCAATATGTTGATGGTGATGATCATGATAGATTTTCTGGTGAGACTGAGCAGTTTTCAAACGATCTCGAATGATACGAACTTGCTCTTCTGCTTCCTGGATCATGTCTGGACCAAAGAACATTCTTTCACCGGTTTCTGACCATTTCAAAGGAGTACGACATGTTCTTCCATATAGAAACTGGAATGGTGCCATACCAATACTAGATATGACATTTCTCCTAGTTCTTGCCAAAAGATATGACACACGCTCTAAGCATGTGTTCAAGGATTTGATTCACTCTTTCGGTTTGACCACCGGTACTAGGATGATAGGATGTGCTGAGGGAAAGGCGAGTTCCCATAGCAGTTTGGAAACTTTCCTAGAACTTGGAGGTGAACATACTTCCATGATCGAAGGTTATCTTCTTAGGAATACCATAAAGAACAACAATCCGAGAGATGTAAAGATCAGCCAGTTCACTGGCTCGAAGGCTTTCCTTGATGGGAAGAAAGTGAGCGACCTTAGACAAATAGTCAACGATCACCCATATTGCATCATTTACTTTTTGTAACATCCCTAAAATCATGTTTTAAAAGATTGCATATCATCCATGCATGCATAATCATTTAGGGATCAATTTCAAAGTCATTTCAAAGAAACAGAAGCATTGAGTGCTTATTATTTTATGTAGACAAGCATTGATCCAATGCTACTATCTAGTGAGAGAATATTTGTTTCAAACCAAGATTTGTTTGTTCATAAGTTGGTTTGGTTGAGTTCCAAAGCTTGGACAAAATTTCCAAAAACAAAATATGGTTTTAAAACCATTTTCATATCATTATCAAATCTTGTGATAAGGCACTGTTTATTTTAAAATTTCAAAGGAACCAAGCAAGTCTAGTGAGACAGCATGGTTTTATACTAAAAAATATGCAGGTTTCACTTTATAAAAATCCAGAAAGATTTGGAATTCAAACACATTTGAATTCATTTGAAAAGGTTTCCTGAAAATTGAATTAGAAAAAGAAAAGGTTAAGAAAACAGAACTGGGCCAGGCGCTACCCATTCGGCCCAGCAACCAAAGCATCCAACCCGGGGTTCCCCTCCCCTCTCCACATCTTTCCCCTCACTCAAATCACTCGCTCCGCCACTAGGCTTCCCCTAATTGCTCTCACACCGCCGCTGTACCGACGAGCTCCGGCGACGAAATTCCGGTGAGCCAGACCACCCTGCCCTTCTAATTCCAACGAGCGTGTTCCTTAAAAACTTGTGCACCTCCTGACCCCTTTCGTTTGGCCGCGTTTGACCCAGGCAGCCGTTCCCGTCCACCTCCGCAAGTGACAGAGCCGCTGCTCGACTCCGGCGACACCTCCTGGTAGTTCCCGACCACCCCTTCCTCTCTTCTGGTTACTCACATGTTCGCCAGGCTTGTGCGCATCTAACGGCATCATTCTTTTGGCTAGGCGTGGTCTGTAACCTTGCCAACGATGACGGACAGCCGTACCTGACGACCGACGCTTCTCCGGCGAGCAATAGACATCGATTCTGTGCGCCCCTGTCTCTCCCTCGACCACCTTGAGCTCCACTGTAGTCCCGCGAACACGGTAAGGACCTCCACTCCTCCCCGCGTGACCTAAATCGCTGGCAACCTCTCTGACAGAGCCGCGCCGCAGCATCGCCGCCACTGGCGCCGCCGATCTGTGGTCGTTTGATCTGTAGCCGTAGGATCTAGATCCAGCGATTAGAATTAGATCTGTAGCGAAGCGGTACGGGTAGATCTGAGTGGTGCGTGTTAAGTTAGATCTAACGGCCCGCTAGTGTGATCCGGTGCGAAACGGTATCAGCCAATCAGACGTTGCCGCGTGGCTAGTTCTTTGTTTTCAAAATCTGAATTAGATCTATTAGTGATTCAAACTTGTAAAATTCTTAACTTTTGATGTAACATCCCTAAAATCGTGATTTCAAAGATTGCATATCTTTCATGCATGCATATAGAATTGAGATGAAATTTCAAAACTCATTTTAGAAAAACAGAAGCACATAGTGCTATCATTTTATGTGAGCGAACTTATATCAAATGGCCATCCCCATTTGAGAGTTTGAATGTTTTAAACCAAGATTGTTTGTCTCCCTTGTTGAATGGTTTGAGTGTGCAATTTGAACCAAGCCTTACAAAATGGAAATGGATTCAAAAAAACCATTTTTGCAAACATTTGCAAATCAGGTGCAAAGCTCCTATTATTTTGATTCTCCAAAGTGACCAAGCCTTTGCAAAATAACCACATGGTTTTAGGACTATATTTGAGACTATTGCACACTGCAAAAATCTCAAATTGATTTTATTTCAAATGGGACTTGAATTCATTTTAAATCCATTACTGAAAATCAAAACAGAAAAAGAAAAGAGTAAAAGAAAAGAAAAGGGCCAGGCGCTCCTAATCTAGCCCAGTAGCAGAACCGGCCCAACTAGCCCACCCGGCCACTCGCTCGCTCGCTCGCACTCGCGGACACAGCCACACAGACGCTGACACACGGACCCCACCCCCTCTCCGTCTCACTCACTGACTGGTGGACCTCACCAGCTCACCCTCGTCTTCCCCAAATCGCGCCCGACCCCGTCGCCGGCCGTTTCCTCCGCCCATCACTGCCGCGATTGATTCTCGCTTAATTGCCACTGATTCCACGCTTAATCGCCGCTCCTCTCTCGCCTACATAATCCCCTCTACACCGCGGTCATTTTCCCCCACTCTCCTCGCTCACTCCGCCAGCAGGCTACGCGCATTTGCCCTCGAAACCCCGTAGTACCGACAACTCCGGCGGCTAATTCCAGTGAGCCTCGACCGCCCCCCTCTCTCTGGTTCAAACAATCATGCCTAGCTTGATCTTGCGCACCTCCTGATACCCTTCGTTTGCATTCTCGTGACCCAGGCCGTCGTACCCGTTCGTGCCTGCAACTGACTGCGCCGCCGCTTGACTCCGACGATCAATTGAGGTAAAACCCGAGCGCCCCTTGCCCCCTCCTTCATACGAGAATGTTCGCCTTCGTCTTGTGCATCTCCTCACCCCTCTGGTTCGTGCTAGGGCGACGCCACACCTCGGCAACAACCTCGACTGCAAGCAACAGACGCCGCCCGCAACTCCGACGAGCCCCAGCGACCGTACCCGTGCGCCCCTTCCCAAGCCATCACCACCTTGAGCATCAGCAGCCCCCTGCGGTTCTGGTAAGCACACCCTTTCTTCCCCGGGCGACCTAGAACGCCAGCGCCGCCGCTGACAGACGCGCCGCCGCCAGTCGCCGCCGCTAGCGCCGCTCGTATTTGGTCGAAGCGATTAGGATCGTTCGATGCAGATCCTGCGGCTGAAATTAGAACTTAAACGAAGAGGTAAGCGCGCATCTGAGCCACCAGATCTGACTTAGATCCTACGGCCGCAGAGCTCGATCCGTCCGAACCGGTACGCGCCAGTAGCGTTAAGACACGTGGCTAGGACTTGAATCAAAAACAGATTTGAAAACAGATTTAGATTCAGTTTTGAAATGGCTATAACTTTTGATTCCCACGTTAGATTTTTGCAAATTTTATACTGTTGGAATCAAGGAGACAAGCCCTTTCTGTTTATGCAATGTGTTTAGTAAAAAGTTTCTGTTAAAATGACTTTTTATGCAGAAAATTGTTTAGGACTATTTTAAGTATAGAATACGTTTAGTAATTGTTTTAGTGCTAAATAAGTTTGGTTTAGCAAGTTTTTGACTTAGTTGTGTTTTAGTATCTTGCACTTGATTGGTTGGACTTTAAAATCATCACTTAGCATTCTTTCATGCATGCATGCATACATATTTTTGTTTGTAATGAATTGTATGTGATTGTGTTTATAATGTTTGTGTAGATTTTGGTGCTAGTGATTGTGATTGTGAAGAGTGCTACTCTCCCCATTACCAAGGCAAGTGGTACTTCATGAATATTTCCATCCCTATATTTTGTACAAGCATTAGAAATATTTTGCTAAGTCTTGCATGTTACTATTTTTCTAAGTGCTATGTTGGGAAATCCTAAGTAGTTGTAGAATTGCTAGGAAATTTCCTAAGTTAAGTTATTATGCCATGCTTATCCTAGCTAGTAGAAAACAAGGGTTGGTAAAGTATATACATGCTATGATGAAAATATTTCTAAGTCTTTGGACTTATGTTTTCTTAATAAAACAACTAAGTCGATGAACCTCCTGGGTGGAATGGGACTTGAATGGTGGTTTTTGGCTGAGTGGTTACACAAGGCCCATGGACATGGTTTACCTTGTGTATCTCACTTGTGGTATGCCACCCAGGTACAAAGGGATTTTAGAGGCCAAGTGTTGAGAAGCTTATAGTGCAGCCACTTGGCAATATGGGCTCTGCCTGGATCACATAAGTTGCTAGAACTTAGCCATTTGGACAGTTGGTGGTAGTGGGAATGATAGGTGGGAGCGCGTCCATTTGGTCTAAGGAAAGGCTTCTGAAAGGTCCTGTCTTGGGAAACCAAGTCTGGTGGGGAAAGTGCACAACCTCTGCAGATGGAAAAATCTAAGTACTTAGCCAAGTCCATGGCAATGGACAACTTGAGCATCAAGACATGGAAGCTATCAAGAATCTCATCACTCCAACTTCTAAGTAAAAACTTGTGGGTGACCAAGGGTGAAGGACCCCAATGTCTATTGGTGGTTTATTGGGAATGTTTTTGACAAAGAAAGACTTAGTGATTTCAACTAATAGGAAAAAACTTATTTTGAGCAAAGCAAGCCAAGATACACTTAGCCAAAATGCATATAGTAATATAGTCCACTTAAAAATTTACTAAGGTATCACTTGCCAATACTATTCCAAAGTATTGACCCACTATGGCTGTAACTTGTGATGTTGCAGGTTACTCCGATGATGATTAGGTGTCATGAGTCTACATTCAACATGCTTGCCTGTGGCACATGAAGATGAACACTTATGTTTATTTACTTATTCCAAAATTCTTATATTAGGCCTGTGGCCTTGAGTTGTAAAAGACTATGTTTTATCTCTGGAATGGATGTAATAAATGACCTTTGTATCTGTGTACTTCATCTTAAACTGTGGATGCTAGCAATGATCCAGGGACTAGCATTGCAATCACAGGGATCCTTTTCCTTTACAAAGGAGGGATCTTACATTTGATCCACACATTCAAATCTTGTAAATTTTATATCATTGGAATCAGGAGAAAAAATCCTATCTGTTTGTACAATGTGTTTAATGTTTTGCCTCTGTAAAATGGATATTTTTGTAGAGACATTTGTAGGCTTAATTTGAGTATGGAAATTATTTGAAAAATGTTTTAAAGATCAAATAAAGTTTATTTTGAGTATCTTAGTCTTGTTTATGTTTCAGTACTGTATACTTGTCTTGTTTGGTGTAGAAAAAAATCATCACATGGCATTTGCATACATTCATATATTTTTGTTTGTATAATTTATTATGTGATTTTGGTGCCATTATTTTATGTGTAGATTTTGGTGCAAATAGTGATTGTGGTTGTGAAGATTGTTGCTACTCCCCAAACTACCAAGGCAAGTGGTGCTTCATGTTTTTATCCCTATATTTTACCTATGCATTAGAAATATTTTGTATAGGACTTGCATGAATATTTTGATAAGAATTTATATGCTATGCGTGGGAAATCCTAGTAGTTGTAGAATTGTTAGAATTTCCTCTAAGTTAAGATGCTTACTATTCCCATGCTTAACCTAGCTAGTAGCAACAAAGGGAGGATTATATATTCATGCTATGTGAAATATTTCTAAGTCATTGCCTTATGTTTTTGCTAATAAAACAACTAAGTGAATGAAACACCTAGGTGGAATGGAAAGAATGGTTTGAGATGCCCATTTCTATTGTTTACCTTGTGTATCTCACTTGTGGAAAGCCACCCAAGAACAAAGGGATTTGAGATGCCAAATGTTAAGAAGCTTCTAGTGCAGTCACATGGCATTATGGGCTCTGCCTGGATCACATAGGTTGCAATAACTTAGCCATTTGGACAGTTGGTGGTAGTGGGATGATAGGTTGGAGCGCGTACATTTGGTCTAAGGGAAGGCTTCTGAAAGGTCCTGTCTTGGTGAAAATCAAGTCTTGTGGGGGAAAGTGCACAACCTCTACAGATGGAAGAATCTAAGAACTTAGCCATGTCCGTGGTATTGGACAACTTGAGCATCAAGACATGGAATCTATCAAGAATCTCCTCATCACAATTTTCTAAGTTAAAACTTGTGGTTGAACAAGGGTGAAGGTTCACCAATTTCTATTGGTGATTCCTTGGGAAACTTTTTTCAAAGAAAAACTTAGTGATTTCGACTGATAGGTAAAACCTATTTTGAGCAAAGCAAGCCTAAGCTACACTTAGCCAAATTCATGTAGTATCTAGATAATAATATTCTACTAATGTATCACTTGCCAATACTATTCCAATGTATTAACCCACTATTGCTGTAACTTGTGATGTTGCAGGTTATTCTGATGATGATTAGGGATTATGAGTCTACACTCAACATGATTGCCTGTGGCACATGAAGATGAAGACTTATTTATATTGTTATGTTTAAACTCTTGTATTAGGCCTATGGCCATGGAGTTGTAAAAGACTATGTTTGTCTCTGGAATGATATGTAATAATGACCTTTGTTTCTGTGTACTTCATCTTAAACTGTGGATGCTAGCATTGATCCAGGGACTAGCATTGCAATCACAGGGATCCTTACCTTTAATAGGGAGGGATCTTACAGATGGTATCAGAGAATTGTGTTGCCTGTAGGATTATGACCCTAGGAATGGATTAGAAACCACTAAGGAAAAAATTTCAACAACTTCCACACTTGTCTTTTTCTTCTCGTGAGCTTTTCTAATCTTCTTTCTCATCTGTATTTATAGATGAACTCCATCAACGAAGCCGTGAGGAAGGGATCACTCATGACTATGACCTTGGAGTGTGAGATAGAATTCCCCAAGGCTCTCAAGGACCTCATGGTTACCATGGGAATACATGGTGCAGCTGTGTACAAAGGTTTCCTCGTGATGGATGAAGGAGTGGAGTACTGGTGGGTGCAACTTCACTTGTATAAAAACAAGGAAGACAACCACAAGTAATTAGGATTCTGCATGGTCACCAACTCAGTGATGCACACCACATTCTTTGATTAATAAGAGATGCAGCTTGGAAGGCCATCAAGGAGCTTGGTGATAGACTCAAGTGCAGAATGCTTAACACCCAAAATTACCTTAGGGAAGAAAAGAAGCATACCCAAGAGTTAGAGGCTACCAACCAACGTTTAAGAGAGGACATCATAGACTTAGCAATGGAGTCATGTGATCAGGATCGACAGATGTCCTCTAGGGATGCCCTGTTAGCTAACTTGGCAAGTGAGATGGGATTGTAAGGTACTTCGTTAGTTGGACCACCACACTTATCATTTCATTTCCAAAAAAATTGTCTAAGTTATGTTGAACCTTGGATATTTGTAATGGATTTATGTATGCCATGACATGTGTGTTTGTTTGCAAATGATATGATTGTGCTACCTTGTATTTTGTATTTCTGTTGATGTTGTTTCTAACTTTTCTCTATCTTATAAAATAGATGCCTAACATTACTATCACCACGGCTGAAGAGTTCAAGGGAACTCGTTTTGGCACTCGTCTCATTGAGCTCACTAGTGTGCTCAATCTTCCGCTTCCTAGTATCATGATGCTTCCCCTCACAGAGTTTGAGAGGAAGGACCTTTGGGGCTTCAAGGTTACTTAGCCAGGACACCAGACTGAGCCAGCCACGGAGGCTATCACCTTCAATCTCATGCATGTCGACAAGGAGAGAGACCTAGAGATAGTCATGCAGGATTTACTTGGGCGTTTGTTAGGGAGACACTCTTGGGAGATTAGAGGTACTCACTTCCATGCTTTCGGAAGACGCGACAAGGATGGTGAGGCTATTGAGTTCGAGGATACTTCTAGAGAGACGGCAGAGCCGATTCGTCTGTACCTTCAGGACCTAGAGGTTCTACTTAGGCACCTAGATACTGATAGGACCAACGTCATGCTTAGCAATGACGAGCTCCAGGTGCAGCTTCGTGAGAAGGACAAGCTCTTCGCGGAGCAAGACGAGATAGTCAAGGAAATGGAGGCCAAGTTTGAGAGTCAGGATAGGAAGTTTAAAAGCCAAGAGAAGAGAGTCCAAAACAGGAACAAGAGGATTCGAGAGATGACTGCAGAACTAGAGGCCAAGGACTTCGAGCTCGAGCATCATCAGGTTGTGATTGAGAGACTTCGTTCACAGAACTTGGCTCTCAAAGCCAAGGTAGAGGCCTTGACTACCAATGTCGAGGAGTACAAGACCGCTTTGGAGAATGCAGGTCTTACACTTGTCGATGAGGAGGTTGATACAAGGGAGTAGTGATGACTACTTGTTTATTTATCATTTACCATACTTATGATTTTGAGTCGCAATGACCATCCAATATGTGGATGGCTTGCTATTGGTGTGTTTACTTTTCAAACTTGTTGTTACATCGTTGAACTTTTGTTACTTGATGCTTGTTTGGTGATTGTTTATGTGATGTATTGTGCATGTTAAGCATCTATGGGTATCTCATTCTTATCCTTATGAAAACCACATATGCCTCCTCGACGTGCCAACCCCAACCCGAACAACAACAATGTCACCCACGAGATGCAGCAACTGATGACAGCACAGACATAGCTGATGCAGATGATGACTAATTTCATACAGAATCAGAATAACAACAACAACAATAACAACAACAACAACAATCAGAACAATCCACTAGGTTTTGACATGCTCACCAGATTCCTAAGACTGAGGCCAACAAAGTTCTCAGGAACTAATGATCCCATGGTGGCCAATGATTGGCTACGTTCAGTGAACAAGGATTTGGTAACTGTCGGCTGTACCAGCGAGGAGAAAGTCAGGTTTGCAGCACACTTGTTGGAAGGACCAGCATCTACTTGGTGGGATAACTTCCAAATCACCACTCCCATTGAGGATGTGACATGGGCTATCTTTGAAGATGGTTTTCATACAGCTCACATCTCATCCGGAGTGATGAGTTTGAATAAGAAGGAGTTCCATAACTTGAAGCAGCGCCACCGCAGCGTGGCTGAATATATTGAGGAGTTCAACAATCTGGCGCGTTATGCACCGGATGAAGTTGACACTGATGCCACGAGGAAACAGAAGTTCCTCGAAGGACTGAACGATGAACTGAATCTGCAATTATCAGTGGCCTATGTCCCCACCTATCGGTCTCTTTGTGACAAGGCTGCCATCTTGGAGAGCAAGATGAAACAGTTTGAAAGCAGAAAGAGGAAACACAACACTGACAAGCACAACTCGGGATCGTCTCACAAGCGTTCCCATTATGATGATAGTGGGAGTTCTGGATCCCACAAGCATGGAAAGTACAACAGCCACCACAAACACAACCATCATCATGACAACAAGCATCACCGTAGTCATGACAATGACAAGTACAAGAATCACAAAGGTGGATACAAGAGTCACCACAATGGAAGTGGAAGTGGTAGTGGAAGCCAGCCTGTCAAGAAGGATCTCAGTCAGGTTGAATGTTTCAAGTGCAATAAGATGGGACATTATGCAAATGAATGCCTAGAAAAAAAATTTGAAGGACCCAACAAGCCCAACCCTTTCCAGAAGGGAAAAGTGAACCACATCAATGTGGAAGAAATCTATGAAGAACCTGATGCTGTTGCTGGTAAGTTCAAACTAAATTCTATTCCAGCACTTGTTCTTTTTGATACTGGTGCATCACATTCATTCATATCAAAAGCATTTGTGGATAGAAATGGGTTTCCAACTGAAAACATTGGGTGTCCAATAAAAGTAAGTTCTCCCGGTGGAGATATGATAGTATGTCTTGAATGCCGTGATCAAGTGATAGAGTTTGGAAAGCATAAGTTTACAGTGAGTCTAATAATCCTAGATTCCCAAGGACTGGATGTAATTTTGGGAATGGACTGGATGACCAAGTATGAAGGAGTACTAGATTGTGCTAATCGTACTGTTGCACTCACAACTCCGGAAAAGAAACGGATAAGATTCAAATCTAACTTTGAATCAAAAGGGAGTAAGCTAAATTCTCTTAAGGGGGTTAGCATAGACAATTTGACAATTGTGAGTGAATATCCGGATGTGTTTCCGGAAGAATTGCCGGGAATCCACCAGATAGAGATGTGGAGTTTCTTATTGACTTGCTACCAGGATCACGACCAATAGCAAAGAGACCATACAAGATGTCAGTTGATGAGTTGAAAGAACTCAAGAAACAACTTGGAGAATAGTTGCAGAAAGGATTTATTCAACCAAGTTCTTCATCTTGGGCAGCACCAGTTTTATTTGTGGAAAAGAAAGATAGAAGTCAAAGGTTATACATAGATTACCATTCACTCAATGAAGTGACTATCAAGAAAAAATACCCTTTGCCTAGAATCAATGACTTGTTTGATCAGTTAGAAGGAGCCTGTGTGTTCTCAAAGATTGATCTCCGGTCAGGTTATTTCCATCTCAAGATAAGAGAACAAGACATACCTTAGACAGCTTTCACCACTAGGTATGGATTGTATGAGTACACTGTAATGCCATTTGGTTTGACTAATGTACCAGCTTATTTCATGAATATGATGAAGAAGGTGTTCATGGAGTTCCTTGACAAGTTTGTTGTCGTTTTCATCGATGACATTTTGATCTACTCCAAGAGCAAAGAAGAGCATGAAGGACATTTGCCTTTGATACTTGAGAAGCTTAGAGAGCATAAGTTGTTTGCCAAATTCAACAAGTGTGAATTTTGGTTAAATGAAGTTGGATTTCTTGGACACGTTGTGTCAGGAGAGGGTGTATCAGTTGATCTCGCAAAAGTGTCAGCTGTAACTGAGTGGGAATCTCCTAAGTTAGTGAAAGAGGTTCGTAGTTTCCTTGGCTTGGTAGGATATTACAGAAGATTTATTGAGAATTTCTGTAAAGTAGCTAAGCCAATGACTGAGTTACTAAATAAAGACAAGAAATTTGCTTGGTCTGAAGGATGTGAGCTCAGTTTCCAAGAATTGAAGAAGAGACTAGTGACAGCACCAGTCTTATGTCTGCCAGACTTGGAGAAAGATTTCCAAGTGTATTGTGATGCATCTCATCATGGATTAGGTGTAGTTCTAATGCAAGAAGGGAAAGTTGTGGCTTATGCCTCGAGACAACTCAAAACTCATGAGGTAAATTACCCTACTCATGATTTAGAGTTAGCCTCTGTTGTCGATGCACTCAAATTGAGGCATTATATTTTGGGAAGGCGATGTGAAGTGTTCACACATCACAAAAGTTTGAAGTATATTTTTACTCAGAAAGAAATCAACAAGAGACAAAGAAGATGGCTAAAACTCATCAAGGACTATGACTTGAGTTTGCAATACCATCCCGATAAAGTAAATGTTGTAGAGGATGCACTAAGCCGTAAGGTATTTGTGAATGGCCTTACTAAGGGAGAGTTGCCAGATGATCTGTATGCCCAATTTAGAGATCTCAGATTAGAGATTGTGCCTGAAGGACATCTCATGTCATTGGATGTTCAACACACTTTGTTGGACAAAATCAAAGAAGCCCAAAAGACAGACAAGGAATTGAAGAGATTAAGGAAAAGATTGGCAAGGGAAAAGCCAAAGGATTCCATGAAGACGAACATGGTACTTTATGGTATGGAAAACGTATTTGTGTTCCACAAGATCCAGAGCTTCGGAAACAGATTTTACAAGAAGCGCACAAGTCACCATATTCCATTCATCCGGGTAACACCAAAATGTACATGGATATGAAGGAAAGATTTTGGTGGAATAATCTCAAGAAGGACATCGCCGAACATATTGCTTTGTGTGATGTATGTAGTAGAGTGAAGGCGGAACATCAGAAACCAGCAGGATTGCTACAACCACTACCTATTCCTGATTGGAAGTGGGACAAGATTGGCATGGATTTCATCACTGGATTGCCAAGGACCAGGTCAGGATATGATTCTATTTGGGTAGTAGTGGATCGCCTAACTAAAGTGTCTCATTTCATACCCGTGAAGACAACCTATACAAGTGCTAAGTTAGCCAAGATCTATATGAGTAGGATTATATGTCTGCATGGAGTACCCAAGAGTATTGTGTCCGATAGGGGAACTCAGTTCACTTCTCATTTTTGAAGGCAACTACATGAGTCATTGGGAACTAGATTGGAATTCAGCACTGCTTTTCATCCTCAGACTGATGGACAAATAGAAAGGACCAACCAGATTCTTGAAGACATATTGAGAGAATGTGCTCTAGATTATGGAGCTAGCTGGGATGAAAGTCTGCCTTACATAGAATTCTCTTACAATAATAGCTATCAAGCCAGTATTGAGATGGCACCATTTGAGTTTCTCTATGGGAGGAAGTGTACCACCCCATTACTATGTAATGGTGTGGGAGAAAGAAATTTGTTCTGACCAGAACTAATCAAAGAGGCGGAAGAGAAGGTCAAGCTAGTTAAGGACAAATTGAAGATAGCACAGTCCCGACAGAAGAGCTATGTAGATCATAAGCATAGAGAAGTCACCTATGAAGTGGGTGATAGAGCTTATCTTAGAGTGTCACCACTTCGTGGAGTGAGGAGATTTGGAGTCAAAGGAAAATTGGCCCCAAGATATGTTGGACCATTCAAGATTCTGGGTCGTAAAGGAGAAGTAGCTTATGAGATTGAATTGCCAGAATCATTGTCTAATATTCACAATGTGTTTCATGTGAGTCAGTTAAAGAAATGCCATCCAGAGATGGAAGAGACTTCTTTGAAGGATACTATACCTTTGGATGAGGTTCAATTGGAGAGTGATCTCACTTATGAGGAAAAACCTATCAAGATTCTTGAGACTATAGAAAGAGTTACTCGAACTAAGACTATCAAATTCTGCAAAGTTCAATGGAACCATCATTCCGAAGAAGAAGCAACATGGGAAAGAGAAGATGATCTTTGGAAAGACCAGCCTCACCTATTTGCTAGCCAATCCGAATCTCGAGGGCGAGATTCACCTTAAGGGGGTTAGATTTGTAACATCCCTAAAATCATGTTTTCAAAGATTTCATATCATCCATGCATGAATAATCATTTAGGGATCAATTTCAAAGTCATTTCAAAGAAAACAGAAGCATTGAGTGCTTATTATTTTATGTAGACAAGCATTGATCCAATTCAACTATCTAGTGAGAGAATATTTGTTTCAAACCAAGATTTGTTTGTTCATAAGTTGGTTTGGTTGAGTTCCAAAGCTTGGACAAAATTTCCAAAAACAAAATATGGTTTTATAACCATTTTCATATATTTATCAAATCTTGTGCTAAGGCACTGTTTATTTTAGAATTTCAAAGGAACCAAGCAAGTCTAGTGAGACAGCATGGTTTTATACTCACAAATATGCAGATTTCACTTTATAAAAATCCAGAAAGATTTGGAATTCAAACACATTTGAATTCATTTGAAAAGTTTTCCTAAAAATTGAATTAGAAAAAGAAAAAGGTTAAGAAAACAGAACTGGGCCAGGCGCTACCCATTCGGCCCAGCAACCAAAGCAGCCCACCCGGGGTTCCCCCTTTCTCTCTGTTTCGCATAGCAGCAACGCGCACCCCATTGACAGCCCGACCCTACCTTGCCCCGTCAGCGTCGTCCCCAATCAACGCGCGCCTGAGCCGCTCCGCCGTTACCTCGCCGCAGTCACTGGCCCGCTTAAATCCCATTGATGCAGGGAGTAATCCTCTCACCCGCCCCGGCTATTTAATCCCCTCCCCTCTTCGCATCTTTCCCCTCGCTCAACTCACTCGCTCCGCCACCATGCTGCCCCTAATTGCTCTCACACCGCCGCTGTACCAACGAGCTCCGGCGACGAAATTCCGGTGAACCAGACCACCCCTGCCCTTCTAATTCAAACGAGCGTGTTCCTAACAACCTTGTGCACCTCCTGACCCCTTTCGTCGGGCCACTCTTTACCCAGGCAGTCGTTCCCGTCCACCTCCGCAAGTGATAGATCCGCTGCTCGACTCCGGCGACACCTCCTGGTAGTTCCCAACCACCCTTTCCTCTCTTCTTGTTACTCACATGTTCGCCAGGCTTGTGCGCATCTAACGGCATCATTATTTTTGCTAGGCGCGGTCTGTAACGTCGCCAATGAAGACGGACAGCCGTACCTGACGACCGACGCTTCTCCGCCGAGCAATAGACGTCGAGTCTGTGCGCCCCTGTCTCTCCCTCGACCACCTTGAGCTCCACTGTAGTCCCGCGAACACGGTAAGCACCTCCACTCCTCCCCGTGCGGCCTAAATCGCCAGAAACCTCTCTGACAGAGCCGCTCCGCCGCATCGCCGCCGCTGGCGCCGCCCATCTGTGGTCGTTTGATCTGTAGCCCTAGGATCTAGATCTAGCGATTAGAATTAGATCTGTAGCGAAGAGGTACGGGCAGATCTGAGCCGTGCGTGGTAAGTTAGATCTAACGGCCCGCGAGTGTGATCCGGTGAGAAATGGTATCAGCCAATCAGGCGCTTCCGCGTGGGTAGTTCTTTGTTTTAAAAATCTGAATTAGATCTATTAGTGATTCAAACATGTAAAATTCATAACTTTTGATCCACACGTTCAAAATTTGTAAAATTTATATCATTAGAATCAGGAGAAAGAATCCTATCTGTTTATACAATGTGTTTAATGTTTTCCCTCTGTAAAAATGGTTATTTTTGCAGAGACATTTGTATGCTTAATTTGAGTATGGAAATTATTTAAAAATGTTTTAAAGAGCAAATAAAGTTTATTTTGAGTATCTTGGTCTTGTTTATGTTTCAGTACTGTATAATTGTCTTGTTTGGTGTAGAAAAAAATCATCACATGGCATTTGCATACATTCATATATTTTTGTTTGTATAATTTGTTATGTGATTTTGGTGCCATTATTTTATGTGTAGATTTTGGTGCAAATAGTGATTGTGGTTGTGAAGATTGTTGCTACTCCCCAAACTATCGAGGCAAGTGGTGCTTCATGTTTTTATCCCTATATTTACCTATGCATTAGAAATATTTTGTATAGGACTTGCATGAATATTTTGCTAAGTATTTATATGCTATGCTTGGGAAATCCTAGTAGTTGTAGAATTGTTAGAATTTCCTCTAAGTTAAGATGCTTACTATTGCCATGCTTAGCCTAGCTAGTAGCAACCAAGGGAGGATTATATATTCATGCTATGTGAAATATTTCTAAGTCATTGACTTATGATTTTGCTAATAAAACAACTAAGTGAATGAAACACCTGGGTGGAATGGAAAGAATGGTTTGTGTTGAGTGGTTACACAAGGCCCATTTCTATGGTTTACCTTGTGTATCTCACTTGTGGAAAGCCACCCATGAACAAAGGGATTTGAGATGCCAAATGTTAAGAAGCTTCTGGTGCAGCCACATGGCATTATGGGCTCTGCCTGGATCACATAGGTTGCAATAACTTAGCCATTTGGACAGTTGGTGGTTGTAGGATGATAGTTTGGAGCGCGTCCATTTGCTCTAAGGGAAGGCTTCTGAAAGGTCCTGTCTTGGTGAAAATCAAGTCTTGTGGGGAAAGTGCACAACCTCTACAGATGGAAGAATCTAAGTACTTAGCCATGTCCCTGGTATTGGACAACTTGAGCATCAAGACATGGAAGCTATCAAGAATCTCCTCATCCCAATTTTCTAAGTTAAAACTTGTGGTTGAACAAGGGTGAAGGTTCACCAATTTCTATTGGTGATTCCTTGGGAAAGTTTTGTCAAAGAAAATCTTAGTGATTTCAACTGATAGGTAAAACCTATTTTGAGCAAAGCAAGCCTAAGCTACACATAGCCAAATTCATGTAGTATCTAGATACTAATATTCTACTAAGGTATCACTTGCCAATACTATTCCAATGTATTGACCCACTGTGGCTGTAACTTGTGATGTTGTAGGTTATTATGATGATGATTAGGGGTTATGAGTCTACACTCAACATGATTACCTGTGGCACATGAAGATGAAGACTTATTTATATTGTTATGGTTAAACTCTTGTATTAGGCCTATGGCCATGGAGTTGTAAAAGACTATGTTTGTCTCTTGAATGATGATGTAATAATGACCTTTGTATCTGTGTACTTCATCTTAAACTGTGGATGCTAGCATTGATCCAGGGACTAGCATTGCAATCACAGGGATCCTTACCTTTAATAGGGAGGGATCTTACACTTTTTGAGTTTTAGGAAGACCAGTGATGAAGTCCATACCAATTTCGTCCCATTTCCACTCAGGGATGCGATGTGGTTGTAAGAGACCAGGGGGCCTTTGATGTTCAGCTTTGATATGACGACAAACGTCACATTCAGCAACAAATCGACCGATATCTTTCTTCATACTAGACCACCAAAATCTTTGACGAAGATCCCGATACATCTTGGTTCCTCTAGGGTGAATGGAAAGAGGTGATTCATGAGCTTCGGTAAGAATTATCTGCTTCAATTCGTCATTGTTCGGCACTACCAGACGGTTACCAAAATAGAGAATGCCTTCATCGTTGATAGAGAAACATTTAGCAACTCCGCTGGCAATGTTTTCTTTAATCATGTCAACCTCAGGATCTTGCCTTTGAGCAGCTTTAATCTGATCCTCTAGAGAAGACTTCACTTCAAGAGTAGAAAGTGATCCACGAGGAACTACTTCAAGATTCAATCGAGCAAATTCCTTATGAAGAGAAGGTTGAGATTGTTTGATCATCAAATTGTTGCAATAAGATTTACAGATCAGCGCATCAGCAACGACATTGGCTTTGCCAGGTTGATAGTTGAGACCCAAATCATAGTCCTTGATGAGTTCCAACCATCTTCTTTGCCTGAGATTCAAATCAGGTTGTGTGAAAAGATACTTCAGGCTCTGATGATCCAAGTATAACTCGCAACGACTACCGAGAAGGTAATGTCGCCATTGCTTAAGAGCATGAACAACGGCTGCAAGCTCAAGATCATGAGTTGGATAGTTGTTCTCATGTGGTTTTAGCTGACGGGAGGCATAAGCCACCACATGCCCATCTTGCATCAACACACATCCGAGACCTTGGTGGGAAGCATCGCAGAAGACAACAAAGTCTTTACTGGTGTCGTCAAGAACTAGCACCGGAGCAGTTGTTAACTTGGTTTTCAACATTTGGAAGCTTTCTTCAGCCTTATCGGACCAGTTGAACTTCTTATCCTTCTTAAGAAGATCAGTCATCGGCTTTGCAATCCTGGAGAAGTTCTTGATGAATCGACGGTAATAACCATCCATCCCGAGAAAACTTTGGACATCCTTCGCGGGTTTAGGAGACTCCTAGTCGAGGATAGTTTGAACCTTATCGAGGATAACAACAACCCCTTGAGCGGAAACAACATGACCAAGGAATAGGAGCTCTTGTAACCAGAACTCACATTTCGAAAACTTGGTGTAGAGACGATGTTCTCGGAGTTTTGTCAACACCAAACAGAGACGTTCAACATGCTCTTCTTCAGTCTTGGAATAGACCAGAATATCATCGATGTAAACCACGATGAACTTGTCAAAATACTCCATGAAGACAGAGTTCATAATCCACATGAAAGTGTCTGGATCATTGGTAAGACCAAAGGACATGACGGTATACTCGTAAAGACCGTAACGAGTGGTGAAAGTAGTCTTTGGAATATCTTCCTTACGGATCTTTATCTGGTGATACCCTGACCTCATATCCATTTTGGAAAAGACAGTGGCACCACTTAACTAATCAAATAGATCGTTGATCCTAGGGAGAGGATACTTGTTCTTGATAGTCACAACATTGAGTGGGCGATAATCCACAACCAGACGCAGTATATTGGTATCCCGCTTCTTGACAAAGATGGTAGGAGATCCCCAAGAAGATATGCTGGGCTGAATGTATTCTTTTCCTTCTAACTCCTCTAATTGCTTCTTCAACTCCACACGCTCATGAGGAGGCTTACGGTAGGGTCTTTTAGAAATAGGAGCAGTTCCAGGAACTAACTCTATGACGAACTCCACACTTCGATCAGGTGGAATACCAGGCAACTCCTCAGGAAAGACGTCCGGAAACTCACAGACCACGGAAACATCTTGGATCTCTAAGGGAGGTAAAACTTCAAGGGCATAAAACTCTGCTTCAGGAATTGAAACAACTGAAGGAGATAGTGACCCTATGGTCCAGTACTTGACTGTTATGCCAGCAGGACTAGTCAGAGTCACGGACTTGGTTGTACAATCGAGGATGGCTTGATAACGGGTTAACCAGTCCATGCCCAGAATGATGTCAATATCAGTTGACTTGAGGGCGATCAAGGAAGTGGGGAAAAGGTGAAATGCAACTTCGATTAGATTCCCATGACTAACCATGGTGGAACGCCAAGTAGAACCAGGAGATTGAACTAGCATGGGAACAGACAACCCCTCAAAACTTATCCCATCCATTTGAGCAAAAGCTTGTGTCAGGAATGAATGCGATGCCCCAGAATGAAACAAAACTTTTGCTAGAATTTGATTTATTCGAAGCGTACCCATGATGACCCTTGGATCTTCCTGAGCCTCCTCAGCGGAGATATGGTTCAAGCGTCCTCCTCCAGCACTTGGATACTTGTCATTCTTCTCTGGTGGTTGTGCCTTCTCAGCAGCACTCTTTTGAGGACAGTCTCTTGCATAGTGGCCAGGCTGGCGATAGTTGAAATATATGAGTCCTGATCTAGTACCAGCAGCAGGATGATTTGAGCCACCATCATTGCTTGAAGTAGCATTCAGACGAGGAACATATCCAGAAGTCCTTGGAGTATAAGGAGCACATGGCACATCACTGTAAGGCACAAAGACACGACGCTTCTTATTACCAGAACCAACCTTGTTGTACCCCTCCTGAGGACGCTTACGAGTTTCTTCATACTCCACTTTTCCACTCTCGGCCTTCATAGCCTTGTTGACTAGACCTTGGAACAGAGCTTTATTCTTAGCATCAGTGGAGACCTCTTCAGTAGCATAGTAGTCAAGACGATTGAAGTTGCCCTGGTAATCACACACGGAACCAGTGCCCTGCTTAAGCTTGAGGAACTCCTCCCTCTTCTGATCCATCAGACCCTCCGGAATATGATAAGCTCGGAAGGCTTCAGTGAACTCTTGCCATGTAACAACATGTTGAGATTCTTCCATAGCCAAGAAATTTTCCCACCAGGATTTAGCTGCTCCCTCCAGATGATAGTCCGCATCAAGTGGCTAAGTGGAATAGCTGAACACTGGCGGAGTGAGACGTGTGAAGTCCTTGATACCAACTTGATTGTTTTCTGACATTGAGTAGTGTTGCGCTCAATCCTTTCAAGGACCCTCATGTTGTCAGCACGGTTGGTTTCATACATGGCCATGAGTTGAACCATGGACGGTGGTGGAGGAAGGTTGGAAGATTCACCCTCATTTGCAACACCACGTGCGTGAGAACGAGTACGGGCACGAGAGGTATCACCCATCCTAAAAGATCAAAGAAAAGGTTAGACCGCGGATTCAAAGATACCAGACGGAAATATGAACAAAGATTATTTGATACAAATGTATCATCTTATAAAGCATGGTAGTATCAAAGCATACTAATGTATACACTAACCAGCTGACTTACAAACCATGACAATGGAATGCTGAGATGTTACACACAAAGCAAAACTGAGATATCTTAGAACTCTGAGATTGGCAACCAAGTACGGAGTAATTTTAGAGAAACAACCCCAAAACCACGATCCTAAAAGTTTTGAGATATAAGGTAAGGAATGAAAACCTTTTCAACCAAATAAGGTAAGAGAAACTCCAGCATCAGAAACACGCCAGAGAAGGAGTAAAAATAATCCTAGTCAGAGTTTCTGCAAACAGTTTTTAACTTTCAAATAGTTTTGTCAACTTGTAGATGTAACATCGACCAATAAAAGGGTTTCATACAGGCAATCCTGCTCTGATACCAAAACCTGTAGCACCCCCGGGGTTAGGGTTAAACTAACCTCAGATCACCATCTAAGATAAGTTCAACACCCAAACATGGAAGATCACAATACGATTCAGTAACATTACAGAACAGAGGGATTCAACATCATAAGTTTAAACTCTTAGCAGAGTGAGATATTAGAGTTATTACAAACCAGAGGTCAGAGACCCAACATTTCATCACACAACGAAAGAAAATTATGTTGTTCTACACAATAACTTAGCAAAAGGCGTAAGAGGCCATAAACAAAAGCGACGACCATCCCATAGTCCTCAAGCTGCTACCTGGGACCCCCAACTACTCGTCGATGTCAACATAGAAGCCACCTTCAGTTGCAACCGGATCCTCTGTAGAAAACAACAATGGTGCAAGGCTGAGTACGAGAATGTACTCCGCAAGACTTAGATAACCTAGTATCTACATGCTCTGGCTAAAAAGGCTTTATCTAAATTTTCTTTTGCGGAACGCGATCTTTATTTGTAAACAAGAGAGAGAAGATGCTCGTCTACTCAGAATCCTTATAAGGGGATAAGATAGCGACTTCTTCATCTTGTTCATCACATCTTGGTAACCACCATGTCGTGGTGGTGGCACGACAGATGCCATGGGTAGGCTTAAGTTGGGGGCCGAATGGGTGCTTGTGGTCACCGGGGCGGGAGTGCACGGTCGAGCCATGCATGAATAACAAGAAGAACTCTCCACACTTGACAATTTGATTGATACCCCAAAGATTACAAGTGCTCTTTGAGCTGTATTGGCTTGAGTACGCAACCCATGTTCCCTACTTGGTCCAACCTTTCTCTACTCCTGCTATGCCCTCCCTTATATAGGCAGTGCTAGCTAATACCCCTTTGGGTTCTAGGGTTTACTGTTTGGATCTTGGTCCCTACAATATGGGCCGGGTTAAGGGCTTGCCTTAAGCCCATAGGCCCGGTCCATAAAGCTTGACAGCTAACGGTCTTCTGGTACGTTGCTTCTGGTTCTTTTTGGCGTCTCGCTGTTACTTTGTACGTCAGCGCTTGCTTTGGGCGTCACCCGGCTCCTTTTGTGTCACCCGGCGTCGCCCTTCTGTTTTGACCACGCTTTACCATGGTCCTTCCCGAACCTCACTCGGAAAGGTGCCACGCGTCCTTCTTGACTCGGCCCTTCCTCGGTTGACTCGGCTCGTTGGTTCCTCCAAGGGTTACAACTTTGTCCTATTTGGGCCGAGATAGTTTGTATCTCGGCTTTCATGCTTATCTTACCCGGCCTGGTTCATTTTTTACTCGGAGCCAACCCAGCTGCGCTATGTTTCCCCTCTTGTGACCCTACCGGGGGTTATCCCCACGACATTAGTCCCCGAAGCTGGTGAGGTCTAGCAGTTCAAGTTGTTAGGCGTCTCCAGGTTCCTTTTATGTGAATGGAACTTAGTTTTTGTCTTTATCCGTTGCAATTTCGCACTTTGCCGGGTTAGTCTGACAATTTCGGGTCAATTCTTTGACTTCTTAGCTCATTCTTGCCTCGAGCCGAGTTACTTTGGCCATGTCCGGGTCATTTTCGGCGCACTTTAGTCACTGACAGCTAGTAATCATGATTACTTGCCTCAATTTTTGTTCCAAGTTCTGGCGGCACAGTGATGGCTGCGCAGTTATTCCCCGTCACTGTGGCAGTCCCATCGGTCTGCGCCTCTTGTCCTTCCAGCCGTGACGTGGCACTGGATTTTTCGTGTATCTTTGGCTACGTGGCGCTCGCTGACTGGCTTTCCCGGTACGGTACACGGCCACACGCTGGCCGCACGACACAGTTAGATCCCACAACGGGGTTTTTTACTACCCTTAAGTAGGGGTTGGGGGTTTCCACTTCCCCCATGCCAGTTCAGTTTCCTTAGCCTTTCTTCTTCCTCGCGCCTGCAAGATTGAACTGCCTCCTTTGCGGTTCCTTCTTCCTCTTGCTCCTGTGCTGCAATTGCCCCTGTCCTCCTTTGATTCCAGCACGGGTCCTCGCTGTTCTAAGCCTCTCCTTACCGAGGAGGAGACAGACTCCGACGACCTCATGGATGCTCGCGATGGTGCTGATGGTGCTGAGGAGCAAGAGATTCTTGCCGGCGAGCGTGGAGGCTGGGAAGGCTCAGAGGTCTCCATCGAGGAAGTGGAGTGGCACCGCTCCACTAGATGCATTCCGCTGCAAGTGGATTGCCGCCTCCCTTCCGGTGAGATCTCCCCCAAACCTCAAGATGGCGAGCGGGTAGTTTTCCTTTCCCACTTTGAACGTGGTTTTTCTCTTCCTGTGAGCACTTTATTTTCCTAGTTTCTTTCTACCTTTCATCTGCAAACCCACCATCTTCCTACCAATGCGATTGGCTCTCTCTCTTGTTTCATCTCTGCCTGTGAGGCCTATCTTGGAATTTGGCCCACAGTTCCTTTGTGGGCCAAGTATTTTGGCTTTAAAGTTCAGGTTGTTCCCCAGCCTGGTGCTCCTCGATCCGAGAAGAGGCCGACCCTGTGTGGTGCTGCTAGCATCACCCCCAGGAGAGATTCTATCTTTCCTCGGGTTACCGGCATTGACTCCTGCAAGAAGTGGCATAGAACCTTTTTCTATGTCAAAAACAGTGGGTCCACCGATAACATCCGGCTCCCCCTTTCTCGGATGAGGTTCCCCACAAGAAGCATTGGCAGCTTGACCCGCGCGACCAAGACGCTGCGGTAAACGAGGCTAACGCAATCCTGGAAAGGTTGCTGTCGCTGGATGAGAAATTCCATCTCGCTGACTTCGACCTCATGTGCACCTTTGTGTCTCGCCGGGTTAGCCCCATCCAAGCGAGGAGCCACAAGATGTGCTTCATGAGTGGCTCTCACGGTCCCACTCGGCACTCCACTAAGGAGCTCACCCACGACTCCATTTCCTGCCAGGTAAGCTCAATCTTCAAATTGAACTTGGCGGATGATTGGGCTTGGAGATGCCCACCGTTCAGCCGGGTCAGGCCTGTTACCTGGGTAAGTTTTCCAAATCTCTTCTTGCCGAGTTGGCTTTATCTCTTTTGCCACTCTTAGTTTAGTTCTTGTTTCTCATTCTGTTTGTCTTTCGCAGAATCTCCTTCACCAGGTTGATGATAGTATTGTCCCTCCTGCTGGTTATCATGGGGATCGCTCTGACTCGGATGAGTTCGAGTATGACCTGGAGTGCTTCATGCCCATCCCGCACACTGCGGCTGCTTCGGCTTCAGGTAAGAGTAAATCTCGCAATCCCTTACAAGACTGGTCTGACGATGATGAGGATGATGATTGTACAATTTTGAAGGTATATGCCTTGTGAGCTTAACCTTTTTGCTTATCCGAGTAAGCCCGTTATTTACTTTTGCAGCTGGCCAGGTACATGACATCCCTCCTCTCGCCGTGGGCGGAGTCGGCAAGATTCGCGTCGCTAAGCCGAAGCGACGTGGAACCTCCTCCAGCACTCAGCCGGCTAAGAAGAACAAGCCCAGTGCAGCAGCTCCTGCTGCCTTTGCTACTGCCAGCCTGGGTGAGACTCATCAAGCTGCTGGGCGCCGAGTCACGCGCCGAGTCATCCGCGACCCGGTTGTCACCGGGTAAGTTTTTGCACCTTTCCTTTTCTATTATTTCCTTTCTCATCACTTCTGTTCTCTTATATATATCTTGTTATTTTCAGGGATGCACCTTTGAAGGCGAATCAGGATTCTTCTAGCATTGCCTTGCCGCTTAGGCCTGCACCCCCTCCAACTGACTCGGCGGCGCCGAGTCCTGTCCGGGTTGAGGCTCGCACTGTTGAGGCTCATGCTTCTCTGTGTTAGTCAGACCCGGTGGATCACTCGGCTAGCGACCCTGTCGCTGGTCAGGAGAAACTTCCTGATCTTGGTGCTCACAAGTCTGGCACCAAGAAAACCTCTGCCACCTGTTCCTCTGGCATCATCCCTCAAGCTGATGTGAATGAACAACTTCCTGATCTTGGAGCCAACAAAACTGTTGAGCCCAGTCAGGGGGCTCCACGTCCTTCTTCAAATCCTTCTGCTCGCTCTTCAGTTCTGTCAAAAGGCCAGACCCAGCCTAAGGCTTCTGGTTCTACTCGCCCCTTTGGCCCCACTTGCTCAAAGAGGCTATCCATGCATTTCACATGCTCTGGCCGGATGAAGACCCACCCGAACTCATCGAACCTCTCGCCGACATACTTCTCCTTACTGAAGACTGGCTAGACCAATGGCGCGAGTCGGCCGGCCGGGCTGCAGCGGATAAGGTTCTCTCCTTCGTGCTTTCATGGTACGAGGACATCAACCTTGATGTTCTTGCTCGCATAAGGGGAGATGGCAAATGGTTGAACGACCCGGAGCTGATCAAGAAACGCCAGGAGCGAGCTTATGCTATGACTGAGTACACCATGGTGCACGCTAGGTGTGAAGGGCCTAGCTTGCTCGACCTTGGTGAGACGCTCGTCGAAGTTCCTGCTGAAGAAGATGGCCGAGTTAGATGATCCAGATGACATGGCCGTAGATGCCCCTCACTCGGCCGATGCTCCAAGCACTCCTGGTTCCAAGAATGCTCCTCCGAGTTCTCCTGCTCCTTAGGCCAACAAATACTCGAACTTTTATTAGATCCCTGGTATGCCGGGTACAGATGTAACGTACATTGAACTCAAAGTTTGATTATGTGCCTTTTAATAGGGTTGATATGTTTGCGTTATGCTCTTAGTGCGAATCACTCAAGGAAAAGTCCCCGAGTTTCATTTTGCCGTGTCACCTTTCCTTGCCTTTGGCCCTTGTCTACCATTTTTCGGCGTTCGACATTAGGATCTCAAAGTACGAAGGATTTAGTTAGAGGATATGAAACTTGGATAACTTGGCCAAGATTACTCGACACATAGTATAACACAACCTGCAGAGAGTTAGGCACAAACTAAAGCCGACTCGCGTTTCTCCCTTGTACTTATCCGGCGTTCGTGTTTACCCGTCTCAGATGTTTTTATCTTGCTTTCCATGAAGCCGTGTTTTCGGACAACATCATAGTTGAAGAGTTGATTTCTTTCGAGTAAACACTACTTGTTCCGAAATAAATTCCGGGTATCATGCCAGCCGACGTAAAATAATTGAAATGGAAAGCCTAAGGGGTAGTCCACGAGTCAGTTTTTCGAATCATACCATTTTATTATTAGCACATAGCCGGCAAACACATCCGACATATGAGAGTTCGAGTGATACATGCACTGCTTCTCCTAAGTGTAGAAGGGACGAAGCAGTGCCACATTCCATGATCTTTTGGTTTCATCTCCTGACCTATCCGCCTTGTTCTTTTGCGCTTCACGAGCGTCTATGAGATAGTAGGAATCATTATGCAATGCTTTGCTTACAATGAATGGACCTTCCCATGGAGGTGATAATTTATGCATTCCAGCTGTGCGCTACACCAACCATAGCACCATATCTCCTTCTCGAAAAACACGAGGTTGCACTTTCCGGCAATGGTGGCGTCGGAGATTTTGTTGATATATAGCAGATCTGGAAAATGCTAGTTCCCTTGATTCTTCGAGTAAATCTACTCCATCTTCTCGGGCCTCTTTTACCTCGGCTTCCGAGTATTGCATTATCCTTGGAGAGTCATATTTTATGTCGGCAGGCAAAACTGCTTCAGCCCCATATACAAGGAAAAATGGCGTATAACCAGCTAAAGCTCCACAGTACTGAGGGTAGTTCCTCTAGCCAACAACCAGGTGATCTCTGGAGTGGTTCCATTAAGAGGGGTTTTATCCCGGACAAAACTAAGCCATTAGCCGTTCAACTTGTTCATTTGATTCTGGATGGGCAACTGACGCTACGTCGAATTTAATTCGGTGTTTTCCACAGAAGCGAGCAAAAGCACCTTCGGCAAAGTTTGTGCCATTGTCAGTGATCACACTGTGCGAGTAACCGTATCTGAGGATTATATCCCTTCGGAATGTAAAAGCTGTTTTGTCGTCCAATTTCTTGATTGGCTTCACTTCTATCCACTTGGTGAACTTATCGATCATGACCAAGATATGAGTCATGCCTCCCCTTGCTGGTTTGAATGGTCCTACCATATCCAGGCACCACACTGCAAAAGGCCACGTGATTGGTATAGTCTTTAATTCAGACGCTGGTAAATGTGACTTGGACGCATAGTGTTGACAACTACTGCATTTCCCGACTAACTCTTGCGCTTGTGCCAATGCGCTTGGCCAGTAGAATCCATGTCAGAACGCCTTGTCTACCAACGCTCTTGATGACGCATGGTGCCCGCACTCTCCCTGATGGATATCCAACAAGATCTCCTGGCCTTGCTCTAAGCTGATGCAACGCTGCAATACACTTGTCACGCTTTGTTTGTATAGTTCCTTGTTGATTATGGTGTATGCTTTTGCCCTTCGTGTTGTTTGCCTTGCCAACATTTCGTCACTCGGCAAGGTTCCATCCTTCAAATAACTGAATATTGGATGTGCCCACGTTGGTATTAGTGGTTCCGGGTCTGCTTCAACATCCATGTCCATTGGTTTCGCCGACATATGCTCTGCCGACATAACCTGAGGAGTCCCTGAGTGTGATTCGGCTACCCCTGAGGTGAACGGATCAGTCCCCGAGTGACTTGAACCTACCCCTGAGTCGATATCCATTGGCACTGCCTCTGATTCCTGACTCTCCGGGATGAACCTGATTGATTCGGACTCTAGTGACGGGTTGATCGACGGCTTCCTGAGATGCTCCAATGCTAACCCTGGTGGTATTGCTTGTCTAGATGACCCTAGCTTGGATAACACATATGCTGCCTCATTTCCTGCTCTAGGAATGTGATGAAATTCGCAACCGTCAAAATATCCCGAAATTTGCTGCACGTGGAAGCGATATAACTCCATCTTTGCGTCCAGTTCGTCCAAATGTCCAGTTGCTGAATCACCAAATCCGAATCGCCAAAACACATGATTCTTTTGATACCAATTTCCTTGGCTACTTTAATGCCATGGACGAGTGCTTCATACTCGGCAATGTTGTTAGAAGCAGCAAAATGAATCTACAAGACATACCTCAATTGATCCCTCTTTGGAGATGTGAGCACTATCCCGGCGCCCAGACCCATTCTCGTCTTGGACCAGTCAAAATGCATTTTCTAGTATTTTGGCTTTTGTGGTGGTGGCACGACAGATGCCATGGGTAGGCTTAAGTTGGGGGCCGAATGGGTGCTTGTGGTCACCAGGGATGGAGTGCACGGTCGATCCATGCACGAAGAACAAGAAGAACTCTCCACACATGACAATTTGATTGATACCCTAAAGATTACAAGTGCTCCTTGAGCTGTATTGGCTTGAGTACGCAGCCCGTATTCCCTACTTGGTCCAACCTTTCTCTAGTCCTGCTATGCCCTCACTTATATAGGCAGTGCCAGATAATACCCCTTTGGGTTCTAGGGTTTACTGTTTGGATCTTGGTCCCTACAATATGGGCCGGGTTAAGGGCTTGCCTTAAGCCCATAGGCCCGGTCCATAAATCTTGACAGCTAACGATCTTCTGGTACGCTGCTTCTGGTTATTTTTGGCGTCACGCTGTTACTTTGTACGTCAGCGCTTGCTTTGGGCGTCACCCGGCTCCTTTTGCGTCACCCGGCGTCGCCCTTCTCTTTTGACCACGCTTTACCATGGTCCTTCCCGAACCTTACTCGAAAAGGTGCCACGCGTCCTTCTTGACTCGGCCCTTCCTTGGATGACTCGGCTCGTTGGTAACTGCAAGGGTTACAACTTTTTCCTATTCGGGCTGAGATAGTTTGTATCTCGGCTTTCATGCTTATCTTACTCGGCCGTTCTTACCCAGCTTGGTTCATTTTTTACTCGGATTCAACCCAACTGCGCTATGTTTCCCCTCTCGTGACCCTACCAGGGGTTATCCCCCCGACACACCAGCTTCATCAGAACTTCCCATCTAGGATCACCCCCTCAACCCAGAGGAAGCATCCCTAGGCACACGTGGATCAACAAATTTTTCTTAGGTTATAGTTCTCTATGATCATCACGTCCGTTCCCAAGTCGTTCATAACCGTGAACACGACTTTTCGAAAAGATTAATACCCTATAGGGGTGTACAACTTTACCCACACGTACCAACCAACTCTTAATGCCAAATTATTAGCCCTCTTTCTTGGAAGGCCGGCAGAGGGTGGTTGACCACGACCTTTACCTTGCTTTCGCCGAGACCATGAGTCACGCAATAAGTATGGTTCCGTCATAACGGGTGAAATCCCGAAGCCGGTACTTAAAGATGTGAGGCGAGGTTGGTTTACCAGGGGCGCTACCTACCCCCAAGCAACCGCGGCCATGCTTCCCTACCTCTTATGATGCACCTCCTTCACCTCCTCATTTAGAAAAGGTTTTTAATGCATATGCCAAATGGAAATCCCAAACTATGTGACTCATGGAATCTACTAGGCAAGTTAGTCAATCGAGGGGTTCCCATAGCCCCGTGTGGTTGTACGCTCATCTTGGATCAAGAGGCAAGAACTCAGGTCCTATTGGTGGCGAGCATGGGACTACAAAAACCACACCCAACATGGCCTCCCATGCAAGCCTTAGCATATTTAGTTAACTCCTTCGAGAATGCCACCAACTCCTATCTTTCTAGATTCTCCGGCATCTCTGATACATAGTTCGGATGGATCAGACATTGATACTATGCATGGCTAAGCTGTCGATCTCAGAAGCTCTTAGCAACGCTCATGTGCCAGACCTAGGTATGCTAGGAGCAGTGGATCAGGAGTTTAAGTCTACAACAGGGAAACTATGCAGCAGATAGGTAACCCTAACTACTGACAAAATACCACAGTGGAATCGTGTGCATCATAGCGAGAAAATAATATACTTTGTAAAAGTAGGTTCAGAATGAGAGGCTACGCTTGCCTTGTCCGTCAGTAGACAGGTACGGATCTTTGGTGTTGTTGACTTCAGCTTCGGTTTCGGATCCTATCGCGATGAACCAATACCGGAAAGGAAAGCGACAATCAAGACATGGCATAATGCAATGCACAATCAATATGAATGATATGCCAAGTTAATAGTGTTGAAATGAAACCCTAAGGCATGGTTGGTCGCTTTAATCGGGGTCCGAGAGGTCCAAACCCTAGAACAAGGGAATCCTCGGAATCGCCTATGGGGTTCAATTAGTTCTTCTAATTAAACTTGTCTTGAAAGTTGGTTAACAATGTATGATTAAAGTATAATTAGTTATTTCTCATTTTTCTAAACATTTTGATATATTATTTGTATTTTTCCGATTTAAACTCAATTAGTTATGAATTTCTCAACTTTCAATTCATTTTAAATTATTTTCTAACTTGGGCCCACATGTCATAGTTTTATTCATTTCTGAAAATATTTATTGAAATTGTTAAAATGCTGACAAGGGTGGCCCACAGGTATTTATTTATATTCTAGAAATAATTACAAAACATTTAATAAAAAGAAAAAGAAAGTTACTGCGCCAGCATGACGTCATCCTGATGTCAGGGATCTAATCCTAACTTTTCTCACCGAGGATTTTACAAACCCAAGGACTGAGAGAGGGGCCCCAGGGCCACCTCATCTAGCCACGCGGCCGAGCCTCGTCAACAGGCCACGCTAGGCCACGTCGACGCCACCTAGACGCCACGCTAGGCTCGCCGGAGACGCGTCAGCAGCGGTGGTTGGCGGCGCTAGAGGCAAGAGGGGACGCGTGGAGAGGTGGGTTCGAACGAGGACTGTAGGGCAAACCTAAAGAGGGCGGCGCCGCCGGTTATTGGTCACCGGAGTACCCTCCACGACGACGGACGACGGCAGTGCTTGCAGATCGGTGGCGCGGCGTCGGCACAGAGGGAGAGGAAGCAAGCGGAGGGTGCCTTGAGCACTAGAGGCTCACCACGATGCTCGCAGGAGGGTTGGGGAAGCCAGGCGAGGCCGGGGTCAACGGTGAGGCGAGCGGCGGAGCACGTCGGGGTCGGGGAAGAAACAGTCGATGGCGACGGATCACGACGCCCCTCGTTGATTCCTTCTGCAGGAGGGTGGAGTGAAGCGAGGAGGAGCTGATGGCGGTGTCGGATGGGCTCGAGGAGGCCAGCACCTGCGACTAGCCGGCGGCCATGGCGTCTAGGGTTCGAACTGGTGCTGTCCAGAGGAAGAGAGAGAGCGCGCGAGGGAAGTGAGAGGATAGGGTTGAGAGGAGGTCGTGGCGGAGGTCTTATCCTCGTCTCTGGGGGCGGCGGAGCATTGTAGCGATCGACGGCGATGGACAGCGGCGACGAGGGAACACAGGTGCTTGCCGTCGTCGTCGAAGACGACAAAGCGAAGCGGTACGCGGCAGGGCCTCTGCTGGGCTGCTGGTGGGCCGGTAGCGGGCGTGCGGAGCAGCAGGAAGAGGGAGACAGAAGATAGGCCAGCCTGATTTGCTCTCTGGCTCTATTTTTTTTAACAGAAAATTTTCCTTACTGTTTTGAATAATTCAAAGATACAAGACTTTGTTAGAAATATTTGAAATATTTCAGGGGCCCTATTAATCCTTTTGGGCTCTAAACATTATGTGACTTTCAAAATTCAAACTATTTGAATGGGGTTTCAAAGAGAGGGGAAGAAATTAGGGTTTTGAATTTGCATTCTTAAACCACACCCTTGAACTTATGCATATATTTTATTGATTTAAACAGATGCATGCAATGCTTAGGTACTAATTACATATATACAAACTTGGGTTGTTACAATGGCGGCGACAGGCGATGGTACGACGAAGCCGACGAGCACCACCTATGTTCCCCAGAGGGCCTGGTGTTGCGCAAGTCCACGGTGGTCGAATCCACCGGTGGCGACCACAATCCAGCGGCGCTAGAGCTGCTGGAAGAGGAAAGCGATTCCCTCAAAGGGGACTGGCGTGGCTCGGACATTACGGACCGCGACATCAAGGAACTACTCTTTGAGGGATACCTCCCTGCGACGGAGGGGCTCGTCTAGCGGGCGGCGCCGGCCGGCAAGGTAACCCTTTCTCCCCAAGCCGGAGAGAAGGTGTACCTCAAGGCCCAATTGGTACACAGCGTTTCCTTGGCCATCTCCAATTTCTTTCTAGCTGTCCTTAGCCATTATCGAGTACAGCCTCAGAACCTCTCCCCCTTAGCATCCTTGCTCTTAGCAACTACACGACTATCTATGAGGGTTACTTAGGGATTAGTCCTAGGCTAGATCTCTTTATTTATTTCTTCACCATCAAGAGGGAAGGCAGAGCCGGCAAGGACGAGCTCACGAACCGTGGGACAATTATTTTTAAGATCCATCCTGGCAGGCGGTTCCCCGACATCGTCGGCCATGAGTCTTGCAAGAACTGGCAACGGACGTACTTCTACGGCCCAGATATCCCTCTGGCCGGCTGAGAAGAAACGTATCCGGACTTCATCGACGGATCCACTGTCGAAGCCCCGACATGGAGATCCTAGGCCACCCATCCCTCTGACAACGAAGCCTCCCGCGCAATTAGGCGGATAGAGTGGTAAGTAGACACGGATCTGACCATGTTGGACCTAGCCATGTGGTAGTTCGTCAGGAGGATCCATCCTCTGCAGCACCGCTCCAAGCCGATGCACGAGTACTCTAAGGAGAGGAAGGATAGCCTCCGCATCTTCGTGGAAAACTTCTCGAGTGACTCCGTCAAGCTCCGCCTCAAGGACATTGTCAAAGTGAAGGATAGGAAGCGTGGCTTCGCCATCACCTACGACATGTTCGAGGAGAGCAAGTGCCCAAAGGTACCTGTTTATTTTCCATGTATGACATATACTCCAGTTCTTCCGTGTAACCATTACCATCTCATCTAACACTTTTGGGATTTCACTTGACATCTCAGCAGTCTAGATGAGGATAGCATGGCTGTCCAAATCTATGAACAGAAGGTGAAGGAAGTCACCGTCGTGTCGGATGACGATCCACCTCTGAAGCTGCTGACGGAGGCAAGAAGAAGAAGACGGAGGGTGGAGCCTCCAAGATGTCGACTGCCGCCCTGGAGGCGGAGAAAAGAAAGGTTACCAGGATTCCTTTTGCCAAAGCACTCCCTGTTGTGTAAGCCTCTTTCTCTCCGACATTTGTCCATTTCTCGTCGTATTCCTGTACTTATACTTTTTGCATGTTTTAGGAAGAAGGCCAATACTAGTTTGAAGAAGACCTCCAAAACTTGGGGGCTTCTATAAATATTAAAGATATGTTGCATCGTGACGTGTCTCCCCACGCATCTCCCGCTATCGCCCCTGTCACTCCCAGCGTCCATCCTACACCTGCTCCGACAAGCTCACAGGCCAAGGATGCATCTGGACCTTCCACCATGGAAATGGACTCAAGTGCCTCCGCGGAGCTTGCCGTCGTCGGTGAATAGGCAACGCAAGAAAGCACCGCAACTCAAATGGCTGTAGCTCCGGCTAAGGATGTCATCGGTAGTGGTAAGGCGGTGGTGGTGGGTGGGACGTCTGCTGAAGACGGCTCTTCCGCACCCAGGACAACCAAAGAATTCCCGAAGATAGTCTTCCTGGGGCTCACGCCGAGCATCTCCTCTTTGGTTCCTGGTGCAGTGCCGACATCTCCAACCTGTGGTCTTGAGGAGCTTCTCCGACAAGCAGATATCTTGCAAGGAAACAGCCTTTCCTTCGGCAAGTTGCTTGCTGAGAGCGCTACCAACCTCAAGATCATCGCACTTGTAAGTTTTATTTGCCTTTTGCATTTCATATGAGTATCCCACTGTAGCCCCCGAGGATTTATACGGAAAACCATAGGCCTTTGCATCTAAATTCTCTAAGAGGGACTAAGCTAGAAAACTCCTCACTGTAGCCCCCAAGTATTTAGTTTGAATGAATTATTTCGACTAGATACTTTCAGAGTAGCATACGCAGTGTTTGTAAATTTCGATAATGTATCCCCCAAGTCTCTAGTTAAAAAACATTAAAGAAAGACTAAGCATATGACTGAGTGTACAAACTTTATACTGTAGCCCCCAAGCTTCTAGTTGAAAACTGAATCATTTCCGACTAGATGCTTAAAGAAAGATCAAGCATATTACCAAGTTAAAAACTCTCACCGTAGCCCCCAAGCCTCTATGTGTATAGTTATCCGGCTAGATGCTCCAAGTAGACTAAACAACTTTAAATTTTCTATCCATAGAATGAGAATGCTCGGAGAGGCGTGGCCAACAAGAAGTTCCAGAAGATGCGTGCAGATTTGGAAGCCGAAAAGGGTAAAACTGCCTTCTTGAAGGATCGAATCACCAAGAGCAAGAGTCTGTTTTTCCTTTCGTTTTCGTATTCCGACTTGGTCTTGTGCCAACATGAAGGGATACGGGTAGGGTACACTAGCGCAAATCAAAATTTTCTACCACGTAAACCAGGATTACTATTGTCATAGATCACTGGATTACCACTAGACGCGCAGTTGCGGAACTTGATGAAGCACGTTGAGGCAGTGCAGACGATCTACGACTCCTCCTCGTTCTCGTCCCACGAGCTGCTCCCCTTGCGCGGCTCGTCCAAACGCTACAGATGCAGCGCCTCCGAGGTATCCACACGTACAGGGTGGAAGCGTCAGACGCTGGACTGCTAGGTCCGCGCGCGCGACATAGGCATGAGGAGTGGCGGCTGGCTGGAATGGTCTAACCCTGGTCAGCTCGCCCCACCCTCTCTTATATAGGCATCCCTAGTGGGCTTCTACATTAGCAGCCCATTAGTAGCCTAAGCCTGGTCTAATTCGGATCTAATCCTCATTAGGCTTCTAGCCCCTTAAGTGTGTGACCCTATAGGTTCATATACGTGTAGACATGACACGAATACACTTATTCTATCAATAGTTGGTAGCGGCCTCTAGCAAGACATGCCAACTCCTAAACGCATACAAAGATCATATCGCATGAACCATCACAAGGTTTAGTACATGTCTTTCCCTTTGCCTCACAATATTTGGTCTAGCTCCAAGCTGACCTCTCTTTCTCGATACAGTAACTCAGAATCCCTTTACTAGGTTAACCCTTAACCTTATGTAGCACGGCCATGCATTTCTGGATCCGATCACTCGAGGGGCCCAGAGATATCTCTCTCAAGTAGAGAGGGGCAAATCCCATCTTGATTGACCATGCCTTGCAGCATGTTTCAGGACAAACCCGAAAGCTACCTTTATAAATACCCAGTTACGGAGTAGCGTCTGATAGCCCTAAAGTAGGTCGATCCACATCTCAAGTACATGCGAAAATCTCAGGTCCAAGGACAAATCGTACACGATGTGTAGAGAGAGAGCTGCAACTAATTGCCAGTCTCAAGTTGTGTCAGTCCAACCCCATGTTCATAACATGTGCCCACATCATTGGTTTGACATATCCATGTCTATGACTTGCGAAATATAGTCATCAACCAATCGATGTGCTAGTCTAATATTCACGTGTGTCCTCACATGAACTCCGACTAGGGACAACTCTTAAATAACCATACAAGTAAAGTTTCCAATCAATACAAGTTGCCTGATATGGATATTCAAGGAACATTACAATAACTCATGGATACATAAGAAATATAATCATCTCTATGATTGCCTCTAGGGCATATTTCCTTCAGTCTCCCACTTGCACTAGAGTCAATATAAAATGTATCTAATACCAATTTCTCTTGTGTGCACTTCATGCTCGGGCTACGGGAGAGGCTTAGTCAAGGGATCAGCAACATTTGATTCCGTATGTATTTTGCATATCATGACACTACCATCCTCAACGAACTCTCGAATATGATGGTAACGCATGAGAATATGTTTGTTCTTCTGGTGCTATCTAGGTTCCTTAACTTGTGAAATAGCACAATTGTTGTCACAATAAACGTCCAAGGGATTGGATGCGCCATGGACCACACTGAGAGCGATCAGGAATTTCCAAATCCAAACAGCTGCCTTTACGGCCTCCGAGGCAGCAATATATTCAGCTTCTGTTGAAGAGGAGGTCACCGTATCTTTCTTGGAACTTTTCCAACTCACAACACCACCATTCAAGACAAACACATAACCTGATTGCGATTTCGAATCATCTGAGTCGTTAAGGTAACTCACATCTGTGTAACCCTTTACACTGAGTTCATCCTCACCTCCATAAACTAGGAACACATCCTTAGTCCTTTTCAAGTACTTAAGGATGTTCTTTACCGCTATCCAGTGACCTTCACCTGGATCAGCCTCGTATCTGCTCGTACACTTAGAGCATAGGAAACATCAGGGCGAGTACATATCATTGCATACATGATTGATCCAATAGCCGAGGCATATGGAACCCTACTCATGCGCTCACGTTCATCATTAGTCGAAGGACACTGAGTCTTGATGAGTTTTATGCCGTGAGACATGGGGAAGAACCCCTTCTTAGCCTCTTCCATGCTGAACCGTTTCAACACTTTGTCAATGTATGTACTCTGGCTTAATCCAATTAGCCTCCTTGATCTATCTCTATAGATCTTGATACCCAGAATATATGCTGCTTCTCCCAAGTCCTTCATCGAAAAACTATTTTTCAATGACATCTTAACAGACTCGAGCATAAGAATGTCATTTCCAATCAGCAATATGTCATCTACATATAAGATTAGAAATACCAGCGCTCTCCCACTTTCCTTCTTGTAAACACAAGGTTCTTGTTCGTTTTTTATGAAGCCAAACTCCTTTACAACTTCATCAAATCGAATGTTCCAACTCCGAGATGCTTGCTTCAGCCCATAAATGGACTTCAAAAGTTTGATACCTTTCCAGCACTGTTTGGATCGACAAAACCTTCGGGCTGCATCATATACACGTCCTCAGTTAGGATTCCATTTAGGAAAGCCGTCTTGACATCCATCTGCCATATTTCATAGTCGAAATGTACAGCAATGGCTAGAATTATCCGTATAGATTTAAGCATCACTACGGGCGAGAAAGTCTCGTCATAGTCAACTACCTGAACTTGTCGAAAACCTTTTGCAACAAGTCGAGCTTTATGGATGTGAACATTTCCATCCATATCAATCTTCTTCTTATAGATCCATTTGCACTCGGTGGCTTTAAAACCATCAGGCAGGTCAACCAAGTTCCAGACTTGATTGTCACCCATGGAGTCTATCTGGGATCTCATGGCGATCAGCCATTTCTCAGAGTCTAGGTCCACCATCACTTCTGCATAGGTTGCAGGCTCATCATTGTCTAACAATAATAATTCCCACGCTTCGCGGAGCCTCACCGAGCTTCGTGTTTGTGGTGCTTCTGTTGCCACGGGTTCCTCAAATTGTTCTGCTACAATAGCATCACTCGTAGAAGTATCCCCAACTGGCTCATCTTGAACTTCTTCAAGTCACACCGACCTTCCACTTGTTCCCTTTGTGAGAAACTCTTTCTCTAGGAAAACACCGCTACAAGCAACAAACACTTTGCCCTCTTCTCGGTTGTAGAAGTAATACCCTAAGGTTCCCCTCGGATATCCCATGAAAATGCACTTATCCGATTTGGGTGTTAACTTGTCCGACTTAAGCCGCTTGACAAATGCATCACAACCACAAATATTTAGAAAAGACAAACTAGGATTCTTTCTAGTCCACATCTCATATGGTGTCTTTACGGATTTAGATGGTACCCTATTACGTGTGAAAGCTGCCGTTTCTAGAGTGTAACCCCAAAAGGACAATGGCAAATCCGACTGGCTCATCATCGATCGAACCATGTCCAACAAAGTTCGATTACGCCATTCAGAGACCCCGTTCCTTTGAGGCGTTCCGGGCGGCGTAAGTTGTGGAACAATTCCGCAACTCTTAAGATGATTGCTAAACTCGTGACTCAAAATATTCACCTCCATGATCAGATCGCAAGGCCTTTATTTTCTTGCCACGTTGATTCTCTACTTCACTCTGAAACTCCTTGAAATTTACAAAAGTTTCAGACTTATGCCTCATTATGTAGACAAAACCATATCTACTGGAATCATCATTAAAAGTAATGAAGTAGTGATATCCTCCTCTGGCTGTCGTGCTCATTGGTCCACATACATCAGTATGTATGAGTTCCAACAAGTCTGTCGCTCTCTCGGGTAAACCCGAAAAAGGCGACTTGGTCATCTTTCCAAGTAAACAAGCTTGACATGTCTCGTATTATTCAAAATCAAACGAAGTTAGAAGACCATCACCATGGAGCTTCTTCATGCACTTTTCACTTATATGCCCCAAACGATAATGCCATAAATAGGTAGGACTCAAATCATTAGGCCAAAGCCTTTTAGAACTAACATTGTAAACAAATGCATCATCAAGATTTAAAATAAATAACCCATTCACAATGGGAGCATTAGCCATAAACATATCATTCTTAGAGATTACACAACCATTGTTTGCACTCGCGAATGAATAACCATCCCTCATAAAACATGAAGGTGATAAAATGTTTCGACCCATACTAGGAATGTAATAACAATTATTCAACTCCATAATAAATCCTGACGGAAGGTGAAGTTGCATGACGCAGACAAACAATGCAACAACCCTTGCTTTATTTTCGACGCGAAAATCCACTTCTCCTTTCTGCACTTCTCTAGTCCTTATTAGCCCCTGCATCGAATTGCAAATATTAGCAACCGATCCGGTACCAAATACCCAAGAGTTAAAATAGGAATCAGCGAGAATAATGTCCACAACATTTACAACAAGCGTACCTGTGTGGGAAGTACTCTTACTTCCACTCTTCTTCAAAGAAGCCTGGTACTTGCTACAGTTTCTCTTCCAGTGGCCATGTTCATGACAAAACAAGAACTCAATGTCTTCTACAGGTCCAGCCTTTTGCTTGGGTGCAGGCTTAGGGATCATATCCTTAGCCTTGCCCTTCTTCTTCCAAGAAGTACCCTTTTTCTTGAAGCTAGGCTTGTTCTACACAGCCATCACATGGCTATTCCCTGCACACTTCTTCATGTCACTTTCTGTTGTTTTAAGCATCCCACATAATTCATTAAGGCTCTTCTCCACCCCATGCATATGGTAGTTCGAAATGAACTTCCCATAGCTGGATGTAAGAGACGCTAAAATGAAGTCAGTGTCCAACCCTTGGCCTAGTGGAAAACCAAGATTTTCCAAAGTCTGGTTGTAACCAACCATTTTGATCACATAGGGGCCTACAGCTGCTCCCTCTGCTAGCTTGCATTCGACAAAGGACTTGGTAACATTGTACCTCTCAGTCCTTGCCTGATCTTGGAACATGTCCTCAAGCGCAACGATCATACCGTACGCATCCTGATACTCAAACTTCTTTTGGAGTTCAGGTTCCATGCATGCAAGCATAAGGCAGCTATCCTCAAGAGAATCATCACATGCTCTCTTGTAGGAATTCTTTAGGGCAGCAGATGCATTATCAGCAGGTTCACTGTGGATTGGGGTATCCAAAACCGTTTCCTTTTTATCAGACCTGAGAACAATTCTCAGGTTACGAACCCAGTCCATATAGTTTGTTCCATTAAATTTATCTTTGTCAAGAATCGAACGCAAAGAAAAAGGTGATGCAATGTTCGGTGCCATTGATCTACAACAGAAAACATGCAATATACTAAGCCATGTAACCATGAAAGAGTAAAACATATTAAAAAATTTAATAGCATATACTCCCACTTAAATCAATATCCCTCTATTGATACTAAGTGATTCAAGATCCACAATTAACAAGTCGACTAGTGAGCTTAGCATCACTTCTAGAAGACAAGGTAAATCGGTAAGCAACACTTGCTAATCATGTCAAATATGAATCTTGTTGTTGTGTGACATCTCTATGTCAAAACTAGGCGCCCAACCATTATGCCCCAAGGTCCTTAACTGTTAAGATGACCTTGGCAAGCTCACCAACCCTTATGCCTGTAGGTATCCGATACAAACCCATCCAGCCAAGGAAAACCGCGGCACCCTAATTTCATAGGCCCACCAACGATTGTACAGGGCATAGGATGGTTAAACTTAAACTTTCTGAGGGATCGTTCTAATTCTATCATCTAAGCATGCATAGTAGTAAAACACATAAGAATAGCATTCACATAGATGTGACACAGTATGGCCCATTTTCTCATGGCGATCTCCATCGCCATAGAACTTGTCCACCATGATGAAATCCATCTTCATGTTCCATGTGAGCCATCTTCCAGGTGATGATTCCTCCAAGAACTAATACAAGCTATTACTCCTGACATCTAGTAATCAAAATTACATAGAATTGAGATCATCATATGGCTCCAGCCGTGTTTCCCTACTCACGACACGCAGGTCATGCAAAATTTCATACATGCAACATACACATATGGGCCATACTGATCACATACATCCTGCAAAAACAAGTTATGCATAGAATCGCATTCTACCGGATCATGTGACATCGCAGCACCTAGTTACCTTAACGACATACAAAAGGGGCTACATTACGGGGGGTCTAGGGGGTATCCCCTGCGGGGTTTGAAGGGGCAGCACCCCTCACAGTATCTTCGGGCGTTCTGAAAACCGTGAAAAATGAGAGATCGAATCTTCACAATTTTCTTTAAGGATTTTGATCGGCAAATCAAATTTACCATAAATAGACTCCTGTCTCGATTCAATCAAACTCCTTTGATCACGGTACATCGATTTTAGATCTAGGTTCCGATTCGATCAATCATATTGATCTTCGCGTGATTCAACAAGATTTATGTGTCACTATCTACACCGATGGCGGAAACCGACTGATAGGGGTAAGTTATTCGACAACCTCAGAATCACGATCACGGAAAGCAAGATCATAGATCAATCCTGAACCACCGCCATATAAACGATCACATCATTCATATCAATCTGCATATCCCATATGCAAAGATCCCGAACCTATAACTAAACAGCATTGGCTCTGATACCACTGAAGGGATATGGGTAGGCTACACTAGCGCAAATCAAAATTTTCTACCGTGTAAACCAGGATTACTGTTGTCATAGATCACATGATTACCACTAGACGCGTAGTTGCGGAACTTGATGAAGCACGTCGAGGCAGTGCAGACGATCTACGACTCCTCCTCGTTCTCGTCCCACGATAAGCTCCCCTTGCACGGCTCGTCCAAATGCTAGAGATGCAGTGCCTCCGAGGTATCCACACGTACATGGTGGAAGCGTCAGACGCCGGAGTGCTAGGTCCGCGCGCGCGACACAAGTGTGATGAGTGGCGGCTGGCTGGAATGGTCTAACCCTGGTCAGCTCACCCCACCCTCTGTTATATAGGCATCCCTAGTGGGCTTCTACATTAGCATCCCATTAGTAGCCTAAGCCTGGTCTAATTCGGATCTAATACTCATTAGGCTTCCACCCCCTTAAGTGTGTGACCCTATAGGTTCATATACGTGTAGACATGAAACGAATACACTTGTTCTGTCAATATTTGGTAGCGGCCTCTAGCAAGACATGCCAACTCCTAAACGCATACAAATATAATATCGGACGAACCATCACAAGGTTTACTACATGTCTTTCCCTTTGCCTCACGATATTTGGTCTAGCTCCAAGCTGACCTCTCTTTCTCGATACCATAACTCGGAATCCCTTTACTAGGTTAACTCTTAACCTTATGTAGCACGGACATGCATTTCTGGATCCGATCACTCGAGGGGCCCAGAGATATCTCTCTCAAGTAGAGAGGGGCAAATCCCATCTTGATTGACCATGCCTTGCAGCATGTTTCAGGAAAAACCTAAAAGATACCTTTATAACTACCCAGTTACGGAGTAGCGTCTGATAGCGCCAAAGTAGGTCGATCCACATCTCAAGTACATGCAACAATATCAGGTCTAAGGACAAAACGTACACGATGTGTAGAGAGAGAGCTGCAACTAATTTCTAGTCTCAAGTTGGGTCAGTCCAAGCCCATGTTCATAACATGTGCCCACATCATTGGTTTGACATCTCCATGTCTATGACTTGCGAAACATAGTCATCAACCAATCGATGTGCTAGTCTAATATTCACGTGTGTCCTCACATGAACTCCGACTAGGGACAACTCTTAAATAACCATACAAGTAAAGAGTTTCACAAACAATTCACATAATTTCCAATCAATACAAGTTGCCTGATATGGATATTCGAGGAACATTACAATAACTCATGGATACATAAGAAATATAATCATCTCTATGATTGCCTCTAGGGCATATTTCCTTCACAACATTCTCCGAGTACTCACCATGTACCATTCTTTCTCCGACTTGCAGAAACCATTCCCAATGCCAAGGATATTATTGAGGAATTCAAGCACATTGAGTTGCTGGATAGCGAAAACAAGATCCTTAAGCAGGAGAGGAGGGATATGCTGTGTCGGGGGGATAACCCCAGGTAGGGTCACAAGGGGTGAAACATAGCCCAGCTTGGTTAGCTCCGAGTAAAGAAAGAACCAGGCCGGATAAGTACGGCCTGGAGAGAGAATTGTGTGCGTCAGACAAAGTTGTTAATCTTGCAGGAACCAACGAGCCTAGTCTTCCGAGGAAAGGCCGAGTCAGATAGGACGCGTGGCACCTTTCCGAGTGAGGTTCAGGAGGGACCATGGTAAAGCATGGTCAAAAGAGATGGGTGACGCCGGGTTACACAAAAGGAGTCGGGTGACGCCCAAAGCAAGGGCTGACGTACAAAGTTACTGCGTGACACCAAAAGGAACATGAGGATACATACCAGAAGACCATTAGCTATCCAACTTTATGGACTGGGCCATTGGGCTTAGGGCAAGCCCATGACCCGACCCGCATAGTAGGGACCAGGATCCAAACAGTAACCCTAGAACCTAAAGGGGTATAACCTATCTAGCACCACCTATATAAGGAGGGGCATAGCAGTAGTAGAAGAAGGTTGTACCAAGTAGGGAACTAGTTCCCAGAACACTAGTTCATACATCTCAAGGAGCACTTGTAATTCCCAAGTATCAATCAAATCCCAAAGTATGGAGAGTTCATCTTGTTCTTAGTGCATGGCAAGAGCGTGCACTCCCTCCCAGGTGACCACAAGCACCCATTCGGCCCCCAACTTAAGCCTACCCATGGCATCTGCCGTGACACCACCACGACAGTTGGTGCCCACCACAATAAGACAATGCACTTGGTTTAAGAAAGGAGATAGATTGGATTCACCAAATAAGCAACTACCACCGCATCCACCTCGCCACTCACTGGAGGAAATGGTCAAGCTATGGGAACAGATAACAAATACGAAAATAGGCAGCCAAGATATCATAATCAAGAGAGAAGAGAAACTGTGCACCAGGTGCATAATCCAAGAGGTGACGAAACTCATGTCGGCCACGAACCTAGAAATGAGTACAGAGAACATCACCAGAGATATGTCGTCTTCGTCATAGAGCCGAATGACAAAAAGTGTCAGCAGCGATGGAGGATGGAGGTGAATGCCACAATGCCGGCAATTCCCAAGTACATGCATTGGTCTGAGCAAGAGATAACTTGGAGCAAAAAGGATCACCCCAAGATCATGCCAACCCCAGGAGGATATGCTCTAGTCTTAGATCCATAGTTCATGGCCCCGGATATCAATGTGAAGTTTTCCAAGGTAATGATCAATGATGGCAGCATCAACATCATGTACAAGGATACCATGCTCAAGTTAGGAATTACCATGAACATGCTGGAGCCGACTAAGACCACTTTCCACGGTATTGTGTCGGGATTGTCCTGGGAGCCAATTGGCAAGATCTGGGTCGATGTCTTATTCGGCAACAGATAGAACTGTCACACTAAGGACATAGAGTTTGAGGTAGTGGATTTGGTAAGCTCATATCACGCCTTACTCGGCATGAGGGCTATAACAAGATTCATGGCTACTACCCACATTGCTTACTTAAAGATGAAGCTGCCAGGCCCATGTGGGGTGATTATAGTTGAAGGAGACTACAAAAGATCTATTGCTTGTGCCTCAGCCGGATCTTCACTGGCCGAGTCGCTCGTCATAGCATAGGAAAAGCATCACATGTTGGAGGTGGCAGCATTGGCCAAAGCAGCACAAATGTCCATGCCGGCACTCACTAACCCACATGGCAATGTGTCATTTCAAGCTGCCAAAGAAACTAAGAAGGTACAGATGGATGAGACTTTCCCAGAGCGTACAGTTACCATTGGGACTGGCCTCACTTACAAATAGGAAAACGAGCTCACCATCTTCCTCCGTGAGAATCGGGATATCTTTGCATGGTCCAATCAAGATCTGCAAGGAGTTCCGAGGGAGCTGGCTGAGCACTCTCTTCATGTAAGGCCAGATGCCAATCCGGTGAAGCAACTCCTCCGCCGCTTCGCCGAAGATAGGAGGAAAGTAATAGCTACCGATATTGCCAGGCTCTTGGCTGCTGGATTCATCATGGAAGTACTGCACCCGGATTGGTTATCAAATCCAGTCTTGGTCGAAAAGAAAAAAGATGACCCGAATGTGGCAGTGGTATGGCGCATGTGTATTGATTACACGAACCTCAATAAGGCGTGTCCAAAAGATCCATTTCCCCTTCCATGGATCGACCAAGTCATAGATTCCAGTGCTGGGTGTGAGTTGTTGTCATTTGTGGACACGTATTTTGGATTCCATCAGATACCACTGAATCCGAATGATCAAATAAAGAAAGCTTTTATCAACCCGTATGGAGCTTATTGCTATCGTACCATGCCATTCGGATTGAGAAATGCAGGTGCTACATATCAACGATGCTTGCAAAAATGCTTGCAAGATCAATTGGACAAAAATGTTCAAGTATACGTCTATGACGTGGTGATAAAAACTAATCAAAGTCACACTCTAATTGAGGACTTGCGTCAAACATTCACAAACTTAAGGAGATTCCGGATGAAACTCAACCCGTAAAAATGCACGCTTGGTGTCCCGGCTGGCAAGTTACTTAGATTTCTTGTGTCCAGCCGAGGAATTGAGGCTAACCCGACAAAAATCAGGGCCATCAAAAGAATGGAATTTCCAAAGACCCTTAACGATGTCCAGAAGTTCACTGGATGCCTGGCCTCGTTGAGAAGGTTTATTAGTCGGCTAGGTGAAAAATCCCTACCACTATATCAACTGATGAAGAAATCAGACAAATTCACATGGACACAGCAAGCTGATAGCACTTTCCATGAATTAAAGAAAATGTTGGCAACATCACCAATATTAGCATCACCACTTTCCAAAGAGCCAATGTTGCTCTATGTCGCCGCAACCAACAGAGTTGTAAGTGCAGTAATAGCGGTTGAACACAAAGAAGAGGGAAAATCAGTCCAAAGGCCAGTTTATTACTTCAGCGAAGTACTCTCTGTATCAAAGCATAATTACCCTCAATATCATAAAATGACATATGGGGTATATATGGTAGCAAAGAAGCTGAAACATTATTTTCAAGAACACCCAATCCGGGTCATATGTGAACCGCCTATCTCAGATATATTAGGCAACAAAGATGCCAGTGGCCGAGTAGCAAAATGGGCCATAGATCTAGCACCATATACTCCATAGTATGATAGGAGAGATGGAACTAAATGTCAAGATGTTGTAGACTTCTTTGTAGATTGGATGGAAATGCAGTACGAACCACCACTTCCAGACCCGAACTACTAGAAAATGCATTTTGACGGGTCCAAGACGAAAATGGGTCTGGGCGCCGGGATAGTGCTCACATCACCAAAGAGGGATCAGCTCAAGTATGTGCTACAAATTCATTTTGCTGCTTCCAATAACGTTGCCGAGTATGAAGCACATGTCCACGGCATCAAAGTGGCCAAAGAGATTGGCATCAAAAGGATCGTGTGTTTTGGCGATTCGGATTTGGTGATTCAGCAAGTGTCTGGACATTGGGACGCGCTGGACGCAAACATGTGAATTCCACGACATCCCAAGAGCAGAGAATGAAGCGACAAATGTATTATCCAAGCTAGGTTCATCTCGGAAAGCAATACCACCAGGAATAGCATTGGAGCATCTCAGAAAACCATGAATCAAGCCCTCGCCAGAATCCGAGTCCATATTTATTTTGGCAATACAAGAGTCAGACATTGCACCAATGGACATTGACTTAGGGGCAGGTTCGACTCACTCGGGGACTGACCAGCTCACTTCAGGGGTTACCGAATCACACTCGGGGACTCCTCAGGTCATGTCGGCAGAACATATGTCGGCGGAGCCAATGGAAATTGATGGTGAAGCATACCCACAGCCGCTAATACCAACATGGGCACAACCAATATTCAACTACTTAAAATATGGAACTTTGCTGAATGATGATATATTGGCAAGGCAAACAGAAATAAGAGCAAAAGAATACACCATAGTCAAAAAGGAACTGTACAAGAGAAGTGTGACGAGTGTACCGCAGCGTTGCATCAGCTCAGAGAAAGGCCAGGCGATTTTGTTGTATATTCATCAAGGGGACTGTGGGCACCATGCATCATAAAAAGCATTGGTGGCCAAGGCGTTCCGACATGGATTTTATTGGCCAAGCGCATTGTCACAAGCACAAGAGCTAGTCGGAAAATGCAATGGTTGCCAACATTATGCATCCAAGTCACATGTACCAGCGTCTGAATTAAAGACTATACCAATCACTTGGCCATTTGGAGTAAGGTGCCTAGATATGGTAGGACCATTCAAACCAGCAAGGGGAGGCATGACTCATATTTTGGTGATGATTGATAAGTTCACCAAATGGATAGAAGTGAAACACATAAAAAAATTGGACGGTAAAACATCTATCACATTCTTAAGGGACATAATCTTAAGATATGGATACCCATACAGTGTAATCACAAATAATGGCACAAACTTTGCTGAAGGAGCTTTTGCTAGTTTCTGCGGAAAAAACCGAATAAGACTCGATGTAGCATTAGTCGCTCATCCTGAATAAAATGGACAAGTTGAATGAGCTAATGGCTTAGTTCTATCAGGGATAAAACCCCTCTTAATGGAACCACTCCAGAGATCACCTGTTTGTTGGATAGAGGAATTACCCTCAGTGCTATGGAGTCTAAGGACCACTCTGAATCGGTCAGCAGGCTATACACCATTTTTCCTTGTGTATGGGGCAGAAGCATTTTTGCCTTCCGACATAGAGTATGACTCTCCAAGGATAAGGAAATGCTCAAAATCCAAGGTAAAAGAGGCCCGAGAAGATGGAGTCGACTTACTCGAAGAAGCAAGGGAACTGGCATTATCCAGATCCGCTATATATCAGCAAAATCTCCGACGCTACCATAGCCGAAAAGTTCAACCTCGTGTTTTTAGAGAAGGGGATATGGTGCTAAGTCTAGTGCAGCGCACAGCGGGAATGCATAAATTATCACCCCCATGGGAAGGTCCGTCCATTACAAGCAATGCTTCATATTATCTCATAGATGCTCGTGAAGCGCAAAAGAACAAGGCGGACAGATCAGGAGATGAGACCAAAAGGCCATGGAATGCGGCAGTGCTTCGTCCCTTCTATACTTAGGAGCAGCAATGCATGTATCACTCGAACTCTCATATGTTAGACACTTGTGCCGGCTATACGCTGATAATAAAATGGTGTGACTCGAAATACTGACTCGGGACTGCCCCTTATGTTTTCCCTTTCAATTATTTTATGCCGGATGGCGTGACACCCAAAGCTTATATCGGAAAAAGTAATGTTTACTCGGAACAAATCAACTCTTCGACTATGCTGTTGTCCGAAAACATGGCTTCATGGAAAGCAATGGGAAATGATGCATGACGAGTAAACACGAACACCGGATAAGTACAAGGAAAAACGAGAGTCGACCCTATGTCTTTGTCTAACCCACTGCAGGAAAGTATTGTGTGTTGAATGATCCTCAGCCAAGTGATCTAGGTTTCATACCCTCTAACTATATCCTTAGTACTTTGAGACTCTAATGTCGAACGCCAAAAAAGGTAGAAATGAGCCAAAGTCGAGGAAAGGTGAAACGGCAAAATGAGACCCGGGGACTTGCCCTTGGATGATTCACACTCAGGACATAACAAAAATTTAAAACCTCATCAAAAGGCACGTAACCAAACATAAGTGCAATATATATTAAATTTTTACCCGGTATACCGAGGATCTCATCAAAATTTCAAGTACTTGTTCTATTCATTCTAAGAAGCAGCAGGACTCGGAGGAGCGGCCTTGGAGCTAGGAGCATCGTTTGGAGTATCTGCCGAGTCAAGGGCGTCAGTAGCCGAGTCTTCGGGATCATCTGATTCGGTGGCCTCGCTGTCGGCACCCTCATCATCAGCAACTTCGACAAGTGGGTCGCCAAGGTTGAGGAAGCTGGGCCCATCTCACCAAGTGTGTACCAGGGTGTACTCGATCATGGCGTAGGCTCGCTCCTGGCGTCTCTTGATCAACTCAGGGTCATTCAGCCACTTGCCGTCTCCCCTTATGCGAGCAAGAACATCAATATTGATGTCCTCTTACCATGAAAGCACGAAGGAGAGGGCCTTGTCCACTACAGCTCGGCCGGCCGACTCAAGCCACTAATCCAGCCTGTCCTCGGTGTGAAGCAATATTTCAGAAAGGGTCTCGATGAGTGCAGGTGCATCCTCATCCGGCCAGAGCATGCGAAACGCATGAATAGCCGATTTGAGCAAGTCCACGCCGCAAGATTTGAGGGTCTTAACGCGGTCCCACAGTGCTTCGAGATGCTCATCGTTGGTCACCTCACCATCAGCTGGAGCACCAGACTCAGCTCTCACATTCTTCATGGCCTGAATATCCAACAAATTCGCTTCGGGAAAATTCTCTTCAAACAAAAGAGAATATTAGCAAACAAAGAGGACAAGATCAAGAACATGAAAGCACAGTGCAAAAAAGAGTAAGGACTCACTACCGAGAAAAGAGTTGATGGTGCCGAGTCTGGTTTGCCAAGTCTTGGCCTTGGCTTGAAGTGCGTCCAGATCCAGGTTCATCGTCTCAACCGCTGACTCGGCCTCCTTGAGCAGCTCCCTGGTTTTCTCAGTGCTGGCAGCGTGCTGGTCATCTTTCTCGGCAAGCTCTTCGTTCAGCCCCTTCACCTCGGCCAAGTTTTTCTACTCCATGTCGGCCAACAGCTTCTTTAGCCGAGTCACCTCGTCTCGCTCCTTCTGGAGTTCGGCTTGGAACTTCTCTGCTTATTCGGAACAAACTACTCGTCAGCAGCGACAGAAATATCTTGACCTACCAGGATAATAAGGCAGGAAAATGGCATGAACACAAAACATCGCGAGGAAGGCAAAAAACTTACTCTCCGCCTTGCTGATCTGCGAGTGGAGCGCCTCGATGGTGGACTGGGCAGAGGCTGTGGGAAAAGAGAGAGAAAAACTAAGAAATTTAACCGAAGGAAGATACGCCGAATAATGATAGGGCGAGTAAGAAAGTTACCTTGGCCCTGGGTGTCAATTTGTAGCTTTTCATATGCAAGTTTGAGCTTGCGATGCTCCAGGAGGAGAGCTTGATGCACCTTGGTGCGCTCATTATGCGTGAGCTACAAAGGGAAAAAGATAGTGAATAAGTTGAAAAATCAAGCCCCCATACAGATAAAGAATGACTCCTATCTAAGAGCTTACAGCCGAATAAGTTTCTCATTCGGCAGTAACCTCGGGGTCTAGGGATCGAAAGTCTAACATATGAGCTTGGCAAAAGGCAATAAAAGTCTAAGTTATTGCTTAGATCTTACAGCTGAATAAGTTTCTCATTCGACAACAACCTCGGGTACTAGGGATCAAAAGTCTAACATATGAACTTGGCTAAGGAAATGAAAGGCTAAGTTATTTCTTAGATCTTACGGCCGAGTAAGTTCCTCACTCTATAGTAACCTCGGGGACTAGGTTATATGTATAACGAAAATAATCATTGACACAAAAGTGTAGAAGAATAATTTACCTCGTTCACTTCATCCGCGCGAGCCATTAAGGTGGTGGCTTGCTGTGTCATGTCAGAGACGGCCTTGGGGCACAGCTTCAGTATTTTGCCAGCGCGGGTGCTGACCTCCTTCTCGCCCGCTGCATTCCACGCCAAAGCATAAGGCTCAGTCGAACCAAGGACATTCCCGCTGAGCGTCCGAGTAAGAACTTGAACCATTTTCAGGGTAGTTCCTACATTGGCGCGGGTGGCAGCGGCACTAGTATGAAGGGCAACAGCTTTAGAGCCATCACCTGACCCGACAGCCGCAGACCCGCTCGGTTTACCCGTTGGCGCGATCATTGTTGCTAATGTGGGGTGCCGGATCTGAGGAGAGGTACCCGGAGCACAAACCAAGGTTGTTTGTTTGGTGGAAGTGGTTTTGTTGGATGAAGAGAGAGCCAGACCAGGAGTCGTAGGCTGGGTCTGGTTCTTTGACAGAAGAAGAGAGTGAGCAGGATTGTTCGGAGAAGAAGGTGGAGCCGACTGACTAGGCTCAGCAGTTTTGCTGGCACCAAGATCACGAATTTGTTCATTCGCACCAGCTTGAGGGCTAATGCCAGAGGAACTGGTGGCGAAGGTCTTCTCGGCACCAGCATTGCTGGCACCAAGATCAGGAAGTTGTTCCTGGCCAGCACCAGGGCTGCTGGGCCGAGTCGCCTCCGCCGGGTGAACCACCGGGTCTGACTGACACTGAGAAGCATGAGCCTCAACAGTGGGAGCCTCGACTCGGACGGGGTTCTGCACCATAGAGTAAGTCGGAGCAGGTGCGGGCCTTAGCAGCGAGGCGATGCTGGAAGCAGCTTGGCTAGCTGACAGAGGCGCAGCACTGAAAAAAATAACAAGACACGCATAAGAAAACAACAGCGATGCATAAGAACGAAAAATATAATGTAAGCATAACACGAAAGCTTACCCGGTGACAACTGGATCTCGCGTTACGCGGCGTGTGACTCGGCGCCCAGCAGATTTCTGAGTCTCAACCAGCGTGGTAGCAGCAGGAGCAGCGGGAGTGGGCTTGCTCTTCTTTGTCGGCTGAGTGCTGGAAGAGGCCCCACATCGCTTCGGCTTGGCGACGGGGATCTTGCCGACTCCGCCCACGGCGATAGGAGGAGTGTCATGTACCTAGCCAACTGCATAAGTAAATGACAAGCTTACTCGAATAAGTTAGGAGGCTAAGGTCACAAGGCATGTACCTCCAAAATCGTACAATCATAATCCTCATAATCGTTAGAACAATATTGTAAGGGGTTACGAGATTGACTCTTACCTGAAGCTGAAGCAGCAGCTGCGTGTGGGATGGGCATGAAGCACTCCAGGTCGAACTCGACTTCGTCGGAGTCGGAGCGATCCTCGTTATAACCGCAAGGTGGGAAAATAATGTCATCAACCTGGTGAACGAGGTTATGCGAGAGACAAACAGAATAAGTATCGAGAACTAGACTGAGAGTGGCAAACAAGCTAAAGCTAACTCGGCAATGAAACCATCTCGGAAAACATACCTAGGGGATAGGCTTGACCCGACTAATTGGAGGGCAGCTCCAAGCCCAATCATCCGCCAAGTTCAGTTTGAAGATCGAGCTTACTCGGCGAGCAATGGAATCATGGGTGAGCTCCTTTGTGGAGTGCCGAGTAGGGTCGTGGGAGCCAGTCATGAAGCACATCTTGTGGCTCCTAGCTTGGATAGGTCGTACCCATCATGAGATGAAGGTGCACATGAGGTCTCTGTCGGCGAGATGAAAGTTCTCATCCGGCGACAGCAGCCTTTCCAGGATCACATTAGCCTCGTTCACCACAACGTCTTGGTCGCGCGGGTCAAGCTGCTAGAGCTTCTTGCTGGGGACCTCGTCCGAGAAAGGGGGAGTCGTATGTTATAGGTGGACCCGCTATTTTTGACATAGAAGAAAATCCTATGCCATTTCTTGCAAGATTCAAGGCCAGTAACCCGAGGAAAGATGGAGTATCTCCTGGGTGTGATGCTAGCGGCCCCGCACAAAGGCGGTCTCTTCTCGGCTCGAGGATCACCATGCTGGGGAACGACTTGGACCCTAAAACTAAAGTACTTGTCCCATAGAATAATTGTAGGCCAAATCCCAAGGTATTCCTTGCAAGAAGAGATAAAGCAAGATAAGTAGCCAATCGCATTGGTAGGAAGATGATGGGTCTGGAGATGGAAAGTGGAAAGAAACAAAGAAAAGAAGGAGCTCACTGGAAGATCGAAACCTCGCTCAAAGTGAGAAAGGAAGACCAACCACTCATTTGCATCGTGTCTGGGAGAGATCTCACCAGCGGAAGACGATAATCCACCTGCAGTGGGATGCGCCTGGTGGAGCGGAGCCATTCGACTTCCTCGGTGGAGACCTCTGAGCCCTCCCAGCCACCGCGTTCGCCGGCGGGAACATCCTGCTCCTCAGCCCCATCAGCACCGTCGCGTGCGTCCATGATCCTCCTAGATTCAATATCCTCCTCCGTTGGAAGAGGTTTGGAAAAACAGGTACCCGTGGTGGAATGAGAAGAGAAATGGAGCAATCGCAGGGCAAGAATAGGAAGAAGGAAGAACTGCAAAGGGGGAGGTTTGATTCGTAGGAGAAAGGAAGAAGAAGAGGTAGGGGAAAACTGAACGGGCGTGGGGGAAGTTGTAACCCCCCACCTGTACTTAAGGGAAGTAAAAACCCCAATCGTGGGATCCCTCTGCACCATGCGGCCAACATGTGGACGTGTACCCCGCCGAGTAAGCCAATCAGCGGGCTCCACGTGGAAATAATACATGGAAAATCCCTTGCCACGTCATGAAAGGAAGGACAAGGGGCGCAGACCGATGGGACAGCCAAAGTGATGGGGAATAACTGCACAGCCATCAGTGTGCCGCCAGAGCTTCGAACAAAATTTGCACCAAACAGTGCGACCTAGGCGACAAATAAAGACAAACATTAAGTTCCAATCACATTAAAGGAATCCGGAGACACCTAACAGCTTGAACTGCTAGACCTCACCAGTTTCGGGGACTAATGTCGGGGGGGGATAACCCCACGTAGGGTCAAAAGGGGTGAAACATAGCCCATCTTGGCTAGCTCCAAGTAAAGAAAGAACCAAGCCGGGTAAGTATGGCCGGGAGAGAGAATCGTGTGCGGCCGACATATGAACTATGTCGGCCCGTATAAGACAAAGTTTTTAATCTCGCAGGAACCAACGAGCCGAGTCTTCCGAGGAAGGGCCGAGTCAGATAGGACGCGTGGCACCTTTACGAGTGAGGTTCAGGAGGGACCATGGTAAAGCGTGGTCAAAAGAGAAGGGCAACGCCGGGTGACACAGAAGGAGCCGAGTGACGCCCGAAGCAAGGGATGACGTACAAATTTACTGTGTGACGCCAAAAGGAACAGGAGGCGACGTACCAGAAGACCATTAGCTATCAAGCTTTATGGATTGGGCCACTGGGCTTAGAGACAGCCCATGACCCGGCCCGCATAGTAGGGACCAGGATCCAAACAGTAACCCTAGAACACAAAGGGGTATAACCCATCTAGCACCACCTATATAAGGAGGGGCATAGCAGTAGTAGAAGGAAGTTGGACTAAGTAGGGAACTAGTGCCCAGAACACTAGTTCTTACATCTCAAGGAGCACTTGTAATTCCCAAGTATCAATCAAATCCCAAAGTGTGGAGAGTTCATATTGTTCTTCGTGCATGGCAAGAGCATGCACTCACTCCCCGGTGACCACAAGCATCCATTCGGCCCCCAACTTAAGCCTACCCATGGCATATGCCGTGACACCACCATGACATGCTGAAGAGGCACGAAGACTCCATGAAGGTTCTGCAGGAGTCCGCTAACACGGAGATGAACCGCTTGAAGGAGGAGATTGTGATACAGAAAGAGAAGAAGAAAGCTGCCGATGAGCATATAAGATCCTCCGACAAGAATGGGACTCCATGGCGGATACCCTCCAGCAGGCTGAGTTTAGCATCTTCAGTAAGTGATTCTACGTCTTGTACTTTTGTAAGTTAGATACTCTAAACTTTTTATGTTATTAAACTCATGCATTCCCTTGTCGGAATTTTGCAGCTCCTATTCGTTTGACCCAGTCGCCTCCTCCGCCAAAAGAATGCATGGTACTTGCCGGAAACTTTGTCAACACCGCCATCAAGCAGGCCAAGGAGATTGCCAAGAACCTCCAGATCAACATCAAAGCGGTGGATTCTGTGATGAAGTTCTCGGAGATCTTGCACCAAGCCCCGAGCGTATTGTAAGCTGGAAAGCTTCATGTACCCGGGCTGGCCCGAGGATGGCACTATCAATGGTCAAGGCACACTATCAAAACACCGACATCAATACGGTGACCTCCGGTATCCCCGACATGGATGACGATGGCTAGAAAATAGATCACAAATCTATCCTGGCATCAATCGCAAGTTATGATACCAAAGTCTCCGAGTTGGTCGACCCTAACGTCCTTGTGCCCATGGAGATTATTGACGGCGACAACCAAAGCTCCTCCGAGTCCCTCAAAACCGCCGACTGCGAGGAGGATGGCTCTACTGTTGCTGATGATGTTGCATCCAAGTCGCCTGTGCCAGAGGAATGAAAAAACAATATGTAATATTTGTTTCCTCTAGAATTTGTATACGGAAAAAACTACTTGTTATTTCCTGCTACTCAAGAACTGGTTCCAGTATGTACATATTTTTAAGCAAGTGCTGGCTTATCCATTACTCTGGTTTTTATGCTTGACTTTTCGTGAGTCGGAAGACTCGTTTTTGGAACTATGCGCTCAGGTGATGATGCCCAATGCCATCGTCTATAACCTAAGCACAAAATTGCCGACAATAAGTGCCAAAAGTCACTACTCCAGAATCCACATAAAAACGACAAAGAACGTGTAGACCAGAAAACTTAAGCTAACGCTCATAGGCGGAATTTTCACAAGTGCAATCACAAAGCTTGTGCATAAAGGTTTTATACGATCCAAAAATGTTGTGGGAATGACCACGGCAGATGCTGCAATCAGCAGCGAGTAGTAGAACGACGGGCAAGGGCGGCCAGCCATCTGCGGTGCGAGATGAGGGCGGAGACACAAGGTTTTACCCAGGTTCGGCCCCCAGGAGGGTAAAGACCTACTCCTGCTAGATTGTTTTATGTTGGAGATACAATGGGGCGAGCTCGACGGCTAGGCGTCGAGTCGCTTGGGTGGATGATGGAACGTACGTCTACACGCCCTGTAGGGAGGTTTATATAGACTCACCCTCCCTAGGGTTTACAAATCTCAACCGAATCTGTTAAGATCTCGGTACTCGTTTAACCTAATCCGACTGGGCCTATCTACTCTCCTGGGCCTTCAGCTTCCAGTCGCTTGGATCCACGCCAGGTCTTGATCCAGTCGCCGTCTTGCAGGCCCACTCGCCAGTTCGTGGGTCAGTTCGAAACGTCATGCTGGGTATACCCCGGTAGGCATATCCCCATGAGTAGTCCCCAACGCCGTCGTCGATTGGGAGCAGGTGGTTGCTGGCAGTCGGAGCATACAGGTCCAATGCGGACACCCAGCCGAATCGGTGGCGGGCTCCTGAATAAAGGAAAAAACTTGTCATTCTGGTCGCAGCTCGGCGAACGGGTCGGTGAAATACTTAGTCGCTGTTGTAGTGATTGGGTCGGCGAGCCGAGTGGCTGAAGTTGGACCGTCGAATGCAGTCAAAACTAGCCGTTGGGGTAATCCGACGTTAACTTTTGGCATAATGACTGCGTAGTAACGGCTCCCTGATTTGGCGGGTAACAACCGCTATATAAAGGGAATGGTAGGCGATCGGAGAACCATCTCCTCGTCATTTCCTCCGATTGCGTGCACCTCCGTTTCTCCCACATCACGATCCAGCCGATCCAAAATCCTCCGACCTCCATGAACCTCTCCACCAATGGCCCCCTCCACCGAACCATGGGGCAGGTCCAAGTGTACGAGAGCGCTACTGGCATCCTTCGAGGAGGCCGGGATCCTGCGTGCCGGAAGGTGGCGCATCCCTGCCGCCGGAGAGGTGACTCCGGACCCGCGCGAGGGAGAATTCGTATGCTTCACCAGCCACCTAGAACGGGGGCTGGGATTCCCCACATATCTCTTCTTCCGGCACATCTGTGCTTTCTACGGGATCCAGCCATCAGACCTATGCCCGAACAGCATCGAGCAGCTCGCCATTTTCATGGCGTTCTGCAAGTGCTATCTGGGCTGCATGCCCTATTTCCCCCTGTGGCAAGATCTGTTCCACGGGAGGATCAGTCGCAAAGAAGCAGGTGGCCCAATGCTTGCCGCGGGTGGCTTGACGTTTCAATTGAAGTCGAAGGCCTCCTTTTTTGATCTAATGCTACCCTCCAAGGCGGCGAGCGACTGGAAGAAGTCTTGGTTTTACGTTTCCGAGGCGACTCCAGAAGGCGAGGTGGCGATTCCAAGATACTACGCCGACCGACCCGAACCGCGCCGACTCCAAGTCATCAAGCTTCCAACAGACCAGCGGATGGTCGTGGACGAGATGCTTCAGACCATCCGCGGCCTAAAGAAGAAAGGTCTTCAGACCATCAACTTGTACAACTGCTGGCTCGGGCGGCAACTCGTTCCACTGGCCTGCCGTGACCATTATATGTACGACTACACGGGTCGGGAGGACTCGACGAAATCCTGCCACGCCGAGTGGAAAGTCGAAGACTACATCCTGGCGTTGAAGAAGATCACCCAGGCGGTGTACCTAGATGCGAAGGCCGGGGTCGCCCCCTATACCGCGCAGCATCCAGCCCCGACGGTAAGTCATCTTTCTATCATTCACAGTCGCAGTTGATGCTGTCGCGGTTATACCGATATTGTCTTACGACTATTGAAGTTATTTCAAGTGGTAGAAGGGTGGCTTCCGCCCGCGGACGACGAGAATTCGAGCTCGTCCGTCCAGGAGGGGGGGGGATCGCCTCCTGCACGTGGCGGCGTCGAGAGTGACAGGAGCGGCGACGACGATGAGTCCGAGGAAGAGGTCGCCCCGCTGGTTCACAAAACTCGCGGATATCGTCAGCGTCAACTCGAAGCGAGGAGAAGCCTCGAACGTCATGATGATGACGACGACGTTCTTCCCGAGCTCACCTCGCGCCGCGATGCCACTCCGTCGAAGAAGAAGAAGACGAATGAGGTGAAGTCCCCTCCGAAGAGGAAGACGAAGCCGGCGAGGCAGGCATCTCCGCCTCATTCGGCGAGCAGCTCCGATGGCACCAGCCTGGCCAAGGATGAAGCGCCACAGATGATGGAAGCACCGGATGTCACCGCCGTCCTGAGTGAGGAGCCTCTGGCCTCAATGCCTCCCCCATTCGCCCGAGTCTCTGGGTCGGGGGTCGCTCCAGCCGCGGCAGCTTCGCCTCCCAGGAGGGCTCCTGCCAAAAATGTTGCGGAGGCTCCTGTCGCGGCCTTGTCAACGAAGAGGCCGTCTATGTCTTAGGCGCATGACGTCCTGGAGATGGGTCTCAGTCGGCAGCTGGGCCCCGAACTGGAGAAGCCGGCTAGCATCCGCACAGGGCTGCGGTTCATACTAGTTGCCAAGTGAGTTTTATTCACCTGCTTTAGTTTTCGTTGTACTTGAACCACTTGGCTCATGTAATCGATTTGCAGGACTGGGGTTAAGAAGATAGGCCACCCGTCCGTGACCAAGGTGCTGCCAGTCGCCCCCGAGGAGGACCCTTCTCGGAAGAGGAAGGCTGACAAGGTCGCTGCCCCTACGGGCAGTGCCAACAAGGCCAAGAGCGACGAAGTCGTCACGGTGTCTGACGACACGACGATTGCTCCGAGTGATCCTGCGGCAGGGGAGGCCTCGACGACCAAGGAGGGTGCCTGCGAGAGATCTCACCAGCAGGAAGACGACAATCCACCTGCAGCGGGATGCGCCTGGTGGAGCGGAGCCATTCGACTTCCTCGGTGGAGACCTCTGAGCCCTCCCAGCCACCGCTCTCGCCGGCGGGAACATCCTGCTCCTCAGCCCCATCAGCACCATCGCGTCCGTCCATGATCCTCCTAGATTCAATATCCTCCTCCGTTGGAAGAGGTTTGGAAGAACAGGTACCCGTGGTGGAATGAGAAGAGAAATGGAGCAATCGAAGGGCAACAATAGGAAGAAGGAAGAACTGCAAAGGGGGAGGTTTGATTTCGTAGGAGAAAGGAAGAAGAAGAGGTAGGGGAAAACTGAACGGGCGTGGGGGAAGTTGTAACCCCCCCACCCATACTTATGGGAAGTAAAAACCCCAATCGTGGGATCCCTCTGCACCATGCGGCCAGCATGTGGCCGTGTACCCGACCGAGTAAGCCAATCAGCGGGAGCCACGTGGAAATAATACATGGAAAATCTCTTGCCACATCACGAAAGGAAGGACAAGGGGCGCAGACCGATGGGACAGCCAAAGTGACGGGGAATAACTGCACACCCATCAGTGTGCCGCCAGAGCTTCGAACAAAATTTGCGCCAAACAGTGCGACCTAGGCGACAAATAAAGACAAAAATTAAGTTCCAATCACATTAAAGGAACCCGGAGACGCCTAACATCTTGAACTGCTAGACCTCACCAGTTTCGGGGAATAATGTCGGGGGGGGGGGATAACCCCAGGTAGGGTTAGAAGGGGTGAAACATAGCCCAGCTTGGCTAGCTCCAAGTAAAGAAAGAACCAAGCCGGGTAAGTATGGCTGGGAGAGAGAATCGTGTGCGGCCGACATATGAACTATGTCGGCCCGTATAAGACAAAGTTGTTAATCTCGCAGGAACCAACGAGCCGAGTCTTCCGAGGAAGGGCCGAGTCAGATAGGACACGTGGCACCTTTACGAGTGAGGTTCAGGAGGGACCATGGTAAAGCGTGGTCAAAAGAGATGGGAAACGCCGGGTGACACAAAAGGAGCCGGGTGACGCCCAAAGCAAGGGCTGACGTACAAATTTACTGTGTGACGCCAAAAGGAACAGGAGGCGACGTACCAGAAGACCATTAGCTGTCAAGCTTTATGGATTGGGCCACTGGGCTTAGAGCAAGCCCATGACCCGGCCCGCATAGTAGGGACCAGGATCCAAACAGTAACCCTAGAACACAAAGCGGTATAACCCATCTAGCACCACCTATATAAGGAGGGGCATAGCAGTAGTAGAAGGAGGTTGGACTAAGTAGGGAACTAGTGCTGTCACATCCCAAGACTTTCCAAATCTTGTAATGTGAAAATAAATAAATAAAATAAAACTTTGTTTGATTTTCAGGGCTAGAAGAAACTTTTTAAATTCAATTGGTTCTCCAAACCCATTTGAATTAAATAAAATCCTAAAGGAGTTTAAAAAGATAAACCTTTTTAATAAAGAAAATAAAATGTTTTTGAAATACTATTTTGAAACTCTTAAGTGAAAAGATTCATTTTCAAATGAAATAGAAGTTTATAAATAAAGAATATTTTATAAAGCCAAATTAAACCTTAGCCAAGCTTTGGAATTAAAACATTTTATTATTTAAATTAACTGAAGTTTATTTAAATAAATTAATAAGAATTTAATATCCAACCTTATTTTAATAAAAAGTTTTACCAATTTAAATTGAAACATCAAAACTTATTAAACTATTTGAAATAAGTTTTCCTAATTATTTGATATTCTCTAATAAAACCTACTAAAGTGTTTTGACTTTATTTTAGATTTCAAAATAAATATCTCAATAAAACAAATCCTACTTGATTTAATAATGAAAGTATAATTATTTAATTATTAATGGACCCTAAAATAAAAGGTTATTTTGTTTTAAACAAATTTTCCAAATATTCTTTATTTCCAAATAAAATCTACTGATTGGTTTTGAAAATATTTGGAGTTCAAATGAAGATTTTATTAAATAAACCAAACCCTATTTTATTAATAAACCATGGACCATTATACTTAATTAATAAATAGAACCTAAAAAGATTTAAAATATTATTTTTTTTATTTTGAATTTTGGTTCATGTTACTGAACAGAACTAATTTCAATGTTACAAAGTTTGGGTGTTGTTTGAATTGTTTGAACCTTGTTTGATTGTTTTGAAATTCAAATCAGAAAATAGAAATAGAAAAGAATAAAACAAACAGGCAGAAAAAAAATGAAATTGGACCAGCCCACCATCTGGCCCAACAGCCCAACTCGCAGCCCACCTCCTCTTTTCCCTGAAGCGTTTTCCTTCACCACATAAACAACCCGCATAGCCTATGACTGGTGGACCTCCCCCTTTCTCTCCTTTTCTCACTGACACCAGACCCCACCACCGGCCCCCTTCTTCCCCACCCGCCCGACCCCTTCTCGCCGGCCGTTGCAGGCTTGATTCCGCGGATTCAATACGCCTTAATGCGGCCACCATTAATCGCCTTGACCATGCGCGTTAAAACCCCAGTGTCTTCTCCTCCGTTTCCCTCAGACGCCAACCTCTTTCCGCCACCAGGCTGTTGCCATTTCCTTCTGCACCGCCGCCGTCTCCGACGAGCTAAACTTTCAATTCCGGCCATACCCTGCCTCTCCCTGCCTTCCCAAGCAAGCAGACAAGTTCCCCATATCCTGGCAAACCCCCTCGAAGTTCCAGCTCGCTCGCGCGTGCCTCCCAGCGTTGGCAACATCGACGACCTGCAGCACCGCCGTCTTTCTCCTTCTCCGACGACGATTACCAGGTGAACCAGACTGCCCCGTCACTTCTCGATCACGCACATAGCATCGTCTTGGTCCTGCGCATCTGACCGCACCTTCATTTTGCCTTAGGGCGACCTCCAGCGATGTCCTCGACCTCGACCGCGCGCGTCCGTCGCCAGAACTAACTCTGGCGAAGAATTCTGCCCGTCCCCGTGCGCCCCTCCACCTACCAGTAGCACGTTGAGCATCAGCGTTGCATTGCGAACCTGGTGAGCATCCTCCCCCTCTTCTTCGCGTCCTATTTTGCTAGCGCCGCAGCCAACTAGCCGCTCCGCCACTCGCCGTCGACCTAGCGCCGCCAGTTCTTGGCCAGGCAGTAGCAGCCGTCCGATACAGATCTGAGGCACACGATTGAATGACTTATCGAAAGGGTACGAGTGAACCTGCGCCACACGATACGCTTCAGATCCTGCGGTCCACGTTGCCGATCCGGCCGAACCGGTACCGCCCAATGAAATCGTGACGCGTGGACATGTTTTGACTTAAAAACAGATTTGAATCTGTTCTAGATTCAATTTTCAAACCTTTGTAACTTTCAAACCACACGTCCAAATTTTACAAATTTTATATCAATGAATTCAGGAGAACAAGCCCTAGCCAACCATGGCCTTAGTTCGACAAATAGTATCTGTTAGCTTGTTTGAATTTGCAGAAACATTTGTGTACTTGTTTAGATTAGAAAAATTGTTTAAAAATGATTTTTGATTAAAACCTTTGCAAAATGGTTTGTTGTGATCTTACTGGCCCTAGGAACCAACCCTTGGTGTAAAAAAATGATTTTTGTAAAATTTAGGTTGGATTACTTGACTTAGTCATTTTCTAGCCAAATAAAAAGAATGGTTTTTGTTATAAAAATGTTTATGGAAAGAAAACTTTAAGGAAATGCTTTGGACCAAACCTACTGACCTAAAACACCAAGTTTTGCAAATTAGCAACTCATTTGGTGAACAACTTAAGAGTTTTACCTTGATAAAAACATTTTTCACCACATGAAATGATGAATGGATTTAAAAGTGGTTTTGGATAAAACCCACTTGCTAATGACCTTGCCACTTTGGTAAATGACCAATTTGGATCTTACAAAGTTTAGAAACCCCATAGAGACCCCTTTGCAAAATAAAACTATCTTGTGCATGCTCCCATGCATGACTTAGATTCCATTACTTTGTGTGTGTGAAGAATTGTTTGTTTGACTTTGGTTTGGAATGTGAATTGAATTGGTGTTTGCTTGATTGACTTGTAGTGAAGTGTGAGACTAGCAAGATCATGGAGTGAACCACCATTCCCTACAAAAAGGCAAGTGATGCTTCATACTTTCTATCCCATTACTTTCACTATGCATTAGTGATTTTGCTAAGTAAAACTTGCATGGATTTTGCTAAGTATAGATATTACTATAAGAAAACCTAGTAGATGAATCCTTAGTAGGATTTCCTAAGTTAAGTTTCCTATTACTACCAAGATTAGCCTAGCTAATAGAAAACATGGGTGGAATATATATTCACACTATGGAAAAATATTCTAAGTCTGAGGGCTTGTGATTTTGTCTAATAAAACAAATAAGTTAATGAACCTCCTGGGTGGAATGGAAGGATTGGGATATGTTGAGTGGTTACACAAGGCCATGGACTTGGGTTGTGTATCTCACTTGTGGAATGCCACCGAGGAAACAAAGGGATTTGAGATGTCAAATGTTGAGAAGCTTCAAGTGCAACCACTTGGCAATATGGGCTCTGCCATGATCATATAGGTTGCAAGAACTTAGCCAAATGGACTGTGGGTGGTAGTGTTTGATAGGTTGGAACACGTCCATTTTGGTCTAAGGGAAGGCTTCTGAAAGATTTTGTCTTGGGAAACCAAGTCTTGTGGGGAAAGTGCACCACCTCTGCAGAGTGTAAAATCTAAGTACTTAGCCATGTCCCTGGTAAAGGACAATTTGAGCATCAAGACATGGAAGCAATCAAGAATCTCATCATTCAAATTTCTAAATTAAAATCTTGTGGTTTGAAGAAGGGTTGTTTGAATTCTTCAATCATTGATGGAGAGATGGCTTGGTACAAGGATCTTGAAATCTTTGATTGAGAAAAATGATTTTGTCAAGCAAAAACTTAGTATTTTCAAAATGATAAGAAAAATATATTTTGAGCAATGCAAGCCTCAACTCCACTTAGCCAAATGCATATAGATGATAGACTCCACTATACTACCATAGTATCACTTGCCAATACAATTCAAATGTATTGACCCTTTGTGGCTGTAACTTGTATGTTGCAGGTTTGACTGATTTTAGTGAAGATTGATTGTTTAGGATTACAAAGTCTACAACCAACATCTGCCTGTGGCACTTTGAAGATGAAGGACCCATGACTATATTTACTCCGCTGCAATGTAATGTAATAGCCTAATGAGCTATGTTTGATGTAATAAAATTATGTTATTCCTGGTTATAAAGTTATATTATGACCCTTGTTTCTTGATATTACATCTAAACTGTGGATGCTAGCTATTGATCCAGGGACTAGCATTGTAAACACATGAGGGATCAATCTTATCTAAGATTGGGACCCCTACAGATGGTATCAGAGCATTGTGTTTCCTGTAGGATTTGTAAACCTAGGATTGGACAAAACCCCTTAGAAAAATAGGAGTTATACTTGTTCCAAAAACTTATTTACAAAATCTTGTAAACTCTTTCCTCAACCATTTTGGTTTCAACTCTACTTCTCTTATACTTCAACTTGATGGAAAAACCTACCCCATGGCCAAAGACTACACCATGTGCAAAGGACTTCTTCAACATCTTCAACTCTAATGACTTCAACATCTTCAACTCTAATGACTTCAACATCTTCAGCAAATTCACCAAGGACTTCCAACATGGATATCACTAACGACTACAAGTGAAAGAAGGAAATCTTACTCAAGATTTAGAGACTGAGGGAATGCAAAAGTTAGAAGGAACCTACATCACTAGAAGTTATTGCAACCAAGAGTTTTTCTCAAGGAACCATGATCTCATGTAAGAAGAAGCAACCAAGAATGATGGAAAGATCACAAGTGAACCATATAGATGGACCACCATAATTTAGTTAAGTCAAACCACCAACTTATGTGGTGTAACAAAAATATTTTGTTGCCTAAGTATGTGCTTGAACCTTGTTTGAGTGAAATGTTTGTTTGTGATTGCTTGAACATTGCTTGTGTGAATTGTGATGTGTGTGATTAGAAATATTTCCTTAGAAATATTTTACCTATTCTAATCCCAATCCAACCCAAACAGATGACTACTCCAAGAGACACCAACACCAACCAGGAAGACAACATGAGAGAACTTATAGCAACCCAAAACCAGTTGAACCAAGAGACAACTCAGCTCTTAGCCAACAACAATGGACTAGACCCAGCTATACAAAGGATTTTGAAACTTCAATCCCAATTGTTGCAAGGATTGGTTAATCAAATGATCAACATGAGAGAAAACTTTTTCCAAAGAGCTAATGACAACAAGGATGACAAAGATGCTATTCTAGAAGGAACCCAAGCCAACAATAGTTTTAGAGACAAAGATCATGCATCCAAGGAGCATGAAGATCAATGCCCCAAGAAGAGAGAAATCCTCCCACTCATGAAGAACATGAACTAGAAGAACTCCTAGCTTTGGAGAGACCCAAGAAGAAGAAGAAATTCCCCAACACTAGCAAGAAGGATATTACACAAGTGCAATGTTTCAAATGCAAAGAGATGGGACACTATGCCAATGAATGCCCAGAAAAGAAGAAGAGCCAAGAAAGCAAACAAAAGCTAGTGAAACCCAAGATAAGGAAGGATTTTAGCCAAGTGATGCGCAAACACTGCAAAGAGTTAGGACATTATGCAAACTACTGTCCAGAAAAGATGAAGCATAGGATAAACCAGCCTATGAGAGATCTCAGCCTTGTCACATGTTTCAAATGCAAGGAAATAGGCCACTATGCAAACAATTGTCCAGAAAGGATGGAGAACAAGTTAAACAAGTCTATGAAGGATCTCAACCTTGGCCCATGAGTCAAGTAAAGAAACCAAGGACACATGCAACTATTTGCTTAGAGAGATTTTTCCCAGAATCCCAAGAAGGCCAATATGTAATTTTTGTTTGAAAATTTTTAAGGGTGGTAGTACCCTAGTTGTTTTGAACTTGCTTGTAACCCTAGCCTTCCCAAATCTCGGGACGAGATTTATTTTAAGGGTGGTAGCCTGTCACATCCCAAGATTTTCCAAATCTTGTAATGTGAAAATAAATGAATAAAATAAAACTTTGTTTGATTTTTAGGGCTAGAAGAAACTTTTTAAATTCAATTGGTACTCCAAACCCATTTGAATTAAATAAAATCCTAAAGGAGTTTAAAAATATAAACCTTTTTAATAAAGAAAATAAAATGTTTTTGAAATACTATTTTGAAACTCTTAAGTGAAAAGATTCATTTTCAAATGAAATAGAAGTTTATAAATAAAGAATATTTTATAAAGCCAAATTAAACCTTAGCCAAGCTTTGGAATTAAAACATTTTATTATTTAAATTAACTGAAGTTTATTTAAATAAATTAATAAGGATTTAATATCCAACCTTATTTAAATAAAAAGTTTTACCAATTTAAATTGAAACATCAAAACTTATTAAACTATTTAAAATAAGTTTTCCTAATTATTTGATATTCTCTAATAAAACCTACTAAAGTGTTTTGACTTTATTTTAGATTTCAAAATAAATCTCTCAATAAAACAAATCCTACTTGATTTAATAATGAAAGTCTAATTATTTAATTATTAATGGACCCTAAAATAAAAGGTTATTTTGTTTTAAACAAATTTTCCAAATAAAATCTACTGATTGGTTTTGAAAATATTTGGAGTTCAAATGAAGATTTTATTAAATAAACCAAACCCTATTTTATTAATAAACCATGGACCATTATACTTAATTAATAAATAGAACCTAAAAAGATTTAAAATATTTTTTTTTTATTTTGAATTTTGGTTCATGTTACTGAACAGAACTAATTTCAATGTTACAAAGTTTGGGTGTTGTTTGAATTGTTTGAACCTTGTTTGATTGTTTTGAAATTCAAATCAGAAAATAGAAACAGAAAAGAATAAAACAAACAGGCAAAAAAAAAATGAAATTGGACCAGCCCACCATCTAGCCCAACAGCCCAACTCGCAGCCCACCTCCTCTTTTCCCTGAAGCGTTTTCCTTCACCACATAAACAACCCGCATAGCCTATGACTGGTGGACCTCCCCCTTTCTCTCCTTTTCTCACTGACACCAGACCCCACCACCGGCCCCCTTCTTCCCCACCCGCACAACCCATTCTCGCCGGCCGTTGCAGGCTTGATTCCGCGGATTCAATACGCCTTAATGCGGCCACCATTAATCGCCTTGACCATGCGCATTAAAACCCCAGTGTCTTCTCCTCCGTTTCCCTCAGACGCCAACCTCTTTCCGCTACCAGGCTGTTGCCATTTCCTTCTGCACCGCCGCCGTCTCCGACGAGCTAAACTTTCAATTCCGGCCATACCCTGCCTCTCCCTGCCTTCCCAAGCAAGAAGACAAGTTCCCCATATCCTGGCAAACCCCCTCGAAGTTCCAGCTCGCTCGCGCGTGCCTCCCAGCGTTGGCAACATCGACAACCTGCAGCACCGCCGTCTGTCTCCTTCTCCGACGACGATTACCAGGTGAACCAGACTGCCCCGTCACTTCTCGATCACGCACATAGCATCGTCTTGGTCCTGCGCATCTGACCGCACCTTCATTTTGCCTTAGGGCGACCTCCAGCGATGTCCTCGACCTCGACCGCGCGCGTCCGTCGCCAGAACTAACTCCGGCGAAGAATTCTGCCCGTCCCCGTGCGCCCCTCCACCTACCAGTAGCACGTTGAGCATCAGCGTTGCATTGCGAACCTGGTGAGCATCCTCCCCCTCTTCTTCGCGTCCTATTTCGCTAGCGCCGCCGCCAACTAGCCGCTCCGCCGCTCGCCGTCGACCTAGCGCCGCCAGTTCTTGGCCAGGCAGTAGCAGCCGTCCGATACAGATCCGAGGCACACGATTGAATGACTTATCAAAAGGGTACGAGTGAACCTGCGCCACACGATGCACTTCAGATCCTGCGGTCCACGTTGCCGATCCGGCCGAACCGGTACCGCCCAATGAAATCGTGACGTGTGGACATGTTTTGACTTAAAAACAGATTTGAATCTGTTCTAGATTCAATTTTCAAACCTTTGTAACTTTCAAACCACACGTCCAAATTTTACAAATTTTATATCAATGAATTCAGGAGAACAAGCCCTAGCCAACCATGGCCTTAGTTTGACAAATAGTATCTGTTAGCTTGTTTGAATTTGCAGAAACATTTGTGTACTTGTTTAGATTAGAAAAATTGTTTAAAAATGATTTTTGGATTAAAACCTTTGCAAAATGGTTTGTTGTGATCTTACTGGCCCTAGGAACCAACCCTTGGTGTAAAAAAATGATTTTTGTAAAATTTAGGTTGGATTACTTGACTTAGTCATTTTCTAGCCAAATAAAAAGAATGGTTTTTGTTATAAAAATGTTTATGGAAAGAAAACTTTAAGGAAATGCTTTGGACCAAACCTACTGACCTAAAACACCAAGTTTTGCAAATTAGCAACTCATTTGGTGAACAACTTAAGAGTTTTACCTTGATAAAAACATTTTTCACCACATGAAATGATGAATGGATTTAAAAGTGGTTTTGGATAAAACCCACTTGCTAATGACCTTGCCACTTTGGTAAATGAACAATTTGGATCTTACAAAGTTTAGAAACCCCATAGAGACCCCTTTGCAAAATAAAACTATCTTGTGCATGCTCCCATGCATGACTTAGATTCCATTACTTTGTGTGTGTGAAGAATTGTTTGTTTGACTTTGGTTTGGAATGTGAATTGAATTGGTGTTTGCTTGATTGACTTGTAGTGAAGTGTGAGACTAGCAAGATCATGGAGTGAACCACCATTCCCTACCAAAAAGGCAAGTGATGCTTCATACTTTCTATCCCATTACTTTCACTATGCATTAGTGATTTTGCTAAGTAAAACTTGCATGGATTTTGCTAAGTATAGATATTGCTATAAGAAAACCTAGTAGATGAATCCTTAGTAGGATTTCCTAAGTTAAGTTTCCTATTACTACCAAGCTTAGCCTAGCTAATAGAAAACATGGGTGGAATATATATTCACACTATGGAAAAATATTCTAAGTCTGAGGGCTTGTGATTTTGTCTAATAAAACAAATAAGTTAATGAACCTCCTGGGTGGAATGGAAGGATTGGGATATGTTGAGTGGTTACACAAGGCCATAGACTTGGGTTGTGTATCTCACTTGTGGAATGCCACCCAGGAAACAAAGGGATTTGAGATGTCAAATGTTGAGAAGCTTCAAGTGCAACCACTTGGCAATATGGGCTCTGCCATGATCATATAGGTTGCAAGAACTTAGCCAAATGGACAGTGGGTGGTAGTGTTTGATAGGTTGGAACGCGTCCATTTTGGTCTAAGGGAAGGCTTCTGAAAGATTTTGTCTTGGGAAACCAAGTCTTGTGGGGAAAGTGCACCACCTCTGCAGAGTGTAAAATCTAATTACTTAGCCATGTCCCTGGTAAAGGACAATTTGAGCATCAAGACATGGAAGCAATCAAGAATCTCATCATTCAAATTTCTAAATTAAAATCTTGTGGTTTGAACAAGGGTTGTTTGAATTCTTCAATCATTGATGGAGAGATGGCTTGGTACAAGGATCTTGAAATCTTTGATTGAGAAAAATGATTTTGTCAAGCAAAAACTTAGTATTTTCAAAATGATAAGAAAAATATATTTTGAGAAATGCAAGCCTCAACTCCACTTAGCCAAATGCATATAGATGATAGACTCCACTATACTACCATAGTATCACTTGCCAATACAATTCAAATGTATTGACCCTTTGTGGCTGTAACTTGTATGTTGCAGGTTTGACTGATTTTAGTGAAGATTGATTGTTTAGGATTACAAAGTCTACAACCAACATCTGCCTGTGGCACTTTGAAGATGAAGGACCCATGACTATATTTACTCCGCTGCAATGTAATGTAATAGCCTAATGAGCTATGTTTGATGTAATAAAATTATGTTATTCCTGGTTATAAAGTTATATTATGACCCTTGTTTCTTGATATTACATCTAAACTGTGGATGCTAGCTATTGATCCAGGGACTAGCATTGTAAACACAGGAGGGATCAATCTTATCTAAGATTGGGACCCCTACAGATGGTATCAGAGCATTGTGTTTCCTGTAGGATTTGTAAACCTAGGATTGGACAAAACCCCTTAGAAAAATAGGAGTTATACTTGTTCCAAAAACTTATTTACAAAATCTTGTAAACTCTTTCCTCAACCATTTTGGTTTCAACTCTACTTCTCTTCTACTTCAACTTGATGGAAAAACCTACCCCATGGCCAAAGAGTACACCATGTGCAAAGGACTTCTTCAACATCTTCAACTCTAATGACTTCAACATATTCAACTCTAATGACTTCAACATCTTCAGCAAATTCACCAAGGACTTCCAACATGGATATTACTAAGGACTACAAGTGAAACAAGTAAATCTTACTCAAGATTTAGAGACTGAGGGAATGCAAACGTTAGAAGGAACCTACATCACTAGAAGTTATTGCAACCAAGAGTTTTTCTCAAGGAACCATGATCTCATGTAAGAAGAAGCAACCAAGAATGATGGAAAGATCACAAGTGAACCATATAGATGGACCACCATAATTTAGTTAAGTCAAACCACCAACTTATGTGGTGTAACAAAAATATTTTGTTGCCTAAGTATGTGCTTGAACCTTGTTTGAGTGAAATGTTTGTTTGTGATTGCTTGAACATTGCTTGTGTGAATTGTGATGTGTGTGATTAGAAATATTTCCTTAGAAATATTTTACCTATTCTAATCCCAATCCAACCCAAACAGATGACTACTCCAAGAGACACCAACACCAACCAAGAAGACAACATGAGAGAACTTATAGCAACCCAAAACCAGTTGAGCCAAGAGACAACTCAGCTCTTAGCCAACAACAATGGACTAGACCCAGCTATACAAAGGATTTTGAAACTTCAATCCCAATTGTTGCAAGGATTGGTTACTCAAATGATCAACATGAGAGAAAACTTTTTCCAAAGAGCTAATGACAACAAGGATGACAAAGATGCTATTCTAGAAGGAACCCAAGCCAACAATAGTTTTAGAGACAAAGATCATGCATCCAAGGAGCATGAAGATCAATGCCCCAAGAAGAGAGAAAGATCTCCCACTCATGAAGAACATGAACTAGAAGAACTCCTAGCTTTGGAGAGACCCAAGAAGAAGAAGAAATTCCCCAACACTAGCAAGAAGGATATTACACAAGTGCAATGTTTCAAATGCAAAGAGATGGGACACTATGCCAATGAATGCCCAGAAAAGAAGAAGAGCCAAGAAAGCAAACAAAAGCTAGTGAAACCCAAGATAAGGAAGGATTTTAGCCAAGTGATGAGCAAACACTGCAAAGAGTTAGGACATTATGCAAACTACTGTCCAGAAAAGATGAAGCATAAGATAAACCAGCCTATGAGAGATCTCAGCCTTGTCACATGTTTCAAATGCAAGGAACTAGGCCACTATGCAAACAATTGTCCAGAAAGGATGGAGAACAAGTTAAACAAGTCTATGAAGGATCTCAACCTTGGCCCATGAGTCAAGTAAAGAAACCAAGGACACATGCAACTGTTTGCTTAGAGAGATTTTTCCCAGAATCCCAAGAAGGCCAATATGTAATTTTTGTTTGAAATTTTTTAGGGTGGTAGTACCCTAGTTGTTTTGAACTTGCTTGTAACCCTAGCCTTCCCAAATCTCGGGACGAGATTTATTTTAAGGGTGGTAGCCTGTCACATCCCAAGATTTTCCAAATCTTGTAATGTGAAAATAAATGAATAAAATAAAACTTTGTTTGATTTTCAGGGCTAGAAGAAACTTTTTAAAATCAATTGGTACTCCAAACCCATTTGAATTAAATAAAATCCTAAAGGAGTTTAAAAAGATAAACCTTTTTAATAAAGAAAATAAAATGTTTTTGAAATACTATTTTGAAACTCTTAAGTGAAAAGATTCATTTTCAAATGAAATAGAAGTTTATAAATAAAGAATATTTTATAAAGCCAAATTAAACCTTAGCCAAGCTTTGGAATTAAAACATTTTATTATTTAAATTAACTTAATTTTATTTAAATAAATTAATAAGGATTTAATATCCAACCATATTTAAATAAAAAGTTTTACCAATTTAAATTGAAAAATCAAAACTTATTAAACTATTTAAAATAAGTTTTCCTAATTATTTGATATTCTCTAATAAAACCTACTAAAGTGTTTTGACTTTATTTTAGATTTCAAAATAAATCTCTCAATAAAACAAATCCTACTTGATTTAATAATGAAAGTCTAATTATTTAATTATTAATGGACCCTAAAATAAAAGGTTATTTTGTTTTAAACAAATTTTCCAAATATTCTTTATTTCCAAATAAAATCTACTGATTGATGTAATAAAATTATGTTATTCCTGGTTATAAAGTTATATTATGACCCTTGTTTCTTGATATTACATCTAAACTGTGGATGCTAGCTATTGATCCAGGGACTAGCATTGTAAACAAAGGAGGGATCAATCTTCTAAGATTGGGACCCCTACATAACCCCAGGTAGGGTTAGAAGGGGTGAAACATAGCCCAGCTTGGCTAGCTCCAAGTAAAAAAAGAACCAAGCCGGGTAAGTATGGCTGGGAGAGAGAATCGTGTGCGGACGACATATGAACTATGTCGGCCCGTATAAGACAAAGTTGTTAATCTCGCAGGAACCAACGAGCCGAGTCTTCCGAGGAAGGGCCGAGTCAGATAGGACGCGTGGCACCTTTACGAGTGAGGTTCAGGAGGGACCATGGTAAAGCGTGGTCAAAAGAGATGGGAAATGCCGGGTGACACAAAAGGAGCCGGGTGACGCCCAAAGCAAGGGCTGACGTACAAATTTACTGTGTGACGCCAAAAGGAACAGGAGGCGACGTACCGGAAGACCATTAGCTGTCAAGCTTTATGGATTGGGCCACTGGGCTTAGAGCAAGCCCATGACCCGGCCCGCATAGTAGGGACCAGGATCCAAACAGTAACCCTAGAACACGAAGCGGTATAACCCATCTAGCACCACCTATATAAGGAGGGGCATAGCAGTAGTAGAAGGAGGTTGGACTAAGTAGGGAACTAGTGCCTAGAACACTAGTTCATACAGCTCAAGGAGCACTTGTAATTCCCAATTATCAATCAGATCCCAAAGTGTGGAGAGTTCATATTGTTCTTCGTGCATGGCAAGAGCATGCACTCACTCCCCGGTGACCACAAGCACCCATTCGGCCCCCAACTTAAGCCTACCCATGGCATATGCCGTGACACCACCACGACATGCTGAAGATGCACGAAGACTCCATGAAGGTTCTGCAGGAGTCCGCTAACACGGAGATGAACCGCTTGAAGGAGGAGATTGTGATGCAGAAAGAGAAGAAGAAATCTGCCCATGAGCATATAAGATCCTCCGACAAGAATGGGACTCCATGGCGGATACCCTCCAGCATGCTGACATTAGCATCTTCAGTAAGTGATTCTACGTCTTGTACTTTTGTAAGTTAGATACTCTGAACTTTTTGTGTTATTGAACTCATGCTTTCCCTTGTCAGAATTTTGCAGCTCCTATTCGTTTGACCCAGTCGCCTCCTCTGCCAAAAGAATGCATGGTACTTGCCGGAAACTTTATCAACACCGCCATTAAGCAGGCCAAGGAGATTGCCAAGCACCTCCAGATCAACATCAAAGCGGTGGATTCTGTGATGAAGTTCTCGGAGATCTTGCACCAAGCCCCGAGCATATTGTAAGCTGGAAAGCTTCATGTACCCGGGCTGGCGCGAGGATGGCACTGTCAATGGTCAAGGCTGTAGCACCCCGGATAAAACCACTATTAGAAAATCGCCTGTTGTTTACTACTTTGTGCATCATCATGCAGCTAATTGACTAAAACTGTTTTTCTTAAAGCCTAGTTTTGCTTTCTACAATGATCATTCTCTCTATTTCAAATGTAAACCTTGGACCCTTCCGGATATTTTGTTTGCCTAAAAACAAATTACAAAAAATCTTTTAAATAATACATAAAATTTTATATTATTTTTAGGAGGCAGCCAGCCAGGCCCAAAAGCCCGGCCAGCCACCTCCAAACCCTAACCCTAAATTCCCTCACCAATCCCACATCCCTCCTCCCCGCCGCCAGTCCTACCTTATCCATCGCTCGCTACCACGTCCCCCTGATCGCGTCCCCACTCCCTGGCCCACCCCGCAGGCCCCACCGCGAGATCCCCGCTCCCCATCCTCGTGTTCCTCTCTTATCGCGGCCCCGCCTCCTCTTGCTCTCGTCCCGCAACCGCCACCGCCGCGGGAGCACCTGCCTCGCTCGCCCTGCAGAGCTCCCCACGAGCGCCTTGTCCGCACCTGCCCGAGTCTGCCCGTTAGCCGCCAGGGCTGCCATCTTCCCCTCCGTCGTCTCCCTCTTCTGGCGCCGCCGCCAGGGCACCTCGCATCCCAGCGTCACCGAGTGCCCCCTCGGAGACCTCTCCTGTGCCACGTCGCACGCTCGCCGGCCCTTCCTCGGCCCGCCTCTGGCCCCGATCTTCCTCTGCCTCTCCTCGTGTTCCCCGGCCGCCATGCCATCGAGCGCCTCCTCCGCCCGCGCGAGTGCAGCAAGGACGGCCACCACCATCTCCCGCCGGTCCACTCCTTCCCGGGCCATCCTCTCCCTTCCCGAGCGTGCCGCCTCTACCCATGAGCAATGCTGCAGCATCCTCTCCTCTGCCCCTCTGCCGAGCTGCCGTCGACGCCAGGCCCACCTCCTCTGCAAGCTTGCCGCCAAGCGCTGAAGCCTACTCGTGTTATGCCTCTTGTTGTTTTGATCCAGCGAGAGAGTATCTTTGGATGCTACGGCATGTTGGTATATCCATGTGTTTATCAGTGGTTGTCCTTCGATTGCGCGCCCTGCAATTTTTGAGCCTTGACCAACGCCCGGTGTGTCCAGAAGTTTCACCCGTGGCACCCAATTGAAGACAATGATTTCCCCAAGACCACCATCAACCGTGACACCGACAAGATCTCCTTCTCGGGCCCCGATGGCGCTAAATTCTCTGTCGCAGATCAACAAGGCCTTCGACAAGAAATGCCAAGTGCTCCTTCCCAGAGTCCGAAGGACGATCTCGCCGAGACCCCGAAGACCGATCCCGAACCCTCGGCGAACCCCAAGATCATCGATACCAATGTGTGACCCTTATCTGAGACACCTATTTTATAAATGATATATCATTGTTGCATATTAAATTGTTCATATTTGCACACATATCATGTGGTTTGGGGGCATTATGCTGATTCACATCATAATTAAATATGGAGGCCATATGCGGGCAAATCTAGTCTTATATTGGCTCCATTTAAATTTGTGTAGCGAACCAATTATATATTTTTGCCTTGATAAGACAACATTTAAAATTGCGGGTATCTAAACAACATGAACTTAATAAATGTCGGAATTCCGGTTCCGCTTAATATTGCCTAATTGCATCGCATTCTTGCCATGCCATACATCATACATGCATCATTCCCGATCTTTTGCCGTAGTATTAAATAGTGCATCCGGTGTTTCTGCTAGTGCTCTACTTCTTCACGGATTAGGTCGTTGAGTTGATGCGAGTGTCGACCAGATCTTCGGATGAACCTTCAGCAATGTTTTTTAGGCGAGCAATCTCCCTCTTTCTACCTATCTTACTTTTATAGTATTTATTCCCTCCTATTGATCTATTGCTATCTGTGTTGCGATGCTCTAGGTTTCATGCCTGCGATATCCCTTGCAGCCTTATATTGCCTTGGACACATCCTATTATCTATTGTTTGGTAGATAGTTGAACTTGCGCGTCGTAGTCGCTTGCTCAAGTGTTGTTGCGTGTCGTCCAGTACCAGAGCTGTTGGAAGGCTGCCATATGCTTTATGTTGGAGATGATCATGGCTTTAATTATTGTTTAATAACTAAAATTGAAAGTAGGTAAATGCAGAGGCACCGGTGGGTAATAGACACCTGTTCCGAGATCGAGCGCGCTAACCACAGGTGGGGTGTGTGGGCACCCCCATCGATTTAGTACCTGATTTCAAGTACTGTACTGGGGGCCACAAAGTAGTTTGGGGCTTTATCACTATCCTGTACTTATGCCATGCTTTACTGCTTTATTTACGATTGCGCGTGGAGCGCCTGTACTGTTTAGGTAAGCGGAGTGTTTTCGCGGTATCGACAAGCCTAGTCACACTTTCGGGTTCCCAGTCGTTTACAGCGATTGACGCAAACCCTGGGTCCGTCTCGGAGACCGGCCGACTTCGTTACGGGTAGCTTAGTGGGGTGGCCCCCTGTGCTTGCTTTGGGTTTGGGAAACGTCGTTTCCGAAACCCCGTCGACATACCGTTGGGTGTATGTTTTGTGATCTTGTACCTACCTGATCTGACAACAAGGGTGTAGGTGCGTGTGGGAACTTTGGTGCACCCCTGCAGGGTTAAATCTTTTCGAGAAGCCATGTCCGCGGTTATGGACGACTTGGAGCACAGTTCTCGATCATAGACAAATATAACTAAAGTTTATTGTTATAATTTGACTTGTATCCGATATGACTAGTAATCAGCTCCACTACAACGGAATGGCTAAATAAAAGTGCCAACAACTGCTGGGTTTTGGGATATCTCATGCTAATTATATCTGACTAGTAAGGGTCGCAACTACAATGGAATGGTTAACTAAAAGTGCCCACTGCTTATTATATCAGGACGACTATCTATACCTGACTAGTAATTGCTGCAACGATAACCGAATAAATAAAACTGCCAACTGTGTGAGTTCCTCGGTTGACTTCCTCGTTTGGTCTCGAGGGGTTTATACCAGGACGGGTATGTTTGGTGGTAGTATCAGGTTGGTTCCGAATAGGTCTTTCTTATCCCTATCTGATAGCCGACAATTGTATCGAGTCTCTATAGGTTGTTTAGTGCATGCTGTCGCTGCCGCTTCAGTCCACCATACCTATGTAGGCGAGGACCTCCGAATTCTAGTCTTGCCGTGTACTGGCCTCAGTACTGACCGCTCTCTTTTTCCTTTGCCCTTTGTCGGCACCCCTTTTTGTTTAAGAAGGTTTTGAGATCGACGTCGTTAGCAGGGTTACCCTTCCGGCTTGGCCTGGGCAGGGTTATGGACGCCATTGGTTATTCTTCAGGGCTCTTAGCTCAATTTGCATCTTGTCCGTACTCGGACGCTGTATTGTTTTCCAGGTGATTTGGATCTTTGTATTGTATATCTGTATTCTTGACTCATTGAGTCGCTGTTGTATATATGGTTTGTGGGTTCCATCTAGGACTATTGTGTAATGATATTACTTCGTTTTCCACCCGCACGCAAGTGCCTGGTGGGCACCTTTGAATTGTTTCTATGCGGGTTTGGCGGGAAGCGCTAAAACTTGCACAGGGCCGATTCTGAGGGTGTTACTAAGGCGCACTATCAAAACTCCGACATCGATATGGTGACCTCCGGTATCCCCGACATGGATGACGATGGCTAGAAAATAGATCACAAATCTATCCTGGCGTCACTCGCAGGTTATGATACCAGAGTCTCCGAGTTGGTCGACCCTAACGTCCTTGTTCCCATGGAGATTATTGACGGCGACAACCAAAGCTCCTCCGAGTCCCTCAAAACCGCCGACTGCGAGGAGGATGGCTCTACTGCTGCTGATGATGTTGCATCCAAGTCGCCTGTGCCAGAGGAATGAAAAAACAATATGTAATATTTGTTTCCTCTAGAATTTGTATACGGAAAAAACTACTTGTTATTTCCTGCTACTCAAGAACTGGTTCCAGTATGTACATATTTTTAAGCAAGTGCTGGCTTATCCATTACTCTGGTTTTTATGCTTGACTTTTCGTGAGTCGGAAGATTCGTTTTTGGAACTATGCGCTCAGGTGATGATGCCCAATGCCACCGTCTATAACCTAAGCACAAAATTGCCGATAATAAGTGCCAAAAGTCACTACTCCAGAATCCACATAAAAACGACAAAGAACGTGTAGACCAGAAAACTTAAGCTAACGCTCGTAGGCGGAATTTTCACAAGTGCAATCACAAATCTTGTGCATAAAGGTTTTATACGATCCAAAAATGTCGTGGGAATGACCACGGCAGATGCTGCAATCGGTAGGGAGTAGTAGAACGAAGGGCAAGGGCGACCAGCCATCTGCGGTGCGAGATGAGGGCGGAGACACAAGGTTTTACCCAGGTTCGGCCCCCGGAGGGTAAAGACCTACTCCTGCTAGATTGTATTATGTTGGAGATACAATGGGGCGAGATCGACGGCTAGGCGGCGAGTCGCTTGGGTAGATGATGGAACGTACGTCTACACGCCCTGTAGGGAGGTTTATATAGACTAACCCTCCCTAGGGTTTACAAATGTCAACCGAATCTGTTAAGGTCTCGGTACTCGTTTAACCTAATCCGAATGGGTCTATCTACTCTCCTGGGCCTTCAGCTTCTAGTCGCTTGGATCCACGCCAGGTCTTGATCCAGTCGCCGTCTTGCAGGCCCACTCGCCAGTTCGTGGGCCAGTTGGAAACGTCCTGCTGGGTATACCCCGGTAGGCATATCCCCATCAGTAGTCCCCGAGGCCGTCGTCGATTGGGCGCAGGTGGTTGCTGGCAGTCGGAGCATACAGGTCCAATGCGGACACCCAGTCGAATCGGTGGCGGGCTCCTAAATAAAGGAAAAAACTTGTCATTCTGGTCGCAGCTCGGCGAACGGGTCTGCGAAATACTTAGTCACTGTTGTAGTGATTGGGTCAGCGAGCCGAGTGGCTGAAGTTGGACCGTCGAACGCAGTCAAAACTAGCCGTTGGGGTAATCCAACGGCTACTTTTGGCGTAATTACCGCGTAGTAACGGCTCCCTGATTTGGCGGGTAACAACCGCTATATAAAGGGAATGGTAGGCGATCGGAGAACCATCTCCTCATCATTTACTCCGATTGCGCGCACCTCCGTTTCTCCCGCATCACGATACAGCCGATCCAAAATCCTCCGATCTCCACGAACCTCTCCGCCAATGGCCCCCTCCACCGAACCATGGGGCAGGTCCAAGTGTACGAGAGCGCTACTGGCGTCCTTCAAGGAGGCCGGGATCCTGCACGCCGGAAGGTGGCGCATCCCTGTGGCCGGAGAGGTGACTCCGGACCCGCGCGAGGGAGAATTCGTATGCTTCACCAGCCACCTAGAACAAGCGCTGGGATTCCCCACATATCTCTTCTTCCGGCGCTTCTGTGCTTTCTACGGGATCCAGCCATCAGACCTAGGCCCGCACAACATCGAGCAGCTCGCCATTTTCATGGCGTTCTGCGAGTGCTATCTGGGCTCATGCCCTATTTCCCCCTGTGGAAAGATCTGTTCCACGGGAGGATCAGCCGCGAAGAAGCAGGTGGCCCAATGCTTGCCGCGGGTGGCTTGACGTTTCAATTGAAGTCGAAGGCCTCCTTTTTTGATCTAATGCTACCCGCCAAGGCGGTGAGCGACTGGAAGAAGTCTTGGTTTTACGTTTCCGAGGCGACTCCAGACGGAGAGGTGGCGATTCCAAGATACTCCGCCGACCGGCCCGAACCGCGCCGACTCCAAGTCAGCAAGCTTCCAACAGACCAGCGGATGGTCGTGGACGAGATGCTTCAGACCATCCGTGGCCTAAAGAAGAAAGGTCTTTAGACCATCAACTTGTACAACTGCTGGCTCGGGCGGCAACTCGTTCCTCTGGCCCGCCGTGACCATTATATGTACGACTACATGGGCCGGGAGGACTCGACGAAATCCTGCCTCGTCGAGTGGAAAGTCGAAGACTACATCCTGGCGTTGAAGAAGATCACCCAGGCGGTGTACCTGGATGCGAAGGCCGGGGTCGCCCCCTATACCAAGAAGCATCCAGCCCCGATGGTAAGTCATCTTTCTATCATTCGCAGTCGCAGTTGATGCTTTCGCGGTTATACCGATATTGTCTTATGACTATAGCAGTTATTTCAAGTGGTAGAAGGGTGGCTTCCGCCCGCGGACGACGAGAATTCGAGCTCGTCCGTCCAGGAGGGGGGGAATCACCTCCTGCACGGGGCAGCGTCGAGAGTGACAGGAGCGGCGACAACGACGAGTCCGAGGAAGAGGTCACCCCGCTGGTTCGCAAAACTCGCGGACAGCGTCAGCGTGAACTCGAAGCGAGCCGAAGCCTCAAACGTCATGATGATGACGAAGACGATCTTCCCGATCTCACCTCGCGCCGCGAGTCCACTCCGTCAAAGAAGAAGAAGAAGAAGACGGAGGTGAAGGCCCCTCCGAAGGGGAAGACGAACCCGGCGAGGTAGGCATCTCCACCTCATTCGGCGAGCAGCTCCGACGGCACCAGCCTGGCCAAGGATAAAGAGCCACAGATGATGGCAGCACCGGATGTCACTGCTGTCCTGAGTGAGGTGCCTCTGGCCTCAATGCCTCCCCCATTCGCCCCAGTCTCTGGGTCGGGGGTCGCTCCAGTCGCCGCAGCTTCGCCTCCCAGGAGGGCTCCTGCCGAAAATGTTGTGGAGGCTCCTGTCGCGGCCTCGTCAATGAAGAGGATGTCTGTGTCTTGGGCGCATGACGTCCTGGAGATGGGTCTCAGTCGGCAGTTGGGCCCCGAACTGGAGAAGCCGGCTAGCATCCGCACAGGTCTGCGGTTCATACCAGTTGCCAAGTGAGTTTTGTTCACCTGCTTTATTTTCGTTGTACTTGAACCACTTTGTTCATGTAATCGATTTGCAGGACTGGGGTTAAGAAGATAGGCCACCCGTCCGTGGCCAAGGTGCAGCCAGTCGCCTCCGAGGAGGACCCTTCTCGGAAGATTAAGGCTGACGAGGTCGCTGCCCCTACGGGCAGTGCCAAGAAGGCCAAGAGGACGAAGTCGTCACGGTGTCTGACGACACGACGATTTCTCCGAGTGATCCTGCGGCAGGGGAGGCCTCGACGACCAAGGAGGGTTCTTCCTCACCTGGGATGGCCGAGCTGGCCTCTTTTGGTGCCGACGCATCCATCGCGACCTTCCCCTGCTTCATGGCCAGAGCGGCCACGGCGAGTGGTACCACGCCATCGAGCCGCGCACCTGGGGTCGCAGAGACGGAGGTCGAGCAGCGTCACGATCACACTCCGGCTCTTCTCACATCCGTGGACGCACTACAACTTCATGGCATGCTAGGCGCAGCTATCCAGGTATGTCCAGTCCCCGAGGATCGGGCCACTGAATTGCAGTGGTCAGATTCTTTTGGTGCTTTGCCTTTATTTCTTGCGCCCAGTCCCCGAGTGCGCATTTGCTGAATTTCAGCGGGTGGGCGCTTTTGATCGCCAGTCCACTAGTGTCCAGTCGCTGAATTTTAGCGGGTGGGCACTTAGGATTATTGATCTCCAGTCCCAGAGTTTCCAGTCGCTGAATTTCAGCGGGTGGGCACTTTAGATTTCGTTTTTGTTAACTGTTTGACCTTTGCACAGGGTTTGCAGTGTGAATCAGCCGACCAGATTACTGCGAAGTGTCGTGCGGAGAAGGACCTTGTCGCCGTTCAAGAGGCAAACCAGGGACTCCAGGCGATTGCTGCGAAGGCGGAAGAGGTTCGCCAGGGCCTTGTCCCGACGAGTGAGCTGACGGCGGCGCAACCTGCGTTGAGTTTGGCGGAGAAGCGGATCGCCAACCTTGAGCGCGAGCTTGCGGACGCGAAGGAGGAGGCGAGCTTAGCGGATGGGCATGCCAAGGCTGCCGTTACAGCCGCCGCTGAGGAGCGTAAGGTCTCCAACGACCTTGTTGCTGGGCTTCAAGACGACTACTCCTCTCTTCAAAACTTCATCACGGATCTCTCCCGTCCTTTGATTGGTATGTGTGCCACCTCTGCCTATAATATTTCCATTGTGTAATCTTTGATGTACTCACTACCCCTCCTGTCCACATGTCGGATTATTGATAGCGCGGAAGAGGCGCAGTCGTTCGACGCGCGGCAGTGCGTGGCCACTCTGGTCGACTCGGCCACGCTGTCCGCGACTTGTATTCGGGCGTATATTCAAGAGATGTCGCCCACGGAAGTGATTCACAGCGACCTCGTCGAAGTGTGGCGGTACTTGGAGAAGGCGCCATCAGTCATCGAGTTCATGACGCGGTCGGCGTTCCGACGTGGGGCGGCGACGGCGCTTAGCCTTGGGCTTGCCCACTTCCCGGAAGACTTCGATCTGGACGACGTGATGAGTGGCTACCCGTCGTCGACGGGCTCGGTGGAGATTGCTGAGGTGCTGAAGCTGATGGACCGCGCCGCAGTGTACTCCGATCGCGTATGGGCGATGGGCGACCTCCTTGCTTATCAAGAGATGATCGTTGCGCCCAACGACCCCGAGCCGCAGCACCGGGACTTCACGATCGAGCAACCCTTTCGTGCGGCGATGGAGGGTGAGCTGACGATGTACCTGTCAAACCCGTACACTCGCATTCGCAAGGGTGGTGGAGAGTCGACGTCGAAGCCTGCGGAGTAAAACATTGTGCCCTGGGGCGTTAGTAGCAGTTCTGCCGTTGGGCATACTTTGTACTTTGTGACAATTGTGACATGCTATAATGATATATCGTGTTATCTTGTGATTTGATTTGCGTTTGAGATTGAGGGTTGAACGAGTCCCCGAGCGCGTCCGCCCTTTTTATGGGGTTCACCTCGTTTGTTTATGTGTTTGTGGTTTTGAACGTTTTGTTATTGAGGTCGACTCGCCCGACCTTGGAAAGCTAGTCGCAAGGCGACTCCCATGAGTGCTCTGTACTTCACCGTTTTCCCTTGTGCGAACGAGGTCGGGTAGCCGAGTCCCCGAGCATTGTACTTGGTTGTTCTAGGCACAACTCTAGGGTGGGTGAGGACTGAGCGCGTTAGAGTAAGCGCATCACTCCTGCCTGGCCCGATGGGTCAGTCGTGTGGCGAGTCCTGGGCATGCTCTCATACTTGGCGTTTTCCCTAGCCGCTCGCCCTGAACTGGTCGTCATTCCCCGAGCGTGGTACTTGGCCGTTCGAGTCGCTGTGTCGAGGATGCGGAGGATCATGGTCGCTGTGAGGAGCGAAGGCAGTTGTCTTGGCTCGTTAAGCCAGTCGAGCTAGGCGACTCCAATGGGGCTCCGGGTAGACGTTTTTTGTGGATGTTAGAAGACCTGGGGTAACCCAATGCCCTTGTAGCGCACTACTTGGCCGTGCCGATCGCTGTACCAGAGGTTGACTCCTGCAGTTAGCTTGGTGTTGTTACTACGAGTCCGAGTGGCACAAGACACGGAGATTAGACGCAATTTGCGGTAACCAATATGTTTTATTTCATAGCGACTGGAGGATACACATGTGGAGTTCTAGGAGTAGAACTTCCGTAGGAGGTTTGCATTCCATGGTCGCTTGACATCGAGTTTGCCGTCCCCGCGGACGTCGATGAGGTAGTAGGCGTCGTTGCCGAGTACTCACTTGATGGCGAATGGTCCCTCCCATGGGGGGAGAGCTTGTGCATGCCCTTCCTGTCCTGGATGAGTCGTAGCACCAGGTCGCCCTCCTGGAAGGTGCGAGTTTTCACCCGCCGGCTATGGTAGCGGCGGAGTCCTTGCTGGTAGATGGCAGTGCGAGAGCGAGCTAGGTCGCGTGCCTCGTCGAGTTGATCGACTCCTTCCTGACGTGCGAGTTCGTTCACAGCCTCCGTGTAGTGGACGACCCTTGGCGAGTCGTGCTCGAGGTCGGTGGGCATGACTGCCTCGGCGCCGTACACTATGAAGAAGGGGGTGAACCCTGTCGACCTGTTAACTGAGGTGCGGATACCCAGATGACGGAGGGTAGCTCCTCGACCCAGCACCCGGCGGTGCACTCGAGTGGTACTTGGAGCCGCGGCTTCAGGCCGTGGAGGATGCTCTGGTTGGCCCGTTCCGCCTGGTCGTTGGATTCTGGGTGGGCAACTGACGCGAGGTCGAGCCGGATGTGGTGTTCCTCGCAGAACTCGGCCATGACCCCTTTGGCGAAGTTGGTGCCGTTGTCCGTGATGATGCTATTTGGGAACCCGTAGCGATATATGAGCTCGCGTAGGAATTTGGTAGCGGTCTTCCCGTCGCATTTCCGGACTGGCTTGGCCTCCACCCACTTTGTGAATTTGTCGACTGCGACCAGGAGGTGGGTGAAGCCGGAGGGGGCCTTTTTGAAAGGGCCTACCATGTCCATACCCCATACGGCGAATGGCCAGGTGATGGGGATTCTCTTTAGCGCTGATCTCGGCACGTGTGTCTAGTTGGCGTACTTCTGGCACCCGACGCACCGCTGGACGATGTCGACGGCGTCGGCGTGTGCGGTGGGCCAGTAGAAGCCCTGCCGCATAACTTTTGCGACCAGAGAGCGGGCTCCGGCATGGTGGCCGCAGTCGCCGGAGTGGATGTCATGGAGGATCTTGCGTCCTTCGTCGGGTTGGACGCAGCGTTGGAACACGCCGGTCACGCTGCACTTGTGGAGCTCGTCGTCGATGATGGTGAAGGATTTGCCTCGCCGTGCAACCATCCGGGCGTCTATCTCGTCCGCCGGCAAGGTGCCGGCCTCCAGGTAGGCGATGTACGGCTTGGTCCAGTCGTCTGGCTCGGCGAGGAGTGCGACCAGGGCTGCCTCTGGCTGCAGCGGGACTCCGATGGCGATCTCCCTTGGGGGAGAGACTGACGGTTTGGTGATCGTGTCGAGGAATACACCGGCGGGTGGTGCGAGTCGAGCCGACCCGATGCGAGAGACTGTGTCGGCCTCCTCGTTCTTCCGCCGGTCAATCCATTCGACGGAGTAGCCTGCGAAGTGTCCACCCAGCTTGTCCACTGCTTGGCGGTACGCTGCCATGGTGGGGGAGATGGCGTCGCAGGTGCCAGCGACTTGTCCGGCGACGATGTCGGAATCTCCATAGCAGCGTAGGCGGTTGACGTTCATTTCCTTGGCAGCTCGCATGCCGTGGAGTAGTGCCTCGTACTCGGCCATGTTGTTGGTGCAGGGGGTGAAGTCGACGCAGAGGACGTAGCGGAGCTTGTCGCCCTTCGGGGAAGTCAACACGATCCCTGCTCCTGCGCCGTCCGTGTTCTTGGAGCCGTCGAAGTGTAGGCTCCAGTAGTGGAGGTATGGCAGCTTTTCCGGCTGCTGGGCCTCTTCCCAGTCGGCGATGAAGTCCGCGAGAGCCTACGACTTGATCGCTTTTTGTGGCTCGTACTTGATGTTGTGGACGCCGATTTCGACGGCCCACTTGGCGACTCGCCCGGTCGCCTCACGGTTGCGGATGATGTCCTGCAACGGTGCTGAGGAGACGACCGTGATCGGATGCTCCTGGAAGTAGTGCGGCAGTCGCTGCTGTGCTCTGAAGACTGCGTATACCAGTTTCTGGTATTGCGGGTACCGCTGGCGCGACTCGGTGAGGACATCGCTGATGTAGTACACCGGTCGCTGTACCGGGCGCTCCTTTCCTTCCTCCGGCCGCTCGACGACCATGACGGCGCTGACGACGCGCTCGGAAGCCGCGACGTAGACCAGCATGGGTTCTTTGTCGACGGGGGCGGCGAGTAGTGGTGCTGCGAGTAGCACCTTCTTGAGGCCGCGGAGTGCGTCGTCCGCCTCCTTATCCCACTGGAAGGTGGGGTTCTTTTGCATCAGGAGTTATAGGGGCATCGCCTTTGTGCCCAATCAGGGGATGAAGCGGCTGAGAGCCGCGACTCGCCCGGCCAGCTTCTGGACGTCGCGCAGGCACTCGGGTTTGCCGAGTCGAGCGATCGTGTCGGTCTTGGTGGGGTTCGCCTCGATGCCGCGCTTGGAGACGACGTACCCCAGTAGTTTCCCTGCTGGTACACCGAAGGTGCATTTGCCTGGGTTTAGCTTTATCTTGTCTTTCCGCAGGTTGGCGAATGTTTCCGCCAGGTCAGCGAGTAGATCGCCTTGGCGAGCAGACTTTACTACCACGTCGTCGATGTAGACGTGGATGTTGTGGCCAATTTGGCTCGCAAGGCATTCCTGCATGCACCACTGGTAAGTTGCCCCGACATTCTTGAGGACGAAGGTCATGGAGGTGTAGCAGAAGGCTCCGAATGGCGTGATGAACGCCGTCTTCTCCTCGTCCTCGACGGCCATCTTGATCTGGTTGTACCCAGAGTAGGCGTCGAGGAAACACAGCGACTCCAAGCCCGCGGTGGAGTCGATTATTTGGTCGATCCGCGGGAGGACGAATTTCTCCTTCGGGCAGGCGCTGTTTAAGTTTGTGTAGTCGATACACATCCTCCAGGTCCCATTTTTCTTCTCGACCAGGACTGGGTTTGCCAGCCACTTGGAGTATTTGATTGGCCAGATGAAGCCTGCAGCGAGTAGACGCTGCACCTCCTGAGCGATAGCTCGGCGGCGCTCTTCATTGAAGGGCAGCAGCGACTGCTTGACGGGTCGCACTTTGGGGTCGGCGTTTAGTTTGTGCTCAACGAGTACCCTAGGGACACCAGGCATGTAAGAGGGCTTCCATGCGAAGATGTCCCTGTTCTCATGGAGGAACTCGATGAGCGCGCCTTCCTAGGCTGGGCTCATGCCCGTCCCGATCGTCACCGTCTAGCTGGAGTCGCCTGGGACCAGCTCGACGGTGCGGGTGTGCATCGTTGCCTCGAAGGCTGAGGTGTTGGCGCCCTCCGAATTGGGCTTTTTAAGTATGTTGGGGTCATCATTGTTGACCCCGCTCGCGTATTTGGCGAGCTCGTCGGCGTGGTTGGTCTCTGCCGCGATGACGGCGTTGGCGAGTTCGGCTCCTTTGGCCTTGCACCCAGCGGCCATGTCGGGGTCGCCGTTGACGGTGATGACGCCGCGCGGCCCGCGGAGCTTCATCGCGTTGTATGCGTAGTGGGGCGCTGCCATGAACTTGGCGAACGCCTGGTGCCCCAGGACGCAGTGGTAGGGGCTGTCGAAGGGTACCAGCTCGAAGACGATCCGCTCGGTGCGGAAGTTTGCTGGTGTGCCGAAGGTGACTGGCAGCGTGACCTTGCCGATCGGATACGCCTTCCAACCGGGGACGATGCCATGGAACATGGTGTAGGTCGTTTCGACCATCGACTGCGGGAGCCGCAGTCGCCTGAAGGTGTCCAGGTACAGGATGTTGATGGAGCTGCCGCCGTCCATCAATGTCTTGGGGAGCCAGTAGTCTCCCACCTTGGGTTTGACCACCAGGGCGACTCGGCCTGGATACTCGATGCGTGGCGAGTGGTCCTGGCGACTACAGGTGATGGGCTGCTCCGACCAGTTGAGGAACTGGGGAACGTCCACCTGGGCCATCGCGTTGACGGCGATGGCGCGGGCGATGACCTTCTTCTCGCGCTTTGTGTTGAAGCATGTGAAGGTGTGGAGCGAGCCGGCCACACTTCCGAATTTTCTGCCATTTGGCGGGTTGTTGTCGGGGTCCTCCCGCGCTCGGCGTGCCTTCTCGATCTCCTTGAGAGAGTGGCAGTCGGCGGTCGTGTGTGTGGCGGGCTTCCCTTCCCTGCTGTGAAACGCACAAGGTTGGTTAAGGAGGGCCGTGGGGTCGAACCTTGGTTTCTGCTTGTAATTGCCGCCGTCGCGGCGGAAGCTCTTGGGCTCGCGTTGTGCGTGCCCGGTGTTGGAGACGAAGTCGACTCGCCCGTCACTGCGGCGCTTGCCGGTGAGGCGAGTATTGCTGTAGAGTAGGTCGGACCGTCGTCCGTTGTCGTTGCCGCTCGTGCGGCGTTGGCCTCCCGACTCGTCGTCGGTTTCCTGGTTTGGGTCTTCCTCCGCGTATCTCTTGGCGATCTCGAGGAGATCCGGTATGTTGTCGAGTGTGCGGGAGTGTCGTTTAAGCTTGGCGACCAGGGTCTCGTAGCGGCACGAGGTCTTGAAGCAGTGGATTGCGGTGTCCGGGTGGATGCCGACCGCGTTGTACCACAGTTCTTGCCACCGTTGGACCCAGTTGCGGGTCGACTCGCGGGGTCCCTAGACGCATCGTTCCAGGTACTCGATGGTGGTGGCACGCGTGTAGGAGCACTCGAAGTGCCTGACGAAGGCATCTCGCATCTCTTCCCAGGAGTCGATGCTATCCTGAGGAAGGGTGTTGATCCACTGCCTGCATGTTCCCTCCATCATCAGGGGGAGGTAACGGGCGGCTAGCAGGTCAGTGTGGCCAGCGATCCCCATTGCCATGAGGTAGGTGTCCAGCCACACGGAGGGGTCGTACGAGGCGTCGTACTTCTCTATCTCCTTCGGCGCTTTGAAGTTCGCTGGGTATTTTTCGCCTCGGATCATCGGTCCGAAGCACCGGGGCCCGAGTCGGCTTAGCGACCCCATTGGCTCGCCGTCGCGGCGATTGGCTAGGGTTTGTCGCAGGTCGTCGGGCTGGCGTGCGCGCCAGCTTTGGTTGTTGATGATGTGGGTACGGGCGTCGACGGGCTGACCGTTGGCGGCGACAAAGTTGGTCGCTGGCCTGGGGTCGTTGGTGGAGAGTGCCGCGTTCGCGGGTCGGTGTTGGAGCTGCAGCGGTTTGGGTGGCGGGCAATTGAGGGTGTTTGCCGCCAATGGGCGGCTGCTTGAGGCCGCTCTGCTGCCCGACGAACGCGAGTACACCCGTCCGTGCGAGTCGGCGCCTACGTTTTGTTGCTCGACCGCCTTTGTGAGAAGGGCCCTAACGTACTGGATCTGTAGGGAGACGTCATCGGTGGCCGTGATGTTGTCGGCCGCTGCTCGACCTGCCACGAGGTTTTCCATCGGGGTGGAGAACAGTGGTAGGCCGTTCGCGTCTCGCTCCCGTGAGGAGACCACTATCCGCGGCTGATCCCTGGGGGGTGTGCGGTTGGGTGGTGGTGGGGCGCCGTTCGCCGTCGACCCTGGTGGGGGCCGGGCGCTTCCTCCTGGAGGCGCGTTATCGCAGATCGCATGCTCGGCCATGCGGGCTGGGTCGTTCTCGTCGTCGAAGTTCAGGGCGCGCCCCTGTACGGTGGGGTTCAAGTGCGACCTGATTCGCTGCTGGTGGTAGCGCGACAGCTCCTGCGCCGTCTCTTGCTCGAGGCGAAATTTTTCGCGCTCGGCTTGCTCCTGGCGGACTGCCTCAGCCAGCTTCAGGCGGAGTTCCTCGACCTCCGTTGCCATGGCGTTAGGAGGGATCGGGGTGGAGAAGGGATCCTCCGGCGGATCGGTGCCGGTCGCCATGTAGGTCGCGGCGTGGCGACCGGTCCCGTCGCGGAGATCGGAGGAGTTTTCCGACCCAGAGTCGAAGTCGAAGATCCCGAGGATGGAGGGATCCTCGAAGTCTCCCACGTTGGAGACCTGGGTGATGGAGCCTGCAGACGAGGACGCGGTGATGGATCCGGCGAGTGACGCCGGGGTTGCCGAGTCGGCGTCGTCGTTGAGGGCCAGGTATTCCATGGCCGCGGAGTTTTCGGCCACGTTGCTGTGGGCCGAGTTGTACTCGGAGGCGAGGCGATGGATCGTGCGGACCTGGCTCTCGGAGAGCCGGTCACGTGGCGGCAACTCGCGGATGCGAGACAAGTCCTCCGAGACAATGACGTCGGTGAGGCCGACGAAGAGGCTGATCGTGCCAACTGGCAATATCATGCTATGCGTGACGGTTCGCGCCGCCGGGAAGTAGCTGCTCGGCAAGATCTGGAGCATCTCGCCGATCGCTATCATGCGGCCGGTGGCGACCGATTCATTGATGGGCAGATTGGATCGCGCCGCAGAACACCGGCCAGACCGGCTAGGCCCCACACTGGGCGCCACTGTCGTGGGAATGACCACGGCAGATGCTGCAATCGGCAGCGAGTAGTAGAACGAAGGGCAAGGGAGGCCATCCATCTGCAGTGCGAGATGAGGGCGGAGACACAAGGTTTTACCCAGGTTCGGCCCCCCGGAGGGTAAAGACCTACTCCTGCTAGATTGTATTATGTTGGAGATACAATGGGGCGAGCTCGACGGCTAGGTGGCGAGTCGCTTGGGTCGATGATGGAACGTACGTCTACACGCCCTGTAGGGAGGTTTATATAGACTCACCCTCCCTAGGGTTTACAAATCTCAACCGAATCAGTTAAGGTCTCGGTACTCGTTTCACCTAATCTGACTGGGCCTATCTACTCTCCTGGGCCTTCAGCTTCCAGTCGCTTGGATCCACGCCAGGTCTTGATCGAGTCGCCGTCTTGCAAGCCCACTCGCCAGTTCGTGGGCCAGTCGGAAACGTCCTGCTGGGTATACCCCGGTAGGCATATCCCCATCAAAAAATGAACACTAAAGGAGATAAAAGACTCAGAAATATGAGTGAACTAGAGAGCTTTATTTCATTGATCATATAAGAGGTACACAATAGATAAAAAATGCTAAGTGTAGAAAGGACGTAGCTGTGACCCATTGTTGCTTATGCTTAATACCCGGGTAGTCATCATCCGGGTAACGTTGCTTATGCTTATGACCCTAGTTGGGTCTATCCTTCAGCTCACGATTATCAACGAGGTAGTAAGACACATTAAGTAGCACCTTGCTTTTGATGAACGGTCCTTCCCATGGCGGGGATAATTTGTGTGACTTCTTCTACTTAAGTCGGAGCATCAGGTCCCCCTCTTTAAATGAGTGATGCCGAACGCGGCGACTGTGGTAGTTGCGTAGCTTCTGCTGGTAGATGGCGTATCTTTGGCATGCCAATACGCGCTCTTCCTCGAGAAGGTCCACATCTAGGCGTCTGGATTCTTCAGCGTCATCTTCGTCAAAGGTGGAAACTCTTGGTGAATCGTGAAGGATGTCGGAAGGCAGGATGGCTTCTGCTCCATATACCATGAAATAGGGGGTGTAGCCGGTAGATCTGTTGGGTGTAGTTCGTAAACTCCACAACACAGATGGTAATTCCTTCGCCAAAGCTCCAGCTGCTCTATGCAACGGTGCTTCTAGACGTGGCTTGATTCCCTGCAGAATTAATCCATTGGCTCGCTCAAACTGACCATTGGACTGTGGGTCCGCCACCTATGCGAGGTCAAGTCGGATGCCCTTCTCCCAACAATAAGCTTCCATTTCTCCGAGTGACAAGTTGCTTCCGCTGTCGGTGATAATTCTATGTGGGAGACCAAATCTCACCACTAGATCCCAGACAAATCGAAGGGCAGTTGCCCCATCGAGCTTTCTAATGGGTTTAGCTTCTATCCATTTGGTGAATTTATCAACTGCTACTAGTAGATGCATAAACCCACATGTTGACGTATGTAACAGACCAACCATGTCCATCCCCCAGACTACAAATGGCCAAGTTATTTGTATTGTTCACAATTCTTTAGCTAGAACATGTGGTTGTCGGTCATAATACTGGCATCCCATGCATGTATCAACCAGCTTGTCAGCGTCCATCTTCGCGGTCAGCTAGTATAATCCTTGCCGTAAGTCTTTAGCGACCAACTATCGATGAGCGGCGTGATGCCTGCAATCTCCGAGATGGGTTTCGCGGAGGATTTCAATACCTTCTTGCTGGGAAACACACTTAAGGTATACACCAGTGGTGCTTCTTTTGTAGAGCTGTACATTGATTATGGTATAGCCCTTTGCTCGATGTACTATTTTCCATATTTCGACTTCGTCGTCGGGCAAAGTTCCGTGTACGAGATATTCCATGAACGGTTTTTTCCAAGCCGGAGGGACCTTTGTCACCATGTGAACAAAAGAGTCAACTCTGTCCGGGTTGTCTACGTCTACTCCCTTCACGGATGGTGTTCGTAGATTCTCCAGGAAAACGCCAGGCGGAATTTGTTTGCGCCCTGACCCAAGCTTTGACAGCCGGTCAGCCGCCTCATTTTGCTCCCTAGGTACATACTTGACCTCGTAGCCCAAGAAGATCTTGGCCATCTCGTCCACTTCGTCGCAATATGCCACCATCATAGGGTTCTGCGCGTTCCAGGTGCCAGCCACCTGCTGGGCAACCAAGTCGGAATCTCCACAGCAAACTATGCGCTTGATGCCAATATCCTTGGCTACGCATAGTCCGTGAATAAGTGCTTCGTACTCTGCCATGTTGTTCATAGCCTCGAAGTGGATTTGTAGAACATAGTGTAGCTTCTCCCCAGTTGGTGACTGTAGCAGTACACCATCCCCCGAGCCATTGAGTAGCTTTGATCCGTCAAAGTGCATCACCCAGTATTTTGGATCCGGCATTGGGGTAGCATCTGGCATCTCCGTCCAGTCTGCAATAAAATCCGCCAAGGCTTGTGAAGCATCGCGTCTCTTGTACGTGATGTCGAAGGCGACAAGTTCAATGCCCCACTTCGCAACCCTTCATGTAGCATCGGTGTTGTTGATGATGTCGGATAGTGGAGCTTTGCTTACAAGTCTGATGGGGTGCTCCTGGAAGTAGTGCCTCAGCTTCCGAGAGGCAAGGAACACTCCATAAGCTAGCTTCTGGTAGTGAGGGAAACACTTCTTGGACTCCATAAAGACCTCTCTTAGATAGTAAACTGGTCGTTGAACTCCGTATTAAAGCCATGTTTCCTTCCTCTCTACCACGACGACGATGCTGATTACCCGGTTGGTGGCCGCCATGTAAATTAAATGGGCTCCCCCAGGCTCGAGTGCTCGAAGCATAGGCGCTGAGGAAAGTATCTCCTTGAGCTGCTTCAATGATGCATCTGCCTCATCCGTCCATGTGAATTTCTCCGCCTTCTTCAGCAACTTGTACAGCAGCAGAGCCTTCTCTCCAAGTCGGCTGACGAACCGACTAACTGCTGCAATGCAACCTGTTAGCCATTGTATGTCCTTTAGGCATGTCGGACGGTTTATGTTTAAGATGGCCTTGATTTTCTCCGGATTGACCTCGATTCCATGCTGGGAAATGATAAAGCCCAACAATTTGCTGGCTGGAACCCCGAAGACGCAGTTCTTAGGGGTAAGCATCATGTTGTATTTCCGGAGATTATCAAAGGTTTCTTTTAAGTCGGAGATTGAGTCGTTTTACTTTTTAGACATCACCACTATATCGTCCACATAGGCGTGAACATTCCGACCAATTTGCTCGTGTAGGCAATGCTGCATTGTCCGCTGATACATAGCACCTGCATTTTCCAGCCCAAAGGGCATCGTGACATAGAAAAACATGATGTAGGGTGTAGTGAACGAAGTGGCCAATTGGTCTGCCGTCCTCATTTTGATCTGGTGGTATCCTGAGTATGCATCGAGAAAACACAAAAGCTCCGAGCCAGCCGTCGAGTCAATGACTTGGTCATTGCGAGGCAAAGCAAACGTATCTTTGGTACATGCTTTGTTCAAGCCTATGTAATCAACGCACATTCTTAATTCTTTGGTTCCCTTTTTGGGGACAAGTACAGGATTGGCCAGCCATCGGGTGTGAAGGACTTCTCGGATAAAACTAGCCTTAAGTAACCTAGCTATCTCTTTTCCTATGGCGCGTCTCTTCTCGTCTCCAAAGCGTCGTAGAGGTTGTTTCACTGGTTTACATTTTGGATCAGTATTCAAGTTGTGCTCGGCAAGTTCTCCAGGTACACCTTTCATGCCGGCAGGTTGCCAGGCAAAGATGTCCCTGTTCTCAGAGAGGAACTCGACGAGCGTGCTTTCCTATTTAGGGTCCAGGTTTGTCCCAATGGTGGTTGTCTTGGAGGCATCGTGTTGGAGGGATAACCCCCGATAGGGTCACGAGAGGTGAAACATAGCACCGCTTGGTTAGCTCCGAGTAAAGAAAGAACCAGGCTGGGTAAGAACGGCCGGGTAAGAGAAGCATGAGCGGCCGACATATAAACTATGTTGGCCCACAAAAGACAAAGTTGTAATTCTTGCAGGAACCGACGAGTCGAGTCTACCGAGGAAGGGCTGAGTCAAGTAGGACGCATGGCACTTTTCCGAGTAAGGTTCGAGAGGGACCATGGTCAAGCATTGTCAAAAGAGAAGGGCGACGCCAGGTGACACGAAAGGATCCGGCTGACGCCAAAAGAACACGCTAACGTACAAAGTTACAGCGTGACGCCAAAAGGAATAGGAAGTAGCGTACCAGAAGACCGTTAGCTGTCAAACTTTATGGACTGGGCCATTGGGCTTAGGGAAAGCACATGACCGGCCCACATTATAGGGACCAAGATCCAAACAGTAAACACTATAACCCCAAGGGGTATAAGCTAGCAAACACTGCCTATATAAGGGAGGACATAGCAATAGTAGGAGGAGGTTGGACCAAGTGGGGAACTAGTGCACTAAACCCTAGTTCATACAGCTTAAGGAGCACTTGTAATCTTCGGGTATCAATCAAATCGCTAAGTCTAGAGAGTTCCTCTTGTTCTTCGTGCATGGCTCGACCATGCACTCCCTCCCCGGTGACCACAAGCACCCATTCAGCCCCCAACTTAAGCCTACCCATGGCATCTACCGTGCCACCACCATGACAGTTGGCACCCACCGTGGGGCAGAAGCAGGTGCTTGATGGAGTCCTCATCCGGACGGGCAACATCATCGCTAGGACTAGCGAGCATGTCTACTCCGGCCTCATCCAGAGGTGTGGAGCGCTCAACTTCGACAACGACAACGCGGGCTGCTTCGGGACCAAGCCGTTCCCTAGGGGCGGTCGCTTCATCAAGTTCGGCGAGCACCAGGTCTATGTCTCGGTGCGTGTGGAGCACGCATATCCTGAGCGCGTCTTCTTAGCACCGGATTCGTCAGCGATTCCTGTCGCTGGTAAGCTTCACCAACTCGTCTCCATGGAGGTAATGATGACAGCACCAAACCCCGCAGCTCTGCCGATAGTTCCAGTAGTGAATGAGAATGTTGAGGTAGGAAATCATGAGGAAACACCAAGGGCTGCAAGAACAGCAATGGCACCACTGGAAAAAACAGAAAACATAGCTCGGAGTAAAAGGGCTAAGGAACTGCAGGAAGCAATAGGCAAGTTGGCAGAGCCAGTACCACAGGATGTGGATATCACAATCCGAGAAAGCCAAGGAATTAGCGCAGTTGCAGCATGATGTGGATATCACGATCCCAGAGCTCAACTCGACAAATCGAGTCAAGGGCGCAAAGACCCGGCTTGATGCGACAAGATTGAGAGGAAGAAACCTCAACGAAGAGCTGGCAGATGCAACGTCAAAAATAGCGCCAGAGAACAGCAACGAAACAGCTATGCGGCCAACATAAACAACAGCAGCTAATTTGCGAGAAGCAGAAGCAACAATGGCAGAGTTACCCCATTTGGAGGGAGAAGCAAAAAAACAACAAGAACGAGTCAATGAACTAGTAAGAGCAGCTAGAATGCTGAATGAAGCGTATTGCAGAGCAAATCCGGGTATAGCAGGAAGGTCACAGCTGGTTCACTCGGTGACTCCTATCCCGGCAAGATTATAAGGGCATACGGCATCCTCACCTGGAGCGGCTCCTAGAACGAGAAAAGAAAAGAGTGTGGATTCTGGAAGAAACAAGAAGATGGTCACCTATGATCCGGCGATGGCTCAAGGAAACCCGGCACATGTGCAGGGGGCGAGAAGGAATAATGCCCAAGGAAATGAAAATGCAGGACGATAAAGGAAAGCATGGCAAAGAAACGACAACGGATGGCAAAATTTTGCGCCTCAAGCTAGGCGTGGAACTCACTCGACAGGAGGAGGAAATCCAGCACCGAACAATGCACCAGATCAACCCGAAAGAAGAAAGCAAAGCGCGGGAAAGCATCTCAACAGACCGCCGACCCGAACGCAAATAAGTATAATGATGGTTACTCGGCTATAGTGAATGACGGATATGAATTGTCGGATCACGCATATCAAGCAATGGGAGCTAGACTCGGAGGCAGGAACCTTCAGCCAGATGATGCAAGGCTGAAGCTTGACCGAATAAAAATGGCAGAGCTGATTGAATCGCAAGGTCCGTATGGTCCACCATGCTTTGGCCCAAGGATCATGAAGGAGCCACCAGTACCAAATTTCCAGCTGGCCAGAGGGACAAAAACGTATGGGTATGGTTGAAAATTTTGCCACCCGGAAGCATTAACAGCTAGATCGATTTTCAAGACGCTTTTGTGAGCAATTTCACGAGCACTTACAAGAGGACAAATCGCCCGCAACAACTGGAGATGTGCAAGAAAGGAACGAATGAGACAGACAGGGAATTCCTCACAAGGTGGTGTACGATGCGCAACTCTTGTGAAGGGATAATCGAGTCACAGGAAATCCCTTGGTTTGCACAAGGATGCAGACTGGAAGTGTGCTATGGCAAAGGTTATAGAGAGATATGCCGGCAAGTCTAGCAGAAATGATAAGAATTGCTTATTCGTATGCGTTAGGAGATCCGACTCAGCCGTTGCTTATGTCGGCAGACGGGATGACCAAGACTCAGATCTATGACGCTTCCGGGTCACAAAGGCGCCAGGAAAGATCCGAATATAGAAGCAAGAGAAGAGACGAAAGGCCAGACTACAGATATGGTTCGACTCAGGTTGCGCCCGTAAGTCAGGATCACCCAGATGCTGGAAGTAGCCAACATCAAAGGACAAGTGGACAACAACATTGGGTGCCAAAGAATGATGGAAAAAAGCCATACGAACAGAGGAAGCAATATCAGGACCGACATAAATATACCTATGAGATGATTCTGGACCAGCCGTGTAAGTTTCACACACCTAGTCCGAGTAAACCGGCCAATCACGCAACAAGACAATGCACTTGGTTTCAGAAAGGAGATAGAGTGGATTCGCCGAATAAGCAGCTTCCACCACCTCGCCCTCCACCACTTACAGGAGAAAATGCTCAGAAAGTGGGAACAGATAACGGATACAAAAACAGGCAGCCGAGGTATCAGAATCAAGAAAGATGAGAAACTGTGCACTAGGTGCACAATCCAAGAGTTGACGACGCTCATGTTGGTCACGGAACTAGAAATGAGTACAGAAAAAATCACCAGAGCTATGTTGTCTTTGTCATAGAGCCGAATGACAAAAAGAGCCAGCAGCAACGGATGATGGAGGTGAATTCCACAATGCCGGCAATTCCCAAGTACATGCATTGGTCTGAGCAAGAAATAACTTGGAGTATAAAAGATCACCCCAAGATCATGCCAACCCCAGGAGGATATGCTCTAGTTTTGGATCCAACGTTCATTGGCCCAGATATCAATGTCAAGTTTTCAAAAGTGCTGATTGATGATGGCAGTAGCATCAACATCATGTACAAGGATATTATGCTCAAGTTAGACATTACCATGAACATGCTGGAGCCGACTAAGACCACTTTCTACGGTATTGTGCCGGGACTATCCTATGAGCCAATTGGCAAGATCTGGGTCGACGTCTTATTAGGCAACAAAGAGAACTATCGCACTGAGGCCATAGAGTTCGAGGTAGTGGATTTGGTCAGCTCATATCACGCCTTACTCGGCAGGCCGAATATGGCAAGATTCATGGATACTAACCACATTGCCTACTTAAAAATGAAGCTGCCAGGCCCATGTGGGGTAATTACAGTTGAAGTGGACTACAAAGCTCCATTGCTTGTGCCTCAGCCAGATCTTCACTGGCCGAGTCACTCGTCATAGCACAAGAAAAGAATCAAATGTTGGAAGTGGCAGCATTGGCCAAAGCAACACAAATGTCCATGCCGGCACTCACCAACCCGCATGGCAATGTGTCATTTCAAGCTACCAAAGAAACCAAGAAAGTACAGGTGGATGAGACATTCCCAGAGCGCACAGTTACCATTGGGGTTGGCTTCACGGACAAATAGGAAAGCGAGCTCACTAGCTTCCTCCGTGAGAATCGGGATATCTTTGCATGGTCCACTCAAGATCTGCAAGGAGTTCCGAGGGAGCTGGCTCAGCACTCTCTTCCTGTAAGACCAGAGGCCAAGCCGGTGAAGCAACCCCTCTGCCGCTTCGCCAAAGATAGGAGGAAAGTGATAGCTGCCGAGATTGCCAGACTCCTAGCTGTTGGATTGATCATGGAAGTACTGCACCCAGATTGGTTGTCAAATCCAGTCTTGGTCGAGAAGAAAAAATATGACCCGAATGTGGCAGTGGTATGGCGCATGTGTATTGATTACACGAACCTCAATAAGGAGTGTCCAAAAGATCCATTTCCCCTCCCATGGATCGATCAAGTCATAGATTCTACTGCTGGGTGTGAGTTGTTGTCGTTTGTGGATGCGTATTCAGGATTCCATCAGATACCACTGAATCCGGATGATCAAATAAAGACAGCTTTTATCACCCCGTACGGGGCTTATTGCTATCGTACCATGCCATTTGGGTTGAGAAATGCATGTGCAACATATCAAAGATGCATGCAAAAATGCTTACAAGATCAATTGGACAAAAACGTTCAAGTATACGTCGATGACGTGGTAATAAAAATCAAACAAGGTCATACTCTAATTGAGGACTTGCTTCAAACATTCGCAAACTTGAAAAGATTCCGGACGAACCTTAACCCGGAAAAATGCACATTTGGTGTCCTGGCTGGCAAGTTACTCAGATTCCTCGTATCCAGCCGAGGAATTGAAGCTAACCCGACAAAAATCAAGGCCATCGAAAGAATGGAATTGCCAAAACCCTCAACGATGTCCAAAAGTTTACTGGATGCCTGGCCTCGTTGAGCAGGTTTGTTAGTCGGCTAGGTGAAAAAGCCCTACCACTATATCAACTAATGAAGAAATTAGACAAATTCACGTGGACACAGCAAGCTGATAGCGCTTTCCATGAATTAAAGAAAATGTTGGCAACAACACCAATATTAGCATCACCACTATCCAAAGAGCCAATGTTGCTCTATGTAGCCGCAACCAACAGAGTTGTAAGTGCAGTAATAGCGTTTGAATGTGAAGAAGGGGGCAAATCAGTTCAAAGACCAGTTTATTACTTGAGCGAAGTGCTCTCTGTCTCGAAACAGAATTACCCGCATTATCAGAAGATGACATATGGGTATATATGGCGGCAAAGAAGATGAAACATTATTTTCAAAGAACACCCAATCTAGGTAATATGCGAGGCACCTATCTCGGATATATTGGGCAGCAAATATGCCAGCTGCCGAGTCACAAAATGGGACACAGAACTGGCACCATATACTCCACAATATAATAGGCGAGATGGAATAAAGTCTCAGGTTGTTGCAGATTTCTTTGTAGACTGGATGTAAATACAGTACGAACCACCACTGCCAGATCCGAATGACTGGAAAATGCATTTTGACGGGTCCAAGACGAAAATGGGTCTGGGCGCCGGGATAGTGCTCACATCTCCAAAGAGGGATCAACACAGGTATGTGTTGCGGATTCATTTTGCTGCTTCCAACAACGTTTCCTAGTATGAAGCACTTGTCCACGACATCAAAGTGGCCAAGGAAATTGGTATCAAAAGGATCATGTGTTTTGGCCATTTGGATTTGGTGATTCAGCAAGTGTCTGGACATTGGGATGCGCTAGACGCAAACATGGCATTATATCATTTCCATGTGAAACAAATTTTGGGATACTTTGACGGATGTGAATTCCATCATGTTCCTAGAACAGAAAATGAGGCAGCAGATGTACTATCCAAACTAGGGTCATCTCGGCAAGCAATACCACCAGGAGTAGAGTTGGAGCACCTCAGGAAACCATCGATCAATCCGTCACCAGAATCCGACTCGATCAAGGTCACCCCGGCGATTTAGGAGTCAGACGTGGTACCAATGGATATCGACTCAGGGGTAAGTTCGAACCACTCGGGGACTGATCCGCTAAATTCAGGGGCTGCCGAATCACACTCAGGGACTCCTCAGGTCATGTCGGTATAGCAAATGTCGGCGGATCCAATGGAAATTGATGATGAAGCAGACCCGGAACCACTGATACCAACATCGGCACAACCAATATTCGATTACTTAAAAGATGGGACCTTGCCGAGTGATGAAACATTGGTAAGGAAAACAGTACTAAGAGAAAAAAACATACACCATAATAAACAAGGAATTATACAAGCGAAGTGTGATGAGCGTACTACAACGTTGTATCAGCCCAGAGAAAGGCCAGGAGATCTTATTGGATATTCATCAAGGACGATGTGGGCACCATGCGTCATCAAGAGCGTTAGTGGCCAAGGCATTCCGACATGGATTCTATTGGCCAAGCGCATTGGCCCAAGCGCAAGAGTTAGTCGGAAAATGCAGTGGTTATCAACACTACGCATCCAAGTCACATGTACCAGCGTCTGAATTAAAGACTATAACAATCACTTGGCCTTTTGCAGTGTGGTGCCTAGATATGGTAGGACCATTCAAACCAGCAAGCGGAGGCATGACTCATATTTTGGTCATGATTGATAAGTTCACCAAGTGGATAGAAGTGAAACCAATCAAAAAGTTGGACAGTTAAACAACTGTCTCATTCTTAAAGGATATAATCCTCAGATATGGTTACCCACATAGTGTAATCACTGATAATGGCACGAACTTGCTAAAGGAACTTTTGCTCGTTTTTGCGGGAAACACCGAATATGACTCGATGTAGCACCAGTCGCCCATCCAGAATCAAATGGACAAGTTGAACGGGCTAATGTCTTAGTTCTGTCTGGGATAAAACCCCGCTTAATGGAACCACTCCATAGGTCACCTGGTTGTTGGATAGAGGAACTACCCTCAGTGCTATGGAGCTTAAGAACAACTCTGAATCGGTCAACGGGTTATACTCCATTTTTCCTCGTGTATGGGGCAGAAGCAGTTTTGCCTGCCAACATAGAGTATGACTCGCAAAGAATAAGGCAATACTCGAAAGACGAGGTAAAAGAGGCCCGAGAAGATGGAGTAAATTTACTCGAAGAATCAAGGGAACTGGCATTATCCAGATCCGCTATATATCAACAGAATCTCCGACACTACAATAGCCGGAAAGTGCAACCTCGTGTTTTTTGAGAAGGGGATATGGTGCTAAGGCTGGTGCAGCGCATAGCAGGAATGCATAAATTATCACCCCCATCGGAAGGACCATTCATTGTAAGCAAAGCATTGCACAATGATTCCTATTATCTCATATACGCTCATGAAGCGCAAAATAACAAGGCGGACAGGTCAGGAGATGAGACCAAAAGGCCATGGAATGTGGCGCTACTTCGTCCCATCTATACTTAGGAGAATCAATGCATGTATCACTCGAACTCTCATATGTCGGACGTGTGTGCCGGCTATGTGCTGATAATAAAATGGTATGATTCGAAAAACTGACTCGGGGACTACCCCTTAAGTTTTCCCTCTCAATTATTTTATGTCATCTGGCGTGACACCCGAAATTTATCTCGGAACAAGTAGTGTTTACTCGGAAGAAATCAGCTCTTCGACTATGCTGTTGTCCGAAAACACAGCTTCATGGCAAGCAAGAGAAATGGATGTATGACGGGTAAACACGAATGCCAGATAAGTACAATGGAGAAACGCGAGATGGCTTTAAGTTTTTTCCTAACTCTCTGCTGGTCATGTTATACCGCGTGTCGAACAATCTCGGCCAAGTGATCCAAGTTTCATATCCGCTAACTATATCCTTAGTACTTTGAGACTCTAATGTCGAACAACAAAAAGGGTAGACAAGGGCCAAAGTGAAGGAAAGGTGACATGGCAAAATGAAACTCGGGGACTTGCCCCTGAATGTTTCACACTCAGAACATAATGCAAATATATAAAGCCTATCAAAAGGCGCATAATCAAACTTAAAGTGCAATGTATGTTACGTCTGTACCCGGCATACCGGGGATCTAATCAAAAGTTCAAGTATTTGTTAGACTAAGAAGTAGAAGGACTCGGAGGAGCACCCATGGAGCCAGGAGCGTCGCTTGGAGCATCGGCCAAGTCAGGGGCATCCGTGGCCGGGTCATCCGGACCATCTAACTCGGTTGCTTCGCTGTCGCAACCCTCTTCATCAGCAACTTCTACGAGCGGGTCGCCAAGGTCGAGGAAACTGGGCCCGTCGCACCAAGCGTGCACCATGGTATACTCGATCATGGTGTAAGCTCGCTCCTGGCGTTTCTTGATCATCTCCAGGTCATTCAACCATTTGCCATCTCCTCCTATGCAAGCAAGAACATCAAGATTGATGTCCTCGTACCATGAAAGCACAAAGGAGAGAGCCTTGTCCGCTGCAGCTCGGCCGGCCGACTCACGCCATTGATCCATCCGGTCTTCATTAAGGTGCAATCTCTCAGCAAGTGGCTCGATGAGTTCAGGTGTGTCATCATCCGGGCAGAGCATGCGAAATGCATGAATACCCGACTTGAGCAGGTCCACACTGCAAGACTTGAGGGTCCTGACCCGTTCGGACACCGCTTCGAGAAGCTCCTCCATGGACACCTCGCTCTCGACAGGAGCACCAGATTCGTCCCTCACTTTCTTCTTGGCTCGGATGGCAAACATATTGGCCTCAGGAAAATTCTCTGCGAGCAAAAAGAGGAAGTTAGCAAAATAACAAAAGTAGATGGAAGAAGTCCAGAGCAACCTATACACTGCAAAAAGAATAAGAACTCACTACCGAGAAAGAAGTTGATAGTGGTGAGCTTGCTATGCCAAGTTTTGGCCGTGGCTTGGAGGGCGTCAAAGTTCAGATTTGCCAACTCAACCGATGACTCGGCCTCGTCGAGCATCCTCTTGGTCTTCTCGGCGCTGGCGGCCTGTTGTTCATTCTTCTCGGCAAGCTCCTCCTTCACCCCCTTCACCTCGGCCAAGTTCTTCTGTTCTGTCTCGGCCATCAGTTTCTTCAGCCGAGTCACCTCATCTCGCTCCTTCTGGAGTTTGGCTTGGCGCTTCTCTGCTTATTCAGAACAAATTACTTATCAGCACCAACAGAAACCTTCAGCTATTGGATTAATGAGGCAAGAAACTTACTCTAGGCCTCGCTGATCTGCGAGTGAAGAGCCTCGATAGTGTACTGTGTAGAGGCTGTGAGAAAAGAGCAAGAAAAGATTGAGGAAATGAACCAAAGAAAAATTCAACGAATAGAGAACGAACGACTAAGGATATTACCTTGGCCTTGGGTGTCAGTCTGCAGCTTTTCATACGCAAGTTCGAGCTTGTGATGTGCCAGAACAAGAGCTTGGTGCACCTTGGTGATCTTGTTATGTGTGAGCTGGACAAAGAAGACATATAGTAAGGAAAGGTCAAGTCAAGAAGCCTGCCAAAAAAAAGCTTAAGAGCTTACAGGCAAGTAAGTTCCTTACTCAACAGTAACCTCGAGGGCTAGGGATCGAAGCTCTAACATATGAATTTGGCATAAGGAAATAAAAATCTTAAGAGCTTACAGCCTAGTAAGTTCCTTACTCGACAGTAACCTCGTGTGCTAGGGATCAAAGCTCTAGCATGCAAGGTTGGTGTGAAAAATTTAAAGACTAAGTGAGTATTGAGAGCTTACGGCCGAGTAAGTTCCTTACTCGGCAGTAACCTCGGGGACTAGGTGATATGTATAAAGGGAATACTCAACAATACAAAATAGTAAGAAGTTACTTTACCTCGTTCACTTCGTCGGTGCGGGACATTAGGGAAATGGCCTGCTGGGTCATGTTAGATACGGCCTTAGGGCCCAGCTTCAGTTTCTTGCCAGCGCGGGTGCTGACCTCCTGCTCGCCAGCAGCATTCCATGCCACAGCATAAGGCTCAGCCGAACCAAGGCTCTTCCCACTGAGCGTCCGAGTGAGAACTTGACCTGTTTTAGGGGTAGTTCGCACATTGGCACGGGTCGCTGCAGCACTAGTATGGAGGGTAATAGCCTTAGAGCCATCACGTCAACCGGAAGCCGTGGACTCACCTTCCTTGCCGTTGAAGCGAGCATTAGCCTTAGAGCCATCACGTGACCCGGCAGCCGTGGACTCGCCCGCCTTACCATTGAAGCGAGCATTGTTGCCAATGTCGGAGGCTGGATCTGAGGAGCAGAACCCGGAGCGCAGACCAGGGTTCTTTGCTTGGTGGAGGCGGATTTGCCGGATAAAGGGCGAGAAGATCCAGAGGCCTTGGGCTGGGTCTGGCCCTTTGACAGAATGGGAGAGCGAGTAGGAGGATTTGGAGAATAAAGTGGAGCCGGCTAACTGGGCTCTGCAGTTTTGCTAGCTCCAAGATCAGGAAGTTGTTCAGTCGCACCAGCCTGAGGGCCGATGCCAGAGGAACTAGTGGCGAAAGGTTTCTCAGCGCCAGAATCACTGGCACCAAGATCAGAAAATTATTCCTGGCCAGCACCAGGGGTGCTAGCCGAATGACCCACCGGGTCTGACTGACACTAGGAGGCGTGAGCCTCAACAATGCGAGCCTCGACTCAGACGGAACTCGTCGCCGTCAAATCAGCTGGAGGAGGCGTAGGCCTTAGCGGCGAGGCGATCCTAGAAGCAGCCTGGTTCGCCGACAAAGGTGCGGTGCTGAAAACAACGAGACATGTCTAAGAGAACATCAGTGACGAAAAAGAAAGAACGAAGAAAGCAGAGTATAAAAACTTACCCGGTGATGACCGGGTCACGAGTGACTCGGCGCCCAGCGGATTGGCGAGTCTCAGCCAGTGTAGCAGTAGCAGAGGCAGCAGGAGCTGCCAGACTAGGCTTGCTCTTATTGGCCGGCTGAGTGCTGGAGGAGGCTCCGCGTCGCTTCGGCTTGGCGACGGGGATCTTGCCGACTCCGCCCATGGCGAGAGGAGGAGTGTCATGTACCTTGCCAGCTGCATAAGTAAATAACATGCTTACTCGGATAAGTTGGGAGACTAAGGTCACAAGGCATGTACCTCCAAAAGCGTACAATCATCATCCTCATCATCGTCATACCAATCTTGTAAGGGATTGCGAGATCGACTCTTACCCGAAGTTGAAGTAGCCGCAGCGTGTGGGATGGGCATGAAGCACTCCAGGTCATACTCGAATTCATCGGAGTCGGAGCGATCCCCGTTATAAGCGCAGGGAGGGACAGTACTATCATCAACCTGGTGAACAAGATTTTGGGAAAGACAAACAGAATGAGTAACCAAAAGGTAGAATGAGAGTTGCAAAAGATCTAAACCGACTTGGCAAGGAAAATGATTCGGAAAACTTACCCAGGGGACAGGCCTGACCCGGCTAAACGGAGGGCAACTCCAATCCCAATCATCCGCCAAGTTCGGTTTAAAGATTGACCTTACTCGGCGGGCAATGGAGTCATGGGTGAGCCCCTTTGTGTACTGCCGAGTGGGATCATGGGAGCCACTCATGAAGCACATCTTGTGGCTCCTCTCTTGGATGGGGCTTACCTAGCGTGAGATGAAGGCGCACATGAGGTCAGTGTCGGCATGATAAAAGTTTTCATCTGGTGACAACAACCTTTCTAGGATCGTGTTAGCCTCGTTCACCGCAGCGTCTTGGTCGCGCGGGTCAAGCTGCCAGAGCTTCTTGCTGGAGACCTCGTCCGAGAAAAGGGGGAGCCAGATGTTATCGGTGGACCCGCTATTTTTGACATAGAAAACGGTCCTATGCCACTTCTTGCAAGAATCAACCCCAGCAACCCGAGGAAAGATGGAGTCTCTCATGGGCGTGATGCTAGCGGCACCACACCGAGTCGGCTTCTTCTTGGCTCGAGGAGCACCAGGCTGGGGAACAACCTGAACCCTAAATCTAAAATATTTGTCCCATAGAAGAACTGTAGGACAAATTCCGAGGTAAGCCTTGCAAGCAAAGATAAAGCAGGAAAGAGAGGCAATCGCATTGGCAGGAAGACGATGGGTTTGCAGATGGAAGATGGAGAGAAACAAGGAGAAGATGGTGCTCACTGGAAGAGCGAAACCGCTCTCAAAGTGAGAAAGGAAAACAACCAGCTCGTTAGCTTCGGGTTTGGGAGAGATCTCACCGGCGGGAAGACGGCAATCCACTTGCAGCGGAATGCGCCTGGTGGAGCGGAGCCATTCTACCTCCTCGGTGGAGACGTCCGAGCCTTCCCAGCCACCGCGCTTGCCGGCGGGAACCTCCTACTCCTCCACACCATCAGCGCCGTCGCGAGCGTCCATCACCCTCGCAGATTCAGTCTCCTCTGCCGTCGGGAGTGGCTTGGGAGAACACGGACCCATGGTGGAATTGAAAGAGAAGTGGAGAAATTGCAGGGCAAGAACAGGAGGAAGAAGAAACCGCAAAGGGGGCGATTTGATCTCGTAGGCGCAAGGAAGAAGAAGAGGCAAGGGAAAACTGAATGGTCGTGGGGGAAGTGGAAACCCCCGAACCCCTACTTAAGGGCAGCAAAAACCCTGGTCATGGGATCCATCTGAGCCTTGCGGCCAGCGTGTGGCCGTGTACCAGGCCGAGTAAGCCAATCAGCAGGTGCCACGTAGCCACAGATACACGGAAAAATTCCGTTCCATGTCATGAAAGGAAGGACAAGGGGCGTAGGCTGATGGGACTGCCACAGTGACGGGGAATAACTGTGCAGCCGTCACTGTGCTGCCAGAGCTTGGAACAAAATTTGAGGTAAGTAATCATGATTACCAGCTGTCACTGACTGAAGCACGCCGAAAATGACTCGGAATTGGCCAAAGTGACTCGGCTTGAGGCAAAAACGAGCCAAGAAGTCAAAGAGTGGATCCGAAAACTGTAAGAAAGACCCGGCTAGGTGCAAGATTGCGACAAATAAGGACAAAAACTAAGTTTCAATCACATAAAAGGAACCTAGAGACGCCTAACAGCTTGAACTGCTAGACTTCACCAGCTTCGGGGACTAATGTCGGGGGATAACCCCCGATAGGGTCACGAGAGGTGAAACATAGCACCGCTTGGTTAGCTCTGAGTAAATAAAGAACCAGGACGGGTAAGAACGGCCGGGTAAGAGAAGCATGAGCGGCCGACATATAAACTATGTCGGCCCGCATAAGACAAGGTTGTAATTCTTGCAGGAACCAACGAGCCGAGTCTACCGAGGAAGGGCCGAGTCAAGTAGGACGCGTGGCACCTTTCCGAGAAAGGTTCAGGAGGGACCATGGTAAACCATGGTCAAAAGAGAAGGGCGATGCCAGGTGACACAAAAGGAGCCAGGTGACGCCCAAAGCACACGCTGACGTACAAAGTTACAGCGTGACGCCAAAAGGAACAAGAAGCAGCGTACCAGAAGACCGTTAGCTGTCAAGCTTTATGGAGTGGGCCTTTGGGATTAGGGCAAGCCCTTGACCCGTCCCACATTATAGGGACCAAGATCCAAATAGTAAACCCTAGAACCCAAAGGGGTATAAGTTAGCAAGCACTTCCTATATAAGGGAGGACATAGCACTAGTAGGAGGAGGTTGGACCAAGTGGGGAACTAGTGCACTAAACCCTAGTTCATATAGCTCAAGGAGCACTTGTAATCTTCGGGTATCAATCAAATCGCTAAGTATGGAGAGTTCCTCTTGTTCTTCGTGCATGGCTCGACCGTGCACTCCCTCCCCGGTGACCACAAGCACCCATTCGGACCCCAACTTAAGCCTACCCATGGCATCTGTCGTGCCACCACCACGAAACATCCCCTACCACAAGTTCCACCAGCTTGGTCTCAATGGCGGCCTTGAATGCTAGGGCGGAGTTAGAAATCTATTTCTTGGACGCAGGCATCTTTGAGGCATCGACCTTGCTCTGGATCTCCTTGAATTCTTCTCTGTAGAGGATAGCTTCTGCAAATGCTGCTTCTCCAATCTCGCAGTCCCTTGCCTTGGTAAAGCTTCCGGATACGGTAATGACACCGTTTGGTCCGGGTATCTTGAGCTTGTTGTAGACGGAGCATGGCTTGGCCATAAAGGTGTGGAATATGTCACGGCCGAATATGATGTGGTACATTCTCTTGAAGGGGACTACCTCAAAGTTCATGCGTTCTTGGCGGTAATTATTGACATTGCCAAAAGCAACCTGAAGTGTGATGCATCCAAGGGACCGAGCCTCCCGACCAGGAACTACGCCATGGAAGATGGTGTTGGTCCGCCTTCGGTTTACCTCCGTCAAGTTCATCTTGTGCAGTGTATCCAGGTACATGATGTTGACGCTGCTTCCACTATCCACCATACATTTGGTGAACTCATTACCGTCAATCAGGGGGTTGATGATCATGGCATATTGGTTCTCCATAGGGATGAGGTCTGGGTGATCCTTCCTGTCCCAAGTAATTGGAATCTCCGACCAGCGCATGTAATGGGGAACTGGGGGTAGAGTGGCCATCAATATCCTCATGGAGGTCTTCTGTTGTCGGATGGTTGGGGTGCAAGGAAAGTGTGGAAAACTGCCGCCTTTTTCTCGAAGGTTTTTTTCCCTTGCCCTCACTCTTGGCAGCGTGCTTGGGGTCTATGTCCTCGTCCATATCGCTTGAATCCTTGGACTCCTCCTCCTTCTTCTTCCCCTTGCCCTTGCCTCGCGGTCTGTTCTTCCAACTTCGCTTGTAACTGGACTGCGGATCCTCCTTGAGGTCATTGATGAACTTGCAATGGCGATTGGTGTGTTTGGCCTTGCCGTTGGTGTCGAGGTGTACGAGGAACGACATATCGCAGTATTCCTTGTAGGTCTGGGGAACGAGGAGCGCTGCCGAGGTTGTTTCACTACCTCGCTGCTGCCCACGACCAGCCCCCTTCCTCGGCCACGCTGTCCATTATCACCTCGTCCTGCAAAAGTCATGGCGACCATGTCGGAGGTTGGATTTTATTCTATTGGGCTCTTCCGCTTGGTGCTTCTATTCCTTCGAGCCTGATTTGGAACGGCCGTTGCCGGCAAAGAGCCGCGAGCATCGTCGTCGGCAGCTGGGAACTCACTAGCCAGCTGGATCATCAGGTTGAGATCTAGCTGGTGGTTGTCCTTCTGGCGCTTCAACGTATGTCAGAGCAACATACCCCTTTCCAACCCATCGATGAAGGCAGACATGGCGGTCTGTGAGTGCATGCCTGCGCAGGAATTCTTCATATCCAGCTAGTGGGAGAGGTAGGAGCGAGATGACTCGTCTTTCTCCTGCACGCACCGCTGTAGGTTGCCAATAGTACAGGGACACTTGTACATACCCTCGAAGTTCTTGGTGAATGCTTCCCGTTCCTGCCAGCATCAATGGGACGTACTTGACGGCAATGTTGGGGTTTCCCTCGGCAATTTCCACCGCATTGCCATAATCCTGCAACCATGTAGTTGGCTTGGCGGTGCTGTCATAGGGCTTGATGGTCTTGTCAATCCGTAAACCCTTGGGGTAAGCTGCGGTCCATATTACAGGTCCAAAGCAGCGTGGTCCCAGGTATGCTCTAAAGTCTAAACAAACTCATGATTACTTTAAAACAATTTTACAAATAATTTTTATATGCAAAATAGGCCTACAAATGGTTCTGCAAATAATCCTATTTTTCCAAAAGCAAATGACGAATTCAAGTCCATAGGTGTGTAGGGCTTCATTTTCTAAATCCATTGATATATTATTTGCAAATTTTGGACAAATATATCAAAAGATATGAATTTTACAAGTTTGAATAACTAATAGATTCAAAATCAGATTTTAAAATAGAGCCAGTGACATGCGGCGTGTTCCTATTTACCATACCGCTTCGCTCAGGATCACACTTCCACGCTATTGGATCAAGTCAGATCCAAGGCGCCAGATCTAAAAAACCAAAACCTAGCGGCTGATGGCTACTGCGGCGGCGACGGCTTTGCCGACGACGCACTGGCGGTGCTAGAGGGTAAGAGGGGTGGTGGCGAGGCTTACCAGGGTCGCATGGACGTGAGGAAGCTCAAGGTGCAACTGTCTTGGACAGGGGCGTACTATCGCTGGTGCGGGGGCTCGTCGGAGACCTCACTGGCGTCGGGTGGTTGCTGGCGGAGACGAAGGCGATGACTTAGGTCACCATAAAGAAAATGAATGGCATCAGGAGGTGCAAAAGGTCGCGGTGCACACAATGGTTTGAACCAGATGTCAAGGGGCAGGCGGACCATACCGGAATTACTCGCCGGAGTTGATTTGCGCCTCGGGTGTTCACGGGGGTTGACGGGGACGACGACCTAGGGCGATATAGGACGAACCAGGGGGATGGTTAGAAGCGCAAGAGGAAGAGTAACATGCTTGAGTGAACGAGAGACTAAGGGGAACACAGAGCTCACCGGGATTGGTCTCCAGAGTCGTGCGGTGTTGCAGTGGTGCGATCTCGATTACTGGCAGCCTGGGGGATCTTAGTGTGGGCTAGGTGAGGGGAAATGGCCGCAGCAAGGTGGGGAATAAGTAGCCGGGACTGGGGCGAGAATCTCGCAAGCAATCAACGCCAATTACTCGGATTCAATCACAGCAGTGAAAGGGAAGAAACGAGCAGCGAAGATGTGGTCTGCGGGCGCGTTGTCCGGGGACAAAGAGGTGAGGTGGCATCGGGCCCAGTGGTCAGCGAGTGAGGGTGAGGGGCGTGCGGGTGAGAGAGAGGGGGAGGGAAAACCCCGAGTGGGCTAGATGGGCCGCAAGTGTTGCTGGGCTAGATAGGCAGCGCCGGTTTTTATTTTTTTCTTTCTCCTTTTTATTTTATGTTTTTGATTTTATGAAATGATTTTGAAACCCCAATTCAAATCTGTTTGAATTCAAACCTACTCCAAATTTTTTTAGGGTCCTAGCATTCAAAATTGTGTCAAACACATCTATTCACTCAAAAACACTTTGGTCTTTGAAATAAAAATAAAACCATGCCCCATATGTATATAATATAAAGGGCATAAATATGGTTCTATTTGGTTTCAAACTTTGACATTTTTTATACAAGCTTAAAATGCTACGATGATATGAATGCAATACATGATTTTGCATTTGATGAAATTTCGAATGTTACAAATCTAACCCCTTAAAATGAATCTTGCCCTTGAGATTCGGATTGGCTAGCAAATAGGTGAGGGTGATCTTTCCGAAGGTCATCTTCTCTTTCCCAAGTTGCTTCTTCCTCGGTATGATGATTCCACTGTACTTTGTAGAATTTTATAGTCTTATTACGAGTAACTCTTTCTACTGTCTCAAGAATCTTGATAGGCTTCTCTTCATAAGTGAGATCACTCTCCAACTAAACCTCTTCCAATGGTATATTGTCTTTCAATGAAGTTTCTTCCATTTCCGGATGACACTTCTTCAACCGACTCACATGAAACACATTGTGGACAGCAGACAGTGATTCTGGTAATTCTATCTCATAAGCCACTTCTCCTTTGCGGCACAAATTTTTGAATGGTCCAACATATCTTGTTGCCAATTTTTCCTTTGACTCCAAACCTCTTCACACCTCAAAATGGTGAGACTCTAAGATAAGTTCTATCACCTACCTCTTAGGTGACTTCCCAACATTTTGGATCTGTGTAACTCTTTTGTCGGGACTGGGCTATCTTCAATCTATCCTTTACCATTTTGACTTTCTCTTTAGCTTCCTTGATCAGTTCTGGTCCGAATAAATTCCTTTCACCTAATCCACTCCATAGTAATGCCATAGTGCATTTCCTTTCGTAAAGGAATTCAAATGGAGCCATCTCTATGCTTGATTTATAGCCGTTATTGTAAGAGAATTCTGCGTAAGGCAGACTTTCATCCCAACTAGCACCATACTCTAGGGCACATGCCTCAACATATCCTCCAAAATTTAATTGGTCCTTTCAGTCTGTCCATCTATCTGAGGATGAAAAGCTATGCTGAATTCTAACCTTGTCCCAATGATTCATGCAGTTGTCGCCAAAAATGCGAAGTGAACTAAGTTCCTCTATTAGTTACAAAACTCTTAGGTACTCCATGTAGACATACAATCTTGTTGATATAGATTTTAGCCAACTTAGCACTGGTATAGGTAGTCTTCATGGGTATGAAATGAGAAAATTTAGTTAGGCGATCCACAACAACCCAAATAGAATCCTATCTTGATCTGGTCCATGGTAGTCCGGTGATAAAATCCATACCAATCTTATCCCACTTCAAATCAGGTATAGGTAGTGGTCGTAATAATCCTGCCAGTATGTTCCGCGATATAAGGCAATATGTTCCGCGATAAGGAAATATGTTCTGCGATATAAGGCAATATGTTCCACTTCCAATCACTTGACTACACACATCACATAAGGCAATATGTTCCGCGATATCTTTCTTGAGACTATTCCACCAAAATCTTTCCTTCACATCCATGTACATCTTAGTGTTACCTAGATGAATAGAATATGGTGAATTGTGTCCTTCTTGCATAATCACTTTTCGAAGCTCCGGATCTTGCGGAACGCGTATACGCTTTCCATACCATAAAGTACCTTGTTCATCTTCATGGAATCCTTTAGCCTTTCCCTTGCTAATTTTACCTTTGATCTCCTCTATTTTGTTATTCAACTTTTGGGCTTCTTTAATCTTGTCCAACAATGTTGGTTGAACTTCCAATGACATGAGATATCCTTCTGGCACTATCTCCAATCTTAGCTCTTTGAATTGAGCACAAAAATCATCTGGCAATTCTCGTTTAGTGAGGCCATTCACATAAACCTTACGGCTTAAAGCATCTGCTACAACATTTTCCTTAACTGGATGGTATTGCGAGATCAACTCATAGTCCTTGATGATTTCTAGCCACCTTCTTTGTATCATATTGAGTTCGTTCTGGGTGAAAATATATTTCAAACTCTTGTGATCCATGAGAACTTCACAGCGCTTACCCAAAAGATAGTGTCTCCATGTTTTGAGGCATGGACAACAGAGGCTAACTCTATGTCATGAGTAGGATAATTCACTTCATGAGTTTTGAGCTGTCTGGAGGCAGAAGCCACAACTTTCCCTTCTTGCATCAAAACTCCACCCAATCCTTGGTGAGATGCATCAAAATAGACTTAAAAATCCTTCTCCAAATCTGGCAGACATGAGACTGGGGCTGATACTAGTCTCTTCTTCAATTCTTGGAAACTAATTTCACATCCTTCAGTCCAATCAAATTTATTTTCTTTCTTAAGTAACTCTGTCATTGACTTAGCAACTTTTGAGAAATTCTCAATAAATCTTCTATAGTATCCTGCCAAGCCTAGGCAACTACGAACTTCCTTATCTGACTTGGGAGATTCCCACTCAGTTACAGCTGATACCTTTGCAGGATCGACAACTATACCATGTCAAGACACATTGTGTCCAAGAAATCCAACTTCACTCAACCAAAATTCACACTTACTGAATTTGGCATACAACTTATGCTCCATGAGTTTCTCAAGAATCAAACGCAAATGTTCTTGATGCTCTTCTTTACTCTTGGAATAGATCAAAAATGTCATCAATGAATATGACAACAAACTTGTCAAGAAACTCCATAAACACTGTGTTCATCATGTTCATGAAATAAGCTGGTGCATTGGTCAATCCAAATGGAATCACAGTATACTCATACAATCCATACCTAGTTGTAAAAGCAGTCTTAGGTATGTATTGCTCTCTAATCTTTAGCTAAAAGTAGCCTGATCGAAGATCAATTTTTGAGAACACTCGGGCTCCTTCTAGCTGATCAAATAGAACATTGATTTTAGGGAAGGGTTCTTGTTCTTTATACTCACCTCATTGAGTGAATGATAATCTAGGCATAGCCTTTGACTTCTATCCTTCTTCTCAACAAACAGAACTGGTGCACCCTAAGATGAAGAACTTGGTTGGATAAATCCTTTCTGCAACTATTCTCCAAGTTGTTTCTTGAGTTCTTTCAACTCATCAACTAACATCGTGTAGGGTCTCTTTGCTATTGGTCCAGATCCTAGCAGTAAGTCAATCAAAAACTCCACATATCTATCTGGTGGCATTCCTGGTAATTCCTCAGGAAACACGTCCGGGTACTCCTTCACAACTGGTACACTATCTATGGTAACCCCATTAAGATAATTTAACTTACTCCCTTTAGATTCAAAGTTAGACTTGAACCTAATCTGTTTCTTCTCCAGGGTTGAGTGTAATAGTATGATTGGCACAATCTATTACTCCTTCATTCTTAGTCATCAAATCCATGCCAAAAATTACATCCAATCCTTGGTAATATTGGATTATCAGACTAACTGGAAACTTATACTTTCCAAACTCTATTACTAGATCATGACATCCAAAATTCACTATCATCTCTCCACCTTGAGAGCTTACTTTAATAAGACATCCAATAGTTCCAGTTGGAAGTACATTTTTGTCTACAAATGCTCTTGATATGAATGAATGCGATGCGCCCGTATCAAAAAGAACAAGTGCTAGAAAAGAATTAAGGTTGAACTTACCAGCCACAACATCAAATTCCTCATAGATTTCCTCCACATTGATGTGGTTCACTTGACCCTTCTGAAATGGGTTTGTCTTGTTGGCTCCATCAGCCTTCTTTTTTGGGCATTCATTTGCACAGTGCCTAGTTTTCTTGCACTTGAAGCACTCAACCTGATTGATGTCTCTCTTAGCAGGCTGACTTCCATTGCCATTCCCACTGTGATGGATCTTGTGTACACTCTTGTGGTTCTTATATCTATCATTGTCATGACTGCGGTGATGTTTGTTATCATGGTGACGGTTACTGTTGTGGTGGATGATATACTTCCGATGCTTGTGGGATCCAGAATCTCCACTATCATCACCATGGGACCGCTTGTGTGATGATCCAAAACTATGCTTATCATAGTGATCCTTCATCTTCCTATTCTCCAACTGTTTCATCTTGCTCTCCAAGATGGTGGATTTGTCACACAGTGATTGATAAGTTGCGACATATGCAACAGATAGATGCATGCACATCTCATCATTCAGCCCTTCAAGGAATTTCTCCTTCCTCTTGGCATCAGTATCAACATCATTCCGTGCATAGCATGCCATATTGTTGAACTCCTCAATATATTCTGCCACACTGTGGTGGTGTTGCTTAAGGTTATGGAACTCTTTATTCTTCAAAATCCTCACTCCTGATGAGATATGAGTAGTGTAGAATCCATCCTGAAATATTGCCAAGTCAAATCCTCAATAGGAGTGGTGATTTGGAAATTATCCCACCATGTGCTTGCTGGTCCTTCAAGCAGATGTGCTGCAAATCTGACCTTTTCTTCATCAGTGCAACCAATAGTGACCAAGTCCTTGTTCACGGAACATAGCCAGTCATTGGCTACCATAGGATCAGTGGTTCCCGAGAACTTGGCAGGCCTCAACCTCAAAAACCTTGTAAGCATATCAAAGGCTGGTGGGTTGTTTTGATTGTTGTTGTTGTTGTTGTTGTTGTTGTTGTTGTTGTTGTTGTTGTTGTTGTTGTTGTTGTTTTGATTCTAATTTTCCATGAACTGGGTCATCATCTGCATCAACTGAGTTTGGGCTTTCATCAGCTGCTGCATCTCATTGCCATTGTTGTTATTATTGTTTTGATTGGGATTGGCACGACGAGGAGGCATCTGTGGTTTCAATAAGGATAAGTAATGAGATATAACCCATAGATACTAACATGCACAATACATCACATAGCAGCAATCACAAATAAACAAGCACAAAATAAACTTAGAGTTTAAACAATGTGAACAACCAGTTTCAGAAAGTAAACACACTAGCAAAGCCATCCACATGTTGGATGATCATTGCGACTTGATAAATATAAGGATGATAGATATGTAGGTAGCCAAGTAGTCGGCACTACTCCACCATGTCGACTTCCTCGTCTACAAGAGCAAATCCTGCTGTCTACATGGATGTCTTATACTCCTCCATGCTGGTGGTCAAAGCATCGACCTTCGCCCGGAGGGCTCTCTTCTGCGAGCACAGCCTCTCTATCACTCCCTGCTGAGTCTCTAGCTCAAGGGACTTGAGATCTATCTTAGTACTCATCTCTTTGATCTTCTTGTTCCTATCCTACACTCTCTTCTCTTGATTCTTGAACCTCTTGTCTTGGCTCTCTAACCTAGCTTCCATCTCCTTGATGATCACATCCTGCTCCGCGAAGGCCTTGTCCTTCTCCCTCAACTTAACCTGTAGCTCGTCATTGCTAAGCATGATGTTGGTCCTATTAGTGTTGAGGTGTATAACAAGGCTCTCTAGGTCCTGAAGATAGAGACGCACTAGCTCAATAGTCTCTCTAGTAGCATCATCATACACTACGGCCTCTCCCTCCTCGTCACGTCTCCCTACTGGGTGAAATTAGAGGCCCCTGGCATCGGTGCAGTGTCATCCACAAAGTCGTCCAAGTAGATCCTTCATGACAACGTCGAGTCCCTTCTCCTTTTCATTGTGCATCAACTTGAAGGATATCTCCTCGGTGGGTGACTCCGACTGACGTCCTGGCTGCGGGACTCTAAATCTCGATAGATCCTTCCTCTGGAACTTCGTAAGATGAAGTCCCTTAATGTTAGGGAGGGGGAGATTGGGAACACTAGTGAGCTCCACAATACGAGAACCAAAACGAGTTCCCTTGAACTCCTCGGCGGTGATGAAACAAAGCTATGCATCTATTGCATATGATAGAGAAAAATTAGAAATAACACAAGTAAAGAGAAAAACATAAGATAGTGAAACAAAAGCCAAAAGCATACAATCAACAATGGATCACACAAATCATGGCATACATAACCTATCACAAGCACTAAGGTGCAAACATAACTTAGACAAAAAATTTCCATACCACATAGGTTGGTATGATCAAATTGTTAACGCGAGAAAACGACAAGTGTGGTGGTCCAACTATCGGAGTACGTCACAATTCTCACTCATATGCTAAGTCTATGTTATCTTCCCTTAGACGTTTTATGGCGGTCTATAAGTCTTGGGTATACTTATTCTCCTCTCTAAGGTCATTTTGAGTGTTGAGCATTCTACCCTTGAGTCTTTTACCAAGCTCTTTGATAGCATTCCATGTTGCATTCCTTGCAGATTCAAAGAATGACATATACATTTCTGAGTAAGTGACCATGCAGAATCACGACTCTTTGTGGTTGTCCCCCTTGTTTTTGTACAAGTGGAGTTGTACCCACCAATATTCTTCTGCTTCATCCATCACTGGAAATCCCTTGTACATGGCTTCACCATGTATTCCCAAGCTAACCATGAGGTTTTTGAGTGCCTTGGGAAACTCCGTCTCACATTCTAAGATCATGGTCATGAGTGGTCCTGTAAGACCCCACCTTTATAAGGTAAAGGTACCTGTGATTTCAATGCTAGTCCCTGGATCAAATGCTAGCATCCATAGTTTAAGATGAAGTATGCAGATACAAAGGTCTTTATTACATCGTCATTCTAGAGATAAACATAGTCTTTTACAACTCCATATCCAAATGCTAGTACAAGAGTTCATAACATAAGTAAAATAAAGTAAAGTCTTCATCTTCATGTGCCACAGGTAAGCATGTTGAGTGTAGACTCATAACCCTAATCCTCATTAGAGTAACCTGCAACATCATAAGTTACAAAAACAGTGGGTCAATACATTTGGAATTGTATTGGCAACTGATACCATAGTAGAATAGAAATATCTAATATCTATATGAACTTGGCTAAGTGTAGCTTAGGCTTGCTTTCCTCAAAATAGGTTTTTCCTATCAGTTGAAAACACTTGAGTTTTTGTTTGACAAAACTCCCAAGAATCCACCAATAGACATTGGTGAACCTTCAACCCTTGTTCAACCACAAGTTTTAACTTAGAAATTGGGATGAGGAGATCCTTGATAGCTTCAATGTCTTGATGCTCAAATTGTCCGTTGCCGGGGACACGGATAAGTACTTAGTTTTTTCCTTCTCGAGAGGTGGTGCACTTTCCCCACAAGACTGGACATGCATCGAGAAGAGATCTTTCAGAAGCCTTCACTTAGACCAAATGGACGCGTTCCAACCTATCACCCTACCACCATCTGTACATCTAGCTAAGTTATTGCAACCTATATGATCAAGGTAGAGCCCATATGCCATGTGGTTGCACTAGAAGCTTCTAAACACTAAGTATCTAAAATCCCTTTGTTCCTGGGTGGCTTTCCACAAGTGAGATACTCCAGGGAGGCCATAGAAATGGGCCCTGAGTAACCACTCAACACAAACCATTCTTTCCATTCCACCCAGGTGATTCATTCATATAGTGGTTTTATTAAGCAAAAACATAAGTCATAGACTTAGAAATATTCCATAGAATGAATATAATCCACCCTTGTTTTCTACTAGCTAGTATAAGCATGATAATATAACAAGTATCTTAACTTATAAGAAAATTCTACCAAGACTACAACTATTAGGATTTCCCATGGCATAACATATAGATACTTAGCAAAAACTCCATACAAGCCCTATACAAAATATCACTAGTGCATAGTCCAAATAATAGGAAACTACATGAAGGACCACTTGCCTTGGTAGTTTGGGTAGTAGCAACAATCTTCACAATCACAATCGCATCTAGCACCAAAATGTACACATAAAATGATAGCACCAAATTCACATTCAAATAATCAAGCAAAAATAATATGAATGCATGCAAATGTAATGAAATGGTTTTTCTATACTATCAAGTCTAAACAAACAGTACTGAACACAAAGCCATCTATCGAAAGTCTAAACAAACTTAATTTGGCCTCAAAAAAATTTTATAAACATTTTATAAGGCCAAAATAAGCCTATAATGTGTTCTACAAATAAACCCATTTTTCCTGAGGGAAAATACATATTCAAGCCCACAGTAATGTAGGGCTCATTTTTCTGAATCCAATGATATATTATTTGCATTTTTTGGATAAACAGAACAAAAGATATGAATTTTACAAGTTTGCAATTCTAATAGATTCAAAAACAGATTTTAAATCTAACATCCAGACACGTGGGTGTATCTGATTGGCCCGTGCCGCTTCGCGCAGATCGGCCAACGTGAAGCGTTGGATCTAAGTGACTCTGTATGGTACAGATAAAAAAAGATTCGCTTAAGTGATCTATCCTAGCCACTGGATCGGGATCTAACGGCTCACGATGCTCTGACCAGGAACTGGCGACGTGGGTGGCTACAGTAGCGGTGGCGCCACTAGCGATGGCGTTCTGGCGAGGATAGGGGGTTAGGGGGAACGTGTAGTTTCTTACTGAGCTCGCGTGACGATGGTGAAGCTCAACGTGGTCTTTGCTTGGATAGGGGCGCACTGGCACGGCCGGAACATCTTGTCAGAGTTCGTACCCGCATCAGGTATTCACTGCCGGAGACGAAGGCGACGTTCTATGGCGCAATAAGATGAACGAAAGGCATTAGGGGATGCACAAAGGCACGTCGAGCACAGACGTAAGGATTAGGGGCCAAGGGGCGGTCGGGATTTACTGTGATTGTTGAAGGAAATGTGCCCTAGAGGCAATCATAGAGATGATTATATTTCATATGTATCCATGAGTTATTGTAATGTTCCTTGAATATCCATATCAGGCAAATTGTATTGATTAGCAATTATGTGAATTGTTTGTGAAACTCTTTACTTGTATGGTTAATTAATAGTTGTCCCTAGTCGGAGTTCATGTGAGGACACACGTGAATATTAGACTAGCACATCGATTGGTTGATGACTATGTTTCGCAATTCATAGCCATGGAGATGTCAAACCAATGATGTGGACACATGTTATGATCATGGGGTTGGACTAACACAACTTGAGACTGGCAATTAGACTTGCAGCTCTCTCTACACATCGTGTACGTTTTGTCCTTAGACCTGAGGTTGTCGCATGTACTTGAGATGTGGATCGACCTACTTTGGGGATATCAGACGCTACTCCGTAACTGGGTAGTTTTAAAGGTAGCTTTCGGGTTTGTCCTAAAGCATGCTGCAAGGCATGGTCAATCAAGATGGGTTTGCCCCTCTCTACTTAAGAGAGATATCTTTGGGGCCCTCGAGTGACCGGATCCAGAAATGCATGGCCGTGCTACATAAGGTTAAGAGTTAACCTAGTAAAGGGATTCCGAATCACGGTATCGAGAAAGGGAGGTCAGTTTGGAGCTAGACCAAATATCGTGAGGTAAAGGGAAAGCCATGTACTAAACGTTGTGATGGTTCGTGCGATATGATCTTTGTATGCGTTTAGGAGTTGGCACGTCTTGCTAGAGGCCGCTACCAACTATTGTCAGAATAGGTGTATTCATGTCATGTCTATATGTATACGAACCTATAGGTTGACACACTTAAGGGGATGGAACCCTAATGAGGATTGGATCCATATTAGACCAGGCTTAGGCTACTAATGGGCAGCTAATGTAGAAGCCCACTAGGGATGCCTATATAAGAGAGGGTGGGGCGAGCTGACCAGGGTTAGACCATTCCACCCAGGCACCACTCCACACGCATGTGTTGCACGCGCGGACCTAGCAGTCCGGCGTCTGACGCTTCCACCCTGTACGTGTGGATACCTCGGAGGCGCTGCATATGTAGTGCTTGGACAAGACGCGCAAGGGGAGCTGCTCGTGGGACGAGGACAAGGAGGAGACGTGGAACGCCTGCACTGCCTCGGCGCGCTTCATCAATTCTGCAACTGCGCGTCTAGTGGTAATCCCGTGATCTATGACAACAGTAATGCTGGTTTATGCGGTAGAAAATTTTGATTTGCGCTAGTGTAGCCTACCCGTATCCCTACAGTGGTATCAGAGCCGATGCTGTTCAGTTATAGGTTCGGGATGTTTGCATATGGTGATATGCAGATTGATATGAATGATGTGATCGTTTATATGGCAGTGGTTTAGGATTGATCTATGATCTTTCTTTCCGTGATCGTGATTCTGAGGTTGTCGAACGACTTACCCCTACCGGTCGGTTTCTGCCATCGGGGTAGACAATGACACATAAACCCTGTTGAATCACGCGAAGATCAATATGATTGATCAAATCGGAACCTAGATCTAAAATCGATGTACCATGATCAAAGGAGTTTGATTGAATCGAGACAGGAGTCGGTTTATGGTAAATTTGATTTGCCGATCAAAATCCTTAAAGAAAATTGTGAAGATTCGATCTCTCCTTAAAGATACCGGGAGGGCCGCTTCCCCTTCGAACCGCGCAGGGGGAGACCCCCTAGACCCCCCTTAATCGTAGCCCCTTTTGTATCTCGTTAAGGTAACTAGGTGCTGCGATGTCACATGATCCGGTAGAATGCGATTCTATGCATAACTTGTTTTTGCGGGATGTATGTGATCAGTATGGCCCATATATGTATGTGATGCATGTATGAAATTTTGCATGACCTGTGTGTCGTGAGTAGGGCAACACGGCTGGAGCCATATGTGTTGTCATTTATTGTAATGGCCTACGTGCCAACCTGTGATGATCCCAATACTATGTAATTTTGATTACTAGCTATTAGGAGTAATATCTTTTATTAGTTCTTGGAGGACTCATCACCTGGAAGATGGCTCACATGGAACATGAAGCTGGAGATCATCATGGTGGACAGGTTCTATGGCGATGGAGATCACCATGAGAAAATGGGTCATACTGTGTCACATCTATGTGAATGCTATTCTTATGTGTTTTACTACTATGCATGCTTAGATGATAGAAGTACAACGATCCCTCACAAAGTTTAAGTTAAACCATGCCCTCCCAACCAAACCTTGAACCATCCTATGCCTTGTACAATCGTTGGTGGGCCTATGAAATTAGGGTGCCACGGTTTTCCTTGGCTGGATGGGTTTGTATCTGATACCTACACGCATAAGGGTTGGTGAGCTTGACAAGGTCATCTTAACAGTTAAGGACCTTGGGGCATAAAGGTTGGGCGCCTAGTTTTGACATAGAGATGTCACCCAACAACGAGAGTAATATGTGATATGATTAGCAAGTGTTGCTTACCGATTTACCTTGTCTTCTAGCAGTGATGCTAAAGCTCACTAGTCGACTTGTTAATTGTGGATCTTGAATCACTTAGTATCAATAGAGGGATATTGATTTAAGTGGGAGTATATGCTATTAAATTGTTTAATATGTTTTACTCTTTCATGGTTACATGGCTTAGTATTTTGCATGTTTTCTGTTGTAGATCAATGGCACCAAACACTGCATCACCTTTTTATTTGTGTTTGATTCTTGACAAAGATAAACTTAATGGAACAAATTATACGGACTGGGTCCGTAACCTGAGAATTTTTCTCAGGTCTGATAAAAAGGAAACGGTCTTGGATACCCCAATCCCCGATGAACCTGCTGATAATGCATCTGCTGCCCTAAAGAATGCCTACAACAGAGCATGTGATGATTCTCTTGAGGTTAGCTGCCTTATGCTTGCATGCATGGAACCTAAACTCCAAAAGAAGTTTGAGGATCAGGATGCGTACGATATGATTGTCGTGCTTAAGGACATGTTCCAAGATTAGGCAAGGACTAAGAGGTACAATGTTGCCAAGTCCTTTATCGAATGCAAGCTAGCAGAGGGAGTAGCTATAGGCCCCCATGTGATCAAAATGGTTGGTTACAGTCAGACTTTGCAAAAGCTTGGTGTTCCACTTGGCCAAGAGTTGGCCACTGACTTCATTTTGGCGTCTCTTCCATCCAGCAATGGGCAGTTCATTTCAAACTACCATATGCATGGGGTGGAGAAGGGCCTTATTGAGTTATGCGGGTTGCTTAAAACAACAGAAAGTGACATGAAGAACTGTGCAGGGCATAGCCATGTGATGGTTGTGCAGAACAATCCTAGCTTCAAGAAAAAGGGTACTTCTTGGAAGAAGAAGGGCACGACTAAGGATACGATCCCTAAGACTGCACCCAAGCAAAAGGCTGGACCTGTAGAAGACACTGAGTGCTTCTTTTGTCATGAACATGGCCACTAGAAGAGAAAATGCAGCAAGTACCAGGCTTCTTTGAAGAAGAGTGGAAGTAAGAGTACTTCCCACTCAGGTACGCTTGTTGTAAATGTTGTGGACATTCTTCTCGCTAATTCCTATGTTAACTCTTGGGTATTTGATACCGGATAGGTAGCTCATATTTGCAATTCGATGCAGGGGCTAATAAGGACTAGAGAAGTGCAGAAAGGCGAAGTGGATTTCGCGTCGGAAATAAAGCAAGGGTTGCTGCATTGTTCGTCGGTGTCATGCAACTTCACCTTCCGTCAGGATTTATTATGGAGTTAAATAATTATTATTACATTCCTAGTAAGGGTAGAAACATTTTATCACCTTCATGTTTGATTAGGGATGGTTATTCATTCGCGAGTGCAAACAATGGTTGTGTAATCTCTAAGAATGATATGTTTATGGCTAATGCTACCATTGTGAATGGGTTATTTATTTTAAATCTTGATGATGCATCTGTTTACAATGTTAGTGCTAAAAGGCTTCGGCCTAATGATTTTAGTCCTACCTATTTATGGCATTGTCGTTTGGGGCATATAAGTGAAAAGCGCATGAAGAAGATCCATGGTGATGGTCTTCTAACTTCGTTTGATTTTGAATCATACGAGACATGTCAAGCTTGTTTACATGGAAACATGACCAAGTTGCCTTTTCGGGTTTACCCGAGAGAGTGACAGGCTTGTTGGAACTCATACATACTGATGTATGTGGACCAATGAGCAAGACAGCCAGAGGAGGATATCACTACTTCGTTACTTTTACTGATGATTTTAGTAGATATGGTTATGTCTACTTGATGAGGCATAATTATGAAACTTTTGAAAAGTTCAAGGAGTTTCAGAGTGAAGTAGAGAATCAACGTGGCAAGAAATTAAAGGCCTTGCGATTTGATCGTGGAGGTGAATATTTGAGTCACGAATTTAGCGATCATCTTAAGATTTGTGGAATTGTTCCGCAACTTACGCCGCCCGGAATGCCTCAAATAAACGGGGTCTCCGAACGGCGTAATCGAACTTTGTTGGACATGGTTCGATCTATGATGAGCCAGTCGGATTTACCATTATCATTTTTGGGTTACGCTTTAGAAACGGCAGCTTTCACACTTAATAGGGTACCATATAAATCCGTAGTTAAGACACCATATGAGATGTGGACTGGAAAGAATCCCGGTTTGTCTTTTCTAAAGATTTGGGGTTGTGATGCATTTGTCAAGCGACTTCAGTCGGACAAGCTAACACCCAAATCGGGTAAGTGCATTTTCGTGGGATATCCGAGGGAAACCTTAGGGTATTACTTCTACAACCGAGAGGAGGGCAAAGTGTTAGTCGCTCGTAGCGGTGTTTTCCAAGAGAAAGAGTTTATCACAAAGGGAACAAGTGGAATGTCGGTGCGACTTGAAGAAGTTCAAGATGAGCCAGTTGGGGATGCTTCTATGAGTGATGCTATTGTAGCAGAACAAGTTGAGGAACCCGTGGCAACAGAAACACCACAACCACGAAGGTCGGTGAGGCTCCGCGAAGCGCGAGAATTATTATTGTTAGACAATGATGAGCCTGTGACCTATGGAGAAGCGATGGTGGACCCAGACTCTGAGAAATGGCTGATCGCCATGAGATCCGAGATAGAGTCCATGGGGGACAATCAAGTTTGGAACTTGGTTGACCTGCTTGATGGTTTTAAAGCCATCAAGTGCAAATGGATCGATATGAAGAAGATTGATATGGATGGAAATGTTCACATCCATAAAGCTTGACTTGTTGCAAAAGGTTTTCGACAAGTTCAAGGAGTTGTCTACGACGAGACTTTCTCGCCCGTAGCGATGCTTAAATCTATACGGATTATTCTAGCCATTGATGCACATTTCGACTATGAAATATGGCAGATGGATGTCAAGACGGCTTTCCTAAATGGATTCCTTACTGAGGACATGTATATGATGCAGCCCGAAGGTTTTGTTGATCCAAACAATGCTGGAAAGGAATGCAAACTTCTAAAGTCCATTTATGGGATGAAGCAAGCATCTCAGAGTTGGAACATTCGACTTGATGAAGTTGTAAAGGAGTTTGGCTTCATCAAAAACGAACAAGAACCTTGTGTTTACACGAAGGAAAGTGGGAGAGCGCTAGTATTTCTAATCTTATATGTAGATGACATATTGCTAATTGGAAATGAAATTCCTATGCTCGAGTCTGTTAAGACCTCATTGAAAAATAGTTTTTCAATGAAGGACTTAGGAGAAGCGGCATATATTCTGGGCATCAAGATCTATAGAGATAGATAAAGAAGGCTAATTTGATTAAGCTAGAGTACATACATTGACAAAGTGTTGAAACAGTTCAGCATGGAAGAGGCTAAGAAGGGGTTCTTCCCCATGTCTCAAGGCATTAAACTTAGCAAGACTCAGTGTCCTTCGACTACTGATGAGCGTGAGCGCATGACCAGGGTTCCATATGCTTCGGCTATTGGATGCATCATGTATGCAATGATATGTACTCGCCCAGATGTTTCCTATGCTCTAAGTGTTACGAGAAGATACCAGGCTGATCCAGGTGAAGGTCACTGGACAGCGGTAAATACCATCCTTAAGTACTTGAAAGGACTAAGGATGTGTTCCTAGTTTATGGAGGTGAGGATGAACTCAGTGTAAAGGGTTACACAGATGCGAGTTACCTTAACGACTCAGATGATTCGAAATCGCAATCAGGTTATGTGTTTGTCTTGAATGGTGGTGCTGTGAGCAGGAAAAGTTCCAAGCAAGATACGGTGACCTCCTCTTCAACAGAAGCTGAATATATTGCTTCCTCGGAAGCTGTAAAGGAAGCTGTTTTGAATAGGAATTTCCTGATCGCTCTCGGTGTGGTTCAGGGCGCGTCCAATCCCTTGGACGTTTATTGTGACAACAATGGTGCTATTGCACAAGCCAAGGAACCTAGAAAACACCAGAAGAACAAACATATTCGCATGTGTTACCATGAGATTCGTGAGTTCATTGAGGATGGTAGTGTCATGATATTCAAAATACATACATACTCAAATGTTGCTGATCCATTGACTAAGCCTCTCCCGCAGCCCACGCATGAGGCACACACAAGAGCAATTGGTATTAGATACATTTTAGATTGACTCTAGTGCAAGTGGGAGACTGAAGGAAATGTGCCCTAGAGGCAATCATAGAGATGATTATATTTCATATGTATCCATGAGTTATTGTATTGTTCCTTGAATATCCATATCAGGCAACTTGTAATGATTGGAAATTATGTGAATTGTTTGTGAAACTCTTTACTTGTATGGTTATTTAATAGTTGTCCCTAGTCGGAGTTCATGTGAGGACACACGTGAATATTAGACTAGCACATCGATTGGTTGATGACTATGTTTCGCAAGTCATAGACATGGAGATGTCAAACCAATGATGTGGACACATGTTACGAACATGAGGTTGGACTGACCCAACTTGAGATAGGCAATTAGACTTGCAGCTCTCTCTACACATCGTGTATGTTTTGTCCTTAGACCTAAGGTTGTCGCATGTACTTGAGATGTGGATCGACATACTTTGGGGCTATAATACGCTACTCCGTAACTGGGTGGTTTTAAAGGTATCTTTCGGGTTTGTCCTGAAGCATGCTGCAAGGCATGGTCAATCAAGATGGGATTTGCCCCTCTCTACTTGAGAGAGATATCTCTGGGCCCCTCGAGTGATCTGATCCAGAAATGCATGGCCGTGCTACATAAGGTTAAGAGTTAACCTAGTAAAGGGATTCCAAATCACGGTATCGAGAAAGGGAGGTCAGCTTGGAGCTAGACCAAATATCGTGAGACAAAGGGAAAGACATGTACTAAACCTTGTGATGGTTCCTCCGATATGATCTTTGTATGCGTTTAGGAGTTGGTACGTCTTGCTAGAGGCTGCTACCAACTATTGACAGAATAGGTGTATTTGTGTCATGTCTATACGTATACGAACCTATAGGGTCACACACTTAAGGGGTTGGAAGACTAATGAGGATTGGATCCGAATTAGACCAGGCTTAGGCTATTAATGGGCTGGTAATGTAGAAGCCCACTATGGATGACTATATAAGAGAGGATGGGGCGAGATGACCAGGGTTAGACCATTCCACCCAGCCGCCACTCCTCATGCCTGTGTTGCACGCGCGGACCTAGCAGTCTGGCGTCTGGCGCTTACACCCTATACGTGTGGATACCTCGGAGGCGCTTCATCTGTAGCGGTTGGACAAGCCGCGCAAGGGGAGCTGCTCATGGGAGGAGGACAAGGAGGAGACGTGGAATGGCTGCACTGCCTCGACGCGCTTCATCAATTCCGCAACTGTGCGTCTAGTGGTAATCCCATGATCTATGACAACAGTATTCCTGGTTTACGTTGTAGAAAATTTTGATTTGCGGTAGTGTAGCCTACCCGTATCCCTATAATTGTTCGCCGGATTCGAGCGGCACTTCGGTCGTTCTCGGGGCTTGACGGAGACAACGACCTGGGGCGATTCAGAGCAAACTAAAGGTGTGAGAAGATGCGCATTGGTATGACAAGCAAGCTCGTATGAACAAGAGGCGAAGGGGAGCACGGGGATCACCGGAATTGGTTGCCGGAGTCGTTCGGTGCTGCAGTGGTGCAACAGAAATTCACGGAGTTTGGCGGCGCTTGGGGCTTGCTGTGTTGGGGGGAATGGTCGCGAGGAGGAGGGGGTTAAGTAGCCGGAGCTAGGAGGGGAGTTATTTGGAAAATCAACGGCAATTTACTCGTGCATTCATCAGCAGTGACGGGGGAGGAAATGGCCGTGGAGCTGGTCGCGTGCGCGACGTTTGGGGAAGAAGGGTGAGCTGGCGTGGGTCCACCGACAGTGACTGCGCGTAGGGGCTATGCGCGTGAGAGAGAGAGGGGATAGGGGGAAATAGCCGGGTGGGCTCGTGGGCTGGATCTGGCACTGGGCCTATTTGGTAGCGCATGCCTTTTCTCTTTTCCTTTCTCTTTTTCTTTTTCTATTTGATTTTTCAGGAACCAAATTCAAATGAATATTCAAATGATTTTGAATTCAAACCACCTTTGGTTTTTTGTAGTGTGATCAAAGTATTCAAAAAGGTGACAAACACACTTTTTTATCAATTACACTTAGGTCCTTTGAAAATAAAAATAAAACCAAGCCTCATATGATATATAAAACATAGGCATAAATTTTGGTTTTAGTTTGAGTTTTGATTTGAAAATTTTGGTGCAAGCTAAGAATTCCATGAATGTATGAATGAAGTACAAGCTTTTACAAATCATGATTTTTGGTATGTTACAAATCTAACACCCTTCTGAAGATGAATCTCTCCCTCGAGATTCGGATTGGTCAGCAAATAGGTGTGGGCGGTCCTTCCGAAGATCATCTTCTCTTTGCCAAGTTGCTTCCTTTTCGGAATGATGGTTCCATTGAACCTTGCAGAATTTGATAGTCTTTGTCCTTGTAACTCTTTCTGCAGTCTCAAGAATCTTGATAGGTTTCTCTTCATAGGTGAGATCACTCTTTAACTGAACCTCTTCCAAAGGTATAGTATCCTTCAAAGAAGTTTCTTCCATCTCCAGATGGCATTTCTTTAACTGACTCACATGAAACACATTGTGAACTGCAGACAGTGATTCAGGCAATTCAATATCATAACCCACTTCTCCTTTGTGGCTCAAAATCTTGAATGGTCCCACATATCTTGGTGCCAATTTTCCCTTGAATCCAAATCTCTTCACACCACGAAGTGGTGAAACTCCAAGATAAGCTCTATCACCTACTTCTTAGGTGACTTCTCTATGCTTTGGATCTGCGTAGCTCTTCTATCGGGACTGTGCTATCTTCAATCTGTCTTTTACCAATTTGACTTTATCTTCAGCTTCCTTGATTAATTCCGGACCGAATAAATTTATTTCTCCCACACCACTCCATAGTAATGGCGTAGTACACTTTATTCCATAGAGAAATTCAAATGGTGCCATCTCAATGGTGGCTTAATAGCTGTTATTGTAAGAAAATTCTGCGTAAGGCAGACTTTCATCCCAACTAGCATCATAGTCTAGGGCACAAGCCCTCTACATATCCTCCAAAATATGATTGGTCCTTTCTGTCTGTCCATCAGTCTAGGGGTGAAAAGCTATGTTGAATTCTAACCTTGTTCCTAGTGACTCATGCAATTGTCGCCAAAAATGCGAGGTGAATTGAGTTCCCCTATCAGACACAATACTCTTGGGTACTCCATGTAGACACACAATCCTGTTCATGTAAATCTTGGCTAACTTAGCACTTGTATAGGTTGTCTTCACAGGTATGAAATGAGCCACTTTAGTTAGGCGATCAACAACAACCCAAATCGAATCATATCCCGATCTAGTCCTTGGCAGTCTGGTGATGAAATCCATACCAATCTTATCCCACTTCCAATCAGGAATAGGTAGTGGTTGCAATAACCCGGCTGGTTTCTGATGTTCCGCCTTCACTCGACTATATATATCACAAAAGTCAATATGCTCTACAATATCTTTCTTGAGGTTATTCCACCAGAATCTTTCATTCACATCCATGTACATTTTGGTGTTACCCGGATGAATGGAATATGGTGACTTGTGTTCTTCTTGAGGAATAAGTTTTTGAAGCTTCGGATCTTGCGGAATACAGATACGTTTTCCATACCATAAAGTACCTTGTTCGTCTTCATGGAAACCTTTAGCCTTCCCTTTGCTAATTTTTACTTTTATCTCTTCAATTTCCTTGTCCAACTTTTCGGCTTCTTTGATATTGTCCAACAATGTGGGTTGAACGTCCAATGTCATGATATGTCCTTTAGGTACTATCTCTAATCTGAGAGCTTTAAATTGGGTACACACATCATCTGGCAATTCTCCTTTAGTAAGTCCATTCACATAAACCTTATGGCTTAAAGCATCCTCTACAACATTTGCTTTACCAGGATGGTATTGCAAACTCAAGTCATAGTCCTTTATGAGTTCTAGCCATCTTCTTTGTCAAATATTGATTTCCTTCTGAGTGAAGATATATTTTAGACTCTTGTGATATGTGAACATTTCACAAAGCTTTCCCAAAAGATAATGTCTCCATGTTTTGAGTGCATGGACAATAGAGGCTAACTCTAAGTCATGAGTAGGGTAATTCACTTCATGAGTTTTGAGTTGTCTCGAGGCATAAGCCAAAACTTTCCCTTCTTCCATCAAAACTCCACCTAAGCCTTGGTGAGATGCATCACAATAAACATAGAAATACTTCTGCAGATCTGGCAGACATAAGACCTGTGTTGTCACTAGTCTCTTCTTCAATTTCTGGAAACTGATTTTGCAACCTCCAATCCAGTCAAACTTCTTGTCTTTATTAAGTAACTCCGTCATTGGCTTAGCTAACTTTGAGAAATTCTCAATGAATCTTCTATAGTACCCTGCCAAACCTAGGAAACTGCGAACTTCTTTTACTGACTTGGGAGATTCCCACTTAGTTACAGCTGACACCTTTGCGGGATCGACATCTATCCTAGCCCCGACACAATATGTCCAAGAAATCCAACTTCATTCAGCCAGAATTCACACTTAGTGAATTTGCCATATAGCTTGTGTTCCCTGAGCTTATCAAATATCAAACGCAAATGTTCTTCATGTTCTTCTTTGCTCTTGGAATAGATCAAAATGTCTTCAATGAATACGACAACATACTTGTCGAGAAATTCCATGAACACCTTGTTCATCATATTCATGAAATAGGCTGGTGCATTTGTCAAACCAAATGGCATAACGGTGTACTCATACAACCCATATATAGTGGTGAAAGCAGTCTTAGGTATGTCTTGCTCTCTAATCTTAAGCTGAAAGTAGCCTGATCAGAGATCAATCTTTGAGAACACACGGGCTCCTTCTAACTGATCAAGCAGATCGTTGATCCTTGGCAAAGGATATTTTTTCTTGATAGTCACTTCATTGAGTGAACGGTAATCTATACATAACCTTTGACTTCTATCCTTCTTCTCAACAAATAGAACTGGTGCACCCCAATATGAAGAACTTGGCTGAATAAACCCTTTCTGCAATTGTTCTCCAAGATATTTCTTGAGTTCTTTCAACTCATCCACTGACATCTTGTAGGGTCTCTTTGCTATTGGTACTGATCCTGGCAGTAAGTCAATCAGAAACTCTACGTACCTATCTGGTGGCATTCCAGGCAATTCCTCCGGATACTCTCTCACAATTAGCACACTGTCTATGCTAACCCCCTTAAGAGAATTTAACTTACTCCCTTTAAATTCAAAGTTAGACTTGAACCTAATCTGTTTCTTATCCGGGGTTGTGAGTGTAATAGTACGGTTTGTATAATCTAGTACTCCTACATACTTAGTCATCCAATCCATTACCAAAATTACATCCAATTCTTGGGAATCTAGGATTATCAAACTAACTGGAAATTTATACTTTCCAAACTCTATTACTAGATCATGACATCCAAAGTTCACTATCATCTCTCCTCCGGGAGAGCTTAATTTTATAGGACACCCAATAGTTTCAGTTGGAAGTCCATTTTTATCAAAAAATTATCATAATATGAATGAATGCGATGCACCCATATAAAAAAGAACAAGTGCTGGAAAATAATTGAGCTTGAACTTACCAGCTACAGCATTAGACTCTTCATATATTTCTACCACATTGATGTGGTTCACTTGTCCCTTCTGGAAAGGGTTGGGCTTGTTGGCTCCTTCAACTTTCTTTTCTGGTCATTCATTTTCATAATGCCCCATCTTCTTACACTTGAAACACTCAACCCGACTGAGATATTTCTTTACAGGTTGACTCCCATTACCACTTCCACTGTGGTGGCTCTTTTGTCCACTCTTGTGGTTCTTATACTTGTCACTATCATGACTGCGATGGTGCTTGTTTTCATGATGATGGTTGTGGTGGATGTTGTACTTCCCATGCTTGTGGAATCCATAACTTCCACTATCATCATTATGGGAACGCTTGTGAGACGATCCCGAGCTGTGCTTATCAAAGTTATTCTTCATCTTCCTGCCCTCAACCTATTTCATCTTGTTTTCGAAGATGGTGGCCTTGTCACAAAATGATTGATATGTTGCGATATAGGCAACAGATAGTTGCAGGTTCAACTCATCATTAAGTCCCTCAAGGAACTTATCCTTCCTCTTGGCATCTGTATCAATCTCATTCGGTGCATAGCGCGCCAGATTGTTGAACTCCTCAATCTACTCAGCCACACTGCGGTGACGCTGTTTCAGATCATGGAACTCTTTCTTCTTCAAGTTCATCACTCCAGATGATATGTGGGTAGTGCGGAAACCATCTTCAAAGATAGCCCATGTCACATCCTCAAGGGGAGTGGTGATCTGAAAGTTATCCCACCAGGTAGTTGCTGGTCCTTCGAGCAGATGTGTTGCGAACCTGACCTTTTCCTCGTCGGTGCAACCAACAGTGACTAAGTACTTGTTCATGGAATGTAACCAGTCATTGGCTACCACTAGATCAGTTGGTCCTGAGAACTTGGTTGGCCTCAACCTCAAAAATCTGGTAAGCATGTCAAATGCTAGTGGATTGTTGGGATTGTTGTTGTTGTTGTTGTTGTTGTTGTTCTGATTCTGATTTTGGTTCTGAATGAACCGAGTCATCATCTGCATCAGTTGAGATTGAGCTGTCATCAACTGCTGCATCTCGAGGGTGACGTTATTGTTGTTGTTTGGGTTGGGGTTGGCACGACGGGGAGGCATATATGGTTTTAATAAGGATAATGAATGAGATAACCCATAGATGCTTAACATGCACAATACATCACATAACAACAATCACAATAACCAAGCTCAAAATAAAACATAGAGCTTGAACAAAGTAAACAACAAGTTTTTGGAAAAATAATTGATAATCAACCTCCACGTATGGTCATAGAAAGCCATCCACATGTTAGATGGTCATTGTGACTCAATAATCAAAGTATGATAGATAAATGATAGTCGAGTGGTCTACACTACTCCTCCATGTCAACCTCCACGTCAACAAGTGTAAGTCCAACTATCTTGAACTCCTCGACACTAGTGGTCAAGGCCTCGATCTTCGCACGGAGAGCTCTCTTCTATGAGCGCAGCCTCTCAATCACTCCCTGCTGGGTCTCGAGCTCTAAGTCCTTGGCCTCTATCTCGGCCTTCATGTCCTTAATCTTCTTGTTTTTGTCTTGGACTCTCTTCTCCTGATTCTTGAACTTCTTGTCCTGGCTCTCGAATCCGTCCCCCATCTCCTTGACGATCTCGTCTTGCTCTACGAAGAGCTTATCCTTGTCCCTCAGCAGAACCTAAAGCTCGTCATTACTAAGCATGACGTTGGTCCTATCTGTGTCGAGGTTTATAATAAGGCCCTCGAGGTCCTAGAGGTACAAACGAAATGGCCCAATCGTCTCTCTAGTAGCACCCTCATACACCAATGCCTCTCCCTCCTCGTCACGTCTCCCGAACGGGTGGAAGTAGAGGCCTCTAAGCTCGGTGGAGTGGCGTCCGTAGAGGCGTCCAAGTAGCTTCTGCATGACTACATCTAGACCCTTATCCTTGTCATCGTGCATCATCTTGAATGAAATCTCCTCCGTGAGTGGCACCGTCTGTCGTCCCGGTTGCGAGACTCTAAAGCCACAAAGGTCCTTCCTCTCAAACTTGGTGAGCTAAAGTGCCTTAATACTAGGAAGTGGGAGGTTGAGCACACTAGTGAACTGCACGATGTGTGAACCAAAAAGAGTTCCATTGAACTCCTCTACAGTGCTGATCACAAAGCTAGGCATTTAATGTAAGATAGAGAAATATTAGAACAACACAAGTAAAAGAAAAACAAGATAGTAGAATGAAGGAAAAAGCATACATCAATCATAAAATATACAAGTCATGGCATACAAGGTCTAACAGAACACTAAGTTTCAACAAAATTTAGACAAATTTTGTGAAAATACGACAAGTGTGGTGGTCCAACTAGCGGAGTATGTTACAATTATCACTCATATGCTAAGTCTATGATATCCTCCATTAGACGTTTTATGGTGGTCTCTATGTGTTGGGTATACTTCTTCTCCTCTTCAAGGTCATTTTTCGTGTTGAGCATTCTACACTTGAGTCTTTCACCAAGCTCTTTGATAGCATTCCAGGCTACATTTCTTGCAGAGTCAAAGAATGTTGTATACATTTCTGAGCTGGTGCCCATGTAGAATCCCTACTCTTTGTGGTTGTCTCCCTTGTTCTTATACAAGTGAAGTTGCACCCACCAATATTCTTCTCCTTCATCCATCACTGGAAATCCTTTGTACACGGCTTCACCATGTATTCCCAAGCTAACCATAAGGGTTTTGAGTTCTTTGGGAAACTCCGTCTCACATTCTAAAGTCATGGTCATGAGTGGTCCCTTCTTGACGGCTTCGTTGACGGTGGCGATCTACAAATTGAGATGAGAAAGAAGATTGGAAAGGTTTACAAGAAGAAAAACACAGGTGTGGAATTTGCAAAGAGTTGTATTTTTCCTTAGTGGTTTTCTTAGTCTAATGCAACCTAGGGACATAATCCTACGTGCAACACAGTTCTTTGATACCATCTGTAAGAACCCACCTTTATAAGGTAAAGGTCCCTATGATTGCAATGCTAGTCCATGGATCAAATGCTAGCATCCACAGTTTAAGATGAAGTACACAGATACAAAGGTCTTTATTACATCGTCATTCCAGAGATAAACATAGTATTTTACAATTCCATAGCCAAAGTCTAGTACAAGAGTTCATAACATAAGTAAAATAAAGTAAAGTCTTCATCTTCATGTGCCACAGGCAATCATGTTGAGTGTAGACTCATAACCCTAATCCTCATTAGAGTAACCTGCAACATCATAGGTTATAGCCACAGTGGGTCAATACATTTGGAATTGTATTGGCAAGTGATACAATAGTAGAATAGAAATATCTAATATCGATATGAACTTGGCTAAGTGTAGCTTAGGCTTGTTTTGCTCAAATAGGTCTTTCCTATCAGTTGAAAACACTGAAGTTTTTGTTTGACAAAACTCCCAAGGAACCACCAATAGAAATTGGTGAACCTTCAACCCTTGTTCAACCACAAGTTTTAACTTAGAAATTGGGATGAGGAAATCCTTGATAGCTTCAATGTCTTTATGCTCAAATTGTCTGTTGCCAGGGACACGGCTAAGTACTTAGGTTTTTCCTTCTCGAGAGGTGGTGCACTTTCCCCACAAGACTTGACATGCATCGAGACAAGATCTTTCAGAAGCCTTCCCTTAGACCAAATGGATGCTTTCCAACCTATCACCCTACCACCATCTGTCCATCTAGCTAAGTTATTGCAACCTATATGATCAAGGCAGAGCCGATATGCCATGTGGTTGCACCAGAAGCTTCTAAACACTAAGTATCTAAAATCCCTTTGTTCCTGGGTGGCTTTCCACAAGTGAGATATACCAGGGAGGCCATAGAAATGGGCCCTGAGTAACCACTCAACACAAACCATTCTTTCCATTCCACCTAGGTGATTCATTCATATAGTTGTTTTATTAAGGAAAAACATAAGTCATAGACTTAGAAACATTCCATAGCATGAATATAATCCACCCTTGTTTTCTACTAGCTAGGTGAAGCATGATAATATAATAAGTATCTTAACTTAGAGGAAAATTCTACCAAGACTACAACTACTAGGATTTTCCATGGCATAGCATATAGATACTTAGCAAAAAATCCATGCAAGACCTATACAAAATATCACTAGTGCAAAGTCAAAATAATAGGATAATACATGACGCACCACTTGCCTTGGTAGTTTGGGGAGTAGCAACAATCTTCACAATCACAATCACCCCTAGCACCAAAATCTACATATAAAATGATATCACCAAATTCACATTCAAATAATCAAGCAAAAATAATATGAATGCATGAAAATGTAATGAAATGGTTTTTCTATACTACAAAGTCTAAACAAACAGTACTGAACACAAATCCATCTATTTAAAGTCTAAACAAACTTAAATTTTCCTCAAAACAATTTTATAAGGCCAAAATAAGCCTATAATGTGTTCTGCAAATAAACCCATTTTTACAGAATCAAAATACAAATTCAAGCGGACAGTAATGTAGGGATCATTTTTCTGAATCCAATGATATATTATTTTCATTTTTGGATAAACAGAACAAAAGATATGAATTTTACAAGTTTGCAATTCTAATAGATTCGAAAAAAAGATTTTAAATCTAAAATCCAGACACATGGCAGTATCTGATTGGCCCATACCTCTTCACGCGGATCGGCCAATGTGGAGCATTGGATCTAAGTGACTCTGTATGGTTCAGATCAAACAAAAATGATTCTCATAAGTGATCTATCCTAGCCACTAGATCGGGATCTAACATCTCACGATGCTCTGACCAGGAATTGGCGGCGCACGTGGCTACAGCGGCAGCGGCGCCACTGGCGGTGGAGTTCCAGCGAGTCTAGGGGGTTAGGGGGAACGTGAAGTTGCTTACCGAGCTCGCGTGACGATGGTGAAGCTCAACATGGTCTTTGCTTGGACAGGGGCGCACTGGCACGTCCGAAAAAACTTGTCGGAGTTCGTACCCATGTCGGTGTTCACTGTTGGAGACGAAGGCGACATTGTATGGTGCAATAAGATGAACGAAAGGCATTAGGGGATGCACAAAGGCACGACGATCACATTCATCAGGATTAGGGGTCAAGGGGCGGTCGGGATTTACCATGATTGTTCGCCGGAGTCAAGGGGCGCTTCGGTCGTTCGCGGGGCTCAACGGAGAAGACGACCTGGGGCGATTCGGAGAAAACTAAAGGTGTTAGAAGATGCGCATAGGTCTGACAAGCAATATCGTATGAACGAGAGGCGAAGGTGAGCACGGGGCTCACCGGAATAGGTCGTCAGAGTCGTTTGGTGCTGCCGCGGTGCAAGCAGAAATTCGCGGAGCCTGGCGACGCTTGGGGCTTGCTGTGTTGGGGGAAACGGTCGCGCGGAGGAGGGGTTAAGTAGCCAGAGCTAGGAGAGAGTTATTCGGCAAATCAAAGGAAATTTACTCGCGCATTCATCGACAGTGATGGGGGAGGAAACGGTCGTGGAGCTGGTCGCGGGCGCGAGGTTTAGGGAAGAAGGATGAGCTAGCGCGGGCCCACCGGGCAGTGACCGTTGGGTAGGGGTTGCGTGCGAGAGAGAGAGGGTAGAGGGGGAAACGGCCGGGTGGGCTCGTGGGCTGGATCTGGCACTGGGCCGATTTGGTAGCGTTGGCGTTTTCTCTTTTCCTTTCTCCTTTTCTTTTTCTATTTGATTTTTTAGGAACCAAATTCAAATGAATATTCAAATGAGTTTTAATTCAAACCACCTCTCGATTTTTGTAGTGTGATCCAAGTTTTCAAACATGTGGCAAACACACTTGTTTACTCAATTACACTTAGGTCCTTTGAAAATAAAAATAAAACCAAGCCTCATATGATATATAAACCATAGGCATAAAATTTGGTTTTAGTTTGAGTTTCGATTTGAAAATTTTGGTGCAAGCTAAGAATGCCATGACTGTATGAATGAAGTGCAATCTTGTACAAATCATGATTTTTGGGATGTTAAAGGTCCCTTCTTGACGGCTTTGTTGATGGCGGCCATCTACAAATAGAGATGAGAAAGAAGATTAGGAGAGGTTTACGAGAAGAAAAGGCAAGTGTGGAATTTTTGCAAAGAGTTGCATTTTCCTAGTGGTTTCCTTAGTCTAATCCATCTTAGGGTCCTAATCCTACAATAAATACAGTGCTTTGATACCATCTGTAAGACCCCACCATTTATGGTAAAGGCCCCTGTGGTTGCAATGCTAGTCCATAGATTGAATTGCTCGCATCCACAGTTTAAGATGAAGTACACAGATACAAAGGTCATTATTACATCATCATTCAAGAGATAACATAGTCTTTACAACTCATTAGCCCAAGGCTAATACATAGAGTTCATACATAATTAGAATAATAAAAGTCTTCATCTTCGTGTGCCACATGCAAACATGTTGAGTGTAGCCTCATAACCCTAATATCCATCAGAGTAACCTACAACATCATAAGTTACAACCACAGAGGGTCAATACATTTGGAATTGTATTGGTAAGTGATACCATAGTAGAATAGTAGTATCTAAGATATATATGAATTTGGCTAAGTGTAGTTTAGGCTGGCTTTGCTCAAACTAAGGTTTTTCTGATTAGTTGAAAACACTAAGTTTTTGTTTGACAAAAACACCCAAGGAACCACCAATAGACATTGGTGAACCTTTAACCTTGTTCAACCTCAAGTTTTAACTTAGAGAAATTGGGATGAGGATATTCTTGATCACTTCAATGTCTTTGATGCTCAAATTGTCCGTTGCCGGGGACACGGCTAAGTACTTAGGTTTTACCCTCTTGAGAGGTGGTGCACTTTCCCCAGAAGACTCGACATGCATCGAGACGAGAATTTTCAGAAGCATTCCCTTAGACAACCATGGACGCGTTCCATCCTATCAACCCTACCACCAACTGTCCATGGCTAAGTTCTCGCAACCTAGTTGGTCTAGGCAGAGCCCATATGCCATGTGGTTGCACTAGAAGCTTCTGAGCACTAAATGTCTCAAATCACTTTGTTCTCGGGTGGCCATCCACAAGTGTGATACACAAGGTAAACCATAGACATGGGCCTTGTGTAACCACTCAACACAAACCATTCTTTCCATTCCACCCAGGTGATTCATTCACATGTTGTTTTATTATTCAAAAACACATAGTCATAGATTGTGTATAACAACATTGTATGAATATTCCACCCTTGTTTTCTACTTTCTAGGATAAGCATACTAGTATGGCAAATCCTAAGCATACTAGGGTTTCCCAAGCATAGCATATACCTAGAAAATAATCACGCAAATCCTACTCAAAATATCACTAATGTAGATAAAATAGTAGGAAAAAAATATGAAGCATTACTTGCCTTGGTAGCTAGGAGAGTAGCAATAGTCCTCACAATCACAATCACCACAATCACCAAAATCTATAAATAAAATCATAACACCAAATTCACATTTCAATATTCAAACAAAAATACATATGAATGCATGCAAGTGCAATGGAATGATTTTATACACTAAACAAGTCAAACCAAACAGTAATGAACACAAAGTAAACTTTCTAAAGTCTAAACAAACTCAAGTTTACTTTAAAACAATTTTCAAAATAATTTTTATATGTAAAACAGGCCTACAAATTGTTCTGAAAATAATCCTATTTTTCCTGAAGCAAATGACCAATTCAAGACCATAGGTGTGTAGGGTTTCATTTTCTGAATTCATTGATATATTATTTGCAAATTTTGTACAAACAGATCAAAATATATGAATTTTACAAGTTTGAATAACTAATACATTCAAAATCAGATTTTAAAATAGAGCAAGTGACACGCGGCGTGTTCCTATTGGCCCGTACCGCTTCGCTCAGGATCATACTTCTGCGCCGTTGGATCAAGTCAGATCCAACGCGCCAGATCTAAACAACCAAAACCTAGTGGGGCTGATGGCTACTGCGACGGTGACAGCTCAGCCGGCGATGCACGGGCGGTGCTAGAGGGTAAGAGGGGTGGTGGCGTGGCTTACCAGGGTCGCGTGGACGCGAGGAAGATCAACGTACAACTTGCTTGGACAGGGGCGTATTGTCGCGGGGATGGGGGCTCGTTGGAGACCTCACTAGCGTTGGGTGGTTGCTGGCGGAGACGAAGGCGACGACTGAGGTCACACAAAGGCAAACGAAGGGCATCAGAAGGTGCACAACGTTTCGGCGCACACAATGGTTTGACCATAGGGCAAGGGGCGTGCAGACCTTACCGGAATTACTCGTCGGAGTTGATTTGCGCCTTGGGTGTTCACGTGGGTTGACAGGGACGGCGACCTGGGGCGATATAGGACAAACCAGGGGCATGGTTAGAAGCGCAAGAGGAAGGGTAACATGCTTGCGTGAACTATAGACTGAGGGGAACACAGAGCTCACCGGGATTGGTCGCCAGAGTCGTGCGGTGTTGCAGCGGTGCGAGCTCTATTACTGGCAGCCTGGTGGCTCTTAGTGTGGGCTAGGTGAGGGGAAATGGCCGCAACGAGGTGGGGAATAAGTAGCCAGGACTGGGGCGAGAATATCGCAAGCAATCAACGCCAATTACTCGGATTCAATCACGACAGTGAAGGGGAAGAAACGAGCGGCGACAACGTGGTCTGCGGGCGCGGTGTATCGGAACGAAGAGGTGAGGTGGCATCGGGCCCAGTGGTCAGCGAGTGAGGGTGAGGCGCGTGCGGGTGAGAGAGAGGGGGAGGTGAAACCCCGGGTGGGCTAGATGGGCCGCAAGTGTTGCTGGGGTAGATAGGAAGTGCCGATTTTTATTTTTTTTCTCCTTTTTCTTTTATGTTTTTGATTTTATGAAATGATTTTGAAACCCAAATTCAAATCTATTTTAAATTCAAACCTTCTCCAAATTTTTGTAGGGTGATCCTAGCATTCAAAAGTGTGTCAAACACATCTATTCACTCAAAAACACTTTGGTCTTTGAAATAAAAATAAAACCATGCCCCATATGTATATAATATAAAGGGCATAAATATGGTTCTATTTGGTTTCAAACTTTGAAAATTTGTATGCAAGCTTAAAATGCTATGATGATATGAATGCAATACATGATTTTGCATTTGATGAAATTTGGGATGTTACATCTGCAAGCACCCGACACTGATCGCGACTCCGATGAGCTATTCCGGTGAGGCATGTGTTCCCCTTGATCCCTAATTCATGCGAGCGAGTTCTCCTCTGTCTTGTGCATCTACCTATGCATGCTGTTTGTTCCCGTGTGCACCAGGTTATCTCCCCCGTCTCCGTTTGCAAATGACCGACACCAGAACCAACTCCAACGAGCTCCCGCGCCCGTGACAGTACACCCCTGTCCAAGGAACGACCACCTTGAGCTTCCTCGCATCCACGCGACTCTGGTAACCCTCGCGACCACCCCTCTTACCCCTAGTGCCGCCAGTGCATCGCCAGCAGTGCCGTCGCCGCCGCAGAGGCCATCAGCGCCGCCCAACTTTGGTCGTTTGATCCAGAGCCGCTAGAACTAGATCCTATGTTGTAGATTAGATCACTTGAATGAAACAGTACCTAGCAATCCTAGACACGTGATCTAACTTAGATCTATAGCCCATGAGCACTGTTCGTGTGAAGCGGTACGGACCAATCAGACGTGGCCAGTGTCTGTGTTTTTGATTTAAAATCTGTTTTTAGATCTATTAGTTATTCAAACTTGTAAAATTCATATCTTTTGGTCTATTTGTCCAAAATTTGCAAATAATATATCAATGGATTAAGAAAATTAATCCCTACACACCTATGGCGTTGAATTGGTCATTTGATTCTGGAAATATAGGATTATTTGCAGAAGAAATTGTAGGCCTATTTTGCATATAAAAATTATTTGGAAAATTGTTTTAAAGTAAATTTGAGTTTATTTAGACTTTAGAAAGTTTAATTTGTGTTAAGTACTATTTACTTTGACTTTTTTAGTGTATAAAATCATTCCATTCCATTTGCATGCATTCATATGTATTTTTGTTTGAATATTGAATTTGGTGTTATGATTTTATTTGTAGATTTTGGTGATTGTGGTTATTGTGATTGTGAGGACTGTTGCTACTGTCCTAGATAACAAGGCTAGTGATTCTCCATATTTTTGTCCTACTAATTTCTCTATGCACTAGTGATATTTTGAGTAGGAAATTGCATTGGAAATTTTGTAAGTATATACTATGTTATGCCTTGGGAAATCCTAGTAGATATTGCCTTTGTAGATTTTCCTTCAGTTAAGAAACTTTCTATACTATTATGCTTAGCCTAGATAGTAGAAAACAAGGGTGGAATATTCATACTATGTTCTAATACAAAATCACTATGTATTTTTGAATAATAAAACAACATGTGAATGAATCACTTGGGTGGAATGGAAAGAATGGTTTGTATTGAGTGGTTACACAAGGCCCATGTGTATGGTTTATCTTGTGTGAATCACACTTGTAGATGGACACCTAGAAACAAAGGGATTTGAGACATTTAGTGTTGAGAAGCTTCTAGTGCAACCACATGGCATATGGGCTCTGCCTTGACCAAAAAGGTTGCAAGAACTTAGCCAGATGAACAATTTGTGGTAGGGTTGATAGGATGGAATGCGTCCATGGTGGTCTAAGGGAATGCTTCTGAAAAGTATCGTCTCGATGCATGTCGAGTCTTATGGGGAAAGTGCACCACCTCTCGAGAGGGTAAAACCAAAGTACTTATTCGTGTCCCCGTTAATGGATATTTTGAGTATCAAAGACATTGAAGTGATCAAGAATATCCTCATCCCAATTTCTCTAAGTTAAAAATTGAGGTTGAACAAGGGTAAAGGTTCACCAATGTCTATTGGTGGTTCCTTGGGTGTTTTTGTCAAACAAAAACTTAGTGATTTCAACTAATAAGAAAAACTTTATTTGGAGCAAAGCTAGCCTGAACTACACTTAGCCAAATCCATATAGTTATTAGATGTTTCTATACTACAATCGTATAACTTGACAATACAATTCCAAATGTGTTGACCCTCTATAGATGTAACTTATGATGTTGCAGGTTACTCTGATGGAGATTAGGGTTATGAGTCTACACTCAACATGTTTGTCTATGGCACATGAAGATGAAGATTTTTGTTTATCTACCTATGTATGAACTCTATGTATTAGCCTTGGTCTAACGAGTTGTAAAGACTATGTTATCTCTGGAATGACGATGTAATAATGACCTTTCTATCTGTGTACTTCATCTTAAACTGTGGATACTAGCAATTAGATCCAGGGACTAGCATTGCAATTACAGGGGCCTTTACCTTAATTGGTGGGGTCTTACACCATATCCAAGAATTTGCATGCTGCATTATTTGGACATATTTTGAAAATACTTGAAGAGGAAGTAGAATGAAGATTACTTGCACGCCGCTGCTCTGTCGAGAAGGAGCCAAACCCGAATATTGTCCTTTCTTGATTTTAGGGCCCTTTGTGCTAGATGTATGGACCTTGATGCAATTTTCCCTACATCAAGCCATATTTTGAAACCAATCGAAGATGAAGTAGTATGAAGATTATGGCTCGATGAGGTGCTTTTTTCAGAAGGAGCCGACTTGTCCATTTTACTTGCTTAATTTTATGGTGGTTTATGATAGATGTTACCTCGATGTAATTTTCCCTTGTTTTAGGTCGTTGATGTAAAATGTACTCACCCGGTCCATGCTAAATTTGAACCTAAAAGTAAGTGCTAAAATCTAAACGAAATTAAGCTTATTTGTTAATGAGTATGAACATTTTTGGATTTCAGGACGAACGACCAAGGTCATGGCCGTATGTACATCATACTTTATGTCGATGATGATCCCATATCCAAGAATTTTCATGCCACAAATTGGGCCATATTTTGAAAACAATCGAAGAGGAAGTAGTATGGTTTGATGAGGTGCTTTCTGGACAAGGAGCCTACGCGATTGTTTTCCTTGCTTAATTTTATGGTTCTTCATGCTAGATGTATATGGAAATTGATGTAGTTTTCCCTTTTTTAGGTCCCTTTGTGGTATATGTATGGACATCGATGTATTTTTCTCTTTTTTAGGTCGTTTATGTAAAATGTACTCACCCGGTCCATGTATAATTTGATCCTAAAAGTAAGTGGTAAAATCTAAACATATTTAAGCTTAGTTGTTAAGGAGTATGAACATTTTTTTTAATTCAAGCCGAACGACCAAGGTCATGGACATATGTAAATCATATTTTCTATCGATGATTATCTCATATCCAAGAAATTGCATGACGTCGAATTTGGCCATATTTTGAAAATAATTAAAGAAGAAATAGTATGTAGAGTATGGCTCGATGAGGTGATTTCTCGAGAAGGATCCGACCCGACAGTTTTCCTTGCTTAATTTTATGGTGCTTCGTGCTAGATGTATATGGACATCGATGTAATTTTCCATTTTTAGGGCCCATTGTGGTAAATGTATGGACCTCGATTTAATTTTCCTTTTTTAGGTCCTTGGTCGAAAATGTACTTCCACCGCTCGTGTAATTTTTTTCCATATTTTGAAAACAATCAAAGAGGAATTAGTATGAAGAGTATGGCTTGATGAGGTTCTTTCACGAGAAGGATCCGACTCGACTGTTTTCATTTCTTAATTTTATGGCGATTCGTGCTAGATGTATATGGACCTCGATGTAATTTTCCCCTTTTAGGGCCCTTTTTGGTATATGTATGGACCTTGATGTAATTTCCCCTTTTTAGATCCTTGGTGTAAAATGTACTCCCACCGCCCGTGTAACATTTTAACCTAAAATTAATTGGTAAAATCTAAACGAATTTAGCATAGTTGTCAACGAGTATGGACATTTTTTTATTTCAAGCCAAATGACCAAGGTCATTGTCATATGTACATCTTAATTTATGTATATGATGATACCATGTCCAAGAATTTGCATGCCACCAAATTTGTCCATATTTTGAAAACAATCAAACGCGAATTAGTATGAAGAGTATGGCTCAATGAGGTGCTTTCTTGAGAACTCAACCCGACTGTTTTACTTGCTTAATTTTATGGTGCTTCGTGCAAGATGTATGGAACTTGATGTAATTTTTATTTTTAGGTCCTTGATGTAAAATTTAATACCACCGTCCATGTAAAATTGAAACTGAAAGTAAGTGGGAAAATTTAAACGAATTTAATCTTAGTTGTATAATCTGGCCATATTTTGAAAACAATTGGAAGAGGAAGTAGTATGAAGAGTATTGCTCGATCAACTGCTCTCTAGGTATGTACTTCCACCACTTGTGTAAAATCTAGCCATATTTTGTAAACTTTTTTCTAGGGTCTTCCCATCCTATATTTTTACTTTGGCTCAAATGGGGTATCCAAAGGGGGTGGTATTATACACCACATACCTTACTAGGGACTATTAGGTGTCATCAAAGGGTTGAACCTAATGGTACTAAATAGGTAATGGTTTGGAGGAGCCAAACTTTCCCACCTATAAAACATAATTTAGTAAAAATCATGCAATTTGCATAAATAGGTAAACAAAACATGCATAGATAAAATAGTAAGACAAGGGTTTATGAGTAAGAAGGTGGATTTCCTGTGATTAGCAGTCTGGAAAATATGTCCATGGACTTCTTCTTAGAAAACCATAATATTAATACAATCCCTTTCTTCTCATCGTCCACTCAATTACAACTATCGTCGTCGAAGATCACACATGCAACTAAACAAAAGTACAATCAACACCAAGCAAACAATCACCAATACAATACACCAATCGAGTAAACAAGACCACATGTGCTTCAGTAGGTTTCGAGATTTGGGTTTATATCTAATGGAATTACTTTATTTTCATTTGTGGATTGGTCTTTAATATTTAAAATCCCAATACTACAGTCATAGAATTTGTAAAAACATGATATTATGAGATAGGTACTGAAACATGATATTATGAGATAGGTACTGAAATAACAAAGCCATATAATTTGGTTTCACTATTTTAGCTCTTTTCTTTAATTGGTTATGATTTTCTAGTGAAAATAAACCTAGTTTAGGTTAATAATTCATTAGAAAATACTATATAGGCCGAATAAATTTTTCCTCAGAGGTTTTTGTAAATATTTGATTTTTGAGAGTTGGAATCGCCTCAAAATAGTTACCGTAATGCCCTTGGGAAAATCCCAAAGTCAATTATGCAGGAAGTTTTTCTTTTTCCCTAGATTTAATCTACAGAAGGTTTTGATGTGCATCCAAGTATACATGGTAGGTAAATCAAATACCATCCTGAGAGAAGGGAGATGCAGGGTTAGAGATAGAGGATTATGGGGATCTCGAAACTGCAGAGAAGAAGGGGAGTAGAAAAAGAGAACCTCCAGCACTAGCTCCCTTCCATGGAGACCAAGAGGAGAGTTTCTCCTCTTCCAAGGTGAGGCTGGGCCAGTGATAGTTGTGAGATTCGACACATGATGGGGATATGCCGAGTGGGGTATACCCAGAAGGACGTTGCCTACTGGATCATACTCCAAGTGAGTAGGCCTGTAGGACGGCGACTGGACCGCGACCCAAGAGGAGGCCAGGCGACTATATGCTGAAGGCCTAGAAGCATATCTAGGCCCAGTCGTATTAGGTCAAAACCCTACGAGTAGTTATCCAACTCGGTTGTAGATCTGTAAAACCTAGCGAGGTCACTCTATATAAACCACCCTAGGGCACGCATAGAACTTACGTTCCATCATACACCCCTTCGACTTGCCGCCTAGCCGTCGGGCTCTCCCATTGTACTTTCTCATCAATACAATCTAGCAAGAGTAGGTCTTTACCCTCTGGGGGCCAAACTTGGGTAAAACCTATGTCTTTGCCCACATCTCGCACCGCATATGGCTGGTGTAACATCCCAAAAATATTAAACAAGGATCATCAAAATTAGGGTTAACAAAAACTTTCCCAACTAAAAATATGAAAGTATTCATATGTGTGTGTATTAAAATTTGGATTATTTTGAATTGCCATGGTTCTGTGTTTCTTTGCTTGTAAAATGATTATTAGGTTAAATAAACATCATCTAAACAATCCCCAAACTTTTCCCAAAGACAAACAACTCAAAATGAATAAATCAAGTGAATGGTCACTTTGGCCCAATTAACTCCCATGCCTACTTTGGCTATCTCTAATTTTCAAAACTCAACAGAAACATGTATGGATCTTTGCACCCCTTGTTAGTACTCATAATAAGGTACCAAGGCCCACTTTGTGATCATCCAAAAAAATTCAAATGCTCAGTTTAAATGATAGTTTAAAATTGAATCTATATCATATGGGAAGATCCGATTATTTCAAAAACCAACCAAACAAGCTCAATTTTCAAAACCCAAACACCCACAGAATCCTCAACACATGCCTAGCACACCCACCAAAAATCTTTTCCAAATTCAAAAATAATTTCCTGCGGCCATTTCATCGAACACTTGGAGACAGAAAATCAATTTGGCTAAACTTCACTATTTTGAGCAGTATTTTGGCTAAGCATTGTTCACCATTGATCACACTTGTCTCCCCAGTGACAACCAGTGCCTTAAACACCCCTAGCCCCTACCCATTGCACCATGCCATTCCAACCCGAAGGAACCCTTGCCAGCCGACCATGGCTAGCTAGCCAGAGCAAGCACCAAGCCTAAACACCATGTCTAGGACGCACGCCACCCCCTGTCCAGCGCTTGAATCCTGCCATCCACTAGATCACACGCCCAAGCCAAGCCAAACCTCTCTGAGAGCATGCCGAGAGCGCGACAGAGCGCCACCCTCGACACACGCGCATAGACCGCGCGTCGCCCTCGCCGCGTGCACGCGTGATCACCACCACCCCAGCAACCCCACAGACATGCCCGTTCGCCGCCGCGCGGACCATGCGCGCTGTGCGCCAGCAAAACCTCCATCGGACCCGCCCAGAGCGTCGTAGCGTTCCGACCGATCAGCAATTCCACAAACCTCGCCACCACGCCGTTGAGCTTCGCCAGGGAACATAGAACCGCCCCTACCGTCGCCCACGCAGATAGCTGCTTGTGCTGTCGACCACGACGAGCTCAGCTCGCGCCCTTTGGTCCCCTCTCGCCAATATAAATAGAGGCCTCCCCCGCTCGATTTCTTCACACCAGTTCGTTCCCCTCTCTCTCAGAAACATCCCACACCCTTCCCTGGAACAAGGCGAGCACAAGGTGGCCGGAATTTCACCGGAGTTCGCCGTTGCAGAGGAGGAGAGGCGCCGTCGATTGGAGCCGCCCCAGGAGGTACTGCCGGAGCCAGGAGAATCGACTTCATCATTCGCCCCCAGCTCCGACCCTCGCCTGAGCCCCGGTGAGCCTCCCACAACCCCCACTGAGACGCTAGGGTTCGAGCTCGCCGGTGACATGTTCATCGTCGACGATGACCCTTAGCCGTTGATCGCCCTTCTAATCCAACAAACCACATCGCCCCGTACCGCTTCACGTGTTATGAGCCACTAACGGGCGGAACCCCCCTGTCAGCTGAGCCCAGAGCTGCGGAGTGACACTGGTCCGGCCCATTAACCTTTCCCGCGCAGCCCAACAATTTGAATTTAGCTTTTTCTATTTTAATTCAAACAAACTTCTGTACCTATATTCAAAAATCAACCCAGCTCGATTTATTGAACCAAATTGCATGAAACCAATTTTGTTAGGAAGGTACTGAAATACTTAATCTAAGACCGTTGGATTCAAACCATTTGGATATGTAGATCAAACTTGGTAAAAATAACAAGTCAGAATTTTCTGCATTCAAACATTTTTCAAATTTCAACCATAATAGCTTTTCAGTTGATTCCAACTCTCAAAAATCACGTTTGATCATACCTTTCAGAATATATAAAAAAATATGGGTTTACTTACATAAATAATGTTCAAGTAATAAAAGAATGCCACATAGGCATTTCTAGTCACTTTATTTATTTAAAATAAAAGGTTAAACCTTATTAAATTGTGACACCACTTTAGATCATATTCCCATGGACTGAAATATGTGGTGATGCCATGTGTCAACATGATCCCATGTTTGAGTTGGATAATATTAAATCTTAAGTAGTTTTTCAATGAGTAGAAATTACTTTTCTAAAATTAAATAAGACAAATGCCTTAATCTTGTAATGTTAAGCAATGATGCTAGATCATCTACAGAACACCTTTGTGTGATGATTGAAAATAGTTATGTATTGTTTGGTGATTGTGTACCTCGTATTTATTCATAGACGCTAGTACCGACCAAGGATACGAGGAGGAAGGAGGATACTATGAAGAAGAAGAAGCCGAAGAGAACTTCAACCACTTCTCTGCTCAAGGCAAGCTTATACTGATACTTATGCAAGCCTTACTAACCAAGTTGACATTGCAAGCTAACACTTGCAACTATGAAAGTTAGATAACCTATGCAATGCACTAAGCATGCTTGGTTGGACACATTTGATGATACCCAGTCCTAGTTTTACTTGCAAGCTTTATACTTTATTTCTTTATCAAAGCTTTCTCTTAAAGTTTACTTAAGTGACTTGTAGATACTAGAAAGATATTTGAAGGTTGCATAAAGAGCATTAAATTTGGCCTAAGCTAGATAACGTTGATGTCATGCCTAACTTAATTAATCTCCACTTATTTTACCACCCCTCATTAGTACTTATCTCATTTGTAGCTGCTAGTTCTAAGCATAAAACTTGATCAACTTTAGACGGAAATACTTGGTGAAAATGGTTATGAAAACCTTGGAATGATGAGTCATTCCACTGAAATGTTTTGACATGTGTTTCCGAACATCAGATGATTTTGATGATGAAAATGTTGAGACAGGAGCGTTAACCCCATTATAAAACTGATGGTTGTTTGGATGCGATACCATTCAATTTTATCGTACAACCACAATACCCGAAAACTGGGTAGGGTTTGACTGGAAACTTATATACCTTAGTATGGGTTCCCTCACGGCCAAGGTCTGATCTGAGGCTACCTTGTGAAGATTGTCCACCTGTGTAGTACCCAAGATGACAGTTGGTCATGGTTGGGAGGCCAAACTCATAGGAGAGGTTCTATACTAGGGCGTGTAATTGAAAGGTTAGGATTGATTATCCGCATACTGAGAATGGTGAATTCAGTATTTGTTCCTAACGGATGTATCGAATGTTGTGGTGAAAGTGTACAATCTCTGCACAGTGTCAAACTATTCGAATAGCCGCGTCTGTGGTTATGGACAGTTGGAGTGGCCATACTGTTCCCCTGTCAGATGTTTTCAAAATGACTTGTGAAATGAATTGAGATTTTGATCTGACCACAACAGACTTGTGATATGAAATTCAAGTTCCCACTTAGGTGTTATAAAACTTCAACTAGCATTCTTTGCTTCTGAACTTAGTAGAGGTAAATCTGGCTTTTTGCAAAATAACCCTAGAGCTTAGTGTGCTACTACAAAAAATCCCTTAACTTGTTAGTATTAGTTTGCGAGTACTTAAAGAGTACTCATGGATTTGTCCTGGTTATTCCCGTGGCCACACTATGAATAGGAGTACCAGGATGATGAACCGCAGGAAGGTTACGACAACTAGGATCATCTCCCATCGTCAGCATTTCCTGTGACCCCGAAGATGGAGCTTCGCCTACACTACCCTTATTATTACGTTATTCCGCTGCTTGAGTTGTATTTAGAACTGGATCATTAGATCGTTATTTGTGTAAGACCATATGTATGGTTTGTAATGGATGATGTACTATGGTATCCAAATCTGTTATGTCTCGTAAAAATGGTAATCCTAGGATTGCGATGTATGGCAAAACATGCATCTGGGATTAAAAATCCGGGTGTTGACAAGTTGGTATCAGAGCCATCCTGACCATAGGAGACCCTAGTTAAACTGCATGTTTGAATCAAAAACTTAGTTTCAAAACCATAGGAAGCAAGTATTTACAAAAACTTATTCCCATTCTTAACACTTTGATTCTTTATGAAAATTCATGTTCCTCAAAAACTCTTGCAAAATACATAAAATTTGACACACTTGATCACTATACTAACTTAATCATCCTATATTCTTATAGATGGATGTGAAGTACAACAAATTTTATCAGCTGGGGATTGGAGGAGACCTCATCTTTGAGCGGAACTTCTGGAGCGTCCGCACCCCGAGTTCTTTGAAGCTCAGCTCAATGACGAGGAAGGAGAAGATCGACAGTGGCTAGTTGTTGCAAGTCTCCGAGGAAAGATTGAACCTCCCACTGCAGAGGGAATTCAGTTCACCTTAAGAGAGAACAACTGGCTCGATGGACTTGCCCGGGCCATGCAGGAAGCTCTTGCCCGTCTGTGTGGGCAGGTATCAACCAGATCAAGGGTACCCGCTTTGAGTTTTGTCCAAGGCGTGATGCAATGGGACAACCACTGGAAGCCCCATACCACCACGAGCTGAACACTCAGTTGGACCACATAGGCGTACGCTGCGGCTAAAAAGTGCCTGTAGCGCACTACCAGGTGCGCCACGGTTATATGAGGATAGGCGTAGAGCACTACCAGGTGCGCCACAGGTAGGGGTACAAGTGCGCCACGGATGTCTTTTTGAAATAACAAAAAAATGCAAACAACACCCTCGTTTTGAATTGCGAAAGCAATCGGGTCCAGAAATCGCCGTCGTCGCGTCGCCTCGCCAGAGCAGTGGCCGTTGCCACGTCCTACCACCGCAGGGATGTGCGGGAGGCCGTGGCCATGCTAGTCCTCGTCGGTGTTGAGGCAGGAGGAGGAGGTGCGTCGGGATATGCAGTTGGAGGTGGACGGAGGTATGGTCGGAGGAGGTGGTGGCGGCAGCGACGGCTGGAGGACGTGTGGTCGGAGGAGGCGACGACGACGGCTAAAGGAGCTGGTTCCCGTGGTCGTCCTTGGTCGGAGGAGGCCGAAGTGAGGAGAAGGAGAAGAGGGAGGAAGAGAAGAAGAGAGGGAGGAAGGAAGAGAAGACGAAGAGAATAGGAAGATAAGAAGAGAGGAAGGAAGAGAAGAGGAAGATAAGAAGAGAGGAGGAAAAGAAGAACAAAGGGAGGAAGGAAGAGAAGAGGAAGGAAGAGAGGGAGAGAAGGAGGTAGGTGGGCGGGGTGGTGATTCGAATTTCGAATCCCGCCCAACTTACTCGTGGCGTACTAGGTGGTGGTGCGCTACGGGTAAGTTGCCTCAATTTTTTTTCTGCAGCCAAAAATCTTGTTTTACCATAATTTTTTACTCTTTTTGAATTTTGAGATTCTAAAAAATCTCTAAACGACCTAAAGGGGTTGCAAGAGAATCTGGAATCTCGTTCTGGTCATTTTGGTATATTATACGGTTTTTTTCGACATCGTATGCAAAAGTTACAGCCATTTTACCATGGCATGACTTTTTTTTTGCAGAAAAAGTCAAAATTCATGTTTGTTAATTTTCCTAGAAACTAGACCACATTATCTAACTAAATATGAAAGGATTTTATTTTTTTGAAGTGTTTTTCATTTTATTTTATTTTTTGCAAAGCTAAAAAGGCGATCCACAGGGGGGGTGGAGTTGGTGTAGGCCACTTAGCCGTAGGGCACTAGGGCAGAGTGCCCTACGGCTAAGTTGACCCAGCTGCTGCAGCACACATACCCGTAGCGCACTAGGGCAGAGTGCCCTACGGTTAAGTTTCACATCCGCAGCGCACCTTGACATAGTGCGCTACAGGTATGTGTGCTGCGGCCACCTGTGCCCTGGCCCACCCATAGCCGTGGCGCACCTCCCCCATGTGCGCCACGCTTACAGCAGTTAGCCGTAGGGCACCTATGGTCAGTGCGCCATGCCTATTTTACTCGTGGGGCACCACTAGCATGTGCGCCACGGATGTGTGGATTACCTATAGCCGTTTTCCTAGTAGTGATGTATGATCGTCAGCAGGAACTGGACAATGCCCGTGACTACTCCAACCACAAGTCCGCCATCATCAGGACAAAGGATCCGACCATCAACTCGACAAGAAGGAGCGCATATTTTCCCATCTTCCCCACCGTATCTCGGATTTGGAGGAGACCATCCATGAGAGAGACATGCAGTTGGAGGAAAGGGAGAATGCCAGAGAAGATCTTCGTGGAGACCCCTACTCCTATCTCAGCGATGATGATGATTTTCTAGAGGATCAGGCCATGGACTTCTTCACCGATGAGGAGGATTTTGCCTTCATCGATGACGATGAGGATGATGAGAATGATGATTACACCGACTCCGAGGAGTAGTATCACTTGAGCACTAGCGTAGTGAGTTGTATTCGGTCCCAATGTGTCGTAGTTTCCAGAATGGTTCTTAAAACCATCTGTTTACCTTTGTTGTGGTGTGTGTTGTATCGTGTGTTATGAATGAATGAATGAAAATCAAGTTGCTAGAAAATCTAAGTCAAAATTTTAAAAAATTCAATGTCCCTAAACCTTAGAAAATTCCCTCTTTTCTCATGATCTATCTCAATCTTCAGATTCCTCGCGGGGAGGAAGTGGTTCATCCCCGGACCCGATGTTGCAGATCCTGCAAATGTTCGTTTCTGACCGCGAAGCTTAAAGAGCAGAACGTCAAGCCAACCTAGCCACCCTTCAGCAGATAGCTCAGCAGGCCCACAACAATCAAGGCCAAGGAAATCAGGACAACCATGGATCTAAGATCAAGAATTTCCAGAATACCAACCCACCTGTTTTCACTAAGTCGGAAGAGCCCTTAGACGCAGATGATTGGCTGCAAACCATGGAAAACAACTTGGAAGTCGCCGGAGTGGAAGCTAACGAGAAAGTTATGTTCGCCACCCACTATCTAGCCGGAGATGCAAGAGCATGGTGGAACAGCGTTCGTGCATTGGCCGGAAGGACAAATGATGACCTGAGAGGAATTCAAGGTCAGGCTCAGCAGAACCCATGTGCCACCGGCTTTGATCAAGAGAATGAGAGATGAGTTCAGAGAACTGAAGCAAGGAAGGATGACCGTAGTGGAATACCGTGACAAATTCTTGTCATTAGCTAGGTATGCCGCGGATGAGATCGACACTGAAGCCAAGAAGAAAGAGAGATTCTTGAATGGTCTGCACGACGAGATGCAGACGGTGTTGGTCAATATCCCCTTCGCTGATATTGAAGCCCTTGTCGACTCTGCCATTGAGATGGAAGGAAAGATCAACCAAGCCAATGAGAACCGCAATCTCCGCATGATGCATCAGCCAGGAACCCATCATACCCCAAAGTATCACCCTAACCCATCTCCAGGATTTGCCTCGAGAAACAACCGACCCCTGATGAACCGTCCGACCTATCCCAACCGTGGAAACCCAAGGCCCGGAGGAAATCACAACAACCCCGACAACTCTGGCAATTTCAACCGTGCACCACCCAAGTTCAACAAAAACAATGCTGCCGCCAACACCAACACTGCCCCGAGGACTGGAAGTAATGTTGTTCCTGTTGCAGCAAAGGACAAATCGCAGGTGACTTGTTATGACTGTGGAAATAAGGGTCACTGCTCCAATGAGTGCCCCAAGAAGAATGCCGCATCCCCCAATGCAAATGCCCTAGCGGAGCAGCAACGTCGTGTTCAGCCCGGAAGAAGGTTTTCCCTAGGGAATTCTCTCAACCGCAACGGCCTTCTTTTTCTCATGCATGCGGAAGAAGCCCAGGAAGCGCTAGACATCGTGCTGGGTATGTTTTTTGTTAATTCAGTACTTGCTAGAGTGTTGTTTAATTCTGGTGCATTGCACTCATTTGTAACCGAAGAATTTGCATGCACTAGTAAGATTCAACCAACCGACCTGAAGCATGTTATGATTGTTCAAATTACCGGTTCAACCACCAAAGCTAGGAAAATTTGCAAAGCCGTCCCTATCTGAATCCATGGCATAGATTTTTATGCTATTCTGATAGTACTCGGAACTAAAGGTTTGGAAGTAGTACTAGGAATGGATTGGATGTCCAAACATAAAGGATTAATTGACTGTGCCAAGAAAGCCATAACCATGACCAGTACAGCCATAATATCAGTCGAGCATGTATCTGAAACCTTACCTCGTCAATTCAAGTGCAACAAGAGTATAGCCCAACCTACCATTGACCAAGTCCGGATAGTCTGTGAATACCCCGATGTATTTCCAGATGTTTTTCCTGGTATGCCCCCAGATCGGGATATCGAGTTTTATCATTGAACAAATCCCCGGAACCGGACCCATAGCCCAGAGACCATATAGTATGAACCCGTCTGAACTAGCAGAACTGAAGACGCAACTGGATGCCATGGTGGAAATTGGATTGATTCAACCAAGTGCATCACCATGGAGATCACCTGTTTTGTTTGTGGACAAGGATGGAGGTAACCGTTTGTGTACGGATTATCGGAAGTTGAATGATGTCACTATATAGAACAAATACCCATTGCCCAAGATAGAAGATTTATTTGATCAGTTGACCGGTGCCAAGCTGTTTTCTAAGATTGATCTTAGAACAGGCTATCATCAACTCAAGATTCGCGCAGAGGATATTCCCAAGACTGCCTTTACCACTAGATATGGATTATACGAGTATACCGTCATGTCTTCTGGATTAACCAATGCCCCCGCTTATTTCATGAATCTCATGAATAAGATTTTTATGGACTTCCTGGATAAGTTTGTCGTTGTTTTCATCGATGACATTCTGATTTATTCCAAATCGGAAGAAGAACATGAGATACACATAAGGACCATTCTTGGAACCCTTAGAGAGCATCAGTTGTATGCCAAGTTTAGCAAATGTGAATTCTGGTTATAGCAGGTAGGATTCCTCGGCCACATTTTTTCAGCCGGAGAAATTGCCGTTGACCCTGCAAAGGTGAAAGATGTCGAAGATTGGCAAGCCCCCACCACCCAAACCCAAGTTCTTGCATTTCTCGGATTGGCGGGTTACTACCGCAAGTTCGTAGAAGGATTCTCGAGTATCGCCAATCCCATGACCCAATTGCTGAAGAAGGAGAAGAAGTTTTAATTTACGGACAAATGTGAAGCGAGTTTTCAAGAACTCAAGAGGAGACTGATTTCAGCCCCAATCTTAATCATGCCGGATATCACGAAGCCCTTTGACGTGTATTGTGACGCATCCAAGATCGGTCTCGTATGTGGGCTAATGCAAGAAGGCAATGTTATATCTTTTCTATCTCGACAACTAAAACAACATGAGCAGAACTACTCAACCCATGACCTCGAGCTCGTAGCCATAGTTCTAGCCCTGAACACATGGAGGCATTACCTGATGGGAAACCGTTGTGATATTTATTCGGATCACAAGAGCCTGAAGTATATATTCACTCAGAAGGAGCTGAACATGAGACAGAGAAGATGGATTGAGCTAATCAAGCATTACGATCTGGACATTCACTATCACCCCGGTAGAGCCAACGTGGTAGCAGATTCCCTTATCAGATTGCCGTCCCGCTTGAACTCCATGATTTTGAAGGAGCAAGCAAGCTTGAACAATGAGATGGAAGATTTCTGAATGGAATTAGTGAGTGAAGGATTTTTGGCTAGCATAGAACTTCAACCCACTTTGATCAGCCAGATCAAGGAGGCGCAGAAAGGAAATGCTAGTGTCGACGGAATCAAGCGCCGTATCGGTACAGGCAAAGTACCCGGATTCACGGAAGACGAAGAAGGAGTTATGTGGTACAAAGAACGCCTTTGTGTACCAGCAGATTCTGAGTTGAAAGAAGTTATTTTGAATGAAGCTCATGAGACTCTTTATTCTATCCACCCCGGAGGAACGAAGATGTATCAAGATTTGAAAGAACAATTTTGGTGGCATAAGATGAAGAGAGAAATTGGAAGCTATATCGCCAAGTGTGATATATGTTAGAGAGTCAAGGCGGGACATCAAAGACCCGCAGGATTGTTGCAACCCCTGCAAATTCCGGAATGGAAATTGGATTCAGTTGGAATGGACTTTATCACCGGATTGCCTACTTCTAGTAGGGGAAATGACTCTATCTGGGTCATAGTAGATAGATTGTCCAAAGTCGCCCATTTCTTACCAGTCAAGACCACATATCAGACTTCGAAGCTAGCGGAGTTATACATCGCTAGAATCATCAGTTTACACCGAGTCCCCAAGAACATCGTATTTGATCGAGGAACTCAGTTTACCTCAAGATTCTGGAAGAAAGTCCAAGAAGGTTTAGGAACCCGACTAGATTTCAGCACAGATTATCACCCCCAGACCGACGGACAAACGGAGCGAGTAAATCAAATACTCGAAGACATATTGAGAGCCTGTGTGTTAGAGTATGGATCTAAATGGGAAGACTGTCTGCCGTTTGCAGAATTTTCATACAACAACAGTTATCAAGCTAGTTTGCAAATGGCCCCATTTGAATTCATGTATAGAAGGAAGTGTCGTACCCCTTTGAACTGGTCGGAAGTAGGAGAGAGTCAGATTTTCGGACCTGGCATCCTAAGAGAAGCAGAAGAGAAGGTTCACAAGATTCGTGAGCACCTCAAGACCGCCTAATCCAGACAGAAGAGTTACGCTGACAAGAGACGTCGAGACCTCTCCTTCAACATAGGAGATTTTGTGTATCTGAAAGTGTGGCCATTGAAGGGAATGCAGCGTTTCCAACTAAAAGGAAAGTTAGACCCAGATATATCGGCCCCTTCAAGATTCTGAACCTTTCGAGGAGAAGTGTCGTATCAATTGGAACTACCCGAAGAGATGTCAGCCATGCACAATGTGTTCCATATCTCATTAATTCGCAAGTGCCTCGAAGTTCCGGAGAAGACGGAAGTGTTCAAGAACATTGATCATCGGACCATAGAGATCAACGATGACCTGACCTATCTCGAAGTACCCATCCGTATTTTGGAGAAGGTTCTGGTAGGATTCGAAGAACTACCAGAACCCGAAGCATCAAGTTTCTCAAGATTCAATGGATCAACCACACAGAATAAGAAGCTACCTGGGAGCACGAAGATCACATTAGGACGGAGTTTTCCGATCTCTTCGAATCCTAGGTAATCCTTTTCGTCCTTTTTCAAATCTTGGGACAAAATTTTGTTTAAGGGGGGAAGGTTTGTAACATCCCAAAAATATTAAACAAGGATCATCAAACTCTAATCATCAAAATTAGGGTTAACAAAAACTTTCCCAACAAAAAATATGAAAGTATTCATATGTGTTTGTATTAAAATTTGGATTCTTCTGAATGTCCATGGTTCTGTGTTTCTTTTCTTGTAAAATGATTCTTAGGTGAAATAAACATCATCTAAACAATCCCCAAACTTTTCCCAAAGACAAACAACTCAAAATGAATAAATTAAGTGAATGGTCACTTTGACCCAATTAACTCCCATGCCTACTTTGGCTATCTCCAATTTTCAAAACACAACAAAAACATGTATGGATCTTTTCACCCCTTGTTAGTAATCATATTAAGGTACCAAGGCCCACTTTGTGATCATCCAAAAACATTCAAATGCTCAATTTAAATGATAGTTTAAAATTGAATCTATATCATATGGGAAGATCCCATTATTTCAAAAACCACCCAAACAAGCTCAATTTTCAAAACCCAAGCACCCACAGAATCCTCAACACATTCCTAGCACACCCACCAAAAATCTTTTCAAAATTCAAAAATAAATTTCTTGCGGCCCTTTCATCAAACACTTGGATACAGAAAATCAATTTGGCCAAACTTCACTGTTTTGAGCAGTAATTTTGCTAAGCATTGTTCACCATTGATCACACTTGTCTCCCCTAGTGCCAACCAGTGCCTTGACCACCCCTAGCCCCTACCCATTGCACCATGCCATGTCAACCTGAAGGAACCCTTGCCAGCCGACCATGCCTAGCTAGACAGAGCAAGCACCAAGCCTAAACACCATGACTAGGACATACGCCACTGTCCACCGCCAACCCCTGTCCAGCGCTTGAACCCTGCCAGCCACTGGACCACACGCCCAAACCATTCCAAACTTCTCTGAGAGCATGCCGAGAGCGCGCCAGAGCGCCACCGTTGACACACGCCCACAGACCGCGCGTCGCCCTTATCGCGTGCACGCGTGATCACCACCACCCCAGCAACCCTCCAGACACGCCTGTGCGCCAGCAAAACCTCTGTTGGACCCACCCAGAGCGTCGAAGCATTCCTACCGATTAGCACCGCCCCACACCTCGCCACCACGCCGTTGAGCTTCGCCAGTGAACATAGAACCGCCCCCTACCGTCGCCCACGCCGATAGCTGCTTGTGCCGTCGACCACGGCGATCACAGCTCACGCCCATCGTTCCCCTCTCTCTCAGAAACATCCCACACCCTTCCCCGGAGCAAGGAGAGCACCAGGTGTCCAGAATTTCACCGGAGTTCGCCGCTACAGAGGAGGAGAGGCGCCGTCGATTGGAGCCGCCCCAGGAGGAGCTGCCGGAGCTAGGAGAATCGCCGTCGTCGACTTCATCGTTCGCCCCCATCGCCGACCCTCTCCTGAGCCTCGGTGAGCCTCCCACGACCCCCACTAAGCCGCTAGGGTTCGAGCTCGCCGGTGACATGTTCATCGTCGATGACGACCCTTAGCCGTTGATCGCCCTTCTAATCCAACGAACCACATCGCCCCGTACCGCTTCACGAGTTATGAGCCACTGACGGGTGGATATCCCCTGTTAGGTGAGCCCCGCGCTGCGGAGTGACACTGGGCCGGCCCATTAACCTTTCCCACGCAGCACAACCGTTTGAATTTAGCTTTTTCTATTTTAATTCAAACACAGTTCTGTAACTATATTCAAAAGGTGCTGAAATGCTTAATCTAAGCCCGTTGGATTCAAACCATTTGGATCTGTAGATCAACATTGGTAAAAATAAAAAATGTCAGAAGTTTTTCTGCATTCAAACATTTTTCAAATTTCAACCATAATAGATTTTGAGTTTATTACAACTCTCAAAAATCACATTTGATCATACCTTTCAGAATATATAAAAACATATGGGTTTACTTACAGAAATAATGTTCAAGTAATAAAAGAATTCCACATAGGCATTTCTAGTCACTTTATTTATTTAAAATAAAAGGTTAAACCTTATTAAATTATGACACCAATTTAAATAACATTCCCATGGACTGAAATATGTGGTGATGACATGTGTCAACATGATACCATGTTTGATTTGGAGAATATTAAATCGTAAGTAGTTTTTCAATGAGTAGAAATTACTTTTCTAAAAATAAATAAGACAAATGCCTTAATCTTGTAATGTTAAGCGATGATGCTAGATAATCTATAGAACACCTTTTGTGTGATGATTGAAAATAGTTAAGTATTGTGTGGTGATTGTGTACCTCGTATTTATTCATAGTCGCTAGTACCGACCAAGGATACGAGGAGGAAGGAGGTTACTACGAAGAAGAAGAAGCCGAGGAGAACTTCAACCACTTATCTGCTCAATGAAAGCTTATACTGATACTTATGCAAGCCTTACTAACCAAGTTTACCTTGCAATCTAACACTTGCAACTATGAAAGTTATATAACCTATGCAATGCACTAAGCATGCTTGGTTGGACACATTTGATGATACCCAATCCTAGTTTTACTTGCAAGCTTTATACTTTATTTATTTATCAAAGTTTTCTCTTAAAGTTTACTTAAGTGACTTGTAGATACTAGAAATATATTTGAAGGTTGCGTAAAGAGCATTAAATTTATCCTAAGCTAGATAATCTTGATGTCATGCTAAGGCATGAGATTGAACTTAATTAATCTCCACTTATTTTACCACCCCTCATTAGTACTTATCTCATTTGTAGCTTCTAGTTCTAAGCATAAAACTTGATCAACTTTAGATGGGAATACTTGGTGAAAATGGTTAAGAAAACCTTGGAATGATGAGTCATTCCACTAAAATGTTTTGGCATGTGTTTCCGAACACCAGATGATTTTGATGATGAAAATGTTGAGGCAGGAGCCTTAGCCCCATTATAAAACGGATGGTTGTCTGGATGCGATACCATTCCAATTTTACCGTACAACCACAATACCTGAAAACTGGGTAGGGCTGGACTGGAAACTTATATACATTAGTATGGGTTCCCTCAAGGCCAAGGTCTGAGCTGAGGCTACCTTATGAAGATTGTCCACATGTGCAGTACCCAAGATGACAGTTGGTCATGGTTGGCAGGCCAAACTCACAGGAGAGGTGCCTATACTAGGGCGTGTAATTGAAAGGTTAGGATTGATTATCCGCATACTGAGTATGGTGAATTCAGGATTTGTTCCTGACGGATGTATCGAATGTTGTGGTTAAAGTGTACAATGTCTGCAGAGTGTCAAACTATTCGAATAGCCGCTTCCACGGTTATGGACAGTTGGAGTGGACATACTGTTCCCTCGTCAGATGTTTTCAAAATGACTTGTGAAATGAATTCAGATTTTGAACTGACCACAACAGAGTTGTGATATGAAATTCAAGTTCCCACTTAGGTGTTATAAAACTTCAGCTAGCATTCTTTGCTTTTGAGCTTAATAGAGGTAAATATGGCTTTTTGCAAAACAACCCTAGAGCTTAGTGTCCTACTACAAAAAAACCCTTAACTTGTTAGTATTAGCTTGCGAGTACTTAAAGAGTACTCATGGCTGTGACCCCGAAGATGGAGCTTCGCCTACGCTACCCTTATTATTATGTTATTCCACTTCTTGAGTTGTATTAAGAACTGGATCATGCGATCCTTATTTGTGTAAGACCTTATGTATGGTTTGTAATGGATGATGTACTATGGTATCCAAATCTGTTATGTCTCACAAAAATGGTAATCCTGGGATTGCGATGTATGGCATAACAGACATCTGGGATTAAAAATCCGGGTGTTGACAGCTGGCCGCCCTTGCCCATCGTTCTACTACTCGCTGCCAATTGCAGCATCTGCCTAGCCATTCCCACGACAGTGGCGCCCACCATGGGGACTGGCGGGTCAGGCCCGTGTTCTGCGTCGAGACCCTACTTTCCAATCAACCAGACGATCGCCACAGGCCGCATGATCGCCATCGACGAGATCCTCCAGATCTTGCCGAGAAGCTACGTACCGGCGGCGCTCCCAGTCACGCACAGCGTGATCATGCCTGTCAGCACGACAATCCTCTTTGTCGGCTTCACCGACGTCATCATCTCGAAGGACTCGGCTCGCATCCGTGAGTCGACACCGCGTGATCGGCTCTCTGATAGTCAGGTCCGCACCATCCATCGCCTTGCTTCCGAGAATGGTTCGCCCAACAACAACGTCGCCGAGACCAACCTGGCCATGGACAACACGGCCCTCAATGACGACGCTGACTCGGTGACCCCGGCCTCAGTTGCCGGATACATCACCGCAGCGTCGCCAGCCGGCACCAGCACCCAAGTCTCGAACATCGGAGATTTAGAGGATCCATCTATCCTCGGGATCTTCGACTCCGGTTCCAGATCGGAGGACTCCGGTGACCTCCACGCTGGATCCGGTCGCTTCATCGCGGCCTACATGGAGGGCGGCGTGAGCGCCCCCCCCCCCTTCTCCATGCTGATCCCGCCGACCGCGACAGTGGGGGTGTCGAGGAACTCTGCCTGCACCTGGAGCAGGCGGTTCGCAAGGAGAAAGCCGAGCGAGAAAAGTTTTGCCTCGAGCAGGCGACGGTGCAGGAGCTCTCGCTCTATCACCAGCGCTGCATCAGGTCACGCTTGAACCCCACCGGTCAGGGCCGCGTTCTGAACTTCGATGATGAAAACGACCCAGCCTGCATCGCCAATCGCGCGGTCTGCAAGAACGCGCCACCAGGTGGAAGTGCCCGACCAACGCCAGGAGCAATAGAGAACGGTGCTCCCCCACCACCGCCCAGTCGCATGCCCCCTCTAGACCAGCCAAGGATCATGATCTCCCTGCAAGAGCGGGACGCAAACGGCCTCCCGCTGTTCTCCACTCCGATGGACAACGTCATCACGACTCGAGCCACGGTCGCCAACCTCAAGATGACGGGGGAAGGCGTGCTGCAGATCCAGTATGCCAAGGCCCTACTCGACAAGGCCGTAGAGCAGCAAGCCGCAGGAGCCGACTCGCGGGGACGCATGTACTCCCGCTCCTCAGGAAGCTAGGCGGCCTCGAGCGGCCGCCCAACAATGGAAAACACTCTCAATTTCCCACCACCTAAGCCCTTGCAGCTCCAACCACGAACCGCGCATGCGGAACTCTCCACCAACTACCCGCGACAGACGAACAACATGGTTCCCGCCAATAGGCAGCGAGTCGACGCGCGGACCCACATCATCAAAAACCAAAGCTATCGTGCACGCCAGCCCGACGACCTGAGGGACACCCTTAGAAACCTCCATGACGACGAGCCAAGGGGCTCGCTCAGTAGAGTCGACCCCCAGTGCTTCACACCAATGATACGAGGCAAAAAATATTCTGCGAATTTCAAAGCGCAAAAGGAGATCGAAAAGTATGATCCCTCGTACGATCCGTCCCTGTGGCTAGACACGTACCTCATGGCGATGGGAATCTCCGGCCACATCGACCTACTCGCCGCTCGCTACCTCCCCCTGATGATGGAGGGAGCGAATCGGCAATGGATCAACACCCTCCTAGCGGATATCAGCGATTCTTGGGAGGACATGCTCTATGCCTTCGTCAAGAACTTCGAGGGTTCCTACACCCACGCCACCAGCATCAAGGACCTGGAGTGATGCATCCATGGGCCACGCGAGTCGACCCACAACTGGCTCCAAAGGTGGCAAGATCTTGGTTCAATGCGGCCGGTATCCACCCAGAGATGGCGATCCACTCCTTCAAGACATCGTGCCGCTAAGAACCACTGGTTGCCAAACTCAAGCGGGTGTACAAAACACTCGACAACATCCCAGACCTCCTCGAGATCGCCAAGAGGTATGCGGAGGAGGACCCGAACCATGAAACTGATGACGAGTCAGGTGGAAACCGCCTCCCAAGCGACTACGACAACGGGAGGAGACCCGAGCTATGCTACAGCAACACTCGCCTCACGGGCAAGCGCCACGATGATGGGCGAGTCGATTTCGTCGCCAACGCTGGCTACATGCCATGCGACCCCAAGAGCTTCCGCTGTGACGGAGGCCAACACCGCGATAGTGGAAATTACAAGGCGAGGCCGAAATTCGACACCGAGGCTCTCCTTAACCAGCCCTATGTGTTCCACATCAGGGAGGGGAATCCCTCCACGCACACGACCGCCGACTGCCACTCCCTGAAGGAGATCGAGAAGGCACGGCACGCATGGGAGGACCCAAACAACTACCCACCAAACGGCGGGGCTTTCGGCAACGACGTCGGGTCGCTCCACACCTTCACCGGGTTCAACACCAAACGCGAGAAGAAGGTCATCGCCCGCGCCGTCGCTGTCAACGTGGTGTCCCAAGTCGACGTTCCACGCTTCCTTAGTGGTCAAGCCCAAAGTGGGCGACTATTAGCTCCCCAAGACGTTGATGGACGGCGGGAGTTCCATCAACATACTCTACCTGGACACGTTAAGGCATCTGCGGCTCCCGCAGTCGATGATCGAGAGGACATACACCACCTTCCACGGCATCGTCCACGATCGGAAGGTGTACCCGATCGGGAAGGTGACGCTGACGGTCACCTTTGGCACACCAGCAAATTTCCGGACCGAGCAGATCGTCTTCGAGATGGTGCCCTTCAGCAGCCCCTACCATTGCGTCTTGGGGCGACAAGCGTTCGCCAAGTTCATGACGGCACCGCACTACGCGTACAACGCGATGAAGCTCCCAGGGCCATGCGGCATCATCACCGTCCATGTCGACCCCGACATGGCTGCGGAGTGCGAGGCAAAGGGCGCTGAGCTCACGAACGCCGTCATTGCCGTGGAGGCTAACCACGCCGAGGAGCTCACCAGATAGTGAGCGGGGTCGACAATGACAACCCCACAATACTAAAGAATCCCAACTCAGAGAACAGTGGCTTGACCGCGTTCAAGGACACCACGCACACACGCTCCGTCGAGCTGGTCCTAGGCGATTCTAGCCAGACGGTGATGATCAGGGAAGGCATGAGCCCCGCATAGGAAAGCGCACTCATCGAGTTCCTCCATGAGAATCATGACATTTTCGCATGGAAGCCCTCCGACATGGCAGGTGTCCCGAGGGAACTTGCTGAGAACAAAATCAACACCGACCCCAAAGCGTGACTTATCAAGCAGTCGCTGTGGCCCTTCAATGAAGAGCACCACCGAGCAATCGCCGAGGAGGTGCAGAGTCTACTCGCTATAGGCTTCATACGGCCGATCAAATACTCCAAGTGGCTGGCAAACCCAGTCCTGGTCGAAAAGAAGAACGGGACCTGTATAATGTATATCGACTACGCAAACCTCAACAGCGCCTGCCCAAAGGAGCAATTCGTCCTCCCGCGAATCGATCAAATCATCGACTCGACCGCGGGCTTGGAGTCGCTGTGTTTCCTTGATGCCTACTCTGGTTACAACCAGATCAAAATGGCAGTTGAGGATGAGGAGAAGACGGTGTTATCACACCGTTCGGCGCCCTCTGCTACACCGCCATGACGTTCGGCCTCAAGAACGCCGGAGCAACCTACAAGAGGTGCATGCAGGAGTGCCTTGCGAGCCAAATTGGCTGCAACATCTACATCTACATCGAAGACGTGGTGGTGAAATCCACTCGCCAGAGCGATCTACTCGCCGACCTGGCCAAAACCTTCGCAAACCTGCGGAGGTACAAGATCAAAGTCCACCCAGGAAAGTGCACCTTCGGTGTACCTACTAGATAGCTGCTAGGGTATGTAGTCTCCAAGTGAGGCATCGAGGAAAACCCCACCAAGATCAACATGATCGCCGGGCTCGGCAAACCCGAGTGCCTCCGCGACGTCTAGAAGTTGGCCGGGCGAGTTGCGGCTCTCAGCCGCTTCATCCATCGGCTAGGAGAGAAGGCAATGCCTCTCTACCGCCTAATGTGCAAGAACACCACGTTCTAGTGGGACAAGGAGGCGGGCGACGCCCTTCACGTGCTCAAAGAAGTTTTACTCGCGGCCCCGCAGCCCGCCGCCCCCACCGACAAGGAGCCAATGCTCGTTTATGTCACGGCATCCGAGCGTGTTGACAGCGCCGTCATGGTCGTCGAACGGCCAGAAGAGGGCAACGAGTGACCCATGCAGCGACCTATCTACTACATCACCGAATTCCTCACTGAGTCGCGACAGCACTACCCGCAGTATCAGAAATAGGTATATGCGGTCTTCTGAGCCCAATGGCGACTACCACACTACTGCTAGGAGCACCCAATCACGGTCGTCTCCTCATCGTCGTTGCAGGACATCATCCGCAACTGCGAAGTGACTGGGCGAGTCGACAAGTGTGCCGTCGAGATCGGCATCCACAACATCAAGTATGAGATGCGCAAGGCAATGAAGTCACAGGCCATGGCTAACCTCCTCGCCGACTAGGAGGAGGCGCAGCAGCTGGAGAAGCTGCCGTACCTCCATTACCAGAGAAGTTGTCGTACCTCCATTCGCCGGGAAGTGATTGTGCTCACTTCCTCCAAGGGCCACAAGTTGCGCTACGTACTGTACCTCGACTTCACCGCATGCACCAACAACATGGCCGAGTACGAGGCCCTCCTTCACGGCATGCAAGCTGTGAAGGAGATGAACATCAACCGCCTATGGTGCTATGGCGACTCCGACCTCGTCCTCGCGCAAGTCGCCGGCACCTGCGACACCGTCTCCCCCACCATGGCGGCATACCGCCGAGTAGGGAACTAGCTAGGAGGCCACTTCGCCGGGTACTCCATCGATTGTATCGACTGGTGCAAGAACAAAGAGGCCGAAGCCCTCTCTTGCATCGGGTCGGCTTGCCACGCGCCACCCGTCGGTGTCTTCCTAGACACCATAACAATCCCTCTGTCTCTCTCCCCCGAGGGATATCAACCTCAGGATACCACTCCAACCAGAACCAGCCTTGGTCGCCATGATTGCGGAGCCAAGCGACTGGACCGCGCAATACGTCGCCTACCTCGAGGGAAGGAAACTAGCCATAGACGAGACAGAGGCTTGCATGATCATGCGCCGCTGCAAGTACTTTGTCATCGTCAACGGCGAGCTCCACAAGCACAATGTGACCGGCGTGTTCCTACGGTGCGTGTAGCCCACGGAAGGGCGCAAGATTCTCCAGGACATCCACACCGGCGACTATGGCCACCACGCTGGCGCCCGGTCCCAGGTCGCCAAGGCGATGCGACATGGATTCTACTGGCTCACCGCACACGCCGATGCGGTCGATATGGTCCAACGCTGCATTGGGTGTCAAAAGTATGCCAATCAAATGCACGTGCCAAGCTCGGCGCTGCAGACCATCCCCATCACCTGGCCATTCGCCGTGCGGGGCATGGACATGGTGGGACCCTTCAAAAAGCCCCCCTCTGGCTACACCCACCTCCTGGTCGTAGTCGACAAATTTACCAAGTGGGTAGAGGCAATGCCAGTCCGCAAGTGCGACGGGAAGACCGCCGCCAAATTCCTACGCGAGCTCATCTACCGCTACGGATTCCCTCATAGCATCATAACAGACAACAACACCAACTTCGCCAAGGGAGCCATGGCCGAGTACTGCGAGGAGCACAACATATGGCTTGACCTTGCCTCAGTCGCCCACCCAGAGTCTAATGGCCAGGCGGAACGTGCCAACCAGAGCATCCTCCACATCCTAGAACCGCGACTACAAGTTCCTCTCGAGCGGACTCCGGAGTGCTGGGTCAAAGAGCTCCCCTCCGCCATCTAGGGCATCCGCACCTCCATCAACAGGTCGACTGGGTTCACTCCCTTCTTCATCGTGTATGGCGCCAAAGTCGTCATGCCGACCGAACTCGAGCACGACTCGCCTCGGGTCGTCAACTACGTGGAGGGCGACAATGAGCTCGCACGCCAAGACGGGATCGACCAGCTCGACGAACCACGCGACCTAGCTTGCTCCTGCACCGCCATCTACCAGCAAGGTCTCCGCTGCTACCACAGCCGCCGAGTCCGGAATCGCACCTTCCAGGAAAGCGACTTGGTCCTACGACTGATCCAGGACAAGAAGGGAATGAACAAACTCTCTCCCCCGTGGGAGGGACCATTCACCATAGGGCGAGTCCTGGGCAATGACGCCTACTACCTCATCGACATATGAGGCGATGGACGACTCGACGTCAAGCGGCCGTGGAATGTAAATCTCCTAAGGAAGTTCTACACACAGAACTCCGACATGTACTCCCACCGCCATGCAATAAAGATTTTCGACTCGCACAAATTGTGTCTACTCTAGAATCCTTGTGCAACTCGCACTCGTAAAAAACAGCATTGCGCTAATCGCAGGAAGTCAACCCTTGGTCGTGCGAGTGGCACGGCTAAGTACTGCGACACAAGGGCATCGATATAATTCGGGCCTTTTGTCGTCCATGAAAACGCCAACTCGGAGCCCCATCGAAGTCGCCTCACTCAACTGGCCCGCCGGGCCAAGACAACCGCACTCACTTCTCACAGCGACCCGGTCCTCCACATCCTCGGCGCAGCGACTCGAACAGTCAAGTACCACGCTCGGGGACTGACGCCAGTCCAAACCTACGCGGATAAGGAAAATTCCAAGTATGAGAGCATGCCCGGGACTCGCCATGCAACTGGCTCTCTGAGTCAGGTGGAGCGACGCGCCAAATACAACGCGCTTCGTCCTCACATACCTTGGGCATGTGACTAGAACGGCTAAGTACCACGCTCGGGGACTCGTCCAACCGACCCCGTTCATGTCTGGGAAAAGGGCTAAGTACAAAGCACCTCTTGGGGTCGCTAAGCGACTGGCTTCCCAAGCCACGGCGAGTCGACCTCAACTAACTAACAGTACAAAAAAACACACACAAAAAGACACGAGGTAAACCGCATATAAGGGCGGACGCGCTCGGGGACTCACGTAACCAAACAATCCAAACTCAAAACAAAGCTGACAACAGCATACATGCATTCCTTATGGAATTTTTTTTTGTTCACTTACCAAGGGAAGGCATACACTTATTACAACTGACACCAATCAGAAAACTAACCTACTCTGCAGGTTTCGAAGACGACGCGTCGTCGCTACCGCGAACACGGATAAAGGTAACCCACGGGTTCGACGGGTACGTCGTCAGGGCGTCCTCCATCACCGATCAGAACGGCTGTTCCACCTTGAAGTCGAGATGCGCCGACTTGGGGTCGGTCGGGGCGACGATCGTCTCCTGATACGGCAGAAGATCGCCCATCGCCAACACCCGATCGGAGTAGACCGCTACCCGGTCGGTCAACTTTAGCACGTCAGAGATCTCGACCGAGCCAGTCGACGAGGGTTACCCACTGGTGATGTCGTCGAGGTTGAAGTCATCAGGAAAGTGCGCGAGCGCAAGGCTCAGCGCATTCACATCCCCACGGCGGAAGGCCGACCGCGACATGAACTCCACAACCACTGGAGCCCTCTTCAGGTAGCGCCAGACCTTAGTGAGTTCGCTGGGGATCACCTCCATCAGTGAGATCTCCTGAAGGTACGTGCGAATACAGGTCGCCAAAAGGGCGACAGAGTCCACCAGCATGGTTACACACTGTCGCCTGCCGTACGACTGCACCTCGGGCTCGTCATCAAGAATTTTCCCTCTCGAAGCACAATTAGCTCAGCATTAGAAGGATGCACGACTCAAGTCCACACCCTCGGGACGCAATGACAACGGCGACCCGCAAGCTCGGGGACTCGCTAATATAATCAAACAACAAGACGAAGGAACTCACCAAACAGAGGACGTCAACGCCCTGTAACGAAATCCTGAAGACCCGAGAAATCAGTTTGCAGCCCCACATCAAGAGCATCCGACACCTTCCTCTCTTCAGTTGTGGCAATGACAGCCGCCTTAGCTCTCTCCTCCACCGAGCTCGCATCCGCCTTCGTGGCCTTGAGCTCTCACTCCAGCTCGGACACTCGCTTGAATTGTGTTGGATTTATTTTCTATTCGTATTGTGGTTCTCCACTGTAATATCAAGAAAAAACTCCCTTATTTAATTATATTGATGATGCTTTCTTCTCTCATTGTGTGAGTAAATTCCCTTGGGCGTGGGAGATGTAAGGAATTGGTGAGATGTGATGTGCCTATATAATTTACATTAGTTTGTGGTTAATTTTAATTACTATATTATGTGTTCTTGACTATCTATGGGATGCTAAATGCTTATTGTCCAATTAAGGCCCAGACAACATGATACCTTGTTCTATATAGATAAGATCTTGTTTGCTAGAAGACCGGCGACCCCCCGAGTGACACAGGGATAACAATGGAAAACTAGTTGAGCTCGAGGAGCATGAGGAGCCATTGGGCCTATTGCATTAGTCCTATCCAAGGAGCTTAATTTCTAAGCAACCTGAAGGATCTTAATCATCTAGTGACTAATCATGGTTGTGGTAACAGACTAGTAGGATTATTAATGTTGGGATGAAATCTACCAGGAGGAGTTCCGGCTAATTTTCGGTTGCTCGCCTACACACATACTTATAAGATTATAATTGTTACACGTATCACTCATCCACCTTGCACATTTACTATCACCATGAACAAAATCTACCCGCGCCTATTTTGTCATCTATAGAAAACAACAAACAATCTACCATTATTTCCTTTTATGATTTTCATCTCCAAAGTTTACATTTTAGTTTTATTTAAATACATTCAGTTTAATCCAAAACTTTATTATTATTTCAACACTTGCAGTCAATTAACTCATAGACCTATGACAACTTCGAGTGTGATAGAGACTCCATTCATAAACATTTACCTTTGGGCTCCCTGTGGGATCGATATCTTAACTTCGAAACTAGATACACACGATCTATGCACTTGCAGTCATCAACCAATGACTAGGTGAGGGAGCTTCTAGGATGGTAGAGAATAGGTGGGAGGATAAATGAGGTGCAAACGCGTGTGGGGTGGCCTCTAGGCTTTTTGTGCCGAGATGGATTGGTTCATGGTGAACCAAGTTCGTGTGAGCCATGGGGAGGGGATGTTGGCATGGGATTGGCCCTCAGGGATAGTGGTGGGTGGTGATCAGAGGTCTTAGTCGACGCAGAGGAGCAGGGTGAGGTGGTGGAGACGCTGTAGTAAAATAATGGCAAGTTGTGGTGTTTTCTGTATCCCCTTCATGGACAAGCACAAAGAACAAGGAGTGAGGAGATAGGCACTGTAGTGCAACAGTTCCACGACCAGGGAGAGTGTGGGTTCTGTGGAGAAGTGCTTGACAAGTTTGAGGAAAGTTGATTATGTTTTGATCATAGTTTTGAGTAATTTCGAATCTTGGCCATCGATATGATCATGAGGCACTTCTTGATTTTTGATCTTGGCTAGATGGTTCAATAGTAATGCTAATTATATATGGTTAATATGCCCTATGGATAATTATTTGGGATTTAATCAATGCTTTTTTATCCCCTTTCTAACAATTACTCAAAAAGTGCTGAGATGAATTTACTGAATTCATTTTATAAATTTGATTTGGACATGTTGGGTTTTTGTTTTGGGATGGTCCCAAATACCAATTCAAGCTATGGAGAATTTTCTCAATATTTATTGGTGAACGAAAGTATTTAAAACAGTTATTTTCTCATTTCTGCCATTTAAGAAAATAGGAACAAATAATTATTAAAACCCTTCAAAAATATTTTTCTTTGTAGTGGGGATATAGGGTATGATATATAGGCATACAATGTGCCTATAGTTGGAGAAGTAATTTGGAAAAAACAAAGTTTCTTTTATAGAAGGGGTTTTGAAGATTTTGGAAAAGAAGGGATTTAAATAGTTTTGGTACCAGAATAATTGTGGTAAAAATTTGGTAAATCTATATATCCAAGGTAGATGGTGTCAAAAGGTATATCCATCATTTTCAACCTTGGGTTTTGAAAATCAAAGTTAATTTTTGAAGGAATCAAAAGAAGGATCTAGGGCTGGAATATTTTTATACCACCTAAACCTTATGGAATTAAGGAGATCAGAGATCCCCTTGGGTTAGGGGATAAATGGATATATAGACCAAGTTGTTTAGATGATAATGTTACAAATATTTGAGACTGATCAAGTCTGAGGTATTCTAAAATGGAGGCCAAACTTTGTTGAAAATAAGGATGCCATAATAGTTTATAATTTAGCCTCGAAAACCATGTGGGTTTAAGAAGCACAAAGCTCCAATTGAAACAAGTGAAGTGTGGGGTGGTAGACCATGGTTAGTAGATCATAACCATGTAGAGAGTTGGTCAAAATAAGATGGCATGGAGATGGAAGCTTCTGCCAAAAGTACGCATGATGATAGAATTTGCAGAAGAAGTTATTTTCTTGCCTGCAAAACCATCAAGAAAAAGTGGGTCAAGGGATGATTTTGTCAAGGGAAGAGTGGGATTTGAAATTCCTTATAATGTTCTACAATATGATTCAAGTGCATTTCCAAGAAGGTGCAAGGGTTGAGAAAAGCAAGGACTCAAAGGTGTGATGATGATAATAGTTTTCGAGCCATTTTTTCTGATTTAGGGTTTTAGACTAGATTACAAGAGTGGATGGTTTTGAGAAATTGGATGGTGCCAAACTCCTCATTAAGGAGATATTGTTGAGTTGTTATTTGAGTAGATAGGATCCAGGCTTAGATTTGGTCTTTATTGAGTTGGAAACAATTAGTAGGCATTAACCCTAGATTGATCTGGTTAAGAGATGAGATGGTTACTCTAGTGACTAGATATCGGATCAAGCTTATGTATCTTTCCTATGGTTAGTAATATTAGCTTAGTTTGATCCTATAGGATGAGCTCCTAGGGTGTCTCATGCTACTTCCTAAACAAACAAGTCAATCAGTAGATGAAAGCAATTCATCAAGCACCAGATCAAGGCAATTCATCTTACAAGCAACCAAGTATTTCTAGGGTTACCATCAAGCCTGGATTGAGGTAAGTCTGGGTGTTTTGAAAAAGGTTATGTTTTAAGTACGATAATAATCTCTTAGTACTTCTACTAGGAATAGAATCCAAAAGGTTTTATGAATGGTTTTTGGAAAACCTAGAGGTAAGAGTAGTTGAAGGTTCTGTCTTGAAAAAATGAGGAGATTATATATATATCCATTGTTTTGTTAAGAGAAACTAGTAAATAATTTTGCTGTGTCGAAGTCATGTTGTCTCAAGTTTTGAAATACCAGAACATTTGAGAATATGTAAAACAAGCCAAGATGGTTTTGATAAATAGCTTCATACACTGAGGGTGAGGTAAAGGGGTATATCATCTACTACTATAAGATGCATAAGCACAAACAAACAAGCAAGCAAACATTGCATCATTGAACAAGAAAAGGTTTTTGTTCCCCTTGACTTTTGCATTCTGGAAAAAAAATCAGGGTTGCTGAAATTGGGATGTTATACACCTTTCCCCATTAAAAGAATCTCGTCCCGAGATTCAGGAGAGATAAGGTTAGGGGATTTTGAGTCAGGGTATTTCTATGCGTATCGAGCATACTATCTTATAAACTTCCTATTTGAACGTGGTTACTTTGTCGGTGAAGTTGATCTTTAGTTTTCTGGGATGCACGGAGGGTTGAGCGATCTTCAGACCTGATGGCGAGGGATGATCTTATTTTCTTTTTGGAATCAATATCTCGAGGGTTGAGGCTGGCCCAATTTCCTCTAATTAGAACTTCTCGATGTCCTCTTCGAAGGATAGAACTTACCTTTTTAAGGTCTTCGTAATCAGGACCCTTGGCATTTCCTTAGAGGCTTATCGAAACTTAATCCATGACTAGGGTCAAAACTCCTAAGGGTCGCTTCTGGCGGAGGGTTATTCTATTTTTGTGGAAAATACATAGTCTTTTCCCCTTAGGGTTAAACTAGGGTAGCTCGAGGATAATGTTGTCCTTCCTTCTTGAGTTGAGACGATGAGTTAGGAGGGTATCGGTTGTTTTTTATGCGGCTTCGCTGATCTTGAGGGTTTGTAGTGACTCCTTAGATGACTTGTAACACCCCCGGTCACTCCGGGCGGATGGCTATCACTTCTGGCAGCTCAATAGGATCTCTAGACTAACCCCACAGACCAACACTAGTCTTTTATGCGCACTTTGTTCTCACTCATGCGCACCCTGTACCCACTTCCTGGTCGGTCACCCATCCTAGAATTGCTCTAGGCCAAGTATGCTTAACCTTAGAGTTATTTTCGAATGAGATTCCGGAAAGGAAGTTGCAACTTGTTGGTATGGGTTTCCTATAAATCCCATTGAGACATGCGCCAGGGTCTCACATACACCCACCCTTAGAATATCGACGTCCTCGTCGATCACCCACAAGCCAGGAACATCCCCTCTTAGCACACGTCTGTGCATCCAGTGCCGGCACATGTGCCATGCCGTGTCCACTCCGGGCCACACACGCCATGCGCCACATGTCCACCACTGACCCACACACGCCCATGTAACTACGAGGGCCGGCTCTGATACCACTTGTAACACCTCGGTCACTCCGGACCGACGGCTGTCACTTCTGGCAGCTCAATAGGATTTATAGACTAACACCACAGACCAACACTAGTCTTTTCTATGCACTTTGTCCTCAGTCATGCGCCCCCAGTACCCACTTCCCGGTCATTCACCCATCCTATAATTGCTCTAGGACAAGCATGCTTAACCTTAGAGTTCTTTTCGAATGAGCTTCCGGAAAAAAGTTGCAGCTTGTTGGTATGGGTTTCCTATCAATCCTATTGAGCCAGGCGCTAGGGTATCACATATCTGGAGAGGTCCCAACTAATAAGGTAGAGATTCATGTGTTTACAGTGCTAGTCCCTGGATCGAATAGCTAGCACCCACAGTTTAAGATGTAATATCAAGAAACAAAGGTCATAATACAACTTATAACCAGGAATAAAATAGTTCATTACTACTTACATAGCTCATATGGCTATCTTATTACAAAGCAGCAGATATAACTATATAGCATGGAGTCCATCATCTTCATATGCCACAGGCAATCATGTTAGTTGCAGACTTGTAATCCCTACTCAACAAACTTCACTAACATCAAACAAACCTGCAACATAATAAGTTACAGCCACAAGGGTCAATACATTTGAATTGTATTGGCAAGTGATATCATATTGATATGGACAATCTAACATCTACATGAATATATAGCTAAGTGGAGTTTTGGCTGTCCTTTGCACAAAATAAGTTTTCCCTATCCTTTGGAAATAGTTTTCTCTTTATCAAACATTTCAACACACATGGAACACTGGATACACAACAGGTGCTTCCCTTGTTCACCCAACAAGTTTTTAACTTAGAGAAATTGGGATGACAAGATCATTGATCATTTCAATGTCTTTGATGCTCAAAATGTCCATTACCGGGGACACGTCTAAGTACTTAGGTTTTACCCTCTCGAGAGGTGGTGCACTTTTCCCACAAGACTCGACATGCATCGAGACGAGACTTTTCAGAAACAATCCCTCGGATCAGCAGAGACGCGTTCCATCCTATCATCACTACCACCAACTGTCTGTTTGTCTGAGTTCTTGCAACCTAGTTGGTTAAGGTAGAGCCCATATGCCATGTGGCTGCACTAGAAGCTTCTCAACACAAAACATCTCAAATCTCTTTGTTCCTGGGTGGCCATCCACAAGTGTGATACATAAAGTTAACCATATACATGGGCCTTGTGTAACAACTCAACACAAACCATTCTCACCATTCCACCCGGGTGATTCATTCTCTTAGTTGTTTTATTAAACAAAAACTTAGTCATAGACTTTACATAATAACATAGCATGAATATGCCACCCTTGAGTTCTAATGGCTAGGCTAAGCATACTATCATACATGTTTCTTAACTTAGGAATTTTCCTACCAAGATATATTCTATAGGATCTACTATAGCATAACAATATATAAAATAGTCCTATCATGCATACTACAAAAAAATCGTTAATGCAATATTGAAAAGATAGGAATTTTGATGACCAAAGTATCACTTGCCTTTTTAGTAGAGAATCTAGGTACTCTCCTTGATCCTGCAATTGTCACACTCCTCAAGGTTCACTACAATTCAATCAAGCAAAGCACACATTCAAAACTAGCACTCAAACAAATAACTAAACAAAACAATAAACAAAGAAATTCATGCAAGCATGCAAGGTTTCAAAACACCTACTGGTCATTTATAAAAGTGGAAAAACCATTGGCACCAAGTTAGTGAAATTTGGTTATTTAAATCATTTTTGTTTTACTAGAAATGCTTTTATTCAAAGTAATAATTTATAGTGTTAAGCAAATATATTTTTAAAACCTAATGTTGGTGTTTATGGCCAGAGGGTTCAAAACAAAACCATTTTAAAAAGGTTTCACTCAAAAATAATTTTTAGAACAATTTTTATACTCAAAATAGTCCTATTAATGTTTTTGCATAAAACTCTAAGTTTCAGAATCAAATGACCAAACCAGGGTCATAGGTGCAATGGTTTCATTTTTATGAATCCATTGATATAAAATTTGTAATTTTTGGACATACAGATCAAAAGTTATGATTTTTGCAAGTTCAAACAACTAATAGAACAAATTCTGATTTTTAAAACAAAAGCCTAGCGATGTGTCGTGATTCTACTAGATGGTACCGCTTCGGGTAAATTGAGAAATGTGAGCCGTAGGATCTAACTAACATCGCACGTCGCAGATCAAGTCGTACCCCTTAGTTTAAGTGATCTGTCACATCCCTTGGATCTAGATCTAACGGTTCACGAGGTTCTGACCAGAACTGGGCGGCGCAAACAACGGTGCACGGCGGTGGCGGTTCTGTCGGTGATGCTCCGGCCATTTTAGGGGGTAAGGGGGTGGGGGAGGTGCTTACTGAGGTCGCGAAGACGTCATGGTGCTCAAGGTGGTTGTGGACGGGGCCGGGGAGCACGGGGTCGTTGGGAATCGCTCATCGGAGTTGAGCTCGTCGTCGGATTCTTGTAGAGGTGGTCAAAGTTCAACCTACAGAACGCCCGCGGACAAATGAAGAGCATCAGTGCATGTGCGCGGGGACAGCGGATGCGGTAAAACAAACCAGAGGTGAGGGGGTGGTCGGAGCTCACTGAATTTCATGGCCGGAGTTGTGGCCGTCGTCGGTCGTTCATAGTTGAAGATGGAGGCGAGCCTCTGGGGCGCGCGCGAGCACACGGTGTACGGCAGCAGGTGCGCATGATGTTGGTGAGCAAGCCAGTGTGAACTAGGGGGCTAGGGGTGGCCAGAATTTGCCGGAATTGGCACTGGAGTTTGCCAGAGATAGCGGCCTTGTGGCTCGAATTGAGGGCAGCCCGGTGGTGTTCGGGTGTAGGAGAATGAGGGGAAACAGATAGGAGAGGGAGGCGTTTAAGCGAGCATGGTCATGGAGGAATTAGTTCGCGGAATCAAGCGTAATTACTCGATTTTTATTCGAGCAGAAACGGTAGAGAGGGGGGAACAGGTCTTGCACGGTGAAGACGACGAGGTGACATGGCTATGGGGCTGGCGAGTCAGCGAGGGGTGCGGGTGTGGTGTTCGGTGAGAAAGGTCCAGCGGGGAGATAGGGTGAGTGGCCTGGGTGGGCTTTTATTGGGCCAGGTTGGGTGGTGTGTTGGGTATGTTAGTTGGGTTGGGTCGTTTCCCTTTTTTTCTTCAAACCCTTTTTCTTTTTTCTTTTTCTGTTATCCATTTTTATTCAATTCAATTTGATTTCAACCCAATTTTAATTCAAATTTTTTACCAAACCTTTTGAGTATATTCATACCATTTATTAGTGGGTTATTTAATCCAACTCAAATATTTTTCTTGTGATTTAATATCCATTTAAAATAAGTGAAGCATTTTGTCTTTATTTAAATAAAATTGAATATGGTTCATAAAACCATATAATTTTAATTAAATAATCTTTATTAATTTATTTTATTTCAATTACTTTTATTCCAATTGCTTATGGATTTGGCAAAAGAAAACAAATCAGGGTTGCTCAAATTGGGATGTTACACCCTTATCGACATCATATGTTTATTTAGGATAGAGTTCCGACATTTGCTATATTAGGTGCATCTTGTTGTACTAATTCATTTTTCTAGAAGGAGTTCCCAAATATCAGGAAAATGTTTATGATAATTTTCCTTCTGACATGAGTGTTTTGTCTATAAAGAATGTACGAAGTGTATGACACGAAATGCCACACTCTAGTTTCAAACACAGTGGACGACCATGCTCTTACTCGCGATTCCCAAGTTCCTTGCATTTTCAAGCTTCTTATTAGTGAAACCCCATCCACTTAAATTACTCGATTTGTTAAGATTACCAATTTTCTAAGTGACAAGAATGTTTTTCAGTTTATAGGAAAGGGAAAAAATTTAATTCTCTAATTACAAACTTAGGCTGCGAAAAAATTGTGTGTAGAAAAAATTCAATTTGCATCTAGAAAAATTTGACCTTGATTCGAAAACAATAAAAAAACATCGCACGACATCCTCGGACTTGTACTTCTTGCCGTGAAAGATGATAATCATTAGAATTCACAACTTTTGCAAAAACAAACACCTTCAAAATAAGTCTTGCCATGTGTGAACATTCTCGGGCTTCAAGCTGAATGACAAGGGTAAATGGCATACTTTGTGGTAATGTTCGATCCCATACTTGGTAGGTGGGTGCATCTTGGCATGGTGAACAAAAATGTTGCTAAATAATGGGACTTTCCAATTTTTACGAACAAAAAAAACATTTTCGATTTTAGAAATGAAAATAATTCATGTTTTAATTTAAATTAAAGCAAGTCATATCTAAATCATATACTTTATGTTAATGATCTCATATCTATTAATTTTCATGCCGTCAAATTTGGCCATGTGTTGAAAACAATGAAAGAGGAAGTAGTATGAATAGTATGGCTCGATCAGCTGCGTGCTCTCTCGAGAAGAAGCCGAACCCGACTATTTTCCATGCTTAGGGTGCTTCGTGCTAAATGTACGAACCTCGATGTGATTTTCCCCTTTTTAGATCATTGATGTAAAACATACTCCCATCGTTCGTGTAAAATTTGAACCTAAAAGTAAGTGATAAAATTTAAACGAATTTAAGCTTAGTTGTCTCAGTGAGTATGAACATTCTTGGATTTCAAGCCGAACGACCAAGGTCATGGCGTTATCCACATCATACTTTATGTTGATGATCCCATAACCAAGAATTTTCATGCTGCCAAATTTGGCCTTATTTTGAAAACTATCAAAGAGGAAGTAGTATGAAGAGCATGGCTCGATCAGCTGCTCTCTTGAGAAGTAGCCGAAACTGACAGCTTTCCTTGCTTAATTTTAGGGTGCTTTGTGCTAAAAGTATGGACCTTGATGTAATTTTTCCCTTTTTAGGTGTTTGATGTAAAATGTACTCCCACCATCCATGTAACATTTGAACCTGAAAGTAAGTGGTTAAATTTAAACAAATTTAAGCTTAGTTGTCAATGAGTATGCACATTTTTGGACTTCAAGCAGAACGACCAAGGACATGTCCATATCTAGATCATACTTTATGTTGATGATTTCATATCCAAGAATATGCATGCCGCCAAATTTGGCCATATTTTTAAAACAATCAAATAGGAAGTAGTATGAAGAGTATGGCTCGATCAACTGATACCTTGGGAAGGAGTCAATTCGACTATTTTCCTTGCTTAATTTTAGGGTGCTTTGTGCTAAATGTATGGACCTTGATGTAATTTTCCTATTTTTAGGAACTTGATGTAAAATATACTCACACCGTCTAGTAAGTGGTAAAATTTAAACGAGTTTATGCTTACACTACAAGAAAAATGTCCTTTTACAACGGACGATTTTCTTAGCTGAAAAGCCTTCTATGACGGATGCCCTTCGTGGTAGAAGCCCCGTCACAAATGAATCTACCACGTTTTTTTTCGACCGTGGCGGATCGCACCCTTGAACCACGAAAAACCGTTCCGTCATAGATCTATTCGCTAGCCGTGTTGACTGTTGACGTCATACAAACTTCCACGTGGCGAGCGTCGTTAACGGCCGGTAAACGTTGTTAACTGTCATGGAAACCGTGGTAGAAAGCCATGCCCATCTAGGACCTGAAAATTATTAAGTGGGTCGGCCCATTACGAGATCCCAATAGTAAGTCGGCTCGTTACTGTTTAGACAACACTGTTTAGAGCAGCACTGTTACGAAATGGGCCCACAATTTGGTATGTCATATATACAGCCCAGTACTATTTTGGCCCGCTGTTAATCCGACCTTCCACTATTTCGGCCAGATATGCATCTGGACTTTTACTGTTCCGTCCTTCTGCGTATCCGGACTTCTACTCTTTCGGCTTGTTGCTTATCTAGCCTTTTAATATTGTCGTTCTACGGTATAGCTGGCCATTTACTATTCCGACCTACTGACAATCTAGCCATCTACTGTTCCGGCCTACTATGAATCTGGTCTATTATTGTTGTGGCCTGCTGTGAGTCTGGCCATTTACTGTTCCGGCCTACTGATAATCTAACCATTTAATGTTCTGGCCTACCGAAAATCTAGCCTTTCACTGTTCTGTCTTGCTGTGTATCTATTCATTTACTGTTCCGGCCTACTATAAATCTGGGCATTTACTATTCCTGCCTGCTAGAAATATAGCCTTTTACTGTTTCGTCCTGCTGACAATCTAGCCTTTTACTATTATGGACTGCTGTGTATTTATCCATTAACTGTCCCGGCCTGGCGTAAATCTGGCCATTTACTATTCCGTTCTACTAGAAATCTAGCCTATTACTGTTCTAGCCTGCTGCATTTCTGGCCTTTTATTGTTCAGGCCTGCTGAAAATCTAGACTATTACTATTTGGTACTATTAGTATTCAGGCATGTTACTTTTGCAGCCCATTAGGATTTGGGTCCCGTACTGATCGGGTCGGTCAATTCTCCGGCCTTTAACTGTTACTGCCATTACTATTTATGTTCACGTCCATGTGTCGTTTCATAGATCATTCTATTCCAGCCTGTTACTGTTTGGGCTTTTTTTGGAACCGCCTACTTATTTTGCAAAACCACAAACGAATGCCAAAACGCCAATTAATACACATTCGAAATATTAAACTAATTATTACAACTATAAAAGTTTATTACAACACATAATTAAAACAGATCTACATTATAAAAATTATAGAGTGTTGGTATCCTCAATAAGAGATCGGTACATGGCAATTCGCTTCAATGTATCATCTGTCCCCTTCTTCAACATTTCTGTCAACACCCGGATTTTTCAATCCTAGATGCCTATTATGCCATACATCGCAATCCCAGGATTACCATTTTTGCGAGACATAACAGAATTGGATACCATAGTACTTCATCCATTACGAACGATACATAAGTTCTTACACAAATAGGGATCTCATGATCCAGTTTTTAATACAACAACAAGCAGCGGAATACGTAATAATAACGGTAGCGTAGGCGAAGCTCCATCTTCAGGGTCACAGGCAATACTGACGATGGGAGATGATCCTAGTTGTCATAACCTTCCTAGGGTCCATCTTCCAGGTACTCCTCTTCATAGTCTGGCCATGGGAATAGCCAGGGACAAAGCCATGAGTACTCTTTAAGTACTCGCAAACTAATACTAATAGGTAAAGGGGTTTTTGTATAATAGGACACTAGGCTCTATGATTGTTTTGCAAAATCCAGATTTATCTCTACTAAGTTCTAAAGCTAGTCACAATTTTATAATTCCTAAGTGGGAACATGAATTTCATATCACAACTCTGTTGTGGTCAACTCAAAGTCTCAATTCATTTCACAGGTCATTTTGAAAAGTTTGACGGGGAAACAGTATGGCCACTCCAACTGTCCATAACCGTGGACGCGGCTATTCGAATAGTTTGACACTCTGCAGAGATTGTACACTTTCACCACATCATTCTATACATCTGTCAGGAACAAATCCTGAATTCACCATACTCAGTATGCGGATAATCAATCCTAACCTTTCCATTACACGCCCTAGTATAAGCACCTCTCCTGTGAGTTTGGCCTCCCAACCATGACCAGCTGTCATCTTGGGTACTGCACAGGTGGACAATCTTCACAAGGTAGCCTCAGCTCAAACCTTGGCCGTGAGAGAACTAATACTAAGGAATATAAGTTTCCAGTCAAGCCCTACCCAATATTTGGGTATTGTGGTTGTACGATAAAATTGGAATGGTATCGCGTCCAGACAACCATCAGTTTTATAAAGGTCTAAGGCTCATGCCTGAACATTTTTATCACCAGAATCATCAAGTGTTCGAAAACACATGTCCAAAACATTTCAATAGAATGATCCATCATTCCAAGGTTTTCATAACCATTTTTCCACCAAGTATTCCCATCTAGAGTTGATCAAATTTTATGCTTAGCACTAGCATCTAAGGTAGGGGGGGTAGTACTGATGATGGGGTAGTAACTAGTGGAGTTTCAACTAAGTCCAACCTTATATCTTAGGCTGATATCAAGGTTTCTAGCTTAGGCCAAATTTTATGCTCTTTATGCAACCTTCAGCATCTTTCCAGAATCTACCAGTCACTTAAGTAAACTCTAAGTGAGCTTTGATAAAGAAATAAAGTAAGAAGCTTGCGAGTAAAACTAGGATTGGTTTATCAAATGGGTATGATCACATATGCTTAAGGCATATAGTAGTCATAGAACACGTATGGGTTTGTTGCATCAGTAGGGTATCTTGCAAGGGTTAGCTTGCATAGGTATAGTATCAGCTTGCCTTGTGCAGAGCAGTGGTTGAAGTTCTCCTCGGCTTCTTCTTCGTAGTATCCTCCTTCCTCCTCGTATCCTTGGTCGGTACTAGCGTCTATGAATAAATACGAGGTACACAATCACCAAACAATACTTAAGTACTTGCAATCATCACACACAAGGGTCCTATAGATGATCTAGCATCATCTCTAACCTTACAAGGTAAAAATAACAAGTCAAAAATCCAATGGGCTTGGATTCAAATCATTTGGATCTATAGATCAACCTTGGTAAAAATAAGAAGTCAGAAGCTTTTCTGCATTCAAACAATTTTTAAATTTAAACCATAATAGCTTTTGAGTTGTTTCCAACTCTCAAAAATCACATTTGATCATACCTTTCAGAATATATAAAAACATATCGGTTTACTTACATAAGTAATGTTCAAGTAATAAAAGAATGCCACATAGGCATTTCTAGTCACTTATTTTATTTAAAATAAAAGGTTAAATTTTATTAAATTGTGACACCACTTTAAATCACATTCCCATGTACTGAAATATGTGGTGATGACATGTGTCAACATGATCCCATGTTTGGTTTGGAGAATATTAAATCTTAAGTAGTTTTTCAATGAGTAGAAATTACTTTTCTAAAAATAAATAAATAAGACAAATGCTTTATTCTTGTGATATTAGTGATGGTGCTAGATCATCTATAGAACACCTTTGTGTGATGATTGAAAGTAGTTAAATATTATTTGGTGATTGTGTACCTCGTATTTATTCATAGACGCTAGTACCGACCAAGGATACGAGGAGGAAGGAGGATACTACGAAGAAGAAGCCGAGGAGAACTTCAACCACTGCTCTGCACAAGGCAAGCCAATACTTGCAAGCTATTAACTTATCAAGCCTAACTAATCAAGTTGACCTATGCAAGCTGATACTTGCTTGTTACCATGCCAACTATATGCCTTAAGCATATGTGATCATACCCACTTGATGATGGGGATACGCCTACTGGGGTATACTCAGCAGGACGTTTCCGACTGGCCCGAGGGCTGGCGAGTGGGCCTGCAGAACGGCGAGTGGATCAAGGCCCAGCAAGGTACCAAGCGACTGGAAGCTGAAGGCCCAGGCGAGTGGATAGGCCCAGTCGGTCTAGGTTAAACGATTACCGAAGCTGTAACCGAATCGGTTGAGATATGTAAACCCTAGGGGAGGTGAGCCTATATAAACCTCCCTATGGGGTGAGTAGAGACACGTTTCCTCATACACCCAAGCGACTCGCCGCCTAGCCGCCGAGCTCGCCCATTGTAAACACCTCCATAATACAATCTAGCAGGAGTAGGTCTTTACCCTCCGGGGGGCCGAACCTGGGTAAAACCCTGTGTCTTTGCCCTCATCTCGCACCGCAGATGGCTGGCCGCCCTTGCCCCTCGTTCTACTACTCGCTGCCGATTGCAGCATCTGCCGTGACCATTCCCACGACAGTGGCGCCCACCGTGGGGCCTGGCCGGTCTGGCCGGTGTTCTGCGGCGAGATCCAATCTGCCCATCAACGAGACGGTCGCCACCGGCCGCATGATAGCGATCGGCGAGATGCTCCAGATCTTGCCGAGTAGCTACGTCCCAGCGGCGCGACCCGTCACGCACAGCGTAATCCTGCCAATCGGCACGATCAGCCTCTTCGTCGGCCTCACCGACGTCATCGTCTCGGAGGACTCGGCTCGCATCCGCGAGTCGCCTCCACGCGATCGGCTCTCCGAGAGCCAGGTTCGCACGATCCATCGCCTCGCCTCCGAGTACAACTCGGCCCACAACAACGTGGCCGGGAACTCAGCGGCCGCAGAAGACGCGGCCCTCACCGATGACGCCGACTCGGCGACCCCGGCGTCACTCGCCGGATCCATCACCGTGGCCTCATCCGCGGGCTCCATCGCCCAGGTCTCCAACGCGGGAGACTTCGGGGACCCCTCCATCCTCGGGATCTTCGAATTCGACTCCGGGTTGGAGAACTCCGCCGACCTCCGTGACGGTGCCAGTCGCCACGCCGCGGCTTACATGGCCACCGGCACCGATCCACCGGAGGATCCTTTCTCCACCCCAATCCCTCCTAACGCCACGGCAACGGAGGTCGAGGAACTCCGCTTGAAACTGGCGGAGGCGGTACGCAAAGAGCAGGCCGAGCGCGAAATTTTTTGCCTCGAGCAGGTGACGGCGCAGGAGCTGTCACGCTACCACCAGCAGCGGATCAGGTCACGCTTGAACCCCACCGTTCAAGGGCGTGCCCTGAACTTCGACGAAGAAAACGACCCGGCCCGCATAGCCGAGCGCGCGATCTGCGAGAACGCGCCACCAGGAGGAAGCGCCCGGCCCCCGCCAGGATCAACGGCGATGGGTGCCCCACCACCACCCAACCGCACCCCTCCCAGGAACCAACCGCGGATAGTTGTCTCCTCATGGGAGCGAGATGCAAACGGCCTCCCTCTGTTCTCCACCCCAATGGACAACCTCGTGGCAGGCCGAGCAGCAGCCGATAGCATCACGGCCACTGGCGACGGCGCCTTACAGATCCAGTACGTCAAGGCCCTGCTTGCGAAGGCCGTGGAGCAGCAAAAAGCGGGCGCCGACTCGCAAGGTCGAGTATACTCGCGTTCCTCGGGAAGCAGAGCGGCCTCAAGCGGCCGCCCAGCAGCGGCAAACACCCTCAATTGCCCGCCACCAGAGCCACTGCAGCTCCAACACCGACATGCGAACGCGGCACTCTCCACCAACGATCCCAGGCCGGCGACCAACTTCGTCGCCGCTAACGGACAACCCATCGACGCCCGCACTCACATCATCAACAACCAAAACTGGCGCGCACGCCAGCCCAACGACTTGCGGCACACCCTAACTAATCGCCGCGATGGCGAGCCTATGGGGTCGCTCAGTCGACTTGGGCCTAAGTGCTTCGGACCAATGATCCGAGGCGAGAAGTACCCGCCAAACTTCAAGGCGCCAAAGGAGATAGAAAAATACGACTCCTCGTACGACCCCGCAGTCTGGCTCGACACATACCTCATGGCAATGGGGATCGCGGGTCACACTGACCTACTCGCCGCCCGTTACCTCCCACTGATGATGGAGGGGACGTGCAGGCAGTGGATCAACACGCTCCCCCAGGACAGTATCGACTCCTGGGAGGAAATGCGCGACGCCTTCGTCAGGCACTTCGAGTGCTCCTACACCCGCGCCACCACCATCGAGGACCTGGAACGATGCGTCCAGGGACCCCGCGAGTCGACCCGCAACTGGGTCCAACGGTGGCAAGAGCTCTGGTACAACGCGGTCGGCATCCACCCGGACACCGCGATCCATTGCTTCAAGACCTCGTGCCGCTACGAGCCTCTAGTCGCCAAGCTCAAGCGACACTCCCGCACACTCGACAACATCCCCGACCTCCTCGAGATCGCCAAACGGTACGCCGAGGAGGATCCAAACCAGGAAACCGACGACGAATCAGGAGGGCAACGCCGCACGGGTGGCAACGACAGCGGACGCCGAACCGACCTACGCTACAGCGGCACCCGCCTCACTGGCAAGCGCCGCAACGACGGGCGAGTCGACTTCGTCGCCAACGCCGGGCACGCACAGCGCGAGCCCAAGAGCTACCGCCGCGACGGAGGGCAACGGCGCGATGGCGGCAATTACAAGAACAAGCCAAGGTTCGATCCTGCGGCCCTCCTTAACCAACCATGTGCCTTCCACAGCAGGGAAGGGAAGCCCGCAACGCACACCACCGCCGACTGCCACACCCTCAAGGAAATTGAGAAGGCACGGCACGCGCGGGAGGACACCGACAACGACCCGCCAAATGGCGGAAAATTCGGCAAAGTAGCCGGCTCGCTCCACACCTTCACAGGCTTCAACACGAAGCGCGAGAAGAATGTCATCGCCCGTGCTGTCGCAGTCAATGCGGTGGCCCAAATAGACGTCCCCCAGTTCCTGAACTGGTCGGAACAGCCCATCACCTGGAGCCGGCAAGACCACTCGCCACGCATCGAGTACCCAAGACTAGTCGCCCTGGTGGTCAAGCCCAAGGTTGGCGACTACTGGCTCCCCAAGACACTAATGGACGGCGACAGCTCCATCAACATCCTCTACCTCGACACCTTCAGGCGGCTGCGGCTCCCGCAGTCGTTGATCGAGACAACCCACACCACGTTCCACGGCATCGTCCCCGGTCGGAAGGCGTATCCGATCGGCAAAGTCACGCTGCCAGTCACTTTCGGTAGTCCGGCAAACTTCCGCACCGAGCGGATCGTCTTCGAGCTGGTGCCCTTCGACAGCCCTTATCACTACGTCCTGGGGCGCCAGGCGTTTGCTAAATTCATGGCAGCGCCCCACTACGCGTACAACGCGATGAAGCTCCCCGGGCCGTGCGGCGTCATCACCATCAACGGCGACCCCGACATGGCCGCCGAATGCGAGGCCAAAGGAGCCGAACTCGCCGACGCCGTCATCGCGGCAGAAACTAATCACACCGACGAGCTCGCCAAATACGCGAGCGGGGTCAACAGTGACGACCCCACAATACTCAAGAAGCCCAACTCAGAGGGCGCAAACACCTCAACCTTTGAGGCCACGACGCACACCCGCACCGTCGAGCTGGTCCCAGGCGACCCCAGCCAGACGGTGACGATCAGGACAGGCATGAGCCCAGCATAGGAAGGCGCGCTCATCGAGTTCCTTCGTGAGAATAGGGACATCTTCGCATGGAAACCCTCCGACATGCCTGGTGTCCCTAGGGAGCTCGCTGAGCACAAACTAAACGCCGACCCCAAAGTGCGACCTGTCAAGCAGTCGCTACGGCCCTTCAATGAAGAACGCCGTCGAGCAATCGCCGAAGAAGTGCAGCGCCTAATCGCTGCCGGCTTCATCCGGCCAATCAAATACTCCAAGTGCCTGGCAAACCCAGTCCTGGTCGAGAAGAAAAATGGGACCTGGAGAATGTGTATCGACTACACAAACCTGAACAGCGCCTGCCCAAAGGAGCAGTTCGTCCTCCCGCGGATCGATCAGATAATCGATTAAACCGCGGGTTCGGAGTCGCTATGTTTCCTCGACGCCTACTCCGGGTACAACCAGATCAAAATGGCTGTCGAAGACGAGGAAAAGACGGCGTTCATCACGCCATTCGGAGCCTTCTGCTACACCGCCATGACCTTCGGCCTCAAGAACGCCGGGGCAACCTACCAGCGGTGCATGCAAGAATGCCTCGCGAGCCAAATCGGCCGCAACATCCACGTCTACATCGACGACGTGGTCGTGAAATCCGCTCGCCAAGGAGACCTACTCGCCGACCTGGCGGAAACCTTCGCCAATCTGCGAAGGTACAAGATAAAGCTCAACCCAGGCAAGTGCACCTTCGTTGTACCTGCCGGACAACTACTGGGGTACGTCGTCTCCAAACGAGGGATCGAGGCGAACCCAACAAAGATCGACACGATCGCCCGGCTCGGCAAACCCGAGTGCCTGCGTGACGTCCAGAAGCTGGCCGGGCGAATAGCGGCTCTCAGTCGCTTCATCCCCCGCCTGGGCGAAAAGGCGATGCCCCTATACCGCCTGATGCGCAAGAACCCCACCTTCCAGTGGGACAAGGAGGCGGACAACGCACTCCGCGACCTCAAAAAAGTGCTGCTCGCCGCACCACTACTCGCCGCCCCCGCCGACAAAGAACCAATGCTGGTTTACGTCGCGGCGTCCGAGCGCGTCGTCAGCGCTGTGATGGTCGTCGAACGACCAGAGGAAGGAAAGGAGCGCCCGGTTCAGCGGCCGGTGTACTACATCAGCGAGGTCCTCACCGAGTCGCGCCAGCGGTACCCACAGTACCAAAAGCTAGTATACGCGGTCTTCAGGGCTCAGCGGCGCCTGCCGCACTACTTCCAGGAGCACCCGGTCACGGTCGTCTCCTCAGCGCCACTGCAAGACATCATCCGCAACCGCGAGGCGACCGTACGGGTCGCCAAGTGGGCCGTCGAGATCGGCGTCCACAACATTAAATACGAGCCACGAAGGGCGATTAAGTCGCAGGCACTGGCAGACTTCATCGCCGACTGGGAGGAGGCCCAGCAGCCAGAGAAGCTGCCATACCTCCATTACTGGAGCCTGCACTTCGACGGATCCAAGAACACGGACGGTGCAGGAGCGGGGATAGTGTTGACTTCACCAAAGGGCGACAAGCTCCGCTACATCCTCCGCCTCGAATTCACGCCCTGCACCAACAACATGGCTGAATACGTGGCCCTACTCCACGGCATGCGAGCCGCCAAGGAGATGAACGTCAATCGCCTTCGATGCTACGGAGATTCCGACCTCGTCGCGGGGCAAGTCGCCGGCACCTGCGGCGCCATCTCCCCTACCATGGCGGCGTACCGCCAAGAGGTGGACAAGTTGGGCGGCCACTTCACCGGCTACTCTGTCGAGTGGATCGACAGAAGAAAAAACGAGGAGGCCGACGGCCTCTCTCGCATAGGGTCGCCTCGACTCGCACCACCCGCCGGCGTGTTCCTCGACACAATCTCCAAACCATCAGTCTCTCTCCCGAGGGAGATCGACATCGGAGTCCCACTCCAACCAGAGGCAGCCTTGGTCGCACTCATCACCGAGCCAGACGACTGGACCAAGCCCTACATCGCCTACCTGGAAACCGGCACCCTGCCAGCAGACGAGACAAACGCTCGAATGATCGCTCGCCGATGCAAGTCCTACACCATCATCGACGGCGAGCTACACAAGCGCAGCGTCACCGGCGTGTTCCAACGTTGCGTCCAACCGGCTGAAGGACGCAAAATCCTCCACGACATCCACTCAGGCGACTGCGGCCACCACGCCGCCGCTCGCTCCCTGGTCGCCAAGGCTATGCGACACGGCTTCTACTGGCCCACCGCACACGCCGACGCTGTCGACATCGTCCAGCGATGCGCCGGGTGCCAGAAGTACGCCAACCAGACGCGCGTACCGAGCTCGGCGCTCAAAACGATCCCCATCACTTGGACATTTGCCGTATGGGGCATGGACATGGTAGGCCCCTTCAAGAAAGCCCCCTCCGGCTACACCCACCTGCTAGTCGCCGTCGACAAATTCACCAAGTGGGTGGAGGCCAAACCAGTCCGGAAATGCGACGGGAAGACCGCCACTAAATTCCTACGCGAGCTCATATATCGCTACGGGTTCCCAAACAGTATCATCACGGACAACGGCACAAACTTCGCCAAGGGCGCAATGGCCGAATTTTGCGAAGAGCACCACATCCGGCTCGATCTCGCGTCAGTCGCCCACCCGGAATCCAACGGCCAGGCGGAACGAGCCAACCAAAGCATCCTCCACGGCCTGAAGCCGCGACTCCAAGTACCACTCGAGCGCACCGCTGGATGCTGGGTCGAAGAGCTGCCCTCCTTCATCTGGGGAATCCACACCTCGGTTAACAGATCGACGGGATTCACTCCCTTCTTCATGGTCTACGGCGCCGAAGCAGTCATGCCCACCGACATCGAACACGACTCGCCGCGGGTCGTCCACTATACGGAGGACGCAAACGAGCTGGCCCGCCAAGATGGGCTCGACCAGCTCGACGAAGCACGCGACCTCGCTCGATCGCGCAACGCCATTTACCAGCAAGGACTCCGCCGCTACCACAGCCGACGGGTGAAGACCCGCACCTTCCAGGAAGGCGACCTGGTGTTACGCCTCATCCAGGACAGGAAGGGCATGCACAAGCTCTCCCCTCCGTGGGAAGGCCCATTCGCTATCGGGCGCGTACTCGGCAACGACGCCTACTACCTCTTCGACGTTCGCGGGGACGGCGAGCTCGACGTCAAGCGACCATGGAATGTAAACCTCCTCCGGAAGTTCTACTCCTAGAACCCCACACATGTACTCTCCAGTCGCCATGAAATAAAAGAAACGGTTACCGCAAATTGCGCCTACTCTCCATGACTTGTGCCACTCGCACTCGTAATAACAGCTGTACGCTAAAATGCAGAAGTCAACCTTTGGTACAGCGATCGGCACGGCTAAGTAGTGCGGTGTAAGAGCACTGAATCACTTCAGGTCTTGCATCGTCCACGAAAAACGCCAACCCGGAGCCCCATTGGAGTCGCCTAGCTCGACTGGTTTTACGAACCAAGACAACTGCCCTCGCTTCTCACAGCGACCTTGGCCCCCCGCATCCTCGGCATAGCGACTCGAACGGCTAAGTACCACGCTCGGGGACTGAATACCAGTTCGTCTCGATCGGTCAGGGAAAACGCCAAGTAAGAGAGCATGTCCAGGACTCGCCACGCGACTGACCCCACGGGCCAGGCAGGGGTGACGCGCTCACACCAACGCGCTGAGTCCTCAACCACCCTCGAGTCGCACCTAGAACTACCAAGTACCACGCTCGGGGACTCGGCCACCCGACCCCGTTCGCGCATGGGAAAACAGTAAAGTACAGAGCACTCAAGGGAGTCGCCTAGCGACTGGCTCTCCGAGCTCGGGCGAGTCGACTAAACTAACAAAACACATGATAACAACAAACATCATATACGAGGTGAACCCCACAAAAGGGCGGACGCGCTCGGGGTCTCATCCAAAATCAATCCAAAGCACACAAACAAATAGCAAAATAAACACGACGTCCCATTCAATCGCATATTGCATTGTCTTATATTACAAAATATGCCCGCGCGGCAGAACTGCTGCTAACACATCCAGGCAAACTACCCTATTCTGCAGGCTTCGATGACGACTCGCCAGAATCCCGGCGCCTACGGATGAACGCGGTGTACGGGTTTGACGGATACGTCGTCAGCTCACCCGCCATCGCCGCGCGAAAAGGCTGCTCGACCTTGAAGTCACGATGCGGCGGCTCGGGGTCGTTCGGCGCGACGACCGTTTCCTGGTAGGGAAGGAGGTCGCCCATCGCCCAGACACGCTCCGAGTACGCGGCGGCACGCTCCTGCAACTTGAGAACCTCGGACAGGTCCACCGCGCCAGTCGACGAGGGATACCCACTAGTCACATCGTCGAGGTCGAAATCCTCGGGGAAGTGGGCGAGTCCAAGGCTCAGTGCTGTCGACGCTCCACGCAGAAACGCCGACCGCGTCATGAACTCAACGACCGCGGGCGCCTTCTCCAAATACTCCCACACCTCAACAAGGTCGCTGGGAATAACCTCCGTGGGCGACATTTCTTGAAGATAGGCGCGGATGCACGTCGCCGACAGCGTAGCCGAGTCGACGAGCATGCTTACGCATTGCTTCGCGTCGAGCAAGCTCGCTTCTTCTTGGCTACCAATAACGCGACCTGCGAGAAGGAAACAATGATGAGCGCGACGGACACCACAAAAACCCCAACTAACGGAAAGGGATGGTGCACTCACCAAGCAACGGGCAGGCGAGTCCCGTGATGAAGCACTGAAGCGACGTGTGGTCGTCCTGAAGTCCAGCAATAAGGACTTCCGACAGCTTGCGATCCTCCTCCGCGGCTGCAATGGCGGCCTTAGCTCGCCCGTCCGCCGAGCTCGCTTCTTCCCTCGCCTCCCGCAGCTCGCGCTCGAGGTCGGCGACCCGCTGTTCAGCAGCGCCCAGAGCAGATCGCGCCGCCTCCAACTCACCAGCCGGGACAAGCTCTTGGCGAGCTTCCTCTGCCTTCGCAGCAACAGCCTGGAGCTCCTTGTTCGCTTCCTGGATGGTGGTCAGCTCCTTCTCAGCACGCTGTTTCGCGGCCAATCGGTCCGCCGACTCGAGCTGCAGACCCTGCATATCATCAAAAAAGTTAGTAAAAACGAACCTCCTAAGTGCCCACCCGCTGAAATTCAGCGAGTGCGCACTCGGGGACTGGCGATCAAGAAATTCCCAAGTTCCCACCCCGCTAAAATTTAGCGCGTGCGCACTCGGGGACTGGATACGAAAATAAAAGACGAGAAAATAATAAGAATCACGCCGCTGATCCTCGGGGACTGGATATACCTGGATGGCTGCGCCAAGCATGCCATGAAGTTGCATCGCGTCCACGGACGCGAGTAACGCTAGCGTGTGCCCACGACGCTGGTCGACTTCAGCATCGGCGGTCCCTGGAGCGAGGCTCGGGGATGCAGCCCCTCTCGCCGCGGCCGCCTTCGTCACGAAGCGAGGGAAGGTGGCGATAGAGGCACCCGCTCCAAATGAAATCGCCTCCACCGTTCCAGGCAAGGAAACGCCCTCCTTCATAGACGCGGCTGCCTCCACCGCGGGGCCGGCCGACGCGACCGCCGTGTCGTCAGAGACAGTGACGATGTCGTCGCCCTTAGCCTTCTTACTGCCATCCGCCGAGGCAACGACCTCGTCCGCTTTCCTCTTACGGGAAGGATCCTCCTCGCTAGCGGTGGAGGGTACCTGGGCCACGGTCGGGTGGCCCATCCTTTTCACTCCGGTCCTGCACATCAGTCGAATCAGTAAAGACAATCGAAATAGCTATGGAAAATAGGGAAGGCCGAATGCACTCACTTGACAACTGGGATGAAACGTAGCCCTGTGCGAAGGCCGGCCGGTTTTTCCAGCTCGGGGCCCAGTTGGCGACTGAGCCCTAGTTCCAGGACGTCGCGTGCCCAAGACACGGACGGCTTCTTCGTCGTCGAGGCTGCGGCTGGCGCCTCTGGGATACCTTCGGCAGGGGCTTCCTCGCGAACTGGAGCCGCTACGGCCGGAGCCTCCTTGCGGGGCGAAGCCGCCCCAATCGGAACCTCCTTGCGAGGCGAAGTCGCCGCGGCTGGAGCCTTTCCTAGCCCAGAGACTGGCGCGAATGGCGGGGGCATCGAGGCCAGCCGCACTTCCACAGCCGGCGCATCTATCGCGGTTGTCGCTGGGGCCGCGCCGTCATCGGCCGAGCTGTGAGCATCAGAGCTGCTCGTCGAGTGCGGCGGCGAGGCCATCCTCGGCGGCTTCGTTTTCCTCTTCGGGGGGGCCCTCGCCTCCTTTTCCTTCTTCTTCTTCTTCGAAGGAGTGGCCTGGCGGCGCGAGGTGGTTTCTGGGAGCTCGTCGTCGTCATCATGACGCTCGAGGCTCCTGCTCGCTTCGATTTCACGCTGACGTTGCCCGCGGGTCTTTCGGACCAGCGGGGCGATTTCCTCTTCGGACTCGTCCTCGTCGTCCTCGTTGCCCTTCGCGGGTGGCGATTCTCTTGTATCCTGGGCGGATGGCCCCGGGCTCTCGTCATCGGAAGGTGGGAGCCACCCTTCCACCACTTGGAACAGCTGCGATAAATACGAAACAGAGTCAGAATTACCGCGACTGCATAAGCTGCGACTGCGAACAAGGTAAAGAAATTACCGTCGGAGCCGGACGCTTCGCGGTGTAGGGGGCGACCCCGGCCTGTGCATCCGCGTACACCGCCTGGGTGATCTTCTTCAACGCTGGGAGATAGTCCTCCAGCTTCCACTCGTCGAGGCAGGCTTTCGTCGAGTCTCCCCGGCCCGTGTACTGATACATGTAGTGGTCGCGTTGGGCGAGCGGAACGAGCCGTCGCCCAAGCCAGCAATTGTACAAGTTTATCGTCTGAAGGCCTTTCTTCTTTAGGCCACGGATGGCCTGGAGCATCTCGTCGACGACCATCCGCTGGTCGTCGGGGAGCTTGCCGACCTGGAGATGGCGTGGCTCGGAACGATTGGCCGAGTACCGCGGGATCGCCGCCTCGTCCTCCGGGGTCGCCTCGGTCACGTAGAACCATGACTTCTTCCAGTCGCTCGCTGCTTTGAGCTGGAACGTCAGGCCGCCCGCGGCTAGCATTGGGCCGCCTGCCTCCTCGCGGCTGATCCGTCCGTGGAACAGATCTTGCCACAAGGGAAAGTAGGGCCGGCAGCCCAAGTAGCACTCGCAGAACGCCACGAAGATGGCGAGCTGCTCGATGCTGTGGGGACCCAGATCCGAAGGCTGGATCCCGTAGTAGGCGCAAAAACGCCGGAAGAACAAAGATGTGGGAAACCCTAGCCCCCGCTCGAGATGACTGGTGAAACAGACGAATTCCCTCTCTCGCGGGTTTGGGGTCGTTTCTCCGGCTGCGGGGATACGCCAACAGCCGGCTCGCAGGATTCCAGCCTCCTCGAAGGAGGCCAGCTATGCCCTCGTGCACTTGGATCTGCCCCATGGTTCGGTGAGAAGTGCCATGGCCGAGGGGTTGGTTGGAGATCGGAGGATTTCGGGTCGATTGGGTCAAGAAGCAAAGGAAAGAGAATGCGCGCACTCGGAAGAAGTGGTGGGCAGTTGGCTCTACGATTGCCTGCCATTCCTCTTATATAGCGAGAGTTACCCGCCAAATCAGGGGGCCATTACCGCACGATGATTACGCTGAAAGTTACCGTTGAGTTGCCCTAACGGCTAGTTTGACCACGCCTGACGGTCCAACTCCAGCCACTCGGCTCGCCAGGTCACTCATTGCCACCGCGTTCGACAGCTCGGCTCGCCCAAGACGCGACTCGGTTCACCGGATCTTCTTCTTCATACAAGAGCCCGTCGACGATTCGACTGGATGCCTACTTTGGAGCCGTATACTCCGACTGCCAGCAGCCACTTACGCCTAATCGACGACGGCCTCGGGGACTACTAATGGGGATACGCCTACTGGGGTATACTCAGCAGGACGTTTCCGACTGGCCCGAGGGTTGGCGAGTGGGCCTGCAGAACGGCGAGTGGATCAAGGCCCAGCAAGGTACCAAGCGACTGGAAGCTGAAGGCCCAGGCGAGTGGATAGGCCCAGTCGGTCTAGGTTAAACGATTACCGAAGCTGTAACCGAATCGGTTGAGATATGTAAACCCTAGGGGAGGTGAGCCTATATAAACCTCCCTATGGGGTGAGTAGAGACACGTTTCCTCATACACCCAAGCGACTCGCCGCCTAGCCGCCGAGCTCGCCCATTGTAAACACCTCCATAATACAATCTAGCAGGAGTAGGTCTTTACCCTCCGGGGGGCCGAACCTGGGTAAAACCCTGTGTCTTTGCCCTCATCTCGCACCGCAGATGGCTGGCCGCCCTTGCCCCTCGTTCTACTACTCGCTGCCGATTGCAGCATCTGCCGTGACCATTCCCACGACACTTGATAAACCCATTCCTAGTTTTACTTGCAAGCTTTCTACTTTATTTCTCTATCAAAGTTATTACTTAGAGTTTACTTGAGTAAATTGTAGATACTAGAAAGATAATTGAAGGTTACATAAAGAGCATTAAATTTGGCATCAGCTAGATAATCTTGATGTCATCCTAAGGCATGAGATTGAACTTAGTAAACTTCACTTGTTTACCACCCCTAATTAGTACTCACCCCCATTTGTAGATGCTAGTGCTAAGCATAAAACTTGATCAACTTTAGATGGGAATACTTGGTGGAAAATGGTTATGAAAACCTTGGAATGATGGATCATTATACTGAAATGTTTTGACATGTGTTTCCGAACCCCAGATGATTTTGATGATGAAAATGTTAAGGAATGAGCCTTGGCCCTTTATAAAACTGATGGTTATCTGGATGCAATACCATTCCAATTTTACCTTACAACCACAATACCCGAACTTTGGGTAGGGCTTGACTGGAAACTTATATACCTTTGTATGGGTTCCCTCACGGCCAAGGTCTGAGCTGAGGCTACCTTTTGAAGATTGTCCACCTGTGCAGTACCCAAGATGACAGTTGGTCATGGTTGGGAGGCCAAACTCACAGTAGAGGTGCCTATACTAGGGCGTGTGATGGAAAGGTTAGGATTGATTATCCGCATACTGAGTATGGTGATTTCAGGATTTGTTCCTGACAGATGTATCGAATATTGTGGTGAAAGTGTACAATCTCTACAGAGTGTCAAACTATCCGAATAGTCGCGTCCGCGGTTATCGACAGTTGCAGTGGCCAAAATGTTCCACCATCAGATGTTTTCAAAACGACTTGTGAAATGAATTGAGATTTTGACTTGACCACAACAGAGTTGTGATATGAAATTTAAGTTCCCTCTTAGGTGTTATAAAATTTCAACTAGCTTTTCTTGCTTCTGAACTTAGTAGAAGTAAATCTGGCTTTTTGCAAAACAACCCTAGAGCTTAGTGTCCTACTATAAAACCCCCCTTCACTTGATTAGAATTAGTTTGCGAGTACTTACAGAGAACTCATGGCTTTGTCCCTGGTTATTCCCGTGGCCAGACTATGAAGAGGAGTATCGGGACGAAGGACCCCAGGAAGGTTACGACAACTAGGATCATCTCCCATCGTCAGCATTGTCTGTGACCCCGAAGATGGAGCTTAGCCTACGCTACCTTTATTATTACGTATTTTCGCCGCTTGAGTTGTATTAAGAACTGGATCATGAGATCCTTATTTGTGTAAGACCTTATGTATGGTTTGTAATGGATGATGTACTGTGGTATCCAATTCTGTTATGTCTCAGAAAAATGGTAATCCTGGGATTGCGATGTATGGCATAACAAGAATCTGGGATTAAAAATCCGGGTGTTGACAAGTTGGTATCAGAGCCATACTGACCATAGGAGACCCTACTTAGACTAGAAGTTTGAATCAAAACCTTAGTTTCAAAACCAAAGGAAAGAAATATTTACTAAAACTTATTCCCATTCTTATCACTTTGATTCTATCGTGAAAACTCATGTTCCTCAAAAACTCTTGCAAAATACATAAAAAATGACACACTTGATCACTCTACTAACTTACTCATCCTATATTCCTTTAGATGGACATGAAGTACAGCAAGTTTTATCAGTTGGGGAATGGAGGAGACCTCATCTTTGAGCGGGATTTGGACCAACTTTCGGAACTTCTGGAGCGTCCACGTTCTTCGGAGCTCATCTCAATGATCAAGGAGGAGAAGATCTGCAGTGGCTAATTGTTGCAAGTCTCCGAGGAAAGATTGAATCCCCATTGCCGAGGGAATTCAGTTCACCTTAAGAGAGAACAAATGGCTCGATGGACTTTCTAGGGCCATGCAGGAAGCTCTTGGCCGTCTGTGTGGCAGAGTATCAACCAGATCAAGGGTACTCGCTTTGAGTTTTGTCCAAGGCGTGATGCTATGGGACAGCCACTGGAAGCCCCATACCACCACGAGCTGAAGACTCAGTTGGACCACCTTAGCTTCATGATGTACGATCGTCAGCAGGAATTGGACAATTGCCGTGACTACTCCAACCACAAGTCCGCCATCATCAAGACGAAGGATCAAACCAGCGCTATGCTAGCAAAGGATCACAAGTCTCGCCGCCGTCAGCTCGACAAGAAGGAGCGCATCATTGCCCGTCTTAGCCAGTGTATCTCGGAATTGGAGGAGACCGTCCACGAGAATACATGCAATTGGAGGAAAGGGAGAATGCCGGAGAAGATCTTCGTGGAGACCCCTACTCCTATCTCAGCGATTTTCTGGAGGATCAGGCTATGGACTTCTTCGCCGATGAGGATGATTTCGCCTTCATCGATGACGATGAGGATGATGAGGATGACGACTACACCGACTCCGAGGAGTAGTAGCACTTGAGCACTAGCGTAGTGAGTTGTATTCGGTCCCACTGAATCATAGTTTCTAGAATGGTTCTTAAAACCATCTGTTTTTCCTGTTTTGTGGTGTGTCTTTGTATCGTGTGCGATGAATGAATGAATGAAAAGCAAGTTGCTAGAAAATCTGAGTCAAACTTTAAAAACTTTTCAAAGTCCCTGAACCTTAGAAATTTCCCTCTTTTCTGATGATCCATCTCAATCTTCAGATGCCACGTGGAGGAAGTGGTTCATCCCCGGACCTGATGTTGTAGATCCTGCAAATGTTGGTTTTTGACCGCGAAGCTGAAAGAGCTGAACGTCAAGGCAACCTAGCCACCCTTCAGCAGATAGCTCAGCTGGCCCACAACAATCAAGGCTAAGGAAATCAGGACAACCATGGATCTAAGCTCAAAAATTTCCAGAACACCAACCCACCTGTTTTCACTAAGTCAGAAGAGCCATTAGATGCAGATGATTAGCTGCAAACCATGGAGAACAACCTGGAAGTCGCCGGAGTGGAAGCTAACGAGAAAGTTTTGTTCGCCACCCACTATCTAGCCGGAGATGCAAGAGCATGGTGGAACAGCATTCGTGCAATGACCGGACGATAGATGACGACCTAGGAGGACTTCAAGGTCTAGTTCAGCAGAACCCATGTGCCACAAGGTTTAATCAAGAGAATGAGAGATGAATTCAGAGAACTAAAGAAAGGATGGATGACCGTATTAGAATACCGTGAAAAATTCTTGTCATTAGCTAGGTATGCCCCGGATGAGATCGACACTGAAGCCAAGAAGAAAGAGAGATTCTTGAATGGTTTGCATGATGAGATGCAGACTGTGTTGGTCAATATCCCCTTTGCTGATATTGAAGACCTTGTCGACTCTGCCATCCAGATGGAAGTAAATATCAACCAAGCCAATGAGAACCGCAAGCGTCGCATGATGCATCAGCCAGGAACCCATCAGATCCCAAAGTATCGCCCTAACCCATCTCTAGGATTTTCCCCAAGATCCAACAAACCCCCGATGAACCGTCCGACCTATCCCAACCGTGGAAACCCGAGGCCCGGAGGAAATCACAACAACCCCGGCAACTCTAGAAATTTCAACCATGCCCCACCCAAGTTCAACAACAACAATGCTGCCGCCAACACCAACACTGCCCCGAGGACTGGAAGCAATGCTGTGCCTGTTGCAGCAAAGGACAAGTCGCAAGTGACTTGTTATGACTGTGGAAATAAGGGTCACTACTCCAATGAGTGCCCCAAGAAGAATGCCGTAGCCCCCAATGCAAATGCTCCAAATCAGCAGTAGCATCGTGTTCAGCCAGGAAGAAGGTTTGCCCTAGGGAATTCACTCAACCGCAACGGACGTCTTTTTCTCATGCATGCTGAAAAAGCCCAGGAAGCGCCAGACGTCGTGCTGGGTATGTTTTCTGTTAATTCAGTACTCGCTAGAGTGTTGTTTGATTCCGGTGCATCGCACTCATTTGTCACCAAAGAATTTGCATGCACTAGTAAGATCCAACCAACAAAACTGAAGCATGTTATGATTGTTCAAATCCCCGGTTCAACTACCAAAGCTAGGAAAATTTGCAAAGCCGTCCCTATCCGAATCCATGGCATAGATTTTTATGCTAATCTTATAGTACTCGGAACTAAAGGTTTGGAAGTAGTACTAGGAATGGATTGGATGTCCAAACATAAAGGATTAACTGACTGTGCCAAGAAAGCCATAACCATGACCAGTACAGCCGGAATATCAGTCGAGCATGTATCTGAAACCTTACCTCGTCAATTCAAGTGCAACAAGAGTATAGCCCAACCTACCATTGACCAAGTCCGGATAGTCTGTGAATACCCCGATGTATTTCCAGATGTTTTGCCTGGTATGCCCCCAGATCGGGATATCGAGTTTATCATTGAACTAATCCCCGGAACCGGACCCATAGCCCAAAGACCATATAGTATGAACCCGTCTGAACTAGCAGAACTAAAGAAGCAACTAGATGCCGTGCTGGAAATTGGATTGATTCAACCAAGTGCGTCACCATGGAGATCACCTGTTTTGTTCGTGGACAAGAAGGATGGAGGTAACCGTTTGTGTACGGATTATCGGAAGTTGAATGATGTCACTATCAAGAACAAATACCCATTGCCCAAGATAGAAGATTTATTTGATCAGTTGACCGGTGCCAAGGTGTTTTCTAAGATTTATCTTAGAACTGGCTATCATCAACTCAAGATTCGCGCAGAGGATATTCCAAAGACTGCCTTTACAAACAGATATGGATTATACGAGTATACCGTCATGTCTTTTGGATTAACCAATGCCCCCGCTTATTTCATGAATCTCATGAATAAGATTTTTATGGACTTCCAGGATAAGTTTGTCGTTGTTTTCATCGATGACATTCTAATTTATTCCAAATAAGAAGAAGAACATGAGCTACACCTAAGGACCATTCTTGGAACCCTTAGAGAGCATCAGTTGTATGCCAAGTTTAGCAATTGTGAATTCTGGTTACAGGAAGTAGGATTTCTCGGTCACATTGTATCAGCCGGAGGAATTGCCGTTGACCCTGCAAAAGTGAAAGATGTCGAAGATTGGCAAGCCCCAACCACTCAGACCCAAGTTCGTGCATTTCTCGTATTGGAGGGATATTACCGCAAGTTCGTAGAAGGATTCTCGAGTATTGCCAGACCCATGACCCAATTGCTGAAGAAGGACAAGAAGTTTGAATGGACAGACAAATGTGAAGCTAGTTTTCAAGAACTCAAGAGGGGATTGATTTCAGCCCCAATCTTAATCATGCCAGATATCACTAAGCCCTTTGACGTGTATTGTGATGCATCCAAGATCGGTCTCGGATGTGTGCTAATGCAAGAAGGCAAAGTCATATCTTATCTATCTCGACAACTGAAACAACATGAGCAAAATTACCCAACCCATGACCTCGAACTTGCAGCCGTAGTTCTAGCCCTGAAGAGATGGAGGCATTACATGATGGGAAACCGTTGTGAGATTTATTCGGATCACAAGATCCTGAAGTATATATTCACTTAGAAGGAGCTGAATATGAGACAGAGAAGATGGATTGAGCTAAGCAAGGATTACGACCTGGACATTCACTATCACCCCGGTAAAGCCAACGTGGTAGCGGATGCCCTTAGTACATTTCCGTGTCGCTTGAACTCCATGATTTTGAAGGAGCAACCAAGCTTGCACAAAGAGATGGAAGATTTCCGAATGGAATTAGTAAGTGAAGGATTTTTGGCTAGCATAGAAATTCAACCCACTTTGATCAGCCAGATCAAAGAGGCGCAGAAAGGAAATGCTAGTATCGATGGAATCAAGCGTCGTATCGGTACAGGCAAAGTGCCCGGATTCACCAAAGACGAAGAAGGAGTTCTCTGGTACAAAGGAAGCCTTTGTGTACCAGCATATTCTGAGTTGAAAGAAATTTTTCTGAAGGAAGGTCATGATACTCGTTATTCTATCCACCCCAAAGGAACGAAGATGTATCAAGACTTGAAGGATCAATTTTCGTGGCATAAGATGAAGAGAGAAATCAGAAGCTATATCGCCAAGTGTGATATATGTCAGCGAGTCAAGGCGGGACATCAAAGACCCGCAGGATTGTTGCAACCATTGCAGAATCCGGAATGGAAATGGGATTCCGTTGGAATGGACTTTATCACCAGATTGCCTACTTCTAGTAGGGGAAATGACTCTATCTGGGTCATAGTGGACAGATTGTCCAAAGTCGCCCATTTCTTACCCGTCAAGACCACATATCAGAGTTCAAAGCTAGCGGAGTTATACATTGCTAGAATCGTCAGTTTGCATGGACTCCCCAAGAACATCGTATCGGATCGAGGAACTCAGTTTACCTCAAGATTCTGGAAGAAAGTCCAAGAAGGTTTAGGAACCCGACTAGATTTCAGCACCGCTTATCACCCTCAGACCGATGGAGAAACAGAGCGAGTAAATCAAATACTCGAAGATATGCTAAGAGCATGTGTGTTAGAGTATGGATCTAAGTGGGAAGACTGTCTGCCGTTTGCAGAATTTTCGTACAACAACAGTTATCAAGCCAGTTTGCAAATGGCCCCATTTGAATTCATGTATGGTAGGAAGTGTCGCCCCCTTTTGAATTGGTCGGAAGTAGGAGAGAGTTAGATTTTCGGACCCGACATCCTACGAGAAGAAGAAGAGAAGGTTCATAAGATCCGTGAGCACCTCAAGACAGCCTAGTCAAGGCAGAAGAGTTACGCCGACAAGAGACGTCGAGACCTCGCCTTCAACATTGGAGATTTTGTGTATCGCCATTGAAGGGAATGCAGCGTTTCCAGCTGAAAGGAAAGTTAGCCCCCAGATATATCGGCCCCTTCAAGATTCTAAACCGTCGAGGAGAAGTATCGTATCAATTGGAAGTACCTGAAGAGATGTCAGCCATGCACAATGTGTTCCATATCTCATTACTTCGCAAGTGCCTCGAAGATCCAGAGAATACTGAAGTATTCAAGGATATTGATCACCGGACAATAGATATCAACGACGACCTGACCTACCCCGAAGTACCCATCCGTATTTTGGAAGAATCCTTTCGAACTACTAGTACCCGAAGCATCATGTTTCTCAATATTTAGTGGAGCAACCACACAGAAGAGGAAGCTACATGGGAGCGTGATGATCACATCAGGATGGAGTTTCCCGATCTCTTCAAATCCTAGGTAATCTTTTCGTCCTTTTTCAAATCTCGGGACAAGATTTTGTTTAAGGGGGGAAGGTTTGTAACATCCCAAAAATACCAAACTTGGATCATCAAACTCTAATCATCAAATTTAGGGTTAACAAAAACTTTTCCAGTTAAAAATATGAAAGCATTCATATGTGTATGTATTAAAATTTGGATTCTTTTGAATTGCCATGGTTATGTGTTTATTTGCTTGTAAAATGATTATTAGGTGAAATAAACATCATCTAAACAATCCCCAAACTTTCCCAAAGACAAACAAATCAAAACAAACAAATTAAGTGAATGGTCACTTTGGCCAAATTAACTCCCATGCCTACTTTGGCTATTCCTAACTTTTAGAACTGAACAGAAACATGTATGGATCTTTGCACCCCTTGATAGTACTCATAACAAGGTACCAAGGACCACTTTGTCATCATCCAAAAACATTTAAATGCTTAGTTTAAATGACAGTTTAAAATTGAATCAATTTCATATGGGAAGATCCCACTATTTCAAAAACCACTCAAACAAGCTCAATTTTCAAAACACAAGCATCCACAGTATCACCAGCACATGCCTAGCACACCCACCAAAAATCTTTTCAAAATTCAAAACTTAAGTTCATGCGGCCATTTCATCAAACAGGTTGTAGATTCAAATCAACCAAATCAAAAACACTATGTTGAGCAGTGTTTTGGGCCTAACTTGTTCCCTCTCTGGTTACAACTAGCCTTAGTAGATCATCTAGTAACCTTAACTAATCTCTAGCACCACTATAAGCTTGCCATTGTCATCAATGGTGAGCAGGCCGAGAGCACCATTGCCACCCCATGGTCGACAGCAAACTACGAGCAACAATAGCCTCGCCAACCTTGTCTGGGAGCTAGCCAACACCCCACATCCACTCCCTGTCCCAGCCTCGAGCAATGCTAGCTACTAGACCACACGACCAAGCCATGCCAAGCCTCTCTGCGAGCATGCCGAGAGCGCGCCCGTGCGCCACCCTCGACACATGCCCACAGACCGCATGTCGCCTTCGCCGCGTGCACGCGTGATCACCACCACCCCAGCAACCCCGCAGACACGCCTGTTCGCCGCCGCGCGAACCACGCGCGCTGTACGCCATCAAAACCTCTGTTGGACACGCTCAGAGCGCCGAAGCGTTCCGACCGATCAGCACCGCCCCAGGCCTCGCCACCACGTCGTTGAGCTTCGCCAGGGAGCACAGCACCACCCCTACCGTCGCCCACGCCGATAGCCCTCTGTACCGTTGACCACGACGAGCTCAGCTCGCGTCGTCGGTCCCCTCTCGCCACTATAAATAGAGCCCTTCCCAACTCGATTTCTTCATACTATTCCACTCCCTTCTCACCCAGAACCACCCCACCTCACTCCCGGAGCAAGGTGAGCAGCGCATCGCCGGAATTTCACCGGATCCCACCACTGCTTGAGAAGAAGGAAGCCATCGATTGGAGCTGCCCCAGGAGGAGATGCCGGTGCCAGGAGAATCGCCGTCGTCGACTTCTTCGTTTTCCCCCATCGCCGACCCTCAACTGAGCCCCGGTGAGCCTCCCACGACCCCCACCTGTCGCGGTAGGGTTCTGTCTCGCCGGCGCTGCTCGACGTGGACGATGAGCCGTAGCCGTTTGATTAGACTTAGATCGTGCGGCCGAGATCGCCCCGTACCGCTTCGCGTGTTATGAGCCACTGACTAGTGGAACCCCCCTACAGCTGCGCCCCGCGCTGCGGAGTGACACTGGGCCGACCCAATAACCCTTCCCACGCAGCCCACTCGTTTGAATTTAGCTTTTTCTATTTATATTCAAACTTAGTTCTCTACCCAGTTTCAAAAATCAACCCAGCTTGATTCAGTGAACCAAATTGAAAGAAACCAATTTTGTTAGAAAGGGATTGAAATTCTTGACCCAAGCCTGTTGGATTCAAATCATTTGGATCTATAGATCAACCTTGGCAAAAATAACAAGTCAGAAGATTTTATGCATTCAAACATTTTTCAAATCTAAACCATAATAGCTTTTGAGTTGATTCCAACTCTCAAAAATCACATTTGATCATACCTTTCAGAATATATAAAAACATATGGGTTTACTTACAGAAGTAATGTTCAAGTAATAAAAGAATGCCACATAGGCATTTCTAGTCACTTATTTTATTTAAAATAAAAGGTTAAATCTTATTAAATTATGACACCACTTTAAATCACATTCCGATGTACTGAAATATGTGGTGACGACATGTGTCAACATGATCCCATGTTTGGTTTGGAGAATATTAAATCTTAAGTGGTTTTTCAATGAGTAGAAATTACTTTTCTAAAAATAAATAAATAAGACAAATGATTTATTCTTGTGATATTAGTGATGATGCTAGATCATCTATAGAACACCTTTGTGTGATGATTGAAAGTAGTTAAGTATTGTTTGCTGATTGTGTACCTCGTATTTATTCATAGACTCTAGTACCGACCAAGGATACGAGGAGGAAGGAGGATACTACGAAGAAGAAGCAGAGGAGAACTTCAACCACTGCTCTGCACAAGGCAAGCCAATACTTGCAAGCTATTAACTTAGCAAGCCTTACTAATCAAGTTGACCTATGCAAGCTGATACTTGCTTGTTACCATGCCAACTATATTCCTTAAGCATATGTGATCATACCCACTTGATAAACCCATTCCTAGTTTTACTTGCAAGCTTTCTACTTTATTTCTTTATCAAAGCTATTACTTAGAGTTTACTTGAGTAAATTGTAGATACTAGAGAGATAATTGAAGGTTGCATAAAGAGCATTAAATTTGGCCTAATCTAGATAATCTTGATGTCATCCTAAGGCATGAGATTGAACTTAGTAAACTCCACTTGTTTACCACCCCTCATTAGTACTCACCCCCACTTGTAGATGCTAGTGGTAAGCATAAAACATGGTCAACTTTAGATGGGAATACTTGGTGGAAAATGGTTACGAAAACCTTGGAATGATGGATCATTCTACTGAAATGTTTTGACATGTGTTTCCGAACACCAGATGATTTTGATGATGAAAATTTTAAGGCATGAGCCTTAGACCTTTATAAAACTGATGGTTGTCTGGATGCGATACCATTCCAATTTTATTCTAAAACCACAATACCCGAAATTTGGGTAGGCCTTGACTGGAAACTTATATACCTTAGTATGGGTTCCCTCACGGCCAAAGTCTGAGCGGAGGCTACCTTATGAAGATTGTCCACCTGTGCAGTACCCAAGATGACAGTTGGTCATTGTTGGGAGGCCAAACTCACAGGATAGGTGCCTATACTAGGGTGTGTAATGGAAAGGTTAGGATTGATTATCCGCATAGAGTATGGTGATTTTAGGGTTTGTTCCTGACGGATGTATTGAATATTGTGGTGAAAGTGTACAATCTCTATAGAGTGTCAAACTATTCGAATAGCTGCGTCCGCGGTTATGGACAGTTGGAGTGTCCATATTGTTCCCCCATCAGATGTTTTCAAAACGACTTGTGAAATGAATTGAGATTTTGACTTGACCACAACAGAGTTGTGATATGAAATTCAAGTTCCCTCTTAGGTGTTATAAAATTTCAACTAGCTTTTCTTGCTTCTGAACTTAGTAGAAGTAAATCTGGCTTTTTGCAAAACAACCCTAGAGCTTAGTGTCCTACTACAAAAACCCCCTTCACTTGATTAGCATTAGTTTGTGAGTACTTAAAGAGTACTCATGGCTTTGTCCCAGGCTATTCCCGTGGACATACTATGAAGAGGAGTATCAGGACGAAGGACCCCATGAAGGTTATGACAACTAGGATCATCTCCCATCGTCAGCATTGCCTGTGACCCCAAAGATGGAGCTTCGCCTACACTACCTTTATTACTACGTATTTCCGCTGCTTGAGTTGTATTAAGAACTAGATCATGAGATCCTTATTCGTGTAAGAACTTATGTATGGTTTGTAATGGATGATGTACTGTGGTATCCAATTCTATTATGTCTCGCAAAAATGGTATTCCTAGGATTGCGATGTATGGCATAACAGACATCTGGGATTAAAAATTCGGGTGTTGACAGTTTCCCAATTTAATGAAAGTATCTCAAATTTGATATACAAGTGCATGATAACTTCTTGGTCAAGGTATAGGGGTTTATTAGTGTTTAGGGTTTTAGGGGTTTAGTGTTTCGGTAAGTTCCAATAATGTTCAATCTTCATGGTTATATTCGTGGAATATAATGGCGTAACTAATTTTATCATCGCACCAATTTTACGTTTCCAAGACTATATATGGTTCAAAGTCTCACCGCACCAATTTTATCACAAAGTATGAATTATTTGACGAATAATGCCCAAGTTTCTTAAAAAATTCAAGTTCACGAGCCAGTTTCGCTGAGATTAACGAGTTTATGTCGGTTTAGCAAAAAATGTTTGAATTTTGAACTACAAACAATGGGAATCTTTACTTCCAGTAATTCTGGGTCACTGACAAGCGGGCCACCTACATTGTGGGTCCACAAAGTCAGTGTAAGGTCGGAGGGGGTAGGCACATAAATACACTTATTGAAGAAGGGAAGAGAACCAGGTCGATGGGTTGATGCACGTGGGAGAACACAAAATTACCACATATATCCCTCTATTATTGCATTGCTCCTCGAGTTTTTTTCCGAAGCAGGGATCGAAGAGGAATTTTCATTCTAAAAAAAAGGCGAAGTATGTGCAAGATATTTTGGCGCTCTCTCGAAATTTTGAAGCTAAAGCTTCTAAGGTACGCTTCTCCCACTCCCACTTGGGGGATGCTTTCCCCGTCAGATAGACCCAGACGCCTGTATGCTTTCGAGCATTTAATGAGTTGATAGACATCTGCCGTCTTTCAACCAAGATGACCAAGGTAACACCAGTAGTTGCTTTTTTTGACCTGCACATCCATAGTTGCTAGTACCGTGTCCATGTCTCGTACTCCGTACATTGGATGCATCGTGGCTAACCAAGCTTTTCTTACATAGGGAAAATCCAATTTTATTTTTCCAAGTGACAACATTGTTTTGGTTGTGAAGCAACTTTAAATATTATGGCTCGGTATGACATCATGCCAATTGTCACACAAAATACCTTTTTTAATGGATAAACCCTATCAATCTTACTAGATAGATTTTTGAAATAAATTGACAATATTGTAGTTTACTAAAAACATGTCAATTTTGGTAACATGGTCTAGAGAAATGATGGAAAAGACTCTAGAACTATGGAGAAGTGTGTTTTGAGGTTAGTGCATAGTGTTTATTATGATAAATACTATCAATAGTATCTTCTAGGATTAGATGCTAATAGAATGGAAAAGAAGATCTGATGGCTAGTAATGTTGGATTCGTGATTCTCTATCCAATGGTCAATATTTAAAGTGGTAAGATGATATAACATATGGCCCAAAATGCCACCTTCCATAATGTCACACAAATTACTGATTTAACGGACAATTCACGAGTTTCATGAATTTTCAAGTTTTCGTGTTAATTTTGCCACTTTAACTAGTTCATCTCGGTTTAACCAAAATTGGTCAATTTTGATCTATCATCATTGATAGGGGGGCACATATATGGTGGTGCCCAAAGCAAGGTAGGTTAGAATTATCAAAGTTATCCCTCCCCACCCCTTCGCCCTGTGTTAACATCCACCCTTCGCAGCCTAGACCCTCACCCCCTTGGAAGCCCACAAAACAGACGCGCTCATCGCCGCTCCTCATCTCCCCACCGTGCGCCCGAATAAGCTTTCCCTACCCGTCGGTGTTCACGAGACTCACGATGGTCACGTGGATCCCACGGTAGTCCTTCTATATCTTGCTCGATATGGTTGGCAATATATTTCCATTTCACCCGATCCGCCTCCTCAAATACGTAGTTTAATTTGTCCTCAGTCTGCACGGTCATAGTTGATTCTAGGATTGATCTATATTCTTAAGTACCTTTGATTATTGCTGTCAATATGTTTGCTTAAATGCATGGGTATATTTAATTTATGTACTCCATCTATTTGTTTCCTGCTTTTCTTTTACTAATTAAGAACCAATCTTGTTAAACAGATGGACATATTTGGGATGCAGATTGATCCATTAGACTACCATAAATATATCTTCGGTGTTGTATGATTTATTGAGTTTGTTAGAGCTCATTGTGAAAACTCAGCAGTATATTGCCCCTGCCGCTTGTGTGTGAATCAGAGGGTGCTGCCTTTCATTATAGTGGAAGACCATATTTATATACTTGGTCAAGCATATGAACCGGGGTAAGAACATCTTTATCATCTAGATCAAGTAGGAGAAGCAGATGTTGATCATCTAGATAAACTGACAGAGGCAACTCCTGAGTATCTAGATCAACTTGTAGTAGGGGGAGGAGAGAAAAGGCGCAAGCTTCATGCAATGGGTTTCATTTCAGTTACTTATGCTATGCCAGATGACAAGGTACTATATCCATAGAACGGCAAATTTTCAGGTTGTGTGTCTTTGATGTTTCTCTTTAAATGTATCTATTAATATACACATCGTAGAAGCGGATAACCGAAGAGGACATTGATGGTAATGACGATGACTTGTTCTGCTTCTAGATGGAGTCGATATAGGGCTGCTGATCATAATAAGGGGTGTACTTTTGGTTCCGTAAGTGCAGTCTCATGACCACTAGCCCAACTCTTGGGGTGCACCTAAGATCGCTCTAAATATATGTAGAGCTTTCTCATGATTGGTCTCCTACTGTCGTAGTAGTGTAATATGGAGCTACCTTATGATTTTAGGCCTTTGATAGCAGATCTGTAACGGGAAACTATTCCGTACATAGTAGAGTAGTATATATGTGTGTTTGTGTGTGTTACCTTCTTTTGAGGCTTCCCAAGCAGCTTTCGACACATCGAGCTGGTGCCCTATGCTGGAACAAACGCCATCTTTTCCTGTGCCAGCCCTTCCCCTCCCTCAAATGCCGATCTTCAGAATATATGTTGTCTGAGATATAATGTACTTTTTTCTAATATTAATATATTAGCTCTTCCGTTAAAAAAAATTCTACATGAGCCGAATCTGTTTTATTTGATACTAGGCGATTTACTCGGTCCTAGGAGAGGAACATGGGACGATTTTCTCGGTCCTAGTAGAGGAACACGGGACACCAAGGGAAAAAATAGGAGGGTGTATATGGGTCCCGCATAATTTATTATCCCACGCCACGACGTGTTGAAATTTTTGCAAAAAACCAGGGAATCTCTTCCCGCCGCTGCCTGGCACAATAGAAAAAGTGTAGCACTTCTACCACTACAACTAAGTAGTAGTACTACTATTTCGGCTTCCCATAATTTTCTGTTTCGAACAGCAATCACCAATCCCTAGCTCCCATCATCAGGCAAGCAAGCAAGTGTCACCTAATCGGGATCTATTCACCTAATCAGGGTATTTTTCCTCCTTTGCTCTAATCGATTGGGCCATTGGGGTAGGGGTGGAGGTGGGGGGACGAGGGTGACTAATTTCCTTTGGATTCGGGATCGGGGCAAGGTCACCGTTGTTTTGATTGGGGCATTTGGTCAGGTTCCAAGTTGGTGTTCTTCACTTTGTAACCTTTAATTTCTACTAATGTGCAATGGATTTTTCGTTAGATTATGTATGGATAACTATGGGCCAGTGCCGCGCACGGCCACTACGGAAAGTGATGGTCCCGTTAGTTCCCTTAAAAGTTTCCTAAAAAAGGTAATGAAGCAACATATTCATTGTGTTCTTCCATTCTTTCCCATGCTAAAACTGGTTGTCTGCAAACCTAGATGTATCCATGTGTTCAAAGTTGTCTCTTTCTGCATCCTGTTTTTGTGATATCCTCTATGACGACATCTTGTTCTTTATTTATTGGATCACGGTGGTACATACGTGCGAACTTGCGGTGCTCCAGGTGCAGCAAACAACATGATACCCCCACTTTTCGGAGGATCCAGCCAGTACCATTAATCATGAAAGAACCACAAGGCCACTGCCTTGCTGGGAGGGAACAACTTAAAGGGAGGGTATTTTTTCGTAATCTGCTTACCATGGTGCGGTCTGATTTAATTATCATCCGTTTGGTGTTAAGCATGCTTATAAGATGTTCAAAAACATGTGTGATTTTATTAAGTCAGACACTGTATTTATGTGAATCCATATCTGGATCTGTCTGACTATCTCATACACAGTAATATATATAATACTATATTATGAACTGCATTAAATTGTTGAGCTCTGTTGCTATTTACTCGGATAGAAGGTGTTGCTGCAGAGGCTGAGGCTGCTGTAGAGGCTAGTAGATTTCTCATTCCCCCACCAAAAGCGGACATTTTCTGCACGACGAGGAAGCGCAAACACAGTAACCAGGTTGGCACTGACCTCTCTAAGAAGTGGGTATAATTTGGAAATCCAGAATTTCACATGTTATGATTTTATGTGTTACTGTTATCATCTATACTTATCTTTACGCTCGTCATAAGTTCACAAACATCAAAGTTGTTTGCTTTTCAGGCTTTGATTTTGTCTGATATTATTAGATTTACATGATATTTACATAATTTAACCTTTCCACTTAATTTCATTCAGTACCACGCACCAGCTTCTCAGCCTGTTCTTCTACCATCCTCTTGTCAAGCTTATGGATTGAAAGGGGGGCCCTGTATTCCCTTCCAAAGACAGATGGAAGAAAAATGGTGCATGTCCACCCTTCGCGAAGGGTACCCATGGTATCAGGTATGGATTCCAAGTGGTTTAGAACGACTTGATGTAATATCTTGTATCTCATGTTTCCTGTTGCCATGTTACTATTCTATCAATTTTCTCATGAAGATTGTCCCTTGTGTTGCTCGCCCCATTATAAACAAGATGTTCGGAAACGACAAGTTTCTAACTCTGTATACCGAGGATCCTAAAGGCTTGCGGCGACTATATTATGTGGATGTCTCACTGACGATGACCACCACCTATTTGGGTGGCCGGGGTTGGTCCAAGTATGTCCCTGAGAATGGTCTAAAGCAGGGGTAAGAGGTAGCACTCGATTTTTGCAAGCCATTATACACCTGTAGAACAAAGGGCCAAGAACAAAGCTACTACTAAATAATTTGCTTATATACTCATCACAACCTCTGATGACTTTCTCGTGACTAACTGTTCTGCACCATCGTCTTCACTAATCGTATGACTGTTACCTCTTATGCAGTCCTCTTCTAGAAGGGTGCCAGCATCAAGATGCTTGCACCGGCACCGGCCCCAGTTCCAGCAAAGACACCTGTTGGCCTAAGTAGGAGAAAGAGTAGAGGTGGTAACTTAATTTTCTTGTATACTTCGATAACTATCTAGGAGTGTAAGAACCCATTTTTCTTGTACACATCTCGTATGCCTATCTGACCACTCCTATAGTCCCCTTACCTCCCATCCATAAGGTAACCAGCATCAAGATGCTGGAACTGGCACCGGCACCCGCACTGGCACATGACCTAGTTCCTACTCCGACACCTGTTCACCGAAGGAGAATGATTGGAGGTAGTAGTAAATTAATTTTCTTGTATACACATCACATCCTCTGATTACTGTCTTGTGAGTAATTGTTGGAGTATAAGAGCCATTTTGCTTGTACACATCTCACATGCTTATACCATCCCTGCAGTCAGCTTACCTATCCGTCAGAAGAAATCTACATCAAGTTGCTAGCCCCGATGCTCTTATAGGTTTTGGATCTTGCACCAGCCCCTCTTTAATTAATTGCATAGGCACCAACTCCTGCACCAGCACCAGCCCAACATAGGCAGCGGCACCATCTCCTGCACTAGTCCCTGTTCCTGCACCAGTACCAGCCCCAACACAGGCACCGGCGCAAGCTCCTTGTCAGATTGTATCCTACACATGTGTCATCTCAAGATCGCACCGGATTATGTTTGTGAGTGAGGGAAGATAAACTGCTCTCAATGTCTTCTCAAGTTTCACATGATTCAGTTCCTTTCTCTTATTAATTATGCGTCTATCTCTTGCTTTGACTCAGAAATTTCCTAAGAGTGCCACAAAGCAACTCGAGGTCAGACGAAAGGGCACAATATTCTTCATGATTCAGAGCGAATGAGTGGTAGTCGAGGGATGCTATGCCATTAACTGGACTGATGGGCGCTTGGCAGCTACTTCTAGGTGGACCAAGTTCCGAAAATCTGCCAAATTTACCATTGGAATAATGGACAAGGTCAATGTATCTCGGTGCCCTGATTGCAGCAGTCTGCTCATGCAGTTCCTAGCTATTAACTCTTTGGTCGCATGCTATCGTAATTAATTATATGGTTGTCTTATCTCCACTCATCATATATGGGTGGTAAAACAGTGATAACCTTTTGCTGGATTGGAGCTATGACTACTACGTACTGGTATGGTATATTTGTATCTATATGACAGTTCCCTATATGACCAAGACCAAATATTATGACAATGATTGTGTTACATCTTAGTATGTGAGGAGGAGGTTGCACATAAAAGCAGAACTGATTGTCAATTTTGCTTGCTCTAGTGATTTGAGCGTGTTTTGAGAAAAGGGCAAACTGATTGTTGGCATGGTTTTTAAAGCTGAAGCAATTCAATTTTATTGTATGTATTGCTGAATCAGTCATTTTGAAATGCTACTGAATTTGTCAAGTGGTGTTGAATATGAACTAGGAATATGTTGATATTTTCTGTGTGTAGTTCTGTACTGCTGAATCATTCAAATGGTACTGAATTTGTGAAAAGTTATGTCTCTGCTGCTGGGCTGCTTGCACTAGAGCTCTTGCCTCTGTTTCATCGGAACTATTGGTTGTGTTTTGGGCAGTGCTGAGAGGCGGAGCGAGTAAAGATACAACGTGATTTCACCAAGTGAAGTCATTCCATACCAGTGCAGTTTTGGCACACGTGGTGTGTGTCTCTGGTTCTTTAGATATTTTTACATGAATATATCTGTCAAATCAAAAGAATTATCTCTATTTCCCACTCCATCGGTGAGGTCTGGTTCCCTTGTACTGCTATTGAATTTCAGTGTTTGCATTGTTGAATCAGTCATTTTGAAATGCTGCTGAATTGGTCAAGTGTTTGCTGAATATGAACTAGGAATCTGTCTATTTTCTCTATCTTATTCTGTACTGCTGAATCATTCAAATGCTACTAAATTTGTGGAAATTTCTGTTGTTGTGCTGGGCCATTTGCATTAGATATTTTTCCTATGTTTCGTCGGAACCGTTGGTTGTGTTTGGACAGTGATGAGTGTGATTTCACCAAGTGAAGCTACTGGATACCAATTCTATCGCACGCGGTGTATGACTCTCGTTATTTTGTTATTTTTACATGAATATATCTATCAAAAGAATTATCGCTTTTACCGCTTCGTCGGTGATGTCTTTGTTCTGAATCCGACAGATCCATAGAAAATACAGAATTTAGTAACAACGAGATGATAGCTAGTATCTTTTGATTTCTTTTTGTAGTGCCAACGCAGAAGGTTATATGTGTGATGTCTTGAGTTCGAATCCTCTATGCTTGAAAAATAATTTTTTGGGTTTACATTATGTTCTTCTAGCAAAAGTGCTTTACAGAGAGGCTGACACGACGGACCCAACCAGCCTGCAGCGTCGCTCTTAATTTTCTTCTAGCAATATTGCTTTATGGAGAGACTGACATGGCGGACCCACCAGCCTGCAGCGTTCCCCTTAATTTTCTTCTAGCAAAATTTCTGCGCGGAGAGGCTGACATGGGGACCCACCAGCCTGCAGCGTCCTTATTAATTTTCTTCTAGCAATATTGCTTTACAGAGAGGTTAACATGGCGAACCCACCATCCTGTAGCATCCCTCTTAATTTTCTTCTACCAATATTTATTTGCGGAGAGGCTAACATGTCGGACCCACCAGCCTGCACCAACCCTCTTAATTTTTTCTAGCAATATTGCTTTACGAAGAGGCTGATATGACAGACCTACCAGCCTATAACATCCCATTTAATTTTCTTCTAGCCAGTATTTTTTTACAGAGAGGCTGACATGGCTGCCCCACCAACCTTTAGCGTCCCTCTTAATGTGCTGGTTTAAAAAACAGAAATTAAGTACTTGTATAGAGAGGCTGGCATCATGAACCCACTAACGAGGACATACCAGAGAGGCTGACATGTGGGCTCCAGTATCAAGACCATACGAGGCTGCCACATCTCGCTATGTTGCCAAGGTCAAAATAGCAGACACAGCCGAAAAAATTCCATCATACACACATTTCATTTATAGAGATATTGACATGTCATTTAAAAAAGATATTGACATGTGGGACCCATCGGCAAGACCTTATACACGTGGTTCAACATCGAGCAACGTTGCTGAGTTCCAAAGAGGAAGGCCCGAGCAAGAAAAAGGTCCATCATGCAGATGTCTCTTCCAATGAGAGGCTGACATGGGGGACCCACCAGCCTGTATAAAATGTTGATACATCGAGCAACATTGCCAAGTTCGAAACACGGAGGCACGAGCGTGAAAAAAGTCTAGCATGCACACATTTCTTCTAATGAAAGGCTGACATATGGGACCCACCAGCCTATATAAATGGATGATGATTCGAGCAACATTGCCAAGTTCGAAACACGGAGGAGCGAGCGAGAAAAAAAGTCCAACATGCACACGTTCTTCTAATGAAATGATGACATGTGGGACTCCAGAGCATAACCAAGCGGAAGATTCGTCGAGTAACGCTATCTATTTAGAACAGGGTAGCGCTAGAGAAGGCACGATTCTTCTAATATAAGGCTGGCATATGGGACCCACCAGCCTAAATAAACAGTTGATGTAGCGAGCAATGCTAGCAATTTAACATGGAGGCGCAGCCGAGGGCAAAAATGGCTGATGTAGCGAGCAACGCTATCAACTTAACACATGTTTCTTCTAATTAGAGTATGACATGTGGGGTCCATCTACGTGATTATGCATGTGGCAGCGCTATCATGTTTGGAACAGGGTAGTGTGACCGAGGGCAAAATATCCATCATACACACGTTTCTTCTAATGAGAGGATGACATGTGGGCCCAAATGCGTGATTAAATAGCAACATAATCAAGTTTGGAATAGGGTAGCGGGAGCGAAGGAAAAAATTCCATCCTACACATGATTCTTCTAATGAGAGGCTAGTATGTGGGACCCAATATCGTGATTAACAACAAATAGTGCGAGCAACATTATCGGGTTCAAATCAGGGAAGCACAAGCGACGGAATTTTTTATCATGCACACGTTTCTTCTGATGAGAGGATGACATGTGGGTCCTAACTACGTGATTAAACTGTAGATGCATCTAGCAGCACTATCAAGTTCGGAACAGGGTAGCGGGAGCGAAGGAAAAAATTCTAGCATACACATGATTCTTGTAATGAGTGGTTGGCATGTGGGACCCAGCATCGTGATTAAAGGAAGATAGATCGAGCAATGTTATAGAGTTCATATCAGGGAAGCACGAGCCAAGGGTAAAAATCCATCATGCACACGTTTCTTCTAGTGTGAGGATGATATGTGGGACCCAGCAGGCTGATTAAACGGAAGATGCATCAAGCACCGCTATCAAGTTCAAAACAGGGAAGGAAAAATTCGATCATACACAAGATTCCTCTAATGTGAGGCAGACATGCGGGACCCGGAAATCTGACTAAAAGGAAGAGGCATCAGACAACGTTATTGAGTTCAAATCAGGAAGGAGCGACCGAAAAGTTTGGTTCACTAGAGTTACTGACATCCGAGACCCACACACAAAAAATACTTCAGCGAGTCAACATCTCGCGAGCAAGCGGAAATCTTACTTCTGACATGCTCTCGTCGAGCTTCCTCCATATTTTTAGCGGTTTCATCGAAGTAGAGGGGCGCGAAAACAGAAAAAAAATTGCATCGACCATGGTCGAGCCGAGATTTTTGTCGGAGAAGACGCTCCTTCTACGACGACCGACGGGCCAAGTTCATGGCCATATCTACATGATAGTTTATGTTGATGATCTCATATCCAAGAATTTTCATCTCTCCTAATTTGTCCATATTCTAAAAACAATTTAAGAGGAAGTATTATGAAGAGTATGGCTCGATCAGCGTCTCCCTCGAGAAGGAAAAGAACCCAACAGTTTTACTTTCTTAATTGGAGGGTCCTTTGTTCTAAATGTATGGACCTCGATGTGATTTTCCCTTGTTTAGGTCCTTAATGTAAAATGTAGTCCCACCATTAGTGTAAAATTTTGACTAGAGGATTACAAGTAAATGTGATAGATTGATCTTAAAATTTTCCAAAAATCTTTCTAAGCTAACTAGGAATTTAGTACAGGAAAACCACCAAGAATTTATGAAAAATTCAAGTTCTTAGCTGTACAAGAACTTCCCGCGGTTGAACGATATTTCCACTAGGAGTACATGGGTTCCTCTTGGCATGGTGAACGATATTTCCACTAGGAGTTTCCCCCTGTTGAAAAAATAAATCTAGGAGAGGGAAGATACAGAGAGCATGTAGGAGGCAGAGCATGTAGGGATGAAAGAAGAATTTAATTCTCTTTGTACTGCTATTTAATTTTAGGTCTCTTTTGCTAAATCGGTCACTTTGAAATGCTGCTAAATCTTCTTCTGAATATGAACTAGGAATCTGACAATATTTTTCTATCTTATTATATACCGCTGAATCTTTCAAATGCTATTGAATCTATCAAAATTTGCGTCATTGCTGCCTGGCTATTTGCCATAGAGATTTTTCCTTTCTCTTATCAGGATCATTGGATGTGTTTTGGACAGAGATGAGAGGGGTAAAGATATAGCGTTATTTGTCATTTGGGTATCAGTCTAGTTTTGGCCCGGGCAGAGTGTGTGTCCCTCGTTCTTTAGGTTTTTCACTTGAATATATCTGTCAACAGAATTATCCCTTTTTTCCTCATCCCATGGTCTTTTTCTCCCACCATTGTTGTTTTTTGTTTCGAGAATATTTTCCCTCCCTTAGTGAGGTCTTTGTTTCGAGTCTCGCCAAGTAGATGAGATGAAAGGTAGCGCATTCGGCCCCTGTTCAGCTTAGAACATTTTAATTCTCCCTTTAGAAGTCAGGGAAAGGTGAGCACAACCTAGTGAAATTAGAGAGAGGCCCATGCAACATAGCCCTAAACATTTTAATTCGGCCTTTTAGGGGTCACTACTCAGAACAGCCTAGTGAAATTCGAGAAAGGAGCCCATGGAGTATATCGCTTGTCGAATAGCCAAACTCTTTTTAGTTTAAATTTACAATAAAAAAACTCTGCCTACCCATATTTTTAAGAAACTACTCCATCATGTGGCGTTTTATAAATTGAGATGCCAGGATCAATGCCCTTCTATATTTTAAAATAGATATACATGGACACAAAATATTTTTAAGAAGACTAATACATAAGGTGTAGTACTAATAAATGTTTAATTTTTTCTTTTATACAATTATCTTTGATGTAACGGTAATGCACTTAGTTTATGTCTATTTAATTCGATGAATGTCTTTAGTTCGAATCCCCGGTGTATATATATATATGAATATATCTTCGGTTTACATTTACTTGTTATAGCAATTCGCATTATAGAGAGGCTAACATCACGGACCCAACAACTTCATCGTCCATCAAATTTAATGGGAAGGTTTAATAGAAGGTAAATACTTCTACGGAGAGGCTGGCAATGGGGCCCCAGCAGCAATACCATACACGGTTGTCGCATCGAGTAACATTGCTATACAAAATATTAGGCAAACAAAATATTATTGCCATACCACATAGGTTGGTATGATCAATACAATATCAGAAAATCGATTTTTAAACAAAATAGTAGTATAGTGGTCTAACTATAGGGTGTAACTTGAGATCATTCAATCCTTCTTAGCTATTAGATCAACAACAAGATCATGGCTTCCTTGGAAGAAATTATTGCATCTTGGTCACAAAGTTCAAAGGGAATGTCTATAATGGTTCCTCCTAAGTTGAGTTTCCTTAGTCTCTAGGTCTTGAGTATTATTCTTATCTCACTTGAAGTCCTTAGTGATGTCCAAGTTGAAGTCCTTGGTGAAACTGAAGCTGAAGTCCTTTGAGATGTTTAAGCTGAAGTCATTTGTGATGTTGAAGTCCTTGCTGATGTTGAAGTCTTTGTCCATAAAGTTGGAAAAGGGAGAGATATAGAAACAAAACAAAATGCTGAGGAGAGAGTTTACAATATTGTTTGTAAATATGTTAGAACAAATACAACTCCTATTTCTAAGGGGTTTTGTCCAATCGTAGGGCTACAATCCTACAGGCAACACAGTGCTCTGATACCATCTGTACAGGCCTGAACCCAATAAGGTACAAGTCCCTGTGTTTACATTTCTAGTCCCTGGATCGAATAGCTAGCACCCACATTTTAAGATGTAATATCAAGAAACAAAGGTCATATTACAACTCATAACTAGGAATAAAATAGTTCATTACAACTTACATAGCTCATATGGCTATCTTATTATAGAGCAGCAGATAACTACAAAGCATGGAGTCCTTCATCTTCATGTGCCACATGCAATCATATTGGTTGTAGACTTGTAATCCCTACTCAACAAACCTCACTAACAGCAAGTAACCCTGCAACATGATAAGTTACAGACACAAGAGTCAATACATTTGAATTGTATTGGCAAGTGATATCACATTGTTATAGAAAATTGCTAAGTGGAGTTTTGGCTGGCATTTGCATAAAATAAAAGTTTTCCCTATCCTTTGAAAAATAGTTTTTCTCTTTTTCAACAACACTTCATCAAACATGGAACACTGGATACCCTCCAGGTTCTTCCCTTGTTCACCAATAAGTTTTAACTTAGAGAAATTAGAAAGATGAGATTCTTGATCCTGCTTCATTGTCCTGATGCTCAAAATTGTCCATAACCTGGGACATGGCTAAGTACTTAGTTTTACCCTCTCGAGAGGTGGTGTACTTTCCCCACAAGACTCGACATGCATCGAGATGAGACTTTTCGGAAAAATCCCTCAGATCAAAACAGAAGTGTTCCATCCTATCATCACTACCACCTTTTGTCTGTCTGTCTGAGTTCTTGCAAGATAGTTGCTCAAGGCAGAGCCCATACGCCATGTGGCTGCACTGGAAGTTTTCATGACAAGAACGTCTCAAATATCTTTGTTCCTGGGTGGTCATCCACAAGTGAGATACATCAGGGTAAACCATAGAAATGGGCCCTGAGTAACCACTCAACATAAATCCATACAATTCCCATTTCCACCCAGGTTTTTCATTAGCATCCGTTGTTTTCATTAGTCCAAAAACACCCATATTTTCATAAGACATCATATCATGATTTCCACCCACAAATATATATACCTAGACTAAGCATTCTAAACTTACAATGTCTCCTATCTTTAGGAAATACTACCAAGGTAGATACTATAGGATTAGTATAGCATAGAAATATACAAAATAGTCCTATCATGCACACTACAAAAATATCACTAATGCAATATAGAAAAGATAGGACTTTTGATGACCAAAGTATCACTTCCCTTTATAGTAGAATATTTAAGTACTCTCCTTGATCTTGCAAATGACACAATCCTCAAAGTTCACTACAATACAATCAAGCAAAAATACACACTCAAAACTAACAACACAAAAGAAGTAACAAAACAATAACAAGAATACAAAGAAATGCAAGCAAGCATGCAAAAGGTTATTTTATTGAAAAACTTGTTCCTAACAAGGTTCTAAACATTTCAACCACCTAACGGTCCATTTATAAAAGTAGAATTCCAATTGGAACCAAGTTAGTGCAAATAAATCATTTAAATCATTTTTTTGTTAGAAAATCTTTTACTCAAAGGGATAATTTCTAGTGTCAACAAATTATATTTTTAATTTAAAATTTTAGTGTTTATGGTCAGAGGGTTCAAAACAAAATCATTTGCAAAAGTTATCACTCAAAAATAATTTTTAGAACAATTTTTATACTCAAAATAGCCCTAAACAAGTCTCTACCTAAAACTCAATTTTTACAGAAGCAAGTGAACAAAATAAGGACACAGTAATAAAGTTCACATTTTTCTGAATTCATAGACACCAAATTTGTATTTTTCTGAATTGTAGATCAAAAGTTATGAATTTTACAAGTTTAATCATATAATAAACCTTTTCTGGTTTTTAAATCGAAACCCTATCCACGTGGTGTGTTCTAATGGGCTGGTACCACTTCCGAAAGATCAGCTATGCTACCGTTAGATCTAACTGAAAACGCTCGGCTCAGATCTTCCAGTACCTCTTCGCACTAATTCTAATCCTAGCCTTTAGATCAAGATTGTGCGGACCAGAGCGTGTGGCCAAGAACTGGCGGCGCTGCTGGCGAGCTGCGGCGCATCGGGCGACGATGCTGCGGTGGCGCTAGGGAGTAAATGGGAGGGTGCAGGGTGTTAGCAGGGTCGCGAGGACGCGGGGGTTGCCGTGGAGGTCACGGGAGAGGGCGGGGCGCACGGGTTCGCTGGCAATCGCTCACCGGAGTTGTGCTGACCGTCGGTGTTTTGCGGACGAGGACGAAGTCGAGTACCTGGGGTTTGAGAAAGCACAAGAAGAGGATGAGGAGATGCTTCTGACAATGATGGATGCAACAGAGAAAGGCAGAGGTGAGGGGGCGGTCGGGGCTCACCGAATTTTGTCGCCGGAGTCGTGGCGGTCGTCAGTTGTTTAAAGGTGTTGACAAAATCGAGCCTACAGGGCACAAGAAGACACACGGGGAGCTTCAGCAGGTGTGTATGAGGATGGAGAGCAAGCTAGCATGAACTAGGGGCAAGGGGAGGTCGAGGTTCACCGGAATTGGCGCTGGAGCTTGTCGAGGACATCGGTGGTGCGAGCTCAATTCCGCGCAGCCTGGTGGCTCTCTGGCGATGGGGTTTGAGGGGAAAGGAGAGGAGGGATAGGGGATTAATAGGCCATGGTCAGAGGAGAGAATCACTCACTGAGTTATGCTAATTTATGCATATTAAATTCATACAAAAACGACAGGGAGGGGAACGCGGGCTCGACGCGCTGGAGACGCTGACTCTGATGTGGAGGTGGGGTCACGAGGTCAGTGAGGGGGTGCGGGCTCAGCGCGGTTGAGAAAAGGAGCAGAGGGGGAGAGAGGGAGTAGCCCGGGTGGGCTGCTGGGCGGGGTAGCAGGGTTGGGCTGGTCAGGTTTCCCTTTCTGTTTTTTCTTAAAATCTTTTTCCTTTTCTATTTCTGTTTTCTATTTCTATTCAAACTAATTTGATTCAACTCCAAATTGGTTCAAATCTGCACCAAACTTTTCAGTAGATTTTATACAAACGCCTAGTTGGTTGCTTAGTCCAACTAAGAAATTTCAAATATTTTTATAAATTAATATTCATTTAAAATTAAGTGAGGCACATTGGCTTTTATTTTAATAAAATTTGAATGTGTTTCATAAGCCCGTATAATTTTATTTAAATAAATATTTATCCTTTTATATTATTTAATAATCTTTTATTCCATTTGCTTATGGATTTTAGCCATGGTTTAAATTGTCTCTGCAATAGTTCTTATTTATTTGTCTTATAAAATTCATATATTTTTATTTTTAGCTCCAAAAATGGTGATTCCAATTTGTATAATTTTATTTCATAATTATTTATATTCTTATATCCTTTAGAATTACTTTGTTCACAATTTGGTATTGATTTTAGCAATGAGTTTATTAGCCTTGGAATACTTTCTTTTATCTTATAAAAATCATAAGTTTTTATCCATGGCTCCAAATGGAGTGAAATTAATTCCCATGGTTTTGTAATATTGGTGTTTACCAATATTGATTATTTAGGAATCTTGTTGATATATTTTTATGTGGAACTAAGCCATAGTATTGGAGTGATCTTGATGATCATTTGACTTATTAGGGTTTAGGTTTTTGGTTTAACTTTTCCAAGTGCTCAATATCAAGATACTTTCCATGCATGAATGCATTTGATCTGTTTGTTGCTTTTTCACTCAATTTTTTTTCAAGTAAGGTTTTGATGTTTCCATTTAGAAACAAAAAGTTTCTTTTCCCCCTAAATTTCAACATTTATTTCTTTTGTTTAATTATTTTTCACATTTCAAAATTTGGAAAATTTTGGGATGTGACAGAAACAGGGAGGCGCGAGCGAGAAAAAAGTCCAACATGCACACATTTCTTCTAATGAGAGGTTATCATGTGGGACCCAACAGCGTGAACAAACGGCAGATTCGTCGAGCAATGTCTAGTTCGTCAACATCCTCCAAGTTTAAATCCTAGGCAATTTGTGTTATTATAGAGTCAAGTTTTTTATACTCTAAGGCTGACATCTGGACCCGGATAAACTGATGCTGCATCTAGCACATACTTGACCCAAAAAATCAGTCCAACTATACTTTCAAAAAGAGGCTGACATGTGGGACCCATCATAGACACGTTTCCTACATAGAGAAGGCTGACATTTGGGACCCAACAACGTACCAAGGTCAAAATAGTGGTCATGGAAATTTCTATTATTATAGACTAACGCTAACATGTGGGACCCTGCAACAGATATTAAGTAACATTTAAAAAAAGGCTGATACTTGGGACCCATATAAGCTATTGCTACATCGAGCAATGTTGCCAAGGTAACATACACACGTTTCTTCCAAATGGAGGCTGACATATGGGTCCCAGCCTAGACATGACTCTTGCATAGAGGAGGCTAACATCTGGGACCTAGCAAAGGACCATGGTCAGAACAACGGAGGCGGCCGAAAAAAGTCCATCATAGAACATTTCATTTATAGAGAGGCTGCATCGAGCAACGTTTCCATGTTCGAAACAGGGAGGCGCGAGCAAGAAAAAAGTCCAACATGCAGACATTTCTTCTAATGAGATGCTGACATAAGGGACCCACCAGCCTAAATAAACGGCATATTATCTGAGCAATGGTGTCAAGTTAACACGGAGGCACGACCGAGGGAAAAAAATTCATCCTACACACGTTTCTTCTAATGAGAAGATGAAATGTGGGCCCAGCTGCGTGATTAAACTGTAAATGCATCTAGCAGTGCAATCAAGTTTGGAACAAGGTAGTGGGAGCGATGGAAAAAATTCTATGATACAAACGATTCTTCTAATAAGAGGCTGGCATGTGGGATCGAGCAGCGTGATTAACAGAAGATAGATCGAGCAACGTTATCGAGTTCAAATTAGGGAGGGATGAGCCAAGGAAAAAAATCATCATGCACATGTTTCTTCTAATGTGAGGATGACATGTGGGGCTCAGCTACGTGATTAAACTGTAGATGCATCTAGCAGTGCTATCATGTTTGGAACAGTGTAGCAGGAGCGAAGGAAAAAATTCCATCATACACACGATTCTTGTAATGGGAGGCAAGAAACTTCTGATGGCTCAAGGTAAGACTCATCGAGATGGTCACGCATCTCATCATACATTGTGTAAGGAATAATATTAATGGAAGAACTTAAGTCACAGGATCCCACATACGTAGTCCCCCTGACATTGTTATACCCTACGGGTACGTGATCTCAGCATACCAGGTCCAGCCCAAGGAAGGCCCACGGCAGATGTAAGCCGGCCCATGAAGACTTTCAGGTGGCCCAGGCCCATGACGCCTTCGGATCCTTGGAGAGCAAGACTAGAGTAGATAGGAAATTCAAAGGGGTAAAACCCTAGAACTTGTAACCGACTAGGTCTATGCCCGGGACCTGCCTAAGTCTATATAAAGGCAAGGAGGGCACGACCTAGATCTCTCGACTCATACTTTCGTATACACACCTCCACGCCAATTGCATTTGCGCACCCCTATAACCTTCGGTTCCGCCGTAATCAAGAGCAGACAAGCAGGAGTAAGGTTTTCCCTCCGGGGGCCTGAACCTGGGTAAACCTTGTGTCCCCCTGTTGCTTGTTTGCTAACCGTGCCACGATCTCCAGCATCCCCATCTTCTCCAAAACCCAAGTCCATAACAATGGACATTGATGAGATCAAACCTCGTCAATTGGCGCCGTCTGTGGGAACTGGGGGCGCTGCTTGGGCGATCGTGACAGTCCCAACACGATCGATCTACAACTCTACAGAAACGGAGAGTCATCTCCTCTTTGGCGCTTTCGACTTCACCGCCCATTCGCCGGCCACCATGAAGGACTTCGAGCCCGTAGGCGACGGACTCGAAATCCTGTTCGGGAGCTTCTGCTTCCAGGTGGGGCAAACTGGCACCCTCCGCCTCCCTGAGCGGGTGCCCCTACCATCATTCAGGCCCGCTTCATGGGCCCCACACCCCGTGCTACGCACAACATCATCAAAAGATGATTCCTACGACAGCAGCAGCTGCAACTCCGATCTGTGCGATCCGCCATCGGATGCGGGGACCTACGATTCCGTATCTGAAAGCTGCGGCAGCAGCAGACCAATCTACGAGCGCTACCAATGCGCCGCAGTCATCCAAAGCGACGTGGATCAGCAAATGCCCAACCCGCCAGAACGAAACGGTGGGAACAGAAGAAGCCAGTCCCCCCCACCCGAAGGGGAAAACAACGGCGTCCACGTCATCCGCATTAGCAAAGAAGGATGGACCCAGGTCCACGAAGCCGTGGCAGGCAACATAGTACTGCCTGTAGATCCCTCGCGGGACATGCTGATGGCCTACCACCTGCTCCTAATCGAGGAGCACAAGAAGTAGGTCAAGATGCAGGAGGTGCTTGACAAACGCAAGCAAGCAGCCTCAGAGTCCAGCGCGCGACGAGCAGTGCTCTCCGCCATGGGCATCGGCTCCAGCTCGAACGCCAACCCAGGAAACAAGCACCGCTCTCGGATGAAGAACATGGGTCCCTAGGAGCGCCGCGAATTGACGCGAACTCTCCACACATCCTTCATGGATATGGACGCGGATGGCAACGTCATCCCGAAAACTCCGCAGGCTGCGATCATGGCAGCCACTGTGTACCTCGCGGCCCACCCACCTCCGGAGGGAGACCCGAAGAGGGCCATGCACAAGTCCGCACTTACCGAACTCGGACTCGTCGGAGCTGCGCTCCACCAGGAAGCTCCCGCGGAGCCAAAGAAGAAGGCTCCGGTCAAGTTCGACCGCAGCCCAACCCCTTCATCCGAAGAAGAAGAACACGACCTTCCCCGACGGAAGAAGAGTCCACGCCGCCGCGACCGCGACTACGACGCCAGAGATGCGCTCACACAGCGCAAAATTGACAAAGCACGAGCCAAGCGCGCATGCTCGTCCGAATCCGAGATGGACGAAGACGAAGGAGAACTCTGCGGAGCCCGATGCTTCAGCAGATCTGTCCGGCGGACACGGATGCCAAGAAATTTCATGCTTCCTTCGGATACTCCAAAGTTCGATGGCACTCAAGACCCAAAGGCTTGGCTCAGTGATCACTTATCATCCGTCAAACTGCACGATGGAAACAAGGAGACTGCCATGCAATGCCTCTAGCTGCAGCTGACAGGCGCAGCCCAGATCTGGCTCAGCAGCCTATCCTCAGGGTCCATCCGAAGCTGGGATGAGCTAGCTTACAGCTTCATCCGAAACTTCAAGGGCACCAGCAAGAGGCCCACCTCAATCGAAGAGTTGCGAGCCTGCACGCAACGAACGGGCGAATCCACTCGCTCGTACATACTACGCTGGTCCAACACAAAGAACTCTGCAGCCCACATCTCCGAAGAGAGGGACCTCGACGCCTTCAGGGACGGCGTCAAGCGCCAAGACTTCAAGGAGGAACTTGGGCGCGTCAAGCCCAAAACGCTCGATCACCTCATGGACATCGCCAATAGGTGGGCTGACGGAGAAGACTCTATTCACCGAGCACAATCGGAAGACGAAGACGACTACGGTCGACGGCGAGAACGCCGTAGCAAAAGAAGATCGCGCGTCTACGACGATCGCGACAGACCCGACATGGTTGTGGCTGGCTACACCGATCGCCGCAACGATACCAACCGCAACAGCGGAGGAAACTTCCGCGATGGGGGGCGCCCAGCGCAGTCGTGGCAACTCCGCGACCGCGATAACGAACCCTCAGCATACGAAAAGCTTTCGGGTCCATGCACCATCCACTTCTACATCGAAAAGCAGGATGGCAAAAAGAAGGCAAGCCACATGCTCAAGGACTGCCGCGAGTTCCAAAAACTCAGCGAAAGCATGGTGGAGATGAGGCAGCAAGCCCCAATCCCTGCGTTCGGAAACGCACTCGCGCCAGGCGAAATAGCGCATGGAGCTCCTCCACCGCCGCCTGTTGGAGGCCCGAACCAACCAGTCGCTCCGGCACAGAACAAAGATGGGAACGGGTATCCCCCGCCGAAAGGAGCACTGATGATCCAGAAGGGATGCCCCACGAATAGGGTGCAGAAGAAAATCACCCGACAAATCAACCTGGCCGTGGCAACTCCACCCGCCATCCCTGAGTATCTCAGCGGATCGGAGTCTTGCATCACGTTCACTCGTTCGTATCACCCTTGCCAGATCCCTCGCCCAGGTCATGCTGCCCTGGTGCTGGAGGTGCAGATCGGAGGTTTCGAGATGAGTCACGTCTTCATGGACGGCGGCAGCGGCATCCACCTGATGTTCGCAAGCACTCTGGCAGCAATGCGGATCCTGCAGTGCAGCCTGGAACAGTCAGACACAACGTTCCACGACATCGTCCCAGGGAAGGGCATATTCCCCCTGGGCAAAATATGGCTCGACGTCATCTTCGTTAAGCCGGACAACTTCCGACTGGAACAGCTTGAATTCGAAGTGGTGGACTGGCCATCACAGTACCAGGCCATCCTCGGGCGTGTAGCATTCACAAGGTTCTTGGCTGTCCCACACTATGCATACCTGCTACTCAAGATGCCAGGGCCGAAGGGCGTCATCACAATCCACGGGAGCTTCACCCGATCGGACCAATGCGACAGGGATTTCAACAGAATCTCCCAGTCATTCGGCATGCAGGAGGAGCTCCTAAGGCTCCGCGAGGTGACAGACAATGGGGCACCCCAAGTCGCACGACAAAAGCACCCGACATGTCTTTCGACTCCACCGTCAACACAAAGAAGGTGCAAGTCCATCCGACGGATGCCTCCAAGACGGCGCTGATCGCCAACGACCTCAGCCCCGCATAGGAAGGCGCGCTCGTCGAATTCCTCCGTGAGCGCTGGGAAATCTCCGCCTGGTGTCCTGCGGACATGCCAGAAGTTCCCAAGGAATTTGCCGAGCACGCACTCAACGTCTTTCCAGACACCAAGCCCGTCAAGCAGTCCATCCGAAGACTGTCCGAGCCACGAGCCGAAGCTATCGGCAAGGAAATCAACAGACTACTCGCTGCAGACTTCATCAGGGAAATCAAAGAAAGCGAGTGGCTTGCAAATACAGTTATGGTCCCAAAGAAGGACACGGACATCCTGCGGATGTGCATGGATTTCACGTCGCTAAACAAGCATTGCCCAATGGACCACTTCCCTCTTCCTCGAATCGGTCAGATCATCGATTCGACTGCAGGTTGCGAGAAACTCTCCTTCCTCGACCCCTACTCAGGCTACAACCAGATTCGACCCAAGGTCGAAGATCAGGAGAAAACGGCGTTCATCACGCCGTTCGGAGTGTTCTGCTACAACACAATGCCCTTTGGGCTAAAGAACGCAGGTGCAACGTAACAGCGATCATGCATGCATGCCTCAAGGACCAGATCGGTCGCAATGTTCAAGTCTATGTCGACGACATAGTCATAAAAACCAGGGAGGCAAGGACACTTATCGACGATCTCCGCGAGACATTCAACAACCTCAATCGCTACAGGATTAAACTCAACCCCGAAAAGTGCGCCTTCGGTGTCCCATCGGGTCAGCTGCTTGGGTACTTCATCTCTCAGCGAGGGATCGAGGCGAACCCGAAGAAAATAAGAGCCATCATGTCGATGGAGAAGCCGAAAAACCTCAAGGGCGTCCAACAGCTCGCAGGACGAATCGCGGCGTTGAGCAGATTCATCAGCCGCATGGGCGAGAAGGCCCTGCCATTCTACCAGCTGCTACGCAAAGTAGATAAATTTGAGTGGACGCCCGAAGCCGACGACGCGTTCAACAGCCTCAAGCGGCTACTCTCCACCTCGCCCGTCCTAGTCACGCCAAAGTAGCACGAGCCTCTGCTGCTGTACATTGCAGCCACAAACCAGGTGGTCAGCACCGCGCTAGTGGTCGAACGACCCGAAGAAGGCAAGACCCACGGGGTCCAGTGCCCAATCTACTACCTCAGTGTGTTCATGACGGCCCGATGGCTGAGCCATTACTTCCAGGAGCACCAGGTGATGGTCGTCAACGAGGCACCCCTGAACAGCATCCTCAATAACCCAGAGGCCACAGGACGCGTGGCCCTGTGGGGCATCGAGCTGTCACCCCTGGACATCATCTACGAGAAGCGACTCGCAATCAAATCTCAAGTTCTCCCGGACTTCCTCGTACATTGGATGGAGCTGCGGCTGCCAGACACCCCAGACATGTCGCAGTCATGGAAAATGCACTTTGACGGCTCCAAGCGCGAAGCTGCAGCAGGAGCCGGGGTCATACTGACCTCCTCGTAGGGCGACCAGATGAAGTACGTCCTCCGGATGAAATCCGAGCCTCCAACAACGAGGCCGAATACGAAGCCCTCATCCATGGCATGAGGATGGCAAAGATCTGCGGCACAACGCGCCTGGTCATCTATGGTGACTCCAACCTCGTCGTCCAGCAGACGATGAATGAGTGCGACGCACACGCCAAAAACATGATCGCGTACCGCGCACTCTATAATGCACTCGAAGGAGAATTCGACGGCTGCGAGCTTCGGCACGTTGGAAGAGAAAGCAACGAGGAGGCCGATAGACTCGCCAACATCGGCTCCACCTGCGCAAAGGTGCCACCAGGTGTGTTCCTCGAACAGATCTGCGTGCCATCCATCAAGAGGAAATTCCCCAAGGGATCACCCGAAGAAGCAGAACACTCGGGGGCTACGCTACTCGAAGGACAGGAAGGACCCGAGAAGCTATACACAGAGGTCGCTATGGTCAACCTAATGCAGGTCATGGCAGTCGAAGAAACTTGGACGCGACCGTACCTCCAGTTCTTGATAAACGGAGAACTGCCTGATAGCCCGACAGATGCGCGGCGCATATCTCGTCGGTCAAAAGCCTTCACCATCATCAATGGCGAGCTGTACAAAAGCAGTATTACGGGTGTACTACAAAGGTGCGTCACCATCGGTGAAGGGAAAGCCATCCTCCAAGACATCCACGAGGGCATCTGCGGACACCATGCAGGCAGCCGCTCCCTTGTCGCCAAAGCTCTACGAGCCAGATTCTACTGGCCAACGGCCATGAGCGACGCAAAGGACATCGTCCGAAGATGCAACGGGTTCCAAAGGTTCACTGACAAACCACACGCACCTGGATCAGAGCTCAGGCCAATACCTATAGCCTGGCCCTTTGCCCAATGGGGCCTCGACATGATCGGCAAACTACCAAAGTCTTCGAAAGGGGGGCACGTTTACCTCCTGGTCGCAGTCGACAAATTCACCAAGTGGGTCGAGGCCATGCCGGTCACCAACCAAAAGGGCAAAACTGCCGTCAAGTTCTTCGAATCCATTGTCTACAGGTTCGGCGTACCGCACAGCATCATCACCGACAATGGATCGAACTTTATCTCCAAGGAATTCCAAGACTTCTGCGAAGGCCTCAGGATCAACATCACGTACGCCTTAGTGGCACACCCGCAAACGAACGGGCAAGTGGAAAAGGCCAACGGCCTAATCGGCGCTGGCATCAAGAAGCGCCTCATGAGCCCACTCGAACGAAAGGCCGGAGCCTGGACAAAAGAGCTGCCATCCGTCCTATGGAGTTTGCGTACTACGCCAAAAAGCTCCACCGGCTACACACCGTTCTTCATGGTGCACGGAGCCGAACCCGTGCTACCAGCCGAATTACGCCACCAGGCACCCCGGGTCGTCGCGTATAGCGAAGCCGAATCCACGGCTGCACTCGAAGATGCCGTGGACACACTCGACGAAGCAAGAGACGTAGAAGCAGCTCGATCAGCGGTATACCAGCAGAGTCTCCGCAACTACCACAGCCGACGGCTACGCCCAAGGTCCATCGTCAAAGGAGACCTCGTCTTGCGACTCAAGCAAGAGCGACCGAAGAAATTCGAGTCGCCATGGGAAGGACCCTACGTCATCACCGAAGTCATCCCAGGTGGCTCCTATCGCCTCAAGCACGTGGAGTCTGGAGTCGCATACTCCAACCCATTGAACATCGCACACTTGCGGCGATTCTACCCATAGCTACCTACCCCTTTTACTTTCAATAAGGCTTTTCAGCCAAGGCTATTCAGCCGAACAATGTACTTCCTCCATTACGATATAAATAAAGCTAAGTGTTCTACCCCAAAATCTTGTTCGCTACTTGCAACTTTACTTTATACTACAAACGCACTCGGGGGCTCCCCCCACCTCACGATTTCATCGACGAGGATCACACGTGTACAACTGAGTAGCTGACCACGTCAGGCAAACGAAAAGGACACGTACAAAAAAAAGCACTGCATGCTCACAGTAAACACAACCTTTATAACAAAGGGCACAACACGCCCAGTCGAACTATACAAATTTTACATCTATCTCTTTTACAGGTACTACCTATCCTGAAGAATAACTTGAGCACACTGCTCAAACAAATCTACTACCTGTTCGGCATACTGCCTTACAGCCGCATAATGCGGACGCATATCCCACTCGCCACCATCCGGCCGAAGAGGTGGCCCAGCTGCTACAATAGACAAATCTACATCTGGTCGGTGCAGCCTCACAAGGGACAAAGCAGCCTTCACTCCCGCGACGAGCTGTTTCCGCACCAACTCCTTGACATTGCTCACATTCCGAAACTTCGACAGAAGACCCGCAAGGCTGGTTGGCACGGCATCCAATGGAAACATGACATGCAACACCGAGGCAAGCGACGTCTGCACTTGACGAAGCACCCGCGAAACCTGGGGCACACGATCCTGCACCGTCGCCAGAGCCATGGCACGGTCACGATCCATCCAGAAGAAGCCACCAGCCTCCATGTCCTGTTGAGTCAAGGAATTGACCCGAACAGCGACATGCTCCTTCTCTTCCCTCGGAGCAAGGTTAGCACCTGCGAAAATTGCACAAAATAAGAGGCAAGCCCATCAGGCTCATCCGAAGAACTAAGTTGCAGCTCGAAACAAAGAACAACTTACATTGAAGCTGCTCAGACAGCCGAAGCAGTTCCGTCATCAAGTACTCCTCTCTGGCTGCACCGCGATCCGCCTTGGACTTCCAAACATCAGCGTGACCACGCACCCCAAGCAACTCTCTCTCAAGACTACGAACACGGTATCGAAGAAAAGCGAGTTGTGAAGAACCATCCACAGATGGCCGCAGTTGCGCTGCAAGCGAGGTATCAACAGGGTCAACACCCTAAGGAACCTAGAACAGCAGAAAATCAAAGGACATAAACATTCAGACATAGAAGAGCACAACTCAGCACAATTCTTTAAGCATGTCAAAGCCACTACGTGGCACAAAAATTTCGTTCCTCAACATAGTTACAGCAAAAGGAGACTACAAACTATCCTACAGCTACAACGCCTAAGACGCGGCACCCTGCGTAGCCTCGGAGCCGGATTGCCTCGCCTTGGCCTCCCCCTGCTGCCGCAGCGCATACTCAGACAGCAGATCAATGAGCTTTGGCCCATATCGCTTGCAGCGAGCAGAATAGGCAGCAAAGGCTACCTCGGATCCATCCGAGGTCGTTGGCATCCGGGAGGTGATCTGGGGAAGGTCCAGCTCCGCTAAAGCCGCCAAGGCCATCGCTACCCCGACGGACGCGCCGATGCCCTTCTGCTTGCGCTTGTACGCCGCAGGCGCTTCGGCTGACAAAGCCTCCGCCAAGGCGTCAACATCATCAAGGGCCACGCCCTTGGGGACAAGATCCTTGTAGAAGCCTCCAAGAACTTCCTTCGCCTTGGCAAGGGAGTTGACGACAGTGCTGCGACAATCTTCGACCGCTATAGTAGCATCATCTAGAGCACTCCCATGCTCCAAGGCGCCGCGGTCAAACTCGATGCCTGCGGCATCTGAGACAAAAAGAGAAGGAATGAATAAATTAACACAGAAGAAAGGCACGAAACGAAAATACAGAAGCAAAAATAAGGTACTCACCGAAACATCCTTGGCAGCAGCCATGAGCTTGCCCGCCACCTCTCTTTCACGCGCAGTCGCAGCCATGGTAAGCTTCTCTTCGCGGTCCGTAGCCTCCTGCTGCAGACGCTCCTTAGCTTCGGCTGCCTTGGCCAGCTCCAGCTCAAGGCGCTCATTCGCATCAGCGGCGTCCTCAGCCTTCTTCTCCGATTGACCAAGGCTCTTCTTGAGAGCGTCGATCTCACGGAGTGAAGTATTATGCTCTGTATTCAAATCAATCAAACATCAGAAAGCAAGACAGAATTAAAGGAAAGAAGCACCCAAAGTATACGGGTACCTTGAAGATGTTGGAGGTTGGCCTTACACACGCTCGGGGGCTCCCCCCGTGATAGACGACTTACATGATCCAACGGTGATGCTGAAGGCCCGCTGGCGAAATTCTGAGGCGCAACCACCTGCACCTCCTGTAGAGGAGGGTTTGGAGCAGCACCCCCCGAAGTTGCCACCGTCTGAGGAGGAGGAGACGCAACCTTCGATTCTCCCATCATCTCCCGAGCACCATCGCTGGAGGATTCGTGGGAGGAGTGCCTGCACACGAAATATTTAGCACAAGAACAAAAAGTCAAAAGCAGAAAGACAGCAATATAAAGGTAACTTACGAGTCCAGCGAGCTCAGGTCGAAGACAGGAGGAGTCCTTCGGGCTCTCTTCTCCCCATTCTTCTCTTCCTTCTTCTCTTCCTTCTTTTCTTCCTTCTTTTCTTCCTTCTTCCGCTTCGCTGGCGGGTGCGGCACTACAGCCCGCACAGGAATGGCAGGAATGGGAGAGGAAGAGCCTCCATGCCCGTCACTGTGACGCTCAAGGCACAGAGGGTTTCTGGGAGTCGGAGGAGTCGAGGTATCCGAACACTCGCTGGAGCTCCGCGATCGTTTGCGCGCGTGGTCCGCGCTCGACTCGTCGGCATCTTCCGCCGGAGAGCGCGTCGACGGCAGATCGGACACGGAATCCACCACGTCATTATCCGGAGCATACAGATATTTTTCAGGCAATGGCGGCACCATGCCTGGCACCTTGAAGCTGTGCAAAAAAGAAGAGACTTTGTTAGCAAACAAAGGAAAATAAATACGCAGTCGACGAAAAGCGCTACGCGCACAAATCTACACCTGTGGAACAGCCAACGCCGAAGAAAATGGCGGAGTCAGCGACTTCTTCGGGATTTTCTCTCCATCCTTGAACTTCAGCAGCGAGCGAAGGGCCCTGTCAAGATCTCCCTCGGAGATTTTCTCAGCCGAAACTCTCGTCGGATCACGGCGCCCAGAATAAAGAAACATCGGGTGCGCCCTAGCCTGGAGAGGCTGCACCCGACGCTCGAGAAACGTGCGGATAATATCCACACCATTAACTTCCTTCTCCGGAATCAACTGGAGATCCTCCACCCGACGATATAGCGCCTCTATCTCCGCCTCCTCGCCATCCAAGATCTTGTTTTTCCAAGACCTTTTCGGATCAATCTTTTGGGAGGGGTCACAAGGAACAAGACCAAAATCTTACCCAGAACTACGGAGTCGTGGATATAAAACCATCGCCTCCGCTAGTACTGGACATATTCGGACATGGAAAAGGAAAAGAAAAGCAGATTGGGCCTGAGGGAGATTATGCAACCCCCAATAGGATAAACACCATCCGAACCAGACTGCCTCTTCACGGAATAAAGTTTCTGGAAGAGGCCAAAGTGCGGATCAATGCCAAGCCAGCACTCGCAGAAAGTGATGAAACAAGCAATGTGACGAAGAGAATTGGGCGAAATATGATGCAGCTGGACGCCATAGAGAAAGAGCAGCCCACGAAGGAAGTTGTGGACTGGAAAGGAAAACCCACGCATAACGATACCCAGCGGGGGGACGAGGGATTACCTCGTTACCGGGGAGTCAGACGGCGTCCCTATCCTGCGGGATCAAGCCCCGCTCGTGAAGTTTGCGGAGGTCACTCTCCCGCGTCTCTGATCGTCGCCAACCACCGTCGGTGACACGGGTAGCGGCGGTGCCTTTCTTCCCTCCGGCGGCGCTGGTACCAACCGCAGAGGATGATTTCTTCAGTTTCCCCATCGCGTTAAGATGGCGTCGGCGGTGAGAGCGCAGAAGGGAAGACGGAAATGTGGAAGGAAATTCCAGTGCGCAGCAAAGAACTGCTAGAGCACAAGGAGGCAGTGAGAGCAAGAGAAGATGCGGTTAAAACAAACTGCAGCTTTCCCCAATGATTATAACGGTGAAGACGATGCACGATAACCGTCCATCAAGAATTCCTAATGCCAGCGGCAGATCTGGCCATACACGTGTCAGCAGCACAAAGAATCGTCGTTAACACGCCGTACACTACGCGCGGAAATCGAGGAGACTCCGTAATTATCTCCACGTCGTGCGTGACCGGTCAATTCAAGGTCAGCAAGTGGGACCCACGTTCGTCCAGTCAAGTCATCTCTGGCGCAGCAGGTGCTTGAGGTCATTGATCGTCAGCATTGATGTCATCAAAACCTATACTAGCAACAACTACAATTTCTTTGGCTTCAAAGCTAAGAGTACTCACTCGAATCTACGATTCGACTAAATACTCGGGGGCTACTCCTATTAGGAGCGCCGGACGCGCACCCGAAAGATGAATAACAACGAACTGTTTCTTCGAGTCCTACGTCGAGTCCACGACTCCACTACGGACTCGGGGGCTACTCCCATAGGGAGGATGGATCTAAGCATTCGAAATTTTTTGTGTCCTACGGACTTAACAACTGAACAATGTTTGAACTAAAGTCTCCGCTCGAGTCTACGACTCGAACAGACACTCGGGGGCTACTCCCATAGGGAGCGTTAGTCGCGCACCCTATCAAATCTTCGACTGCGATCTTTCGGATCAGCATGCAAAAACTTTTCGGCAACTCTGCCCCAACAAAACGCTAAGTGAGCAACGATCTCCTTGGCCACCCGAAACACCTCCGTGGTGACAAAAATTCGGATGCTGTGTCTGCGACACAAAGATAAGACCTACAAATATCATCTGATGGCCTGGCAACGCACACGATTGCGCTCTGTTAGTATAAACCCGTGCCAGCAGGCGCGATGAAAAAATCACGACGGACGCGTTGGGTATACCAGCTAAAAACACTGGAATTCCACTCCTGTAAGTCCTCCGCGGCCTGAGTCGAATTACGCCAGCATATGTTCAAGTTTCGAGTTGGGGGACTCGAACCTGAGGAAGATCGTGTTGTTTTGTCCTAAGACAGTTAACTAACCCTGATCCATCGGGAGAGTCAGGCACACGCATCGACAATCCCTACACACGTACTGCTAATACATGGTTGCACCCGAAGGATTGAAGAGTCCTCAGCCAAATCTATGATTCGACTGATCATTCGGGGGCTACTGACATGGTTATACCCTATGGGTACGTGATCTCAGCATACCTGGTCCAGCCCAAGGAAGGCCCACGGAAGATGCACGCCGGCCCATGAAGTCTTTCAGGTGGCCGAGGCCCATGACGCCTTCGTATCCTTGCAAAGCAAGACTAGAGTAGATAGGAAATTCAAAGGGGTAAAACCCTAAAACTTGTAACCGACTAGGTCTACGCCCAGGACCTGCCTAAGTCTATATAAAGGCCAGGAGGGCACGACCTAGATCTCTCGACTCATACTTTCGTATACACACCTCCACGCCAGATTGCATCTGTGCACCCCTGTAACACCCTCAGAATCGGACCTATGCAAGTTTGGGAAAAATTCACCAAACCCGCATAGAAACGATTCAAAGGTGCCCACCAGGCACTTTCGTGCGGGTGGAAAACGAAGTAATAACATTACACAACAGTCCTCGATGGGACCCACGGAACAGATATATATAGCAGCGACTCAAAGAGTCAAGAATACAGATATAATATACAAAGATCCAAATCACCTTGAAAACGATAGAGCGTCCAGCTACGGACAAGATGCAAATGGGGCTAAGAGCCCTGAAGAATAACCAATGGCGTCCATAACCCTGCCCAGGCCAAGCCGGAAGGGTAACCCTGCTAACGGCGTCGATCTCAAAACCTGCTTAAACAAAAAGGGGTGCCGACAAAGGGCAAAGGAAAAAGAGGAGCGTCAGTACTGAGGCCAGTACACGGCGAGGCTAGAATTCGGCGGTCCTCGCCTACAAAGGTATGGTGGACTGAGCGGCAGCGGCAGCATGCACTAAACAACCTATAGAGACTCGATACAACTGGCGGATATCAGAGAGGGATAAGAATGACCTAACCGGATCCAACCTGAAGCTATCACCAAACAAACCCATCCTGGCGTTCCCCTCGAGACCGAACGAGGAAGTCAACCGAGGTACTCACACAGTTGGCAGTTTTACTTATTTGGTTATCGTTGCAGCAATTACTAGTCAGATATAAGTAATCGTCCTGATAAAATAAGCAGTGGGCACTTTTAGTTAATCATTCCGTTATAGTGGCAACACTTACTAGTCAGATACAATTAGCATGAGATAACCCAAAACCCAGCAGTTGTTGGTACTTTTAATCAGCCATTCCGTTGTAGTTGCAATATTTACTAGTTAGGTACAATGGTCGCAGGCGACACTCCAAACAAGCAATTGTGGGCAGTATTATTAGCCATTCCATTATAGTGAAGCTGATTACTAGTCCTTATAAAGTCAAATTTATAGCAATAAACTTTAGTTTTGCTTGTCTATGATCGAGAAACTGTGCTCCAAGTCGTCCATATCCGCGGACACGGCTTTCAGAAAGTTTTACCCGGCCGGGGTGCACCAATAGCAACACACACTCGATCAACCTCGGAAAAACCAAATCAAAACCCAACGAGGCCTTCACGACAAAGCAATCACAAGATTCAGAAATATTTCAGGGGGCCACCCCTTAAGTAGAACCCGCAACGGAGTAAGCAAGCTCCGAGACGGCCTCAAGGTCTGCGTCAATGGCTGTAAGCGACTGGGAACCCGAAAGTGTGGCTGGGCTTGTCTATACCGCGTAATCACTCCGCTTCCTAAACAGTACAGTGTGCTCCTCGCACAATCGTAAATAAAGCAGTAAAGCATGGCATAAGTACAGGATAGTAATAAAACCTCAAACTAGTTTGTGGCCCCAAGAAATAAGACGGAATCAAGCTCTGGCTGAGGGGGGTCCCATATACCTCCCGGATGTGGATAGCGCGAAAAATCAAGGAACAGGAATCAAGTACTCGGGGTCTTACGGGACACAAGTGGGCGTTCGGAAACCAAATATTATCTATCACCCACCGATGCCTCTGCTTAATCACTTTTAGTTGTTAAACAGAAATTAAAGTGACGATAAGTAAAGCTAGAATCATCTCCAACAACAGCATGCGGCATTACATCAACAACTGTGGCATTTGACAACACGCAACATTACTTGAGCAAGCGACTACGACGCGCAAGTCCAACTATCTACCAAACAACAGGTAATAGGATGTGTCCAAGGCAATCTGAGGCTGCAGGGAATATCACGGGTACGGAAAACTAGAGCATCGCAACACAGATAGCAATAGATCAACAGGAGGGAAGTAAATACTATAAAAGTAAGATAGGTAGAAAGGGGGAGATGCTCGCCTAAAACCATTGTCGAAGGGTTCAACCGAAGATCGGGGCGAAGCTCACATCAACTCAACGGCCTTATCCGCGAAGAAGCAAAACACTAGAAGGAAAAACGGATGCAATATTTAATACACGGCAGAAGATCGGCATGATGCATGTATGATGCATGGCATGGCAAAGTGCGATGCAATTAGGTCAAATTAAGCGGAACCGGGGTCCCGACAATTATTATATGGTTCAAGTTGTTTAAACCCCCGCATATTAAATGTTGCTTTAACAAGGCAAGATAAGATACCGGTTCGCTACACAAGTTTAAATGAGGCCGATATGAGACTAGATTTACCCGCATATGGGCCCCATATTTATTTATTAGGTGAATCGGCAAAAGGCCCCCAAACCACAGATATGCATGCGAGATGAATGATTAATATGCCACAAGTTGTTATTATGTTATAAAATAGGGTTCGGAAAAGGGGTCACACATTGGGGTTCGGCGAACTTGGGGTTCCGGGGGTTCAGGGTTCGACAGGGTCCAGGGTTCGACGATCTGGGGTGCGGGGTTGGTCTCGAATTACGGGGTAGATCTTGTCGCATCCGGGCTCTCGGCGGACTCGGTGTCCGGGGTGAAATACTTGACGTTCTCGAGGGAGTACTCGTCGCACATGTGTTCTTCGGGTTCTCTGTCGATGATCTTGTCGTCGAGAAGAACTTGTCGGGTCCGCGGGGACGATCTTGCCGTTGCGAGGATCTTGTCGAACTCGCACCATCGAGTCGGTCTTGGCGTTTCCGGGGCAGTACTAGTCACTCCGGTGTTCGGCCTTCGGGGTTCGTCCTGTGTTCCGGCGTTCCATGAAGGAGAGCTTGGCGTTCGGGGTGATCGTGGCGTTCTCTGGGGAGGATCATATCGAGCCGTCGGGTTTGGTTCGGTCTTCGGGGTCTCGGCGAGATCGGCCTTCGGGGTCTCGGACGCCGGGATCGGGCTTCGAATCGGGGCGTCGGGTACTCGAGTCCCTGAGGGAGATCTTGGGAGACCGGGCCTGAACTTTGTTTGGCCAAAACCGAAGGATCCTGAGCACCTGGGCGGCAGCAGCAAAACGCTGGCCCTGGCGTTCAACAACGCGTGCACGAATGATCTGGCTAGCTACCCCTGTGCAAGAACAGAGCACGCACATGGACGATTAGCAAAAACACTGCCAGAGCAACACTGCACAACACCAACGCACTGGGACAGCGAGGGGGAGCTCGGCGAGCATCGGGGCGGACGGGGTTCCCGGCAGAGGCGCTTGCTCTGCCGACGAGGAGAGGAGGCCGGCAGGAGGAGGAAGGTCGACGGGGTCGAAGGCGGTGGAGGCGGCCCGGCGAGGGGATGCGGTGGCTGGCGACGGGGATGACCTCGAGGGCGGCGGCGACTGACGGGGCCGGCGAGATGGAGGGACCCGCAGGGCGGTGCTTGGGCCACGCAGCGGCGGAGGAGAGGGTCGGGGCGGAGGTGGTTGCCGGCGGCGGCGGCTCCGCGGGCTCCGCGGCGAGGACGGAGGGGAGGCGAGGGGACGCGGCGGCGGGTCGGCCGGCGCGCGGCGGCGAGGTAGGGCCTGACGCGGAGGAGAGAAGGGGAGGCGGCCCGGCGGGGTGCCGCGGCTGCCGGTGGAGGTGGAGAGGAGGGAGGCGCCGGGCGGCGGCTGGCGAGGTTGGAGCGTGCTCGGCGGCGCAGGCGAGGCGGGGGTGACGGCGGCGCTAGGGAGGGGGAGAGGCGGTGAGGGGCAGCGGCGGGGCTCGCCGGCTCCTGGGGTGCGGGTGGGGAGCGCCGGGGCCGGGGAGGGCAGCTAGCGCGGCGGCGGAGGGCTAGCGGGGGTCCTGCGTGGCGAGGCGAGGTGGGGAGGGAGAGGAGAGAGGTAGGTGGACGCGGGTGGTGGAAGAAGAACAGGGAAGGGAGATGCTCGCGCGTGGGGAAGGGGCAGGGAGTGTGGGCCAGGGGCGGGCCCCACGGGACAGGGGTGTGGGTGAGGGCGGTGTGCGTGGCGGGTGGGTTCGGCTGTGAGGGAAGAGGGGGTCGGTTGGGGGGAAGTTTTGGTGGGGTGTGGGTTGGGTAGGCCATGTGGCAGCTAGGGAGTGGTGGTGGTTTTGGGGAGGGTGAGGTGGCGCAGCGAGATAGGCCGGGGTGAGGTGGCCAAGGGAATGGGTAGAGTTTTAGGTGGGAATAGGATTTAGGTAGGGCTGGCAGGTTAGACCGTTTTAGTTTTTCCTGGGGCGGTCGATCGGGTCTATTTGGCCCGTTCGTCTGCCCCTACTGAAAATAATTGAACTTTGTATTTGTTTTAAACGGGCCGAAGCAAACCGATAGCGGCCAAAATAAAATATTCCGGCGACCCGGTTTTGGATGTTTGAATCAATAGGGGGCGTTTTAGAAAACAAAACGGGTGTTGCGAAAATAGTTTTGGCAAACAATGCATGATGATGACGATGCAATGCACAAATTCAACGCGATTTTCTAGTAGTGGTTTTGCGGGATGCCACAATTCGACACCACTAACAATGGATCTCGCCCTCGAGATCCGCCTCATGGTACCGGAAGGAGGGTCGGCGTCTGATCCTTCGCGCTTCGTGTAGATCCTCGCGACACCACTAACAATGAGGTCGTTGTTCGTGATTGTCGAGAGAACACTCCGGGAACAACATGTCGAAGGTAGAGGTATCGACAATTAAAGCCACCCCTAACTTCGATGGAAAAGGGAACCGATGCATTCTCGTCCACTTCAATGTACAAAAGCGAATAGAAAGGGTAGTCGGCATGGGGGCCAATCCAGCACGCACCCAAACTATTACTCTGCACAATCAGTCGAAAAGAGCGCAACCATCCTCGGAATCAGACTGAAGATCTCGACAAGCGAGGTTCGGAAACAAAGGGGTGTTGCAGACTCTGCATCGGATCTGGCGTAGAGGACGTCGTCGCGTCAGAAAACACCGGGAGGAACAAACAAGGAATAAAGAATGGTTCCACGGAAAACGGATTCCTCAGGCAGCTTGAACATCGGATGACAGAACACCGTTATCAGAGGAGGAAGCGAAACCCTGAAGGTACGACGGAAACCCAACCACGTGAATTCCTGGACTCAAAGAAAGAGAAGAGAGCGGATTCAAAACACGTAGGGGTAAGAGGAGAACAGCAGAGGGGTAAGGAGTAAAATCAGACCTAATCAAAACTATCCAACCGATTTTGCAAAATAGTTTTGACACTCTACTTCGGCCGTTAGCTAGGTTAACCTACAGGCTGGACTTGTGGGGTATCGCAACTGCTGAGCTCTGATACCACTCTGTAACACCCTCAGAATCGGACCTATGCAAGTTTGGGCAAAATTCACCAAACCCACATAGAAACGATTCAAAGGTGCCCACCAGGCACTTTCGTGCGGGTGGAAAACGAAGTAATAACATTACACAACAGTCCTCGATGGGACCCACGGAACAGATATATATAGCAGCGACTCAAAGAGTCAAGAATACAGATATAATATACAAAGATCCAAATCACCTTGAAAACGATAGAGCGTCCAGCTACGGACAAGATGCAAATGGGGCTAAGAGCCCTGAAGAATAACCAATGGCGTCCATAACCCTGCCCAGGCCAAGCCGGAAGGGTAACCCTGCTAACGGCGTCAATCTCAAAACCTGCTTAAACAAAAAGGGGTGCCGACAAAGGGCAAAGGAAAAAGAGGAGCGTCAGTACTGAGGCCAGTACACGGTGAGGCTAGAATTCGCGGTCCTCGCCTACAAAGGTATGGTGGACTGAGCGGCAGCGGCAGCATGCACTAAACAACCTATAGAGACTCGATACAACTGGCGGATATCAGAGAGGGATAAGAATGACCTAACCGGATCCATCCTGAAGCTATCACCAAACAAACCCATCCTGGCGTTCCCCTCGAGACCGAACGAGGAAGTCAACCGAGGTACTCACACAGTTGGCAGTTTTACTTATTTGGTTATCGTTGCAGCAATTACTAGTCAGATATAAGTAATCGTCCTGATAAAATAAGCAGTGGGCACTTTTAGTTAATCATTCCGTTATAGTGGCAACACTTACTAGTCAGATACAATTAGCATGAGATAACCCAAAACCCAGCAGTTGTTGGTACTTTTAATCAGCCATTCCGTTGTAGTTGCAATATTTACTAGTCAGGTACAATGGTCGCAAGCGACACTCCAAACAAGCAATTGTGGGCAGTATTATTAGCCATTCCATTATAGTGAAGCTGATTACTAGTCCTTATAAAGTCAAATTTATAGCAATAAACTTTAGTTTTGCTTGTCTATGATCCAGAAACTGTGCTCCAAGTCGTCCATATCCGCGGACACGGCTTTCAGAAAGTTTTACCCGGCCGGGGTGCACCAATAGCAACACACACTCGATCAACCTCGGAAAAACCAAATCAAAACCCAACGAGGCCTTCACGACAAAGCAATCACAAGATTCAGAAATATTTCAGGGGGCCACCCCTTAAGTAGAACCCGCAACGGAGTAAGCAAGCTCCGAGACGGCCTCAAGGTCTGCGTCAATGGCTGTAAGCGACTGGGAACCCGAAAGTGTGGCTGGGCTTGTCTATACCGCGTAATCACTCCGCTTCCTAAACAGTACAGTGTGCTCCTCGCACAATCGTAAATAAAGCAGTAAAGCATGGCATAAGTACAGGATAGTAATAAAACCTCAAACTAGTTTGTGGCCCCAAGAAATAAGACGGAATCAAGCTCTGGCTGAGGGGGGTCCCATATACCTCCCGGATGTGGATAGCGCGAAAAATCAAGGAACAGGAATCAAGTACTCGGGGTCTTACGGGACACAAGTGGGCGTTCGGAAACCAAATATTATCTATCACCCACCGATGCCTCTGCTTAATCACTTTTAGTTGTTAAACAGAAATTAAAGTGACGATAAGTAAAGCTAGAATCATCTCCAACAACAGCATGCGGCATTACATCAACAACTGTGGCATTTGACAACACGCAACATTACTTGAGCAAGCGACTACGACGCGCAAGTCCAACTATCTACCAAACAACAGGTAATAGGATGTGTCCAAGGCAATCTGAGGCTGCAGGGAATATCACGGGTACGGAAAACTAGAGCATCGCAACACAGATAGCAATAGATCAACAGGAGGGAAGTAAATACTATAAAAGTAAGATAGGTAGAAAGGGGGAGATGCTCGCCTAAAACCATTGTCGAAGGGTTCAACCGAAGATCGGGGCGAAGCTCACATCAACTCAACGGCCTTATCCGCGAAGAAGCAAAACACTAGAAGGAAAAACGGATGCAATATTTAATACACGGCAGAAGATCGGCATGATGCATGTATGATGCATGGCATGGCAAAGTGCGATGCAATTAGGTCAAATTAAGCGGAACCGGGGTCCCGACAATTATTATATGGTTCAAGTTGTTTAAACCCCCGCATATTAAATGTTGCTTTAACAAGGCAAGATAAGATACCGGTTCGCTACACAAGTTTAAATGAGGCCGATATGAGACTAGATTTACCCGCATATGGGCCCCATATTTATTTATTAGGTGAATCGGCAAAAGGCCCCCAAACCACAGATATGCATGCGAGATGAATGATTAATATGCCACAAGTTGTTATTATGTTATAAAATAGGGTTCGGAAAAGGGGTCACACATTGGGGTTCGGCGAACTTGGGGTTCCGGGGGTTCAGGGTTCGACAGGGTCCAGGGTTCGACGATCTGGGGTGCGGGGTTGGTCTCGAATTACGGGGTAGATCTTGTCGCATCCGGGCTCTCGGCGGACTCGGTGTCCGGGGTGAAATACTTGACGTTCTCAAGGGAGTACTCGTCGCACATGTGTTCTTCGGGTTCTCTGTCGATGATCTTGTCGTCGAGAAGAACTTGTCGGGTCCGCGGGGACGATCTTGCCGTTGCGAGGATCTTGTCGAACTCGCACCATCGAGTCGGTCTTGGCGTTTCCGGGGCAGTACTAGTCACTCCGGTGTTCGGCCTTCGGGGTTCGTCCTGTGTTCCGGCGTTCCATGAAGGAGAGCTTGGCGTTCGGGGTGATCGTGGCGTTCTCTGGGGAGGATCATATCGAGCCGTCGGGTTTGGTTCGGTCTTCGGGGTCTCGGCGAGATCGGCCTTCGGGGTCTCGGACGCCGGGATCGGGCTTCGAATCGGGGCGTCGGGTACTCGAGTCCCTGAGGGAGATCTTGGGAGACCGGGCCTGAACTTTGTTTGGCCAAAACCGAAGGATCCTGAGCACCTGGGCGGCAGCAGCAAAACGCTGGCCCTGGCGTTCAACAACGCGTGCACGAATGATCTGGCTAGCTACCCCTGTGCAAGAACAGAGCACGCACATGGACGATTAGCAAAAACACTGCCAGAGCAACACTGCACAACACCAACGCACTGGGACAGCGAGGGGGAGCTCGGCGAGCATCGGGGCGGACGGGGTTCCCGGCAGAGGCGCTTGCTCTGCCGACGAGGAGAGGAGGCCGGCAGGACGAGGAAGGTCGACGGGGTCGAAGGCGGTGGAGGCGGCCCGGCGAGGGGATGCGGTGGCTGGCGACGGGGATGACCTCGAGGGCGGCGGCGACTGACGGGGCCGGCGAGATGGAGGGACCCGCAGGGCGGTGCTTGGGCCACGCAGCGGCGGAGGAGAGGGTCGGGGCGGAGGTGGTTGCCGGCGGCGGCGGCTCCGCGGGCTCCGCGGCGAGGACGGAGGGGAGGCGAGGGGACGCGGCGGCGGGTCGGCCGGCGCGCGGCGGCGAGGTAGGGCCTGACGCGGAGGAGAGAAGGGGAGGCGGCCCGGCGGGGTGCCGCGGCTGCCGGTGGAGGTGGAGAGGAGGGAGGCGCCGGGCGGCGGCTAGCGAGGTTGGAGCGTGCTCGGCGGCGCAGGCGAGGCGGGGGTGACGGCGGCGCTAGGGAGGGGGAGAGGCGGTGAGGGGCAGCGGCGGGGCTCGCCGGCTCCTGGGGTGCGGGTGGGGAGCGCCGGGGCCGGGGAGGGCAGCTAGCGCGGCGGCGGAGGGCTAGCGGGGGTCCTGCGTGGCGAGGCGAGGTGGGGAGGGAGAGGAGAGAGGTAGGTGGACGCGGGCGGTGGAAGAAGAACAGGGAAGGGAGATGCTCGCGCGTGGGGAAGGGGCAGGGAGTGTGGGCCAGGGGCGGGCCCCACGGGACAGGGGTGTGGGTGAGGGCGGTGTGCGTGGCGGGTGGGTTCGGCTGTGAGGGAAGAGGGGGTCGGTTGGGGGGAAGTTTTGGTGGGGTGTGGGTTGGTGTAACACCCTCAGAATCGGTCCTATGCAAGTTTGGGCAAAATTCACCAAACCCGCATAGAAACGATTCAAAGGTGCCCACCAGGCACTTTCGTGCGGGTGGAAAACGAAGTAATAACATTACACAACAGTCCTCGATGGGACCCACAGAACAGATATATATATATAACAGCGACTCGAAGAGTCAAGAATACAGATATAATATACAAAGATCCAAATCACCTTGAAAACGATATAGCGTCCAGCTACGGACAAGATGCAAATGGGGCTAAGAGCCCTGAAGAATAACCAATGGCGTTCATAACCCTGCCCAGGCCAAGCCGGAAGGGTAACCCTGCTAACGGCGTCGATCTCAAAACCTGCTTAACAAAAGAGGTGCCGACAAAGGGCAAAGCAGAAAAACAAAGAAGGAGCGTCAGTACTGAGGCCAGTACACGGCGAGGCTAGAATTCGGCGGTCCTCGCCTACATAGGTATGGTGGACTGAGCGGCAGCGGCAGCATGCACTAAACAACCTATAGAGACTCGATACAACTGGCGATTATCAGAGAGGGGTAAGAATGACCTATCCGGATCCAACCTGAAGCTAACACCAAACAAACCCATCCTGGTGTTTCCCCCTCGAGACCAAACGAGGAAGTCAACCGAGGAACTCACGCAGTTGGTAGTTTTATTTATTCGGTTATCGTTGCAGCAATTACTAGTCAGGTTAAAGGTAGTCGTCCTAATAAAATAAGCAGTGGGCACTTTTAGTTAATCATTCCGTTATAGTTGCAACACTTACTAATTAGATACAATTAGCATGAGATGAACCCAAAACCCAGCAGTTGTTGGTACTTTTATTCAGCCGTTCCGTTGTAGTTGCAATACTTACTAGTCAGATACATTTGTCGCAAGCGACAACCAAACAAGCAATTGTTGGCAGTTTTAGTTAGCCATTCCGTTATAGTGAAGCTAATTACTAGTCATTATAAGTCAAATTTATAGCAGTAAACTTTAGTTATGCTTGTCTATGATCGAGAAACTGTGCTCCAAGTCGTCCATATCCGCGGACACGGCTTTCAGAAAGTTTTACCCGGCCGGGGTGCACCAATAGCAACACACACTCGATCAACCTCGGAAAAACCAAATCAAGACCCAACGAGGCTTTCACGACAAAGCAATCACAGGATTCAGAAATATTTCAGGGGGCCACCCCTTAAGTAGATCCCGCAACGGAGTAAGCAAGCTCCGAGACGGCCTCAAGGTCCTGGGTAGACGGCTGTGAACGACTGGGAACCCCAAACGGGGCTTGTCGACACCGCGGAATCGTGTCCCGATCCTAAACAGTACAGTGTGCAGTACCTCGCACAATCGTAAATAAAGCAGTAAAACATGGCATAAGTACAAGATAGTAATAAAGCCCCAAACTAGTTCGTGGCCCCAAGAAATAAGTCGGAATCAAGCTCTGGCTCAGGGGGGTCCCATATACCTCCCGGATGTGGATAGCGCGATAAATCAAGGAACAGGAATCAAGTACTCGGGGTCTTACGGGACACAAGTGGGCGTCCGGAAACCAAATATTATCTATCACCCACCGATGCCTCTGCTTATTTCAATTTTAGTTGTTAAACAGAAATTAAAGTGAACAATAAGTAAAACTATGATCATCTCCAACAACAACATGCGGCAATACATCAGCAACTGAGGCACTTGACGACACGCAACAGCACTTGAGCAAGCGACTACGACGCGCAAGTCCAACTATCTACCAAACAACAGGTAATAGGATGTGTCTGAGGCAATATAGGGCTGCACGGTATATCACAGGTTCGGAAAACTAGAGCATCGCAACACAGATAGCAATAGATCAATAGGAGGGAAGTAAATACTATAAAAGTAAGATAGGTAGAAAGGGGGAGATGCTCGCCTGAAAACATTGCCGAAAAGTTCATCCGAAGATCGGGGCGAAGCTCACATCAACTCAACGGCCTTATCCGCGAAGAAGCAAAACAATTAGGGGTCTTGGGGTTCCGGGGTTCGACCGGGTCTAGGGTTCGACGGTTCCGTTCTCGGGTATCGGGTAGGTCTTGGCGCATCCGGGTGCGTGACTTGGGGTCATGTCGACAGTCATGGCGTTCAAGGGGATGTTCTCGGTGTCCGGGGTGAAGCACTCGGCGTCCTCGAGGGAGTCCTTGTCGCCCATGTGTCCTTCGGTCCTATGTCGATGATCTTGTCGTCGAGAAGAACTTGCCGGGTCCCACGGGGTCGATCTTACCGTTGCGAGGGTCTTGGCGGGTCCGCGCTTCGGATTCCGTGAGGGAGATCATGGCGTCGGTGAGGTCGATCCTGTCGGTTCCACGGTGTTAGTTGTCGGTGTCGGACTTGGCGTCCGGGGGTTCGTCGTTCCGCTTCAGGGACGGTCTTGAGGTCGATGGAGTACTTGAATGGCTGACACCGAGTTCGATAGGGCCCTTCGGGATAATCTTCGAACCTCGATGGTTCTAGCGTCGCCCTTTTTGGCTCCATCTTGGCGTCGGCCCACGGAAGATTTGCGGTTTTGCCGTCTCCTTACCCAACAGATTAGTACCAACACACAGAACATGCACGGTTGGAGGCGGATGGCCAGGCGTCGTCGGTGTGGGTCCCACGGGGAGGTGGGTCCAGGCGGGGCCATCTGCTGCGCGCGCGTCGGGTGGTGGCGGGCGCGGTCTTGGCGAGGAGGGGGTCGCGGCAGCGGCCGGCGGAGAGGTCGCGGGAGGCACGGGGCGAGCGCGGCCTTGGGCCCTGGCGGCGGAGGGTGGCTGCTGGCGACGGAGCCGAGGGGTGGGGCCCTGGGTGAGCGGCGGCGGGGGCGGTGGATGTAGCTACCGGAGGCGGGCGCCGGCGCAGAGGCGGACGTCTGGGGGCGGCGAGGCGGTCGTCGGCCGGAGGACGCGCCGGGGCCGACGGCGACGCTGCTTGGGGGGAACGAGCCGGCGCTCGAGGGGGTTCGGTCCGGCGAGGTCGAAGCCGACGGGGACGGCGGACTTGAGGTGGGCGGCGGCGGCGTGGTGTGGTCGCGGGGTGGACGGTGGCGCGGCGAGCCGGAGGTCGCGGCGGTCGCCGGTGGAAGGGACGGAGGCGGGGAGACGCTCGGGGTTGGGAAGGCGTGGCCGGCGGCGGAGCAGCGGGGTCGGCCGCGGACGGGCTGCCGCGGCTCGCCGGCGGCGCTTGGGCGGCGGCGGACGGCGAGGTGCGGCGGAGTCGCGGTGGGCGGCGGCTGCTGCCGGGGCCTGCTAGGGGGAGGGCTAGAGGAGGAGGCGGCGATTGGAGGGGCGGCGTGGGGCGCTGCGGGCGCAGAGGGAGGAGGAAGAGAGCGCGCGCGTGTCGGGTGGAGTGTGCCTGAGAGGGAGAGAGAGGGGAGAGAGGGAGGAGAGCGGGCCAGAGGGTGGGGCCTGCAGGGGGGAGTGGGGCGTGGGACCCGGTGGCAGTGAGAGGGGACGGCGAGGCGCGTGGCCAGCGCGTGCAGAGCGCGTGCGAGCGCGTGGGCTGCGCGTGGGCGCGCGTGGCCTGCGCGTGTGGGCCGGGTGGGGTCACGCGGCCAGCTGGGGAGGGCGCGGTTGGAGGCTGCTGCGCGGGGTGGGCCCAGGGAGAGATGGGGCCACAGGGAAGAGAGAGAGGGTAGGAAGGGATAGGGTGAGGAAAGAAAGGGGAAAAAAAGGGGGAGGATTGCTTAGGTGGCGGGTGGGTAGAAAACTGGTGAGAGGGTGAGGTGGAGAGCTGTGAGCGGTGGGTAGGTTTGGTTTGGGTAGGAATAAGATTTAGGGGAGCTGTTTGGGGTGGGCCGTTTTATATTTTCTGGGGTGGTCGTGCGGGTCGGTCGGCCCGTTCGACTGCTCCGGCCAAAATAAAATAATAATTTTATTTAATTCTAAAACGCATCGTTTTGCAAAACATAGCCGACAACAAAATAATCCGGAGGCCCGGGGTTTTGCGTTAGAGCAAAGGTGGGGCGTTTAGAAAACAAAACGGCTTTGCGAAAATAGTTTTATGCAAACAATGCATGATGATGACGATGCAATGCACAAATACAACGCGATTTTCTAGTAGTGGTTTTGCGGGATGCCACAATTCGACACCACTAACAATGGATCTCGCCCTCGAGATCCGCCTCATGGTACCGGAAGGAAAGGTCGGCGATCTGCGTCTTCTCGCTTCGTGTAGATCCTCACGACACCACTAACAAGAGGTCGTTGTCCCTGTTCGTCGAGAGAACACTCCGGATAAACAACGGACGAAGTTAAAGGTAAGGCCACCTCTAACTTCAGCGGAAGGAGTAAAATTGCATCGATCCACCATTCAATGTACATAAGCGAATGATAAGAGTAGTGGTATGGTCGCGACTCCATCCCGCACTCGAAGCATTACTATGTGCACGAATAGACAGATTATGCAACCAACCCTCAGGATTCAGACTGAAGATCTCGACAAGCGAGGTTCGGATCAAAGGAGTGATGCAGACTCTGCATCGGATCTGGCATAGAGGATGCCGTCACGTCGGAAAACACCGGAAGGCACAAACAAGGAGCAAAGAATGGTAACACAGACAAGGATCACTCAGGCAGCAGGAAGACCGGATGATAGAACACTGTTGACAAAGGAGGAAGCGAAACCCTAAAGGTACGACGGAACCCAACCACGAGAAATCCTGGACTCGAAGAAAAGATAAGAGAGCAGATTTAAAACACGTCGAGGTAAGAGGAGAACAGCAGAGGGGTAAGGAGTAAAATCAGACCTAATCAGAGCTATCCAACCGATTTTGCAAAATAGTTTTTGACACGCTACTTCGGCCGTTAGCTAGGTTATCCTACAGGCTGGACTTGTGGGGTATCGCAACTGCTGAGCTCTGATACCACTCTGTAACACCCTCAGAATCGGTCCTATGCAAGTTTGGGCAAAATTCACCAAACCCGCATAGAAACGATTCAAAGGTGCCCACCAGGCACTTTCGTGCGGGTGGAAAACGAAGTAATAACATTACACAACAGTCCTCGATGGGACCCACAGAACAGATATATATATATAACAGCGACTCGAAGAGTCAAGAATACAGATATAATATACAAAGATCCAAATCACCTTGAAAACGATATAGCGTCCAGCTACGGACAAGATGCAAATGGGGCTAAGAGCCCTGAAGAATAACCAATGGCGTTCATAACCCTGCCCAGGCCAAGCCGGAAGGGTAACCCTGCTAACGGCGTCGATCTCAAAACCTGCTTAACAAAAGAGGTGCCGACAAAGGGCAAAGCAGAAAAACAAAGAAGGAGCGTCAGTACTGAGGCCAGTACACGGCGAGGCTAGAATTCGGCGGTCCTCGCCTACATAGGTATGGTGGACTGAGCGGCAGCGGCAGCATGCACTAAACAACCTATAGAGACTCGATACAACTGGCGATTATCAGAGAGGGGTAAGAATGACCTATCCGGATCCAACCTGAAGCTAACACCAAACAAACCCATCCTGGTGTTTCCCCCTCGAGACCAAACGAGGAAGTCAACCGAGGAACTCACGCAGTTGGTAGTTTTATTTATTCGGTTATCGTTGCAGCAATTACTAGTCAGGTTAAAGGTAGTCGTCCTGATAAAATAAGCAGTGGGCACTTTTAGTTAATCATTCCGTTATAGTTGCAACACTTACTAATTAGATACAATTAGCATGAGATGAACCCAAAACCCAGCAGTTGTTGGTACTTTTATTCAGCCGTTCCGTTGTAGTTGCAATACTTACTAGTCAGATACATTTGTCGCAAGCGACAACCAAACAAGCAATTGTTGGCAGTTTTAGTTAGCCATTCCGTTATAGTGAAGCTAATTACTAGTCATTATAAGTCAAATTTATAGCAGTAAACTTTAGTTATGCTTGTCTATGATCGAGAAACTGTGCTCCAAGTCGTCCATATCCGCGGACACGGCTTTCAGAAAGTTTTACCCGGCCGGGGTGCACCAATAGCAACACACACTCGATCAACCTCGGAAAAACCAAATCAAGACCCAACGAGGCTTTCACGACAAAGCAATCACAGGATTCAGAAATATTTCAGGGGGCCACCCCTTAAGTAGATCCCGCAACGGAGTAAGCAAGCTCCGAGACGGCCTCAAGGTCCTGGGTAGACGGCTGTGAACGACTGGGAACCCCAAACGGGGCTTGTCGACACCGCGGAATCGTGTCCCGATCCTAAACAGTACAGTGTGCAGTACCTCGCACAATCGTAAATAAAGCAGTAAAACATGGCATAAGTACAAGATAGTAATAAAGCCCCAAACTAGTTCGTGGCCCCAAGAAATAAGTCGGAATCAAGCTCTGGCTCAGGGGGGTCCCATATACCTCCCGGATGTGGATAGCGCGATAAATCAAGGAACAGGAATCAAGTACTCGGGGTCTTACGGGACACAAGTGGGCGTCCGGAAACCAAATATTATCTATCACCCACCGATGCCTCTGCTTATTTCAATTTTAGTTGTTAAACAGAAATTAAAGTGAACAATAAGTAAAACTATGATCATCTCCAACAACAACATGCGGCAATACATCAGCAACTGAGGCACTTGACGACACGCAACAGCACTTGAGCAAGCGACTACGACGCGCAAGTCCAACTATCTACCAAACAACAGGTAATAGGATGTGTCCGAGGCAATATAGGGCTGCACGGTATATCACAGGTTCGGAAAACTAGAGCATCGCAACACAGATAGCAATAGATCAATAGGAGGGAAGTAAATACTATAAAAGTAAGATAGGTAGAAAGGGGGAGATGCTCGCCTGAAAACATTGCCGAAAAGTTCATCCGAAGATCGGGGCGAAGCTCACATCAACTCAACGGCCTTATCCGCGAAGAAGCAAAACAATTAGGGGTCTTGGGGTTCCGGGGTTCGACAGGGTCTAGGGTTCGACGGTTCCGTTCTCGGGTATCGGGTAGGTCTTGGCGCATCCGGGTGCGTGACTTGGGGTCATGTCGACAGTCATGGCGTTCAAGGGGATGTTCTCGGTGTCCGGGGTGAAGCACTCGGCGTCCTCGAGGGAGTCCTTGTCGCCCATGTGTCCTTCGGTCCTATGTCGATGATCTTGTCGTCGAGAAGAACTTGCCGGGTCCCACGGGGTCGATCTTACCGTTGCGAGGGTCTTGGCGGGTCCGCGCTTCGGATTCCGTGAGGGAGATCATGGCGTCGGTGAGGTCGATCCTGTCGGTTCCACGGTGTTAGTTGTCGGTGTCGGACTTGGCGTCCGGGGGTTCGTCGTTCCGCTTCAGGGACGGTCTTGAGGTCGATGGAGTACTTGAATGGCTGACACCGAGTTCGATAGGGCCCTTCGGGATAATCTTCGAACCTCGATGGTTCTAGCGTCGCCCTTTTTGGCTCCATCTTGGCGTCGGCCCACGGAAGATTTGCGGTTTTGCCGTCTCCTTACCCAACAGATTAGTACCAACACACAGAACATGCACGGTTGGAGGCGGATGGCCAGGCGTCGTCGGTGTGGGTCCCACGGGGAGGTGGGTCCAGGCGGGGCCATCTGCCGCGCGCGCGTCGGGTGGTGGCGGGCGCGGTCTTGGCGAGGAGGGGGTCGCGGCAGCGGCCGGCGGAGAGGTCGCGGGAGGCACGGGGCGAGCGCGGCCTTGGGCCCTGGCGGCGGAGGGTGGCTGCTGGCGACGGAGCCGAGGGGTGGGGCCCTGGGTGAGCGGCGGCGGGGGCGGTGGATGTAGCTACCGGAGGCGGGCGCCGGCGCAGAGGCGGACGTCTGGGGGCGGCGAGGCGGTCGTCGGCCGGAGGACGCGCCGGGGCCGACGGCGACGCTGCTTGGGGGGAACGAGCCGGCGCTCGAGGGGGTTCGGTCCGGCGAGGTCGAAGCCGACGGGGACGGCGGACTTGAGGTGGGCGGCGGCGGCGTGGTGTGGTCGCGGGGTGGACGGTGGCGCGGCGAGCCGAAGGTCGCGGCGGTCGCCGGTGGAAGGGACGGAGGCGGGGAGACGCTCGGGGTTGGGAAGGAGTGGCCGGCGGCGGAGCAGCGGGGTCGGCCGCGGACGGGCTGCCGCGGCTCGCCGGCGGCGCTTGGGCGGCGGCGGACGGCGAGGTGCGGCGGAGTCGCGGTGGGCGGCGGCTGCTGCCGGGGCCTGCTAGGGGGAGGGCTAGAGGAGGAGGCGGCGATTGGAGGGGCGGCGTGGGGCGCTGCGGGCGCAGAGGGAGGAGGAAGAGAGCGCGCGTGTGTCGGGTGGAGTGTGCCTGAGAGGGAGAGAGAGGGGAGAGAGGGAGGAGAGCGGGCCAGAGGGTGGGGCCTGCAGGGGGGAGTGGGGCGTGGGACCCGGTGGCAGTGAGAGGGGACGGCGAGGCGCGTGGCCAGCGCGTGCAGAGCGCGTGCGAGCGCGTGGGCTGCGCGTGGGCGCGCGTGGCCTGCGCGTGTGGGCCGGGTGGGGCCACGCGGCCAGCTGGGGAGGGCGCGGTTGGAGGCTGCTGCGCGGGGTGGGCCCAGGGAGAGATGGGGCCACAGGGAAGAGAGAGAGGGTAGGAAGGGATAGGGTGAGGAAAGAAAGGGGAAAAAAAGGGGGAGGATTGCTTAGGTGGCGGGTGGGTAGAAAACTGGTGAGAGGGTGAGGTGGAGAGCTGTGAGCGGTGGGTAGGTTTGGTTTGGGTAGGAATAAGATTTAGGGGAGCTGTTTGGGGTGGGCCGTTTTATATTTTCTGGGGTGGTCGTGCGGGTCGGTCGGCCCGTTCGACTGCTCCGGCCAAAATAAAATAATAATTTTATTTAATTCTAAAACGCATCGTTTTGCAAAACATAGCCGACAACAAAATAATCCGGAGGCCCGGGGTTTTGCGTTAGAGCAAAGGTGGGGCGTTTAGAAAACAAAACGGCTTTGCGAAAATAGTTTTATGCAAACAATGCATGATGATGACGATGCAATGCACAAATACAACGCGATTTTCTAGTAGTGGTTTTGCGGGATGCCACAGTTGGGTAGGCCATGTGGCAGCTAGGGAGTGGTGGTGGTTTTGGGGAGGGTGAGGTGGCGCAGCGAGATAGGCCGGGGTGAGGTGGCCAAGGGAATGGGTAGAGTTTTAGGTGGGAATAGGATTTAGGTAGGGCTGGCAGGTTAGACCGTTTTAGTTTTTCCTGGGGCGGTCGATCGGGTCTATTTGGCCCGTTCGTCTGCCCCTACTGAAAATAATTGAACTTTGTATTTGTTTTAAACGGGCCGAAGCAAACCGATAGCGGCCAAAATAAAATATTCCGGCGACCCGGTTTTGGATGTTTGAATCAATAGGGGGCGTTTTAGAAAACAAAACGGGTGTTGCGAAAATAGTTTTGGCAAACAATGCATGATGATGACGATGCAATGCACAAATTCAACGCGATTTTCTAGTAGTGGTTTTGCGGGATGCCACAACCCCTGTAACCTTCGGTTCCGCCGTAATCAAGAGCAGACAAGCAGGAGTAGGGTTTTCCCTCCGGGGGCCTGAACCTGGGTAAACCTTGTATCCCCGTGTTTCTTGTTTGCTAACCGTGCCACGATCTCCAGCATCCCCATCTTCTCCAAAACCCAAGTCCATAACAATGGGCATTGATGAGATCAAACCTCGTCACCCCCTAAACAAAAAGGACTTTTCTATTGACTTCTATTTGTACCATCGAACATGCTTTCTATCGTATCAGAGGATGTTTGATCTTCTAACAATTGTCTAACATGCTTTCTATCGTATCAAAGGATATCCTTTGTCTAACAATTGAAATGCTACTTTCCTAGTCTATGTATTGCTACTTCATACATATCATAATTGCATCATCATTATATCATGCTCATTTCACCCATGCCATATTTTATTTGAGCATCATATTTAAACAATTATGTTTGGTTCTTCCCCTCTTATTGCATTTGTATTGCATATTATTATTATTGCTTCTTGATAGATTGTATTTTCTTATTGATATCCTTTAGTTGATTTTTGATATATGTTAAATGCCCAAATTGAGTTGGGGGAATTATCTTTTATTTTCTTTCTATCCTACCTTGTTGGTCATAATGTTGGCCATATAATCATCTTGTAATTCTATCTCATGGGAACCACATGGGACAAGTAGGTTCTCCTATTTTTTAACTTGGATTCAAATCAATCCCATTTGAATTGTATGGAACTATCTTTAATTCTTGGTATCATCGTCCTCTTTACTATTTATTCTTGTGATCCCTAATTTTCTCCTAATTCTAAATTCTATTATATATTCCTCTTGTGTTGATTTCTCTCCTAATTCTCCCACATGATGGACATAGGGGTTCTTATTTAATTTGGAGTGGTTTTAACTCATGCCTTTTTGTCCTTGTGTGAATCCCATCCATACATGTTTAATATTCTAATTTTAATGTTTGGGCACTCCCTTAACCTCTCTTGTAAGTGTGCATTTACCTTTAATTCAAATCCTATAGTCACTTGCAATCTAGCTTCTATCCTATCCCATAAAATTCAGGAACAACTTCTCTGGTGTCCTTCCTTTTATTTCATTTCGGGTCTTGTTTTCTATTTGAAGCTATGTTCTTGATCATCTATCCTATCCATCTCTTTTGCCCTAAAAAGTTTTAGTGAGGAAAAGAGGCGAAGAGAAGCAAAAATCAGGAAGAAAATAGAATAAAGAGAGCAACTGGCCAAGCATCAAAGCCTAGTAGCCTGGCCCATCCCGGTTTCCTCCACGATTCCCACATCCCTTCTTGTCTTCTTCCTCTGTCTGTACAGCATGCAGCACATCGGGAGGTTCCACGTCGGCACTTGGGCGATGGGACGGCTGAGACGAGTAATGCCTCTCATTAAAACCCCTGTGACCCTAGACACCTAACCCTATCTCCCCTTCCTCTATCCCCAATCGCGTTGTCGTCGCCCTCCTTCTCTTCCCACAGCACGCCTAGCGTCCTTTCTCATGACCTCTCTGCCATGCTCGACCTACTCGAGTTTTGCCGCCGGGTTTCCAACAAGTCGGCGTCTGGATCACCACGTGCCTAGCTAGGCTTGGGAAACGTTCCGCTATGACATCCTCTTCGTCCCTATCAAGGATTGCAAGCTGGATCCGTCTGGGTCAGCACCATCGAGCTCATCATCATCAGCGTGATGTTGTCGTTTACATCCTCGTCCACGTTGCGAGAGTTCAGCGACAAGGCCAGTCATTTTCATCTTCGTGTTCGCGGTGAGACTCGTTGTTAATCCCCGCTCTTCCCCATCGTCGTCTGTGCATCTTTGTCGTTCACTACTAGGAAAACGGCTATAGGTAATCAGCACATTCGTGGCTCACATGGTTGAAGTGCCCCACGGCTAAAACATGCGTGGCTCACCTGTGGGCAGTGCCCTACTAGTAACTAGAATAACCGTGGCGCACATGACTATAGTGCGCCACAGATGTGTGTGGGCCAGGGGCCTGTTGGCCGCACGCCAAACATCTGTAGCGCACAAGGGTCATGTGCGCCACGGTTGTTAGTCTCATCTGTGGCGCACATGGGGGGGTGCGCTACGCCTAAGCACACTGTTGTTCTGCTCGTGTTCGTGCCCTGCTTTTCTTATATGGGCCTTCACGTGGGTGGCCTTTGGGCCTCCGCGGTAGTACCACCTTATGCACTTTCGGTTCATCCTAGCTTATTGCTTAGAGTATAGTGTCTGAGGTATTATATTTACTCACCATGATCACTTCATCTTTGAACATTTCTAGTTCTAGAATCTCTTCTACTATCCCAATGTTTTGTTTATGATTCCCGGATCCTTAGTTAACCTTCCTATTTTTTTATTCTTTTCACTTTTACTCTCTATCACTTTAGTTGTTATTGTTTCTTCCTCAACTAGCATTTCCTTTTGCATTTATAAGTATGTATCCTCATGGCTAGTTTGAGGGGGTTTCTCCTCTTTACGTAGTGAATAACGCTTCCAATCCTTTGGGATCTACAGATAGTTGGCATAGGATTTAATAATATGAACAATTATATGGTGGTCAAGATAAAAGCTCCCAAGAAATTTCCCTACCCTACCGGAGGCTATAAATCTTCTTAAGTAAATCGTACTCTATGGGATTTTCTTTATTAAACTTGGACTCACTGTAATATTTCTCTATCCTATACACCGTGTCTAATAAATTCTAGGCTCAATCAACACTAAATTCGGTGAAAGACCCATTAGTAAGTGAGTCGAGGTCATACCTATTATCCTCACTCAAACCTGCGTAGAAGGTGTGTATCACCAACCAAGGTAGTAAATTATGATGGGGCAGTGGTCAAGCAGCCGCGAAAACTTTTGTTTCCTTCATGCAAGCTTTCTTTAGGTTTTCCTTTAAAATGTGTGATCATGCATCTTGATCCAAGACTTTTGTCGTGGGAAAGAAATCTGCTAAAAACAAGGACGCAAGGTTCCCCCAGGAATTCGTTATCTTTGTAGAACTTTGAATGTACCAAGAATGGGCCTCATCAATAAGAGTTTGAACAAAAAGAACAAATTTAACCTCATCCTCGATTTGTATATTAAGGTTGAAAGTCCCACAAATATCTTCAAAAAACCCTACAAGCTCGTACGGATCCTTTATACCATATCCTGCAAATCTATTTGAATACAAAAGATCTAAAATCATGGGCTTAATATCATACCCTTTCGGGTTATTGGATTTTAAATAAGTGTCCATGGGCGGACCGGACTTCCTTATAGCCTCTAGATGAATTAAATGTGTTTGTACTCTCCCATGATGTATTACCTGAAACTAGTAAGCAAATTTAGTAAAACAATTAGTAAAATAAGAAACTAAGAACAAAGACCAAAATCTCTTAGCTCCCCAGCAACGGCGCCAGAAAATAGCTTGATGACTGCATGTGCACAGATCAATTGTAGCTAGTTTCGAAGTAAAGATATCGAACCCACAAAGAGCTATTGGCAAAGGTATTTATGCCCATCGTCACTATGTACCAAAGGATACTTCTAAGTTTCCTTTGATCTCAAGAAAAGTGTTTTTGAAAGATTTTTGGTTGTGTGCAGAAAAATAATTTAAAATGATTAAAAGAAAGCAAGGAACAAGATTGTATTAAAGCATGGTGGAATGCAATAGGTCTAAAACATTCTCGGGGATGTAGGATACTCATATAGAATGGTGTTGTCATTATTAATAATTTAAGATAACATACTTCTTGTGTCATGAAATATGTGGAGAGAGCTCCATAATAAGATGTTCACTACAAGGCTGGTAGGAAGCCACTTTGTTGAGCCAAGAGTGAAGTCACATCTAAATAAACACTGCGATGCGTGAGAGCAATCACCCATACAGACCACCGCAATTAAGGGTTTCCCCATGGATATCGTAATTAGCTTCGGGAGTCCCTCTTTATTCCCCCTTTGGCCGTGTAGTTCACGAGTCGGCGCCAAACTATCACGGGGCCATTCCGGGTATGATCCCAAAGCACGTCCAAAGGGTTTCTCCCTCCCTTTTGTCCCGGGGGCAAATAGTATGTGGTCGAATTTCACATACCATCTAAAGAGAGAGATCAAACACAAATCATAAATAAATCATAGACCAGCAAGTCATATGGACACAGGAATAGATCATCTTTATTGACATAGTGTCAGGATTTCTCCATCACCCTAAGAACAAAGGAAATACTCACACATGGAAGCAATCAACAAAATCATCATAATCAAATGGATGCATGAAAGTACTGAAATAGATCTAGTGCAAACCACAATTGGATTTGGAATTACAACAAGATCTAATGGATGAAGGATAGAGGTAATGGTGGTGATGTAGATGCAGTGGTTGATAATGAAGGGGATGATGATGCCTTGTCCTCCAATGATTTGTGGATCAGCAGGGATTTCTCCCCAGCCAAGTTCCTGCTTCAGATCCCTTTCAGATGTCGTTTTTCGTGGTTTCTGGTGGTTGTGAATGTTGGATCCTTCTGCCGCCTTTGCTACGGGAAAGTATTTTGACTAGTCGGTCCCGATGGCATGGGCGGACGATAAGGGCCGTCCCCGCCCGTACCGCAGGTCATTACCATGCCTCTCCTCAATTGGTATTTTCCCAGGGGCAAAGGTAAATCCATAAAATGACTTTAACCACTTAAAAATATCATATTATAGTGAAATATGACAGCTCTACTTTATATGTTCACAATAGACTTAATGAATTTGGAACCTATTGAAATAAAGACAAAAAGGTGTGCACCAGCGCCATGAAATACAAAGATCCCTACTCTATTTATGCAAAAATAATAGGCAAAAATGCTTAAATTTTGGACTCATCAATTGGCACACCAGATGTCGCATCTCGCTAACGCGGACATCGATGATGTTGGGCACCCCCTATTTTTTGGTAGTGGGAACAAAGGCGTTCCGGCCTCAAAGTCATCGTAAAAACCTGCTGATATTGGCACAAAGCACACACAAAGAACACACGATCATTTTTTACCCAGGTTCGGGCCGCCCTCTGGCTAACAACCCTACATCCTGATTGGGTGGATTATCTAGGGTGGATAGATGTACAAAATGATGATCTCGATGGTTCCGGGATCTGCTTTCTCTCTAGCTTCTACACTTCACAGGCTTCCTCTTCCTCACTTATCTTACTTTTTCCTCTCCTCTCACTCTCCGGCATGGAGATGGATCTCAGCTCTCTCCCTCACAGCTACTCGCAGTGTGTACGAGTCTCTCTAGCTATCTGGTCATCCAACAAAACTCTCCTCTCTTCTATAGCACCCTGGGTAAAAATCACTACTAGAAAATCGTTGTTGATTTTATTATGTGCATCATCATGCATATTTTGCCTGACAATATTTTCACGAAAACCATATTTTGTTTTCTACATTATATCATCTCTTTTATTCAGGTTATACTTCTTGATATTTTAATAGTGAGAATCTATTTACAAAATGTTTTCTAAATATATATATAAAAGGAAAACAAACACTATTTTAAATAAATAATAATAATAATAACTAAAACCTAAAACCGTCCAGGCCCAAAAGGCCCAGCCGGCAGACCAAACCCTAACCCTAATCTGACCTACCCTAGCTACCCCAACAACCCACCTCATCGCCACCTACTCCAACCCCATCCGCCACCACCCCTCTCTTAGCGGGAGAGCACATACACACACACGCACGCAGTGCACACAACACACCGAACCTCCCAACCCTGATCGATCCCCAACCAAACCCACTCCCCACCCTTGGTCAACTGTCAGCATGGCCCCACCCACTCGCACCACGCACGACAGCAATCCCCATGATCCCCATCCTCTCGACCCCGCTCCCTTCGTCCCGGTCGCCAGGAACCACCGCCACCATTGATCCCCGACATGTTGTCACTGGTGCGCCTCATCTCTCCGTCGCTCGCTCCTCGTCGAACCTCCTTCCTCCTGTCGCCTCTCCCCTCCCTTCTTCTTGGCCGCGTGCGCAGCTGCCGCCAGGAGCGCGTCCGGTGCCTCATGAGCTCCCTCGTCGCCGCTGCTTCTGCACCGCCCCTGAGCGCCACCACGGAACCCCGCCATCAGGCCTCGTCCTTCCCGGCAGCGCCGCCAACCACCATTCGAGCCTGCCGCTGCCAGTTACCCTGCACGCGCGCCTCCGCAAGCGCCCACGCCTCCTCGCCGTGGCCGGCCGTCGTTGCCGCCATCCTCCATTCCGTCGCCCGCAGAACCTGGTGTCGCCCTCCCTCCGTGAGCGCTGCCGCCCCAGGAACGCCACGGAGCTCCCCCGTCTGCCGCAATGTTGGAGGCCGCCTCACCCTGTCGTTGTCGAGCACTTACCTAACATCCCCTTTTTGTTCGCAGGCTGTCTCCAAGATCGTCAAGGCCTCACTCATGTTGCTACTGCACGTGTTGTTCATTGACTTTGATTCTAGCGCCTGTAGTGGTTGTTTCCATCCTGAAGTGATGCCTAAAATTCTCATCTATGGCCGCAAGTGTACTTTTTGTTCATATACTTGTGTGTTGTCAGGTTCCGACGCCTAATTTTGCCTGAGTGCACCCTGTTGAACGCCAAGGCCATCGTGTTGTTGCCATGTTCTTCGATTCCGACACCTCGTCAAGACTGATCCTAGATGCGAAGACCGATCCCGGCAACCCGAACCACATCGAACCAAGATCGCCGAGACCCCTCAATGTGTGACCCCTATCTGAGAGCCCTATTTTATAAATGCCATATATACCTATTGCATATCATTGTACATGCTTGCATACATATTTGTGGATGTTTGGGGTCTTTTGTTGATTCACCTTATAATTAATATGGAGACCATATGTGGGCGAATCTAGTCTACTATTGCTCCCATTTAAATTTGTGCATCGAACCGGAGAAATATTCTGCCTTGGTAAGACAACATTTAAATTGCTGGGTATCTAAATGAACCTAATAATTAATTGTCGGGACCCCGGTTCCGCTTAATATTGACTAATTGCATCGCATCTTTGCCATGTCATACATCATACATGCATCATGCCCGTTCTTTTGCCGTAGTATTAAATAGTCCATCCGGTGTTTCTTATATTGCTTTGATTCTTCACGAATTAGGCCGATGAGTTGATGCGAGTGTCGACCTAATCTTCGGATGAACCTTCGTCAATGTTTTTCAGGCGAGCATCCCCCTTTTTGCCTATTTTACATTTATAGTCTTTATTTCCTGATGTTGATCTATTGCTATCTGTGTTGCGATGCTATAGATTCCGTACCCCGTTGTACTTCCTTGCAGCCCTTATATTGCCATAGACACATCCTATTACCTGTTGTTTGGTAGATAGTCGGTCTTGCGAGTCGTAGTTGCTTGCGCAAGTGATGTGTTGCGCCGTCGATCTTTCACGGTTGTTGGAGTAATGCCGCATGTTTAATGTTGGAGATGATCATGGCTATAATTACTGTTTAATAACTAAAATTGAAGTAGGTAAATAATGAAGAGGCACAGGTGGCCAATAGATGTTATTTTGTTTTTAAGCGTCCACTTGTGTCCCGTAGGACCCCGAGTACTTGATACCTGTTCTTTGAATATTCGCACAATCCGCATGTGGGACCATGAATCCCCCTAGCCAGAGCTTGAGTCATATATTATGTCTTGGGGCCACAAACTAGTTTGGGGCGTTATTACTATCCTGTACTTATGCCAAGTTTTACTGCTTTATTTACGATTGCGCGTGGAGCACCTGTACTGTTTAGGAACCCCGTGCTACGTTTCGCTGTATCGACAAGCCCAGTCACACTTTCGGGTTCCCAGACGTTTACAGTCGTCGCTACACACCTTGGGTCCGTATCAGAGATGGCCGACTTCGTTGTGGGTAGCTTAGTGGGGTGGCCCCCTGAAATTTATATGAATCTTGCAATTGCTCTGTCGTGATGCCTCGTTGGGTTTTCATTTGGTTTTTCCCGAGGTTGATCGTGCCTGTTTTGCTATTTGTGCCTCCCTGCAGGGTAAAACTTTCTGAAAGTCGTGTCCACGGTTATGGACGACTTCGAGCACAGTATCTCGATCATAAACAACTATAACTAAAGTAGTGCTATAAATTTGACTTTACAATGACTAGTAATCAGCTTCACTATAATGGAATGGCTAAATCGAAGTGCCAATAACTGCTGGTTTGGGTTGTCACCTGTTACCATTGTATTTGACTAGTAAGTATTGCAACTACAACATAATGGCTAAATAAAAGAACCAACAACTGTTGGGATGCCCCATGCTATATGTATCTGACTAGTAAGTACTACAACTACAACGGAATGGTTAACTAAAACTGCCCACTGTTTATTATATCAGGATGACTCATGCTATCTATATCTGACTAGTAATTGCCGCAACTATAACGGAATGAATAAAACTGCCAACTGTGTGAGTTCCTTGGTTGACTTCCTCGTTTGGTCTCGAGAGGGAAATACCAGGATGGGTATGCTTGGTGATAGTTTCAGGTTGGATCCGAATAAGTCTTTCTTATCCCTATCTGATAGTCGCCAGTTGTATTGAGTATCTATAGGTTGTTTAGTGCATGATGTGATGCCGCTTCAGTCCACCATACCTATGTAGGCGAGGACAGCCGAATTCTAGTCTTCCCGTGTACTGGCCTCAGTACTGACCGCTCTCTTTTTCCTTTGCCCTTTGTCGGCACCCCTTTTGTTTAAGCAGGTTTTGAGATCAAGTTGTTAGCAGGGTTACCCTTCCGGCTTGGCCTGGGAAGGGTTATGGACGCCATTGGTTATTCTTCAGGGCTCTTAGCTCAATTTGCATCTTGTCTGTACTCGGAGGCTATATCGTTTTAAAGGTGATTTGGATCTTTTTATTGTATACCTATATTCTTGACTCTTTGAGTCGTTGTTGTATATATCTGTTCTGTGGTTTCCATCGTGGACTATTGTGTAATGGTATTACTTCGTTTTCCACCTGCACGAAAGTGCCTGGTGGGCACCTTTGAATCGTTTCCATGCGGGTTTGGCGAGGATCGCTGAAACTTGCATAGGGCCGATTCCGAGGGTGTTACAGAGTGGTATCAGAGCTCAGCAGTTACGATACCACATTGTTCCAGCTTGTAGGATAACCTAGCTAACGGACGTTGTAGATCAAAACTATTTTGCCAAGTCGGTTGGATAGATCTGATTAGGTATGATTTTACGCCTTGCCCCTCTGCTTTTCTCCTCTTACCTTTGCGTGTTTTGAATCTGCTCTCTTATCTTTTTTTTGAGTCCAGGAATTCTCGTGGTTGGGTTTCCGTCGTACGTTTAGGGTTTCACTTCCTCCTTTTGTAACGGTGCTTTGACATCCGACCTTCACGCTATCTGATGAATCTTTCATCTGTTGTACCTTTTAGTGGACCCAATATTCACTAAAAAATTTCTTTCTATCCTCCGGTGTTTTCCGATACGACGAAGTCATCTATATCAGATCTGATGTGAATTTCAATCCCTCCTTTGTTTCCAAACCTCGCTTGTCAAGATCTTCAGTCTAAATTCCGAGAGTTGGTTGCATAATTTTACCATTCATGTGAAGAGTAATGCTTTGGGTGCGCGATGGACTGATCACCATCCGACTACTCTTATCATTCGCTCTTTTGCATTGAATTGGTGGATAAAGCAATTTTACTCCTTCCATGGAAGTTAGAGGTGGCCTTATCTTTTGATACCTCTACCTTCGTCCTTTGTTTCTCCGGAGTGTTCTCTCGATGAATGTGAGCACCGACCCTTGTTGGTGGTGTCGCGGATTTCAAGACAGAGAAGAACCCTTGTTAGTGGTGTCGCGAGGACCTACGCAAAGCAAGAAGATTCAGATCGTCGGCCTTCTTTCCTGTACCATGAGGCGGATCTCGCGGGCGAGATCCATTGTTAGTGGTGTCGAATTGTAGCACCTCGGGTAAAAATCACTACTAGAAAATCGCCGTTGATTTTATTATGTGCATCATCATGCATATCTTTCCTGGCAATATTTTCACGAAAACCATATTTTGTTTTCTACATTATATCCTCTCTTTTATTCAAGTGATACTTCTTGATATTTTAATCGTGAGAATCTATTTACAAAATGTTTTATAAATATATATATATATAAGGAAAACAAACACTATTTTAAATTAATAATAATAATAAAAACTAAAACCTAAAACCGGCCAGGCCCAAAAGGCCCAGCCGGTAGACCAAACCCTAATCCTAATCTGACCTACCCTAGCTACCCCAACAACCCACCCCATCGCCACCTACTCAAACCCTTGCCGCCGCCACCCCTCTCTCAGCGGGAGAGCACATACACACACACGCACGCAGTGCACACAACACACCGAACCACCCACACCCTGACCGATCCCCAACCAAACCCACTCCCCACACTTAGTCACCTGCCAGCGTGGCCCCACCCACTCGCCCCACGCACGCCAGCAATCCCCATGATCCCCATCCTCTCGACCCCGCTCCCTTCGTCTCGGCCGCCAGGAACCACCGCCACCATCGATCCCCGACCTGTTGTCACTGGTGCGCCTCATCTCTCCGTTTGCTCGATCCTTGTCGAACCGCCTTTCTCCGGTCGCCTCTCCCCTCCCTTCTGCCTTTGTGCGTGTGCTGTCGCCGCCAGGGGCCCGTCCGCCGCCTCATAAGCTCCCTCCTCGCCGCTGCTTCTGCATCGCCCTCGAGCGCCACCGCGGAACCCCGCCGTCAGGCCTTGTCATTCCCGGCAGTGCCACCAACCACCGTTCGAGCCTGCCACTGCCAGTTGCCCTGCACACGTGCCTCCTCAAGCGCCTGCGCCTCCTCGCCGTGGCCGGCCGTCGTTGCCGCCCTCCTCCAGTCTGTCGCCCGCAGAGCCTGGTGTCGCCCTCCCTCTATGAGCGCCGCCGCCCCAGGAACGCCACGAAGCTCCCCCGTCTGCCGCAATGTTGGAGGCCGCCTCACCCCGTCGTCATCGAGTGCTTACCTGACATCCCCTTTTGGTTCGTAGGCTGTCTCCAAGATCGTCAAGGCCTCACTCATGTTGCTACTGCACGTGTTGTGCATTGACTTTGATTCTAGCGCCTGTAGTGGTTGTATCCATCTTGAAGTGATGCCTAAAATTCTCATCTGTGGCTACAAGTGTACTTTTTGTTCATATACTTGTGTGTTGTCATGTTCCGACGCCTAATTCTGCCTGAGTGCACCCTGTTGAACGCCAAGGCCATCGTGTTGTTGCCATGTTCTTCAATTCCGACACCTCGGCAAGATATCCTTCTCGGTACAAAAGACCACAAGTATGACGACAGAGACCCCAAGTTTTCCGAAGACCGATCTCGCCGAGATCCCGAAGCCCCGGATCCGAAGACCGATCCTAGATGCGAAGACCGATCCCGGCGACTCGAACCACATCGAACCAAGATCTCCGAGACCCCTCAATGTGTGACCCCTATCTGAGAGCCCTATTTTATAAATGCCATATATACCTATTGCATATCATTGTACATGCTTGCATACATATTTGCGGGTGTTTGGGGGGGCTTATGTCGATTCACCTTATAATTAAATATGGAGACCATATGTGGAAGAATCTAGTCTAATATTGGTCCCATTTAAATTTGTGCATCAAACCGGTGAAATATTCTGCCTTGATAAGACAACATTTAAATTAATGGGTATCTAAACAACATGAACCTAATAATTAAATTTTGGGACCCCGGTTCCGCTTAATATTGACTAATTGCATCGCATCTTTGCCATGTCATACATCATACATGCATCATGCCCGTTCTTTTGCCGTAGTATTAAATAGTGCATCCGGTGTTTCTTATATTGCTTTGCTTCTTCACGAATTAGGCCGATGAGTTGATGCGAGTGTCGACCTAATATTCGGATGAACCTTCGTCAATGTTTTTCAGGCGAGCATCCCCCCTTTTTGCCTATTTTACATTTATAGTCTTTATTTCCTCATGTTGATCTATTTCTATCTGTGTTGCGATGCTATAGATTCTGTACCCCGTTGTACTTCCCTGCTGCCCTTATATTGCCATGGACACATCCTATTACCTGTTGTTTGGTAGATAGTCGGTCTTGTGAGTCGCAGTTGCTTGCGCAGGTAATGTGTCGCGCCATCGATCTTTCACAGTTGTTGGAGTAATGCCGCATGTTTAATGTTGGAGATGATTATATCTTTAATTACTATTTAATAACTAAAATTGAAGTAGGTAAATAATGCAGAGGCACAGGTGGGCAATAGATATTATTTGGTTTTTAACCGTCCACTTGTGTCCCATAGGACCCCGAGTACTTGATACCTGTTCTTTGAATATTTGCACTATCCGCATGTGGGACCATGAATCCCCCTAGCCAGATCTTGAGTCATGTATTATTTCTTGGGGCCACAAACTAGTTTGGGGCTTTATTACTATCCTGTACGTATGCCCTGTTTTACTGCTTTTTTATGATTGCAGGTGCAGCGCCTGTACTGTTTAGGAACCCCGTGCCAAGTTTTCGCTGTATCGACAAGCCCATTCACACTTTCAACTTCCCAGTCATTTATAGCCGTTGCCACACACCATGGGTCTGTATCGGAGACGGCCAACTTCGTTGCGGGTAGCTTAGTGGGGTGGCCCCCTCAAATTTATATGAATCTTGCAATTGCTCTGTCGTGATGCCTCGTTGGGTTTTCATTTGGTTTTTCCCGAGGTTCATCGTGCGTGTGTTGCTATTTGTGCCCCCCTGCAGGGTAAAACTTTTTGAAAGCCGTGTCCACAGTTATGGACGACTTGGAGCACAGTATCTCGATCATAGACAACTATAACTAAAGTAGTGCTATAAATTTGACTTTACAATGACTAGTAATCAGCTTCACTATAATGGAATGGCTAAATCAAAGTGCCAATAACTGTTGGGTTGGGTTGTCACCTGTTACCATTGTATCTGACTAGTAAGTATTGCAACTACAACAGAATGGCTAAATAAAAGTACCAACAACTGCTGGGTTTTGAGATGCCTCATGCTATATGTATCTGACTAGTAAGTACTACAACTACAACGGAATGGTTAACTAAAACTGCCCACTGTTTATTATATCAGGATGACTCATGCTATCTATATCTGAGTAGTAATTGCCACAACTATAACGGAATGAATAAAACCGCCAACTGTGTGAGTTCCTCGGTTGACTTCCTCGTTTGATCTTGAGGGGGGAATACTAGGATGGGTATGCTTGGTGATAATTTCAGGTTGGATCCAAATAAGTCTTTCTTATCCCTATCTGATAGTCGCCAGTTGTATTGAGTCTCTATAGGTTGTTTAGTGCATGCTGCGCTGCCGCTTCAGTCCACCATACCTATGTAGACAAGGACCGCCGAATTCTAGTCTCGCCGTGTACTGGCCTTAGTACTGACCCCTCTCTTTTTCCTTTGCCCTTTGTCGGCACCCCTTTTGTTTAAGCAGGTTTTGAGATCGACGTCGTTAGCAGGGTTAACCTTCCGGATTGGCCTGGGCAGGGTCATGGACGCCATTGGTTATTCTTCAGGACTCTTAGCTCAATTTGCATCTTGTCCGTACTCGGACGCTGTATCGTTTTAAAGGTGATTTGGATCTTTGTATTGTATACCTGTATTCTTGACTCTTTGAGTCATTATGTAATGGTATTACTTTGTTTTCCACCCGCACGAAAGTGCCTGGTGGGCACCTTTGAATCGTTTCTATGCGGGTTTGGCGGGAATCGCTGAAACTTGCATAGGGTCGATTCCGAGGGTGTTACATCTGCTCAATGGGCTAAGTGCCTCCTTTTATACCTCAGGGATCACTACAAGAGCTGGCGTGGAGCACCGCCCAAGGGCGTTCTCGGGCTCAAGCATGGTGTGCCACGTGGTCTTAAGGAATATGGGCGGTACATGTGGACAATGCATGGCCACAGGAAATGTGCAGGTGCACTTGATGGCCATGTGATAGGTCAGGCCCTAACCTTTCATGCATGTCTTCGGCGTGTTGGAGCATACTGCAACGTCATGATGGTGTCCAACAGCGCAGGAACGTCGCTTGTTCCCAAGGTTGGGCCTAACACGCCTGGTCAGGCTCGGTTGACTTTCGTTCCCAGGTCGTGCCTAGCCCAGGAGGGACGATTTCTGGGTCTTCCGGGGCACAGTCGAGGTCGCTCCTCGGCTCCGCTATCCCCATTCATGCCCTTACCCTCCTTCCGGGGAAGCCCTCAGAAGGAGGGCTCGGACTGCCTTGTGTGCGTCGTTGTCTTGTTATCCTTGTCCACGTCAGGCTAGCGGGTCGTGGCTCGTATCGTAGTGTTTTTCTCATCCTGTAGGAACCTACATCATAGCTGATACTTAGTATCCATAGGTTCATCATACAAGATCCATACCTTCTTGGAGCACAGAGTGCTCGCGCCCTTGCGACGCTCTCGTTGACTTATCCTTGTAAGTGATGACCTGCTGACCAGTGGGTCCTGGCCCACGTGCCAAGGCGCAATGTGAGGGACCCCCGATCCCATTACATCGACAATGATCACTGTCAAGAATCCCATTATGGAAAAAGTTAATGATGCTACCTAGCAATAATTTATTCAACAAGTAGCATCTAAAGTTAGAGAGTTAGAAATGGAGTATAAAGACTAGCTGATAAGCTCCTTGTTAAGATAGATGGTATATTTGAGCCCACTATTAAAATTAAATTGGGGGTAATGATATATCTGCACTTTGTGATGTTGGTGCAAGCATATCAACAATTTCCAAAAACTTATCTGATAAACTAAACTTGGGGCCATTCACAACTACTGAAATGAGACTCCACCTAGATGATTCTACATATAAGAAAGTTTTTGGGATTAAAGAAAATATAGTAGTAGAAATTAAGGGCAGTCCCACACTTATTGATCTTGTTATAGTGGACATGCCCGAAGATCCCATAGCTCCTATAATTCCAGGCAGGCCATTCCTAAGAACTTATCAAAGCTTTAATCAATTTGCTTGAAGGGAATGTAAGAATAGGACTACCATCTAGAGATCCGTTTATAGTCCACTTCCCTAGGAAGAAGAAGGCCAAGCCTAATAATGATGATGATGGTATAAACACTCTGAAAGCTAATTACTTTGGAGTGGTTGTTCCACTCACTAAACCTAAATTATCACCATCTGGGTCAAGCTAATTTACCCTAACTAGAAGTACTTCATGGGAGGCAACCCATGGGAAATAAAAGTTTTATTCTTGTGTTTGTTTTTTGTTTTTTGTTTTTTGTTTTTTAAGAGTGTTCAAGAAGACCTTTGGAAAGAGGAGAAGAAATGAAGGTAATACTCAAATTTAATATTTTGTTAACACATGGCCTTAAGGTATTGCTGATTTTTACAAATCCTATGTTGTTCTTATTTTGCCTTTTGCCAAGATGTGCAAAGATACGCGAAGCTAATAATCATTTCCTCAAGATTTTGCAGCTTCCAGGTGGCATAACGACCACTGGTGCGGTTGTAAATACCTGTACCGCGCGCATGTACCACATCAAAGCACTACAAAATACAAGTCTCGATATTTCGAAGGACACAGCGGTCATAATGACCATCAGTATGGTCGGACGTGGTCATACCTCCTACCCGTACTCTACCCTCGATAAAACATCATTGAAGCCAACATATTGTTCGCATAATGACCAGTCATACAGGCGCACGCGCCCGTAGCGAGTTCATTGTCGGAAGGGTTCCGTCAACCCCAAGGTTTATCACTCAGTACTGGAGGGACTCGTTCGTATTGCCCGCCCATACCAGGAACCCGTCCGTCATATGAACCTAGGAACAGGTAACCTAAAATTCCTAAAACAATATTCTCTTTCTTCTACCTTCAAACTCTTTACTACCTCCATTGGATCTTCAATTCGACTTATTATTTCATCGATTCCTCGCACCCAATCGATCTAAGGTATGTTTCTTCTCTGATCTCCAACTAATTTGCATCCAAACCTTGCTCAATCTTTCACCATTATCAATCTAGACTTCTGTCTTGTTCTTTAGCTAATCTTGATGATGAGCATGTTTAGATAGTTTTCAAAGGAGATTCTTTTGTAACTAGTGTAGAGGATCGTATATGCTATGTTTCTATTGGACTAAATTTTTTATTAGCTTTATTTCTTATTTTTGTTATTAGATGAATACAATGATCCGTACACATGTGATGGATGCGGCACAATCTGCACCACCCATTGATATGCTAACCCCCAAGTCATTTGGAATCGAGTTTGCCGAGGACTTTCATCTGAACTGTTTCAGCCATCTCAAGATCCAAGAAATCAAGTCCACTAAGTGGGCGTGTCCCTTTATCCTGAACCAACTTGGTCTCCGTACTGATTTTGATTTTTTATGCAACAATGTTGGTTTGTATGAATTTGTCTTTTTGGATTGTGACACGTATCGACGCTTGATGCTTGAGCTTCTCAGCACTGTGGGCACATGGTGACATCTCACTATTGTCCCGAGGAGCAACTTCCTAGAGTTGATCGCATCTACTTCGGACTCATGAACCATGACTATTCTTTGACACTCAGCCAATGGTCTCACTACTTTGGGTTTGCCAAAAACACCACCGACATACACTCCAATTCTTTTTTTGTAAATTCTGCACCCTTGGGCCACTTTAATATAATGAGAATTCATGGAAACACGACCAAGGGAAACCTAATTGATCATCTTGTTTTTTGTTATTTTTTTTATGTTATTGATTACACTTTTCAGCCATGTGGTGAGTTTACTAGAGTCAATGAGGAGGACATGATGCTTCTCGCTAAAGCTGCAATTCCTAACTATAATTTGTTGCTAAATTTGGGTGCACTTCTTTTGTTTTATCTTCACAATCAGGGGCTTGAATCTCATGGTCTAATATGCATAGGAGGAGTCATAGCCATGCTTGCATGTTCTCCATGTCGACCTAGGTAACATCCAACCATTGTATGGAAACCGTTGTCTTGTTTTTCTACTCTTAGCGCTTGAGGTATAATTTCAAGAATCAATGGTAGATTTTTCTTTGATATACCTGGAGCGGATCACTTGATCCCTACTCCTTTGCCTAATGGTATCTTCTCTATCGAGGATGGTTGTTTGCGTTATGACGTGCAGGGTGAAGCAAGTCTACCACAACAAGAAGTACCTGTGGATGGAGAGGAGGAAGATGAAGGAGTGGAAAAATAAGGGCCCGAACAAGATGTTCAGCCACCACACTACTACACCACCTATGATGATATCTATGGCCTTGAAGGAAGTATCCAAAATATGAAGAACCTCTCCATAAACCTTCGAGATGCTACGGCCAACCTCGCCACTCAGTTCCATGACTGGAGAATCCAATGGAACATGGGTAACTATCCACCACCACCTCAATGAGAAACAAAAGGGCTTGCAAAAGCCTAAGCTTGGGGATGTGTCCCTAGGAAATTTTATTTGTGTAATAATGAGGTTGTACTCCAGCTCCTTGTGAGCTTTGAAACACCCGTGTTGGTCTGTTCCAACACTTTGCTTTTGCTTTTTAGTTTGCTTTTGTTTTTAGTTTGGTTTTTTATTTTATTTAGTTTTATTTTGTTTTTGTTTTCCTAATAACTTGATTGGTCGCAAGTTCTTTTATATTCTTTAATCCCCATCCTCAAAAATACAAAAAGATTTTTCCCTTTTTCCTTTTTCATGAAAGTGGATTTAAACCTTGTCTTTTTGCATCAACATTATTACAACAGTGATTTTTCTTGAGTTCTGAAGCAACACATGCCTATAAGGAATAGAATTATGAAGTCACTCATGAGAGGTATGTCCTATGTCTCCCACTTTTGAAGTTTGAATTATTTATCTTATTTAGTTGATTTGCTAAGATGCTATGCTAGTGTGAGTAATTCAAAATAGTTAGAGTAAAGCTTATTATTTGTATGAATGATTAGTTGTGGAAGCGTTTTCTCTAGTTCCCGTAGCTAAATTTGCCAAACAAGTACAACAAGAAAAAGTATGAAATTTTATGACTTGTTTGATGTACGATTGTCTTAAGAGTTTACCTTTGAAGATACTTAACCCCATAAACGTTTTGGTAGACAGGATGACACTCTTGAAAGGAGTTGTTTGATTGAAATGAATTCTTGTGGTAATTGTGATCGCATGCCAAAGCTAACCTTGGATCGAACCGTGATACTATTTAAAAAGTTCTATGCTTCCCATGCACACCTTTGGATGCCAAAAAATCCGCTATGGTATTACCCCGGATTGCGGCTATGAGTTTATGACATGGGTGACATATGTGTCACAGTAAGGTAAAAATTATTGGTAATCTCGAAGGTTGTGCAAACTATTGTTTAAAAGCATCACTTAGTTATGCTTATTGAGAAATAATATCCTTGCAAGAAGGAATAAAAGATAAAAAGAAAAGAGAAAATATGATGATCCACATAACAAGTCTTTGGCATGATCTCGTTACTCCTTTATGAATTTTCTTGAGAAGCAATGATTATAATAGTAGTGTTTTAGATAGTCTTGATTTACCGATGTGGGTGTCAATAAGACACTTCACTATTATGCTACTTGGGACATGAACTCTCTTACTCAATATTTCTATATTAAACATCCTAGTGTTCCTTGGCTAGATGAGAGTTAACTATATGAATTAGATTGATTATTACACTTCTAGTTATTTATACTTATATTAAACTCTACTTTGATTGTCTTGGGTTATAAAAGATTGTTTAGTGTTCTTAGCATCTCTCTAACTTTGATGAGCTTTTCAATATGGAAGAAGTGTTGGCCGCATATGGCAACCGACCATAAGTGCATTCATATTCTTGTTGTTTCATGTTTAAACACTGAATTTCTTATAGTTCTTTTGTTTCTTCTTGCTCGAGGGCGACAAGGTTTGAACTTTGGGGATGTTGATGGCTCCAAAAACTGCCATCTTTCTTCGCGTTTAAACATTGTTTTGTCAAGCAATTGACATTATTATCTCTTGATTTGCCACGAATGACTAATTATTGAAAAGATATTCAAATCCTTCCTTTAATTTATATTGTGTAGAAAATCGCACTTTTATTGCGAAATTTGGAGTCATAAATGATGATTTTGAGGAAGTATTGACGGCCAAGTATTCATGGGGCTGAAGTCAAGTGTTAGCCAGCGTGACGACCACTGGTACAGGCACACCTCGCCCATACCTTCCGACCATACGGGGTGGCGGCGGCTTCGTCTCGTCAAACCCAATCCTCGTGAAGACGCCTATATATGTAGAGGTCCCTGCCGCCGCACAGAAGGCCGCCATTATCAGATTACATCACAACACCACCAAAGGATATCCACACCATAGTTCATCACTTCCATAACTGTAGCACCTTGGGTAAAACCACTACTAGAAAATCGCTATGTATTTGTTTTTTGCATCATCATGGAGGCATGCTCATATCCTCATGCCACATTGCATTTGATCATCCTCATGACTGCATACATCTGTTCGCCGAAATCTATTTTCTAAAAGCCATATTTGTTTTCTACAAATATCCTTTCTTTATTCAAATGTGAAACCCCGGACTTCCTAAATATTTTGTTTGCCTCAACCTATTTACGAAAAGAGATTTATAATATAAAATAAATAAAATATTTGTGGGTGGCCAGGCAACCAACTACCAAGCCCAAAGGCCCAACCAGAAGCCACCTAGCCCACATCCACCAAAACCCTATCCCTAGCCATAATCCTAGCTCCTCTCCATGCCGTCTCTCAGCTAGTACTCCCCAGCAGCCACCGCCGCACTACACAACGCATGCGACCACACGCCTAGACACGCATACATAGCTGGCACCAGAACCGACCCACACAACCACCACACCCTGCGACCACCCGCCTGATCAATGAACCCCTGCCGGCATCCCTCTATCCCCGACACGCGACCCCACCCAACCCCGATCGAGAGCCTCCCCTACCCGGTTCCCCAAATCCCGCATGACCACGTCACTTCCTCCCTGGCCCACCACCCCACCCGCTCACCCCCGCGTACGACCAACACGACACCCACCCCCGTCGTCTTCCTCACCTCCCTGCCTACCTCTCTCCTCCACTTGCCAAGCATGCCGCCGCCCACCTTGCTCCACCTCGCCTCACGGAAGCCTCGCCTCCCGCTCGTTGTTCCCCGCCAACCGTGCCTCTCCTTCCCGAGCCTGTGTCGCCGCTCTCCCTCTTCTCCGCCGACATTCCCCCTGCCACGCCTCCCTCGCGGAGCCACCCTACCTCGACCTCGTCAACGAAAGGCCGCACCCCACCTCCACCGCTCGATGACGCCCCACTTCTCTGTCGTCAGCACCCCGCTCGAGCCTTCCTGTCTCCGGGGTGTCAGCACCCGTGAACCACGTTCCTGCGAGGCCCCTGATCCCAGCGCCCGGCCTCCTCCCGATATTGGACCTGTCTGCAGTTGTCGCGTCTGCCTCTGTCTGCGTCGCCCCTACTTCCCTGAGCATGTCGCTCCTCCACCACCAATCCTCCATAGCGCTGTCGCCTTCCTTGCTCCATGTCAGCCGCCATGGCTACCTCCTCCACCGGTTCTTCCCCACGAGCACCTCACTGGCCTTATCCCCTGCATCACCCTAGCGCCTTGCGGCCCGCAATCAGCCTTGTTACCACCACGCGCTGCTGCTCTTGCTTCTGTCGCATGACCAGGTTGCAGTATGACTAGTGGTTGTTCGGTCATATGTATGTAAGGGTTTCTCTTGTGTCTTGCTACCCGTGTTCTGGCACAAGACCCCTAAAACTCGTTTCCCCAAGTTGGCTAGCAAGGTTTTGCTTGGTGTCATCAAGATTTCCTCGGTATGCGAAGCCCTCCATCATGGAACCCGAAGACACGATTCCGAGGATCCGAAGACCGATCCCGGAGTCTAAAGCTCGAGACCGAACCTGAACCCGTCGAACCCTTCTCGGTGAGAATCAAGATGGTCGATCCGATGTGTGATCCCTTCCCGAGCCCCATATTTTTATAATTTGATATTTTACTTATCACATATAAATTGTCATACTTGCATACATATCACGTGGTTTGGGGGCTTTTAGCCGCTTCACCTCATAGTTAAATATGGAGACCATATGCTGGCTTTTCTAGTCTTATATTGACTCCATTTAAATTTGTGTAGCGACCGGATGGTATATTTTGCCTTGTTAAGACAATATATAAATTATGGGGTATCTAAAGAACATGAACCATCTAAATAATTTTCGGGACCCGGTTTCGCTTATTATTGCCTAATTGCATCGCATTTTTGCCATGTCATACATAATGCATAATGTCGATATTCTGTTGTAGTATTAAATAGTGCATCCGGTGTTTCTTATAGTGATTTGTTTTTTCATGGATTAGGCCACTGAGTTGATGCGAGTGTCAACCCAATCTTAAAATGTACCTTCGGCAGTGTTTTCAGGCGAGCACTCTCCCCCTTTCCACCTATTTTACATTTATAGTCTTTACTACCTCCTGTTAATCTATTGATATCTGTGTTGTGATGCTTTAGATTCCACACCCCTTTATATATCCATGCAACCTTTATATTTCCTTGGACAACTCCCATTGCTTGTTGTTTGGGTACACAGTTGACCTTGCAAGTCGTAGTTGCTTGCTTAGGTGTTGTTTCGCATCGTCAATGTTCTACTGATGTAGGGGGTAGGCATATTCATAAAGGTGGAGATGATCATGGTTTTAATTACAAATGGTTACTTAAATATTAAAATGGATATAATAATGAAGAGGAACCAGTGGATAATAGTTTAGATTGGTTGTTAACCGCCCACTTGTGTCCACCTAGGACCCGAGTTCTTGACACATGTTCTGAGACTGAGCGCGCTAACCACATGTGGGGTGTATACACCACTATCGGCTTAGTACATGATTCTGAAGTACTGTTCTGGGGGCCACAAACTAGTTTTAAGTTTTCATGCCACGTTATTCCATGTTATGCCATATTTATTACATGTTGCTCGGTTAGCGTTTATTACTGTTACATAGGAGCGGCACTCTGTCACGGGAATATATTTTCCATTACCTCTGCTCGCATGACAAAGTGTACGCAACCCTTCGGTACATACGAGGAGCATTAGCTATACCTCATACAGGTAGCTCTTTCGGGTGGCCCCCATGTGCTTGCTTTGGGTCAGGGAAAACATCGTGTCCTAGGCCCCGCCGACATACCGATGGAAGTATGTTAATTGATCTGGCAAAAAGGGTCGAAGTGCGTGTGGAAACTTTGGTGCACCCCTGCAGGGTTAAATCTTTTTGAAAAGTCGTGTCGGCGGTTATGGATGACTTGGAGCAAAGTATATCGATCATAGACAACTATAACTAAAGTTTACTATTATAATTTGACTTGTAACTGCTATGACTAGTAAGTTGGATAACCATCATGAAAAGGACGAATAAAACTGCCAACCGTGTGAGTTTCCTCGGCATGACTTCCTTGTTTGGAATCGAGAGGGAAATATCAGGATGGGTATGATTGGTGTTAGTATCAGGTTGGATCCGAATAAGTCTTTCTTATCTCTCTCTAATAGCCGGCAGTTGTATCGAGTCTCTATAGATTGTTCAGTGCATGGTGCGCATCCTCTTCAGTCCACCATACCTATTTAGGCGAGAGCCGCCGAATTCTAAGTCTTGCCGTGTACTGGCCTAAGTACTGACCGCTCTCTTTTTCCTTTGCCCTTTTTCGGCGCCCCTTTTGTTTTAGCAGGTTTTATATCGACATCGTTAGCAGGGTTACCCTACCGGCTTTGTCTTGGCAGGGTTATGGACACCATTGGTTATTCTTCAGGGCTCTTAGCCCAATTTGCATCTTGTCCATACTTGGACGTTGTATCATTTCAAGGTGATTTGGATATTTGTATTGTATATCTATATTCTTGACTCATGGAGTCATGTTGTATCTATAACTGTTCTGTGGGTTCCATCCTGGACTATTGTGTAATGGTATTACTTTGTTTTCCACCCGCACGAAAGTGCCTGGTGGACACCTTTGAATCGTTTCTATGCGGGTTTGGTGGAAGTCGCTAAAATTTGCATATGGCCGATCTGAGGGTGTTAAAAAGTGGTATCATATCTGGGCAGTTACGATACCACACTGGTCTGGCCTATTGGATAACCTAGCTAACGAATGGAGTAGAGTGTCAAAACTATTTTGCAAAAATCAGATGGATAGGTCTTATTAGGTCTGCTTTTACTCCTTACCTCTATACTCTTCTCTTCTTACCTTTCCATGTTTTTAATCTGCTCTCTTATCTTTTCTTCGAGTCCAGGAATTCTCGTTTTTGGGCTTCCGTCATACCTTCAGGGTTTCGCTTCAGTCCTCTTGTAACAGTGTTTTGATATCCAGTATTCATGCCATATGAGTAATTTTCATCTGTTATACCTTTCAGTAGACCAAAATTTCACTAAAAAATTTCTTTATATCTTCCGGTGTTTTCTGACGTGACCACATTCCTTTGTTTCCAAACACTTTTTGTGAAGATCTTCAGTCTGAATTTCGAGAATGGGTCGCACGCTTTTATACTAAACGTGTGGAGTAATAGTTTGGGTGCGTGATGGGTTGGCCCCCATGCCGACTACTCATTCTATTTTCTCTTGTACATTGACATGAATTAGACTGCACCTTTTTCTATCCTTCTATCCAAGTAAGAGGTGGCCTTATCTTTTGAGACCTTTATCTTCATACTTTGTTTATCCGGAGTGTTCTATCGACGAACGTGAGCAACGACCCCTCGTTGGTGGTTTCACCGATTTCAAGATGGAGCAAGAATCTTTGTTAGTGGTGTCATGAAGATCTACACAAAGTGAGAAGATTCAGATCATCGGCCTTCTTCCCTGTACCATGAGGCAGATCTCGAGGGCGAGATCCATTGTTAGTGGTGTCGAGTTGTAGCACCCCGGGTATAACCACTAAAAGAAAATCGCTATGTATTTGTTTTGTGCATCATCATGGCGGCATGCTCATATCTGCATGCTACATTGCATTTGAGCATCTGAGGTCGAACTGTGCTCGAACTGGAATCACCAGAAGTAGCCGAGTCACCCTTATCTTCTCCTTGTTTAGCTGAGTTGTTATCCGAGGCATCCTCAACTACGACCTCGTCCTCTGGGTTAGGAAGGAAACTCGGACCTTCGTTCCAGGTATGCACGTCGGCATATTCAACGAGCTGGAAGGCACGAGCTTGCCAAAGAGAGACAAAGTCTGGGTCCTCAACCCAACGGGAACCAGTGCGCAAATTTCTCAAAATATCAAGAGAAATATCTTCATACCATGACATCATGACAGTGAGAGCCATATCAGCACCAGCTCGTCCAGCCGATTCCCTCCAAAGACTTAGCTGCCTCTTAGATGCCATTAATCTTTCCACCAGCAATTTGACCTCATCAATATTAGGAGTCCCAGAAGTATTCAGCCAGAGAACATGGTAGGCTCGGATAGCTGCCTGCACCAAATCCCTGCCCATGATCTTCATCGGACCAACTGCAGCGCCGACAGCAACCAGGAAATCTTCCATCGAGTACTCTGAGTCTGCGTCGACAGGAACACCTCGGCCCACACGAGAACTAAGGACCGCTTTAGAGCTCACGGGCTTAGCTTCTGGAAAGTGGTCTGCGCAAAACACTATTGCGTCAGTCAGCAGTAGGAAAAGGAAAAAGATAACCCGGCCGCGGTAAGAAGCTTACGATGAATATAACTCAGCATTATCTGAAGGTCTTTAGCCCAGTCAATCTTGCTCTTCTCAAAGCGAGTGATCTCCTCGCTCATTCCCCGTGTCTTCAGTTCGGCAGCCTCGAGCAGCTCTTTATTTTTCTGCAATTGCAGAGCTAGCCGATTTTTCTCCTCGGAGAACTCCTGGTCGACTTTTTCTAATTCGGACTTCTGAGAGAGCTTAAGGGCCTCCACCTCGGCGCGCAACCGAGCTATCTCGTCATCTTTTTCTTTCAGCTGCGCCAAATGAGTAGCGCTTTGTTCTAAAAAATGCAGCATCACATCAGGCATGGGCGTGCAATCTTGGTGAGATGCTGCAAAGTTTTGTAACTCGGCTTTACCAAATCCAAAAGAGTTAAAAGAAACTTAGTGCACATTTCAAAGGGGAGTATATAAAGTAAAAGAGTAACTAACCTTCCAGGGCCTTAACCTTCTTCTCAAGACGGATGTTAAGATTATTGATGTTCCTTGTTTACCAACAAAGTGAGCCAACATCTCATATACAAAAAATGAGAGCTTCAGAGATAACGCAAGAGTTTGTCGACTTACCAACTTTCTTTACCACAGGAATAACCTTCTTGTACTTTTCTTCCAATTTTCTATGCGCAAAAAGCAGCCTTTGGAACTCGGCAGTCCGCCGATCATGCATAACCTAAGCAAATAGAGCAAATGGTAAATAGGTATTCGAGCCTAAGACAGATACGAGTCAAGTGAAACTTAACCCAGATCTAGGTGGCTGGATATTCAAAGCTTAGACAGATCCGAGTCAAGTGAAACTTAACCTGGATCTAGGTGGCTGGATATTCAAAGCTTAGACAGATCCGAGTCAAGAAAAACTTAACCCGGATCTAGGTGGCTGTATATTCAAAGCTTAGACAGATCCGAGTCAAGTGAAACTTAACCCGGATCTAGGTGGTTGTATATTCAAAGCTTAGACAGATCCGAGTCAAGTGAAACTAAACCCGGATCTAGGTGGCTGGATATTCAAAGCTTAGACAGATCCAAGTCAAGCAAAACTTAACCCGGATCTAGGTGGCTGGATATTCAAAGTTTAGACAGATCCGAGTCAAGCAAAAGTTAACCCGGATCTAGGTGGCTGGATATTCAAAGCTTAGACAGATCCGAGTCAAGCAAAACTTAACCTAGATCTAGGTGGCTGGATATTCAAAGCTTAAACAAATCCGAGTCAAGCAAAACTTAACCCGGATCTAGGAGGCTGGGTATTCAAGGTTCAGATATACACAAATCAAGCAGAATTTAATGCAGATCTAGTTGGACAGAGGATTCAAACTCCAAAATAAAACTGAACTAAGTGAAGCATCATAAAAATTCCAAACGAATAACAAGTTATTCGGTTGCAAGCTTCGGGGAATAGAGTATATATAATAGTATCTGGATAACTAATCAAAACTTCATGAAAAACAATTACCTCATTTATCTTATCACTTTCAAGAACGATCTTGGCAGCCTGATGCAGGCGGCTGCTGATGTCGGAGAGTTGAAACGGCTGGCTGCCTGGATTACCCTCGAACTGGTCGGCAGCATTCCAATTATTGGCATATTCAACCAGCGAGCCGAGGTTGTTCCCACTCTCCGTGCGAGTTAGGACTTTACCTCGGACATGCTGTGTAGCCACCGCTGCCGCAGGGCTTTTGTGAAGAGAGAGCTGGGTGCTGGCGGCCGGGGTAACAGAGGATTTGGTAGAAGCAACCCCTTTGCGCAGCACATCGTCAATACTAGGCTGAGAAAAGCCAGCAAGTCCTTTCTGAGAGGAGGGAGCCTTGATGACGACAACCTTTCTTGTTTTAGAAGAGGCATTAGTAGAAGCTGATACCTCGACACTAGGAGCGGCGTCTTTAGGAGCCGGAGGAATCACAGTTGCAGAGGGCGCCGAGATGTTGACGTCCTCGGCCGGAGTTGGAGTCACTTTAGAGACCGCGGGGGTCGAAAGAGGCTCAGTAGAGACATTAGGGTTCACAGAGGAGGCAACAGGTTTGGTAGAAATATCTGTTGGCCGAGTGGTAGCGGCATCAACGGGAGGAATCTCAGGCGCATCATGGCGAGATGGCGTCTGATTCGGAGCTGGAGCAAATGCAGCGCGAGCAGGACTCGGAATCCTAGTATCTTCAGTAGGCGGAGGAGACGGCGGCCGAGTCGTACGACTCGTCATGCTGGGACCGCTGGGCTTAACAGAAAGTGGAGCACTGCGAAAACAAAAAAGGTCAAGTCAGAAAGTAGAGAGAGAAAAACGAGAAATACAAGCAAAAGCAACTCACCCAGTGACCCCGGGCATGGTCTTGCGCCTAGGAGGATGCGGAGCTGACTTCTTCATTCATTTCTTGGGGGCCGTTTCTGAGGCACCAGCGGGAGCACCACGTTTCCCCGAGGTAACAGGAGGTCGGGAGGCGAGAGGCTCGGCGTCGTGAACCTGATCGGCCGGATTAGCTGAGAAAGTAGAAGCCGGAAATGCGTAAGAAATTGGCATTGCGGCAACTACCTCTAGAACTTGGACCTCGTCCGAATCACCTTCCTCCTCGTGGGCCGGGGTCTTTCCACGAGCGCGGGCCGGAGCGAGATCAGACTTGGGAACGAACTATGATGAGTCTGGCTCCCCACTGTCCGGAGTATTCCGATCCGCAGGCCACGGAAGTGACAAAACCTCGGCGTCCTCATTCTTCTGCTCCTCAAACCTCTGCATGATAAGAAGGAGAAAGATTAGCGAAGAGAGTTACAAACGCGATTAGGAAGTAAAACTCTAATGAGTAAGCTTACTTGGGGTGGAGGATGCTCGTGGGTGAACGGCTTCAGTCCCCAAGCACAATCCTCCGGCATCTCCGTTTTAGAGATAGCCCGGACGCGCTTGAAGATGAGGAAGTTGTCCAGCTCCACCGTCGAGACTCGGTTGGGGTCGAGGGGACCGCTCATGTAGCAGAGTTTGTGTGTGCGCTTCTGGAATGGGCAGATTCGGCTGCTGACGAAGGTAGTCATCAGATCCTCGCCGCGTAGCCCGGAGCGGATCAATTCCTTCAGCCGAATCTCAAAAGCCTCAGCCAAAGCATGATTCTTCCACGGGTTATAGGTCCAGTTCAGCTTGGAAGGAGGGCCAATGGAGAAGGCAGGGAGCAGAATCTTATCCTCATTTCCCGTGTTCTTGACATAAAAGAAGGACGTGTGCCACTTCTTGCATGATTGTAGCCCCGCGACACGAGGAAATTCGGATTTCCTCCGAGGTGTGATGGACGCTGCTCCACATTGCGTGAGCAACTTCTCAGAGGGTTGCAGAGATTTGTCTGGGACGACGTTAAAACGAATCTGGAAAAACTTTGAACAGACATGCACGGACGGCCATAGGCCGAAGTATCCCTCCGAAGAAGAGATGAAGGTAGAGAGATAGGCAATGGCGTTGGCGGGAAGATGATGCGGCTGAAGGCCGAAATAATCGAGAAACTCCCTAGAGAAGTCGCTGAGAGGGAGACCAAAGTCGCATGCAAAATGCGACATAAAAACTACATACTCGCCTTCCCTAAGGTCTGGAGAGGACTCGCTGCCGGGTAAGCGACAAGCTGCCTTGGCAGGAATACGGCGAGTGCGGATTAACCACTCGACCTCGCGGTGAGTGACGAAGTAGCCCTGCCACGAGCCCCGTTTGGGCCCAGATGCGGTATCGTCGTCGTCAACAAGCGCACCGCTGACCGAGCTCGACATGAGATCGCCGGAGAAATTTACGAAGGAGGAAATAGCGGCGGAGGAAAATCTAGAACTGCAAGGCCCCGTCGTGGTTCTACCCAAAAAACGGCGGCGGAGCAGAGAAAGAACCACCGCGTGACTACGGAAGAAAAACAGAGATCTCTAGAGGAAAATCTAGGCGATGGGACCGGTGGAACTCACCGGCGACGGTGCCTGAGCGAGCGAGCAGGGACGAAGGCGACGGAGCAGTACGGCGGGATCCCTTACGTCAAGGGCTCAGACGAGCACACGGCGGCGGAAGGACGAACGGGCGCAGAGCCGAGAGGTAGAAGAAGGGTGCAGGTGAGCGAAGGGGGAAAGTGAATCCCCCAGCATCGCGCCCCTCTTTATAACCGCGCTACCTGCAAGGTAATGGGATCGTGGCTGTGGCGGTTGACCGTGTAGGTCGTGAACGTGGCACGAACGCACGACGCGAAGTGGAACCACACCAACGACCACACGGTGGAAAGGAAGGCCACGATCCCCGATGGAAACGGCACACGAGGCGTCGCAGCGCCGTCGCAGGCGCAGTGAATACTGTAGCTTGTCAGTAAATACTGTAGAGGAGCAAAAAACTATACAAACAATGATGAGTATGACATGTAGGACGAGGCGTACGTGAGAAGATATGATGATACCTCGAACGAGAAAAAGATAACTCGGAAACAAAGCAGAAGGAATCTCATGAAACTGATATGGCCCAGGCGAAGTTAACGTCAGGGCCATACCAGCTTCGGGGACTAATGTTGGGGAGGTGACCTCGGATAGGGTAAAGACGGGAAATGACGGAAGGACGTTCCCCGTCTAGTTTCCGAGTTACCGTCTTAGTCGGCCGAATCATGTAGATGTCGGCCGAGGTATGAAAGGGGCATGACCTCAATGATGATAGCAAGGCATTACCCGGCTGAAGTACTGTATGAGTCGGCCGGGTTAACCCGAATAATCTTAATGCAGGTAAAGGACGAGCCGAGTTACGCGAGGCGGGGCCGAATGATACGAAGCTTGCAGAAGAAGGAGAAGCCTAAAGTCAAACTCTAGTCATAGGCTAGGGACAATCTGAGTAGAGCCAAGCACTAGGGACAAAGGTGCAGAACGACAGAGGGGCAGAAGGAGGTCACGGAGGTGACATTCTAGAAGCCCGAGGCGCGCAGGAGGGGCCCTCTGGAACCTTGCCGTCATTAGAGAAGCGGCAGGGAAAGGAGGGCGCCGAACAGCTATATTGGGACAAGCATATTCCTAGAATATGCTTGCCACGTTAGCCCTAAAGGAACCTAAGGCTCTCCTTTATAAGAGGAGGCTTGGATCCTGAGGAGGGCATCGGCTCATTTAGTACCGTTAGGCTGGTAAAGTTCTTCTTTTCTCCCTGTATACAGCTCAAGGAGCAGTTGTAGCCCAAGGAAGGAGAAATAAAGATCTTTGCCTTAGTCTTTTGTGTGTAGAATCAACTGCATCTTCCCTCCCCAGATCCCACTAGCATCCATTGGCCCCATACTTTAGCCTACCCATGGCATCTGCCGTGCCACCACCACGACAACACATCCTTCATGGAGATGGACGCCGACGGCAACGTCACCCCGAAAACGCCGCAGGCTGTGATCATGGCAGCCACTGCGTACCTCGTGGCCCACCCACCTCCGGAGGGGGACCCGAAAAGAGCAGCCACGAGGGCATCTGCGGCCATCACGCAGGCAACCGCTCCCTTGTCGCCAAAGCTCTACGAGCTGGATTCTACTGGCCAACGGCCATGAACGATGCAAAGGACATCGTCCGAAGATGCAAGGGTGCCAAAGGTTCGCCGACAAACCACACGCACCCGGGTCAGAGCTCAGACCCATACCTATAGCCTGGCCCTTTTCTCAATGGGGCCTCGACATGATCGGCAAACTACCAAAGTCCTCAAAAGGGGGCACGTCTACCTCCTGGTCGCAGTCGACAAATTCACCAAGTGGGTCAAAGCCATGTCGGTCACCAACCAAAAGGGCAAGACTGCCGTCAAGTTCTTTGAATCCATTGTCTACAGATTCGGCATACCGCACAGCATCATCACCGACAATGGATCGAACTTCATCTTCAAAGAATTCCAAGACTTCTACGAAGGCCTCGGGATCAACATCACATACGCCTCAGAGGCTCACCCGCAAACGAATAGGAAGGTAGAAAAGGCCAACGGCCTAATCGGCGCTGGCATCAAGAAGCGCCTCATCAGCCCACTCAAGCGAAAGGCTGGAGCCTGGACGGAAGAGCTACCATCCGTCCTATGGAGTTTGCGCACCACGCTAAACAGCTCCACCGGCTACACGCCGTTATTCATGGTGCATGGAGCCGAAGCCGTGCTACCAGCCGAAGTGCGCCACCAGGCCCCCCGGGTCATTGCTTACAGCGAAGCCGAATCCACAGCTGCACTCGAAGACGCCGTCGACACACTCGACGAGGAAAGAGACGTAGCAGCAGCTCGATCAGCGGTGTACCAGAAGAGTCTCCGCAGCTACCACAGCCGCCCGCTGCGCCCAAGGTCCTTCGTCGAAGGAGACCTCGTCTTGCGACTCAAGCAAGAGCGACCGAAGAAATTCGAGTCACCGTGGGAAGGACCCTACATCATCACCGAAGTCATCCTAGGTGGCGCCTATCACCTCAAGCACGTGGAATCTGGAGTCGCATACTTCAACCGATGGAACATCGCACACTTGCAATGATTCTACCCCTAGCTACCTACCCCTTTACTTTCAATAAGGCTTTTCAGCCAAGGCTACTCAGCCAAACAATGTACTTCCTCCATTACGATATAAATAAAGCTAAGTGTCTCGCCCCAAACAACAACCAAACCTTTATAACAAAGGGCACAACACGCCCTATCAAAATATACAAATTTTACATCTATCTCTTTTACAGGTACTACCTATTCTGAAGAATAACTTGAAAACGCTGCTCAAACAAATCTATGACCTGTTCGGCATACTGCCTTACAGCCGCATAATGCGGACGCATATCCCACTCGCCACCATCCGGCTGAAGAGGTGGCCCAGCCGCTACAACAGACAAATCTACATCTGGGCGATGCAGCCTAACGAGGGACAGCGCAGCCTTCACCCCTGCGACGAGCTGCTGCCTCACCAATTACTGGACACGAGTCACGCTCCGAAATTTAGACAGAAGACCAGAAAGGGTCGTCGGTGCAGCATCCAATGGAAACATCACATGCAAAACCGATGCGAGCAACGTCTGCACTTGACAAAGCACCCGCGACACTTGGTGAACGCGATCCTGCACCGTTGCCAGAGCCATGGCACGGTCGTGATCCATCCAGAAGAACCCGCCAGCTTCCATGTCCTGTTGAGTTAAACAATTGACCTGAACAGCAACACGCTCTTTCTCCTCCCTTGGAGCAAGGTTATCACCTGCGATAATCGCACAAAAGTAAGATGCAAAGCCAGCAGGCGCATCCGAAGAAATGAGCACCATCTCGAAAAAACTTACACTGAAGCTGCTCAGACAGTCGAAGCAATTCCGCCATCAAGTACTCCTCTTTGGCCGAACCACGATCCGCGTTGGACTTCCAAACGTCAGCATGGCCATGCACGCTAAGCAACTCCTTCTCGAGACTACGAACACGGTCCCGAAGAAAAGCAAGTTGCGACGAATCATCCAAGGATGGCCGCAGCCATGAGGCAGGCGAGGTATCAACATGATCAGCACCCGAAGGACCCTAGAGCAGCAGAAAGGCAAAAGACATGAACACTCAGACGGAGGAGAACACATCTCAACATATTCATTAAGTGCATAAAAGGCCACTACGTGGCACAAGGATTTGTTCATCAACATAATTACAACAAAAGAAAACTACAGCTATCCTACAGCTACAACACCTAAGATGCGGCACCCTAAGTAGCCTCGGAGCCGGACTGCCTCGCCTTGGCTTCGCCCTGCTGCCGTAGTGCGTACTCGGTCAGTAGATCAATCAGCTTTGGCCCATATCGCTTACAGCGAGCAGAATAGGTAGCGAAGGCTACCTCGGATCCATCCGCAGTCGTCGACATCCGGGAGTTGATCTGGGGAAGGTCCAGCTCTGCTCCAGCCGCCAAAGCCATCGCCAGCCCGACAGATGCGCCGATGCCCTTCTGCTTGCGCTTGTACGCCGCAGGCGCTTCGGCTGACAGTGCCTCCGCTAGGGCGTCAACATCTTCAAGGGCCGCGCCCTTGGGGAGAAGCTCCCTGTAGAAGCGGCCAAGGACCTCCTTGGCCTTGGCAAGTGAGCTGACGACGGTGCTGCAGCGATCTTCGACCGCTGCAGTAGCATCATCTAGAGCACTCCGGTGCTCCAGAGCACTGCGGTCAAACTAGATGCCCGTGGCATCTGAGACAATAAAGAGAAGCAATGAACAAAACACCGCAGAAGAAAGAAAAGAAAATGCAAGTGAAGATACTCACCCGAAATAGCCTTGGCAGCCGCCATGAGCTTGCCAGCCACCTCTCTTTCACGCGCAGTCGCAACAGTGGCAAGCTGCCCCTCGCGGTCTGTGGCCTCCCACTGCAGGCGCTCCTTAGCCTCGCCCGCAGTAGCCAGCTCTAGCTTGAGGCGCTCCTTCGCACCAATGGCGACCTCGGCCTTCTTCTCCGCTTGACCGAGGCTCTTTCTGAGAGCATCAATCTCACGAAGGGAGGTGTTATGCTCCTCTGCTTTCAAAATATACAAATGTCAGATAACAGGACAAGAATACACGAAGAAGCAAACATCAAAGGCATAACAGTACCTTGAAGCTGTTTGAGGCTAGCCTCCAGCACCAGGTGCTCCTGCACCAGTCGCTTGGCATCCTGCACACAAGGCTGCAGGAAGAAGACCTACTAGTCAGAAAAAGGACTCGGGGGCTATGCCCAACAGAAAAGAACAGAAGAAAAATACACACACGAAAACGCTCGGGGGTTCCCCCCGAGACTCTAAGGAAGAACAAAACAAGAAAACTCTTTTAGAGACGCTTGGGGGCTCCCCCCGTGGCAGGAGACTTACATGATCCGATGACGACGTCGAAGGTCCGCTAGCAAACTTCTGAGGCGCAACCACCTGAACCTCCTGCGGAGGAGGTTTCGGAGCAGCGCCCTCAGAAGTTTCCACCGTCGGAGGAGGAGGAGACGCGACTTTCGACTCCCCCATCATATCCCGAGCACCATCTCTAGAGGTGTCATTGGAAGAGTGCCTGCACACGAACAAATTAGTACAAGAACAAAGTAAACAGTAAAGAAAACGCAGTGCAGAGGAAACTTACGAGTCAAGCTCGCTCAGGTTGAAGACAGGAGGGGTCCTTCGGACCCTCTTCTCCTCTTTCTTCTCTTCCTTCTTCTCTTCCTTCTTTTATTCCTTCTTCCGCTTCACTGGCGGGTGCGGCGCTACAGCCCGCATGGGAAGAGCAGGAATAGTAGAAGAAGAGCCTCCATGTCCATCACTATGACGCTCAAGACACAGAGGGTTCCTAGGAGTCGGAGGAGTCGAAGCATCCGAAGACTCGCTGGAGCTCCGCGATCATTTGCGAGTGTGGTCCTCGCTCGACTCGTTGGCATCTTCAGCCGGAGATCGCGCCAATGGCAGCTCGGACATGAAATCCACCACATTATTATCTGGAGCATCCGGATATACTTCGGGTAATGGAGACGACATACCCGGCACTTTGAAGCTCTGCAAAAGAGAAGAACAATTTGTTAGCAAACAAACACAAATACAATGCAGTCGAAAAATAGCGCTACGCGCATGGATCTACACCTGTGGAACAGGAAGCGAAGAAGAAAACGGAGGAGTCAGCGACTTCCCCGGGATATCCTCTACAGCCTTGAACTTCAGCAGCAAACGAAGGGCCCTGTCGAGATCTCCCTGGGAGAATTTCTCCGTCGAAACCCTCGTCGGATCACGCCGTCCAGCATAAAGGAACATCGGGTGCGCCCTAGCCTGGAGTGGCTGCACCCGACGCTCGAGAAAAGTGCGGATGATATCCACACCGTTCACTTCCCTGTACGGAATCAACTGGAGATCCTCCACCCGACGATAGAGAGCCTTTATCTCCGCCACCTCGCCATCCAAGATCTTGTTTTTCCAAGACCTTTTCGGCTCGATCTTTTGGGAGGGGTCGAATGGAACAAGACCAAAATCCTGCCCAGGCACTACGGAGTCGCGGATATAAAACCATCGCCTCCGCCAGTACTGGACAGATTCGGACATGGAAAAAGAAAAGAAAAGCAGATTGGGCTTGAGGGAGATGATGCAACCCCCAATGGGATAAACACCATCCGAACCGGATTGCCTCTTCACGGAATAAAGTTTCCGGAAGAGGCCAAAGTGCGGCTCAATACCGAGCCAGCACTCGTAGAAAGTGATAAAACAAGCAATGTGAGGAAGAGAATTGGGGGAAAGATGGTGCAATTGGACACCATACAGAAAAAGCAGTCCATGAAGGAAGTCGTGGACTGGGAAGGAAAATCCGCGAATGACAAAGGCGAGGAACATAACCCGAAACCCAGCGGGGGACGGGGGATTACCTCATTGCCTGGGAGTTTGACGGCCTCCCTATCCTGCGGGATCAGGCCCCGCTCGCGAAGCTTGCGGAGATCACTCTCCAGCGTCTCCGATCACCGCCAGCCACCGTCGGTGACACGGGTAGCGGCGACACTTTTCTTCCCTCCAGCGGCGCTGGTACCAACCGCAGACGATGACTTCTTCGGCTTCCCCATCGTGGTACGGTGGCGCCGGCGGCGAGAGCGAAGGATGGAAGAAGGAAATGTGAAGGAATATTCCAGCGCGCAGCAAGAGCTCTCAGAACACAAGGAAGCAGTGAAAGCAAGAATAGATGCGGTGGAAACAAACAGAAGTTTTCCCCAAGGATTATAACGACGAAGACGATGCACGGCAACCGTCCATCAAGAAGACCTAACGCCAACGGAAGGATCTGTCCATACACGTGCCAGCATCGCAACGAACCGTCGCTAACACGCCGTCCACTACGTGCGGAAATCGATGCGACTCCATAATTATCTCCACGCCGCACGTGACTGGTCAATTCCAGGTCAGATAGTGGGACCCATGTTTGTCCAGTCAAGTCATCTCTGGTGCAGCAGACGCCTGAGGTCATCGATCGTCAGCACTGACGTCATCAAAAGCTACACTAGCAACAGCTACAATTTCTTCGGCTTCAAAGTTAGGAGTACTCACTCGAATCTATGATTCGACCAATTACTCGGGGGCTACTCCTATCAGGAGCGCTGGCCGCGCACCCAAAAGATGAATAGAAGCGAACTATTACTTCGAGTCCTCCATTGATTCTACGACTCCACTACGAACTTGGGGGCTACTCCCATAGGGATGATGGATTTAAGCATCCGAAAAAAAATTGTGTCCTATGGACTTACAACTGAACAACTTATGAATTAAAGTCTCCGCTCGAGTCTACTACTCGAACAGACACTCGGGGGCTACTCCCATAGGGAGCGCTGGCCGTGCACCCCATGAATTCTTCGACTACGATCCTTCGGATCAACATGCAAAAACTTTTCGGCAACTCTGCCCCAACTAAACGTTAAGTGAGCAACGTTATCCTTGACCACCCGAAACACCTCCACGGTGATAAACATTCGGATGTTGTGTCTACGACACAAAGATAAGACGTACAGATATCATCTGATGGCCTGGCAACGCACACAACTGCACTCTACTAGTTAAAACCCGTGCTAACAGGTGCGATGAAAAATCCCGACGGACGCGTTGGGTACATCAATTAAATTCACTAGAATTCCACTCCTGTAAGTCCTCCGCGGCCTGAGTCGAATTACGCCAGCATATGTTCCAGTTTCGAGTTGAGGGACTCAAACCTGAAGAAGATCGTGTTGTTTCATCCTAAGACAGTTAACTGACCCTGATCCGTCGGGTGAGTCAGGCACACGCATCACCAATCCCTACATCTGAACTATTGAAATACATAGTCACACCCGAAGGATTGAAGAGTCCTCAGCCGAATCTACGATTTCCACTGATCACTCAGGGGATACTGACATGGTTATACCCCGCGGGTACATGATCTCAGCATACCTGGTCTATCCCAAGGAAGGCCCACGGCAAGTATACGCCAGCCCATGAAGACTTTCGGGTGGCCTAGGCCCATGACGCCTTCGGATCCTTGGAGAGCAAGACTAGAGTAGATAGGAAATTCAAAGGGGTAAAACCCTAGAACTTGTAACCGACTAGGTATATGCCCGAGACCTGCCTAAGTCTATATAAAGGCCAGGAGGGCACGACCTAGATCTCTCGACTCATACTTTCGCATACACACCTCCACGCCAGATTGCATCTGCGCACCCCTGTAATCATCGGTTCCGCCGTAATCAAGAGCAGACAAGGAGGAGTAGGGTTTTCCCTCCGGGGGCATAAACCTGGGTAAACCTCGTGTCCCGTATTGCTTGTTTGCTAACCGTTCCATGATCTCCAGCATCCCCATCTTCTCCGAAACCCAAGTCCATAACAATGGGCATTGATGAGATCAAACCTCGTCACCTATGCTACCACCAGTGATTCAGCCAGCGAAGATCTGGCTGAGGCGCACGCGATAGATCTCTTGTAGTCACCCTCAACTATGATAAATCCACATGGGCCTAGAAGATTCATCTTTAGATAAGCGATGTGAGGAGTGGCCATAAACTTTGACATAGCTGGTCTGCCAAGTAACGCATGATACGAGTTAACAAGGTCCACCACCTCAAACTGTATGGCTTGAGTTCGACAATTCTCCCTGTTGTCGAAGAAGACATTAACCCAGATCTTCCAAATTGGCTCACATGACAATCGCAGCACAATGCCATGAAAAGTTGTCTTAGTCGGCTCCAGCATGTTCATGGTGATGCCTAGCTTGAGCATAGTATCCTTGTACATGATATTGATGCTGCTGCCATCGTCTATCAGTACCTTGGAGAACTTAACATTGATATCTGGGTCCATGAAAGTTGGATCCAGTACCAAAGAATATCGTACTGGTGTCGGCATGATCTTGGGGTCATCCTTTATGCTCCAAGTTATTGCCTGCTCAGACCAGTGCATGTATTTTGGTATAGCTAGCATTGTGGCATTTACTTCCATCATGCGTCTCTGTTGACTTTTCTTGTCATTTGGCTCTGTGACAAAAACAACAAGCTCTGGTGATGCTCTCTGTACTCGTTTCTGGTTTCGTGGCCGACATGAGCAGCATCGTTCCTTGGATCATGCACTTGGTGCACAGCTTCTCTTCTTTCTTGGTTATGGTATCTTGGCTGTTGGTTTTCATACCTCTACTTTGCACCAATGACTTGAGTATTTCCCCCTGTAAGTGGTGGTGGGGGAGGTGGTGGTAGCTGCTGAATTGGCGAGTCTACTCTGTCACCCTTTTGGAACCATGTACATTGTCGAGTTGTGTGGTTTGCCGGCTTACTCGGACTCGGCATGTGAAACTTGCATGGATGATCCAACATCATTTCATAAGTGTACTTTTGCCTTTATTGATATGGCTTTCTCTGTTCATATGGCTTTTTGCCATCATTTTTGGTATCCATTTATGTTGCCCACTTGTCCTTTGATGCTGGTTGCTTCCAACATCAGGATGATCTTGACTTACTGCTGCAACCTGAGTCGAACCATACCTGTAATCCGGCCTCTCATCTCGTCGTTTGCTCCTGTACTCGCCTCTTTCATAGCGCCTTTGTGACCCGGCTGCATCATAGATCTGAGTCTCAGTGATCCCGTCTGCCGACATGAGCAGAGTTTGAGTCCGATCTCCTAACGCATACGAGTCGGCAATTCTTATCATTTCGTCTAAGCTTGTCGGCATATCTCTATGTAACCTTTTCCATAACACACTTCCGTGTCTGCATCCTTTTGCAAACCACGCAATGGCCTGGGATTCGATTACTCCTTCACAAGAGTTGCGCATGGTGCACCATCTAGTGAGAAACTCTCTGTCTGTTTCATTTGTCCTTTGATTGCACATAGCCAGTTGCTGTGGGCGATTAGGCCTCTTGTAGGTGCTCGTGAAATTCCTCACAAAATCTTATTGGAATCAATCCAGATGTTGATACTTCTGGGTGGCAAATTATTCAGCCACAACCTTGCTGGTCCTTCTAGCATTTGTGGTACGTACTGCACTACCCATCTTAGATAACCCTGCGTGATTTTTACCGCAGTTCCATAATTGATAACCCAATCCTCTGGATTTGTGGTTATATCATACATTTTTGTTCCTCTTGCCAGCTGAAAATTTGGCGTTGGCGTCTTTCTCATGATCCTTGGGCCAAAACATAGTGGGCCCTGCGGTCCCTATGACTCGATAAGCTCTACCATTTTTATTCGGTCGAGTTTTAGTATTGCATCGTCTGGTTGGAGGTTTCTGTCTCCTATCCTTCATCCCATCGCTTGATACACGTGATCTGGCTCTTCATACCCATCATTTACCCTTGCCGAGTAACCTTCATTGTACTTGTTGGCATTTGGGTCTGCAGGTCGCTGCACTGCTTTTCCCGCACTTTGCTTCATTCTTTCAGGTTCGGCTGGTGGAGGATTCAGAGCCGTATTTCCTCCTCCTGCGGAGTGAGCCCCACGCCTAGGCTGAGATGCGAAGTTCTAGCCTCCATTATCATTTGTCTGTCCACCTTGCCTCTCTCAGCCAGCGTTTTCCTAATTTTCGTTTCCTTGACCAGCATTTCTTCTTGTGCCCTGGGCACGAGCCGGGTTCCCTTGAGACACTGCCAGATCATAGGCAACCATATGTTTGTTTTTTCCTAAGTCCATACTTTTCTCTTTTCTATGTCTCGGCGCAACTCCTGGCGAGGAAGCTGTATGTCCTGCCGATCTGGCCGGGATAGGGGTTGCCGAGTGAACGATCTGTGACCTTCCAGCTATACCAGGATTTGCCATGTAGTACGCTTCATTCAGCTTCCTTGCCTCTCTCACAAATTCGTTTACTCGTTCCTGTTGCTTTTTCTTCGCCTCACCCGTCAAGTGGGGTAGCTCGGACATGGCTGCCACTACGGCTCTCAAGTTTGCTGCTGCCGTGTTGTATGTCGGTTGAATGGCTGTTTCGTTGCTGCACTCTAGGGTTAATTTGGATGTCGCATCCGCCAGCTCTTCATTGAGGTTCCTTCCTCTTATCCTTGTTGCCTCAAGTCGGGTCTTATCTCCCTTGACTCTATTCGCTGAGTTATATTCTCGGATCATGATGTCCATATCCTACTGCAGCTGGGCTAATTCCTTGGCCTTTTCCAGCATTTTTTCTTGGTTTGCTCTAACTCATCTTGCATGCATGCTAGGTCAGCCACTGATGCCACTGGCTCTGCTAATTTTTCTATTGCTTCCTACAACTCCTTGGCTCTTTTACTCCTAGCTATGTTCTCTGGTTTCTCCAGCGGTGCCTTCGCAGTTCTCGCTACCCTTGGCGTTGCGTTCGGGTTTTCTTCCTCAGCATTCTCAATCATTACAGGAGCTACTGGAGGTGCTAGGGGACGCGATGGATCAGGTGCTGTCATCATTACCTCTATAGAGACGAGCTGATGGAGCTTTCCTGCGGCGTGAACCGCAGGTGGATCCGGCGCCAAGACCACGCATGTTGGGTATGCGCGCTCCACACGTACTACGACGTATACTTGGTGACCGCCGAACTTGATGAAGCGACCGCCCTGTAACACCTCAAAAATATTAAGCAAGATTATCAAGTTCTAATCACCCAAGTTTAGGGTAACAAAAATTTTTAATATTAAAATTAATATGAATGCATGTGTGTGAGTGATTAATGCATGAATAAATGCAATTGCCATATTTAATTGCTATGAATGCTAAGGATTGGTTTAAAGATGAAAACAATATCATCTAGATCATTTCCAAGAAGAATCAAATGAAGAGAAATTCAAATATAGGAAAAATGAGAAAATGGTCATTTTGGCCAAACTTGTTCACTAGAACACTTTGGGTGTTCCTAGTCAATGATTTCTAATAGAAACAAATCCAATTATTTTCACCCCTTTCTAGACCAAGTGAAAGTGAACCCAAGCCCACTTTACAAACCAACAGAAACAAATTCCAAATCTATTTAAAGGACAATTCAAAATTGAATCAAGTGTAGGTACTAAGTAGCCATTTCTCAAAAACCAACCAAACCACTTCACCTTGGAAAACCCAAGCAACCACATACTACCAAGCTTATGACCAGAGCACTCACCAAAATTCATCCAAAAATTCAAATGTTGAATTCATTCGGCCATTTCATCAAACACCTGGTGAGCACAGATCAAACTTGCCTAACTTTTACTGTTCTTGATCAATTCCTTGTCCACTACTTGTCACCACTACTAGCCCTTGTCTCCCCCAGCACCCAGCAATGCATTGAAGCAGCTATCCATCTACCGTTTGCACCAGTGCCACGCCACCCGAGCCATCCTTGCCGGTCAACCATGGACAGCTCACAGGAGCCAACACCGCACCCGTCCATGATGTCTAGGAGGCAGGCCACCGTACATCGCCACTCTATGTCCACCCCTCGAGCTCAGCCAAGCCATGGACCACCGAGGAACGTCGCGCCCATTTTCTCTATCGCCATGCCGAGAGCGCGCCAGAGCGCACCAGCCAAGACGCTCGCACACGCCGCGCCTCGCTCTCACCGCACTTAACTGCACTCACCATGACCTTAGCTACCTCCCAGACACGACCGTTCGCCGCCGCGCGACACGAAGCACCTGTACACCGTATCGAACACCGAAGTTTCCGCGCAGAGCACGGAATGCTCCCGACCATCCTCGACCGCCCTGTAAGACCACACCATTTAAGGTAAAGGCCCCTGTGATTGCAATGCTAGTCCCTCGATCGAACTGCTAGCATCCACAGTTTAAGATGAAGTACACAGATACAAAGGTCATTATTACATCGTCATTCTAGAGATAACATAGTCTTTACAACTCATTATCCCAAGGCTAATACAATAAAATTCATACATAAGTAGATAAATAAAAGTCTTCATCTTCATGTGCCACAGGCAACCATGTTGAGTGTAGACTCATAACCCTAGTCACCATCAGAGTAACCTGCAACATACTAAGTTACAGCCACAGAGGGTCAATACATTTGGAATTCTATTGGCAAGTGATACCATAGTAGAATAGTAGCGTCTAACATCTATCTGAATTTTGCTAAGTGTAGTTCAGGCTGGCTTTGCTCAAAATAGGGTTTTTCTTATTAGTTGAAAACACTAAGTTTTTGTTTAACAAAAACACCCAAGGAACCACCAATAGACATTGGTGAACCTTTACCCTTGTTCAACCACAAGTTTTTACTTAGAGAAATTGGGATGAGGAGCTTCTTGATCACTTCAATGTCTTTGATGCTCAAATTGTCCGTTGTCAGGGACACGGCTAAGTACTTCGGTTTTATCCTCTCGAGAGGTGGTGCACTTTCCCCACAAGACTCGACATGCATCGAGATGATACTTTTCAGAAGCATTCCCTTAGACCACAATGGAAGCGTTCCATCCTATCAACCCTACCACCAACTGTCCATTTGTCGAAGTTATTGCAACCTAGTTGGTCAAGGCAGAGCCCATATGCCATGTGGTTGCACTAGAAGCTTCTCAACACTAAATATCTCAAATCACTTTGTTCCTGGGTGGCCATCCATAATTGTGATACACAAGTTAAACCATAGACATGGGCCTTGTGTAACCACTCAACACAAACCAATCCTTCCATTCCTCCCAGGTGATTCATTCACATGTTGTTTTATTATTCAAAAACAAAGTCATAGATTTTACATAACAACATAGTATGAATATTCCACCCCTGTTTTCTACTAGCTAAGCTAAGCATACTAGTATAGCAAGTTTTCTTAACTTAAGGAAAATCTACTAAGGCAACATCTACTAGTATTTCCCAAGGCATAGCATAGTATATACTTAGAAATTTTCCAATGCAATTCCTACTCAAAATATCACAAGTGCATAGATAAAATAGTAGGAAAAAATATGAAGCATCACTTTCCTTGGTAGCTAGGATAATAGCAACAGTCCTCACAATCACAATCACCAAAATCTACATATAAAATCATAACACCAAATTCACACTCAATATTCAAACAAAAATACATATGAATGCATGCAAATGCAATGAAATGATTTTCTACAGTAAACAAGTCAAACTAAACAGTACTGAACACATAAAAAAATTTAAAGTCTAAACAAACTCAAATTTACTTTAAAACAATTTTCCAAATAATTTTTATATGCAAAATAGGCCTACAAATGCTTCTGCAATGAATCCTACTTTTTCAGAAGCAATTGACTAAATCAATGCCATAGATGTGTAGGGATTAATTTTCTGAATCCAATGATATATTATTTGCAAATTTTGGACAAACAGATCAAAATTTATGAATTTTACAAGTTAATTCATCAAATAGATTCAAAATCAGATTTTAAATCGAATTCACATACGAGTGGCAGCGTCTGATTCGTTGATACCGCTTCGTCCGAATTGCATTCGCGGGCTGTTAGATCTAAGTTAGATCGTGCGGCCAGGATCGCTCGGTACTGCTTCACTTAAGTGATCTATCTATGGCGTTGGATCTAGATCCAACGGATCTAAACGATGCGGCCATAGCGTGGTGGCGCTGATGGCGCTGGCGGCGGCGACGGCACTACTGATGACACGTCGGGCAGTTTAGAGGGGGTATGGGTGCTGCCGATGCTTACCAGCGTCGCGTGGATGCTAGGAAGCTCAAGGTGGTCGTGGCTTGGGCAGGGGCATACTGTCATGGGCGCGGGAGCTCGTTGGAGTTGGTTCTGACGTCGATGTTCACGAACGGAGACGGGGACGTCAACCCGGTGCGCAAGCGAACAAATAGCATGCATAAGCAGATGCGCAAGACAGAGGCAAACTCACTCGCGTGAACTAGAGATCGAGGGAACACATGCCTCACCGGAATGGCTCGTCGGATTCTCGGTCGGTGTCGGGTGCTTGCAGAGCTTGTCGAGGGCGACGTTCTGCGGCACAAGAGAGCAAACGGCAAGCATCAGAACGAGCGCAAGAGGATGGCGAGCAAGATAGCATCAACTAGAGGGAGAGGGGTGGACGGAGCTCACCGGGATTGGTCGCCGGAGACGTGTGGTACTGCGGTGGTATGAGCACAAGAACTGGCAGCCTGGGGCGCTCGAGAGGTGTGGTTTGAGGGGAAAGATGCGAAAGAGGGAGGGGTTAAGTAGCAGGCGTCGGGGGCAAGGATTACTGCCAGAATCAATGGGATTGATTCAAATTGATTTGGGGAAGAAACGGCCGGCGATGGCGCGGTATTGAACACGATGGCGACAACATGGAGTGGGGCCTCCCTATCAGCGATAGGGGTGTGGTTCGCGCGGGTGAGAAAGAGAGAGGGGGAGGGGATCCCGGGTGGGCTTGCTAGGCCGACAGGTTTGCTGGGCTAAATAGGCAGTGCCTGGTTTTATTTTTTTATTTCAACTTTTTCTTTTCTATTTTGATTTTCATAAATGGTTTTGAAATCCTAATTCAAATCTGTTTGAATTCAAATCTTCCCCAAGTTTTTTTACTGTGATCCTAGTGTCAAAAAGTGTGCTACACACATCTAACCACTCAAAAACACTTTGTCCTTTGAAATAAAAATAAAACCATGCCCCATATATAAAATATAAAGAAGGGTTTAAATATGGTTTTATTTAGGGTTTTGATATGAAATTTTTTGTGCAAGATAAATATGCCATGATGATATGAATGCAATAACATGACTTTGAATTTGGTGAAATTTGGGATGTTACACGCCCCCTGTCGTGCCATTAAGCTCGTAACGACCGCCAGGAGACACTACACCGTCCTATGCCCTCAGCCATGTCGTTAGCTCGCTGTACTGCCGCAGCCGAAGGACCCTAACCATCCCGCACTCCCCCTCTCTCCGGTGTCTAAATAGAGGCCACCCCCGCCACAATTCTCCACACCATCTCACTCCCCTCTCTCTCTCTCTCAGAACCACCCTTGACCCTTCCTTGGAGCAAGGCGAGCACCAGCATACTGGAATTTGGCCGGAGTCCGCCGCTGCATAGGAGGAGAGGATCCGTCGATTGGAGCCACCTCAGGAGCTGCCGCAACCATCGTTCGAACCGCCATCGTCGACAATGTCGTTCGCCCCTATCGCCAACCCTAGCTGGAGCCCAGGTGAGCCACCACGTACCCCCACCGTCGCCGTTATGGTTCGGTCTCATCAGAGCTGTTCGACGGAGACGACAAACCACAGCCGTAGATCTTGTTCTAATCATAGGGCTTAGATTGAAACATACCGGTTTGTTTAGATAGAGCCGCTGACGGATCGGACCCCCCTTTCATCAGCAGCCTGCTGCACGCGCAGTGCAGCTGGGCCGGCCATTTTCTTTCCCGCGTAGCCCAGTAATTCAAATAGTTATTTTCCATTTTATTCAAACCCTAGTTCTGTCAGTAGATTCAAAAATCAATTCAAGGAGATGTACCAAACTAAATTGCATGATTCCAATTTTTCTAGAAAGGTATTGAAAATATGAATCCAAGCCCATTGGATTCAAACCATTTGAAATTATAGATCACCTATAGTAAAAATAAGAAGACAAAGACTTTTACACATTTAAACATTTTCAAAAATAAACCATAAATTCTTTTGAGTTTATTCCAACTCTCAAAAAATCACATTTGACAAGATCTTTCTGAATATGTAAAAATATTTAGATTTACATGCAGTGATCTTGGTCTAATACTAAAAGAATTCTATATAGGCATTTCTAGTCACTTTAATTGTATAAAATAGTAATTTTAACCATTATAAAATATTACCACCACTTTAAATCACATTCCAATGTATTAGAATATGTGGTGATGACATGTGTCAACATGATCCCATATTTTAATTGGAGAATATTAAATCTTAAGTAGATTTCAATGAATAGAAATTACTTTCCTAGAATAAAATAAATAAGACTATGTCTTTATTTCATGTGATGATTGTGATGATGCTAGATCATCTAGTGTGAACCTTTGTGTGCCAAATATAGGTAGTTAAATATTGTTTGGTGATTGTGTACCTCGTATTCATTTATAGACGCTAGTACCGACCAAGGCTATGAGAAGGAGGAGTATTACGAAGAAGAAGAAGAAGAAGAAGAAAACTTCAACCACTACACTACTCAAGGCAAGCCATCCATGAAAGCTAATACTTGCAATCCCCATAATACAAGTTAACTATGCAAGCTAGATGCCTTAGGCATACTTTGGTTATGCACCCTTGATTATACCAAATCCCAGTTTTACTTGCAAGCTTTATTCCTTTATTTTTTTACTAAAGTTCTTTACTTTTAGTTAGTGCTTTGTGAGATTTGGAAAACTACTATAGGTAGCATAAAGAACATAAAACGAGGCCTAAATAGTTAGAACTAGATGGCATACTAAGGCATGAGACTAGATTTGGATAGTTACGCTTGATTAGCACCCCTCATTAGTGAATACCCTCAATTTTAGTGGCTAGTGCTAAGCATAAAAGTTGATCACTTTAGATGGGAATACTTGGTGAAAATGATTATGAAAACCTTGGAATGAAGATTCATTCTATTGAAATGTTTTGAAATGTGTTATGAACACCAGATAATTTGATGATGAAAATGTTGAGACATGAGCCTTACCCCTTTTATAAAAATTGATGGTTGGGTTCGGATGTGATACCATTCCAATTTTACCGTACAACCACAATACCCGAATTTTGGTAGGGCTTGACCAAAAGTTTATATGTCTTAGTATGGGTTCCTTTGCGGAAGAGGTTGAGCTCAGGCTAACTCGTGATGAATGTCCACTTGTGCAGTTCCCAAGATGACAGATGGTCATGGTTGGGAGGCCAAACTCATAGGGGAGGTGCCTATACTAGGGTGTGTAATTGAAAGGTTAGGATTGATTATCCGCATACTAAGTATGATGATTCAGGGTTGCCCCTGACGGATGTATCGAATGTTGTGGTGAAAGTGTACAACCTCTGCAAAGTGTTAAACTATTCGAATAGCCACGTCCGCGGTCATGGACAGTTGGAGTGGCCATACTTTTTCGTCGTCAAATATTTTCAAAATGACTTGTGAAATGAACTATGACTTTGACTTGACCACAACAGGGTTGTGAACATGAACACTAAGTTCCCACTTAGGTGTTGTAGGACATTAAACTAGTTTTCTTTACTTTTGAACTCAGTTGGAAATAAACCTAGGTTTTTGCAAATAAACCTAAAGCTTAGGATTCCTACTCCAACTACTTGCTAGTGATAGTTTGCGAGTACTTAAATTGTACTCATGGATTTGTCCCTGGCTATTCCCATGCCAGACTATGAAGAGGACTACCAAGATGATGTACAACAGGAAGTCTATGACAACTAGGATCATCTCCCATCGTCAGCTTTGCCTGTGACCCTAAAGATGGAGTCTTGTAACACCCTCGGAATCGACCCTATGTAAGTTTCAGCGATTCCCGCCAAACCCGCATAGAAACGATTCAAAGGTGCCCACCAGGCACTTTCGTGCGGGTGGAAAACGAAGTAATACCATTACACAATAGTCCACGATGGAACCCATAGAACAGATATATACAACAGCGACTCATCGAGTCAAAGATACAATATACAGTACAAAGATCCAAATCACCTTGAAAACGATTCAGCGTCCGAGTACGGACAAGATGAAAATTAGGCTATGAACCCTGAAGAATAACCAATGGCGTCCATAACCCTGCCCAGGCCAAGTCGGAAGGTTAACCCTGTTAACGACGTCGATCTCAAAACCTGCTAAAAACAAAAGGGGTGCCAACAAAGGGCAAAGGAAAAAGAGAGCGGTCAGTACTGAGGCCAGTACACGGCGAGACTAGAATTCGGCGGTCCTCGCCTACATAGGTATGGTGGACTGAAGCGGCAGCGCGGCATGCACTAAACAACCTATAGAGACTCGATACAACTAGCGGCTATCAGAGAGGGATAAGAAAGACCTATTCGGAACCAACCTGATACTACCACCAAACATACCCATCCTGGTATTTCCCCCTCGAGACCAAACGAGGAAGTCAACCGAGGAACTCACACCGTTGGCAGTTTTATTTATTTAGTTATCGTTGCAGCAATTACTAGTCAGGTATAGATAGTCATCCTGATATAATAAGCAGTGGGCACTTTTAGTTAACCATTCCATTGTAGTTGCAAAACTTACTAGTCAGATACAATTAACATGAGATATCCCAAACCCAGCAGTTGTTGGTACTTTTATTTAGCCATTTCGTTGCAGTGAAGCTGATTACTAGTCATATCGGATACAAGTCAAATTATAACAGTAAACTTTAGTCATAGTTGTCTATGATCGAGAACTGTGCTCCAAGTCGTCCATAACCGCGGACACGGCTTCTCGAAAAGATTAAACCCTGCAGGGGTGCACCAAAGTTCCCACACGCACCTACACCCTTGTTGTCAGATCAGGTAGGTACAAGATCACAAAACATACACCCAACGGTATAACGACGGGGTTTCGGACACGACGTTTCCCAGACCCAAAGCAAGCACGGGGGGCCACCCCACTAAGCTACCCGTAACGAAGTCGGCCGATCTCCGAGACGGACCCAGGGTTTGTGTCGATGGTTGTAAACGGCTGGGAACCCGAAAGTGTGACTAGGCTTGTCGATACAGCGAAAACGTATCACGGGGTTCCTAAACAGTACAGGCGCTCCACGCGCAATCGTAAATAAAGCAGTAAAGCATGGCATAAGTACAGGATAGTAATAAAGCCCCAAACTACTTTGTGGCCCCCAGTACAGTACTTGAAATCAGGTACTAAATCGATGGGGGTGCCCACACACCCCACCTGTGGTTAGCGCGCTCGATCTCGGAACAGGTGTCAAGAACTCGGGGTCCTACGGGACACCATTGAGCGGTTAAAATCCAAATATTGTCTATTACCCACCGGTGCCTCTGCATTTACCTACTTTCAATTTTAGTTATTAAACAATAATTAAATCCATGATCATATCCACCATTAAACATGTGCCAACCACCCAACAACGGTGGAACATCGATGACACGAAGCAGCACCTGAGCAAGCAACTACGACTCGCAAGGTCGACTGTCTATCAATCAACAGGCAATAGGAGGTGTCCAAGGCAATATAGAGGCTGCAAGTATTATAACAGGGGTACGGAAACTAAAGCATCGCAACACGGATAGCAATAGATCAACAGGAGGGAATAAAGACTATAAAAGTAAGATAGGTAGAAAGGGGGAGAATGCTCGCCTGAAAACATTGCCGAAGTTTCATAACCGACGAACTTGTCGAAGCTCACAACATCTCATCGTCCTATCCAGAAAGAAGCAAAACACTAAAAGGAACAAGCGATGCAACAATTACAACCAATGCAGAAGAATCGGCATGATCATGATATGATGCATGACATGTCAAGTTAATAATGCAAACTATGTTGAAAAAGTCTTAGAGGCATAGCAAATTGATGATATAGCATTCGTGAGCCATTATTAATAAGAATCGATTAGTTCCCAATTTTATTTATCATGTTTTGTGTAGAGGGAGTGTCCCAACCTTTAAACAATATAAGGTGGAGTCCCCTGTGTTTACAATGCTAGTCCCTGGATCAATAGCTAGCATCCACAGTTAAGATGTAATATCAAGAAAAAAAGGTCATAATATGACTTTATAACCAGGAATAACATAATTTTATTACATCTTACATAGCTCATTTGGCTATTACATTTCTTTGCAGCGGAATAACTATAGTCATGGGGTCCTTCATCTTCAAAGTGCCACAGGCAGATGTTGGTTGTAGACTTTGTAATCCTAATCAATCAATCTTCACTAAAATCAATCAAACCTGCAACATTACAAGTTACAGCCACAAGGGTCAATACATTTGAATTGTATTGGGAAGCTTCACTACTTTGTAGAATATAAGTGGATCCTATCATTACATGCATATTTGGCTAGGTGGAGTTTTAGGCTCATTTCATAAAGCAATAATTTATCCTATCTTTTCAAAATGGTTTTGGTCCTTTGTCAAATCTCCTTTTCCAGGTTCCTTGAACTCCTTGGTAGAAACTCAAGTGCTCAAGTCCTTATCAAAAATCCCTTGAGCTACTTGGTAACCCCAAGTGCAACAAGTTTTATCAAAATGTCATGAGTTCCTTGGTAACCCCAAGTGTTCATGTTTTCATCTCTTGAGTTCCTTGGTAACCCCAAGTACATCAAGTTTTTAAAAGTTTTCTTTTAGAAATTAGAATGTCGAGATCTCCCATAGCTTCAAACTTTAGTTGCTCAGTATTGTCCATAACCGGGGACACGGCTAAGTACTTAGATTTTATTATCTTCTGCAGAAGGAGTACACTTTACCCACATGTCACAATCCCATCCTTTTGCCACCAGTGGCGACTGGATTAGCACTCACCAAGATGGAGTACTGGCAGATTGAGAATGTGACGAAGTCCTTCCAAAGGGTCCTCCCATACACCATTGCTAGCTTGTCTTCAGCACCCATGAAGCATTCCAGATCCCCATGTCCAGTAAACTAAAGACAATGTATGGGTATTCCCAATGTAGTTGACTAAGCCAGAGCCATAATAGCATGTGGTTGCACACGAAAGCCACAATTGGAGAAACATGTTCAATCTCTAATTTTCCTGGGTGGTTTCCTTTGGAGCACAACACAAAGAGATTGCCATAGACATGGTTCCTTTTGTTGCCAACTTCTCCAATACTCAAAATATCCTTGGCCACCCAGGTGGTTCATTGAGTCCTTGTTTTATTATATAAAACACAAGTCCTTTTCTCAACTCCATAAAATCTCAACATGTATCTCTTTTCAAAATATATATAGCATGGATAAGCATGTAACAACTACAATATTTTCACTAAGGAGTGTATAGGGAATCCTATTAGGATTTAGCATAGCATAAGTATAGAAATTCTTTTCATGCATGTTTTCAAAATCCACTAAGTATAAGAAAATAGTAGGACTTTAGATGATAGTGTAACTTGCCTTTTTGGTAGGGAATGATGGTTCACTCCTTGATCTTGCTAGTCTCACACTTTGCTAATTTCACTACAATCAATCAAGCAAACACCAAAATCAACTAACATTCCAAACCAATAAATCAATCAAACAACTTCACACACATAAAACAATGGGATTTAAGATGCATGTAATCATACAAGGGATGGTTCTAATTGCAAAGATGGTCTCCACTAGGCTTCCAAACTTTGTAAAGTGGTCATTTACCAAAATGGCAAAGTCATTTGCAAAAGGGTTTTGTCCATAAACCATTTTTTTAAAATCCATTCAACATTTTATGTGGTGGAAAACATTTTTATCAAGCAACAACTTTAAGTGGTTCACCAAATAAGTTGAGGTTTCTCAAAACTTGGGGTTTATGACCAATAGGTTTGATCCAAAACATTTTCCCAAAGTTTTTACTCCAAAAACATTTTCATAACAAAATTATTATTTTTATTTGTCTAGAAATGAACTAAACAAATTAATCCATCCTAATCTTATCCGAATTCATTTTCAAAACCATGGGTTGGTTCCTAGGGTCAGTAAGTTCACCATAAACTATTTTGCCAAGGTTTCAAACTTAAAAACATTTTTGAATCATTTTTGTAGTATTAACAAGCAATCAAATGTTTCTGCATAATCAACCAATCTAACAGATACTATTTGCTAAACCAAAGGCATGGTTGGCTAGGTTTTGTTCCACTGATTCCAACGGTATCAAATTTGTAATTTTTGGACGTGTGGATCGAAAGTTACAAGGGTTTGAAATTCACAAACAATTATGTTTTCAAATCTGTTTTTAAACAGAACAGGGGACACGCGGCACTGTCTAATTGGACGGTACCGGTTCGGCCGGATCGGCAACGCGGTGCGTTGGATCTAAGCAGATCGTGTGGTCCAGAAAACGTACCCCTTCGCGGCTTAAGTGATCTATCGCAAGCGTCGGATCGAGATCCTACGGTGCTAGCGTGCTCGACCATTTGCGAGCCGCGGCGACGGTCAGATAATAGCGGTGCTGGCGAAACAGGAAGCGAGAGAGGGAGGGAGTAGGCTCACCGAGATTGCAGGAGGCTGGGGAAGCTCGTCGTGTGGTCAACGGGGCAAGGGACGCACGAGGGCAGGAGGAATTCGTCGCCGGAGTTCGTTCTGGCGACGGTGTGCTCTGGTCGCGGTCGGAGACGATGCTGTGGTTCACCCCGAGACAAAACGGAGACGCGGTTAGATGCACAGGATCCAGGCAAAGCTGTGTGCGTGAACTAGAGGGTGCGGGGCGGTCTGAAACTACCTGGGTGCTTGCCGGAGTTGAAGACAGACGCGGCGGCAAGGTCGGAGCTTGTCGAAGACGGCTCCCTGGGGCGCCCGCGGTCGAACTGAGGGCACAGGAAGATGCGTCCGGAGGTGGGGAATCTCCTAGTGTGCTCAGGGAGGCAGGAGGTGGCTGTGGTTTGTCGGATTTCACCGGAGGAGCTCGCCGGAACAGCGGCGGTGCAGGGCCAATTCGAGGCAGCCTGGTGGCGATGTGGAGCTGGTGTTTGAGGGAAAAGACAGAGGGAGAAGGGACGCTTATGTACGCATGGTCGGGGCAAGATTAACGCAGCCATTATTCGTGAATTGAACGCGCGGTTGAATGGCAGAGAACGACAGCGCGGTTTGAGGGAGAAGGGGTCGCGCGGGTGAGGAGGATGAACAGGGAGGTGGGGTCCAGTCGTCAGTGAGGAGAGGGAGTGAGTGAAGGGTCCACTGGTCAGTGTCACTGCGGGTTAACAAATTGGTGCGAACCGTTTTCTTTCGGGGAGGGGAAGCTAGGCTGGTTCTGGGCTTCTTGGGCTGGCTCAGTTGGGTCAGGTCCAAATCTTATTTTTTTCTGTTTTAAACCTTTTTCTTTTTCCAATACTATTTTCTGTTTTGAAATTCCAAACAATCAAATCACACTCAAATCAATTCAAACAATCAACAAAATTTTGCAACTATGAAATTGGTTCTATTTTGTCACATAAACCAGAATTCCAAAACCAAAATAATAATTTTAATTTAAGCCCATTATTAATTAAATAAATAGACCATTGTTATTAAATCAAAATATAATTTGATGTTTATTTTAAAACTCCATTTTGAAATCTAATTATTTTCAAAACCAAATTATTAGGTTTTATTTGGGAATATAAATAATTGGAAAACTTATTTTTAAATAAATAAACCAGTTTTGTTATTTTGGAAATAGTAAGACCTTTATTAATAAAACTTGGATATTGAATCATTATTAATTTATTTTAAAAAAACCTTTATTATTTTTATCAAAACAAAATGTTTTATTTCAAAAGTTTGGCCATGGTTTAATTTGGTTCTATAAAATAATCCTTATTTATAAAACTTCTATTTTATTTAAAATCCTTTTATTTCAAAGATCAAAAATAGAAATTCCAAATATTTTACTTTCCTTTTATTAAATGTTTAACTCTTTAAATCCCTTTAGGATTTTATTTAATTCAAATGGGTTTGAAGTTCCAATTGAATTCAAAAAGTTTCTTCTGGCTCTGAAAATCAAACAAAGTTTTATTTTATTCATTTATTTTCACACTACAATATTTGGAAAATCTTGGGATGTGACAGGCTACCACCCTTAAAATAAATCTCGTCCCGAGATTTGGGAAGGCTAGGATTACAAGTAGGCTAAAAACAACTAGGGTACTACCACCCTTAAAAATTTTCAAACAAAAATTACATATTGTCCTTCTTGGGATCCTGGGGAAAATTTCTCATGGGCAAACATTTGCATTGTGTCCTTGGTTTCCATACTTGACTCATGGGCCAAGGTTGAGTTTCTCCATAGGTTTGTTCAGCTTGTTCTTCATCTTTTCTGGACAGTTGCTTCCATAATGCCCTGGGTTCTTCCAGTTAAAACAGTGGATGTCCTTGAGTTCTTTACGTGGCTCTTGTGGACAAGTTTCTACATAGTGGCCTAGTTCTTTGCAGTTGTTGCACACTACTTGGCCAATCTCTTTATTCTTTGGGTTCTCTGGTCATTCACCAGAAAAGTGTCCCATTTCCTTACATTTATAACATTGCACATGGCTTTTGTCTATCTTTTGCTTCTTGGGTTTCTTTGATCCTTTGAATTAGGTTGTTTTGTTTGGAGGTATAAGTGATCCTTTTCCTTTGTCATCAGCCTTCTTGGTAGACTTGGATCCTTCTTGTTTCCTTTGTTCCACCATGGAATAGATGGGGCATTGGATAGGGACATGGTTGTTTCCTTCACCTAGGTAGCAAGTAGCTTGAGAAGTGGGACATTGTCCAACAGGATGTTTCTCTTCACAGTTGGGGCATTGATCTCCATGCTCCTTAGAAGTATGATCCTTGTCTCCACAAATAATGCAAGCTGGGGCTCTATCTAGAATAACATTTCTGTCATCCTTGTTGTCAAAGACTCTTTTGGGATAGCTTTCTTCCATTTTGATCATTTGATCAGTCACCTTAAGCATCAGTTGGCCTTGGGTTTCCAAAAATCCTTGTAGCTTTGGATCTTCTCCACTAGTGTTGGCTATTAATTGAGCTGTCACTTGGTTCAACTGGTTCTGGGTTGCTATGAGCTCTTTCATGCTGTCCTCTTGGTTGGTGTTGGTATCATCAACCGTCATGTTGGAGTCTTTTGGAGTAGTCATCTGTTTGGGGTTGAATGGAGATTAGAATAGGCAAGATATTTATAAGGTAATCAATTCAAATCACACACATCTCAAATCACACAAACAATGCTCATGCAATTACAAGTCAAACATTTCACTCAACCAACAAAGTTCAAGCACATACTTTGGCAACAAAAATGTTTTTGTTACACCACATAAGTTGGTGTGTTTTGACTTATCTAAAATATGGTGGTCCATCTATATGGTTTACTTGTGATCTTTCCTTCCTTCTTGATTCTTCCTACTTGGGATCATGGTTTCTTTGAGAAAACTCTTGGTTACAATACTTCAAATGTTGTAGGCTCCTTCTAGCTTTTGAATTCCCTCAGTCTCTAAATCTTGAGCAAGATTTCCTTCTCTCACTTGTAGTCCTTAGTGTCATCCAAGTTGGAAGTCCTTGGGGAATATGCTCAAGATGTTGAAGTCATTAGAGTTGAAGAAGTTGAAGTCATTAGAGTTGAAGAAGTTGAAGAAGTCCTTTGCACATGGTGTAGTATTTGGCCATGGGGTAGGTTTTTCCATCAAGTTGAAGTAGAAGAGAAGTAGAGTTGAAACCAAAATGGTTTAAGGAAAGAGTTTACAAGATTGTTTTGTAAATAAGTTTTGGAACAAATACAACTCCTATTTTTCTAAGGGGTTTTGTCCAATCCTAGGGTTACAAATCCTACAGGCAACACAATGCTCTGATACCATCTGTAGAGGGAGTGTCCCAACCTTTAAACAATATAAGGTGGAGTCCCCTGTGTTTACAATGCTAGTCCCTGGATCAATAGCTAGCATCCACAGTTAAGATGTAATATCAAGAAACAAAGGTCATAATATGACTTTATAACCAGGAATAACATAATTTTATTACATCTTACATAGCTCATTTGGCTACTACATTTCTTTGCAGCGGAATAACTATAGTCATGGAGTCCTTCATCTTCAAAGTGCCACAGGCAGATGTTGGTTGTAGACTTTGTAATCCTAATCAATCAATCTTCACTAAAATCAATCAAACCTGTAACATTACAAGTTACAGCCACAAGGGTCAATACATTTGAATTGTATTGGCAAGCTTCACTACTTCGTAGAATATAAGTGGATCCTATCATTACATGCATATTTGGCTAGGTGGAGTTTTAGGCTCATTTGCATAAAGCAATAATTTATCCTATCTTTTCAAAATGGTTTTGGTCCTTTGTCAAATCTCCTTTTCCAAGTTCCTTGAACTCCTTGGTATAAACTCAAGTGTTCAAGTCCTTGTAAAAAATCCCATGAGCTACTTGGTAACCCCAAGTGCAACAAGTTTTATCAAAATCTCATGAGTTCCTTGGTAACCCCAAGTGTTCATGTTTTCATCTCTTGAGTTCCTTGGTAACCCCAAGTACATCAAGTTTTTAAAAGTTTTCTTTTAGAAATTAGAATGTCGAGATCTCCCATAGTTTCAAACTTTAGTTGCTCAGTATTGTCCATAACCGGGGACACGGCTAAGTACTTAGATTTTATTATCTTCTGCAGAAGGAGTACACTTTACCCACATGTCACAATCCCATCCTTTTGCCACCAGTGGCCACTGGATTAGCACTCACCAAGATGGAGTACTGGCAGATTGAGAATGTGACGAAGTCCTTCCAAAGGGTCCTCCCATACACCATTGCTAGCTTGTCTTCAGCACCCATGAAGAATTCCAGATCCCCATGTCCAGTAAACTGAAGACAATGTATGGGTCTTCCCAATGTAGTTGACTAAGCCAGAGCCATAATAGCATGTGGTTGCACACGAAAGCCACAATTGGAGAAACATGTTCAATCTCTAAGTTTCCTGGGTGGTTTCCTTTGGAGCACAACACAAAGAGATTGCCATAGACATGGTTCCTTTCGTTGCCAACTTCTCCAATACTCAAAATATCCTTGGCCACCCAGGTGGTTCATTGAGTCCTTGTTTTATTATATAAAACACAAGTCCTTTTCTCAACTCCATAAAATCTCAACATGTATCTCTTTTCAAAATATATATAGCATGGATAAGCATGTAACAACTACAATATTTTCACTAAGGAGTGTATAGGGAATCCTATTAGGATTTAGCATAGCATAAGTATAGAAATTCTTTTCATGCATGTTTTCAAAATCCACTAAGTATAAGAAAATAGTAGGACTTTAGATGATAGTGTAACATGAATTTTTGGTAGGGAATGATGGTTCACTCCTTGATCTTGCTAGTCTCACATTTTGCTAATTTCACTACAATCAATCAAGCAAACACCAAAATCAACTAACATTCCAAACCAATAAATCAATCAAACAACTTCACACACATAAAACAATGGGATTTAAGATGCATGTAATCATACAAGGGATGGTTCTAATTGCAAAGATGGTCTCCACTAGGCTTCCAAACTTTGTAAAGTGTTCATTTACCAAAATGGCAAAGTCATTTGCAAAAGGGTTTTGTCCATAAACCATTTTTTTAAATCCATTCAACATTTTATGTGGTGGAAAACATTTTTATCAAGCAACAAATTTAAGTGGTTCACCAAATAAGTTGAGGTTTCTCAAAACTAGGGGTTTATGGCCAGTAGGTTTGATCCAAAACATTTTCCCAAAGTTTTTACTCCAAAAACATTTTCATAACAAAATTATTATTTTTATTTGTCTAGAAATGAACTAAACCAATTAATCCATCCTAATCTTCTCCAAATTCATTTTCAAAACCATCGGTTGGTTCCTAGGGTCAGTAAGTTCACCATAAACTATTTTGCCAAGGTTTCAAACTTAAAAACATTTTTGAATCATTTTTCTAGTCTTAATAAGCAATCAAATGTTTCTGCATAATCAACCGATCTAACAGATACTATTTGCTAAACCAAAGGCATGGTTGGCTAGGTTTTGTTCCACTGATTCCAACGGTATCAAATTTGTAATTTTTGGATGTGTGGATCGAAAGTTACAAGGGTTTGAAATTCACAAACAATTCTGTTTTCAAATCTGTTTTTAAACAGAACAGGGGACACGCGGCACTATCTAATTGGACGGTACCAGTTCGGACGGATCGGCAACGCGGTGCGTTGGATCAAAGTAGATCGTGTGGTCCAGAAAACGTACCCCTTCGCGGCTTAAGTGATCTATCGCAAGCGTCGGTCGAGATCCTACAGTGCTAGCGTGCTCGACCATTTGCGAGCGGCGCCGGCGGTGTCTAGCGGCGGCGACGGTCAGATAGTGGCGGCGCTGGTGAAACAGGAAGCGAGAGAGGGAGGGAGTAGGCTCACCGAGATCGCAGGAGGCTGGGGAAGATCGTCGTGTGGTCAACGGGGCAAGGGACGCACGAGGGCAGGAGGAATTCCTCGCCGGAGTTTGTTCTGGCGACGGTGTGCTCTGGTCGCGGTCGGAGACGATGCTGTGGTTCACCCCGAGACAAAACGGAGACGCTGTTAGATGCACAGGATCCAGGCAAAGCTGTGTGCGTGAACTAGAGGGTGCGGGGCGGTCTGAAACTACCTGGGTGCTTGGCGGAGTTGAAGACAGAAGCGACGGCGAGGTCGGAGCTTGTCGAAGACGGATCCCTGGGGTGCCCGCGGTCGAACTGAGGGCACAAGAAGATGTGTCCGGAGGTGGGGAATCTCCTAGTGTGCTCAGGGAGGCAGGAGGTGGCTATGGTTTGTCGGATTTCACCGGAGGAGCTCGCCGGAACAGCGGCGGTGCAGGGCCAATTCGAGGCAGCCTGGTGGCGATGTGGAGCTGGTGTTTGAGGGAAAAGACAGAGGGAGAAGGGACGCTTATGTACGCATGGTCGGGGCAAGATTGATGCAGCCATTATTCGTGAATTGAACGCGCGGTTGAATGGCAGAGAACGACAGCGCGGTTTGAGGGGAGGGAGTGAGTGAAAGGTCCACTGGTCAGTGTCATTGCGGGTTAACAAATTGGTGCGAACCGTTTTCTTTCGGGGAGGGGAAGCTGAGCTGGTTCTGGGCTTCTTGGGCTGGCTTAGTTGGGTCAGGTCCAAATCTTATTTTTTTCTATTTTAAACCTTTTTCTTTTTCCAATACTATTTTCTGTTTTGAAATTCCAAACAATCAAATCACACTCAAATCAATTCAAACAATCAACAAACTTTTGCAACTATGAATTTGGTTCTGCTTTGTCACATAAACCAGAATTCCAAAACCAAAATAATAATTTTATTTTAAGTCCATTATTAATTAAATAAGTAGACCATTGTTATTAAATCAAAATATAATTTGATGCTTATTTTAAAACTCCATTTTGAAATCTAATTATTTTCAAAACCAAATCAGTAGGTTTTATTTGGGAATATAAAATAATTGGAAAACTTATTTTTAAATAAATAAACCAGTTTTGTTATTTTGGAAATAGTAAGACCTTTATTAATAAAACTTGGATATTGAATCATTATTAATTTATTTTAAATAAACCTTTATTATTTTTATCAAAACAAAATGTTTTATTTCAAAAGTTTGGCCATGGTTTAATTTGGTCCTATAAAATAATCCTTATTTATAAAACTTCTATTTTATTTAAAATCCTTTTATTTCAAAGATCAAAAATAGAAATTCCAAAATATTTTACTTTCCTTTTATTAAATGTTTAACTCTTTAAATCCCTTTAGGATTTTATTTAATTCAAATGGGTTTGAAGTTCCAATTGAATTCAAAAAGTTTCTTCTGGCTCTGAAAATCAAACAAAGTTTTATTTTATTCATTTATTTTCACACTACAAGATTTGGAAAATCTTGGGATGTGACATTTTGCTTGCATAAACAATACTGATTATAAAACTACTCTTAATACATGATGCAAAAGATAACATGGATATCATGGTTGGAGAGATCTTGTCGCTCTAATCGATTTAGACATATCATTTGTAAAATTCCGATTTATGGTTTAAAAGTTATGAATTTATTAAGAAAAAGGCATTTAATAGTATTAAAACAATTTCAAAAAAATATAAATTGTTCAAAAATTATTTTAGATGGCAAATTTTTAATCCTTGCATTTTTCTAGCCAGAAAACATATATAAAACACTTTATTTGGATAAGCTAATACAAAGATAAGATTTATTCATTATAAAAGATTTTCTGAAATTTTTATTATTTAGAAATTGTTCCTAAAACTTTTTGTAACGAGGATAACTCCAGCTACAGAGGCTGATGGGTGGGCCGCAGTGCTGATTGGAATGCTGACTAGGCGAGGCGATTCGTGCCGCTGACAGGTGGGGCTACAGGAGGATGTCGGGTTGACTAAAGAAAATGTCAGGGACTTGGCTGTAAAAGGCCGCAAACTAATCGGGAGAGCCCTGATGAATCTGTATCTTAGCTCGAGAAAAACCGCTAGCTCGAGCCAATTTGCCGAGAGGATTCCGAGCTCGATAGAGGACGGATTTGAGAGTGGTTTGCTCCGGGTTGAAGAGGGGACATGGGAGATCCACTTTGATCAAGGAACGTTCACGGTAGGAGGACAATAGCGTTCGGTGTCGTGGCAAGAACAGAGGTGTTGCGGATGTGCGTATGCTGTTGTTGTTCATGCAGTGGCAACCAGCAGCAACGTGTGCGGCGAATCCGGCGATGATGCAAGCCTGGAAGAAGGAGGGGCGAGATGCTCACCAAGAGGGCCACGAGCTCTAGCCGGAGACGGAGAGGAATACTGTGGCGAGGTGGAGCAGCGACGCGCACGTGTTCCGTGTGATGGCGGCGAGGTCCTGCGGCAGAAGACGACGGTCACTGCCGGTAGAGCATCCGCGCGGGAAGAGAAGACGTAGGAAAGGTCTGGGAGATGTATAAGCTCACCAGGAAGACGATTATGGGTCGAGGGAGTTAGGGACGCAGTCGAGTCGCCGGAATTGTGGAAGACACGGTGGCGGCTGGAGATGAAGACGAAAAGCGTGTCAACAGTGGGCGCTTCCGCGGGGTCGATTGAGTGGGCAAGGAGAAGGAGGGCGTTGTGATGCCTCTTCTGGTGGTCTCGGCTCGGAAGGGGGGTGGACGGAGGCGGTGGCGCTAGGGCGGCAGAGAGGTCCACGATGGCGGCGTTCACAGGGAAAAGGGAGGGGAGAAGGGGCAGTTGGGGCTAGGGTTCGCAAGGGAGCAGATAAGGGCGAGGTCACGCAGCCAGTGTGAGGGGGAGCTGACGCGGACGACGACACGGAAACGGCCACCTGCCCGCTCCGTCGGGGCGCACAGAGAGGAAGGTAACGGAGAGGGGAACGAAGCACAGTAACGGTGTCGGGGGGCCAAGGGGTACCAGGCCAGATGGGCTGGCCTAGTTGGGCTGCGCGAGTTTGCTGCTGTGCTGCGGCAAGGGGTGCTCCAGGTATGTTTCTTTCTCTCTTTATCTATTTCTGTTTTGGATTTTTTTTAATATTAATATTTGTTTTGTTTGTTCTTTCAAGTTTTAAACAAGCACCTGCTTCCAAACACTTTTGAAATTTCCAGGGACATTTGAACAGATCAAGATGGTACAAAAGTGAGGCAAGAAGGGAATAGAATAGAAGAAGAGTGATGCCCCATAAAAATTCCATTTGGGCATTTTACAAGACTAGTAGATTTAGGTTTTACAATTGAAAAAAAACATTTGTAAATACTAGACCTCTAACAAGTCGATCCAAACTTGTATAAAACAAAATATTTAGAGACATAAGAGGGGAGAAGGTAATGGTGATATTAACAACATAACAAGACAACGCAAATGCAAGGTGGCATGATGACATGAGCATGATATCTTGATGATGCACAAAACAAAAGCAACTGCGGTTTTCTAGTAGTGGTTTTTACCCGGGGTGCTACAATTCGACACCACTAACAATGGATCTCGCCCTCGAGATCTGCCTCATGATGCGGGGAAGAATGTCGGCACCCTGAATCTTCTCGCTTCGTGTATATCCTCGTGACACCACTAACAAGGATTCTTCTCTATCTTGAAATCGGCGACACCACCAACAAGGGTTGTTGTCCATGTCTGTCGAGAGACCAGTACGGAGAGGCAAAGACGAAGTTAAAGGTAAGGCGACCTCTAACTTCCCTGGGAGGAGAAAAATTGCTTTGATCCACCATCCAATATACAAAAGCAAATGATAAGAGTAGTGGTATGGTCGCGACTCCATCCCGCACTCAAAGCATTACTCTCTACATGAATAGAAGACTTATGCAACCAACTCTCAGAATTCAGACTGAAGATCTCGACAAGCGAGGTTTGGAGACAAATGAGCGATGGAGATTCTCATCAGATCTGATGTAGATGACTTCGTCGTATCGGAAAACACTGGAGGATAGAAAGAAAAAAATTAGTGAATCTTTGGTCCACTGAAAAGGTACAACAGATGAAAGATCCATCAGATAGCATGAAGACTAGTTGTCGAAGCACCGTTAACAAAGGATGGAAGTGAACCCTGAAGGTACGACGGAAACCCAACCACGAGAATTCCTATACTCGGAGAAAAGATAAGATGGCAGATTCAAAACACGAATAGATAAGAGGAGAATAGCAGAGGGGTAAGGAGTAAAAGCAGACCTAATCAGATCTATCCAACAGATTTTCCAAAATAGTTTTGACACTCTACATCGGTCGTTAGCTAGGTTATCCTATAGGCTGGACCAGTGGGGTATCGTAACTGCTGAGCTCTGATACCACTCTGTAACACCCTCGGAATCGACCCTATGTAAGTTTCAGCGATTCCCGCCAAACCCGCATAGAAACGATTCAAAGGTGCCCACCAGGCACTTTCGTGCGGGTGGAAAACGAAGTAATGCCATTACACAATAGTCCACGATGGAACCCACAGAACAGATATATACAACAGCGACTCATCGAGTCAAAGGTACAATATACAGTACAAAGATCCAAATCACCTTGAAAACGATTCAGCGTCTGAGTACGGACAAGATGCAAATTAGGCTAAGAGCCCTGAAGAATAACCAATGGTGTCCATAACCCTGCCCAGGCCAAGCCGGAAGGTTAACCCTGCTAACGACGTCGATCTCAAAACCTGCTAAAAACAAAAGGGGTGCCGACAAAGGGCAAAGGAAAAAGATAGCGGTCAGTACTGAGGCCAGTACAAGGCGAGACTAGAATTCGTCGTTCCTCGCCTACATAGGTATGGTGGACTGAAGAGGCATCGTGGAATGTACTAAACAACCTATAGAGACTCGATACAACTAGAGGCTATCAGAGAGGGATAAGAAAGACCTATTCGGAACCAACCTGATACTACCACCAAACATACCCCTCCTGGTATTTCCCCCTCGAGACCAAACGAGGAAGTCAACCGAGGAACTCACACCGTTGGAAGTTTTATTTATTCAGTTATCGTTGCAGCAATTACTAGTCAGGTATAGATAGTCATCCTGATATAATAAGCAGTGGGCACTTTTAGTTAACCATTCCGTTGTAGTTGCAACACTTACTAGTCAGATACAATTAGCATGAGATATCCCAAACCCAGCAGTTGTTGGTACTTTTATTTAGCCATTTTGTTGCAGTGAAGCTGATTACTAGTCATATCGGATACAAGTCAAATTATAACAGTAAACTTTAGTCATAGTTGTCTATGATCGAGAACTGTGCTCCAAGTCGTCCATAACCGCGGACACGGCTTCTCGAAAAGATTAAACCCTGCAGGGGTGCACCAAAGTTCCCACACGCACCTACACCCTTGTTGTCAGATCAGGTAGGTACAAGATCACAAAACATACACCCAACGGTATGTTGACGGGGTTTCGGACACGATGTTTCCCAGACCCAAAGCAAGCACGGGGGGCCACCCCACTAAGCTACCCGTAACGAAGTCGGCCGGTCTCCGAGACGGACCCAGGGTTTGTGTCAACGGCTGTTAACGGCTGGGAACCCGAAAGTGTGACTAGGCTTGTCGATACAGCGAAAACGTATCACGGGGTTCCTAAACAGTACAGGCGCTCCACGCGCAATCGTAAATAAAGCAGTAAAGCATGGCATAAGTAAAGGATAGTAATAAAGCCCCAAACTACTTTGTGGCCCCCAGTACAGTACTTGAAATCAGGTACTAAATCGATGGGGGTGCCCACACACCCCACCTGTGGTTAGCGCGCTCGATCTCGGAACAGGTGTCAAGAACTCGGGGTCCTACGGGATACCAGTGAGCGGTTAAAATACAAATATTGTCTGTTACCCACCGGTGCCTCTGCATTTACCTACTTTCAATTTTAGTTATTAAACAATAATTAAATCCATGATCATATCCACCATTAAGCATGTGCCAACCACCCAACAACGGTGGAACATCGACGACACGAAGCAGCACCTGAGCAAGCAACTACGACTCGCAAGGCCGACTGTCTATCAATCAACAGGCAATAGGAGGTGTCCAAGGCAATATAGAGGCTGCAAGTATTATAACAGGGGTACGGAAACTAAAGCATCGCAACACGGATAGCAATAGATCAACAGGAGGGAATAAAGACTATAAAAGTAAGATAGGTAGAAAGGGGGAGAATGCTTGCCTGAAAACATTGCCGAAGTTTCATAACCGACGAACTTGTCGAAGCTCACAACATCTCATCGTCCTATCCAGAAAGAAGCAAAACACTAAAAGGAACAAGCGATGCAACAATTACAACCAATGCAGAAGAATCGGCATGATCATGATATGATGCATGACATGTCAAGTTAATAATGCAAACTATGTTGAAAAAGTCTTAGAGGCATAGCACATTGATGATATAGCATTCGTGAGCCATTATTAATAAGAATCGATTAGTTCCCAATTTTATTTATCATGTTTTGCTTGCATAAACAATACTGATTATAAAACTGCTCTTAATACATGATGCAAAAGATAACATGGATATCATGGTTGGATAGGTCTTGTCGCGCTAATCGATTTAGACATATCATTTGTAAAATTCCGATTTATGGTTTAAAATTTATGAATTTATTAAGAAAAAAGCATTTAATAGTATTAAAACAATTTCAAAAAAATATTAATTGTTCAAAAATTATTTTAGATGGCAAATTTTTAATCCTTGCATTTTTCTAGCCAGAAAACATATATAAAACACTTTATTTGGATAAGCTAATACAAAGATAAGATTTATTCATTATAAAAGATTTTCTGAAATTTTTATTATTTAGAAATTGTTCCTGAAACTTTTTGTAACGAGGATAACTCCAGCTACTGAGGCTGATGGGTGGGCCGCGGTGTTGATTGGAATGCTGACTGGGCAAGGCGATTCGTGCCGCTGACAGGTGGGGCTACAGGAGGATGCCGGTTGACTAAAGAAAAGGTCAGGGACTTGGCTATAAAAGGCCGCAAACTGATCGGGAGAGCCCTGATGAATCTGTATCTCAGCTCGAGAAAAACCGCTAGCTCGAGCCGATTTGCCGAGATGATTCCGAGCTCGATAGAGGACGGATTTGAGAGTGGTTTGCTCCGGGTTGAAGAGGGGACATGGGAGATACACTTTGATCAAGGAACGTTCACGGTAGGAGGACAATAGCGTTCGGTGTCGTGGCAAGAACAGAGGTGTTGTGGATGTGCATATGCTGTTGTTGTTCATGCAGTGGCAACCAGCAGCAGCGTGTGCAGCGAATCCGGCGATGATGCAAGCCAGGAAGAAGGAGGGGCGAGATGCTCACCAAGAGGCCACGAGCTCTAGCCGGAGACGGAGAGGAATACTGTGGCGAGGTGGAGCAGCGACGCGCACGTGTTCCGTGTGATGGCGGCGAAGTCCTGCAGCAGAAGACGGCGGTCACTGCCGGTAGAGCATCCGCGCGGGAAGAGAAGACGTAGGCAAGGTCTGGGAGATGTATAAGCTCACCAGGAAGACGATTATGGGTCGAGGGAGTTAGGGACGCAGTCGAGTCGCCGGAATTGAGGAAGAAATGGTGGCGGCCGGAGATGAAGACGACAAGCGTGTCAACAGTGGGCGCTTCCGCGGGGTCGATTGAGTGGGCAAGGAGAAGGAGGGCGTTGTGATGCCTCTTCTGGTGGTCTCGGCTCGGAAGGGGGTGGACGGAGGCGGTGGCGCTAGGGCGGCAGAGAGGTCCGCGATGGCGGCGTTCACAGGGAAAATGGAGGGGAGCAGGGGCAGTTGGGGCTAGGGTTCGCAAGGGAGCAGATAAGGGCGAGGTCACGCAGCCGGTGTGAGGGGGAGCTGACGCGGACGATGGCGCGGAAACGGCCACCTGCCCGCTCCGTCGGGGCACACAGAGAGGAAGGGAACGGAGAGGGGAACGAAGCACAGTAACGGCGTCGGGGGGCCAAGGGGTACCAGGCCAGATGGGCTGGCCTAGCTGGGCTGCGCGAGTTTGCTGCTGTGCTGCGGCAAGGGGTGCTCCAGGTATGTTTCTTTCTCTCTTTATCTATTTCTGTTTTGGATTTTTTTTTTATTATTAATATTTGTTTTGTTTGTTCTTTCAAGTTTTAAACAAGCATCTGCTTCCAAACACTTTTGAAATTTCCAGGGACATTTGAACAGATCAAGATGGTACAAAAGTGAGTCAAGAAGGGAATAGAATAGAAGAAGAGTGATGCCCCATAAAAATTCCATTTGGGCATTTTACAAGACTAGTAGATTTAGGTTACAATTGAACAAAAACATTTGTAAATACTAGACCTCTAACAAGTCGATACAAACTTGTATAAAACAAAATATTTAGAGACATAAGAGGGGAGAAGGTAATGGTGATATTAACAACATAACAAGACAACGCAAATGCAAAGTGGCATGATGACATGAGCATGATATCTTGATGATGCACAAAACAAAAGCAACTGCAGTTTTCTAGTAGTGGTTTTTACCCGGGGTGCTACAAGTTTCGACCATGCTACCTTTATTATTGTTATTTCCGCTATGTTAATTGTATTAAGAATGGATCATGAGATCCTTTATTTGTAAGACCTTTATTATGGTTTGTAATGGATGATGAACTATGGTACCAATCTGTTATGTCTCGCAAAGAACGGTAATCCTGGGATTGAGATGTATGGCATAACAGGCATCTAGGATTAAAAATCCGGGTGTTGACACGCACGTAGGGAACGTCTTGGTCCCGAAGCAGCCCGCGCTGTCGCTGACGAAGTTGAGCGCTCCAAACCTCTAGATCAGGCCGGAGTAGACGCGTTGCACATTGTGGCGATGATGTTGCCCGTCCGGATGAAAACTCCAACAAGCGCCTGCTTCTTCTCCACGGTGGGCGCCAACTGTCGTGGTGGTGACACGGCATATGCCATGGGTAGGCTTAAGTTGGGGGCCGAATGGACGCTTGTGGTAACTAGGGAGGGAGTGCGCGGTCTAGCCGCGCACGAAGAACACGAAGAACAAGCTCCTTCAGCCGTTCTAGCATAGCCTCAGGGCACTTGTGAACTACTTGTCCCAACCTCTCTAAACCCTAGCCATGCCCATCCTTATATAGGCGGTGTGGTAGCTAGGTTACAACTTTGGTCCCTAGGGTTTATTGTATGGATATTTGTCCTTACCAGACGGGCCGGATCACAGGCAAGACCTTAGCCCTTGACCCAGTCCATAAAGTTGTACAGCCAACGGTCTTCACATACATAGACTCCAGCCCTTTGGCGTCATACGCTGCTTTTATACGTCAGTCCTTGCTTTTGGCGTCACCCGGCTCCTTTTATGTCACTCGGCTGCGCCCTTCTCTTTTAACCATGTTTTATCATGGTCCCTCCTGGATCTTACTCGGAAAGCTGCCATGTGTCCTTCTTGACTCGGCCTTCCCTCGTGAGACCCGGATCGTCGCCACCTACAAGGTAAATAACTTTGTCCTATACGGGACGACATACTTCTTATGAAGGCCTCACATAGGCTTCGTATCCTGGCCTTTGCAACCCGGCCAGTGGTTTATTTTGACTCGGCCTAAGCCAAGTTGTGCAATGTATGACCCTACCGGGGGTTATCCCCCCGACAGCATACATCTGTTCGCCAAAATCTATTTTCTAAAAGCCATATTTTGTTTTCTAAAAATATACTTTTTTTTATTCAAATGTGAAATCTCGGACTTGCCAAATATTTTGTTTGCCTAAACCTATTTACGAAAAGAGTTTTATAATATAAAATAAATAAAATATATGTGGGGGGCCAGGCAGCCAACGGCCAAGCCCAAAGACCCAACCGGAAGCCACCTAGCCCACATCCACCAAAACCGTAACCCTAGACCTAATCCTACCTCCTCTCCCCTGCCGTCTCTCACCTAGTACACAACAACCGCCACCGCGCTACACAGCACAGCACACACCCACAACGCACGCGACCACACGCCTAGACACACACACATCCCTGGCACCAGAACCGACCCACACAACCACGAGACCCCACGACCACCTGCCCGGTCAATGAACCCCTGCCAGCATCCCTCTCTCCCCGACACGCGACCCCACCCAACCCCAATCGAGAGCCTCCCCTGCCCGGTTCCCCAAATCCCGCGTGACAATGTTGCTTCCTCCCTGTCCCACTACCCCACTCGCTCACCCCCCAAAACGCCCAACGCGACCCCCACACCCCGTCGTCTTCCTCGGCTCCCCACCTTCCTCGGCACCCCGCTGCCGCCCACCTTGTTCCACCTCGCCTCACAGAAGCCTCGCCTCCCTCGCGTTGTTCCCCCAACAACCGCGACTCTCCTTGTCGGGCATGCGTCGACGGCCGCCCTCTTCTCCTTCGCTGTTCCCCTGACCATGCCTCCCTAGCAGAGCCACCCTATCTCGACCTCATCAATTCCAGGCCGCACCCCGCCTCCACCGCTCGATGACGCCCCCATCGCTGCGGTTTCTGCACACGCGAACCGCATGCCCCTGAGGCCCCTGATCCTAGCGCCCGACATCCTCCTGATGCTGGCCATGTCCGCATTCGCCGCATCGTCCTCCGCCCGCGTCGCCCGTGCTTCCCTAAGTATTTCGCGCCTCCGCCACCAGTCCTCCACGGCACCATTGCCTTCCTCGCACCCTGTACGCCACCGTGTCTACCTCCTCCACTGATTCTTCTCCGTGAGAACCTCGCCGAACTCGTCCCCTAAATCACCCTAGCGCCTTGCGGACCGCCATCAGCCCTATTACCAACACGTGCTGCTGCTCTTGCTTTGGTCGCATGATCAGTTTGCAGTACGACTGGTGGTTGTTCGGTCATATGTATGTAAGGGTATCTCTTGTGTCTTGCTACCCATGTTCTGGAAGAAGACCCCAAAAACTCATTTGCCCAAGCTGGCTTGCAAGGTTCGGCTCGGTGTCATCATGATCTCCTTGGAACGCGAAGCCCTCCATCACGGAACCCCAAAGACACGATTCCGAGGATCCGAAGACTGATCCCAGAGTCCAAAGCTCGTGACTGAACCTGAACCCGTCGAACCCCTCTCAGTGAGCATCAAGATCGTCGATCCGATGTGTGACCCCTTTTCGAGTCCCATATTTTTATTATATGATATTTGACTTGTTGCATATAAATTGTCATGCATATCAGGTGGTTTGGGGACTTTTAACCGATTCACCTCATAATTAAATATGTGTAACCATATGCGGGATTTTCTAGTCTTATATTGGATCCATTTAAATTTGTGTAGCGAACCGTTGCTATATTTTGCCTTATTAAGACAACATTTAAATTTTGGTATATAAACAACATGAACCATCTAAATAATTGTTAGGACCAGGTTCCGCTTAATATTTTCTAATTTCATCGCATCTTTGCCATGTCATACATAATGCATCATGTCGATCTTCTCCTGTACTATTAAATAGTGCACCCGGTGTTTCTTCTAGTGCTTTGCTTCTTCACAGATTAGGTCGATGTGTTGATTCAAGTGTCGATCCGATCTTTGGATTTACCTTTGGCATTGTTTTCAGGCGAGCATACTCTCCCTTTCTACCTATTTTAAGTTTATAGTCTTTAATTCCGCATGTTGATCTATTGCTATCTGTGTTGCGATGCTTTAGATTCCGCACCCCTTTATATATCCTATAGCCTTTATATTGCCTTGGACACCTCCCATTGCCTATTATTTGGGTAGACAGTTGACCTTGCAAGTCATAATTGCTTGCTTAGGTGCTTCTTCGCATCGTCAATGTTACACTGATGTTGGGGCTTGGCATATTTATAAAGATGTAGATGATCATGGTTTTAATTATAGCTGGTTAGTTAAATATTAAAATAGATATAATTAATAAAGAGGCACTAGTGGGTAATAGTTGATATTTGGTTGTTAACTGCCAACCTGTGTCCACCTAAGACCCGAGTTCTTGACACCTGTTCTGAGACTTAGTGCGCTAACCACATGTGGGGTGTATACACCCCTATCGACTTAGTACCTGAATCCAAAGTACTATTCTGGGGGCCACAAACTAGTTTTTAGTTTTCATGACACGTTATGTCATGTCATGCCATGTTTTTTACTTGTTGCTCGATGAGCGTTTATTACTGTTGCGTAGGAGCCACACTCTGTCACGGGAATATATTGTCCATGACCTCTGCTCACGTGACAACTGTATGCAACCCTAGGATCCATACGAGGAGGATTAGCTATACCTCGTACATGTAGCTATTCCGGGTGGCCCCATGTACTTTATTTGGGTCAGGGAAAGCGTCATGTCCTAGGCCCCGTCGACATACCGATGGAAGTTTTTTAATTGATCTAGCAAAAAGGGTCGGAGTGCGTTTGGAAACTTTGGTGCACCCCTGTAGGGTAAAATCTTTTTGAAAAGTCGTGTCCGCGGTTATGGATGACTTGGAGAAAATTATCTCGATCATAGACAACTATAACTAAAGTTTACTGTTATAATTTGACTTGTATCTAATATGACTAGTAAGTTGGATAACCACCATGGAAAGAACGAATAAAACTTCCAACCGTGCGAGTTTCCTTGGCATGACTTCCTCGTTTGGTATCGAGGGGGAAATACCAGGATGGGTATGATTGGTGTTAGTATCGGGTTGGATCCGAATAGGTCTTGTTTATCTCTCTCTGATAGCCGACAGTTGTATCGAGTCTCTATAGATAATTTAGTGCATGATGCGCTGCCGCTTCAGTCCACCATACCTATGTAGGCGAGAGCCGCCGAATTCTAAGTCTCACCATGTACTGGCCTCAGTACTGACCGCTCTCTTTTCCCTTTGCCCTTTGTTGGCACCCCTTTTGTTTTAGCTGGTTTGAGATCGACGTCGTTAGCAGGGTTACCCTTCCGGCTTGGCCTGGGTAGGGTTATGGATGCCATTGGTTATTCTTTAGGGCTCTTAGCCTCATTTGCATCTTGTCTGTACTCAAACATTGTATCGTTTCAAGGTGATTTGGATCTTTGTACTACATATTTGTATTCTTGACTCATGGAGTCGTGTTGTATATATATATATATTTGTTATGTGGATCCATCCTGGACTATTGTGTAATGGTATTACTTCGTTTTCCACCCGCACGAAAGTGCCTAGTGGGCACCATTGAATCGTTTCTATGCGGGTTTGGCGGAAGTTGCTAAAACTTGCATAGGGCTGATATGAGGGTGTTACAATAACCCATCCTCTCTATTAGCCATAGTCATTACTTTGTACTTGAGATATCCTTGTGATTCGGCGACCATTGTAAGAATATTTGTTTTCAATCTAAGTATTGCACAATGTTTTCTATCCTTGATCTTATTGTTATGAGTGAGTAGTCCTCACAGGCTACGGGTTGAGGAAAAAACTCGCAGCATTTATGTGCATCTAATCTATGGGAGAATTGTGTATTGGTTTGTAAGAGGGATTTGTATCATTTGTTTCTTTATCTCTTGCCTCGATCTTTGGAATTATAGGTACCCAAGATCCCCTAGATTGATAAAGGCTTGAGGTGAGATGCTTGGCAAGCGGTGATCTCATGGGAACCTCGGTGATCTCGGGATCATAGCAACATCACCACTTAATGTTTTGATCTGTGTTTTGCACTTAATAATCGTTTGTAGCCTGATGCTTCGCGGTAAACTCAGTTGGATCAAAAGACTATTGCTATGCATGTGGCCTGTCAGGGCTCTAGTATATTAGGATGTGTTTCCCATAAAATATTATCTCTATTGGAACCTTACACATGATTGTGCTTATTATTATCTTTCATCCCATATGATATGCAGCTGCAGGTGGATCTTCAACCCTGACCTATCTCCATCCACTGATTCAACCACAATATAAAGTAAACTAGATTGGTCCGGTGAACAAAGGTAAAATCGAAAAAACAAAGTCTTATAGATGTGTCCTTATTTTTATTCCTATTAGTGTTGTTTCCAAAGAATTGGATAAACCTTAGTCTACTAGGGAAAAAGATACTATACCACATCTGTAATCTGGATCGAAGCTATCAATGTATCTGATCGTGAATTTCCAAACGTGCTAGGTACCATGGTTGTCTAGCCCACAACCAATATGATGACGAGAATGGGATCCTGGACCCAATCTGCTTCATGTGAGCCCCTTAACTGGCGTGCCAACGGACAAAGTCCTGAAGATCAGAAGTGAGTTTATTTGTTTGGTAGGGGCTCAGACAAATAGTTAATTAATTGATGAAGGTGAACATGTAGAAGAACATAGATTGACTGAGGTTCAAACCCCCCTAATGAAGGGTAAAAGTCATACTCCTTCCTTCTCCACTATATTATGAGTATCTAGAAGTACAATATGAATAATGAAGAGATCTCAGAAGGATTCATAACATTAGAGTTCTAGTAATTATGAACCTAAGGAGAATGTTTTTCCCTCCGAAGTGTAGGTGCCTGCAAAGTACTACACACATCCAGTGTAGTGATGTCTCCCGGGCTCAGATCCAGCTAAGCATCGAAAGAAGAAGGTCCGGACCAGCTCCAATTGCACGACGACGTGTGTATGGTGGAGAAACCTCTACCTTATAGCAAATGTTCAAAACTATGTAAACACGGATGAGAGGGAGAGAGGAGAGAAGGCAAAAATCCAATGGGATGAGGTGGGAGGAGGGACCTCCCACTGATGGTGCTCGACGTGGCACTTCGTTGATAACCCCAAGCGCAGGGTGTGAAGATCACAACAGCAAGTTTTCCCTCAGTTGAGACCGAGGTTATCGAACCAGAAGGAGGAAGGAAATGTCACATAGGTGTTGCAAACAAGGTGGAGACGTGCACAACACAAACTCAAGACTTTGTCCCAACAAATCAGTGGGTTGTCAAGCTCACCGGTTTGCTGTAACAAAGGATTAAACGTATGGTGTGGAAGGTAATGGTGGTTTGCAACAAGTAAACAAGTAACAGTGGAAGATGTATCAATGGTAAAGATTGGACCGAGGTCCATAGTTCACTAGAGGTGCTCTCCTTATATAAACAACATGGCATAAAGGGTAAACAAATTACAGCAGGGCAATTGACAGGAACTGAGCAAGGCATAACAATGCAATTACTAGTTAGAAATATACTATGAGATTTGATTTGGCAATACAACAAGATACATATACAGCCATCCAACTGCATATATGACTAGAAGTCCACCTTCAGGTTATCATCCGAACCCCCTCCAGTATTAAGTTACAAACAACAGACAACTGCTTTAAGCAAAGTGTGTAAGGTAAACAGTCCACATGTTCCATGAACAAGAGACCGATGTTTTCTCCCTAGTAGCAATAGCACATCTACAACCGAAGAGATTTCTGTCACTTCCCTTGGAAACTAGAGGCATGAACCCACTATCGAGCATAAATACTCCCTCTTGGAGTCACTAACAACTACTCGGCCAAGATAGCTACTAAAAACAGAGAGCATGCAAGATCACAAACAACACAAACATGATAGAATCATAAAGACAAAACCATTAATCAAACTAACATAATAATCTCAATATCCATCAGATCCCCGCAAACACAACATGCATGATTACAAATAGATTAGATCTTGATCATGAACAGAGCTCACAAGATCTATACATGAAAGCACAAGGATGAGATACAACCATCTAGATACTACATGGACCCATACTCCAAGGTGGAACTACTCACGCATCATACCGGAGAGAAGGCCTCCTGGATGATCTCCCCTCCGGCAGGGTGCCGGGAAGAACTTCAGATACCCTCCGATCTAGGAACGATGGTGGCGGCGGATACAGAAGGTTTCGTGGAATATTGATCGGGTACTTAGGGTTTCTGCATCGGGGGCTTCTTATAGGCGAAGGGGGAGGCCAAGGAGGCGGCCAGGGGCCCCACACCCTGCCTAGGCGTGGGGCAGGGCCCACCCGTGCCTAGGGGGTCGAGGCACCCTGGATCGCTTGTCCGTCTCCCCTCTGGACTTCTTGTTCCCCAAGGAAAGTTGTTGACTTTGGCTTTTGTCCCGTCCAATTACAAGAATATTGAGTTTCTGCCTTTCTGGAACCAAAAAACAGAAGAAAACAGGAAACTGGCACTATGGCAACTTGTTAATAGGTTAGTTCCAAAAAATATATAAAAACACCTCAAAGTGTAGACAAAGCAAATCAAAGTAGAAACTAAACAAGCATGGAACATCAAAACTTATAGATACGTTTCCGACGTATCACCCACATATATAGGGGAAAAGTAAGCACTCTCACACTTCAAGTCCTGGGGTGGGATTAAATAGTAGTAGGAGGGGCTGGCTGCTGGTGGTGGGTGGCCCCCACCCCGCGCGCACCCATGACCGGCTGGTGGTGGGGAGGGCCCCACCCCGTGGCGCCTCCTTGCCCTCATGGGACCCTTCCTCCGGGATGGACTAATAGTTGGGATTTTTCTCATTTAATTATTTACATATATACTAATTAGTTAATTGAATTAATTAATAATAAATACGACTACACTTCTCTCTACGCCCCCCGGGATGTGGCTGGCAAGTAGGACGTTTGATGGCCAAGCCTTTTGATGGCAAACAATAAGAACTAAAAAGGGACATCATGGTATTATTCGTTAAAAGTTGGTAAATTATCACGATATACTAAAATACGTAGCATTAAGACGACAGACGAACATATGAGAAACCAAAGTATCATGCGGATAACTACGACATCTAAGAATCAGCCTAGTAGAAGGCGAAGGCAGAGCAACGGTTCTGATCCTTGTCCATGTCCATCTCCTCGCAAGCGACGCCTTCCTACTCCGAGTCCTCGAGGGGCACCTCCTCTAGGATGAGTGTGGCCTCCTCTCTAGAGTCATTGTTGACATCGTCCTCGTCGAGCGCAAAGGCTTCCCGGTAGAAGATGGAAGCATGTGTCATTGGATTGTCGACAAGTATGCCATAGGGGGTCCTGACGGCGTTGAGATGATGGGGTATGAGACCTAAGGTGTTCCAGGAGCAGTGAGCACAAGGTTACCCAGGTTTAGATCCGACTGCGGTGATCGGATCCTACTCCTACTAGCAACCCAATAATATATCGGCGAGAGCTGGATGTTATGGCGAATTACAAGAGAGGTTTGCTTGTGCGAGTAGGTTGTGGTTGATCTATGATCTGGTGCCCTAAAGGCTCTCATAGGGCCGGTTTATATAGTCACCGGGACCTAGGGTTACATGAGAGACCTATCCGGCTACGTTACAGAGTCGGTAAATAGATATAGCTTGGACTACAAGTAATACTATAGGACTAAGTCGGTAACTTTTCTGGGCCTTGCCGTAGCCAGAATTGGCTCCTCCTCTTTCTCTGACTAGGCCGCCCATGAAGCAAAGCTCTAACCTGTTGGTGGGCCACCCTGGTCAGCGAGTCCTATGGGTATACCCAGAAAGTATATCCCCAACAGTAGCCCCCGGAAGTCTCCAAGATCCAAAGTTGGATAAATCGTCTAGCTTGATGGTTTCTTTGTCTTGAGAATCTTGAAGGGTTCCCGAAAACTTCTTTCAATAATGTAGGAATCTGAGTCATATGAGTCAGATATGTTTTCTTTTGACTTCAATATTTTCCTTGCTCGATTCATAACATGAGCCGGATTTTAAACAGCGGCGTGCTGTCTGATAGCTTTTCAGACCAGGTCTTGTCACTCACAAGGGTCCTATCAGCACGACCATTGGTTATCCAGTATTTTATGGAACATAACACTATTTCAATGCCCACGCGAGAATCGAGGGTGCGGAGGAGTCGTGAGGAAGCTACCTCCCTCTCTCATATACGTGTGGCACAAATCGCGCAGTTTGAACGTGAATCTTGGTGCAGAAGTTATTAAGAGAGAAGAAATCCATTTACCCTAGATTATTCTTCGCCGCTTCATTCATCGTCTCCTCATACTCCTTGATCCCTCCACAGCTATTGCCATCCACACACCAAAAAAGATCCTAGCGCCGCCACTTTCTAGTCTACTCCGGCAAGATGGAAGCGCCTTCTAGCTCCGGTGCGGTGGCGGCAGGCATAATGGCTGCGGACGAGAGGAAGATGTGGGGCCTTTGGGTCCCAAGCGTCATGGACAACGCCGAGCTCTAGGTCATGGAGGACAAGGGCTACCTCGTCACCGGCACGTGGCGGAGCGCCGCTAGAGACGCCGTTCCCGCACCACGCAACGGCGAGCAAGTACTCTTCGACACGCACATCGACCGCGGCCTCAGTCTCCCACCATCGGATTTATTCATCAAAGTCCTCTAATACTACGGTGTGCAACTTCATAATCTCCCCCCAACTCCTTGCTTGAGCTTAGCACTCATGCAGCTCTCGGCGAGGGGTTTCTCGGCATTAAGCCAAATCTTACTCTTTTCCAGTACTACTATGGTACTTGGAAGAACTCTATCAGTGCCGGTGTTCCTTACACCATCGACACTCTTAGCTTAGTCCTTAGGAGAAACCGAGTCTACCCTAGGATTAACGCTAGCGAGTCAGTTAAAAGATGGGCCGGAACCTTCTTTTAAAATAAGGATATTCCGTCTACTGAAAAGGCAGAAGGTCTTCAGGCCTTCCTCGACGGTGCCGCTCCCCACCAGGAATCGGGGAACGCAGAGGAGCCAGAAATTTCTGAGGTCTTGATCCTCGCCAAAAGGCGGATCGAGTTCTTGATGAAGCACAAGGGCCTCTACTGATCCGACTTGATCCACTCTTGGCTGGATCGCCGGATTCAGCCTCTGTAGTATCACGGAGATCGCCTCATGCACACAGTCACCAGAGACCGAAAAGACAGCCTGAGGGTTAGTCTGAATCGCATTCCTGAGAAGGACTAAAGACCTAGATGCAATTTTTTATCAAGGAGAGAGTAGAGAGGAGGCTCCAAGAAGTCTCCATGATTCGTCCCCGGCCGCCTTCGCGCCCTCCTCGTCCTTCGGATCCAAACATTGCGTTAACTGTTGCATTGTCCAGAGCCGGTTTATCTTCTAAGGTACTCTTGCGCTTCAGAGTTTTGTGCTTGTGATGCTTGGCCGGATTTGGATTGGCGATAATATTCAGCAATCCTTCTGAATTGTCATCGGTGTCGGCATATTTGCTCGTTGTTTCTATCATCTCTCCCAAATTTGTGACATGTTCATGCTTCAATCTGTGACGCAAAAGTTCGACTGGGAGTCCTGCAATGAAAGCTTCAATCGCAGTTTGTTTGTTTACTTCGTCACAGGAGTTTTTCGTGTCGATCCAGCATCCGAGGTAATCCCAGCAGGTTTCTTCGGGTCTCTGAGTGCAACGCTGCAAGTCTCCAACTTTGCAAGGCCTTCTGTATGTTCCCTTGAAGTTTTAAAAGAACACACTTTGCATATCATACCAGTTGTGGATTGAATTCTCTGGTAGCTCATTGAGCCATGATCGAGTCGTCTTCCGCAACATAAGTGGCAGATATCAGACTGCAACCAGGTTGTTTCCTCCTTTGGCGATGCAGCAAGCCTGGAAAAAAACTTGAAGCCAAGTATCTGGTCGAGCTGCGCCGTCGTAGGGTTGAATGTGCTTGGAAATTCCAAAGTCAACCAGAAATTTGGTTCGACGGATACGCGGGCCAAAGCATTTAGGTCCCACATATACGTCTTCTTCCTCGTACCACCACGCCTCTATGTTCGACTCAATGCGATGACGAGCGTCGTTTCCCGAGAGAGATCTGTGCCTTGGAGGCTCGCGACTTCTGTGTGGCGGAGTCGGATTCCTGCTTTTTCTTTCACCATTGCCACCTCCTCCCCTGTAGCTTCCATGGCTGTGATGAGATCCCTCATGGTCACTGTCCAGAGGCGATGGTGGTCCTGGTGGGTTATTTCCGGATGGATTACGCGGTGGTGGTAGTGGAGCCTCATTATGCTGACTCCGAGGTTGGTTTCTTCGGGCCCCATCCCTACTTGATTTGGGACGGTCCGGATTGTCTCTTCGTCTGGCATTACCAGCCGAACGGCTTGGTGGTCGCATTCTTAGCCAATCCTATTCTCACTAGCGGTGCACCTCCGGGTCTTCTCTGTGGCGATTGTTCTGCGGATGATAGCCCTGATGAGGCACGAATGCCCTGATGGCCTCTTCGGACGCAGCTGGAATAACTCTCGACCAGTCGCGCATGGGCATGTGATGATAGCGCTGATCTGTATCCATGCAGGATCTTTCATCAGCGCTTTGGTCTGCACCAGTGTGGAAAAATGCCGACTTTGAGGCCAGCTTTCCACTGAATGATGCGGCCATCTTGTTTTGTTTTAATCCTTTGTACAACAATGCTATGCATTGTCAGACCTGCTCTGGAGATAGATTATTAGCGAGGATAACCCGAGCAGCCGCAGCGTTCTCCACTGTCATGTTGTAAACTCAGATCTTCTCTCTAGATTTACCTCAAATAAATCTCTATGGACATCCGGATTCCTATTAGCAAGAATCGGACCTCCCCTTGTCTTGTTTGGAAGTCTCTTGAATTCCAAATGATACTAGGCAGGATTTCTGTCTAACTGTTGTCTGAGCTCGACGATGCGCGCAGCCTCCTCGAGCAAAAACAAACGATGTTTTTCCAGGTCCTCAGCTCTTTTCTCTAGCGCACCTGGAGTAAGATCCGAAGCAGTTGTGATTGGTATCGTGAGAGCGTCTCCGTAAATTTCACGTGCACCCTTGGTGACAACGTGTCCATCCATAGGAGGTTCGACCGGTGTGGGGTTAATCGGATCTCCATCCCGATTCTCCATCTCGATCTCTTCGTCAACTTTTTCTTTGTTGGTTTCCTCGACCTCCGGATCTGCCGGTGTCGGATTCTTGTTCTTCTTCTTTTTCTTTAACCTCCCAGTAGCCTTAACGTGCGTACTAGTGGCAAATACGGCCTTCAGTCTAGTACCGGGATATAAACTAATGTCGGTACTTTCCGTAGTAGTTGGCTTGTGGACCTCGGACGAATCTCCGGTGTCCATGTCATCTTGCGAGGTGTAATCTTTGTCCATGCTATCGTATGGACTCAAAGGGGTCTCTGGATCACCTTACGTTGGTTTGGAGGCGTATTCTTCTTCGAGTGCCTCCATCTCTTTCTCAAAGTCTCGAAGTTCCTGCGATGTTATTGACTCTTGAGGGGAATCAGGTAAGTCAACACTTTCTTCGACTGTGTCAAGAACTAAATCATTCTCGGCTCCAGCATTGACAGAGTCGGATCTAGAGTTCACGTGGTATACAAATCAATGCTTCTTCTTGTTCATGATCTGAAGGTAGCGGCATGTCTAGGTTTCCGCCGTTGCCATATCAAAGCTCTGCTTGATCTCGGTGATTCCTTTTTAATCGATGTAGGGGCACTTCATCATCTACTTTATCCTATGCCACAAGAGTGTTTTTTCTGCTCCGGCATCGGTAGAACCGGATCCTAAGCGAACACTGGTGGAAAAAGGGCCTCCAGTCCCGGGCCGCAACTGGCTCTAGTCCCGGTTTTGGTCCTGGGACTGCGAAAACGGGACTAGAGGCCCCCCCTCTAGTCCCGGCTCGCTACGGCCCGTGACTGATAACAACCACGTGGCTGTTTCAGCGCCACAGGGGGCGGAAAACCTCTAGTCCCGGGCCATAACATCACCCGGGACTAAAAGGTTTCCTGCCGCGGCAGAGATTGTGTATTTCCTTTTTTTACCATTTCGTTCCTTCTTTGTTTTGTGTTTCACTATAATTCAAACATATATTTCAGTATACATATTATACGCTACTACATACACACTACACATCGATGCATTTATATAATTAATCGATCCCTTGCGAGCATACATATAATCAATCATATCAAAAGGAAGAAATGTTTTGAAATTACATGGTAATTGATGAATATATATATCATATCAGCTACATGAAAATGACTAAGGAAAATCGAGTTCCACGTCATCCGCATAATGCTCTCCATGTACATCAAGGACTTTCTTCATCTTAAATCCGGCTAGCTCCTCTTGAATTGCTCTTAAATATAATGTGAGTCAACTTTCCGCTCACTGGTCAATTCGCGGGTGTGCTCGCAGATGTAGTATCCACATAAATGAGTTCCCGGTGGCTGATGTAAACTCTTCACCATTTTATAAGTTAACTCCTCTTTGAATGGACCTAGTATTTTCTGTCTGAACCGTGTCCAACACCTGCTCGGCAAATAAAATGAACAAAGGAGTTATTAGTTACTTGATATCAAGAAATGAATGGAAGAGGACGATATAATGCGATAATGATTGAAATTACTTATGGAGCATTGCTTTCATGTCGCTCCACTGCTCGTGGTCCCAACTTAATGAGTCGTGGACTTCAACTAGGGAGTTCTCAACTTGAATGTTTAGCAAGATCCAGTGGAATCTGCGGACGTTTACATAAGCATACATGCATAGCTCATTCAGTAAGCGAAAATAAAATGTGTACAAGATATAAACACTCACTTAAAGTTGTAAGGAAATAGTATTTCCTTAACCAAATTATTCTCGATTAAGAACCTGTACAGGTCTTCCTCCACGTCCTTGCGGTGATTCTTTAACATATATTCATTAACGATGTATGGGTCAATGAACCCAACGTCATATCTTCTAGCTCTTTTGCATTCAAGCATCTTCATTCTGCAGAATATAATATCATCATACAAAAGGATATATAGTTAGGATAATATATTAAATGCAATGAACGAGCTGAGCTACAAACTTAATTATAGAAATAAATCACTTACAGACAGTAGCAACCAATGATAGATTTGTCGAGGGTGCGCTGGTTGTATAACTGAAACAGTTCGGTCATTTGAACCTGTATCGAGTATGGTTTGAAGTGATGCTCCTTTCTAATGTCCACCGGAAACCAATCTTTCTTATGCTTTTTTCTGCTTGCGACATGTACCATTCGTGCAGATTTCGCATATGTGTGGATAGACGCGCGAGCTCCTCATTACTGACTAGAGGCTCCCCTTGGGCATACAGCCGTACAATCTGACCCACTAGCGTATATTCATAGCCTAAATATTGACCAAGAGACATATTTGCTTTGTTAGCAAGTGCTTTGGCCTGCGATATAGTGATTCCCATAAGTGCAGCATTATTACGGGCTCTGGGGTCCATTATTTGCATGTCCATATCCATTTCAGCTCTGAAGGCCTTGTCGAGGTCTGAAATGACTTTGAGCGGGGCAACTTGCTTCCCGCTTTTTTCACTTGTGATTTTTTTCTTCTGTGCTTGCTTAATAATCTCTCGGTCATAGTCTGATTCCAGATTCATCGATATCTGGGATGGTTGCTCAAGAAAGGACTTAGCCCACTTTTTGGTTTTTTCATTATATACCGGCTTTGGCTCAGGCTTTTTGGGTGCAAAATGCGCCTTAACTTGGGCAGCCACATCCGCGTTAGTTTCCTCATCGGTCTTGTCATAAGGTCTCTTTGGAAGAGCCGGCGGGATGTCGACTATCTTCGCCGTTTGACCTTTCTTTGATGTGGGGCGCGGGGGACCGTCGAACTTCTGTTTCTTCGATGAGGTAGTAGTATTGCACGGAGGCGGAGGCGGAGATCGAGTATTGTGCGGAGCGAAGATCGAGTTGATGTACTCCTTCTTCGGCGATCGTCAGCGGGGCGGGGTGGACTTGGAGGTTGGCGATAATTGGGTTGGGGTGGACTTGGAGGTTGACGATATTCGATGCGGGGTGGACTTCGATTCCTCGGAGTCGGTGGCCTTGGCGCCGAGCCTGGAAACTTGATGTACTTCTTATTCCATAGAATGATTGAAATGGATCGTATGGGCACCTAGAGGGGGGGGGGGGGGTGAATAGGTGCTAAGCAATTTTTGATACCGTTTCAATTTTAGGCTTGACACAAAGTAAATTCTCTAGATATGCAACTACGAGAATTTCCCTATATGTAACCCTAACTACTAAGCACGTAGAAGAGGAGCGAGGAAACCGTAGTGGAGCATGCGGAGACATAGGGATTTGTTTTACCGCAGTTCCTTCCTTGTTAAGGGAAGTACATCTGCGTTGGAGGGGTGCGCGGTTCTAAGACCACCACGCCACAATAGGCCTCACCCTATTCTCCGATGGATCTCGCCACGAGAGGCCTGATCCACCTTCTCCACTATTGGATCCCTTCGAGGCGGGAACCAGTGCCTTTTACAAAACTATCGGGGAACACACCCACAACCGAATTGGGGGCTCCCGAGATGACAACAAGCTGCCACAAGAACAAGGTTTATCAATATAAACAAAAGCAAGTATCTAGGTATTTGCAAGAAATACTAGATCGGGGGTTCTCCAAATGAATGGAGAGGAGATGAAGCGCTTGATTGCTGATGATGAAGATCGAGTTCTCCTCCTTCGATTCCCCAAGGGATGGGGCCTTTGGGTGGATTTAGGTGGAGCACTCTTGGATGAAGCTTTCAGATCTGATCTGGTCTTTTTCGAGATGAATCAAGAAGTTCTGGCAGGAGGGGGAAGGCTGGCTTAAATACCCCCTCCCCAGATCTGGCCGTTGCACAACTTTGGGGGCGGATTATCCGCCCCCCACTTGGGGAGGATTATCCGCCCCCTGGGAAAACTCCGCCCCAAGGGCGGATTCTCTGAGGGAAACTCCGCCCCCTCTCTGGGGCTTGCGCCTTGGTGAAGCTTGGTGAAGATCTTGGGGGGCTAATAATCCGCCCCCCCCTGAGGGGCGGATTATCCGGCAGCCGGAAAGTCCGGCCAAAACTCCGCCCCCTCTCTAGGGCTTGCGCCTTGGCGATCAGCAGGGGGGCGGATTATCCGGCCCCCCTGAGGGGCGGATTATCCGGCGGGGCCAGAAAATCCGGCCAAAATTCCCCCCCTCTCTGGGGCTTGCGCCTGCTTGGGCAAAGGGAGGGGCGGATTATCCGCCCCTGGTGGGGCCGGATTATCCTCCCCCAAAGGCAGAGTTCTTTTCCCTTTATTCTCAAATAGAGCTGCAACACTTCAACACACATTAAATGGACCTTGGTATTGTTATCTAACACACAAAACACTAGGGATTAAGAAATGTTCTTTCAATCTCCCCCTTTTTGGTGTTAGATGACAATACTAGGATTTGCAATAAAACCGGCAAATGCCACCTTAAATAATGAAAGACGCTCCCCCTAGATGTGTGCATATTTAAGATTTGCATCTGAATACAAATACACGCACTAGGGAGAACACTACTTTAAGGTTTGTGAAATAAGGTCATACCACCGGGATGAGAATATAGCCAAAGTATACATAGATAATCCCATGAATCCATATGCCATCAAATATGCTCCATAATTCCAGAATTCCATGGGTTCCATGATAGATAAATCCAGAATTCCATGAATACCAAACATAGTACCAAACTGTGGAGTACGACATAGTCTTACACAAATAAACACAAATAGCAACTGAGTTCACGCTAGAAAAGGCACAAGCAAAAAAATAAAAACGACTAAAATCGAAAAAGCTTGTGCCCGACCCTTGCAAATCCACGAGACCTAATAGAACTACTTCTCCCCCTTTGGCATCAAAACTCCAAAAAGGAAGAAGAGTGATGCTAACGCCCCTGGACACCCAGAATTCACACCCAAATTTGCAAGAATCAAATCAATCAAAAGCCAAATTTGAGTGTGTTTTCCATAAGAACGTGAGATATGCAAGAAAATCCAACGAGACCCATGAAAAACCAACTCTTCTCGAGGAAGAGGGCGGTGGCCAAAGCCACCATGTTGGAGCGCATGGCATGACACCGCGAAGATGTATCTTGAGTTCAAAACCAATGATCATCGATGACCCACATATCACAAAATGATATTAAGGGAAATGATTTTACTTACTTTTGGCATTATGGGGGGAGGCTTGGCCCAATCAATTAGGACCACACTCCCCCTATGTCTATGCCCGCATCTAAACCAAATACATGAATAAGAGCAAGTGAGTGTGCAAGGGTAGTCAAGCCAAGGTCCTTGAATCTATGATATTTAGCTCATTCCTCAAATAACAAAATCTTGCTTCATCAAGGGGCTTCGTGAAAATATCAGCAAGTTGGTTCTTCGTGCTCACAAAGGATAGAGCAATATCTCCACGAGAAACATGATCCCGAATAAAGTGGTTGTGTATCTCTATATGTTTTGTTCTTGTATGTTGCACGGGATTGTAAGCAATTTTGATAGCACTTTCATTATCGCATAAAAGAGGCACTTTGTCACAATTGACACCATATTCCTTTAAAGTTTGCCTCATCCATAACAACTGAGTACAAGCACTTGCAGCAGCAACATATTCAGCTTCGGCGATTGAGAGTGAAATACAATTTTTTTCTTTGATGACCAACACACTAGAGACCTGCCCAAGAATTGGCATGCACCAGAGGTTGATTTCCTATCATCTTTGTCACCAGCCCAATCTGAATCAGTGTAACCACATAGAGAGAAACTTGAACCCTTGGGATACCATAACCCAAAATTTGGGGAATGAACCAAATATCGGAAGATTCGCTTGACTGCCACTAAGTGGCTTTCTTTAGGAGCGGCTTGGTACCTTGCACACACTCCTACACTTAACACGATATCGGGCCTAGATGCGCAAAGGTAAAGGAGAGAGCCGATCATGGATCGGTATACCTTTTGATCCACGTCTTTACCCTTGGGATTGAGCTCAAGATGACACTTTCTTTGCATTGGGGTAGCAACGCCATTGAGATCCGTCATCTTGAACCTTTTGAGCATGTCTTGGATGTACTTAGCTTGATTAATAAAGGTTCCCTCTCTAAGTTGTTTGATCTCAAATCCAAGAAAGAACCTGAGCTCACCCATCATGGACATCTCAAACCTGTCAGTCATAAGCTTCGAAAATTCATCGTTAAAAGCTTGGTTAGTAGAGCCAAAAATAATGTCATCTACATAAAGTTGGCATACAAAAAGCTCCCCATTAACCTTCTTAGTAAAAAGAGTGGGATCGATTTTCCCAACTTCGAATCCACGGTCTAGCAAAAGCTCTTTAAGGTGCTCATACCACGCACGTGGGGCTTGTTTAAGGCCATAGAGCGCCTTATCGAGTTTGTAGACATTGTTCGGAAATTTGGGGTCCTCAAACCCCGGGGGCTGCTTGACGTATACTAACTCATGTAGAGGACCATTAAGGAAAGCGCTCTTAACATCCATTTGTTGTAATTTAAAATTATGATGGGCTGCATATGCAAGAAGGATATGGATGGACTCAAGACGAGCCACAGGAGCGTAGGTCTCTCCAAAATCAATTCCTTCCAGTTGAGAGAATCCTTGAGCCACGAGTCGTGCTTTATTCCTCATAACAATGCCATTTTCATATTGTTTGTTCTTGAAGATCCACTTGGTGCCGATAACATTGCGGCAATCCTTTGGTTTTTCTACGAGCTTCCAAACTTTGTTGCATTCGAAGTTATTTAATTCTTCATGCATTGAAACAACCCAATCGGGGTCTTCAAGAGCATCAAAAACCTTCTTTGGTTCAACCATGGAAATGTGAGCTTGATGATCACAGAAGCTCGCAAGTTCTCTTCTAGTGGATACCCTTCGTCGTAGATCACCAACAACCTTGTCAAGAGTGTGACCTCTTAGTTCAAGGTTCCGATCAGCACGAGCCTTGCGATGAGCCTCAATGTCCTTATTGTTTCTAGGAGGAGTGGATTCAATAGTTGTATCCTTGTCTTGATTACTGTCCTGCCCTTGACCTTGGCCTTTGTTAACGCCAGAAGATTGTTGCTGAACATTTTCTTCAGGCCCAGATAATCCGCCCCTTGGAGGGGCCGGACTATCCGGCCTGGGAGGTGAAGAACCCGAGTCATCTTCCTGAGAATGCCTGATGAGAGTTGGAGACCCAGGGCCAGATAATCCACCCTCGGGGGCCGGAGAATCCGGCCTGGGAGCTTCAGCGTTGCTGACTTCTCCTTTGGATCCTCTGGAATGAGTTGGAGTTCCAGGGGCGGATTGTCCGCCCCTTGGAGGGGGCGGATAGTCCGGCCTGGGACTACCAACTTGTCTAGGGGACAGATGATCTTCAGCAGATTGTGGTGTTGGTGCAGGATTGTCTCCAACATTAGGAGCTTGTTGATCTTGTGTAGATGAGGGCTCCACATGTGTGGAGCATTGTCCTTCCCGATCCGCCACAAGGGGTTCCTCAATGGGGCGGAAAAATCCTACGCCCATTCTTCTTATGGCATCTTGGGGTATTTCAACATCTGCATCACAAACATCAACTTGCCCTACAAAGGAACCGTTATTTTCATCGAACTCCACACTACAAGATTCTACAACAATCCCAGTGAGCTTGTTGTAGACTCTATAAGTGTGGGATTCGGCACCGTAACCAACAAAAATACCTTCTAAAGCCTTGGATTCAAATTTTGACAAACGGACACCTTTAATAAGAAAGAAACACTTACACCCGAATACCCTGAAGTATAGATGTTGGGTTTGTTACCGGTAAGTATTTCATATGGGGTCTTTTCCAAGATCTTCCGAAGGTAGAGCCGGTTTGATGAGTGATAAGGAGTGGATATGGCTTGAGCCCAAAAATTATAAGGAGACTTGAATTCACCTAGCATAGATCTTGCCATATCCATCAAAGTTCGGTTCTTCCTCTCGGCTACACCATTTTGTTGAGGGGTGTACGCAGCGGAATATTGATGTCTGATCCCCTCTTCGCTAAGAAACTCATTTAAAGTGTAGTTCTTGAATTCGGAGCCGTTGTCACTTCTAATTGCCAAGATAGGAACATTGTGTTGACGTTGAACTTCATTGGCAAAGTCGATGACAGTTTGTTGAGTCTCACCTTTCAGCTTGAAGAAATAGACCCATGTATATCTTGAGTAATCGTCGACAATGACCTAGCAATATTTCTTTCCACCAAGACTTGCATGAGAAGGAGGACCAAATAAATCCACATGAAGTAATTCCAAGATTCTCTTCGATGACACAATAGTCTTCCTCTTGTGGGGAGAGTCGTGCATTTTTCCTTCAACACAAGCCCTGCAAACACAATCTTTGGCAAAAGAGACATTGTCTTTTAGTCCAAGGATGTGGCCACCCTTCTGGAGACTTTGCAAAGTTCTCATGTTGACATGGTCTAAACGGCGATGCCATAGCCAGCCCACGTCGGACTTTCCTAATAGACACATCAGACCCGAAGTGGTTTTCCCCGAGAAGTCCACCACATACAGGTCATTTTCGACGTATCCAAGGAAAGCGACTTTTAGAGACTTGCTCCACAAGAGTACCACCAAATCATCATCGATAAAAACAGCAAAACCCATCTTGCCAAGGGCACGAACAGAAACAAGGTTGTAACCGAGGGTCTCAACAAGCATGACGTCCACGAGAGGAGATGAAGCGCTTGATTGCTGATGATGAAGATCGAGTTCTCCTCCTTCGATTCCCCAAGGGATGGGGCCTTTGGGTGGATCTAGGTGGAGCACTCTTGGATGAAGCTTTCAGATCTGATCTGGTCTTTTTCGAGATGAATAAAGAAGTTCTGGCAGGAGGGGAAGGCTAGTTTAAATACTCCCTCCCCGGATCTGGCAGTTGCACAACTTTGCGGGCGGATATCCGCCCCCCACTTGGGGCGGATTATCCGCCCCATGGGAAAACTCCGCCCCAAGGGCGGATTCTCCGGGGGAAACTCCGCCCCCTCTCTGGGGCTTGCGCCTTGGTGAACCTTGGTGAAGATCTTGGGGGGAGGATAATCCGGCCCCCCTGAGGGGCGGATTATCCGACCAAGCCGGAAAGTCCGGCCAAAACTCCGCCCCCTCTCTGGGGCTTGCGCCTTGGCGATGAGCAGGGGGCGGATTATCCGGCCCCCCTGAGGTGCGGATTATCCGGCGGGGCCGGAAAATCCGGCTAAAATTCCGCCCCCTCTCTGGGGCTTGCGCCTGCTTGGGCAAAGGGAGGGGTGGATTATCCGCCCCTGGTGGGACCGGATTATCCGCCCCCAAAGGCAGAGTTATTTTCCCTTTATTCTCAAATAGAGCTGCAACACTTCAACACACATTAAATGATCCTTGGTATTGTTATCTAACACACAAAACACTAGGGATTAAGAAATGTTCTTTCAATGATGTTGCCCTTGACATCTCCTAGTTTCGTAAGGCCTTCAGGCGTAGCTATTTCAATCTCTAGGTCCGCAAAATCCTCCACTATGTCATCCACCATGACACGAGAATAGCCTGGTGGAATCGGAAGTGAATGGTGGAGTGCTCCAGGTAGACAAGGTAAAGCAGTGCTGATCGCCACCTTGAAGGACAGGTTGTTCATTGGATGATGTAGCTCACATTGTGCAATCTCTCTGACATCATCCACGGGGTAGTGAGGAGCTGGGGCATCATCCGGCAGTGCTTGATCATCAGCTCGGACCTCCGTGGAAGCCACGCTGCTTCTCCGCTGGCTAAGATCCAATGCAGGATCATCAGACCGCGGGTGAGTTGACGATGGCGGCATTTGGCTAATTTCATGCATCAGGTTCTTCAGATCAGCTAGGTCCTACTCTACCCTAGGGATCCGGTCTGCCTCTTGTCCTTCTTTCTCTGACGGCTTCTGTAACTAGCATCGCACTGAGGAAACCCTTTCTTCCACGAGACACCGGCGCCTTTGCCTCGTGTTCGTCCTCCCTTTTCAGGATTCCCTAGGGCGCGGGTCAGCTCGTCGTTCTCTCTCTCGGGATGGAACAATCCCAATTGAGCATCGTTCATTGCTTCAATAAGGTGTTGGGAGGGTTTTAGAATTTTATCAAGAAATAATGTCTTCCCTGTTTCTGGGTCCAAGGATCCCCCGTGCCCGTACCACCAGTGCTTTGACCTCTCGGGCCATCCATATGTACCAGGAGTGACGCCTCTAGCCCTCATGTTCTTCTCCATAGTTTCCCATTTAGGGACGGCACTCTTGGAGCCACCTGTCCCCATTTTATGATGGTATTTCTTGTTGGCAGCATTTAACGCGTTCTTTGCCAACTTTTCCTTTGCTTTATGAGATTGCTTGTACTGTACAAAATTGGGCCATTGTTCTCTCAACTTCTTGTTTACTCCTTTGAAGTCTGGAGTTTTCTTTTTTGCGACATATTTCACGTATAAACTTTTCTTGTGGTTCTGGTACAGTTCAGCCATCTTGCTCAGAGCCCACTCCTTCACTTTCGCTCTATTTTTGAGCCCACCCGGCCTTGGGGTAATACCATCTACGTCAAATTCTTCATACTCTGGAGGTAGTGTGAAATGCGCTATGAGCTTCTGCCAAAGGTAATCTTTGGCATCATCGGTGACATAGCTAGATTCTTCACCGGATTTCTTTGACTGATTCCATTCTTGGATGGTGATCGGCAGGTTGTCCCTAACAAGCACCCCGCATTGATTTATAAACATCCTCCGGTGCTTCTCTGGAGCAATCGGTTCACCATCATCATCTATTTCTTCGATGGTGAACCTCTGATTACCATCCAACTTTTTGTTCGGCCCTCGTTTCGTTCAAGCTGTCGATTGCTTCGATCCGGTGGGCTAAAAGAAGAAGAGAGAGTGATAAATATATATCTAAATCAGTTAATGAATAGAGGTAACACGACACTTCATATATATATATATATGTACCTCGTCGGATCCTGTCGAGGGGCCATCATTATTGTTGTTATTTGTTTGCCCTTTGTCCATCTAGTTTTCCCCTTGGTACATTAGGTTTTCCTCTAGTCCATCACCAGATGGATTCAGATATGAGAATATCTCTTCCTCGAGCAAAATATCTTCGCCGGTAGTAATATTAAGAGGAATTTCACCTCTTATCATGCCCTGAAGAAACCTTCACCGATGCGACCAGGATCTTCGGATGGATCCATGACTTAATTATCTATAACAAAAAGAGAGTTACACAGGTTAGAAAAAACAATAATCCTAATAACTAAAACAAAAAAACAATAACCATGATATTATATGTGGTAAAACAATAATCTTAATAACTAAAACAAAAATACCCTAATATAAATAACTATAAAAAAACTATAGAAAAAATATAACAAAAAACCCTAATAATCCTAATTATAATAATCCTAACTATAAAAAAACTATAAAAAACTATAAAAAACCCTAATTATCCTAATTATAATCCTATTTATAATAATCCTAACTATAAAAAACTATAGAAAAAACTATAACAAAATAATTATAATTAATTCTAACACTCTAGCTAATTATAATTAAAATAATTATAATTAATCCTAACTCTAGCTAGAAAAACCTATAACAAAAATTATAATTAATCCTAACCCTAGCTAACAATATAATCCTAATCCTAATAACAAAAACTATAATTCTAAATAAAACAAAAACTATAATCCTAACCCTAGCTAACTAGTAATTACAAAAAAAACATCCGCCGCCCGTACCCCTCCCTCGAGCACACCGATCGAAGCCGGCGGCAGCACGTGACGGCACGCGGCGGGGCGGCGCGCGGCGGCACGGCGAGGCAGTGCCGGCCAGGCGTGCGGCGCGTGGCGGCACGAGAGAAGGCATGGCGCGCGGCGGCACGAGAGAAGGATAGCGGCGAGGCGGCGCGCGATGGAGCGGCGGCACGCCGGAAGACGCATGGCAGAGCGGCACGGCGGCGGTGGACAGCACCTCCCCTGCGTTGCGTCGTCGCATGTGAGTGCTTCGTCTTCGTCTTCATCGAGGAATGCCAAGTGCTGGTGGGCAGCACCTCCCCCGGCGCGAAATATATAGGGACCCCCCATTTAGTCCCCGGCTAAGCCACGGGACGGGACTAAAGAGTCTTTAGTCCCGGGTTAAGCCACGGCCCGGGACTAAAGGGTTTTTTTGGCCGCTTCGTTTTTGCGCGCGCAGGCACCCTTTAGTCCCGGGTCCAGCCACGACCCGCGGCTAATTTTTTTTTTGTAAATTTTCTTTTTTTAATTCAAATCAAATATAAAACTTTGGAAAATCATATCTTTTATTGTAATACTACAAATAAAACAAATAATATGTCTATTATTATCAGAAAAATATAAAAAATCTTAATATAATATCCATTTATCTGTTTGCATCATTTATAAATTATTTCATTTGTAAATTTTCTTTTTTTATTCAAATCAAATATAAAACTTTGAAAAATCATATCTTTTATTGTAATAATCCAAATAAAACAAATAATATGTCTATTATTATCAGAAAAATATAAAGAATCTTAATATAATATCCATTTATCTGTTTGCATCATTTATAAATTACTTCATTTGTAAATTTTCTTTTTTTTAATTCAAATCAAATATAAAACTTTGGAAAATCATATCATTTATTGTAATAATCCAAATAAAACAAATAATATGTCTATTATTATTAGAAAAATATAAAGAATCTTAATATAATATCCATTTATCTGTTTGCATCATTTATAAATTATTTCATTTGTAAGTTTTCTTTTTTAATTCAATTCAAATATAGAACTTTGGAAAATCATATCTTTTATTGTAATAATCCAAATAAAACAAATAATATTTCTATTATTATCAGAAAAATATAAAAAATCTTAATATAATATCCATTTATCTGTTTGCATCATTTATAAATTATTTCATTTGTAAATTTTAATTTTTAAATTCAAATCAAATATAAAACTTTGGAAAATCATATCTTTTATAATACGTCTATTATTATCAGAAAAATATAAAGAATCTTAATATAATATCCATTTAGTCCCGGTTGTAGTCACAAACTGGGACTAAAGATATTTCCCGCCATTTCCCACCGCTTCCCTCCAAGTTTTCCCGCCCTTTCCTTTCTACGAGAGCTTTTAGTCCCGGATGTAGTCACTAACCGGGACTAAAGATATTTCCCGCCATTTCCCAAAGATTCACGCCAAGTTTTCCCGCCCTTTCCCCCTATATCTAGGGAGATCACGCCATGGCTATCCACACATCCACACCTTCCTCTCTTAGAACAATGGACAACGCCTACTGGTCCATTCTGACCCTCAAGGAGACCGAGGTGTTGTGCGCCTCCAACTACCCTTGTCCGCCGGGCTACCGGCCGCCCGCCGGCTGGATGCTGAGCACTGGAGGGGTTCATGTCCCTCCTGTCCCTCAAGGTTCCACACGCCAGGGGGCGGCTTTAGTCCTGAGTGTTAGCTTGTCCCGGTTTGTCCCGGTTTTTAATATTAATAAATGTCTTGAGTGTTACCTAAATATGAAGATGTTGTATTTAGAGGAAAATTCCTATAAATAGAGCAGGCTGGATCGAGTAGCCTATAAATAGAGGGAAATGCCTATAAAGAGAGGATTCATCTTTAGTCCCGGTTGGAGAAACGAACCGCGACTGAAGGGATTACAGCAGAATGGGCCAGGCAACACTAATAATAGGGCTGAGTGTCGACATTATGTTGTGCGGCTTGTACCTTGTCCTGGATGGTGTCACCAACTGGGACTAAAGATGAACCTTTAGTTCCGGTTGGAGACACCAACCGGGACAAAACATGAGTCAACACTAATAATAGGGGTGAGTGTCGACAGTATGTCGTGAGTGTCGACATTATGCCGAGCTTCTTGTACTATAAATGGCATCCTTGTGAGTCCAGTCCTCCAGCCAGTTTGAGGCATCTCTAAGATGGTTTTCGAGAGAAGGGACACCACTACGGCCAGTTTCAGGGAGATGCCGCCGGATCCCAGTCCTCCGGCATCTCCAAGAAACTGGTCATAGAGGCACTCCCTAATATGTGAAATTAGTTAGCTCCCAGGCGTATTGATCTAGTTAGAGAAGATACAAGCTGCAAGATGGTTTTTGAGAGCAGGGAAACCACTACGGCCAGTTTCAGGGAGATGCCGCCGGAGCCCAGTCCCCCGGCATCTCCAAGAAACTGGTCATAGAGGCACTCCCTAATATGTGACCTCACGCGTTTGGAGATCAGATCTTAATGGTAAGTATGAATCGGGACTAAAGGCCCTCCTTTAGTCTCGGTCCAGCCACAAAACGGGACTAACACACTCAAGATTGTTTGCAGACAACACTATAAAAATGGACACATGGAGCATCTTCACTCATAAAATGTTACAATTATTACATATCATTTCTTCGCGTGTGTTCCTTTCTGATCCCGTTGTATCCATGGAGCATCTTCATTCATTAACATGATGCTTGGGTCATCCTTCACTGTGAAGGGCAGAATTTCATGAAACTTATCACAATCTTCTGACATTTCTGTCTTGTCCTCCACTCCCAAGATGTTTCCTTTTCCTGAAATAACTATGTGGCGCTTTTTCTAGGTTTGGTAGACATGTACTTCACATAGAAAACCTGAGCCACATCATTGGCTAGGACGAATGGTTCGTCTAAGTACCCAAGATTATTGAGATCCAATGATGTCATTCCGTATTTATTGTCTACCTCAACCCCTCCTCCTGTCAGCTTGACCCATTTGCACTGAAACAAGGGGACCTTAAAAGTAGGTCCATAGTCAAGTTCCCATATCTCCTCTATGTAACCATAATATGTGGTCATTGACCCATTGTTGTCTATTGCATCAAAGCGGACACCACTGTTTTGGTTGGTGCACTTTTTATCTTGGGCTATCGTGTAAAATGTATACCCATTTATCTCGTACCCTTGGAAAGTCGATATAGTCGAAGATGGTGACCTAGACAACAAGTATAGCTGATCTCCAAGAGTATTGTTTTTATTGAGATGTTGCAACCAACCGCTAAGACTCTTCATGTGTTCATTTCTAATCCAAGAGTCATGCTTTCCAGGGTTGTTGGAGCGCAATATTTTCTTGTGTTCCTCGATATATGGGGTTGCCAAGATAGAATTCTGTAGAACGGTGTAATGTGCTTCGGTGTAAGAATGTCCGTCCCTACATATTATTGATTTCCTTCCTAGAGTACCCTTTCCACTCAGTCTCCCCTCATACCACGATTGAGGAAGACCAATCGGCCTAAGGTCAGGAACAAAGTCAACACAAAATTCAATGACCTCCTCTGTTCCATAGCCCTTGGAGATGCTTCCTTCTAGCCTAGCACGGTTACGAACATATTTCTTTAAGATTCCCATGAACCTCTCAAAGGGAAACATATTGTGTAGAAATACAGGACCGAGAATGGAAATCTCTTCGACTAGGTGAACCAGTATGTGCGTCATAATATTGAAGAAGGATGGTGGGAACACCAACTCAAAACTGACAAGACATTGGACCACATCATTTTGTAACCGTGGTAGATCTTCAGAATTGATTATCTTCTGAGAGATTGCATTGAGAAATGCACATAGCTTCACAATGGGTACTCGAACATTATCTGGTAGAAGCCCCCTCAATGCAATCGGAAGCATTTGCGTCATAATCACGTGGCAGCCATGAGACTTTAGGTTTTGGAACTTTTTTCTGCCATATTTATTATTCCCTTTATATTCGACGAGAAGCCAGACGGGACCTTAATACTGCTTAGGCATTCAAAAAATATTTCCTTCTCTTGATTGGTAAGAGCATAGCTGGCATGACCTTGAAACCATTCTGGATGCAGGCCATTTGGGTCTTTCATACGTTGATGGTCCTTTCGTGATTCCAGTGTATCTTTTGTCTTCCCATACACGCCCAAGAAGCCTAGCAGGTTCACACAAAGATTCTTCGTCACATGGATCACATTGATTACAGAGCAGACCTCTAAGAATTTCCAATATGGTAGCTCCCAAAATATAGATTTCTTCTTCCACATGGGTGCGTGTCCTTCAGCGTCCTTCGGAACATATTTTCCTCCAGGACCCTTTCCAAAGGTTACCATTTGATCCAAATCTTTGACCATATCAAATATATCAGCACCAGTACGCTCCTTAGGCTTCGTCTGGTGACATGCCAGACCGTTGAAATGCTTGCCTTTCTTTCTTAAGGGATGCTTGGCCAAAATAAATGGACGATGCTCATTGTATACATTCTTCGTACAATGTTCCAAATATATACTTTCAGTCTCATCTAAACAGTGTGTGCATGCATTGTATCCCTTGTTTGACTGTCCTGAAAGGTTAATAAGAGCAGGCCAAGCATTGATTGTTACGAAAAGCAATGCTCGGAGGTTAAATTCTTCCTTCTTGTGCTCATCCCACACGTGTATCCCGAGTTCGTGCCACAACTGTAAAAGTTCTTCCACTAATGGCCTTAGGTACACATCAATGTCGTTGCCGGGTTGCTTCGGACCTTGGATCAACACTAGCATCATAATGAACTTACGCTTCATGCACAACCAAGGAGGAAGGTTATAGATGCATAGGTCACGGGCCAGGTGCTGTGACTGGAGCTCTGCTCCCCAAAGGGATTCATGCCATCTGTACTTAGACGAAACCTTAAACTCCTTGCGTCATCTGCAAAGTCTGGGTACTTTCTATCGATTTTTCTCCATTGCGACCCATCAGCGGGGTGTCTCAACATCCCGTCTGACTTACGTTCCTATTTATGCCATCACAACAACTTGGCGTGCTCTTTGTTTCTGAATAAGCATTTCAACTGTGGTATTATAGGAGCATACCACATCACCTTGGCAGGAACCCTCTTCCGGGGGGACTCGCCCTCAACATCACCAGGGTCATCTCATCTAATCTTATACCGAAGTGAAGTGCATACCGGGCATGCATCCAAATTCTCATACTCCTCACCGCGGTAGAGGATGCATTCATTAGGGCATGCATGTATCTTCTGAACCTCTAAACCTAGAGGACATACAACCTTCTTTGCTTCATACGTACTGGCAAGCAATACGTTATCTTTTGGAAGCATATTCTTCATCATTTTCAACAACTTTTCAAATGAGGAGTCAGGTATAGCACACTCAGCCTTCCATCACAGCAATTCCAGTGTGCTGTATAGCTTTTTCAGACCATTTTCGCAATTTGGGTACAATAACTTTTTGTGATCCTCTAACATGTGATTGAACTTCTCCCTATCATGGTTTCCCTTCTCAGTTTCACAATCTCTTCGTGCATCGGCAATGGTCCAACCAAGATCATCAGCGGGTTCATCATGTGTCTCTTCTTCATCCTCCCCTTCGGCATCCCCCATGGAAGTATGTCCGTACTCAGGGAAACCATGATAGTTGTCATCCTCCTCCTCTTCTTCATTGTATTCCATTATAACCCATTTCTCTCCGTGCTTGGTCCACAATTATAACTGGGCATGAAGCCGGACTTCAACAGGTGGCTGTGAAGGGTTTTTGAGTCAGAGTAATCCTTCTGATTCCTACATCCATTACATGGACAAAATACAAAACCATTGCGCTTGTTTGCATCAGCAACACGGATGAATTCATGCATGCCATTAATGAACTCGCCAGAGCGTCGGTCAGTACCGTACATCCATTCCCGAACCATCTGCATTATAGTAAAAGTATATCAGAAACCATTACACAACATGATAAAATTATTACAAGTTATATTGAGAGCTTCTAGAGCATTAATTTTGAATTTTGAAAAATTTACATGCACCAATTTGTGAATTGGAGAAAACAACCAACATGATAAATGTGGAGTTTTTTATTATTGTTCTAACAGTGAAAACCTCATTCCATTCTAAGCTCCGAAACTCTAAAATTACACATTTCAATTTTCAGTAACTATGTGCCTAATCAAAAAAATTTACACATATATATCAAAATCCTTCTAGATCCTTCTAGAGCATGCATGCATTGATCCATATCGCTATACTTCTAGAGCATTATAGAGCTAAAGTAGCAATAAGAGATGAAAGAATGGAGTTCTAAACTTTTAAAGATTTGGATTTAGATGTTGCAAACTAAATCTTGACAAATCTTGAGAAAAAAATGGCATGAACTCTCTTGATTCTTTGAGAAAAATGGCCACCATATGCTTTAGGGCAGCAGGACAAGAAGCAGAATATATAGTGGTGGACAACTAGTCCCGGGCCGTGATACGACCCGGGACTAATAGTCCACGAAAGGACCAGCTGTCCTGCTCCAGGTTATTAGTCCCGGCCCGTATTATGGACCGGGACTAATGACCTGGTCCGGCCCGGGACTAGTGACTACATCCGTTTCTAGCCGTTAGAGGCCTCACGGACCGGGACTAGTGCTTCCACTAGTCGCGGGCTGTGCCAGGACGGGACTGCTATCCTTGTTCACGTCGAACCGAAGATGGATTTTCTAGTAGTGGAATATATTCCTCATCCGTGTATTCGATATCAATGGGGAGATCAGATCTGGATTTTTCTTCCACCACTTATTAAACTATAGGAGAGGGCTGGGTGGGTTCAGGTTTTCCGGGATCTTGAACTCTTCCGCCTCTGTGGACAGAGCAGATCCGTATTTTTCTTCCGCTATGGTCATCACCTCAAGGGTGGGTAGGTCGGGTTTAGTGAAGACGAGGTAGATGTCGATCTCGCTGATGGACATGATTGTGTAGGTTGTCACGGGCTCCTTAGCCGAAATCCAAGTCTTGTCGAGAAGAACGAGAGGGACATCACTAGCGTAGACCACGCGACCCATTGCGATTGTTTTTCTAATTCCTGCACATGCAGATTCTGCTCGGAACGAAGCTCCAAAAGTCACCTGCCCCACGGTGGGTGCCAACTATTGTCAGATTGTCGACAAGTACACCATAGGGGTCCTGACGGCGTTGAGAAGATGGGTGTAAGACGTAAGGTGTTCCAGGAGCTGTGAGCACAAGTTTACCCAGGTTCAGATCCGGCTGAGGTGATCGGATCCTACTTCTGCTAGCAACCCAGTAATATATCAGCGAGATACGGATATTATAGCGGATTACAAGAGAGGTTCACATGTGCGAGTAGGTTGTGGTTGATTTATGATCCGGTGCCCTAAAGGCTCCCATAGGTCCAGTTTATATGGTCACCGGCACCTAGGGTTATAGGAGAGACCTATCCGGCTATGTTACAAAGTCGGTAACTAGATACAACTTGGACTACAAGTAATACTATAGGCATAAGTCGGTAACTCTTCTGGGCCTTGTCGTACCCAGAAGTGGCTCCTCCTCTTTCTCAGACTGGGCCGCCGGTGAAGCAAAGCTCTAACCCGTTGATGGGCCACCCTGGTCAGCGAGTCCTGTGGGTATACCCGGAAAGTATATCCCCAACAATATTCCCTAGAGGCAATAATAAATTGTATTATTCTATATTTACTATTCATGATTAATTTTATTATTATATGCTATAATTGTACTGGTTTTGGATAATGAGTATTTGGAGGAAAACCCTAATACATGTGTGGAATCATAAACACCATTTTGATATCCCTAGTCTCGCCTCTAAGACTATTTCATGTACCATTGATAGTCTCGGTTTCCTGATTATGGTAAAAACTACAATGTGTTGTGGAATTGCTGGTGATATATGAGATTGGAGTTGTTGGGATAACAACAACGATGGATATACCCAACATGATATACCATGAAACTCATCGTCAATATTGTTATCAGTAGTTTCTCATAAACAAGTATTGCCTTTACTAAAGATCGTTTGACCATGAGACACATATGAACTTGGGTATAATATGGACGTGGAAAGATTCTTCAAACGTTGCTCTTAATGGAGTACTCATAAAGTTGATACTTTCTTTTAGCGGATGGTATACCAATTATTCACATTGGGTTCTTGTAGAAATTGCTACTCCTTTCGATGGAGAGATACATTCTAGGCCTACTCATGTACTATGATGTTCATTATCATCTGGTCGAACACATGATCAAGTTGTTGAACACATGAACATCGATAGTGCCGCATGAGTAAAGAGTACATGCTGGATAACAAGAATAATTTAGTGTTTCATCTCGAGCAATCTAAAGTATCGATAGAGTAACATGATAAGTATTGGACTTAATACTATGGTTCACACGATAAAGATCTTCCTGTTATTTGCGGGGGTTACTACGTGTATCAAGACGCGAATAGTAATCATTGTTGAAGAATGAGTTTCGAATATGTCCAAAAATATCCGAACCCATAGGGTCACACACTTAAGAGTTCAATGGCATTTAGAATATGAGTGCAAATGAAGATTTAGAAGAGAAGTAATTACGAAGGTGTTCGGAGTGTCTCGAAATATAACGGAGGTGTCCAGAATATTGTCGAGAGTGTTCGAAATGAGTGGTTTGATGAATGTCTCAGAATGGTACCGAGAGGTCCTTGTTGATCCCGAAAGTGTCTAGAATGGTCTCGAGAGTGTCTGGAATGGTTCAAAAATATATGGAAGGTTTTGGAAGGCGTAAAAGGATTCAAAAGGTTCTGGAAGGTACCGCGGTGACACCGGTCATCTTATGATGTCTGGAAGGTTCTATAATAGGTGTAGCCAAGTTGTCATAAAGGTCAAGGAAAGATACACAAGTCAAATTTGGACTTGCAAAAGGAAGCAGTTTTGGAGTAGGAGTAGCATTGGTACCTACACCTGCCAAAACTCGCTCAAACTTTTGGGCTGGCTTTAGGAAGACCCAAGGGGCCTTGCCGCCTATAAAAGGTCACCAAGGGGCACCCCCAAGGGCAGTCCAAGTCGTGGCCTGAGCCACCCCAAGCCACAGCCTTCAAACCCTAGGCGCCACGCGCGCCGCCCACCACCCGCTGGCGTGTGTCACCACCTCGTGTGCCGTCGTCGCCTCCCTATCTCCTCCCTCCTCCATGGCATGGATTTAGCTAGGGTGGGAGTGCCCTAGGTTATTCTTCTACTACGACACTGGAGTGCTCCCTGGGTTCTACCTCTGTTTGGATCTAATCTAAACATGACTACGGAAGCTCTGCCGGATCTTTGTCAACATGTTCCCACTTCGATTGTGTGTTCTTAGTCACACATCGATGCGGTGATGTTGATCTTGTACGTGTGGATATCGGTGGAGGTGCGAAACTTTGAGCACTTGATCATGTAGATCTTCACATGGAGACATCTTATCGTGGCTAATCGACTAGCTGCAAGAATCGACGTACCGGCTACTTCAAAGACGATGTCTTCATCGGTGCATGTTCATGGGGACCATCCGTGGGATAATACATCTCCTCGCGACTCGCTAAGGCTTGTTGCGGTGATTGACACACGACCAACCTCGTCATCGACAAACTTCTTCTAGTTCGATGTTCGTGGGTATGATCCGGTGTCACATTTTTCTTCCCCGCCCGCCTAGACCACTGTCCACCACCGTCGCTTCCACCGCCCTCCACCACTGCCACCTCTGGTCCCTGCCTCACCTCCTCGCTTCCTCCGGTCCCCTACGGTGCGGAATCTCTCCCTTGCCTCCGAGGACCCCTTCGTAGTCCAGGTAGGTATGCATGAAAACACAAACCCCTAAAACCCTAATGTAGAACTTAGATCTAGGAATTTTCCATTTTGCTTATCAATTTTAAGGTTCAGGGTTACCGAGCTACAAAGCCCCGATAGCATCTATCCCAGCTCTTTTCCCCTTGTATAAATCTCAAAGTCTACAATTCTTTATTGATTCCTCATTATTTGTTACCCTTCTAGCAATATAGATTTAATTATCACTTCATTGGCCTGTATCTATTTTAATTATCACATCATTAGTTTCCTGCATCTTGATTGTATTAAGATGCTCTCTGTTTGTATCTATTTAACAGATGGGAACCTGTAGTGATGATGCAATAATGATCTCTAGAAATGACAGTTTTCTCATTAGCTTTGGTAGTTTTGAATTCTAGTCATCATATGAAGAGCCCATTGACATGCTTGAGTTTAGAGGTATCAAAATAACATCAAAATTGTAGTCATGTGTTTTGTATGCATTTAGGAGATAGACATTAATATTCCACCGCTTTTAAATGTTTATGTGTTGTTGCATCAGGGCCTCAACACAAGGGGATACTGATTTTGATAAGTAGAGCCTTTTTGGAAACGACATGTATCTGAAAATTTTTCATGTATACTTCCTATTAGATTGTGGTGAACCTGAATTTCCACTAAAAAATCAAGTATTATGTCTACAGGCCGCCCTATTCATCCTTCATGAAAAAGAAGTACAAGCTGGTAAGATGATATATTCTTGAACATGTGGTCAACAAGTTACCTTATGATATTTAAATACTTCCAGTAATCACAAGAATTCTAATTATTCAATTATTTGTACTTGCGCAGACATTTGGGGGTGAGTTCACAAGAAAATACGTAAAGAATCACCTTGATAAACCTATTGATGTCCATGTTTGGCAAATAAACACCAAGAAGCTAAAGATGGGTAGGATGAAGATGGGATATGGGTCAAATGCAATCTTGACGACTGGATGGGAGAAGGTTGTGAGAAGCTTCAACTTAAAGCAGGATAGCATTGTTAGTTTTTACTTTGATGAAAAAGATAATGGAGAGATACATAGTCTGGATAAGCAACTTCAACTGGGCGGCCCATTAATAAATGCAATGCTGGTTTGTTAGAGAGTACTAATTATGCTAGATGTTTGATTTATGGACTGCACTTTGTTATGTACTGCCATAACATGTAATTTCTAAATTTGTATGGATTTCCCCAACTATCTGGCTAATGTTAATTGTTAATACTCTTTTGACTGGCTGCGAAGTACTTTAGTTAATCTGTCTATTTGGTTGTTGAATCTTATGTCAACTATGATTGAATTTGAATTAGCATGCTGTGGACTATTTAAAAGGGTTTATACACACTAGAGACTGTCACTTTAACCAACAGTTTGGAGGCGTCCTAGGTCCGCATATGGTCATTTAATTGAATCCGACTCCAAACACCTAACTACTGGATACGGTCCCTACTAAGTGAGGACTTCTTGCAAGCGACCAGGACTACTAGCCATCTCCAGCTCATACATCTTAGAGGCATTTAGCTTTTTTGCAATGTTTGAGGTCGTGTATATTAGAGACACAAAGAAAAACCGGCTTAGGTGGTGTGCTCTTAGAGGCTACGAGCTTAAGCCAAAACGAGAAACCTTCTGTGGCCTATGGACAATAACCGCCTATAAGTAACGCGTTTATACTAGTGAAGTCAAATGTCATCCCTTAGAAGGCCAAGATGGTTAACATTCGATATTTCAATATTTAATTTTCTTATACACACTGAACTCTAGCCAACAAATAATATTATATTATTTCGCTCCTGATGTACTTTTCAGCTTGCTACAATAATGTCCACCTCAACTGCTATCTCTCAAAGGATTTACCACTCGCATGCTCCTACAAGACCAGTTTTTAGCATGTTAACTTCTTTCAAGACATGAATGATGCTGCCTAGATGACAAGCGGCTGGTCCTCGAACTCGCTGGAATCAGGAAGGAAAATGTGTGCCTCTTCACCTTTTTAAATGAGGGGCTCCAAGCCTTCATCAGTTGTGTTAATGTTCTGTAGTGAGGCAAAAATGTATTTTGTTTATGCTGATGTTGGATGCACCATTGAAGTAATATATAATTGGTGAAATTGTAGTGGTCAGGAACTTTATGTCAACCCGGTGCTATACGTGCTAAATAATATTATATCTATATGATATGTCTATATTTGGTTTATTGTGTGCATATTGTTACTTTTCTAAGTACTCTTAAAATATGATCTAAAAATATGATCTATTATGTTCTATTTTATGGTTGTGTGAAATGTACATATTGTGTTGATTGTCTATTTTCAATACATATTGTGTTAATTGTCAATTTCTTTATTTCATATGACTGAGAGCTGGTGTGTAACAATGTAGCATCCCAGTTGTCTAACCCCTGTAATGCTACATGTCATAATAATAAAATGGGCCTCTTCCAACATATAATTGCTGCATCATCATCACATCATGCTCATGTCATCATGTTCCCTTGCATTTGAGCATCATATAAAACCTTTTCTTGTTTGGTTCTTATCTCATGTGCATGATTAATTGTAGTTGCCTCTTGATATTGTATTTGGATCTTATTAAATTGTTAAATGCCCAAGTTGAGTTGGGGGCATCTCTCTTTTGACTCCACCACCTTTTTCTTTCACCACTTTATAATTCCACCATCCAATAATATGGGCTGGGCCTTTTATTGAGTTACCCCTAGCCCATGTTGTTGGTTGGATCCACCCTTGATCTTTGCTTGGCCTTGTCCACATTTTGGAAGGAAGATGAGTAGTGCCATATTAATATCCTTGTTCTCACAAGGATAATTGTGGCATTAATTATTCTGCATGGGCCATGCAATAGCCACCTTTGCCCTAGCTTTTGGTTTTTGCTTGTTAGAGGGATCCCTTCTTCCTGGCTTGATCTTGTTTTGTGTGTGTAAAACCCTAGCTCCCTTCCTTTTCTTTTCCCCTTTAGCTAGATCTCCCCATGCTCCATGCACACACATGTGCTATGTGGCATGCCCCAACCAACCCTTCCTTGGATCTTGCTTGGCCATTAATTTGGATCATGCATGAACTAAAGAAGTGTCTCATCACCTTGACCATCTCTTTTTCCTCTCCCTCTTTTCTTGTTTGACCTTGCTAGGGCTAGTATGACCTTGCATGACCAAGTTTGGCACCACCCTCCTTGCCTACCCTCTTAGCAACCTCTTAAACCACCCCTTACCTCTCTCTTTTCTACCCTAAAACCAAAACCCTATTTACAACTATCCTAAAACTAAACCCTATCTTACATCTATCCTAAAATAATCTCTAACTTACACCTCCCTTTAACAAAACCCAAAAACCTACCCCCCCAAACCATCTAACCTTTTTCTCTAATCAAAACCTAATCTACATCTACCTAAACAAAAACCTAAACCAACTTCTCCCTCTAAACAAAACCTAGCTACCAATTACCCTCTCCCCTCCTCTCTAGTTATCTACCTAGTGCCCTCCTTCCTCCTAGCTGTCCCCAGCTCGCCCCTCCCCTCTCTCCACCTGCCCCACACGTGACCAGTACCACCCAACCCTAGCCTAGCCGAGCATGCCCTCTTTCCTTTCCTCTTACCTTCCCTCCTTGCCAGGACCTGCCCTCGCCCCTACCCCACCTGCCTGCGACCCAGCACCCCCAGGGCCACATGCCAGCCCCCTCTCCTCTCCCTAGCTCTACCTGCCTCGCCCTGGGCCGATCGTGCCGAGCACGTGAGCCAAAAAGGTGGCCAACGCCACCCAGGCAGCTAACCCCTCCCCCACGCTAGCCTCCTCCCCCCCTGGCGTTCTTATCCCCTTCCTCCCCTCTCAGAGCTACCCAGATCCGCCCTGAGTCCTGCCTCGTTTTCCCTGCCCCCCTCCTCCTCCGCAGAACCCCGACGCCGTCCACCGTCGGACCCTCGCTCGCGAGCACGTACCAGGAGGCCAGCGCGGAGCCCAGGATGCCGAGGTAGCTCAGGAGGTCCCCGACGTAGCCACGGTACACGGAGCAAGGAGGAGACGGCCCGCAGCTCGCCAGAACCTGTCGCGCCGGCCGGAAACCCTAGATCGACGGAGCGTCTGCCTCGCCGACGCTGCGCTGCACCCCGCCCCGATCCGACCACACCAGCACGCTCCCGGTGAGCAGTCCCACCTCCTAGACAACCTCCTGCACGTTTTCGCTTCCTGGACGCGTAGATCTTTCCGTCGAACGCCCTCAGCGCGCCGGCGGCGAGCGTGTGCCTGCCAGCTTCCAGGCGCGCCCACCCTATCTAGCGCGCGAGCGTCCGCTTAGCATTAGCCCGCAGCCAGCCGCACTGGTTCCGCCCACCGCGCGCGCGACCGCGGTCGCGAGATCGATCCCTGGCGCGTCCCCTTTTTCTCGGTCGCGCGTGCGTGCGCTGTTCGTCTGCAGAGGAAGAGAAACAGTGCGCCGCTGGCCGTTTAGCGCAAAACCCCCTGGCCGTTCTTTTGCTCCCACCCGCAGTCCTCGAGGCCCCACTGTCAGCGGCGGTGACCTTTTTCTAAAAAGGCTCCCGCGAGAACCCAGACTGAACCCGCAGTCCTCCCCTGGCCCGCGTGTGCGTTTTGCAGATGACCCCTGGCCCTTTTGTTTGCGTCAACCCGCGGTCCCTGGGAGCCCACTTGTCAGTGTCTGTGTACCTTTGGCATTTAGGCTCCTGTCGTTTTGTTTAATAAACCCGCGGTCCAGTTTTGTTCCAGGCACTGGCGTGTGGGCCAGCGGACCCCCTGGCCCACCTGTCTGCGACTCAGGCTGGCCTGTGGCTGAGTATAAAACGTTCCGAGCTGTTTTGAATTCAAAATTTGTTAAATAAATTCAAAATTCAAAATTCCATTCAGATTATTAATAACTTTTTCATACTTTATCCAAATTGAGCAAATGATATATGTATTGATATCAGAAAAATGAGGGGAATTCAAATATGCCTTCTATTTTGCATTTTGCACAAGTAAAATTGCAAGTTATGTTAATTACCATCAATTGCCACTGGATTTTCATTAAATCATAACTAATGTTTTGTAATTCCAAATTTATCAAATAAGTAGTCTAAATTGATCAGCTCGACGAGACTTTTCTGTTTATGCTATCCATGACTTCAATTGCAGCATGCATCATATAAATATATATTGAACAACAATTGCTATGGCAACAAATGTGATTCTAAAACCAACTAAATGTTATATTCTTGTTCCCCACACCTCACCCATGCCATGCTACTTTACTTGCCATGTAAATTGTGCATCATTCATCATGGCATGATTGTTTGCTTGACGCATCTTATTCATATGATTGCGCTCTATATTCATGTTGGCCTTGTTTGTTTGGTTTTTCTCGGATAGACACTGAGCAGGGGTTGTATCAAGAGAACCAGGAGCACTACCCAGATCCGTCCCTTGCTTCAACTGAGATACCAGGCAAGCACTTCCCCATGCTTGCATACATACAGTACCTATCGCCTCTATCTTAATCTTGCATCATTGAGTCGCGATTGCATTAAATTGAATCCCAAGTATGCATAGCCTTTACTTTTAAACCCCACCAATCTTGTTCCTCCATCCCATGAGCCATTACTATAGGAGTTGTTTGAGCCATGCGAGTCGTAGAACAGCATGTGTAGGGTATGTGAGCGTCTGTTGGACAATGAGGTACCTAAACAACTTAACCTGAGTAGTTCTGGGATAACTAAAGAAAGTGGCACCGGTGAGCAACATCTGCTATTTGGTTTTTCCTGCTCACTTGTGTCCCGTAAGACCCCGAGTACTTGATTCCTGTTCCTTGATTTATCGCGCTATCCACATCCGGGAGGTATATGGGACCCCCCTGAGCCAGAGCTTGATTCCGTCTTATTTCTTGGGGCCACAAACTAGTTTGGGGCTTTATTACTCTCCTGTACTTATGCCATGTTTTACTGCTTTATTTACGATTGTGCGAGGTACTGCACACTGTACTGTTTAAGATCGGGACACGTTTACGCGGTGTCGACAAGCCCCGTTTGGGGTTCCCAGTCGCTCACAGCCGTCTACCCAGACCTTGAGGCCGTCTCGGAGCTTGCTTACTCCGTTGCGGGATCTACTTAAGGGGTGGCCCCCTGAAATATTTCTGAATCTTGTGATTGCTTTGTCGTGAAGGCCTCGTTGGGTTTTGATTTGGTTTTTCCGAGGTTGATCGAGTGTGTGTTGCTATTGGTGCACCCCGGCCGGGTAAAACTTTCTGAAAGCCGTGTCCACGGATATGGACGACTTGGAGCACAGTTTCTCGATCATAGACAAGCATAACTAAAGTACCGCCTTAACTTGACTAAGTAACTTGACTAGTAAATAGTGCAATACTCATGGAATGGTTAATAAAATTGCCAACGGATGGGGGTTTGTTCGTCCGCTTCCTTGTCGGTAAGCAGGGAGGAGGATGGATCGGATGAGATTACCATTATAACTGTTGTTCTTAATTCACGGACATCCGTCTATCATTGGTTAGGCGGGTGGTTAGCGTTTATCTGTAGAATTGCTAGGGTTTATCTTTCGCTGCAATCGCGTCACCCCAGGTTGTGTCCCCTTTAGAGGCATTCAGACTTGCTGAGTACCCTTAGGGTCTCACCCGATAAATTCTTGATTCAGATGAACAGGTACCCCCGCAGGACGGATACTGGGTGGAAGAAGCCGATGATGTGGGCAACGATCGTTCGGTGTAGAGATTCCGGGATCGGGGATCCGTGAGACCTGTAGTTGGGATGTGCTTATTTCTCTGGCATCTTATGCCGATTTGCTTCTTATCCGTACTCGGATTTTGTTTGCCGCTTCCGCATGATTCTCTGATGTGTGTTGTATGAGGAGTTATCCTAAAATATAGATCTATCTAGGTCATTTGAATCTTGCCGTATGGCGTTGGTATATTTCCTTTCTTTCTAGATGGTATGGCTCTGATGTACTCTTGTATGGTGGCTTGCGTACATACCCACTTGTGTACGTAGTTGATCCCTTCGCCTGCCGACTACGCCGCCCGTACAGGTCCCGTTGAGAGGGTAGTGGTTGGGACGTCTGAAAGGACTACCAGTGTGTGGCTTTTGGGGCCCCGCCGTACTATTTCAACCACTACCACTCATCCAGGCTTGTATCTAGGAGCGTAGTTCACCGAGGTAGTTACAATTGGTATCAGAGCCATCCCGACCTTCAGGGTTTCAGCCAAACGGTCGTTGTCAGTCTAGTAAATATTTTGGTAGTTATGTATATTAGGGAAAAACAAAACGCGAGAGTAGGACTGCTTCCACTTTTTCTTCTTACCCTCCCACCCACCCTTTTCTGGTAAGGAAGTGCAACGTTTTCAATTCTCTTCTCAAAGTTCAAACTAGGATTCACGTGTTCGGGGTTTCCGTAGTACCATAGGATGTGTGTGTGTGTGTGTGTGTGTGTGTGTAATCCCTTGTCTATCTGTTGCATCCAACTTGTTATCTTATCTGCCTTTGGTTATCAACTGTTGGTACATTCCATACCGACAGGCTTTTGTAAACCGACGCAATCTATCTTCCTCTTGTATCCGACGCTATCTTGTTTGGGGTGTTCGTTTCCGTAGTTACCAATCTTTAGGTTTCGTCGTGAGAAGAAGGGGTTAGGATATGTGTTCCACTTGTTCATGTGCGGAGTAATGATTTGAGTGCGGGATGGAGTCGCGACCATACCACTACTCTTCTCATTCACTTTTGTATATTGGATCGGTAGAGTCACTAATCTTGATTCGTTAAGTAATTTTGCGCATCTATTGGTATTCTAATGCCGAAATTTGTGGAAAATTTTTCTTTGATATATTTGTGTACCACACTCCTTTTCAGTCGTGTGCGATATATTTAATATCTTTTAGGTGCTATGAACTTTGTTGATATTTTAATATCATCTCAGTAAATTGTATCCTTTAATCTTGGTTAATTCCATCTTGGTACTATTTTGGATTATTATCATTCTCCATTATAGTACTGACTTGAGTTTTATATCAATGACAGGATGGCTCCACCACGCCGGACTGATGAGGACATACCTCCGGAACTGGGCTCAGCGCTGTCAAACATTGCTAATGCTTTGGCAGCTATGCAAGAGAACCAGCAGCGCCTTGAGGAGAGCGTCAGAAGGAACGAGTTTGCTCCACTTCCTCCACCTCCCAGGCGTGGAGACATCAAGAGCTTCCTCAAGTTCAACCCTCGTCAGTTTGATGTGTCTGACCGACCTCTGGACGCGGATGATTGGCTGCGTGAGATCTCAAGGCTGCTCGAGACTGCTGATGTTCCAGAACAGGAGTGGATAAAGTGTGCTACTCACCTTCTCAAGGGAGATGCAGCTCTTTGGTGGGAGAACTACTTGAAGGCAAGCTGCACGGGTTTTCAGCCAACTTGGGAAAGGTTCACTGGAGCGTTCAAGGAGCAGTTTCTCTCAGATATTGTGATGGAAAGGATGAAGGAGGCTTTTCTAAACCTGAAGCAGGGAAATGATAACGTCAACACCTACATCAGGAACTTCATGAATCTCTCTCGTTATGGTGGTGATGAGGTATCTGATGACAAGAAGAAGCAGAAAAGGTTCAGGCAAGGGCTCAATGCGTCGATCAAGTATGCAATCACGCATGCGAGACCGGCAACCTTCCTGGAACTACAGCACACAGCACTGCAAGAGGAGGCAAGCAGGCAGATGTTTGAGGAGTCCAAGAAACATAACAGGGATGCATCAAGCTCTTCGGTTATGGCAGCTCCTTCGAAGCGGCGTGTCTGGGTTCCTAACACCCCACCGTTGCTTCCGGCTTCACCAAGACCTGCAAGTTTCGCGCCAAGGCCACCAAACTTCACCACTGCGGCTACCAGGGGCTACAACAACAACTACCCTGGAGCGCCTGGCGGAGTCCCTGGCTACTCTGCTCCACGTCCAGCTGGTGCCTGTTACTCGTGTGGAGATCCTGGACATCCCCACTGGAACTGTCCGTTGAAGAACAAAACTCTCCCTCCACCCCCGCCAAGATCTGCAACAAGCTCTCCTTCGGTTCGTGCACCACCGCCTCGGGCTCTCAACATCAACACTAAGCCCGGGTCTGCGGTTGTCCGTGCAAACTGCGTCAACGCCTCTCAAGCTGAGCTCGCACCAGGAGTTGTCATGGGTATGCTATCAGTTAACTCAGTTCCTGCACGAGTTCTCTTTGATTCTGGTGCATCGCATTCCTTTGTGTCATACAAGTTTGCAGGAGAGAATGAGTTAGTCCTGGTTCCTCTCCCTAAGCGGTTGGTGGTACAATCACCTGGTTCAAACATGAGGGCTGAGCATATCAGTCATGGAAATCAAGTTGAGATTGGTGGTTCTTCATTCTTGGCTTCTTTGATTGTTTTGGGCAACTCTGACATTGATGTCATCCTGGGCATGGATTGGTTGACAGCAAATGCAGCTGTCATTGATTGTGCGGAACGCTCAGTGTCTCTGAAGATTCCTGAAGGCCACATAGTCTTTTCTCCAAGTCTGACTCCTGCTGTCCAGCTCTATTCCTTGGCTGCTCTGAATAATGATGCTATGGAAGCTATTCAGGGTGTACCGGTGGTCTGTGAGTTTCCAGATGTCTTTCCTGAAGAGTTGCCAGGTATGCCTCCGGATCGCGAGGTTGAATTCGTGATTGAGCTTGAACCTGGAACGGCTCCTATCTCAAAGCGGCCATATAAAATGGGTCCTTCTGAGTTGGCTGAACTCAAACGACAACTTGATGAACAAGAGAAGTTGGGTTTCATTCAACACAGCACTTCTTCTTGGGGTAGCCCAACAATCTTTGTGAAGAAGCGTGACAGAACCGATAGGCTATGTGTTGATTATCGGGCTCTCAATGCTAAAACCATCAAGAACAAATATCCTCTTCCTCGGATAAATGATCTTTTTGATCAGCTAGCAGGAGCTGTGGTGTTCTCTAAGCTGGACTTGAGAAGTGGTTATCACCAAATCAAGATTCGCAAAGAAGATGTGCCCAAAACAGCTTTCACCACTCGCTATGGCCTGTATGAGTACACGGTCATGTCTTTCGGTCTCACCAACGCACCTGCTACTTTCTCGAGGCTGATGAACTCCGTTTTCATGGAGTATCTTGATAAGTTTGTGGTGGTATATCTGGATGACATTCTGGTCTATTCCAAGTCCAAGGAGGAGCATGAAGAACACCTGCGGTGTGTCCTGAACAAGCTTCGTGAGAACCGCTTGTATGCAAAGTTCTCTAAGTGTGAGTTTTGGCTGCCTGAAGTAACATATCTAGGTCATGTTATCTCTGCCAAGGGCATTGCAGTCAACCCGGAAACCGTGAAGACAATAGTTGAATGGCTTCCTCCTGCTAATGTCAAGGAAGTGCGGAGTTTTCTCGGCTTGGCTAGCTATTGTCGTCGCTTTGTTCAGAACTTCTCGAAGATAGCAAAGCCTCTTACCGATCTCCTCAAGAAAGGCAAGAAATATCTGTGGACTCCTGCTTGTCAAGAAAGTTTTGAGACACTCAAACAGAAGCTCACTTCCACGCCAGTCTTGGTTCCTCCGGATACATCTAAACCTTTCCAGATATTCTGCGACGCCTCTTTGCAAGGATTGGGTGCGGTCCTTATGCAAGAGAGGCAGGTGGTTGCTTATGCCTCTCGTCAGTTGAAGACGCATGAGGTCAACTATCCCACACATGACCTCGAGCTAGCAGCAGTTGTCTTTGCTCTGAAGCTATGGAGGCACTACTTGCTTGGTAACCGTTGTGAGATCTTCTCGGACCACAAGAGTTTGAAGTATATCTTCACTCAACCGGATCTCAATCTTCGGCAAAGGAGATGGATTGAAGCCATCAATGACTTTGATGTGACCATCAACTACACTCCAGGCAAAGCAAACGTCATGGCAGATGCGCTTAGCCGTAAAGCTTATGTCAACAACCTCATGATAGAAGAGCAGCAGCCTCTCTTGTGCGAGGAATTCCGTCAGCTCAACCTTGAAGTTGTAGAACAAGGGCATCTCTTAAACCTTCTAGCTACTCCTCTCTTGGAAGAGCAGATTCGTTCTCGTCAGCGTGGTGATCCGCACACCAGAAAGCTCATCTCTAGAATTGGGCTTCCGAAGTATGAGTCCTTCCACGTTGATGATCAAGGCACGCTCTTCTTCGACCACCGGATGTTTGTTCCAAACTACCCGGGTTTAAGAGACCAAGTTCTCAAGGAGGCACATGATTCGGTTCTTTCTATCCATCCGGGCAGCACAAAGATGTACATGGATTTGAAAACACAATACTGGTGGCCTGGGTTGAAAAGGTATTGCGCCAAGTACGTCTCAGAATGTGATGTCTGCCGCAGAGTCAAGGCTGTCCATCAGAAACCATTTGGTCTTCTACAGCCATTGAAACCGCCGGAATGGAAATGGGAGAAAGTAGAGATGGACTTCATCACTGGTTTTCCTAGATCGCAGAAGGGCAACAATGCAATCTTTGTTGTCATCGACAGGCTTTCTAAAGTGGCTCATTTCTTCCCCGTCAAGGAAACAATTTCTGGAATTCAGTTGGCTGAGCTCTATATCAACAGGATTGTCTCTCTGTATGGGGTTCCACTTGAAATCAGTTCAGACCGTGGGAGCATCTTCACCTCAAAGTTCTGGGAGAGTTTCCAAAAAGCTTTGGGAACAAAGTTGAACTTCAGCACTGCTTACCACCCTCAGTCTCAAGGACAAGTGGAAAGAATCAATCAGATTCTGGAGGATATGCTTCGGGCTTGCGTCATCTCTTTTGGCATGAAGTGGGAGGAATGCCTTCCATATGCTGAATTCTCCTACAACAACAGCTTCCAGAAGAGTTTGAAGATGGCACCATTCGAGGCTCTCTATGGTCGCAAGTGCAGAACTCCGATTGGTTGGTCAGGTGCAGGAGAAAGAATCTGGTTTGGCCCTGACATTGTAACTCAGGCAGAGGAGAAGGTGCATATCATTCTGGAAAACCTGAAGATTGCTCAAAGTCGTCAGAAGAGCAACTATGACAGGAAGCACACAGATATGGTATATGCCCCTGGTGATCTCGTCTACCTTCGTGTCACTCCCATGAGAGGAACACACCGCTTCGGTATCAAAGGAAAATTGGCTCCTAGATACATCGGTCCTTTCAAGATACGTGGTAGAAGAGGAGAAGTTGCTTATGCACTTGAGCTTCCGGAAAAACTCAAAGTCCATGATGTTTTCCACATCTCTCAACTCAAGAAGTGCTTCAAAGATCCCGGTAGGACCGTGGATCATGAGCTAATCGACCTCCAAGAAGATCTGTCTTATCAAGAACACCCCACCAAAATCCTTGAGACCGCAGAAAGAAGGACTCGCAACAAGTCCATCAAGTTCTGCAAGGTGCAGTGGTCACACCATTCTGTTGATGAAGCCACTTGGGAGCGTGAAGATGAACTCCGTGTCAACCATCCTTCTCTCTTTGTGTCTTCTTCTTCTTCTTCCTAGAATCTCGGGGCGAGATTCCTGTTTAGTGGGGGAGAGTTGTAGCATCCCAGTTGTCTAACCCCTGTAATGCTACATGTCATAATAATAAAATGGGCCTCTTCCAACATATAATTGCTGCATCATCATCACATCATGCTCATGTCATCATGTTCCCTTGCATTTGAGCATCATATAAAACCTTTTCTTGTTTGGTTCTTATCTCATGTGCATGATTAATTGTAGTTGCCTCTTGATATTGTATTTGGATCTTATTAAATTGTTAAATGCCCAAGTTGAGTTGGGGGCATCTCTCTTTTGACTCCACCACCTTTTTCTTTCACCACTTTATAATTCCACCATCCAATAATATGGGCTGGGCCTTTTATTGAGTTACCCCTAGCCCATGTTGTTGGTTGGATCCACCCTTGATCTTTGCTTGGCCTTGTCCACATTTTGGAAGGAAGATGAGTAGTGCCATATTAATATCCTTGTTCTCACAAGGATAATTGTGGCATTAATTATTCTGCATGGGCCATGCAATAGCCACCTTTGCCCTAGCTTTTGGTTTTTGCTTGTTAGAGGGATCCCTTCTTCCTGGCTTGATCTTGTTTTGTGTGTGTAAAACCCTAGCTCCCTTCCTTTTCTTTTCCCCTTTAGCTAGATCTCCCCATGCTCCATGCACACACATGTGCTATGTGGCATGCCCCAACCAACCCTTCCTTGGATCTTGCTTGGCCATTAATTTGGATCATGCATGAACTAAAGAAGTGTCTCATCACCTTGACCATCTCTTTTTCCTCTCCCTCTTTTCTTGTTTGACCTTGCTAGGGCTAGTATGACCTTGCATGACCAAGTTTGGCACCACCCTCCTTGCCTACCCTCTTAGCAACCTCTTAAACCACCCCTTACCTCTCTCTTTTCTACCCTAAAACCAAAACCCTATTTACAACTATCCTAAAACTAAACCCTATCTTACATCTATCCTAAAATAATCTCTAACTTACACCTCCCTTTAACAAAACCCAAAAACCTACCCCCCCCAAACCATCTAACCTTTTTCTCTAATCAAAACCTAATCTACATCTACCTAAACAAAAACCTAAACCAACTTCTCCCTCTAAACAAAACCTAGCTACCAATTACCCTCTCCCCTCCTCTCTAGTTATCTACCTAGTGCCCTCCTTCCTCCTAGCTGTCCCCAGCTCGCCCCTCCCCTCTCTCCACCTGCCCCACACGTGACCAGTACCACCCAACCCTAGCCTAGCCGAGCATGCCCTCTTTCCTTTCCTCTTACCTTCCCTCCTTGCCAGGACCTGCCCTCGCCCCTACCCCACCTGCCTGCGACCCAGCACCCCCAGGGCCACATGCCAGCCCCCTCTCCTCTCCCTAGCTCTACCTGCCTCGCCCTGGGCCGATCGTGCCGAGCACGTGAGCCAAAAAGGTGGCCAACGCCACCCAGGCAGCTAACCCCTCCCCCACGCTAGCCTCCTCCCCCCTGGCGTTCTTATCCCCTTCCTCCCCTCTCAGAGCTACCCAGATCCGCCCTGAGGCCTGCCTCGTTTTCCCTGCCCCCCTCCTCCTCCGCAGAACCCCGACGCCGTCCACCGTCGGACCCTCGCTCGCGAGCACGTACCAGGAGGCCAGCGCGGAGCCGAGGATGCCGAGGTAGCTCAGGAGGTCCCCGACGTAGCCACGGTACACGGAGCAAGGAGGAGACGGCCCGCAGCTCGCCAGAACCTGTCGCGCCGGCCGGAAACCCTAGATCGACGGAGCGTCTGCCTCGCCGACGCTGCGCTGCACCCCGCCCCGATCCGACCACACCAGCACGCTCCCGGTGAGCAGTCCCACCTCCCAGACAACCTCCTGCACGTTTTCGCTTCCTGGACGCGTAGATCTTTCCGTCGAACGCCCTCAGCGCGCCGGCGGCGAGCGTGTGCCTGCCAGCTTCCAGGCGCGCCCACCCTATCTAGCGCGCGAGCGTCCGCTTAGCATTAGCCCGCAGCCAGCCGCACTGGTTCCGCCCACCGCGCGCGCGACCGCGGTCGCGAGATCGATCCCTGGCGCGTCCCCTTTTTCTCGGTCGCGCGTGCGTGCGCTGTTCGTCTGCAGAGGAAGAGAAACAGTGCGCCGCTGGCCGTTTAGCGCAAAACCCCCTGGCCGTTCTTTTGCTCCCACCCGCAGTCCTCGAGGCCCCACTGTCAGCGGCGGTGACCTTTTTCTAAAAAGGCTCCCGCGAGAACCCAGACTGAACCCGCAGTCCTCCCCTGGCCCGCGTGTGCGTTTTGCAGATGACCCCTGGCCCTTTTGTTTGCGTCAACCCGCGGTCCCTGGGAGCCCACTTGTCAGTGTCTGTGTACCTTTGGCATTTAGGCTCCTGTCGTTTTGTTTAATAAACCCGCGGTCCAGTTTTGTTCCAGGCACTGGCGTGTGGGCCAGAGGACCCCCTGGCCCACCTGTCTGCGACTCAGGCTGGCCTGTGGCTGAGTATAAAACGTTCCGAGCTGTTTTGAATTCAAAATTTGTTAAATAAATTCAAAATTCAAAATTCCATTCAGATTATTAATAACTTTTTCATACTTTATCCAAATTGAGCAAATGATATATGTATTGATATCAGAAAAATGAGGGGAATTCAAATATGCCTTCTATTTTGCATTTTGCACAAGTAAAATTGCAAGTTATGTTAATTACCATCAATTGCCACTGGATTTTCATTAAATCATAACTAATGTTTTGTAATTCCAAATTTATCAAATAAGTAGTCTAAATTGATCAGCTCGACGAGACTTTTCTGTTTATGCTATCCATGACTTCAATTGCAGCATGCATCATATAAATATATATTGAACAACAATTGCTATGGCAACAAATGTGATTCTAAAACCAACTAAATGTTATATTCTTGTTCCCCACACCTCACCCATGCCATGCTACTTTACTTGCCATGTAAATTGTGCATCATTCATCATGGCATGATTGTTTGCTTGACGCATCTTATTCATATGATTGCGCTCTATATTCATGTTGGCCTTGTTTGTTTGGTTTTTCTCGGATAGACACTGAGCAGGGGTTGTATCAAGAGAACCAGGAGCACTACCCAGATCCGTCCCTTGCTTCAACTGAGATACCAGGCAAGCACTTCCCCATGCTTGCATACATACAGTACCTATCGCCTCTATCTTAATCTTGCATCATTGAGTCGCGATTGCATTAAATTGAATCCCAAGTATGCATAGCCTTTACTTTTAAACCCCACCAATCTTGTTCCTCCATCCCATGAGCCATTACTATAGGAGTTGTTTGAGCCATGCGAGTCGTAGAACAGCATGTGTAGGGTATGTGAGCGTCTGTTGGACAATGAGGTACCTAAACAACTTAACCTGAGTAGTTCTGGGATAACTAAAGAAAGTGGCACCGGTGAGCAACATCTGCTATTTGGTTTTTCCTGCTCACTTGTGTCCCGTAAGACCCCGAGTACTTGATTCCTGTTCCTTGATTTATCGCGCTATCCACATCCGGGAGGTATATGGGACCCCCCTGAGCCAGAGCTTGATTCCGTCTTATTTCTTGGGGCCACAAACTAGTTTGGGGCTTTATTACTCTCCTGTACTTATGCCATGTTTTACTGCTTTATTTACGATTGTGCGAGGTACTGCACACTGTACTGTTTAAGATCGGGACACGTTTACGCGGTGTCGACAAGCCCCGTTTGGGGTTCCCAGTCGCTCACAGCCGTCTACCCAGACCTTGAGGCCGTCTCGGAGCTTGCTTACTCCGTTGCGGGATCTACTTAAGGGGTGGCCCCCTGAAATATTTCTGAATCTTGTGATTGCTTTGTCGTGAAGGCCTCGTTGGGTTTTGATTTGGTTTTTCCGAGGTTGATCGAGTGTGTGTTGCTATTGGTGCACCCCGGCCGGGTAAAACTTTCTGAAAGCCGTGTCCACGGATATGGACGACTTGGAGCACAGTTTCTCGATCATAGACAAGCATAACTAAAGTACCGCCTTAACTTGACTAAGTAACTTGACTAGTAAATAGTGCAATACTCATGGAATGGTTAATAAAATTGCCAACGGATGGGGGTTTGTTCGTCCGCTTCCTTGTCGGTAAGCAGGGAGGAGGATGGATCGGATGAGATTACCATTATAACTGTTGTTCTTAATTCACGGACATCCGTCTATCATTGGTTAGGCGGGTGGTTAGCGTTTATCTGTAGAATTGCTAGGGTTTATCTTTCGCTGCAATCGCGTCACCCCAGGTTGTGTCCCCTTTAGAGGCATTCAGACTTGCTGAGTACCCTTAGGGTCTCACCCGATAAATTCTTGATTCAGATGAACAGGTACCCCCGCAGGACGGATACTGGGTGGAAGAAGCCGATGATGTGGGCAACGATCGTTCGGTGTAGAGATTCCGGGATCGGGGATCCGTGAGACCTGTAGTTGGGATGTGCTTATTTCTCTGGCATCTTATGCCGATTTGCTTCTTATCCGTACTCGGATTTTGTTTGCCGCTTCCGCATGATTCTCTGATGTGTGTTGTATGAGGAGTTATCCTAAAATATAGATCTATCTAGGTCATTTGAATCTTGCCGTATGGCGTTGGTATATTTCCTTTCTTTCTAGATGGTATGGCTCTGATGTACTCTTGTATGGTGGCTTGCGTACATACCCACTTGTGTACGTAGTTGATCCCTTCGCCTGCCGACTACGCCGCCCGTACAGGTCCCGTTGAGAGGGTAGTGGTTGGGACGTCTGAAAGGACTACCAGTGTGTGGCTTTTGGGGCCCCGCCGTACTATTTCAACCACTACCACTCATCCAGGCTTGTATCTAGGAGCGTAGTTCACCGAGGTAGTTACAAACAACTAGAATGAAGTCATATATCTACAACAAACAAGTCGAAAACTGTAAAGATTGCATTTGCGTGTTCCTAAAGCGTGGTCGCCGATTCCTCTTTCCACACAAACTATTTTTTTGTGATTTAATTTCTATCAAGCGCACTGATAGCTGAGGCCGGCCAAAAAGTCAGCAAGCACCATCAACCTCATCACTACCGTGAGAGACGAACGTGTAGACTGAGCTGACATGTGGGGTTGAAGCACGGATGACGCGGTCAATGGAGAAAAAGAGTCAAACATGGGTTGTGACAAAATCCATGACGAATTAGGCATGGGACGAAATGGCGAACTAGGATTCAGTGCCCAGGTTGAAATCTTCGATGAATTTTCCACGATGAACCAAGCAACGTCATGGATAACCAGGTTGGAGGGCCTACGAGCGTGTTTTGGTGAAATGGACAAGAACGTTACACATCCATGACATTTTTTGGTGCGTCATAAAAAACTTCATGTACTTTCCAAATTCTTGTAGCGGTATCTTCGAGGGCGCCCCTAATGGATTGTGAGTGTCGAGAGGGCTCTCAATTATGGCAAATCCATGACATTAAACATGTCATCCAGAGGGAGATTCTCTTCACCGTGGGAAACAGGCAAGGAGTCCTCTTTTGGTTAGACCCTTAGCTGGCGCCAACTCCCCTATGCAAGGAGTTTCAGGCATTATTCGCCATCTGTGCAGAGCTCATGATGTTAGTGGCTGAGGCGGGACATGGAGGTTATTGGAACATACCGTTCTGAAGGACCTTCAGCGACGCCGAGGCTTCTAACTTCCTGAGCCTATGGGGCGCCTTGCCCCCATCCGTCTCGGAGGAGAGGGATGGGTTATCTTGGCCCTAGTCTCCTTCAGGAGTTGTTTCAGTTAGCTCGGCTTGTAGGACCCTCTTCCCGGATCCATAGCTCTCGTGGACGACTCACCTTCGGAAGGCTCCGATTTCCCTTAGCTTCAGGATCTTTCTCAAGAAGCAGTTGCAGGACCGCCTCCCCTTGGGGGTAGAGGATTCTAAACATAATGGTCTGAGCAACAGGTTGTGTCCATTATGTGGGATAGCGGAGAATTGCGCTCATATTATGTTCACGTGCCCATCCGCTCATATTCTTTGGAGCTTTATTGAGAAGCTCTTGGGCCTGTCTGGTAGGTCCAGGATCTTGGAAAGTTCCTTGAGATGGATTTAAACCATACTGGAGGGAGGTGTCACCTCTTCTGATTAGTGTTTGCATCTCTTACATAGACGTTGTGGAACATTCGTAATAAAATGGTGATAGAGCAGATATTTTCGAGTCGTGCATCTGACTCTGATTTTTTCTTTTCTTGCATACCTTTAGCAGTGGTACCAGCTATCAGAGCAACAAGAATGGGAGTGCCTGAACATCATCCTACAGGCACTAAGAGCATCAAAGCAACGTTTCACGGCATGTTGGGGATATGCTATATGGGTATCCTTATAGCATGTCTCTTAACTGACTAACCCGGGTGGCCCATAGTCGGTAGCATGGCCTATGGCCTGCTAGGCGGCCCAGTTAGGTGGATCCAGAAGGGAGGCCCATGCCGGATAAAGGAAGGCTACGGTGGAGTCACCAGCGTACCCGGAGCTTTGGAGTGCAAGATACACAAGACTAGTAATCGACGGTGTAGGACTCTTTGACCTGTCCGGCTAGGACTTTTCCCTGTAACCCTAGGACCTGGTGACTATATAAGTCGGGCCTATGGGAGCCTTTAGGGCACTATAACTTAGACGTTCATAAACAACCTCGCACAGCGAACCTATCTCTATAACTCGGCGTATTGCCATTATAGTGATTTATAGCAGGAGTAGGATTCTGCCACCGTCGTGGGATCTGAACCTGGGTAAGCTGTGTTACCCCACGTATCTAAACACGCACTATGAGGACCCCTCCATGGCGTACTCGTCGGCAATACCACGACACTTGGCCCCCACCGTGGGGCAAGAGGCGCTTCAGGCTCTTCAGCGGGCGAGGAACAAGATCTTCGCGGGAATCAGCGAAACCGTAGCCATCGGTCGTGTTCTCTTCTCCGGCAACGTTCCGATCGTCCCTCCCGACGAGTTATGGATCCCGGCAAAGACGAACCCTACGCGGTTTTTGATCGTTCCTATCGGAGACATCCACCTCTTCATTGGCGAAACCGACTCGGACACTAGTTCCCTGGGAGTCGGAGGAGCATCAAGACCCGCACGGGCCGCCAATGGGCAGGATACGTTCGCGGAAGGATCAATGCCGGATCTCTCTTTGGAGTTTGCCGACAAAGATCAGAAAAATTCAAGGCCCACCCAAACCGCCCCTGTGCAGGATATAAAGGTGGAAGATCACTGCAAATCCGCCGGCTTAGTCCGTGCGTCTGGACAACAGAGATCCAAGTTCGTCGGCGTGGTTACCATCTTCGATCTGGCACGCTGCATTCAGAGAGAAGGCGAAAACCCCCGCGATTACCTGGCTAGGTGGCTCCGTATACGAGCCGACCTAGCCCACTACCCCGATGATAACGCTCTATATCACTTCGTGGAAGGAATGGACCGTGGCACGCTTCTCCGACATTCTTTAAGACGGCAGCAGGCAACAGAATGCCTCGCCCTCGAAGAGATGGTGAGCACCGTCAACAGCTACGCGGCAGCTGACGTGGCAGCCCAGATGGAGCTCGCGCTCGGAGACGGAGAACCTCCGGCTCAGCAGCCACCGCCACAGCCTCCCGCCACCATCGTCGTAGCAGCACCTCCACCTCCAGTCATCGCCGAGCCCGTTGCACCTCCACCTCCTGTCATCGAGGAAGTCCTAGCACCCTTTGACTCTGTCATTGACGCGCTTTATGCTGATTACGGTGCAGATTCAGAGGAGATAGACTTCAGTCCAAAAGAGCTAGACTCCGCTATGCAGGAGATGGAGGAGGAGTACTCGCGCGACGAGCAGGCCAACAACGCCGTCGCGTCCCGAGGGGTGTTCGTCACCATTGGGACGGCGATGGATGAGGATCAACCCGGACGAGCTCCGCCTATGGCACTCGAAAAGGGGAAGGGGCCACTTATTGCTTCTGACGATGATCGCGCAAAAGTCATGCCTCCTCCGCCCAACCCAGTGCAGCAGCCGCAGGAACTCGGCACCGGCCCAAGCAACAACAACACCGCAAACTTGCCGCCTCCAGCATCCATGTCTGTAGTAGCCCAAGTCACTCCAGCTGATAGAGTGATGTACGGCAATCTGCTCGTCGAGCCACTGACCTTTGCTCATATCCGGAACGTGACCCAGCTTGATGAGAAGCACCAGTAGCTGCTGGAGGAGGCGCAAGCCATCGCGGAGCATGGCGCTAAGCTAGATGGAGATCTGGTCAACGCGCAGAAGTCCATAGAAAAAGCTAGAGCAATGGAGGCCGAGTACAAGACTCTACTATAGTAGCAGAAGGCTAAGAAAGCTCCGGCTCGCGTCATCAACGATCCTGGTGTACGGCGCAACCTAGGATGGGCTCCCTCTAAACCGACACAGGCCAAGCCATACATTGACAGTGAAGGCAAGCAGGTGATGCCCACCCCACTCCTTAACCTCGCCGTCGCCAAGACCCTTCTGGAGCAGGATAGATCACCTGAAGCAGTGGAACAGGTCTACGACCTAGTGGCCAAGGCGGTGAAGCAGCAGGAAAAGGCCACCTCTTAGAGGCTTGAGTCTAACCCAGCGCTCTGCCAGTCTAGCCAGTACAAACCGCCAAGGGACAGATCTCCTCTTGATGTCAGGTCCCAGACGGGTTCATCAGAACGAAGACGGAGGGATGCACGCAACAGGAAGGATGCTATCCCAATATCCTCCGACCACGGAGAAAAGGCTCGACCTCGTCGCCCATCGCCACCGCCCCGATCTCCCCGACATCGCGAAGATTATAAAGCTCACCATCGTACGGATATGCCCCCACCAAAGCAGTGTGGCATCGTCATCCGCGACAACACGGAGCAGACCCGTCATGACGGAGAGCGCAACGAAGGACATAAGAGAAGGTCGCGCCATGACCCTCCACGTCCGACAAGCAACCGTGACAGACGTGAGGCGTCGCAGGAATGTAACAGCAAGAAGGCTAAACCACCGCCACCTCCGCCTCCGTCACCACCAAGCAGTCACCATGGAGGAGGAGGCCCGCGTCGTTCACGCAGCCCATCCCCTGTTGACAAGAAGAAGAACCCGGAGCCATACGATGCGCGTTCGCGGATCGATAAGATCCACGAGGCCCGGGAAGGACCATACTTGGGACCACGTTGCTTTGGACCTGCAATACGGTCCGCAACTTACCACAAAGGTTTCCGGATTGACAAGACCATCAAGCCCTATGACGACACTGCCAAACCAGCCACATGGTTGCAGGAAAACGACAACGCGGTGGAGATTGCCGGAGGCAACCCCAACGTCGCCGTCAAGTACCTCCCATTAATGTTGGCGGGTACGGCCTGTCAATGGATCGACGACTTGCTGAAGAAATCTATATACAACTGGTTGGACATGCAAGAAGCGTTCACCAAGAACTTTGAGGGTACATACAAGCTTCCCTGCACTATGGGCAATCTACAGCGGTGCGTGCAAGAGAAAGACGAGACATCTCGCGCCTACCTCTCCCGCTGGCTGGACATGAAGAATTCCTGCGCAGGAGTGCATGCTCAGACCGCCATGGCCTCCTTCATCGATGGGTTGGAAAGGGGCACGTTGGTCCGACATAAGCTGAAGCGCTTGCAGGACAATCACCAGCTTAACTTGAACCAGATGATTCAGTTGGCTAGTGAGTTCGCAGCTGCCGACGACGATGCTCGTGGCTCTTTGCCGGCAACGGCCGTTCCAACTCAAGCTCGGAGGAACAGCAGTACAAAGCGGAAGACCGCTCTAGAAGAAAAGCACTCTACCGACATGGTCGCTATGAATTTTGAAGGACGAGGAGAGGGCGGACAACATGGCCGAGGAAGGGGAGCTGGTCGTGGACAGCAACGAGGAAGTGAAACCACCTCGGCGCCGCTTCGTGTTCCCTAAACCTACAAGGAGTACCGCGATGTGCCATGCCTCGTACACCTCGACGTCAATGGCAAAGCCACCCATACCAATCGACACTGCAAGTTCGTCAACAACCTTAAGGAAGACCCAGAGTCTGTCTACAAGTGAAGTCGGAAGAACAGACCGCGAGGCAAGGGCAAGGGGAAGAAGAAGGAGGAGGATTCCAAGGATTCAAGTGACATGGACGAGGACGTTGACCCCAAACACGCCGCCAAGAGCGACGACAAAGGCAAGAACCCCTTCGCAAAGAAGGCCCCAGTCTACCACACTTTCCATGGCACCCCACCATCCGACAACAGAAGACCTCTCTGAGGATACTGATGGCCACCCTCCCCCTAGTTCCCAGTACCTGCGCTGATCGGAGGTTCCAATAACTTGAGACAGGACGGACCACCCAGACCTTATACCCATGGAGAACCAGTACGCCATGGTCATCAACCCCTTGATTGACGGCGTGGAGTTCACCAAGTGTATGGTGGATAGTGGAAGCAGCATCAACATCATGTACCTGGATACACTGCAAAAGATGAACTTGACGGAGGCAAACCTAAGGCGGACCAACACCATCTTCCACGGCGTAGTTCCTGGTCGGGAGGATCGGTCCCTTGGGTGCATTACACTTCTGGTTGCCTTTGGCGATGTTAATAATTACCGTCAAGAGCGCATGACCTTCGAGGTGGTCCCCTTCAAGAGCGTGTACCACGTCATATTCGGTCGCGACATATTCCACACGTTCATGGCCAAGTAATGCTTCGTCTACAAAAACCTCAAGATACCCAGACCAAATGGCATCATCACCATATCTGGAAGCTTTACCAAGGCAAGGGACTGCAAGATCAACGAAGCAGCCATTGTAGAAGCTGTCCTCTACAGCGAAGAATTCAAAGAGATCCAGCGTAAGGTCGATGACTCAGAGATGCCCGCGTCGAAGAAGCAGATCTCCGACTCCGCTCCTGCGTTCAAGGCCACCATCGAGACCAAGCCGGTGAAACTTGTGGTAGGCGATGCCTCCAAGGTCACCGCCATTGGGACGAACCTGGATCCCAAATAGGAAAGCGCGCTCATCGAGTTCCTCCGTGAGAACAGGGACATCTTTGCATGGCAACCTGCCGATATGAAAGGTGTACCTAGGGAACTTGCCGAGCACAGCTTAAACATTGAACAAAATGCAAACCAGTGAAACAACCTCTACGACGCTTTGGAGATGAGAAGAGACGCGCCATTGGCAAAGAGATAGCTAGGTTACTTAAGGCTAGATTTATCCGAGAAGTCCTTCACACCCAATGGGTGGCCAATCCTGTACTTGTCCCCAAAAAGGGAACCAATGAATTAAGAATGTGCGTTCAATACACCGGCTTTAACAAAGCACGTCCCAAAGATCCGTTTGCTTTGCCTCGCATTGACCAAGTCATTGACTCGACGGCTGGCTCGGAACTTTTGTGTTTTCTCGATGCATACTCAGGATACCACCAGATCAAGATGAGGAAGTCGGACCAATTGGCCACTTCGTTCACTACCCCATACGACACGTTTTGCTATGTCATGATGCCCTTTGGGCTGAAAAACGCAGGTGCTACCTACCAGCGGACGATGCAGCGTTGCCTTCACGACCAAATTGGTCGGAACGTTCGCGCCTACATGGATGATATTGCGGTGATGTCCAAAAAATCAAACGACTTAATCTCCGACTTAAAATAAACCTTTGATAATCTCCGGAAATACAACATGATGCTTAACCCTAAGAAGTGCGTCTTCGGGGTTCCAGCTGGCAAATTTTTGGGCTTCATCGTTTTCGAGCGTGGAATCGAGGTCAACCCCGAGAAAATCAAGGACATCTTGAACATAAACCGTCCTACATGCCTAAAGGACATTCAATGACTAACAGGTTGTGTTGCAGCAGTTAGTCGGTTCATCAGCCGACTTGGAGAGAAGGCTCTGCCGCTGTACAAGTTGCTAAAGAAGGCGGACAAATTCACGTGGACGGACGAAGTAGATGTAGCATTGAAGCAGCTCAAGGAGATTCTTTCCTCGGCGCCCATCCTTGCAGCACCCGAGCCTAGAGAGCCCCTGTTAATTTACATGGCGGCAACCAACCGGGTTATCAGCATCGTCATCGTGGTAGAGCGGAAGGAACCAGGCTATGAGCACGGAGTTCAACGACCAGTTTACTATGTGAGCGAGGTCTTGACGGAATCCAAGCAGCGTTACCCGCACAACCAAAAGATAGATTATGGAGTATTCCTTGCTTCTCGGAAGCTGAGGCATTACTTTCAGGGGCACCCAATCACAGTAGTGAGCAAGACTCCATTGTCCGACATCATCAACAATAGCGATGCTACAGTAAGGGTCGTGAAGATGGGCATTGAACTTGCCACCTTCGAGATCACCTACAAGAGACGCGACACTATCAAGTCACAAGCCTTCGCAGATTTTGTTCAAGATTGGACGGAGATGCCAGATGCTACTCCGTTGCCAGAACCAGAGTACTGGGTGATGCACTTTGACGGATCAAATCTGCTCAACGGTTCGAGGGCTGGTGTATTGCTACAGTCACCAACAGGGGACAAGCTACACTACGTTCTGCAGATCCACTTCGAGGCTACAAACAACATGGCGGAGTATGAAGCACTCATTCACGGACTACGTGTAGCCAAGGATATTGGCATCAAGCGCATATTTTGCTATGGAGATTCCGACTTGGTTTCCTAGCAGGTGGCTGGCACCTGGAATGCGCGGAACCTATGATGGCGGCATATCGAGATGAAGTGGACGAGATAGCCAAGAGCTTCTTGGGCTACAAAGTTAAGTATGTGCCTAGGGAACAAAACGAGGCAGTTGATCTGCTGTCTAAGCTAGGATCAGGGCGCAAGCGAATTCCGCCAGGAGTTTTCCTAGAGCACCTGCGCACACCATCCGTGAAGGGAGCCGACATCGACAACCCGGATAGAGCTGACTCTTTCATCCATATGGTGACTAAGGTCCCTCCGGCTTGGACAAAACCGTTCATGGAATATCTCGAACACGGAATTTTGCCCGACGACAAAGTCGAAAGACGGCAAATAGTACGACGAACAAAGGGTTATACCATAATCAACATGCAACTCTACAAAAGGAGCACTACTGGTGTATACCTAAAGTGTGTTTCGCAGATAGAAGGTACGGAAATCCTACGCGAAATCCATCTCGGAGTTTGCGGGCACCACGCCGCTCCTCGATCATTGGTCGCGAAAGCCTTCCGGCAAGGATTCTACTGGCTGACCGCGAAGGCGGACGCCGACAAGATGGTTGAGACATGCATGGGATGCCAGTATTATGCCCGACAACCACATGTTCCTGCTGAAGAACTGCGAACAATACCAATAACTTGGCCGTTTGCAGTCTGGGGTATAGACATGGTGGGACCGTTACAGATGGCACCTTGTGGGTTTATGCATCTGCTTGTAGCAGTTGACAAATTCACTAAATGGATAGAAGCTAAACCCATTAGAAAGCTTGATGGGGAAACTGCCCTCAGGTTCGTCCGAGATCTAGTGGTGAGATTTGGTCTCCCACATAGCATTATCACCGACAATGGCAGAAACTTATCACTCGGAGAAGTGGTGGCATATTGCTGGGAGAAAGGCATCCGACTTGACCTTGCGTCTGTGGCACACCCACAATCCAATGGTCAGGTTGAGCGAGCCAATGGATTAATCCTGCAGGGAATCAAGCCACATCTTGAGGCACCACTACATAGAGCAGTTGAAGCCTGGGCGGAAGAATTGCCATCTGTGTTGTGGATTTTACAAACTAGACCCAACAGATCCACCGGCTACACCCCTTATTTCATGGTATATGGAGAAGAAGCCATCCTGCCATCCGACATCCTTCACGATGCACCAAGAGTTGTCGCCTACGACGAGGATGACGCTGAAGAATCTAGACGCCTAGATGTGGACCTTCTCGAGGAGGAGCGCGTTTTGGCATGCCAAAGATCCGCCATCTACCAGCAGAAGCTACGCAACTACCATAGTTGCCACGTTCGGCATCGCCCGTTTAAAGAGGGGGATTTGGTGCTCCGACTTAAACAGAAGAAGTCACACAAATTATCCCCGCCATGGGAAGGATCATTCATCATAAGCAAGGTGCTGCTCAATGGGTCTTACTACCTTGTTGACAATCGTGAACTAAAGGATAGACCCAACGAGGATCATAAGTGTAAGCGACGTGACCCGGATGATGACTACCCGGAGCTTGATCGGACATGGAACATAGCACAGCTACGTCCTTTTTACACTTAGCATTTTTTATCTAATTGTGTACCTCTTATATGATCGATGAAATAAAGCTCTTTGGTTCACTCCTATTTCTGAGTCTTTTACCTCCTTTAGTGTTCATTTTTGGATCATGTAAAACCTTTATGCACAAGTTTTTGTTTGCACTTGTGAAAATTCCGTCTACGGACGTTAGCTTAAGTTTTCTGGTCTACACGTTCTTTGTCGTTTTTATGTGGATTCTGGAGTAGTGACTTTTGGCACTTATTGTCGGCGATTTTGTGCTCAGGTTAATGACGGCGCCAATGGGCATCATCACCTAAGCGCATGGTTCCGACAACGAGTCTTCCGACTCGCGAAAGGTCAAGCATAAGAACCAAAGTAATGGATAAGCCAACACTTGCTTAAAAATATATACATGCTGGAACTAAGTTCTTAAGTGGCAGGAAATAACAACCATTGTTTTCCGCCTTAAGTTACATCATCAAGTTTTTTCCGCGCATACACCAAAGGCAAAACAAATATTACATAGTGTTTTTCACTCTTTGGGCGCAGGAGACTTGGAAGCAGCGTCATCCCTAGCCGGAGAATCACCCTCAATGTCGGCACTATCATGAGACTCGGAGGAATCTTGGTTGGCATTGTCGATGGTGTTCATGGGCACGAAGACATCGATGTCAACCAACTCGGCAACTCTGGTGTCATAACCCGCGAGTGATGACAAGATGGCTTCATGGTCAATCTCTTTGCTGTCATCATTAACTTCAGGGATACTAGAGGTTACCGTGTCGATGTCGGCATCTTCATAGTGTGCCTTCACCATTGAGAGCGTCATCCTTGCGCCATCCTATGCACATGAAGCTTTCTAGCTCGTAACACGCTCGGGGGCTCGGCGCAGAATCTCCGAGTATTTCGTCACGGAGTCTGGGGCCTTGATGTATATCTGGAGGGGCTTGGCAATCTCCTTGGCTTGAGTGATGGCAGTGTTGATGAAGTTTCCGGCAAGAACCATGCATTCCTTATCCGAAGGAGGCGAGCGGGTTAAACCCATAGGAGCTGAAAATTCCGACAAGGATCACATGAGTTCCATAAACTCTAAGTATCCAGACTACAGAAATACAAGGCGGAGGAAACTTACTGAAGATGCTGGCCTTGGCCTGCCAGACAGTGTCCGCCAAGGATTCCTTCTCTTGTTGGAGGAGCTTAAACGCCTCATTGTGGCGTTGGTTTTGCTCATCAGCAGCTTGCTTCTGATCTTTTAAGATCGCAAGCTCCTCCTTCAAGCGATTGATTTCCACGGAGGAGGAATCCTGCAGGGCTTTCATGGAATCCTCTTGCATCTTCAGCATCTCTTCCTCTCCTTCTTAAGGATTCTATTCTCGCTGTCCAGTTGCTGGATGTGCTTGGACTGCTCAACAATATCCTTGGCCTTGGCGACATGTTCTGCAAAGTCGGAGAAAACAAAGTACACAGTGAGTACTCGGATAATGAAGGAATAAAACCAAGACGGAATGCGCAAAAAAGAAAACAGACTCTTTTTTTTGATGATCTGTTCCTTCAAGATGGTAGTTTTACCCTTTTTGGCTTCAAGATCTGCGCGCATCTTCTGGTACTTGTCGTTGGCCATTCCCCTCTGAGCATTCTCGTTCTGTGGAACAAAGGAAAAAAGTTAAACCATTGTTTAGTCTACTTGGAGCATCTAGTCGGAATCTTTCCACTTAGACGCTCGGGGGCTACAGCGAGAGTTTTTAACTTAGCAATATGCTTAGCTTTTCTTTAAGCATCTAGTCGAAGCTAATTCAGTTCTCGATTAGCTTGGCGCTACAGTACAAAGTTTTAACTCGGATAATGCTTAGCTTTCCTTTAAGCATCTAGTCGGAACTGATTCAGTTACAACTAGAAGCTTGGGGGCTACAATATTAAAAATTATAAACACTGCGTATGCTACTCTTAAAGCATCTAGTCGGAATAGTTTCTTCCATATAAATGCTTGGGGGGCTACAGTGAGAGTTCATTCTAACTTAGTCACTCTTAGAGCATATAGATGCAAAACCCATGGTTTTCCGTCTACATCCTCGGGGCCTATAGTGGGATACTCATATGAAATGCAGAAGGTAAAGTAAAACTTACAAGTGCAATAATCTTGAGGTTTGTAGCGCTTTCGGCTAGCAGCTTGCCAAAGGAAATGCTATTTCCTCGCAAGATATCCGCTTGTCGGAGAAGCTCCTCAATACCGCACGTCGGAGACGACGACACTCCTCCAGGAACCAGAGTTGTGTTACTCGGCGTGAGCGCTGGGTAAACTATCTTCGGGAACTCGAAGGGATTCTGGGGAGAAGGGGCGCCGCCTTCGGCAGAGGTACCAGTTCCCACTACTGCCTTGCCACTACCGATGGCATCCTTAGCCGGAGCTTCAGCCATTTCTAGAGCAGTGCTCTCCTGCGTCGCCTGTTCGCCGACAACAGCGAGTTCGGTAGAAGCGCCAGAATCCACTTCCATGGCGGAAGGGCCTGGTGCCTCCTGGACTTATGAACTTGTCGGGGCAGAGGAAGGCTTGACGGCAGGAGTAGCAGGGGCGATGGAGGGGGAGGAGTCGCGATGCATCATATCCTTGATATTTCTTGAAGCCCCCAAAGTCTTGGAGGTCTTCTTGAGGCTGGTTGTGGCTTTCTTCCTGAAACATGCAAAGTGCATAAGTACAGAAACAAAACAGACAGATAGACAATGTCGGAGAATGAGAAGCTTACACTAGGGAGGGTTCTTTGGCAAAAATCCCGGTGGATTTTCCCTTTTTCGCCTCCAGGGCGGCGGTAATCTTTTTGGAGGCTCCACCCTCCGTCTTCTTCTTATTGCCTCCGTCGGCAGTGTCAGAGGTGGAGCTCTTCCGCTTTCGCGCCAACGGTACATCATCGTCGGACACGACCATGACTTCCATCATATTTGGATCGTAGATTTGGGCAGCCAGGTTGTCCTCATCTAGATTGCTAAGCTGTTAAGTAAGAAATCACCGTGTTAGATAAAATGGTGTTGGCAAGACGGGGAAAATGGAGCATATGTCATACACGGAAAATAAATATCTACATTTGGGCACTTGCCGTCTACGAACATGTCGTAGGTGATGGTGAAGCCACGCTTCTTATCCTTCACCTTGACGATGTCCTTCAGGCGGAGCTTGATGGAGTCGCTCGAGAAGTTATCCACGGAGATCCGGAGGGTATCCCTTCAATCACTCGTATACTCGTGCATGAACTTCGCGCGGTGCTGCAGAGGTTGGATTCGCTTGATGAACCAGCACATGGCTAGGTCCAAGCCAGTCAAACCCGTCTCTACGAACCATTCGATCCGCCTTATTGCGCGAGAAGCGTCGAGGTCGGAGGGAAGGGAGACATGGGATCTCCATGTGGAAACTTCAGCGGCGGCTCCATCCCTACTGGCGGGGCAAGGTCGGAGGGAAGGGAGACAAGGAATGTCGGGGCCGTAGAAATACGTCTGCTGCCAGTTTTTGCAGGACTCGTGGCCGACGATGTCGGGGAACCGCCGGCCAGGTCGAATTTTGAAGCTTATGGTGCCGCAGTTCCTAAGCTCCTCCCTACTATGTCCAGCTTCATGTTTGACGGTGAAGAAGTACACGAACAAGTCTAACCTAGGCCTAATCCCTAGGTAACCCTCACAAAGTGCCGCGAAGTTGCTAAGCACTAAGATGCTATTGGGGGAGAGGTTATGGGGTTGGACCTTGTAGTGGTTCAAGATGGAGAGGAAGAAATGGGAGATGGGCAGGGAAACGCCGCGTACCAACTGTGCCTTGAGGTACACATTTTCTCCGGCTTGGGGAGAAGGTGTCATCTCACCGGCCGGTGCCGCCCGCCAGGCGAGCTCCTCCGTCGCGGGGAGGTAGCCTTCGGCGACCATCTCTTGGATGTCGCGGTCGGTGATGTCCGAGCCGCGCCAGTCACCCTTGTGCGAGTCTGACTCTTCTTCCAGTGGCTCCAGCGCCACCAGATTATGGTCGCCGCCGGTGGTTTCAATCACCGCTGATGCGGGGATGACCAAGCCCTCTGGGGGTACGACGACGGAGCTCGCCGGCTTCGCCGTGGCTTCTCTCGACGCCACCGTCGATGGGAGGAGCTGCTACTGGCCAAGGATTGTTGGAAGGGCGTGACTGACGCAGAGGGAGGCTAGGGTTTTCGAGGTTTCTTGCGAAGAGCTCGAGGAGGCGTGCGGCTGGAGGAAGAAGACGATGACGCGAGAGGAATGAGGTAAAAAGTGGAAAGTGTCCCACGGTTACTATTTATCATGCTCTGCGTCAAGATTCGTGCAGCTAATCGGACGGTTGCCGCATAGACGACGTGTTCGTGAACGTGTGTGGTAATTTCGCCACGTCTCCAACCGCCGCCGCCAACGCTTCGTATCGCTCGTGCGGGAAAATCGGATATGATTGCGTTCTCTGCATGTTTGAGTTACGAGGCATCGCTGACCTAATCCTACGTCGTCCTAGCTGACACAGGTAGATGAGCCGTCGCATCGAAGATTCCGGCATGGACGGATTTAATCTGACTAACAGAAGAGTATGATGGAAGATTCAGCATTTCTCCGGCTTACAAATCGAAGACGGAGAAAACCTTGCAGGGTTCTGTGGGAGGACAACAAGATATTGCTTGACGATTTGCCGACATCCATCCTGACGGAGCATTCTATGTGAAGAGGCAACACAACGCAAGATCTCGGAGTTCTCCGGGGGCTACTGTTGGGGATATGCTATATGGGTATCCTTATAGCATGTCTCTTATCCGACTAACCCGGGTGGCCCATAGTCGGTAGCATGGCCTATGGCCTGCTGGGCGGCCCGGTTAGATGGATCCAGAAGGGAGGCACATGCCGGATAAAGGAAGGCTACGGTGGAGTCACCAGCGTACCCGGAGCCTTCGAGTGCAAGATACACAAGACTAGTAATAGACGGTGTAGGACTCTGTGACCTGTCCGGCTAGGACTTCTCCCTGTAACCCTAGGACCTGGTGACTATATAAATCGGGCCTATGGGAGCCTTTAGGGCAGGATAACTTAGACGTTCATAGACAACCTCGCACAGCGAACTTATCTCTGTAACTCGGTGTATTGCCATTATAGTGATTTATAGTAGGAGTAGAATTCCGCCACCGTCGTGGGATCTGAACCTGGGTAAGCTGTGTTACCTAGTACCCGTCAACCGTCCGCCTTACCCCACGTCTCTAAACACGCAATGTGAGGACCCCTCCATGGCGTACTCGTCGGCAATACCACGACACGGCACCTGAACGTATCATCTTCGAGGGACCTCACTAGGGCCCAAGATACACCATTTTTTGTTTTGTTCCTTTGGGAGTTGTTGTGTTGTAGCCCTAGCAGACTTGTGGACTTCATTTTTCTTGGCTCAATGCTAGTGTTGGTTGTGAATTCTTTACTTGGATATGATTTTATTTATAAATCGGGGTGGAAGCCTATTTCAAGGGAAAGAGATGTTTCTAGTAGGAGTAAAGGTGATGCTTCTGCCAGCGTGCTCCCGTGAATATTGCTTGATTCCCATCCAATGGTGCATGGTGGGAGATTTCCCCAGGGATTGGTAACCCGACGCTGCTCTACCTGTACCATAGGTCATTAAACCCTCAGAACTCTATGGTATATTGTCCATCATTTCTTCATATGGACTTCGATTGAGGTGTTCTTTGGCTCGTTGGATTCATATGGACGAGGGCGACAGCACCATGGTCTTGGATTAGTAATATGAGATGATGGAAAATATGAATTTTCCATATCTCATATGGCTAAGTCTGATGCATGTAACTTCTCCATATTGAATCCTCTTGACTCCTTTTTATCCATGATTGTCCATAGCACCTATACACAAGTCAAAGACGAGGAAAATTAATAAAATCCTAATGAAACTACTAGTTGTGAAAATTCCATGTGAAAATGAATCAGAAGTAGTAATCATGCATAATGGACTTAGTTGTAGCTAGATATAGCATGTTATGAGTGACAAGATGAATAATTTGCAGGCTTAAATACCCATCATATTTGTGTTGGGAGATATGCCCAAGAGGAAATAATAAAATTATTTATTATTATATCTTTGTGTTTATGATAAATGTTTACATTCATGCTATAATTGTAGTAACCGGAAACATTAATACATGTGTGATTTGTATACTTGTAAGAGTCCCTAGTAAAGCCTCTTTGTAATACTAGCTTGTTGGTTAATAGATGATCATGGTTTCCTGATCATGAACATTGAGATGTTATTAACAACAATATCATATCATTAGGAGAATGATGTGATGGACATACTCCTATAGTTAAGGGTAGCATAAGATCAAGTCATTTCAATAGTTCGTTTGCTATAAGCTTTCGGATGCATAGTAACCTAAATCTTTCGACCATGAGATCATGTTAATCACCATCACTGGATGAATGCTTTGATGACATCAAACACCACTTCATAACTGGGTGGTTATAAAGGTGGCATTGTGTGTTGGAAAGTATGTGTTGAGGCACATGGATCTAGAGTGGGATTTGTCCATCCATATAATGGATAGATATACTCTAGGCCCTCTCGATGGAATGTCATCCAATTTTCTTGAAAGCATGTGACTGTCTCACAAGGGATCACATATCACAGGAATGAGTAAAGAGTACTGGTCAGCAACGAGGTTGAACTAGGTATGCAGAGATACCGACGATCAAACTTCGGATAAGTAAAGTATCACGAGATAAAGGGAAATTGGTATCGTATGTAAATGGTTCATTCGATCACGAAGTAATCATAGAAATATGTGCAAACCATATGAATTTCCTAAAGGGATACGGGTAGGCTACACTAGTGCAAAAAACAATCTACCGCATAAACCAGGAATACCGTTGTCATAGATCTCGGGATTACCACTAGACGCGCAATTGCGGAACTTGATGAAGCGCGTCGAGGCGGTGTAGACGTTCTACGTCTCCTCCTTGTCCTCGTCCCACGTGAAGCTCCCCTTGCATGGCTTGTCCAGGTGCTAGAGATGCAGCACCTCCGAGGTATCCACATGTACGGGGTGGAACACAGGCATGAGGATTGGCGGCTTGGTGGAATGCTCTACCCTTGTCAGCTCACCCAACCCTCTCTTATATAGGCGTCCCTAGTGGGCTTCAACATTATCAGCCCATTAGTAGCCTAAGCCTGGTCTAATTCGGATCCAATCCTCATTAGGCTTCTAGACATGACACGAATACACTTATTTTGTAAATAGTTGGTAGCGTCCTCTAACAAGACGTGCCAACTCCTAAACATATATAAAGATCATTCAGACGAACCATCACAAGGTTAAGTACATGTCTTTCCCTTTGCCTCACGATATTTGGTCTAGCTCCAAGCGGACCTCTCTTTCTCGATAGGGTGATGCGGAATCCCTTTACTAGGTTAACTCTTAACCTTATGTTGCACGGCCATGCATTCCTGGATCCGATTACTCGAGGGGCTCAGAGAAATATCTCTCAAGAAGAGAGGGGCGAATCCCATCTTGAATGACCAATGCCTTGCAGAATGCTTTAGGACAAACCCGAAAGCTACCTTTATGACTACCCAGTTACAAAGTAGTGGTTGATATCCCCAAATTAGGTCGATCCACATCTCAAGTACATGCGACAATCTCAGGTCTAAGGACAAAACGTACACGATGTGTAGAGAAAGATGCAATTCTAATTTCCAGTCTCAAGTTGGGTCAGTCTAACCCCATGTTCATAACATGTGTCCACATCATTGGTTTGACATCTCCATGTCTATGACTTGCGAAACATAGTCATCAACCAATTGATGTGCTAGTCTAATATTCATGTGTGTCCTCACATGAACTTCGACTTGGGACAACTGTTCAATAACCATACAAGTAAAGAGTTTCACAAACAATTCACATAATTGCCAATCAATACAAGTTGCCTGATATGGATATAGAAGGAACATTACAATAACTCATGGATACATATGAAATATAATCATCTCTATGATTGCCTCTAGGGCATATTTCCTTCATTTCCAGATTCCTCTATTGGTTATTGATTGGAGAAGAGTCTCGGTCATGTCTGCATAATTCACAAACCGTAGGGAGAAACACTTAAGGATTCGATGTTGTTTAGTAGATATGGAATGTGAGTAATAAGACTGAAAGTTGTTCGGAGTGTCGAATTGGATCCAGTACATCATGAGGAGATCCGGAATGGTCCGAAGAATAAGATTCATATCAGGAAAGTCCAATTCCGTAGTTCGAGAAAGGTTTCGATGTTTTCACTGGAATGTTCTAGAAGGTCCACCGATCCAGAGTGGGAAGGGTACATGGATGTGTCATAACAAAGTGAAATGGTTGCATCATGTACTAGGTCAGTTGGCTGGGCAATGGAAGAGAGAAAACAAACTCTAGTTTGAAAAGTTAGACACCAATTTGAAAAGTCAAATCCCAACATTGGTTGCCTAGTGGAGGGAGGGAAGGAATCCTACCTAAGGGTGGAATCATCCCTTGACACACAACTTGTATTACATAACTGGATTTGCTGGTGTCTGTCTCTCCCATCATAGTGAAGATTCAATTTACAAAGGGCATTTGATAGTACTTGCATTAACATTGTGATTCTTGTTCGTAAGTTAGAACGGTACTTATTGGAAAGCCCCAAACCACGTAAAACATGCAAAGAAAATTAGAGGTGTCTAACATTGTTTTGCAGGGGTTTGTTGTGATGTGATATGCCCATGATTGTGATTATATATATGATGTATGCAATGATCCTTATTGTAAGTCGGCACCTGGCAGGAGCCTTATGGTTTTTTTAATTTTGTAAACCTGTGTGTATATTATTCAAAGTAGTTGTAATAGTTGATGCTGGTGGAAGACAACCATGGAGCGGTGCCATTCAACTTGACGCCACGCTAGTGATGATGGATATCATGTTTGTGCTTGAAGATGGAGATCGGAAGCACAAGAAGAAAGGCCATATCATATCACATATTATGAATTGCATGTGATGTTAATACTTTTATGCATCTTGTATTTCTTAAATCACGACGGTAGCATTATAAGATGATCCCTCTCACAAAATATCAAGTAATAAAGTATTCGTCCTTAGTTAGCACCGTTTCTAAGACTCGTCGTTTCGAAGCACCACGTGATGATCGGGTGTGATAGATTATGCGTATGCATACAACGGGAGCAAGCCAGATTTTCTCATGCAGAAACTGAGGTTGATCTTGAAGAGACTAGCATGTACAGACATGGTCTCGGAACACAGAATATTGAAAGGTAAAGTATGAGTCATAAAGTAGATATGGTGAACATGTTGATTGTTCGCCTTTGAACTAAATCATTTCTCGTGATGACCGGACTTGATGTAGTGGATTTGGTTCGTGTGATCACTAAAACAATGTGAGGTATATTGTTTTGAGTGGGAGTTCACCTAGATTAATTTAAATATTAATTAGAACTAAATTTGTCATGAACTTAGTCTAAACTATTAAAAATATGTTGTAGATTGATGGGGATGTGCCTACCGGGGTATACCCAGCAGGAGGTTTCCGACTGGCCCACGAACTGGCGAGTGGGCCTGCAAGACGGTGACTGGATCAAGACCTGGCGTGGATCCAAGCGACTGGAAGCTAGAGGCCTAGGAGAGTAGATAGGCCCAGTCGGATTAGGTTAAACGAGTACCGAGACCTTAACAGATTCGGTTGAGATTTGTAAACCCTAGGGAGGGTGAGTCTATATAAACCTCCCTACAGGGCGTGTAGACGTACGTTCCATCATCCACACAAGCGACTCGCCGCCTAGCCGTCAAGATCGCCCCATTGTATCTCCAACATCATACAATCTAGAAGGAGTAGGTCTTTACCCTCCGGGGGGCCGAACCTGGGTAAAACCTTGTGTCTCCGCCCTCATCTCGCACCGCAGATGGCTGGCCGACCTTGCCCTTCGTTCTACTACTCGCTCCGATTGCAGCATCTGCCGTGGTCATTCCCACGACAGTGGCGCCCACCGTGGGGCCTGGACGGTCTGGCCGGTGTTCTGCGGCGAGATCCAATCTGCCCATCAACGAGTCGGTCGCCACCAGACGCATGATAGCAATCGGCGAGATGCTCCAGATCTTACCAAGCAGCTATGTCCCGGCGGCGCGACCCGTCACGCATAGCATGATCTTGCCAGTTGGCACGATCAGCCTCTTCGTCGGCCTCACCGACGTCATCATCTCGAAGGACTCGGCTCGCATCCGCGAGTCGCCGCCATGCGACAGGCTCTCCGAGAGCCAGGTCCGCACGATCCATCGCCTTGCCTCCGAGTACAACTCGTCCCACAGCAACGTGGCCGAAAACTCTACGGCCACGGAAGACGCGGCCCTCAACGACGACGCCGACTCGTCGACCCCGGCGTCACTCGCCGGATCCATCACCGCGGCCTCGCCCGCAGGCTCCATCACCCAGGTCTCCAACGTGGGAGACTTCGAGGATCCCTCCATCCTTGGGATCTTCGACTTCGACTCCGGGTCGGAAAACTCCGCTGATCTCTGCGACGGGACCGGTCGCCACGCCGCGACCTACATGGCGACTGGCACCGATCCGTCGGAGGATCCCTTCTCCACCCCGATCCCTCCTAGCGCCATGGCAACGGAGGTCGAGGAACTCCGCCTGAAGCTGGCGGAGGCAGTCCGCAAGGAGCAAGCCGAGCGCGAAAAATTTCGCCTCGAGCATGTGTCGGCGCAGGAGCTGTCGCGCTACCACCAGCAGCGAATCAGGTCGCGCTTGAACCCCACCGTCCAGGGGCGCGCCCTGAACTTCGACGACGAGAACGACCCGGCCCGCGTGGCCGAGCGCGCGATCTGCGAGAACGCGCCACCAGGAGGAAGCGACCGGCCCCCACCAGGGTCAACGGCGAACGGCGCACCACCTCCACCCAACCGCACACCCCCCAGGGACCAGCCGCGGATAGTGATCTCCTCACGGGAGCGAGACGCGAATGGCCTCCCACTGTTCTCCACTCCGATGGACAACCTTGTGGCAGGTCGAGCAGCGGCCGACAACATCACGGCCACCGGTGACAGCGCCCTACAGATCCAGTACGTCAGGGCCCTGCTCTCAAAGGCGGTCGAGCAACAAAACGCAGGCGCCGACTCGCAGGGACGGGTGTACTCGCGTTCGTCGGGCAACTGAGCGGCCTCAAGAGGTCGCCCATTGGCGACAAACACCCTCAATTGCCCGCCACCCGAACCGCTGCAGCTCCAACACTGACCCGCGAACGCGGCACTCTCCACCAACGACCCCAGGCCAGCGACCAACTTTGTCGCCGCCAACGGTCAGCCCGTCGACGCCCGCACCCACATCATCAACAACCAAAGCTGGCACGCATGCCAGCCCGACGACCTGCAACACACCCTAACCAATCGCTGCGACGACGAGCCAATGGGGTTGCTGAGCCGACTCGGGCCCCGGTGCTTCGGACCGATGATCCGAGGCGAAAAATACCCGGCGAACATCAAAGAGATGAAGGAAATAGAGAAGTACGACCCCTCGTACGACCCCTCCGTGTGGCTGGACACCTACCTCATGGCAATGGGGATCGCTGGCCACACCGACCTGCTAGCCGCCCGTTACCTCCCCCTGGTGATGGAGGGAACGTGCAGGGAGTGGATCAACACCCTTCCTCAAGATAGCATCGACTCCTGGGAAGAGATGCGAGATGCCTTCGTCAGGCACTTCGAGTGCTCCTACACGCGCGCCACCACCATCGAGGACCTGGAACGATGCGTCCAGGGACCACGCAAGTCGACCCGCAACTGGGTCCAGCGGTGGCAAGAACTATTGTACAACGCGGTCGGCATCCACCCAGACACCGCAATCCACTGCTTCAAGACCTCGTGCCGCTACAAGCCCCTGGTCGCCAAGCTCAAACGACACTCCCGCACGCTCGACAACATATCGGATCTCCTCGAGATCGCCAAGAGATACGCGGAGGAAGACCCAAACCAGGAAACCGACAACGAGTCGGGAGGCCAACGCCGCACGAGCGACAACAACAACGGACGACGGTCCGACCTACGCTACAGCAAAACTCGCCTCACCGGCAAGCGCCACAGTGACGGGCGAGTCGACTTTGTCACCAACGCTGGGCACGCGCAGCGCGAGCCCAAGAGCTTCCGCCGCGACGGAGGGCAACGCCGCGACGGAGGGCAACGCCGCGACGGAGGGCAACGCCGCGACGGCGGCAATTACAAGGCGAAACCAAGGTTCGACCCCGCGGCCCTCCTTAACCAACCTTGTGCGTTTCACAGCAGGGGAGGGAAGCCCGCCACACACACGACCGTCGACTGCCACTCCCTCAAGGAGACCGAGAAGGCACGCCGAGTGCGGGAGGACCCCGACAACAACCCACCAAACGACGGAAAATTCGGTAGTGTGGCCGGCTCGCTCCACACCTTCACAGGCTTCAACACGAAGCGCGAGAAGAAGGTCATTGCCCGCGCCGTCGTCGTCAACGCGGTGGCCCAGGTGGACGTTCCCCAGTTCCTCAATTGGTCGAAGCAGCCCATCACCTGGAGTCGCCAGGACCACTCGCCACGCATCGAGTATCCGGGCCGAGTCGCCATGGTGGTTAAACCCAAGGTGGGAGACTACTGGCTCCCCAAGACATTGATGGACGGCGGCAGCTCCATCAACATCCTGTACCTGGACACCTTCAGGCGACTGCGGCTCCCACAGTCGATGGTCGAAACGACCTACACCACGTTCCACGGCATCGTCCCCGGTCGGAAGGCGTATCCGATCGGCAAGGTCACACTTCCAGTCACCTTCGGCACACCAGCAAACTTCCGCACCGAGCGGATCGTCTTTGAGCTGGTACCCTTTGACAGCCCCTACCACTATGTCCTGGGGCGCCAGGCGTTCTCCAAGTTCATGGCAGCGCCCCACTACGCGTACAACGCGATGAAGCTCCCCGGGCCGCGCGGCGTCATCACCATCAACGGCGACCCCGACATGGCCGCCGAGTGCGAGGCCAAAGGAGCCGAATTCGCCGACGCCGTCATCGCGGAAGAGACCAACCACGCCGACAAGCTCGCCAAATACGCGAGCGGGGTCAACAACGACGACCCCACCATACTTAAGAAGCCCAATTCGGAGGGCGCCAACACCTCAGCCTTCGAGGCAACGACGCACACCCGCACCGTCGAGCTGGTCCCAGGCGACTCCAGCCAGACGGTGACGATCGGGACGGGCATGAGCCCAGCCTAGGAAGGCGCGCTCATCGAGTTCCTCCGTGAGAACAGGGACATCTTCGCATGGAAGCCCTCTGACATTCCTTGTGTCCCTAGGGAACTCGCTGAGCACAAACTAAACGCCGACCCCAAAGTGCGACCCATCAAGCAGTCGTCGCGGCCCTTCAATGAAGAGCGCCGTCGAGCTATCTCCGAGGAGGTGCAGCGTCTACTCGCTACAGGCTTCATCCGGCCAATCAAATACTCCAAGTGGCTGGAAAACCCTGTCCTGGTCGAGAAGAAAAATGGGACCTGGAGGATGTGTATCGACTACACAAACTTAAACAGTGCCTGCCCGAAGGAGGAATTCGTCCTCCCGCGGATCGACCAAATAATCGACTCCACCGCGGGCTCGGAGTCGCTGTGTTTCCTTGACGCCTACTCTGGGTACAACCAGATCAAGATGGCCGTTGAGGACGAGGAGAAGACGACGTTCATCACTCCATTCGGAGCCTTCTGCTACACCGCCATGACCTTCGGCCTCAAGAACGCCGGGGCAACTTACCAGCGGTGCATGCAGGAATGCCTTGCGAGCCAAATTGGCCACAACATCCACGTCTACATCGACGACGTGGTAGTAAAGTCCGCTCGCCAAGGCGATGTACTCGCTGACCTGGCGAAAACATTCGCCAACCTGCGGAAATACAAGATAAAGCTAAACCCAGGAAAATGCACCTTCGGTGTACCAGCAGGGCAACTACTGGGGTACGTCGTCTCCAAGCGCGGGATCGAGGCGAACCCCACCAAGATCGACACGATCGCTCGACTCGGCAAACCCGAGTGCCTGCGCGACGTCCAGAAGCTGGCCGGGCGAGTCGCGGCTCTCAGCCGCTTCATCCCCCGATTGGGCGAAAAGGCGATGCCCCTATACCGCCTGATGCGAAAGAACCCCACCTTCCAGTGGGATAAGGAGGCGGACGACGCACTCCGCGACCTCAAGAAGGTGCTACTCGCAGCACCACTACTCACCGCCCCCGTCGACAAAGAACCCATGCTGGTCTACGTCGCGGCTTCCGAGCGCGTCGTCAGCGCCGTCATGGTCGTCGAGCGGCCGGAGGAAGGAAAGGAGCGCCCGGTACAGCGACCGGTGTACTAAATCAGCGAGGTCCTCACCGAGTCGCGCCAGCGGTACCCGCAATACCAGAAACTGGTATACGCAGTCTTCAGAGCACAGCGGCGACTGCCGCACTACTTCTAGGAGCATCCGATCACGTCGTCTCCTCAGCACCGTTGCAGGACATCATCCGCAACCGTGAGGCGACCGGGCGAGTCGCCAAGTGGGCCGTCAAAATCGGCGTCCACAACATCAAGTACGAGCCACGAAAAGCGATCAAGTCGCAGTCTCTCGCGGACTTCATCGCCGACTGGGAAGAGGCCCAGCAGCCGGAAAATCTGCCATACCTCCACCACTGGAGCCTGCACTTCGACGGCTCCAAGAACGCGGATGGCGCAGGAGCAGGGATCGTGTTGACTTCCCCAAAGGGCGACAAGCTCCGCTACGTCCTCTGCCTCGACTTCACCCCGTGCACCAACAACATGGCCGAGTACGAGGCACTACTCCACGGCATGCAAGCTGCCAAGGAAATGAACGTCAACCGCCTACGCTGCTAAGGAGATTCCGACCTCGTCGCCGGACAAGTTGCTGGAACCTGCGACGTCGTCTCCCCCACCATGGCGGCGTACCGCCAAGCAGTGGACAAGCTGGGCGGACACTTCGCAGGCTACTCCGTCGAATGGATTGACCGGCGGAAGAACAAGGAGGCCGACGCACTCTCTCGCATCGGGTCGGCTCGACTCGCACCACCCGCCGGCGTCTTCCTCGACACGATCACCAAACCGTCAGTCTCTCCCCCAAGGGAGATCGACATCGGAGTCCCGCTACACCCAGAGGCAGCCTTGGTCGCACTCATTACCGAGCCAGATGATTGGACCAAGCCGTAAATCGCCTACCTGGAGGCCGGCACCTTGCCCGCGGACGAGACAGACGCCCGGATGGTTGCACGGCGATGCAAATCCTTCACCATCATCGACGGTGAGCTCCACAAGCTCAGCGTGACCGGTGTGTTCCAACGCCGCGTCCAACCCGCCGAAGGACGCAAGATCCTCCACGACATCCACTCCGGCGACTGCGGCCACCGTGTCGGAGCCCGCTCTCTGGTCGCAAAAGCTATGCGGCATGGCTTCTACTGGACCACCGCACACACACCGACACCATCGACATCGTCCAGCGGTGCGCCGGGTGCCAGAAGTACGCAAACTAGACACACGTGCCGAGCTCAGCGCTAAAGACAATCCCCATCACCTGGCCATTCGCCGTGTGGGGTATGGACATGGTAGGCCCTTTCAAAAAGGCCCCCTCTGGCTTCACCCACCTCCTGGTCGCAGTCGACAAATTCACAAAGTGGGTGGAGGCCAAGCCAGTCCGGAAATGCGACGGGAAGACCGCTAGCAAATTCCTACGTGAGCTCATATATCGCTACGGGTTCCCAAACAGCATCATCACGGACAACGGCACCAACTTCGCCAAAGGGGCCATGGCCGAGTTCTGCGAGGAACACCATATTCGGCTCGACCTCGCGTCAGTCGCCCACCCGGAGTCCAATGGCCAGGCGGAACGGGCCAACCAGAGCATCCTCCACGGCCTGAAGCCGCGGCTCCAAGTACCACTCGAGCGCACCGCCGGGTGCTGGGTCGAGGAGCTACCCTCCGTCATCTGGGGTATCCGCACCTTGGTTAACAGGTCGACAGGGTTCACCCCCTTCTTCATGGTGTACGGCGCCGAGGCAGTCATGCCCACCGACCTCGAGCATGACTCGCCAAGGGTCGTCCACTACATGGAGGCTGCGAACGAACTCGCACGTCAGGACGGAGTCGATCAACTCGACGAGGCACGCTACCTAGCTCGCTTCCGCACTTCCATCTACCAGCAAGGACTCCGCCGCTACCATAGCCGGCGGTTGAAAACTCGCACCTTCCAGGAAGGCGACCTGGTGCTACGACTCATCTAGGACAGGAAGGGCATGCACAAGCTCTCCCCGCCCCCCATGGGAGGGACCATTCGCCACCGGGCGAGTACTCGGCAACGACGCCTACTACCTCATCGACGTCCGCGGGGACGGCAAACTCGACGTCAAGTGACCATGGAATGTAAACCTCCTACGGAAGTTCTATTCCTAGAACTCCACACATTTACCCTCCAGTCGCTATGAAATAAATAATATTGGTTACGGCAAATTGCGTCTACTCTCCGTGTCTTGTGCCACTCGCACTCGTAGTAACAGCACCAAGCTAACTGCAGGAGTCAACCTCTTGTCAGCGATCGGCACGGCCAAGTAGTGCGCTACAAGGGCACTGGGTTACCCCAGGTCTTGTAGCGTCCACGAAAAACGCCTACCCGGAGCCCCATTGGAGTCGCCTAGCTCGACTGGATTAACGAGCCAAGACAACTGCCTTCGCTCCTCACAGTGACCATGATCCTCTGCATCCTCGACACAGCAACTCGAACGGCCAAGTACCACGCTCGGGGACTGACGACCAGTTCAGCGCGAGCGGCAAGGGAAAACACCAAGTATGAGAGCATGTCCAGGACTCGCCATGCGACTGACCCGACGGGCCAGGCAGGAGTGATGCGCTCACTCTAACTCGCCAAGTCCTCACCCACCCTAGAGTCGCGCCTAGAACAACCAAGTACCACGCTCGGGGACTCGGCTACCCGACCTCGTTCGCGCAAGGGAAAGCGGTGAAGTATAGAGCACTCATGGGAGTCGCCTTGCGACTGGCTTTCCAAGTTCGGGCGAGTCGACCTCAATAAAAAACGTTCAAAACCACAAACACATAAAAAACGAGGTAACCCCATAAAAAGGGCGGACGCGCTCAGGGACTCGTTCAACCCTTAGTCACCAACACAAGACAATCCAGAAAATAAAACGTATCTCATTATAGCATATCACAAATTTCACAAAATACAAGTATGCCCAAGGGCACAATGCTACTAACGCCCCAGGGCACAATGTTTTACTCCGCAGGCTTCGACGACGAATCGCCGCCACCCTTGCGGTTGCGAATGAAAGGAGTGTACGGGTTTGACGGGTACATCGTCAGATCACCCGCCATCACCGCACGGAAGGACTGCTCGATCTTGAAGTCCTGGTGCTGTGGCTCAGGGTCGTTAGGTGCGACGATCGTCTCCTGATAAGGAAGGAGGTCGCCCATCGCCCAGACGGGATCGGATTACACCGCGGTGCGGTCCGTCAGCTTCAGCACCTCAGCGATCTCCACCGAGCCCTTCGACGATGGGTAGCCACTCATCACGTCGTCCAGATCGAAATCTTCCGGGAAGTGGGCGAGCCCAAGGCTCAGCACCGTCGCCGCCCCGCGCCTGAACGCCGACCGCGTCATGAATTCGACGACTGATGGCGCCTTCTCCAAGTACCGCCACACTTCGACGAGGTCGCTGGGAATCACTTCCGTGGGCGACATCTCTTGAAGATACGCCCGAATACAAGTCACGGACAGCGTGGCCGAGTCGACCAGAGTAGCCACACACTGACGCGCGTCGAATGACTGCGCCTCTTCCGCGCTATCAATAATCCGACCTGTGGACAGGAGGGGTAGTGAGCACATCAAATATCACACAATGGAAACCTTATAGGCAGAGGCGGCACACATACCAATCAAAGGGCGGGAGAGCTGCGTGATGAAGTCTTGAAGAGAGGAGTAATCGTCTTGAAGCCCAGCAACAAGGGCGTCGGACACCTTACGCTCCTCAGCGGCGGCCGTAACAGCAGCCTTGGCTCGCCCATCCGCCGAGATCGCTTCCTCCTTCGCGTCCGCACGCTCGCGCTCGAGGTCGGCGATCCGCTTCTCCGCCAGACTCAACGCCGATTGTGCCGCCGTCAGCTCACTCGCCGGGACAAGGCCCTGGCGAACCTCTTCTGCCTTCGCAGCAATCGCTTGGGGTCCCTTGTTTGCCTCTTGAATGACGACAAGTTCCTTCTCCGCGCGACACTTCGCAGCAAGCCGGTCGGCTGATTCACGCTGCGAACCCTGTGCAAAAGTCAAACAGTTAGCAAAAACGAAATCCTAAAGTGCCCACTCGCTGAAATTCAGCGACTGGACACTCGGGGATTGGAGATCAAAAATCCTAAGTGCCTACCCTCTGAAATTCAGCGACTAGACACTCGGGGACTGGCGATCAAAAATCCTAAGCGCCCACCCGCTGAAATTCATAGAATGCGCACTCGAGGACTGGGCGCAAGAAATAAAAGCACAACACCAAAAGAATCTGACCACTGCAATTCAGTGGCCCGATCCTCGGGGACTGGATATACCTGGATGGCTGCGCCCAACATGTCGTGAAGTTGTACCGCGTCCACGGATGTGAGAAGAACCGGAGTGTGCCCGCGACGCTGCTCGACCTCCGTCTCGGCGACCCCAGGTGCGCGGCTCGATGGCGTGGTACCACTCGCCGTGGCCTCTCTGGCCATGAAGCGGGGGAACGTCGCGATGGATGCGCCGGCACCAAAAGAGGCTGGCTCGGTCATCCCAGGTGAGGAAGCACCCTCCTTGGCCGCCGAGGCCACCCCTGCCACAGGATCACTCGGATCAATCACCGTGTCGTCAGACACCATAACGACTTCGTCACTCTTGGCCTTCTTGGCACTGTCTGCGGGGGCAGCGACCTCATCAGCCTTCCTCTTCCGAGAGGAGGCCTCCTCGGCGACGACTGGCGGCACCTTGGCCACGGACGGGTGGCCTATCTTCTTAACCCCAGTCCTGCAAATCGATTACATGAGCAAAGTGGTTCAAGTACAACGAAAAATAATGCAGGTGAATAAAACTCACTTGGCAACTGGTATGAACCGCAGCCCTATGCGGATGCTAGCCGGCTTCTCCAGTTCGGGGCCCAGCTGCCGACTAAGGCCCATCTCCAGAACGTCATGCGCCCAAGACACAGACGGCCTCTTCGTTGACGAGGCCGCGACAGGAGCCTCCGCAACATTTTCGGCAGGAGCTCTCGTGGGAGGCGAAGCTGCCGCGGCTGGAGCGACCCCCGACCTAGAGACTGGGGCGAATGGGGGAGGCATTGAGGCTAGAGGCACCTCATTTAGGACGGCAGTGACATCCGGTGCTGCCATCATCTGTGGCGCTTCATCCTTGGCCAGGCTGGTGCCGTCGGAGCTGCTCGCCGAATGAGGCGGAGATGCTTGCCTCGCCGGCTTCGTCTTCCTCTTCGGAGGGGCCTTCACCTCCTTCTTCTTCTTCTTTGACGGAGTGGCCTCGCGGCACGAGGTGAGCTCGGGAAGATCATCGTCGTCATCATCATGATGTTCGAGGCTTCTGCTCTCTTCGAGTTCACGCTGACGCTGTCCGCGAGTTTTGCAAACCAGCGGGGCCACCTCTTCCTCGGACTCGTCGTCGTCGCCGCTCCTGTCACTCTAGACGCCGCCCCGTGCAGGAGGCAATTCGCCCCCTTCCTGGACGGACGAGATCGAACTCTCATCGTCCGCGGGCGGAAGCCACCTTTCGACCACTTGAAATAACTGCAATAGGCATAAGACAATATCAGTATAACCGCGACAGCATCAACTACGACTGCGAATGATAGAAAGATGACTTACCATCGGGGTTGGATGCTTCGCGGTATAGGGGGCGACCCCGGCCTTCGCATCCAGGTACACCGCCTGGGTGATCTTCTTCAACGCTAGGATGTAGTCTTCGAATTTCCACTCGGCGAGGCAGGATTTCGTCGAGTCCTCCCGGCCCGTGTATTCGTACATATAATGGTCACGGCGGGACAGAGGAACGAGTCGCCTCCCGAGCCAGCAGTTGTACAAGTTGATGGTCTGAAGACCTTTCTTCTTCAGTCCACGGATGGTCTGAAGCATCTCGTCCACGACCATCCGCTGGTCTGTTGGAAGCTTGCTGACTTGGAGTCGGCGCGGTTCGGGCCGGTCAGCGGAGTATCTTGGAATCGCCACCTCGCCATCTAGAGTCGCCTCGGAAACGTAAAACCAAGACTTCTTACACTCGCTCGCCGCCTTGGCGGGTAGCATCAGATCAAAAAAGGAGGCCTTCGACTTCAATTGAAACGTCAAGCCACCCGCGGCAAGCATTGGGCCGCCTGCTTCTTCGCGACCGATCCTCCCGTGGAACAGATATTGCCACAGGGGGAAATAGGGCCTGCAGCCCAGATAGCACTCGCAGAACGCCATGAAAATGGTGAGATGCTCGATGCTGTGCGGGCCTAGGTCTGATGGCTGGATCCCATAGAAGGCACAGAAGCGCCAAAAGAAGAGAGATGTGGGGAATCCCAGCCCCCGTTCTAGGTGGTTGGTGAAGCAGACGAATTCTCCCTCGTGCGGGTCCGGAGTCACCTCTCCGGCCGCAGGGATGCGCCACCTGCCGGCGCGCAGGATCCCGGCCTCCTCGAAGGACGCTAGTAGCGCTCTCGTACACTTGGACCTTCCCCAAGGTTCGGTGGAGGGGGCCATTGGCGGAGAGGTTCGTGGAAGTCGGAGGATTTTGGATCGGCTGGATCGTGATGCGGGAGAAACGGAGGTGCGCGCAATCGGAGGAAATGACAAGGAGATGGTGCTCCGATCGCCTACCATTCCCTTTATATAGCGGTTGTTACCCGCCAAATCAGGGAGCCGTTACTACGCGGTGATTGCGCCAAAAGTTACCGTTGGATTACCCCAACGGCTAGTTTTGACTGCGTTCGACGGTCCAACTTAAGCCACTCGGCTCGCCGACCCAATCACTACAACAATGACTAAGTATTTCGCCGACCCGTTCTCCGAGCTAAGACCAGAATGACTAGTTTTTTCCTTTATTCAGGAGCCCGCCACCGATTCGACTGGGTGTCCGCATTGGACCTGCATGCTCCGACTGCCAGCAACCACCTGCGCCCAATCGACGACGGCCTCGGGGACTACTGATGGGGATGTGCCTACCGGGGTATACCCAGCAGGACGTTTCCGACTGGCCCACGAACTGGCGAGTGGGCCTGCAAGACGGTGACTGGATCAAGACCTAGCCTGGATCCAAGCGACTGGAAGCTGGAGGCCCAGGAGAGTAGATAGGCCCAGTCGGATTAGGTTAAACGAGTATTGAGACCTTAACAGATTCGGTTGAGATTTGTAAACCCTAGGGAGGGTGAGTCTATATAAACCTCCCTACAGGGCGTGTAGACGTACGTTCCATCATCCACCCAAGCGACTCGCCGCCTAGCCGTCGAGCTCGCCCCATTGTATCTCCAACATAATACAATCTAGCAGGAGTAGGTCTTTACCCTCCGGGGGGCCGAACCTGGGTAAAACCTTGTGTCTCCCCCCTCATCTCGCACCGCAGATGGCTGGCCACCCTTTCCCTTCGTTCTACTACTCGCTGCCGATTGCAGCATCTACCGTGGTCATTCCCATGACATAGATCATGGAGGCCGCTATCATCAATTGTAATGCGTTCCTAGAGAAAGAAAAGTTGAAAAAAATGGAAGCAACTTCACGGATTGGTTCCACAATTTGAGGATTTTCCTTAATGCTGGTCAGTTGACGTATGTGTTGGATGCACAGCTGGGTGACCTACCTGTAGATGATGCTACCGATGAGGTGAAGAATGTTTTCCTCGCTCGGAAGAATCAGTACTCCACAGTTCAGTGTGATATCTTGTATGGTTTCGAATTGAAGCTTCAAAAGAGGTTTGAGAACTTTGACCCATATGATATTTTCCGTGAACTCAAAATGTTATTTGAGGCTTACACGGCAGTTGAGAGTTATGAAGCTTCTGAAAAGTTCTTTAACTGCAAGATGGAAGAGGGCAGCTCCATCATTGAGCATGTGCTTAAGATGTCTGGGCACACCAATAAGCTCTAGAGCTTGGGTATAGTGATTCCTAATGCTTTGGGGATTAATCGTGTCCTCCAATAACTATCACCAAGTTACAAGAACTTTATGATGAACTACAACATGCAGCGCATGGATAAGTCGTTACCAGAACTCTTCTCTATGTTGAAGTCTGCGGAAGTGGAAATCAAGAAAGAGCACCAAGTGTTGATGGTCAATAAGACCACCAATTTCAAGAATCAAGGCAAGCCTAAGAAAAAGGGTAACTTCAAGAAGGGCGGTCAGAAAGCTACCGCGCCGGTGAAGAAGACCAAGGCTGGGCCTAAGCCTGATACTGAGTGTTTTTACTGCAAGGGAGAAGGTCATTGGAAGTGGAATTGCCCCAAGTACTTGGCGGATCTGAAGAATCGCAACATCAAGAAGAAAGGTATATCTGATATACATTTTACTAATTTGTATCTTACTAGTAATTGTATTAGTGCCTAGGTATTTGATACTGGTTCGGTTGCTCATATTTGTAACTGGAAACAAGTGATGCAGAATAAACGAAGACTAGCAAAAGACGAGGTGACGATGCGCGTTGGAAATGGATCAAAGGTTGATGTGATCGCGTTAGGCATGCTACCTCTTCATCTACCATCGGGATTAGTTTTATACTTAAATAATTGTTATTTGGTGCCTACGTTGACATGAACATTATATCAGGATCTTGTTTATAGCGAGACAGTTACTTGTTTAAGTCCGAGAATAATGGTTTTTCGATTTATATGAGTAATATCCTTTATGGTCATGCATCTTTGATAGATGGTCTATTCTTATTGAATATCGATAGTAGTGATACATATGTTCATAATATAGGAGCTAAACGTTTGAAATTGAATGATAATTCTACATACATGTGGCATTGTCGTGTTGGTGACATTGGAGTGAAGCGTATGAAGAAACTCCATTCCGATGGACTTCTTGAATCAATTGATTTTGAATCACTTGAAAGATGCAAAGCATGTCTGATGGGAAAAATGACTAAGATTCCATTTTCTGGTATGATGGAGCGAGCTACGGACTTATTGGAGATCATACATACCGAAGTGTGTGGCCCAATGAGTGTGGCATAGCGCAGTTTACATGGTTATACCCCACGGGTACACAACATTGGCATACCTAGTCCAGCCCAAGAAAGGCCCAGGACAAGATACACGGCCTATGGAGATTTCGGGTGGCCCAAGCCCATGACTCCTTCGGATCCTTGGAGAACAAGACTATAGTAGATAGAATTTCAAAGGGGACAAACCCTAATCTGTAACCAACTCGACCTGCGGTCGACACCTGCCTATCTATATAAAGGTTAGGAGGGCATGACGAGGAGGGCAACACTCACCTCATATGCACCTCACACCAGATCGCATCTACGCACCCCTGTAACCTTCGGTTCCGCCGTAATCAAGAGTAGACAAGCAGGAGTAGGGTTTTCCCTTCGGGGGCCTAAACCTGGGTATACCTCATGTCCCCGCATTGCTTGTTTTTTAACCGTTTCGCGATCTCTAGCATCCCCATCTTCTCCAAAACCCAAGTCCATAACAATGGGTATTGACGAGATCGAACCTCGTAAATTGGCGCCGTCTGTGGGAACTAGGGACACTGATTGTGCAATCATGACGGTCCCATCCGGAGCGATCTAAAACTCATCGGCGACGGAGAATCATCTCCTCTTTGGCGCCTTCGACTTCACTGCCCACTCGCCAGTCACCATGAGGGATTTCGAGCCCATCGGCGACGGGCTCGAGATTCTATTCGGAAGCTTCTGCTTCCAGGTGGGGCAGACAGGTACCCTCCGCCTCCCAAAGCGGGTACCGCCACCATCCATCAGGCCTGCTTTGTGGGTCCCACCCATCAGCGTGTTACGCACGTCGACACTGACAGATGAGTCATATGACAGCAGCAGCTGCAACTCAGATCTGTACGGCCCTCCCTCAGACGAAAGAACCTACGGTTCAGATCCAAAAGTTGCGGCAGCAGTAATCCAACTGGCGGACGCTACCAATGCGTCATGGTCATCCAAAGCAAAGTAGAACCGCCACCAGGTTCGAGTGCGCCTAACCCACCTCCCAACCCACAAGGTAAGAATGGAGGAAACGGGGGAGCTCCATCGCTCAGGCCCAACAAAGGCGATGCCAACGCCTCCCAGAAGATCAACCTCAGCGAGGAAGGATGGCACCAAGTACGCGAGGCCGTGGCAGGAAACGTCATCCTACCTGTGAATGTTTCACAGGATCTACTGATGGCCTACCACCTCCTCCTCATCAGCGAGCATAACCGGCAGGTGAAACTACAGGAGGACGTTGACAAACGCAAGCAGACGGCTTCAGAGTCTAGCACGCGGCGAGCTGCGCTCTCTGCCGCCGGCGGTTCCAGCTCGCACGGCAACAACGCCAACAATCATTGCTCCCGCATGGAGCACATGGACCCCGTCGCACGCCGCGAAGTCACCAGGGCCCTCAACACATCCTTCATGACAATGGACGTGAATGGCAACATCATGTCGAAAACACCGCAGGCTGTGATCATGGTGGCCACCACATACCTCGCGTTGCACCCACCTCTGGTGGGTGACCCGACAAGCTCCATGCACAAATATGCATTGGCCGGTCTTGGCCTCGTCGGAGCTGCGCTCCACGATGAAGCTCCTGCGGAGCCGAAGAAGAAAGTTGCGGTCAAATTCACCCGCAGCCCTACACCATCATCCGACGAGGACGAGCGCGATCTGCCTTGACGTCGGAAGAGCCCATAGAGCCGTAGCAGAGACTACGACTCCCGAAATGATCTCACCCAGCGCAAGATCGACAAGGCATGCGCTAAACACGCGTGTTCAACTGAATACGATGAGGATGATGACGGAGAGCTATGTGGAGCCAGATGCTTCAGCAGATCCGTTCGGCGGACGCGGATGCCTAAAAATTTCAATCTCCCTTCGGACACTCCGAAGTTTGATAGCACGCAGGACCCGAAAGCCTGGCTCAGCGACCACCTCTCATTCGTGAAGCTGCACGACGGAAACAGGAACACCGCCCTACAGTGCCTTCAGCTCCAGCTGACAGGCGCATCTCGGATTTGGCTCAGTAGCCTGTCTTTAGGCTCCATCCGAAGTTGGGAGGAGATAGCATTTATGTTCATCCGCAACTTCAAGGCCACCAGCAAAAGGCCAGACTCGGTCGAAGAACTACGGTCCTACACCCAACGCATGGGCGAATCCATTCGCTCGTACATCCTACACTGGTCACACATCAAGAACTCGGCCATGCACATCTCCGAAGAAAGGACAATCGATGCCTTAAAGGTCGGTGTTAAGCACCCGGACTTCAAGGAAGAGCTTGGGCGCGTCAAGCCCAAGACGCTCGACCACCTCATGGACATCGCCAACTGATGGGCAGATGGCGAGGACTCCCTCCACAGAATGCATTCGGATGACGAGCACGAATATGGCCACAGGCGAGAGCACCACAACAAATGAAGATCGCGCGTATACGACGACCGCGACGGAGTCGACATGGTTGTGGCTGGCTACATCGACCGACGCAACGATGGCAACCGCGGCAGAGGCAACTTCCGTGATGGAGGGTGACCCACACAAACATCGCAACGTTGTAGCCGTGACGACGAGCCATCGGCATACAACAAATTTGCTAGTCCTTGCACCATCCACTTCTATATCGACAAGCAAGATGGCAAGAATAAAGCTAGCCACATGCTAAAAGACTGCCGCGAGTTACAGAAGCTCAGTGAGGGTCTCACCCAAATACGACGCCAGATCGTGAATCCTGGATTTGGTCCCGCACCTGCACCAGGTGACATCGCCCACGGAGCTCCTCCACCACCACCCGTTTGACCAACGAATCCAGCGATCGCACCTGTGCCAAACAACGGCACAAGAGGATATCCACCACCAAAAGGGTGTCTGATAATCCAGAAGGGACGCCCTACCAACAGGATGCAAAAGAATATCACCCGCCAAGTAAGCCTGGCGGTAGCTTCCTCACTAGCCATCCTTGAGTACCTCAGTGGCTCGGAGTACTGCATCTTGTTCGACCGTTCGGATCACCCATGCCAGATCCCTCGCCCAGGACATGCTGCCTTGGTTCTCGAGGCATAGATCGGAGGATTCGAGATGAGTCACGTCTTCATGGACGGCGGCAGCGGCATCAACCTGATGTTCGCCAGCACCCTCGCAGCGATGCGGATCCCGCTATGCAGCCTGGAACAATCAGATACAACTTTCCATGGCATAGTCCCAGGGAAAGGAATATACCCACTGGGAAAGATATGGCTCGACGTCATCTTCGGCTAGCCCAAAAACTTCAGGCGCGATCGACTCGAGTTCGAAGTGGTGGACTGGCCATCACAGTACCATGCCATCCTCGGACGTGTGGCATTCGCAAGATTCCTAGCAGTATCGCACTACGCGTACCTTCTACTGAAGATGCCAGGACCCAGGGGCGTCATCACTATCCAAGGAAGCTTCACCCAATCCGACCACTGCGACAGAGACTTCAACAGAATCTCCCGTTCGTTCGGTATGCAGGAGGAGCTCACGAGGCTATGAGAGGTGACAGACAATGGGGCACCCCCAGTCTCCAGGCAAAACACACCCGATATGTCGTTCGACTCCACAGTCAACACGAAAAAGGTGCAGGTCCACCCAACGGATGCCTCCAAGACGGCGCTGATCGCAAACAACCTCAACCCTGCATAGGAAAGAGCGCTCGTCGAATTTCTCCGTGAGCGTTGGGAAATCTTCGCCTGGTGTCATGCGAACATGCCAGGAGTTCCCAGGGTATTCACCGAGCATGCACTCAATGTTTTCCCCGATGCAAAGCCAGTCAAGTAGTCGATCCGACGACTGTCCGAACCAAGATCTGAAGTTGTTGGAATCGAAGTCAACAGACTTCTCGATGCCAACTTCATTCGAGAAATTAAAGAGAGTGATTGGCTGGCCAATACTATGTTGGTCCCCAAGAAGGACACAGACATCCTACGGATGTGCGTGGACTTTACATCGCTCAACAAGTACTGTCCCAAGGACCACTTCCCTCTACCGAGGATCGACCAGATCATCCATTCGACTGCAGTATGTGAGAAACTCTCCTTCCTCAACACCTACTCAGGCTATAATCAGATTCGACTAAAGGTCAAAGACGAGGAGAAAACAACGTTCATCACGCTGTTCGAAGTGTTCTGCTACAACACCATGCCCTTCGGGATGAAGAACGTACGTGCCACGTACCAGAGGTGCATGCAGGCGTGCCTGAAAAACCAGATCGGTTGCAATATCCAAGTCTATGTCGACAACATAGTTATCAAGACCAGGGAGTCCAAGACACTGATCGATGATCTCCGCGAGACGTTTGATAACCTTGATCACTATAATATCAAGCTGAACCCAGAAAAGTGCGTCTTCGGCGTCCCATCTGGCCAACTACTCGGCTACTTCATATCCTAGTGGGGGATTGAGGCGAATCTGGAGAAAATCCGGGCCATACTGTCCATGGAGAAGCCGAAGAACCTCAAAGGTGTCCAGCAGCTTGCTGGGCGCATAGCAGCGCTGAGCAGATTCATCATTCACATGGGCGAGAAGGCCTTGCCCTTTTACCAGCTGCTGCGCAAGGCGGACAAGTTCGAGTGGACACCCGAAGCAGACGACGCACTCGAGGACCTCAAGCGGCTGCTCTCCACCTCGCCTATCCTGGACACACAAAAGGAGAGGGAGCCTCTGCTGCTATACATCGCAGCTATGCACCAGGTGGTAAGCACCGTACTCGTGGTCGAGCGACCCGAAGATGGCAAGACCCATGGGGTCCAACGCCCAATCTACTACCTCAGCAAGGTACTGACACCAACAAAGAAGAGGTACCCTCACTACCAGAAGCTCGCCTACGGGGTATTCATGACGGCTCATCGGCTGACCCACTACTTCCAGGAGCACCAGATAATGGTCGTCAATGAGGCTCCACTGTTCAACGTCCTGAACAACCCCGAAGCCACAGGACACGTAGCCATGTGGGGCATCGAGCTGTCTCCTCTAGACATAGTCTACGAGTGGCGCAAGGCCATTAAATCGCAGGTCCTCCCTGACTTCCTCGTCCACTGGATGGAACTCCAGCTGTCGGACACTCCGGACATGACGCAATCATGGACGATGCACTTCGATGGCTCCAAGCGTGAGGCAGGAGCAGGAGCTAGCGTCATACTGACGTCCCCTCAGGGCGACAAGATGAAATACGTCTTTCGGATGAAATTTCGTGCCTCCAACAACGAGGCCGAATACGAGGCCCTCATCCACGGCATGCAGATGGCCAAAATCTATGGCGCAACGCGCCTAGTCATCTATGGTGACTCCAACCTTGTCGTTCAGCAGACGATGAACGATTACGACACTCGCAGCGCCAACATGATCGCGTACCACGCGCTCTACAACTCACTCGAAGGGCACTTCAACGGATGTGAGCTTCGGCATGTTGGAAGGGAAAGAAACGAGGAAGCCGATAGACTCGCCAACATCGGCTCCACCTGCGCACGGGTGCCACCAGGTGTGTTTCCCAAACAAATCTATGTACCCTCTATCAAAAGGAAATTCCCCAAGGGATCACCCGAAGAAGCAGAACACTCGGGGGCTGAACCACCCGAAGGACAGGAAGGGCCTGAAAAGCTCAACACCGAGGCCGAGCTAGTCAGCCTGATGCAGGTCATGGCGGTTGAAGAGACGTGTTTGCAGTCGTACCTTCGATCCCTGATAAACAAAGAACTATCTGATAACCCGACAGATGCCTGGCGCATATCTCGTCGGTCCAAGGCCTTCACCATCCACAATGGCGATTTGTACAAGCACAGTATTTCGGGTGTTCTCCAAAGGTGCGTCACGATCGGTGACGGAAAAACCATCCTCCAAGACATCGACGAGGACATCTGCGGACATCATGTAGGCAGCCGCACCCTTGTCACCAAAGCTCTACGAGCTGGATTCTACTAGCCAACAGCCATGAACGATGCTAAGGACATTGTCCGAAGGTGCAACGCCTGTCAGAGGTACGCGGATAAACCGCATGCACCACGATCAGAGCTAAGGCCCATACCACTGGCCTGGACCTTCTCCCAATGGTTCCTCGACATGATCGCCAAACTGCCCAAATCTTCGAAAGGAGGCCACGTCTACCTCCTGGTCGCAGTCGACAAGTTCACCAAGTGGATCGAGGCCATGCCCGTTACCAACCAAAGCGGCAAAACTGCCGTCAAGTTCTTCGAGTCCATAGTCTACAGGTTCGGTGTGCCACACAGCATCATCACGGACAATGGCTTGAACTTCATCTCAAAGGAGTTCCAAGATTTCTGCAGGGGCCTTGGCATAAACATATCGTACGCCTCCGTGGCAGGTCGAAAAGGCCAACGGCCTCCTAGGCAAGGACATCAAGAAACGCCTTCTCTTCCCACTCGAACGGCTTGCAGGAGCCTGGGGAGAAGAGCTACCATCTGTCCTCTAGAGCATGCGTACAATGCCGAACAGCTCAACTGGCTTCACACCTTTCTTCATGGTGCACGGAGCCGAAGCCATACTACCTGTCGAGGTACGCCGCAAGGCCCCACGGGTCATCGCCTACAAAGAAGCCGAGTCAACGTCCGCACTCGAAGATGCCGTCGACACACTCAACGAGGCATGCGACATCGCCACGGCTCGCTTAGCGGTCTACCAGTGGAGCCTCCTCAACTACCATAGCCGTTGGCTGCGCCCAAGGTCCTTCGTCGAAGGAGACCTCGTCATACGACTCAATAAAGAGCGGCCGAAGAAGCTCGAGTCACCCTGGGAAGGACCCTACATCGTCACATAAGTCATCCTAGGTGGCTCCTACCGCCCCATGGACATCGCATCAGGAGTCAAATACTCCAACCCCTGGAACGTCGCATGTATGCAACGCTTCTACCACTAGCTACCTCTTTACCTTCAGTAAGGCTACTTAGCCAAGGCTACTCAGTCGAACAATGTACCTCCTTGTTACGCTATGAATAAAAGCTAAGTCCCTTGGCCTAAATTTCTTTTTCTTTTCATTACTTTTTGCTATAATACGCTCGAAGGCTACGCCTCACCTCATGACCTTGTCGACTAAGAACAACGCATACAACCTGAGTAGCTGACCACGTCAGGCTAACGAAAGGTACATGCACATAACAACGCACCACATGCTACTATATACAAACTTTACAAAGGGCACTCTGATCCCACTCGAAAAATACAAGTTTTCTTTATAGGAACTACCTATACTGGAGAATCACATTCGCCTGCTGTTCGAACAAATCTACTATCTCCTTAGCATATTGCGCCACAGCTGCATAATGCGGGCGCATATCCCAAAGGGTGCCATAAGGCCGAAGGGGTGGCCCAGTCTCCACCTTCGCAAGGTTGACATCTCGACGATGCAGCCAAACAAGGGACAATGCAGCTTTCACCCCAGCGACCAGCTAATGCCGCACCAACTCCTTGACGTGGCCCGCGTTCCGAAATTTTTCCAGCAGACCCCAAAGGTTGGAAGGTGCCTCATCCAAGGGGAACATGAAGGCCCAAGTGGACGCCAGAGAAATCCTCGCCTGCTTCATCACCCAAGAAACCTGGTGCACGCGATCTTGCACCGTCACAAGGACGATGGCCCGCTCGCGGTCCATCCAGAAGAAGCCACCAGCCTCCAGATCCTATTCCGTCAAGCAATTCATCCGAATAGAGACGCGCTCTTTCTCTTCCTTCGGAACGAGATTCTCACCTGCAGAAGACACAAACTGATCAAAAATGCAGAGCTTCACTCGAAAGAGCAGAAGTTAGCAAAGACTCACATTGTAGTTGCTCGCTCATCTGCCATAGTTCCCCCATCAAGAACTCCTCCCTGGCAGTAGCTCGCTCGGCCTTCAATTTCCACACATCAGCGTGGCCTCGAATGCCAAGGATAACCTTGTCCAAACTGCGGACGTGGTCGCGAAGAAAAGCCAGGTGCGATGCATCGTCTAGATATGGTCGCATCTCAAGAGCAGTCGAAGTAATAATGGGAGTTTCACCCGAAGGACCCTAAAGGCAAACAAATCAAGAAATGAACATCACAAACATCTCTGGCGACAGCTCGAAACATAATTTATATACATCAAGGGCACTTCGTGGCATAAGTTGGGATTGATCATCAGCAAAAGATTACATTGCAAAAGCAAAAGGATAAACTATCCTAGCTACAACACTTGGGCCTAGGCACCTGCATCCGGAGTGGCCTCAGAGCCAGATTGCCTGCTCTTGGGATCCTCCTTCTACTTCTCCGCATACTCCGCTAGCAGATCAATAAGTTTCGGCCCATAACTCTTACAGCGAGAGGCGAAGAGGGCGAACGCTACCTCTGAACCATCTGCAGCCGTCGGCATTTGGAGGTTATGTGTGGCAGGTCCATCTCCGCTTCGGATGCCATCGCCATTGCCAACCCCATGGAGGCGCCGATGCCCTTTTGCTTGCGCTTATACGCCATTGGAGCATCCTCCGACAGAGCATACGCAAGAGCATCAACATCCTCAAGGCCAGCGCCTTTGGGGACGACCTCCTTGTAGAAGCACTGGAGAATTTCCTTGGCCTTTGCCAAGGAGCTAGCAGCAGTGCCGCACCGATCTTCGATCGCTATGGTGGCATCGGCCAAAGCATCTCCATGCTCCAGCACACCACGGTCAAACGTGATGTCGGAAGCATCTAAATCAAAGAAGTAAAGACACCGAATAAGAAGAAAGACAAGGAACAGTTGAAAAAGTGCAAGAACCAAACAAGTAAAAGAAAACTCACCAGAGAAGGCCTTGGCTGCAGCCATCAGCCTATCAGCCAGCTGCTCCTCGCGATTAGCAGCCTCCTTCTCCAGGCGCTCCCTGGCAACAACAGCATCAGCAACCTCCTTTTGCAGGCGTTCCTTCGCCTCTGCAGCTTTCTTCTCTGCTCGACCAAGGCTCTTTTCGAGAGCGTCCAGCCATCGAAGAGCCGCATTGTTTCCATCTGCAAACATGAAGAACAACATGATCAGCAGAAGCAAAGTCCATAGGACAGACAAACTACAAAAGGGTGAGTGCATTACGCATCTTGAAGTTGCTGCATGCTAGCCTCCAGCGCCAGACGTTGCTGGATAAGAAGGTTAGCACTGTGCACAAAGGGCTGCAAAATAAAACACAAACAAAAAGAACCATCAGAAACGACTCGGGGGGCTACGCCTCGCAATAGGAAGCGACCAACAGGTCACCCGAAGAGGGCTCGAGGGCTCCCCCAAAGAGATAAAGCAGAAAAACTTACGTGTTCAGGCGGGGACTCCAAAGTTCCGTGTGCGGTCTTCTGAGTTACGACTGCCCGAGCTTCTCACTTGGAGAGGTTTGGGGCATCGTCCTTAGAGTCGGCCACCACCTCAGCGGGAGGAGCTCTCAGCTTCGACTCCCCTATAGCCTCTCGAGTGCCCTTACTGGGAGGCTCCTCCGAATAATGGCTGCAAGAAAAAGTCTGATCAAGACAACAACCTACATTACACAGACAAGTGACAGAAAATAATTCAGGTGAAGACACTTACAAATCATTATCCGACAAGTTGAAGACGGGCGCTGCCTTCTTCTTCTTCTTGGTCGGCGGCTGTGGCGCCATCGCCCGAATAGGCACGGAGGGGATAGGTGCGGATGAGGCACCTTCATCCTCACCATGCTGCTCTAGGAGAGACGGGCCTCTAGAATTCGGCGGAGTAGACGCCTCCGAAGACTCGCTCTGGGAGCGCTTTCGGGTCCGCCGCTCTCTTGGCTCTAGGGCTTCCAGCATCGGAGATTGCGCCGAAGGAAGTCCGGACTCGGAATCCACAACTTCATTGTTCGACGCAATCAGAAATTTCTCAGGAAACGGGGGCATCATCCCAGCTACCTTGAGATCCTACAAACCAAAGACGTCAAAAGAGCGTGATTAGTAACACTAATCATAAGCAAATAGCACTCGAAAAAAGGCACAACACGCATGACACAAGTCTCCACCTGAGGGACTTCTTTCGCAACACTGAAGGGGGCGGTCAAGGACTTCCCCGGGAGGACCTCATTGGCCTTGTTCTTCACCAAAGGCCGAAGGGCTCTATCGAGATCGCCCTTGGACAACTCCTCAGATGAGACCCTTGTCGGGTCATTACGACCAGTATCGAGAAACATTGGATGCGCTCTCGCTTGGAGTGGCTGCACCCGACGCTTGAAGAAGGTGCAGATGATTTCCACACCATTGACCTCTTTCTCAGCAACCATCTGGAGAGCCTCCACATGATGGTAGAGATCCTCCACCTCCGCCACTTCGCCCTTCAAGATGTGATTCTTCCAGGATCTCTTCGGGACGATTTCCTGGGAGGATTCGAAGGGCGCAAGGACAAAATCTTGTCTGTCCACCTTAGCATCGCGGATGTAAAACCACTTATTTTGCCAGTACTGTACGGACTCGCACATCGAAAAGGAGAAGAAAAGAATAGAAGATCGAATAGAGATGATGCAGCCGCCAAGCGGATAGACTCCGCCGGTGCCAGACGGCCTCTTCACGGAATAGAGCTTCCGAAAAATGCCAAAGTGCGGCTCGATACTAAGCCAACACTCGCAGAAGGTGATAAAGCAGGCGATATGGAGGAGAGAATTAGGAGAGAGATGATGTAGTTGGATACCATAAAAGAAAAGGAGTCCACGAAGAAAATCGTGAGCAGGAAGAGAGGCCACAGATGACAAAGGCAAGAAACATGAGCCGAAACCCTTTGGGTGGGCGCGGGATTACCTCATCGCCGGGCAGGATGGCGTCGTCCTTGTTCTACATGATCAAACCCGCGTCGCGCAGCTTGCGTAGATCGGTATCGCGCATATCCGTGCGCCTCCACTTGCAATCAGTGATACGGGCGGCAGCAACAACCTTCTTGCCGCCGCCGGCGGCGCTCAAGCTAGCTCCGGTGGCGACCTTCCTCGACTTTCCTATCGTGCGACATCGAGTGCGGCAGTGTGCGTGGAGAAAAGACGAGGGAAATGAACGGAGAACTTCCGGTGCGTAGGGCCAGAGAGGCAATGCTCATGAAAATGGAGGCAATGGCGAGAAAGAAAATGGCAAAGGGTAAAATGAAATCATTGTTTACCCACGGTATTAAAGGACAAAGACGACAAACACGATCTGTTGATCCAGAAGCCCTAGTGCGCAAGCAAGATCCAACTCTACACATGTCAGCACAGCAATGAACCATCACCAGCACGCCATCCATTACGCACGGAAACCGAGGAAACACTGTAATTCTTGCCATGTTCGCGCGTGACTAGTCAATTTCAAGTCAGACGATGGGACCTAAGATCGTCCCGTCGCATCATCTCTGCCGCCGCAGATGGTTGAGATCACCAATCTTCACCATTGACGTCATCAAGACTAAGCCATCAACTGCTAGAAATTTTTGGCTGACGAATCAAGTACTCACTCTAATCTATGATTCGAGCAACTACTCGGGGCTACCCCTATCAGGAGTGCTGGCCGCGCACCTGAGACATGATTAAGGTAGTGCACCTCTCAACTATCTCCGAGTCCTACGTCGAGCCTATGACTCCACTAACAACTCGGGGGCTACTCCCATAGGGAGGATTGGTCAAACATCTGAAAAATTGTGTCCTTCGGACCTTAAGCTAAAAATAACTGAATTAAAGTCTTTGCTCGAGAATATGACTCTAACAAACACTCGGGGGCTACTCCCATAGGGAGCGCTGGGCGCGCACCCTATGAATTATTCGACTGTGATCTTTCAGATCAAAATACAACAAAATCTTTCTGGCAACCTTGCCCAAACCAACACTAAGTAAGAAGAATTCTCCTTGGCCACCCGAAACACCACCACGGTGATAACATTTCAGATGGCCTGGTAATGCATGCGACGCAAAGATAAGACCTACAGATATCATCAGATGGCTTGGTAATGCACCAGACTGCGCTCTTCCAGTAAAATACCGTGACAACAGGCACAATGAAAAATCCTGACGGATGCATTGGGTACATCTCTTGAAAACCACTAGGATTCGACTCCTATAAGACCTCAACGTCTTGAGTCAAATTACGCCAGCATTCCTTCCGGATTTGAGTCTAGGGACTCAAGTCTGAAGAAGATCGTGTTGTTTTATCCTATGACAGTTAACTGGCCCTGATCCGTCAGGAGAGTCAGGCACAAGCATCAACAATCCCTATGAACTAAATTATTTTCTCTTATAAAAAGGTCCAACTGCACCCGAAAGACTGAAGAGTCTTCAACTGAATCTATGATTTGACTGAACACTCGGGGGCTACTGACATGGTTATACCCCACGGGTACACAACATTGGAATACCTAGTCCAGCCCAAGGAAGGCCCACGACAAGATACGCGGCCTGTGGAGATTTTGGGTGGCCCAAGCCCATGACGTCTTCGGATCCTTGGAGAACAAGACTAGAGTAGATAGAATTTCAAAGGGGAAAAACCCTAATCTGTAACTGACTCGACCTGCACCTGGGAACTGCCTATCTATATAAAGGCTAGGAGGGCACGACAAGGAGGGCAACACTCACCTCATACGCACCTCACGCCAGATCGCATCTGCGCACCCCCTATATCCTTCGGTTCCACTGTAATCCAGAGCAGACTAGCAGGAGTGCGGTTTTCCCTCCGGGGCCTGAACCTGTTGGTGAAAAGCAAAAGAATCAATTGGTCCTCAAATGTCGTGATGTCACCTAGCTTTATTCTATATTTCTCATTCTATTGGTATGTATAGTGTCTTTCATCTGCTTTTTCATTCATTCTGCCCACAGCCGTTAGGTCTTATGACAAAAGGAACCATCATGGGTAAACCTTGTGTCCCCGTGTTTCTTGTCTGTTAACCGTTCTATGATCTCCAACATCCCCATCTTCTCCAAAACCCAAGTCCATAACAATAGGCATTGACGAGATTGAACCTCGTCAGCAATGGTTATCGTTATGTTCTTACTTTCACGGATGACTTGAGTAGATATGGGTATATCTATTTCATGAAACATAAGTCTGAATCTTTTGAGAAGTTTAAGGAATTCCAAAGTGAAGTAGAGAATCAACATAACAAGAAGATTAAATTTCTACAATTTGATCGTGGAGGTGAATATCTAAGTTACGAGTTTGGCGAGCATTTGAATAAATCCAGAATACTTGCAAAATTGACATCGCTGGGAACAACCCAACGTAATGGTGTGTCTGAACATCGTAATCGAACTCTCTTAGATATGGTTCATTCTATGATGTCACTTATAGATTTACCTTTGTCTTTTTGGGATTATGCATTAGAAACAGCCGCATTCACTTTAAATAGGGCACCATCTAAATCCGTTGAAACGACACCAAATGAATTATGGTTTGGGAAGAAAATTAAATTGTCGGTCCTTAAATTTTGGGGTTGCAAAGATTATGTAAAGACGTTACAGCCCGACAAGCTTGAAACCAAAGCGAAAAAATGCGTCTTCATAGGATACCCGAAGGAAAATATTAGGTATACCTTCTATCATAGATCCAAAGGCAAAATCTTCGATGCCAAGAATGGATCCTTTCTATATAAGGAGTTTCTATCAAAAGAAGTGATTGGAAGGAAATTAGAACTCGACGAGGTTGTCGAACCTTCTCTCAGATTTGAGAGTAGCACATCACCGGAAGAAGTTCCTGTGGAGCCTACACCAATAGGAGAATAAGCTAATAATGGATATCATGAAACTTCGGTCAAAGTTACTACAGAACCTCGCAAGTCAACAAGGACTCATACCACTACCGATTGGTATGATCCCGTTATGAGTGTCATGTTGGTGGACAACACCGACAATCCCACGACATATGAGGAAGCGATGATGATCTCAAATTCCAATAAATGGCAAGAATCCATGAAATCCGAGATTGGATCCATGTACGAAAACCAAGTGTGGACTTTGGTGGACTTACCGGATGGCCGGAAGGATGTCGATCGAGAACAAATGGATTTTCAAGAAGAAAACAGATGTGGATGGTTATGTAACCGTCTATAAAGCTCGACTTGTCAGAAAAGGGTTTCGACAAATTCAAGGAGTTGACTACGATGAAACTTTCTCACCGGTAGCAAAGCTTAAGTCAGTGAGGATTTTATTAGCAATCGCTCCATATTATGATTATAAGATATGGTAGATGGATGTCAAAACGGCGTTCCTCAATGGAGACATTGATGAAGAGTTGTATATGGTACAACCCAAAGTTTTTGTCGATCCTAAAGATGCTAACAAGGTATGCAAACTTCAACGGTCCATTTATGGATTGAAGCAAGCATCCCGAAGTTGGAACCAATGTTTTAATAAGGTGATCAAAAGTTTTGGTTTTATACAAACTTATGGAGAAGCTTGTATTTACAAAAAATTGAGTGGGAGCTCTGTAGCATTCTTAGTACTATATGTGGATGACATATTGTTGATTGGGAATGATATAGACCTTCTTAAAAGTGTTAAAGATTATTTTAATAATAGTTTTTCAATGAAGGATCTTGGCAAAGCTGCTTATATATTAGGCATAAAGATTTATACAGATAGATCGAGACGCCTAATATCGCTTTCACAAAGTACATATTTGGAAAAGGTTCTAAAGAGGTTTGGAATGGAAGATAGCAAGAAAGGGTTCTTGCCCATGTTGCCCAATACGACCTTGATTAAAACTCAAAGTCCTACTATGACAGAAGATAGAGAGAGGTTGAGTAAGACTCCCTATGCCTCAGCCATAGGATCTATCATGTATGTCATGCTATGTACTAGACCCGACATTGCATATGCTATTAGTTTGACTAGAAGATATCAAAGTGATCTAGGAGTGGATCATTGGATAGCGGTCAAAAACATCCTTAAGTACTTGAGAAGAACTAAGGATATGGTTCTTTCTTATGGAGGTGATGAACACTCTTTGTTAATGGTTACACCGATGCTAGTTGGAACACCGATCCGGATGACTCTAAATCTCAATATGGATACGTATTTACATTGAATGGTGCAGCAATGAGCTGGAGGAGTGCAAAGCAAAGCGTTGTGGCAATATCTTGAACTGAATCGGAATACATAGCTGCTTCCGAGGCTTCAGAAGGGGAGATATGGATGCAAGAGTTCATTACAGAGCTTGGTGTGGTTCCTAGTGCGCTGGACCCAATGGATATCTACTGTGATAACATGGGTGACATAGCCAATGCGCAGGAGCCAAGGTCACACAAGAAGCTGAAGCATATCAAGCTGCATTTTCGCGCTGTCGTGGGGATGACCATGGCAGATGCTGCAATCGGCAGCGAGTAGTAGAACATGGGGCAAGGGCGGCCAGCCATCTGCGGTGCGAGATGAGGGATGAGACACAAGGGTTTACCCAGGTTTAGCCCCCCGGAGGTTAAAGACCTACTCCTGCTAGATTGTATTATGGTGAGAGTACAATGGGGCGAGCTCGACGGCTAGGAGGCGAGTCGCTTGGGTGTATGATGGAACGTATCCTCTATGCGTCCCCCAGGGAGGTTTATATAGACTCACCTCGCTAGGGTTTATAGATCACAACTGAATTAGTTAAGGATTCAGAGATTCTATGACCTAGTCCGACTGGGCCTAGCTATGCTACTGGGCCTTCAGCTTCCAGTTGCCTGAGTCCACGCCAAGTCTTGATCCAGTCGCCGTCCTGCAGGCCCACTCGCTGACGGCTTGGGCCAGTAGGAAACGTCCTACTGGGTATGCCCCGATAGGCATATCCCCATCAGTAGTCCCTGAGGCCGTCATTGATTTGTCGCAGGTGTTTGCTGGCAGTCGGAGTATGCGGGTCCAATGCGAATGCCCAGTCGAATCGGCGGCGAACTCCTGAACAAAGGGAAAGAACTAGTCATTTCGGTCGCAATAACGGCGACCAATTGTGTCGCGGCTCGGCGAATACTTAGTCGCTGTCATAGCGATCGGGTCGGCGAATACTTAGTCGCTGTTATAGCGAGCAGGTCGGCGAGTACTTTGTCGCTGTCATAGCGAGCAGGTCGGCGAGTACTTTGTCAATGTTACAGCGATCGGGTCGCCGAATCGTCAAGTCACGGGGAGCAGCGAATCGAGTAGATGAAGTTGGACCGTCAACCGTGGTCAAACTAGCCGTTGGGTAATCCAACGGTAACTTCTGTGTAATTACCGCGTAGTAACGGCCCTCGAAACTGGCGGGTAGCAACCACTATATAAGGAGGATGAAAGGCGAACGGGGAAACGCTTCTTCTCTCTTCCTCCGATCTCGCTCATCTCTGTTTCCTCATTCCGCACAGCGATCAGAACAATCCAAAAATCCTCGACCTCCACGAATTTCCAACCGATGGTCCCCTCCACCGAGCCATGGGAAAGATCCAAATGCACCAAGGCGCTACTAGCATCCTTCGAGGAGGCTGGGATCCTCCGCGCCGCTAGATGGTGCATCCCCGCGGCCGGTGAAGTGATTCCGGATCCGCGCGAGGGGGAGTTCATATGCTTCACCAGCCACCTGGAGCGGGGGCTGGGCTTCCCGACTTCCCTCTTCTTCTGTCGTTTCTGCGCCTACTACGGAATCCAGCCATCGGTTCTGGGTCCGCACAGCATCGAGCAGCTCGCCATCTTCGTGGCGTTCTGCGAGTGCTATCTAGGCTGCAGGCCCTACTTTCCCCTGTGGCAAGACCTGTTCCACGGGAGAATCAGCCGCGAAGAGACAGGTGGCCCGATGCTAACCGCGGGCGTCCCGATGCTAGCCACGGGCGGCCTGACATTCCAGCTGAAGTCGAAGGCGTCGTTCTTCGACCTGATGTTGCCCGCCAAGGCGGCGAACGAATGGAAAAAGTTCTGGTTCTACGTCACCGAGTCGACTCCAAGCGACGAAGTGGCGCTTCCAAGGTACTCCGACGACCGTCCCGAACCGCGTCGGCTCCAGGTCGTGAAACTCCCGCTGGATCAGCGGATGGTTGTCGATGAAGTGTTGCAAACTATCCGCAGCCTGAAGAAGAAGGGCCTCCAGACCATCAACCTCTACAACTGCTGGCTCGGGCGGCGGCTCGTGCCCCTGGCCAGCCGCGACCACTACATGTATGAGTATACGGGTAAGGACGATCCAACGAAGTCCTGCCTCGTTGAGTGGAGACTCAACGACTACACCCTGGCCCTGAAGAAGATCACCCAGGCGGTGTATCTCGATGCGAAGGCTGGGGTCGCCCCTTATACTGCAAGGATCCCAGCTCCAACGGTACGTGGTTATCCTACTACCACTTGCAGTCGCAGCTTGTGCACTCACAGTCGTGCTAATTCTGTTTGTTCTTGTTGCAGTTGTTCCAAGTGGTGGAAGGGTGGCTTCCACCCGCGGACGACGAGAATTCGAGCTCATCCGTCCAAGATAGGAGCGAATCATCACCCGCCAAATATGAGGCCGACAGCGACGGAGGCGACGACGACGGCAACGGAGAAGACGAGCTTGTGGAAATTGCTGCCCCCACGGTTCGCAAAACCCGCGGGCAACACCAACGCGAGCTCGAAGCGAGCAAGAGCCTCGAGCCCCATGATGACGACGACGAGCTTCCCAAGCACACCTCACATCGTGAGGCCACGCCGTCGAAGAAGAATAGGAAAGCTCCGCTGAAGAAGAAGATGAAGTCGGCGAAGCAGGTATCTCCACCCCGATCTGCGAGCAGATCCGATGCCACCAGCTTGGTGAAGAACGCTGCGGCACGCGCGACCGCGGCGACAGGCGCTTCCACCACCAGGGTTGAGGCGCCGTTGGCGTCGTTGCCACCTCCATTCGCCCCACTTGTTAGTTTGGGGGCTGCTCCAGCCGTAGGGGCCTCGCCTCCCAGGGAGGCTCACGCAGCAATCACCGCGAAGGCTCCTGCCGCGGCTTCATCTTCAAAAAAGTCGTCTGTGTCTTGGGCACATGATTTACTCGAAACGGGCCTCACTCGGAAGTTGGGGCCTGAACTGGAGAAGCCGGCCAGCATCCGCATCGGTCTGCGGTTCATACCAGTCGCCAAGTGAGTGCTGCTCATCTGCTTGTTTTTCATTTTAGTCAGACAGTCTTATTCATATAACCGTTTCGCAGGACTGGTGTTAAAAAGATCGGCCATCCTTCTGTGGCCAAGGTTCCGTCAGTCGCCACCGAGGTGTTGGCAGATTCCTCGAGGAAGAGGAAGACCAATGAAGTCGCTGCTCCTGCCGAAGGCGTCAAGAGGGCGAAAGGCGACGACGTCGTCACAATCTCCGATGACCCGGCGGTTGCTCCGAGCAATCCTCCGACTGCGGCAGAAGTGGCCTCGAAGACCAAGGAGGGTGTTGACTCGCCCGATCTTGCCGAACCGTCTCCGAGTGGCACAGCGGCATCTACAGCGTCACGGCCATACTCCGGTCGTGCTTGCATCTGTGGACGTGCTGGAGCTTCACAGCATGCTGGGTGCTGCCATCCAGGTATGTCCAGTCCCCGAGGATCGGGCCACTGAATTTCAGTGGTCAGATTCTTAATGTTTTTATATCATCCATTCCCCGAGTGCCTAGTCGCTGAATCTCAGTGGGTGGGCACTAAGGATTTTCATTGTCCAGAGGTTGACTTCTGCGAATAGCATAACGCTGTTATTATGAGTGCGGGTGGCACAAGGCTGTGGCATCCCGCAAAACCACTACTAGAAAATCGCGTTGAATTTGTGCATTGCATCGTCATCATCATGCATTGTTTGCATAAAACTATTTTCGCAACACCCGTTTTGTTTTCTAAAACGCCCCAACTTTAATCAAATATCAAACCCGGGTCACCGGATTGTTTTGTTGTCCGCTTTCGGTTTGCAAACGTTCCAAATAAAGTAAATAAAATATTAAGTTATTTTTTGGCGGGGCAGTCGAACGGGCCGAATGACCCGAACGACCGCCCCAGGAAAACTAAAACGGTCCACCTAACCGCCCTTCCCAAAACCTACAGCTACCTAAAACTCTACCCCAACCCAGCCTCCACATCACCCTGGCCACTCCCCTTGCGCCACCTCACCCTCTCCTCTCCTTCCACCCAACCAGATCGCTCCACCTCACCCCTCCTCTCTCACCCCTCTCAACCCACCCAAACAAAACCAACCCAACACCACGCACACCACACAACCACCCCACCGGCGGACCCACTCCGCAGCCACCTGGCCAACCCCCGCCAGCCCCCACTCCCCCTGGCGCGCCCGACACCCCCTCGGGATCCCGCCCCCACCTGGCGCGTTCCACGCCTCCCCACGCCCGCGTGTCCCCGCCTCTGTTCACCCCCCCCACGCACCCTCCTCTCCCTGGCCCGTCTTCCTCCTCACGCGACCTCTCCTCCCACCTGCAACCTCCCCTCGCCGGCAGGCAGCGCCGCCGGCGCCTCTCTTTTCCCCGCATCCACCGCCGCTCGCGTGGCCGCGCTCGCCCCGACCCCGCGTCGCCGGCCCCCGCCCTTCATCAAGCCTGTCGCCGACCCCGAGCTACCCCCCCGCCGGTTCGAGCTCCGCCGCGCCTGTCTCCGCCCCGCCTGGCTCCTTCCGTGCCCCCCCCCCCCCGCCGCCGGTTGTTCCTCCCGTCGACCGCCGCCTTCGCCGCCTCCCTCCTCCCCTGAGCGCCCCCCCGCCGCGTGCAGCGCCCGCGCCCGAGCGCTCGCCGGCCGCGGCCACCTCCCCGGTCCGCCGTCGCCAGGCCGCCGGCCTCACCCTCCACGCACGCCTCCGTCTCCACCGCCCGGTGCTGCCGCCTCCCCACCTCACCGGCGCGGCGGGCCACCCCTCCGCTCCAAGCTCTGCATTCCCCTGCTCGACCCCTTCGCCCCTGCAGCATGTGGTCGCCGCCGGTCGCGCCAGCGCGCCGCCACGATGCCCTCCTCCTTCCTGTCCCTGCGATGTGCCCCTCCCCGTGGATCCCCGCAGAAGCAGCTGCCCTGTCCCGAGCAGAGCCGCCTCACCGTCAGGGGGCCTCCCTGTCACCTTCCTTGTCAAGCGCCCTCCTTCTGCTGCGGTTTTCCCGAGGCACCACCGTTCCTGCTCGTCTTCCAGCGTGGCCACTACCTCCCTGCAATCGACCGAAATCTTGTGGTGGTTGCTGTTTTTTTTCCTCTCCTGGTCGTGTCCCTGGCAGTCTTCTTCTCCTACGGCAGTACATGTACACACACCTGTCTTTCCTTTCGACAGCTGATGCCCCACGCGTTCAAGGTTGTACCGCGAGGATTTGTGATCTGGTGCTAGTGGTGTTTTCGTACGTGTACATAAAGATGGTACTCTCATAACCACAAGATGGAAGTCGGTATCCCAAGATCTCCTTCCCGGAATTCGACGCCTCGATCCTGCGGGTCCGAAGACCGCGGGTGCGACAAGATCGTCGCTCGGACGCCAAGACCGTCACATGGAACGAAAAGGGCTTCATCTCGGATACGCCAAGTACTTCAGCCAGATGCCGAGACCGACTCGATGGCACGGACCCGACAAGGTCTTCTCGACGACAAGATCGACACCGCCCCGGAAGAACCCGATGCGCCCCGGCGCCGAACCAAGTCCTTCTTCGAGGATGCGACAAGACCCTAACCCCCGGAGTCCGAGAACGATCCCGCCGAGGCCGTCGAACCCTGAACCCTGAGACCGACCCCGGACCCCGGAACCCCAAGACCGTCGAGCCCTAATGTGTGAACCCTTATCCGAGAACCCTATTTTATAACATAATATAACTTGTCGCATAATAATTGTCTTGCATGCATACATTCATGTGGTTTGGGGGCCTTATGCCGATTCACCTAATAATTAAATATGGGGCCCATATGCGGGCAAATCCAGCCTTATATTGGCCTCATTTAAACATGTGTAGCGAACCGGTTCCATCTGTTGTCTTGCTAAACAACATTTAATATGCGGGGTAGCTAAATAACATGAACCACCTAACTAATTGTCGGGACCCCGGTTCCGCTTAATTCGGCCTAATTGCATCGCGCCTTTGCCATGTCATCCATCATACATGCATCATGCTGATCTTCTGCCGTTGTATTAAATATTGCATCCGGTGTTTCTTCTAGTGTTTTGTTTCTTCGCGGATAAGGCCGTTGAGTTGATGTGAGCTTCGTCCCGATCTTCGGTTGAACCTTCGACAATGTTTTCAGGCGAGCATCTCCCCCTTTGTACCTATCTTACTTTTATAGTAATTTACTCCTTCCTGTTGATCTATTGCTATCTGTGTTGCGATGCTCTAGTTTTCGTACCCGTGAAATCCCCTGCAGCCTTATATTGCCTTGGACACATCCTATTACCTGTTGTTTGGTAGATAGTTGGACTTGCGCGTCGTAGTTGCTTGCTCAAGTGCTGATGTGTGTCGTCATATGCCACAGTTGCTGATGTGTTGCCGCATGATGCTGATGGAGATGATTCTAGTTTTACTTATCATCACTTTAATTTCTGTTTAACAACAAAAATTGAAATAAGCAGAGGCATCGGTGGGTGATAGAAAATATTTGGTTTCCGAACGCCCACTTGTGTCCCGTAAGACCCCGAGTACTTGATACCTGTTCCTTGATTTATCGCGCTGTCCACATCCGGGAGGTATATGGGACCCCCCTGAGCCAGAGCTTGATTCAGTCTTATTTCTTGGGGCCACAAACTAGTTTGAGGTTTTATTTACTATCCTGTACTTATGCCATGCTTTACTGCTTTATTTACGATTGTGCGAGGTACTGCACACTGTACTGTTTAGGTAAGCGGATTGTTTTCGCGGTATCGACAAGCCCCGTTTGGGGTTCCCAGTCGTTTACAGCCATTGTCGCAGACCTTGAGTCCGTCTCGGAGCTAGCTTACTTCGTTGCGGGATCTACTCAATGGGGTGGCCCCCTGAAATAATTCTGAATCCTATGATTGTTCAGTCGTGAAAGCCTCGTTGGGTTTTGATTTGGTTTTTCCGAGGTTGATCGAGCGTGTGTTGCTATTGGTGCACCCCGGCCGGGTAAAACTTTCTGAAAGTCGTGTCCGCGGATATGGACGACTTGGAGCACAGTATCTCGATCATAGACAAGCATAACTAAAGTTTATTGCTATAAATTTGACTTTATAATGACTAGTAATCAGCTTCACTATAATGGAATGGCTAATAATACTGCCCACAATTGCTTGTTTGGAGTGTCGCTTGCGACCATTGTACCTGACTAGTAAGTATTGCAACTACAACGGAATGGCTGAATAAAAGTACCAACAACTGCTGGGTTCTGGGTTTATCTCATGCTACCTGTATCTGATTAGTAATTGTGGCAACTATAACGGAATGGTTAATTCAAAGTGCCTACTGCTTACTTTATCAGGATGATTATCTAAACCTGACTAGTAAAGTGCCGCAACTATAACTTAATAAGTAAAACTGCCAACTGTGTGAGTTCCTCGGTTGACTTCCTCGTTTGGTCTCGAGGGGGAAACACCAGGATGGGTTTGTTTGGTGTTAGTTTCAGGTTGGATCCGGATAGGTCATTCTTACCCCTCTCTGACAACCGCCAGTTGTATCGAGTCTCTATAGGTTGTTTAGTGCATGCTGCCGCTGCCGCTCAGTCCACCATACCTATGTAGGCGAGGACCGCCGAATTCTAGCCTCGCCGTGTACTGGCCTCAGTACTGACGCTCCTTCTTTTTCCTTTGCCCTTTGTCGGCACCCCTTTTGTTTAAGCAGGTTCTGAGATCGACGTCGTTAGCAGGGTTACCCTTCCGGCTTGGCCTGGGCAGGGTTATGGACGCCATTGATTATTCTTCAGGGCTCTTAGCCCCATTTGCATCTTGTCCGTAGCCGGACACTGTGTCATTTTCAAGGTGATTTGGATCTTTGTATATTATATTTGTATTCTTGACTCTTTGAGTCGCTGCTATATATATCTGTTCTGTGGGTCCCATCGAGGACTGTTGTGTAATGTTATTACTTCGTTTTCCACCCGCACGAAAGTGCCTGGTGGGCACCTTTGAATCGTTTCTATGCGGGTTTGGCGAATTTTGCTCAAACTTGCATAGGTCCGATTCTGAGGGTGTTACAGAGTGGTATCAGAGCTCAGCAGTTACGATACCCCACAAGTCCAGCCTGTAGGATAACCTAGCTAACGGCCGAAGTAGAGTGTCAAAACTATTTTTTTGCAAAATCGGTAGGATAGATCTGATTAGGTCTGTTTTTACTCCTTACCCCTTTGCTATTCCTCTCTTACCTCTACGTGTTTTGAATCCGCTCTCTTCTCTCTCTTCGAGTCCAGGATTTCTCGTGGTTGGGTTTCCGTCGTACCTTCAGGGTTTCCCTTTCTCCCTTTTGTAACGGAGGTGCTACGATCATCAATCTGCGACTTGTCTGTTGAACCCTTCCTCCAATCTTTTGTTCTTGAGCTCTTTATCCATATGTGTTCTTTGCTGGATATCAGTGTCGTTGAAAATCATATGAGAAGGACGAGCATTGGTGAAGTTGGAGAATACCTTGAGCATGTGTTGTTCATGCCAATGGAACCATCGCGGAACCTAATCATTGTGTCTTTCATACGATTTCTGCTGGCATCATCCCTTTGTTCTGGATACCGCCTATGAAGATCTTCAGTCTAAATCTCGAGAGTTGAGTTGCCTGATTCTCCTACTCATGTATAGAGTTGATGGTTTGGGTACGGGATGGACTGATCACCCTACCCGACTCTTACTGTTCGCTCTGTACATCGAACTGGTGGATCAATGTAACTTTTCCCTCTTCTAATGGAAGTTAGAGGTGGCCTTATCGTTTGATACCTCTACCTTCGTCCTTTGTTTCTCCGGAGTGTTCTCTCGACGATCAGGAACAACGACCCTTTGTTGGTGGTGTCGCCGATTTCAAGAAGGAGGAGGAACCTTCGTTAGTGGTGTCGCGAGGATCTACACAGAACAAGAAGACGCAGCTCGCCGACCCTTCCTTCCGGTACCATGAGGCGGATCTCGAGGGCGAGATCCTTTGTTAGTGGTGTCGAATTGTGGCATCCCGCAAAACCACTACTAGAAAATCGCGTTGAATTTGTGCATTGCATCGTCATCATCATGCATTGTTTGCATAAAACTATTTTCGCAACACCCATTTTGTTTTCTAAAACGCCCCAACTTTAATCAAATATCAAACCCGGGTCACCGGATTGTTTTGTTGTCCGCTTTCGGTTTGCAAACGTTCCAAATAAAGTAAATAAAATATTAAGTTATTTTTTGGCGGGGCAGTCGAACGGGCCGAATGACCCGAACGACCGCCCCAGGAAAACTAAAACGGTCCACCTAACCGCCCTTCCCAAAACCTACAGCTACCTAAAACTCTACCCCAACCCAGCCTCCACATCACCCTGGCCACTCCCCTTGCGCCACCTCACCCTCTCCTCTCCTTCCACCCAACCAGATCGCTCCACCTCACCCCTCCTCTCTCACCCCTCTCAACCCACCCAAACAAAACCAACCCAACACCACGCACACCACACAACCACCCCACCGGCGGACCCACTCCGCAGCCACCTGGCCAACCCCCGCCAGCCCCCACTCCCCCTGGCGTGCCCGACACCCCCTCGGGATCCCGCCCCCACCTGGCGCGTTCCACGCCTCCCCACGCCCGCGTGTCCCCGCCTCTGTTCACCCCCCCACGCACCCTCCTCTCCCTGGCCCGTCTTCCTCCTCACGCGACCTCTCCTCCCACCTGCAACCTCCCCTCGCCGGCAGGCAGCGCCGCCGGCGCCTCTCTTTTCCCCGCATCCACCGCCGCTCGCGTGGCCGCGCTCGCCCCGACCCCGCGTCGCCGGCCCCCGCCCTTCATCAAGCCTGTCGCCGACCCCGAGCTACCCCCCCGCCGGTTCGAGCTCCGCCGCGCCTGTCTCCGCCCCGCCTGGCTCCTTCCGCGCCCCCCCCCGCCGCCGCCGGTTGTTCCTCCCATCGACCGCCGCCTTCGCCGCCTCCCTCCTCCCCTGAGCGCCCCCCCCGCCGCGCGCAGCGCCCGCGCCCGAGCGCTCGCCGGCCGCGGCCACCTCCCCGGTCCGCCGTCGCCAGGCCGCCGGCCTCACCCTCCACGCACGCCTCCGTCTCCACCGCCCGGTGCTGCCGCCTCCCCACCTCACCGGCGCGGCGGGCCACCCCTCCGCTCCAAGCTCTGCATTCCCCTGCTCGACCCCTTCGCCCCTGCAGCATGTGGTCGCCGCCGGTCGCGCCAGCGCGCCGCCACGATGCCCTCCTCCTTCCTGTCCCTGCGATGTGCCCCTCCCCGTGGATCCCCGCAGAAGCAGCTGCCCTGTCCCGAGCAGAGCCGCCTCACCGTCAGGGGGCCTCCCTGTCGCCTTCCTTGTCAAGCGCCCTCCTTCTGCTGCGGTTTTCCCGAGGCACCACCGTTCCTGCTCGTCTTCCAGCGTGGCCACTACCTCCCTGCAATCGACCGACATCTTGTGGTGGTTGCTGTTTTTTTTCCTCTCCTGGTCGTGTCCCTGGCAGTCTTCTTCTCCTACGGCAGTACATGTACACACACCTGTCTTTCCTTTCGACAGCTGATGCCCCACGCGTTCAAGGTTGTACCGCGAGGATTTGTGATCTGGTGCTAGTGGTGTTTTCGTACGTGTACATAAAGATGGTACTCTCATAACCACAAGATGGAAGTCGGTATCCCAAGATCTCCTTCCCGGAATTCGACGCCTCGATCCTGCGGGTCCGAAGACCGCGGGTGCGACAAGATCGTCGCTCGGACGCCAAGACCGTCACATGGAACGAAAAGGGCTTCATCTCGGATACGCCAAGTACTTCAGCCAGATGCCGAGACCGACTCGATGGCACGGACCCGACAAGGTCTTCTCGACGACAAGATCGACACCGCCCCGGAAGAACCCGATGCGCCCCGGCGCCGAACCAAGTCCTTCTTCGAGGATGCGACAAGACCCTAACCCCCGGAGTCCGAGAACGATCCCGCCGAGGCCGTCGAACCCTGAACCCTGAGACCGACCCCGGACCCCGGAACCCCAAGACCGTCGAGCCCTAATGTGTGAACCCTTATCCGAGAACCCTATTTTATAACATAATATAACTTGTCGCATAATAATTGTCTTGCATGCATACATTCATGTGGTTTGGGGGCCTTATGCCGATTCACCTAATAATTAAATATGGGGCCCATATGCGGGCAAATCCAGCCTTATATTGGCCTCATTTAAACATGTGTAGCGAACCGGTTCCATCTGTTGTCTTGCTAAACAACATTTAATATGCGGGGTAGCTAAATAACATGAACCACCTAACTAATTGTCGGGACCCCGGTTCCGCTTAATTCGGCCTAATTGCATCGCGCCTTTGCCATGTCATCCATCATACATGCATCATGCTGATCTTCTGCCGTTGTATTAAATATTGCATCCGGTGTTTCTTCTAGTGTTTTGTTTCTTCGCGGATAAGGCCGTTGAGTTGATGTGAGCTTCGTCCCGATCTTCGGTTGAACCTTCGACAATGTTTTCAGGCGAGCATCTCCCCCTTTGTACCTATCTTACTTTTATAGTAATTTACTCCTTCCTGTTGATCTATTGCTATCTGTGTTGCGATGCTCTAGTTTTCGTACCCGTGAAATCCCCTGCAGCCTTATATTGCCTTGGACACATCCTATTACCTGTTGTTTGGTAGATAGTTGGACTTGCGCGTCGTAGTTGCTTGCTCAAGTGCTGATGTGTGTCGTCATATGCCACAGTTGCTGATGTGTTGCCGCATGATGCTGATGGAGATGATTCTAGTTTTACTTATCATCACTTTAATTTCTGTTTAACAACAAAAATTGAAATAAGCAGAGGCATCGGTGGGTGATAGAAAATATTTGGTTTCCGAACGCCCACTTGTGTCCCGTAAGACCCCGAGTACTTGATACCTGTTCCTTGATTTATCGCGCTGTCCACATCCGGGAGGTATATGGGACCCCCCTGAGCCAGAGCTTGATTCAGTCTTATTTCTTGGGGCCACAAACTAGTTTGAGGTTTTATTTACTATCCTGTACTTATGCCATGCTTTACTGCTTTATTTACGATTGTGCGAGGTACTGCACACTGTACTGTTTAGGTAAGCGGAATGTTTTTGCGGTATCGACAAGCCCCGTTTGGGGTTCCCAGTCGTTTACAGCCATTGTCGCAGACCTTGAGTCCGTCTCGGAGCTAGCTTACTTCGTTGCGGGATCTACTCAATGGGGTGGCCCCCTGAAATAATTCTGGATCCTGTGATTGTTCAGTCGTGAAAGCCTCGTTGGGTTTTGATTTGGTTTTTCCGAGGTTGATCGAGCGTGTGTTGCTATTGGTGCACCCCGGCCGGGTAAAACTTTCTGAAAGCCGTGTCCGCGGATATGGACGACTTGGAGCACAGTATCTCGATCATAGACAAGCATAACTAAAGTTTATTGCTATAAATTTGACTTTATAATGACTAGTAATCAGCTTCACTATAATGGAATGGCTAATAATACTGCCCACAATTGCTTGTTTGGAGTGTCGCTTGCGACCATTGTACCTGACTAGTAAGTATTGCAACTACAACGGAATGGCTGAATAAAAGTACCAACAACTGCTGGGTTCTGGGTTTATCTCATGCTACCTGTATCTGATTAGTAATTGTGGCAACTATAACGGAATGGTTAATTCAAAGTGCCTACTGCTTACGTTGGATCCGGATAGGTCATTCTTACCCCTCTCTGACAACCGCCAGTTGTATCGAGTCTCTATAGGTTGTTTAGTGCATGCTGCCGCTGCCGCTCAGTCCACCATACCTATGTAGGCGAGGACCGCCGAATTCTAGCCTCGCCGTGTACTGGCCTCAGTACTGACGCTCCTTCTTTTTCCTTTGCCCTTTGTCGGTACCCCTTTTGTTTAAGCAGGTTCTGAGATCGACGTCGTTAGCAGGGTTACCCTTCCGGCTTGGCCTGGGCAGGGTTATGGACGCCATTGATTATTCTTCAGGGCTCTTAGCCCCATTTGCATCTTGTCCGTAGCCGGACACTGTGTCATTTTCAAGGTGATTTGGATCTTTGTATATTATATTTGTATTCTTGACTCTTTGAGTCGTTGCTATATATATCTGTTCTGTGGGTCCCATCGAGGACTGTTGTGTAATGTTATTACTTCGTTTTCCACCCGCACGAAAGTGCCTGGTGGGCACCTTTGAATCGTTTCTATGCGGGTTTGGCGAATTTTGCTCAAACTTGCATAGGTCCGATTCTGAGGGTGTTACAAAGGCCCGGAGAGTATACACAATTTTCGGTAACCGATCTGCTTTATTTCATAGCGGGTGGAGGGTACATGTATGGAATTCTAGGAGTAGAACTTCCGTAGGAGGTTTATATTCCATGGCCGCTTGGCGTCGAGTTTTCTGTCTCCTCGGACATCGGTGAGGTAGTAGGCGTCGTTGCCTAGGACTGTCCCGATGGCGAATGGTCCCTCCCAAGGGGGGGAGAGCTTGTGCATGCCCTTCTTGTCCTGGATTAGGCGCAGTACCAGGTCGCCTTCCTGGAAAGTGTGAGTCCTTACTCGCCAGCTATGGTAGCGGCGGAGCCCTTGCTGGTAGATGGCAGTGCGGGAGCGAGCTAGGTAATGTGCCTCGTCAAGCTAGTCGACTCCGTCTTGGCGTGCGAGTTTGTTTGCAGCCTCCGTGTAGTTGACTACCCTTGGTGAGTCGTGCTCGAGGTCAGTGGGCATGACTGCCTCGGCATCGTACACCATGAAGAAGGGGGTGAATCCTGTTGACCTATTGACGGAGGTGCGGATGCCCCAAATGACGGAGGGTATCTCCTCAACCCAGCACCCGGTGGTGTGCTCCAGTGGGAGTTGGAGCCGTGGCTTCAGGCTGTGGAGGATGCTCTGATTGGCGCGTTTCGCCTGGCCATTGGACTTCGGGTGCGCGAATGAGGCGAGGTTGAGTCGAATGTGGTGTTCCTCGCAGAACTCGACCATGGCTTCTTTGGCGAAGTTGGTGCCATTGTCCGTGATGATGTTGTTGGGGAAGCCGTAGCGGTAGATGAGCTCGCGGAGGAACTTGGTGGCAGTCTTCCCGTCGCACTTGCAGACTGGCTTGGCCTCCACCCATTTTGTGAATTTGTCGACTGCGACTAGGAGGTGGGTAAAGCCGGAGGGGGCCTTCTTGAAGGGGCCTACCATGTCCATGCCCCATACGGCGAATGGCCAGGTGATGGGGATTGTCTTGAGTGCCGAGCTCGGCACGTGGGTCTGGTTGGCGTATTTTTGGCAGTCGGCGCATCGCTGGACGATGTCGACAGCGTCTGCGTGTGCGGTGAGCCAGTAGAAGCCGTGTCGCATAGCCTTTGCGACCAGAGAGCGTGCTCTAGCGTGGTGGCCATAGTCGCCGGAGTGAATGTCTTGGAGGATTTTGCGTCCTTCAGCGGGTTGAATGCAGCGTTGGAACACGCCGGTCACGTTGCGCTTGTGGAGCTCGCCGTTGATGATGACGAAGGATTTGCAGCGGCGTGCTATCATCCGGTCTTTTGTTTCGTCCGCGGGGAGGGTGCCTCCCTCCAGGTAGGCGACGTATGGCGCGGTCCAGTCATTTGGCTCGGCGATTAGTGCGACCAGGGATGCTTCTGGTTGCACTGGGATTCCGATGTCGATCTCCCTTGGGGGAGAGACGGAAGGCTTGGTGACGGTGTTGGTGCGAGGCGAGCCGAGCCGATGCAGGAGAGTGCGTCGGCCTCCTCGTTCTTCCGCCTGTCGATCCACACGACGGAGTAGCCTGCGAAGTGTCCACCCAGCTGGTCCACTGCTTGGCGGTATGCCGCCATGGTTGGGGAGACGACGTCGCAGGTGCCGGCGACTTGCCCGGCGACGAGGTCGGAGTCTCCGTAGCAGCGCAGGCGATTGACGTTCATCTCCTTGGAAGCTAGCATGCCGTGGAGTAGCGCCTCGTACTCGGCCATGTTGTTGGTGCAGGGGGTGAAGTCGAAGTAGAGGACGTAGTGGAGCTTGTCGCCCTTCGAGATGTTAACACGATCCCTGCCCCAGCGCCGTCCACGTTCTTGGAGCCGTCGAAGTGTAGGTTCCAATAGTGGAGTTAGGCAGCTTCTCTGGCTGCTGGGCCTCCTCCCAATCGGCGATGAAGTCTGCGAGAGCCTGCGACTTAATCGCCTTGCGCGGCTCGTACTTGATGTTGTGGACGCCGATCTCGACGGCCCACTTGGCGACTCGCCTAGTCGCCTCACAGTTGCGGATGATGTCCTGCAACGGTGCTGAGGAGACGACCGTTATCGGGTGCTCCTGGAAGTAGTGCGACAGTCGCCGCTGTGCTCTGAAGACCGCGTATACCAATTTCTGGTATTGCGGGTAGCGCTGGGGCGACTCGGTGAGGACCTCGCTGATGTAGTACACTCGTCGTTGCACCAGGCGCTCCTTTCCTTCCTCTGGCCGTTCGACGACCATGACGGCGCTGACGACGCGTTCGGAAGCCGCGACATAGACCAGCATGGTTTCCTTGTCAACGGGGGCGGTGAGTAGTGGTGCTGCGAGTATCACCTCCTTGAGGGCGTGGAGCGCGTCGTCTGCCTCCTTGTCCCACTGGAAGGTGGGGTTCTTGCGCATTAGGCAGTAAAGGGGCATCGCCTTTTCGACTAGCCTGGGGATGAAGCGACTGAGAGTCGCGACTCGCCCGGCCAGCTTCTGGACGTCGTGCAGGCACTCGGGTCTGCCGAGTCGGGAGATTGTGTTGATCTTGGCAGGGTTTCCCTCGATCCCGCGCTTGGAGACGACGTATCCCAGTAGTTGTCCAGTTGGTACACCGAAGGTGCACTTTCCTGGGTTTAGTTTTATCTTGTACTTCCGTAGGATGGTGAATGTTTTCGCCAGGTCGGCGAGTAGATCGCCCTGGTGAGCGGATTTCACCACCACGTCGTCGATGTAGACGTGGATATTGCGGCCAATCTGGCTCACAAGGCACTCCTGCATGCACCTCTAGTAGGTCGCCCCAGCGTTTTTGAGGTCAAAGGTCATGGCAGTGTAGTAGAAGGCTCCGAATGGCATGATGAACGCCGTCTTCTCTTCATCCTCGATGGCCATTTTGATCTGGTTGTACCCAGAGTAGGCGTCGAGGAAGCATAGCGCCTCCGAGCCCGCGGTGGAATCGATGATTTGGTCGATCCGCGGGAGGACGAATTGCTCCTTCGGGCAGGCGCTGTTTAAGTTTGTGTAATCGATACACATCCTCCAGGTCCCATTTTTATTCTTGACCAGGACTGTGTTTGCCAGCCACTTGGAGAATTTAATAGGCCGGATGAATCCTGCAGCGAGTAGACGCTGCACCTCTTCAGCGATGGCTCGGCGGCGTTCTTCATTGAAGGGCCGCAGCGACTGCTTGACAGGTTGCACTTTGGGGTCGGCGTTGAGTTTGTGCTCAGCGAGTTCCCTCGGGACACCAGGCATGTCGGATGGCTTCCATGCGAAGATGTCCCTGTTCTCACAGAGGAACTCGATGAGCGCGTCTTCCTATGCTGGGCTCATGCCCGTCCCGATCGTCACCGTCTAGCTGGAGTCGCCTGGGACCAGCTCAACAGTGCGGGTATGTGTGGTTTCCTCGAAGGCGTTGGAGTTGCCGCCCTCTGAGTTGGGCCTTTTGAGTATGGTGGGGTCATCGTTGTTGACCCCGCTCGTGTACTCGGCGTGGTTGGCCTCTGCCGCGATGATGGTGTCAGCGAGTTCGGCCCCTTTGGCCTCGCACTCTGCGGCCATGTCGGGGTCGCCATGGATGGTGATGACGCCACACGGCCAGGGTAGCTTCATCGCGTTTTACGCGTAGTGGGGCGCTGCCATGAACTTGGCAAACGCCTGGCGCCCCAGGATGCAGTGGTAGGGGCTGTCGAAGGGCACCAGCTCGAAGACGATCCGCCCGGTGTGGAAGTTTGCTGGTGTGCCAAAGGTGACTGGCAGCGTCACCTTGCCGATCGGATACGCCTTCCGACCGGGGACGATGCCATGGAAAGTGGTGTAGGTCGTCTCGATCATCGACTGCGGGAGCCACAGTCGCCTGAAGGTGTCCAGGTATAGGATGTTGATGGAGCTGCCGCCGTCCATCGGTGTTTTGGGGATCCAGTAGTCCCCCACCTTTGGCTTGACAACTAGGGCGACTCGGCCCGGATACTCGATCCGTGGCGAGTGGTCCTCGCGGATCCAAGTGATTGGTTGCTCGGACCAGTTGAGGAACTGAGGGATGTCTATCTGGGACACTGCGTTGACGGCGACGGCGCGGGCAATGACCTTCTTCTCACGCTTCGTTTTGAAGCCGGTGAAGGTGTGGAGTGAGTCGGCGATGCTCCCGAACTTTCCGCCGTTCGGCGGGTTGTTGTCGGGGTCTTCCCGCGTGCGCCGTGCCTTCTCGATCTCCTTGAGAGAGTGGCATTCGGTGGTCGTGTGCGTGGTGGGCTTTCCTTCCCAGCTATGAAACACACAGGGTCGGTTGAGAAGGGCCGTGGGATCGAACCTCGGCTTTGCCTTGTAGTTGCCGCTGTCGCGGCGCTGTCCTCCGTCGCGGCGGAAGCTCTTGGGCTCGCACTGTGCGTACCCGGCGTTGGCGACAAAGTCGACTCGCGCGTCACCGTGGCGTTTGCCGGTGAGGCGAGTGCTGCTGTATCGTAGCTCAGGCCACCTCCCGTTGTCGTGGCCGCTCGTGCGGCGATGTCCTCCCGACTCGTCGTCGGTTTCATGGTTTGGGTCCTCTTCCGCATACCTTTTTGCGATCTCCAGGAGGTCCGGTATGTTGTCAAGTGTGCGGTACGCTCGTTTGAGCTTGGCGACCAGGGGCTCGTAGAGGCACGAGGTCTTGAAGCAGTGGATCGCGGTGTCCGGGTGGATGCCGACTGCGTTGTACCACTGATCTTGCCACCATTGGACCCAGCTGCGGGTCAACTCGCGGGGTCCCTGGACGCACCGTTCCAGGTCCTCGATGGTGGTGGCGTGTGGCATCCCGCAAAACCACTACTAGAAAATCGCGTTGATTTTGTGCATCGCATCATCATAATCGCATGTCTTGTCTCGGTGCATCAGCATAACATCAGCATGCATCTATTTGTTTGAAACCATTTTGCTAAAAACCCTAATTTTGTTTTCTATATTAAACGCCCCGTCTTTAATTCAAAACCAAAACCCGGGCTTGTCCGGATTATTTTATTTCGTCTAGCATCGGTTTGCAAAAGCCTTGTTTAAGATAAAGAAAATATTTTAATTATTTTAGTGGGGCGGTCGAACGGGCCGATTCAACCCGAACGACCACCCCAGTTTAAAACGGTCCACCCTGCCAGCCCTACCTAAATCCTAAAGCTACCCAATCTAAACCTACCCAACCCCAGCCACATCACTCCCTCCAATCAAGTCCCGCCACATCAGCGTAACCCTCTCCCTCACCAACCAGAAACCGCCACGTGGCCTCCTCTCTCTCTCACCTCACTCCTCACACCCAACACACCTGCCCCGCCCGCACTGATCCCACCCCTCCCATCGGGATTCCCCCGTGACCCCACCTCCGTCCTTTTCCCGCCCAGGCCGGCACCCTGCCTCTCGGCCAACCGACGCCCGCGCCTGGGACCCACCCCACCTGCCCTGTTCCCCCCCCCCCCCCCGCGGCCCACCTCCCCTTTCTCTCACCTCCCTGCCGCTCCCTCTCTCTCCCCGCAGCCCTCTCCCTCAACCTCCCACCGAGGCGCGCCCCACCTCTCCTCTGCTAGCTCCTCCCTCGACCAGCCCCGCCGGCGCTGCCCCTCTCCCTCCGACCGTCGCCGCCGGCCCCAGGCCGCACCCTCCCCTCCGCAGCAACCTCGCCTCCGCCCTATCTTCCTCCCCGTCCCCGGCGTCTGCGCCCGGCCCGAGCTCTCCCCGGCCGCCGCCCGAGCTCGCTGGAGCCGCGCCCTCCACCCCGCCTTCGCGCCGGCGCCTCGGCCGCCTCCGTCTGCGACCCCAAGCGCCGCCCCGCCGCCGCTCCTCCCTCTGCCGGTGCGGTCCCGCCCTCCGCCGCCGCGCAGCCTCGCGGCTCCGGCCTCCTCGCCTCCCGGCCCGGCAGCGCCGCCCCGCCGCCGCTCCTCCCTCTGCCGGCGCGGTCCCGCCCTCCGCCGCCGCGCAGCCTCGCGGCTCCGGCCTCCTCGCCTCCCGGCCCGGCAGCGCCGCCCCGCCCGAGCCGCGGCCGCCTCTGCAAGCTCCTCGTCCGCGTCCTCCTCCCAGGCCTCGTCTGCAGCCGTCGTGCGTCGCCCTGGCGCCTCTGTCCGCCGGAGCCCTGCCCGCTTCTCCAGCGACACCCCCGCGCGTGCCGCTGTCGCTGCGGTCTGGCGCCGCCACGGACCCTACGCGACCCGGGCCTCCGTACGTCACCGAGCCCGCCAGCGCGTCTTCCCGGGTCGTGGGCGTGTTCTTGGTTCGCTCGCAGGAAAACCCCTCCACCTCTTGGAGCCGGCCGATGTCACCAGACCTCACGCGCATGCATGGTCCGGATGTTCCAGTTGTTTGTGCCGTCGAGACCAAGGCGCCCACGGGATCTACGGTGCCGTTCAAGATACCAAGGCCGACACGAAACGACAAGACCCCGCTGTTTTGATGCCGCGCCTTGGACACCAAGATCTTCTCGGGACATTGAGTTCGCCATCACGGAGGACAAGCGCGCCTTCATGGAACCGAAGACACGGAAACCGCAAGACATCCTTCCCGACCCGACAAGTTCGTCCGCTCGGATCCGAGGACACCGAGACGCTGGACTCTCAAGTTCTCCACGCGGACGCGAACCCAAGACCCCGATGCCCCCGATCCGAAGACCGAACCGAAGCGCCAAGGCCTTCGCGTGGAGTCGGCAAGATCATCCGGAAACGCCAAGATCGACTGCGCGGCCCCGACAAGTTCGACACCGTACAGGGCGAGACCGATGCGCCCCGACGCCACGCCAAGTTCGTCTACCCGAACGCCAAGATCTACCCCGATCCGAAGACCCTAACCCCGGAGTCCGAGAACGTTTCCGTCGAACCCTGGACCCTGAGACCGAACCCCGAACCCCGGAACCCCAAGACCGTCGAGATCCTAAATGTGTGACCCCTTCTCGCCAACCCTATTTTATAAATGAAATATAACCTTGTCGCATATTAAAATGTCATTCATCTTGCATGCATAATCATGTGGTTTGGGGGCCTTATGCCGATTCACCTAATAATTAAATATGGGGCCCATAGGCGGGCAAATCTAGTCTCATATTGGCCTCAGTTAAACTTGTGTAGCGCACCGGTGAGATATTCTGGCTTGTTAAACAACATTTAAAATGCGGGGTATCTAAATTACTTGAACCATCTAATTAATTGTCGGGACCCTGGTTCCGCCTAATCTGATCTAATTGCATCGCACCTTGCCATGCCATGCATCATACATGCATCATGCCGATCTTTTGCCGTTGTATTAAATATTGCATCCGGTGTTTATTCTAGTGTTTTGCTTCTTCGCGGATAAGGCCGTTGAGTTGATGTGAGCTTCGCCCCGATCTTCGATCGAACCCTTCGACAATGTTTTCAGGCGAGCATCTCCCTCTTTCTACCTATCTTACTTTTATAGTCTTTATTCCCTCCTGTTGATCTATTGCTATCTGTGTTGCGATGCTCTAGTTTTCGTACCCGTGATATCCCTTGCAGCCGTATATTGCCTTGGACACACCCTATTCCCTGTTGTTTGGTAGATAGTTGGACTTGCGCGTCGTAGTCGCTTGCTCAAGTGCTGTTGCGTGTGTCATATGCCACAGTTGCTGATGTATTGTCGCATGTTGATGATGGAGATGATTCTAGTTTTACTTATCATCACCTTAATTTCTGTTTAACAACTAAAATTGAAATAAGCAGAGGCATCGGTGGGTGATAGATAATATTTGGTTTCCGAACGCCCACTTGTGTCCCGTAAGACCCCGAGTACTTGATACCTGTTCCTTGATTTATCGCGCTATCCACATCCGGGAGGTATATGGGACCCCCCTGAGCCAGAGCTTGATTCCGTCTTATTTCTTGGGGCCACAAACTAGTTTGAGGTTTTATTTACGATCCTGTACTTATGCCATGCTACTTTCTGTATTTAAATTGTGCGACAGATAGCACACTGTACTGTTTAGGAAGGCGGAGTGATTACGCGGTATCGACACCCCGAGTTTTCGGGTTCCCAGTCGCTTACAGCCATTGGCGCTAACCTTGAGTCCGTCTCGAAGCTAGCTTACTTCGTTGCGGGATCTACTCAAAGGGGTGGCCCCCTGAAATATTTCTGAATCCTGTGATTGTTCAGTCGTGAAAGCCTCGTTGGGTTTTGTTTTGGTTTTTCCGAGGTCGATCGAGCGTGTGTTGCTATTGGTGCACCCCGGCCGGGTAAAACTTTCTGAAAGCCGTGTCCGCGGATATGGACGACTTGGAGCACAGTATCTCGATCATAGACAAGCATAACTAAAGTTTATTGTTATAAATTTGACTTTATAATGACTAGTAATCAGCTTCACTCTAATGGAATGGCTAATTAATACTGCCCACAATTGCTTGTTTGGTGTGTCGCTTGCGACAATGGCATCTGACTAGTAAGTATTGCAACTACAACGGAATGGCTTAATAAAAGTACCAACAACTGCTGGGTTTTGGGATTATCTCATGCTATCTGTATCTGTTTAGTAATTGTTGCAACTATAACGGAATGGTTAACTAAAAGTGCCCACTGCTTATTCTATCAGGACGATTAACTAAACCTGACTAGTAATTGCTACAACGATAACCGAATAAGTAAAACTGCCAACTGCGTGGGTTCCTCGGTTGACTTCCTCGTTTGGTCTCGAGGGGGAGACACCAGGATGGGTTTGTTTGGTGATAGCTGCAGGTTGGATCCGGTTAGGTCATTCTTATCCCTCTCTGATATCCGCCAGTTGTATCGAGTCTCTATAGGTTGTTTAGTGCATGCTGCCGCTGCCGCTTCAGTCCACCATACCTATGTAGGCGAGGACCGCCGAATTCTAGCCTCGCCGTGTACTGGCCTCAGTACTGACGCTCCTTCTTTTTCCCTTGCCCTTTGTCGGCACCCCTTTTGTTTAAGCAGGTTTCGAGATCGACGTCGTTAGCAGGGTTACCCTTCCGGCTTGGCCTGGGCAGGGTTATGGACGCCATTGGTTATTCTTCAGGGCTCTTAGCCCCATTTGCATCTTGTCCGTAGCTGGACGCTCTATCGTTTTCAAGGTGATTTGGATCTTTGTATATTGTATCTGTATTCTTGACTCGTTGAGTCGCTGTTATATATATCTATTCTGTGGGTCCCATCGAGGACTGTTGTGTAATGTTATTACTTCGTTTTCCACCCGCACGAAAGTGCCTGGTGGGCACCTTTGAATCGTTTCTATGCGGGTTTGGCGAATTTTGCTCAAACTTGCATAGGTCCGATTCTGAGGGTGTTACAGAGTGGTATCAGAGCTCAGCAGTTGCGATACCCCACAAGTCCAGCCTGTAGGATAACCTAGCTAACGGCCGAAGTAGAGTGTCAAAACTATTTTGCAAAATCGGTTGGATAGTTCTGGTTAGGTCTGCTTTTATTCCTTACCCCTCTGCTGTTCTCCTCTTATCTTGACGTGTTTTGAATCCGCTCTCTTCTCTTTCTTTGAGTCCAGGAATTCTCGTGGTTGGGTTTCCGTCGTACCTTTAGGGTTTCGCTTCCTCCTTTGGTAACGGTGTTCTACCATCTGGTGTTCAAGCTGCCTGATGAATCCGTCTACGGTGGTACCATTCCTTGTTTCCTTGTTTGTGCCTTCCGGTGTTTTTCGACGCGACGACATCCTCTATGCCAGATCCGATGCAGAGTCTGCATCACTCCTTTGTTCCGAACCTCGCTTGTCGAGATCTTCAGTCTGATTCCGAGAATGGTTGCACTCTTTTCTACTGATTGTGCGGAGTAATAGTTTGGGTGCGTGATGGATTGGCCCCCATGCCGACTACCCCTTCTATTCGCTTTTGTACATTGAAGTGGATGAGAATGCATCGGTTCCCTCTTTCTACCAGAGTTAGAGGTGGCTTTATTTGCTGATACCTCTGCCTTCGACCTTTTGTTACCGGAGTGTTCGCCCGACGATCACGGGACAACGACCTCTTGTTAGTGGTGTCGTGAGGATCTACACGAAGCGAGAAGACGGAGAACGCCGACCTTCCTTCCGGTACCATGAGGCGGATCTCGAGGGCGAGATCCATTGTTAGTGGTGTCGAATTGTGGCATCCCGCAAAACCACTACTAGAAAATCGCGTTGATTTTGTGCATCGCATCATCATAATCGCATGTCTTGTCTCGGTGCATCAGCATAACATCAGCATGCATCTATTTGTTTGAAACCATTTTGCTAAAAACCCTAATTTTGTTTTCTATATTAAACGCCCCGTCTTTAATTCAAAACCAAAACCCGGGCTTGTCCGGATTATTTTATTTCGTCTAGCATCGGTTTGCAAAAGCCTTGTTTAAGATAAAGAAAATATTTTAATTATTTTAGTGGGGCGGTCGAACGGGCCGATTCAACCCGAAGGACCACCCCAGTTTAAAACGGTCCATCCTGCCAGCCCTACCTAAATCCTAAAGCTACCCAATCTAAACCTACCCAACCCCAGCCACATAACTCCCTCCAATCAAGTCCCGCCACATCAGCGTACCCCTCTCCCTCACCAACCAGAAACCGCCACGTGGCCTCCTCTCTCTCTCACCTCACTCCTCACACCCAACACACCTGCCCCGCCCACACTGATCCCACCCCTCCCATCGGGATTCCCCCGTGACCCCACCTCCGTCCTTTTCCCGCCCAGGCCGGCACCCTGCCTCTCGGCCAACCGACGCCCGCGCCTGGGACCCACCCCACCTGCCCTGTCCCCCCCCCCCCCCCCCCCCCGCGGCCCACCTCCCCTTTCTCTCACCTCCCTGCCGCTCCCTCTCTCTCCCCGCAGCCCTCTCCCTCAACCTCCCACCGACGCGCGCCCCACCTCTCCTCTGCTAGCTCCTCCCTCGACCAGCCCCGCCGGCGCTGCGCCTCTCCCTCCGACCGTCGCCGCCGGCCCCAGGCCGCACCCTCCCCTCCGTAGCAACCTCGCCTCCGCCCTATCTTCCTCCCCGTCCCCGGCGTCTGCGCCCGGCCCGAGCTCTCCCCGGCCGCCGCCCGAGCTCGCCGGAGCCGCGCCCTCCACCCCGCCTTCGCGTCGGCGCCTCGGCCGCCTCCGTCTGCGACCCCAAGCGCCGCCCCGCCGCCGCTCCTCCCTCTGCCGGCGCGGTCCCGCCCTCCACCGCCGCGCAGCCTCGCGGCTCCGGCCTCCTCGCCTCCCGGCCCGGCAGCGCCGCCCCGCCGCCGCTCCTCCCTCTGCCGGCGCGGTCCCGCCCTCCGCCGCCGCGCAGCCTCGCGGCTCCGGCCTCCTCGCCTCCCGGCCCGGCAGCGCCGCCCCGCCCGAGCCGCGGCCGCCTCTGCAAGCTCCTCGTCCGCGTCCTCCTCCCAGGCCTCGTCTGCAGCCGTCGTGCGTCGCCCTGGCGCCTCTGTCCGCCGGAGCCCTGCCCGCTTCTCCAGCGACACCCCCGCGCGTGCCGCTGTCGCTGCGGTCTGGCGCCGCCACGGACCCTGCGCGACCCGGGCCTCCGTACGTCACCGAGCCCGCCAGCGCGTCTGCCCGGGTCGTGGGCGTGTTCTTGGTTCGCTCGCAGGAAAACCCCTCCACCTCTTGGAGCCGGCCGATGTCACCAGACCTCACGCGCATGCATGGTCCGGATGTTCCAGTTGTTTGTGCCGTCGAGACCAAGGCGCCCACAGGATCTACGGTGCCGTTCAAGATACCAAGGCCGACACGAAACGACAAGACCCCGCTGTTTTGATGCCGCGCCTTGGACACCAAGATCTTCTCGGGACATCGAGTTCGCCATCACGGAGGACAAGCGCGCCTTCATGGAACCGAAGACACGGAAACCGCAAGACCTCCTTCCCGACCCGACAAGTTCGTCCGCTCGGATCCGAGGACACCGAGACGCTGGACCCTCAAGTTCTCCACGCGGACGCGAACCCAAGACCCCGATGCCCCCGATCCGAAGACCGAATCGAAGCGCCAAGGCCTTCGCATGGAGTCGGCAAGATCATCCGGAAACGCCAAGATCGACTGCGCGGCCCCGACAAGTTCGACACCGTACAGGGCGAGACCGATGCGCCCCGACGCCACGCCAAGTTCGTCTACCCGAACGCCAAGATCTACCCCGATCCGAAGACCCTAACCCCGGAGTCCGAGAACGTTTCCGTCGAACCCTGGACCCTGAGAGCGAACCCCGAACCCCGGAACCCCAAGACCGTCGAGATCCTAAATGTGTGACCCCTTCTCGCCAACCCTATTTTATAAATGAAATATAACCTTGTCGCATATTAAAATGTCATTCATCTTGCATGCATAATCATGTGATTTGGGGGCCTTATGCCGATTCACCTAATAATTAAATATGGGGCCCATAGGCGGGCAAATCTAGTCTCATATTGGCCTCAGTTAAACTTGTGTAGCGCACCGGTGATATATTCTGGCTTGTTAAACAACATTTAAAATGCGGGGTATCTAAATTACTTGAACCATCTAATTAATTGTCGGGACCCTGGTTCCGCCTAATCTGATCTAATTGCATCGCACCTTGCCATGCCATGCATCATACATGCATCATGCCGATCTTTTGCCGTTGTATTAAATATTGCATCCGGTGTTTCTTCTAGTGTTTTGCTTCTTCGCGGATAAGGCCGTTGAGTTGATGTGAGCTTCGCCCCGATCTTCGATCGAACCCTTCGACAATGTTTTCAGGCGAGCATCTCCCTCTTTCTACCTATCTTACTTTTATAGTCTTTATTCCCTCCTGTTGATCTATTGCTATCTGTGTTGCGATGCTCTAGTTTTCGTACCCGTGATATCCCTTGCAGCCGTATATTGCCTTGGACACACCCTATTCCCTGTTGTTTGGTAGATAGTTGGACTTGCGCGTCGTAGTCGCTTGCTCAAGTGCTGTTGCGTGTGTCATATGCCACAGTTGCTGATGTATTGCCGCATGTTGATGATGGAGATGATTCTAGTTTTACTTATCATCACCTTAATTTCTGTTTAACAACTAAAATTGAAATAAGCAGAGGCATCGGTGGGTGATAGATAATATTTGGTTTCCGAACGCCCACTTGTGTCCCGTAAGACCCCGAGTACTTGATACCTGTTCCTTGATTTATCGCGCTATCCACATCCGGGAGGTATATGGGACCCCCCTGAGCCAGAGCTTGATTCCGTCTTATTTCTTGGGGCCACAAACTAGTTTGAGGTTTTATTTACGATCCTGTACTTATGCCATGCTACTTTCTGTATTTAAATTGTGCGACAGATAGCACACTGTACTGTTTAGGAAGGCGGAGTGATTACGCGGTATCGACACCCCGAGTTTTCGGGTTCCCAGTCGCTTACAGCCATTGGCGCTAACCTTGAGTCCGTCTCGAAGCTAGCTTACTTCGTTGCGGGATCTACTCAAAGGGGTGGCCCCCTGAAATATTTCTGAATCCTGTGATTGTTCAGTCGTGAAAGCCTCGTTGGGTTTTGTTTTGGTTTTTCCGAGGTCGATCGAGCGTGTGTTGCTATTGGTGCACCCCGGCCGGGTAAAACTTTCTGAAAGCCGTGTCCGCGGATATGGACGACTTGGAGCACAGTATCTCGATCATAGACAAGCATAACTAAAGTTTATTGTTATAAATTTGACTTTATAATGACTAGTAATCAGCTTCACTCTAATGGAATGGCTAATTAATACTGCCCACAATTGCTTGTTTGGTGTGTCGCTTGCGACAATGGCATCTGACTAGTAAGTATTGCAACTACAACGGAATGGCTTAATAAAAGTACCAACAACTGCTGGGTTTTGGGATTATCTCATGCTATCTGTATCTGTTTAGTAATTGTTGCAACTATAACGGAATGGTTAACTAAAATTGCCCACTGCTTATTCTATCAGGACGATTAACTAAACCTGACTAGTAATTGCTACAACGATAACCGAATAAGTAAAACTGCCAACTGTGTGGGTTCCTCGGTTGACTTCCTCGTTTGGTCTCGAGGGGGAGACACCAGGATGGGTTTGTTTGGTGATAGCTGCAGGTTGGATCCGGTTAGGTCATTCTTATCCCTCTCTGATATCCGCCAGTTGTATCGAGTCTCTATAGGTTGTTTAGTGCATGCTGCCGCTGCCGCTTCAGTCCACCATACCTATGTAGGCGAGGACCGCCGAATTCTAGCCTCGCCGTGTACTGGCCTCAGTACTGACGCTCCTTCTTTTTCCCTTGCCCTTTGTCGGCACCCCTTTTGTTTAAGCAGGTTTCGAGATCGACGTCGTTAGCAGGGTTACCCTTCCGGCTTGGCCTGGGCAGGGTTATGGACGCCATTGGTTATTCTTCAGGGCTCTTAGCCCCATTTGCATCTTGTCCGTAGCTGGACGCTCTATCGTTTTCAAGGTGATTTGGATCTTTGTATATTGTATCTGTATTCTTGACTCGTTGAGTCGCTGTTATATATATCTGTTCTGTGGGTCCCATCGAGGACTGTTGTGTAATGTTATTACTTCGTTTTCCACCCGCACGAAAGTGCCTGGTGGGCACCTTTGAATCGTTTCTATGCGGGTTTGGCGAATTTTGCTCAAACTTGCATAGGTCCGATTCTGAGGGTGTTACATGGCGCGGGTGTATGAACCCTCGAAGTGCCTGACGAAGGCATCGCGCATCTCCTCCCAGGAGTCTATGCTATCCGCGGGGAGGGTGTTAATCCACTGCCTGCACGCCCCCTCCATCATTAGGGGGAGGTAGCGGGCGACTAGTAGATCGGTGTGTCCGGCGATCCCCATCGCCATGAGGTGGGTATCTAGCCACACGGAGGGATCGTACGAGGGGTCGTACTTCTCTATTTCCTTCGGCGCTTTGAAGTTCGTCAGGTATCTTTCGCCTCGGATCATCGGTCTGAAGCACTGGGGCCCGATTCGGCTCAGTGATCCCCTTGGTTCACCGTCGCGGTGGTTGGTGAGGGTGTGCCGCAGGTCGTCAGGCTGGCGTGCGCGCCATCTCTGGTTGTTGATGATGTGGGTGCGGGCGTCGATGGGTTGTCCGTTGGCGGCGACGAAGTTGTTCGCCGGCCGAGGGTCGTTGGTGGAGAGTGCCGCGTTCACGGGTCGGTGTTGGAGCTATAGGGGTTCGGGTGGCGGGCAGTTGAGAGTGTTCGCCACCATGGGGCGGCCGCTCCAGGCCGCTCTGCTTCCTGATGAACGCGAGTACATTTGACCCTGTGAGTCGGTACCTGTGTTTTGTTGCTCGACCGCTTTGGCGAGCAGGGCCCTGGCGTACTGGATCTGCAGGGTGCCTTCCCCGGTGGCTGCAATGTTGTCGACTACTGCTCGGCCCGCGACGAGGTTGTCCATTAGGGTGGAGAACAGCGGGAGGCCGTTCGCGTATCGCACTCGTGAGGAGACCACGATCCTTGGCTGGTCCCTGGGGGGTGCGCGGTTGGGTGGTGGTGGAGCACCATTGGCCGTTGCCTCTGGTGGGGGCCGGGTGCTTCCTCCTAGCGGGGCGCTCTCGCAGATCGTGCACTCGGTCGCGTGGGCCGGGTCGTTCTCGTCGTCGAAATTCAGGATGCGCCCCTGGACGGTGGGGTTCAGGCGCGACCTGATTCGGAGTTGGTGGTAGCGTGACAGCTCCTGCGCTGTCACCTGCTCGAGGCGAAATTTTTCACGCTCGGCTTGTTCCTTGCGGACTGCCTCCGCCAGCTTCAGGCGGAGTTCCTCGACCTCCGTTACCGTCGTGTTTGGTGGGATCGGCGTGGAGAAGGGGTCTTCCGGTGGGTCGGTGCCAGTCGCCATGTAGGTCACGGCGTGGCGACAGGTTCCGTCGTGGAGGTCGGCGGAGTTCTCCGACCCAGAGTAGAAGTCAAAGATCCCAAGGATGGAGGGATCCTCGAAGTCTCCGACGTTGGAGACTTGGGTGATGGATCCCGCGGGTGACGCGGCGATGATGGATCCGGCGAGTGACGCCGGGGTCGCCAAATCGGTGTCGTCGTTGAGGGCCGCGTCGTCCACGGCCGTGGTGGTTTCGGCCACGTCGTTGTGGGCCGAGTCGTACTCGGAGGCGAGGCGGTGAATCGTGCGGACCTGACTCTCAGAGAGCCGGTCGCGTGGGGTGACTCGCGGATGCGAGCCGAGTCCTCCGAGACGATGATGTCGGTGAGGCCGACAAAGAGGCTGATCGTGCCGACCGGCAGGATCACGCTATGCGTGACGGGTCACGCCACCGGGACATAGTTGCTCGGCAAGATCTGGAGCATCTCGCCGATCGCGATCATGCGGCCGGTGGCAATCGACTCGTTGATGGGCAGATTGGATCTCGCCGCAGAACACTGGCCTGATCGGCCAGGCCCCACGGTGGGCGCCACTGTCGTGGGGATGACAACGGCAAATGCTGCAATCGGCAGTGAGTAGTAGAACATGGGGCAAGTGCGGCCAGCCATCTGCGGTGCGAGATGAGGGCTGAGACACAAGAGTTTACCCAGGTTTGGCCCCTCGAAAGGTAAAGACCTACTCCTGCTAGATTGTATTATGGTGAGAGTATAATGGGGCGAGCTCGACGGCTAGGCGGTGAGTCGCTTGGGTGTATGATGGAACGTATCCTCTATGTGTCCCCCAGGGAGGTTTATATAGACTCAGCTCGCTAGGGTTTACAGATCACAACCGAATTAGTTAAGGATTCGGAGATTCTATGACCTAGTCCGACTGGGCCTAGCTACGCTTCTGGGCCTTCAGCTTCCAGTCGCCTGAGTCCACGCCAAGTCTTGATCCAGTCGCCGTCCTGCAAGCCCACTCGCTGACGGCTTGGGCCAGTAGGAAACGTCCTGCTGGGTATACCCCGGTAGGCATATCCCCATCACGCGCTATTCGAGAACATGTCCAAGATGATGACATAAATATTTGCAAAGTACACACAGATTTCAATGTGGCGGATCCGTTGACTAAACCTCTCCCGAGGGCAAAACATGACCAGCACCAAACTGCCATGAGTGTTCGGTATATTACCATGTAATCTAGATTATTGACTCTACTGCAAGTGGGAGACTGTTGGCGATATGCCTAAGAGGAAATAATAAAAGTAGTTATTATTATATCTTTGTGTTTATGATAAATGCTTACATTCGTGCTATAATTGTATTAACCGGAAACTTTAATACTTGTGCGATTTGTAAGCTTGTAGGAGTCCCTAGTAAAGCCTCTTTGTAATTCTAGCTTGTTGGTTAATAGATGATCATGGTTTCCTGATCATGAACATTGAGATGTTATTGACAACAAGATCATATCATTAGGAGAATGATGTGATGGACATACTCCTATAGTTAAGCGTAGCATAAGATCAAGTCATTTCAATAGTTTGTTTTCTATAAGCTTTCGGATACATAGTAACCTAAATCCTTTGACCATGAGATCATGTTAATCACCATCACCGGATGGATGCTTTGATGACATCAAACACCACTTCATAAATGGGTGGTTATAAAGGTGGCATTGAGTGTTTGGAAAGTATGTGTTGAGGCACATGGATCAAGAGTGGGATTTGTCCATCCATATGACGGATAGATATACTCTGCGCCCTCTCGGTGGAATGTTATCCAATTATCTTGCAATCATGTGACTGGATCACAAGGTATCACATATCATAGGAACGAGTAAAGAGTACTTATCGGTAACGAGGTTGAACTAGGTATGCAGAGATACCGACAATCAAACCTCGGATAAGTAATGTATCACGAGACAAAGGGAAATTGGTATCATATGTAAATGGTTCATTCGATCATGAAGTAATCATAGAAATATATGGCAACCATATGAATTTCCAGATTCATTTATTGGTTATTGATCGGAGAAGAGTCTCGATCATGTCTGCATAATTCACGAACCGTAGGGAGACTAACTTAAGGACTCGATGTTTGTTAGTAGATATGGAAGGTGAGTAAGAAGACCGAATGTTGTTCGGAATCTCGGATTGGATCCAGGACATCACGAGGAGATCCGAAATGGTCCGTAGAATAAGATTTATATAACGAAAGTCCAATTCCGGAGTTCGGGAATGGTTTCGGTGTTTTCACCAGAATGTTCTAGAAGGGTCTAGAAGGACCACCGATCCGGAGTGGGAAGGGTAAATGGATGTGCCATGACAAAGTGGAATGATTGCATCATTTACTAGGTCACTTGGTTGGGCAATGGAAGAGAGAAATCAAACTCTAGTTTGAAAAGTCAAACGCCAATTTGAAAAGTCAAATCCCAATATTGGTTGCCTAGTGGAGGGAGGGAAGGAATCCAACCTAAGGGAGGACTCCTCCCTCTCCTTGCCGTCATCCAAGCAAGGGGAGTTGGGGGAGGACTCCCCTGCCCTTGCCGCCTCTCGCTCTCATAAATAGAGGGGAGAGGGCGCCCCCTTGCCCCCATAACTCAAACCCTAGATTGGTTGTTGCCTCTAAAAAGTTGACAGCCGATTTAGAGCCTCTAAACCTAGCCGACGTCTAGAACCTCTACTAGCTGCCGGCCACCTCTAAACCTTGGACCTCTAAACCCTATATTGTAGAGGCCCTCTTCTACTCCACCATACCCGATCCGTCTTAGGCGAAGCCCTGTGGGATTTCCCCTCTACTTCCGACACCACGCCGTCGTGCTGCCGGAATCACGAGGAGAGATCTACAACCTCCGTTGCCTGCTGGAACAAGGGAGAGGAAGGTCTTTATAGAGTACCGAATGTGTGATCGACTGCTGGAGCGCTGCCGGAACGCGACGCTAGAAGGATCGTCTACGTGATCTTGAGATCGGCAAGTGAACGACTACATCACCCACGAGAATCCGATCTCATTAACCGCTTTGTAATCTTCAAGGGTTAGTACTCTATCCATTCACTGCTACAATCTAGTAGATAGATCTTCGTTTGTGTGTGTTCATGCGGTAGAAATTTTTTCTTTTCCATTCTAAGAACCCCTACAATTTGCACTCAACAATTGACAATGAACCGTATTTCATACATGGTCCTCTTGTAGCCGTTGATCATGAGGTGCCGGCATCATGCGTTGTCTACATCACTGTGTCAGAAGATATGAGACTCACATATGCATCAACAATTGCAGCAAGATCTGGTGGAGAACCTGTGGAGACGCAAAGGCAACACCTAGTTCAATGTGTTTTAGTTTGTGTTTGAAAACTTGTTTCAGTTCATGCCAAACTATGGGCTTTGTTGTATTATTTGCAAGCTTTGGTCAAACCTTTGGCCGAATTTATGCCTAAATGAAAGTGATGAATTTAAGCTGAATTTGTACAGTTTTTTCCATCAAATTTGTCGGCTAGGTGGTTCTTCTCTGCCTCCTCGTGTTCCTGGCGTGTGGGGCATTGCAGAAGGCAGCGATGCTACGGGCGGGCGGCGGTGCTATGGGCGTCGAGTTGCTGCGGATCTGCATCGGGAGGCCGCGACGGTGGCACAGGCAGTGGTCGGCGGCGTGGCGGCTGACAGCGCTGGGCGGGCCCTGATATGGGCCTATTTGGGCTTAGTGGGCCATGGCCTCTATGGGTGCAGATTGGTTTTCTCCGTCTTGGCACAGGGGAAGCGCAGCGCTGGCCGTGGCCCTGGGCCAAGGGGCTACGCGGCAGTGGTTTTAGGTTGGCCATGAGGATGCTGCAAGAGGACTACGATGGCGGCGTGGATGCCACGGGATGTCCGTGGCGAGTCTGTGGGTGGTTTTCTCGGTGTTGAAGTGATGCGTCATGGTTGCAGGCCAGGGCGGGCGGTGCGTGGTCAGAGGGCTCATCGTGGCGGCACGGTATCTTCCGGGGCTCGCCCTGGTCCGCCAAGGAGGTGTTATGCTCGCGGTGATCTTATGTTTCTTTCGCAGTGGTGGATGTCCGGGTTCGCTCTAGTTGTTTTTTGGCAACTATCTCGCGGACAGCGGTGATGATCCGGATGGCGGATTTTTTCGTGGCGATGGGGATCCTAGGCATGGCGGTGGAAGGGATCCTTGATGATCATCGGGAGTTTGGACGAGGAGCGGAGGTGTGGTGGTCGTGCCGGTCCTTGTTCGGTGGGCGCGAGGTTTGGGACTCTTTGCTGGGCGAAAGCCTTGTCCTGGTGGCTAACCAGGACCGACAATGCTGACGGCTGTGGGCGCTGCATCCTTCTTGAAGTCATCGTCAAAGCAGGTGTTTCTTGCTCCTCCGCCCGGGCTCTCCGGGGGAAACCCTAGATCCCTCGCGGGATTGGGCGTGGGCGGCTCTCTTGTGTCTCTTTGCCTCTTAGGTCCTCTCTTTGGATGTCCACCGGACAAAGGGATATGTGGAGTGTTTTGGTGGTTTGGCGGAGGCGGGTTTGTCTTCGGCCAGGCGGGGCGCGACCCTCGGACCGGCGTGGTAGTCGGAGCAGTGGCTCCGGTCTTTCGCCTCCGTCTTGCGTTGACATATGGTGTCGACCTGGTTGGTCGTCGACCCGTGTGGATTGTAACCTCGGGGCTGGCGTGTGGTGTTGTATTGTAACGGTTTCTTAGTCCAGTTTTCTTCATAAACGGGCCAGCTCTCTTCTATTATCTCTAATACTTATTAAAGGGAAAGAGGGCATGATGGTGGTACGTCGCTCAGAATTTGCCCCTCAAGTTGAAACAATTTACGGCGTATAGCCACCACGGATCCCTTGCTGGATGCCCTCATCCCGAACAATCTCGTACACGCTGGTTGACTATCCACGTTCTCCCCCACGTGCCGTCGGGGAACGGCAGTTGGCTTCCTATCTTCCCCTCGCAAGCGAACCAGCAAAAGCGACAACGTATGTATACCACAACAGCCTTCCCACTCGCCTCCTCTCCGACTAGGCCTGACGCGGCCTCCCTACCTTCCCGCCTTCCTCACCTTCCCCACCGCCTCGCTCGCCTCCCTAACCGCACCCGCAGTCCCCCATCTCTCTCTCTCTCTCTCTTTGAAGCTCTCCCTACCTAGCCTTGCCGCGTCGTCCCACTGTCCAACACCCCGCCCTTCCCATGACATCCCCGAAGCCGACGCCACTTAAGTTCCCCGACGATGCCAGGGTCTCCCGCGGGGATCGAGGCGAGGCTACGAATGAGGAGGTCAGAACATCGTGTCCACTCTTTGCCGAGGCGGGCGACGTCTCCTGGAACGATCTGACGATGCTCCTCGACATCATGGGCGCCCGTGTGTATGTGTATTGTTGCTAAGTCGTTCCTAAATCTCATCGTTAAGGAAATTTTCTCGATTTGGTCAGTGGTGTGTTCAATGAAAAGTCCGTCAGACAACAGGTTCTCTTTACTTTGTTATTAGGATCGGTTTTCCTGGAAGATATGGGTTTGTGGTTATGCATGTTGGTTCACTGGCTGGTTTCGTCTCTAGCGAGTTGTAGACTGTTTTGATTATCGGAGACGGATTTTCGGTTCACTCTATTTATGGTTTTACGTGGTTTTTTTGTTGCCTTGCCTGTGTTTTGTTCATCGAAGGAGATGCTGCTCTGAGGGATTGAGTTTCATATCCTGCTTACAAATATCTTTGTGCTAGAAATTTTTTCCTTTATACAGACATTGTTGGGATTATCACTAGGATAACTGAGCTTGTCGTGTTTGATGTTTTCTGCATCCTTAAGACAAAGATGAATCTTGGACTGAAACATGGGAGGTTTGTTCCTGCTGTGTGTAATAGATTTGTCGATTTAGTGGATTCTTATTCAGTATGGTTTTCTATTTTTTTGGCAGGTATGCTATCGTACTATTATGGGGAGACCTTGCTCAGCAAGTCAGATCATCACAGGTGTTAGAGGGAGCCTATTGTTCTGTTGGCTATGTGTTGCACTTTCAGGATGCATGACTGTACGTTCGTTGGGTGCAGTTTTTTTCTGGTTTCTTCTTAGTCTATTTATTTGACTGTGTCTGCTTTGTGGCGCTTATGTGCTTTGTGATGTTAGAGATATCCCTAAATATATTTGCTTGTTGTGTAGCCATGCTTTCTCTGACTCCTAGCTATGGTTCAAGGATCTGCATTAGTTATGACGATGCGGGAGATATCTACCTCCTGGAACAGGTGATTCGCCTCCACTCTGGTGCTGTGCATACCTAACTGTGATGTTGTTGTTCATGTAGCGGTTTCATGAGATTTTTTCTTCTGTGTCTACAAGATTATTGTTCTAGATTATTCTATTGCGGTGACCCAGCATACCACTGCATGATGTAGTATACTATAGTCGTGGACATAGCACCAATGAAACACTGTTCACTAGTATTATATCCCTCAGAATGGCACAACAAAAACACAGCGGGTCCAATACATGGCTAAAGGCTACAACTCACTCTTTATGCAAGATCTAGAGAACACTCTAGGTTAAAGAGAGAGAAAGAACTTCATACCGAGAAGAATCAAAGATAAACAACGCAAAAACTATTATACTATTAAGACTAGTATTTTAACTAAGGGATTGGTATTCCGGCTACTGCAATATACTACAAAATTAGGTTCTTTGGCTAGAGATTATATTTCTATCTAATCAGAAACTTCATCTTCACTTGAGTTGATATATATGTTGACATTCTTGACTTCAATGAAGAGCTTTAGCTTAGGTTGAAGATTCCTGGAGCATAACTTGGTGTGGATGTTGTCAATCCCGGCTTCAGAATCTAGCAAGGGTTAAGAAGATACTTTGAGTACAAGCGTACTCAGCAAATTCACTAGAAAAGGAGTGTTTGATGCACTATAACTATAGCCACAGACCATAGGTCATATGCAATGCAAGTTTTCTTAAATATTTCTTCAAAGGTTGCTTTTATTCTGAAAAGCTATGTCCATCAGCCTTCACGGGTTTACCAGAAGTTTCATGGAGTTCCTTTCCCGCAGCGTTCGCAGCTCCTTCCCGGAACAGGGAGTAACAAGTTACAGTTCTTACACTCTGCAGAGGTGCATTACGTTACCCATGAGAGATCAACTCTTTATTGCACAACCGGGCAGCTTATTCCCGTCAACAATTCCATGATGTGGGGCCCATAAGATGATCCAAGCCAATCACTGCCCCCTTCGCGACCTCGCATGCCTCCTTGGTGTACACCATGCCCACATAAAGAATTATGGCAATGGTTTGTACAAACCGTTAGATGTCAGAACTATCATGGGACGTTGATGGTTCCCACCCATATGCTGCATATCCTCTATGAATTACCAATTAATATGCATGCTTCGAGGATAACAGCCATGACCTGCACATCCGGCTTCATGCGAGAGGAAGAAGATACAACTGACTTCTCAGTCCCATTCCAAATCTCATGGTTAACGCGTAATATACGGCGCAAGAATCACTGGCGACATTGGTTGTTAAGTCCTAGGTGATATAGTTCTGAACAGTGGTATTCCAACTATCAGATTTAACAGATTAAGTGATCACCCTGGATCAGTAACCAATAGTTCACATTATTATTGAAAATAGTGTTTTCTGACCTTTTTCAAATGCAGGTGATGATAACACTAGATTTGTAAAATACTTTACAGAAAATAAACAAAGGACATGAGCAAGTGTGAACTTGCCTTCTGTGATTGCAAGATTATGCACTCACGGTCTTCGAGTTAGTATAAGATCAAAAAATCTAAAAATCAGCATCATTGGTCCGGTAAGGACTAATTTTTAAAGAAGCAATATGCTGTTATGCATAAGTAATGTGATGCACGTTCTAAACGTGAATACCGGGGATAACGTTGTTCTAGGGTTTAGATACTAGAAATGAAGTCTTTGAAATGTGTTTGTACTTTTAGATGAGTTTAATACTTGTGCTTCTTATTAGGGCTTGTGAGTGTGTGTGAACAGCACATATTTATGTAGCAATAAAATATATATCTATGGAATGCTATTCAAAATTGTTTGCACTTTAATAGTTTATCTCCAAACTTTACTTTATAAGTAGAGTCACTTATAGATAGCTTAAGTGTTATGGCTCCTAGGTATATGAGTGAATTATGAGTTAATGTGATCTTGATTATTTTTCATATATTGTTTGAAGTGGCAACCTTCAAAGAAAAGGTTTCTCTTCTAAGGTCTAAACAAGCTTTGTGGTTAGTTGAGTTTGGTCGATGTTATTTATGTTTGCTCGAATGGTTTGGGTTTTAGATGTTTTTATAACTTAACTACTTCAGACAAAAGTTAACTATAAAATGTATAACGATGTTTATAGTGTTATATTTAGATTCTTATAGTACTAAAGTTAACTTTAAAACAAAGATAGTTTAAAAGTATAATGTTTATAATATTTGTATCTTGTGTACCCGGTAATGTTTCCTTAAGGTTACTCAAAAAATGTTATATTTTTACTTGGTGTGGTGGTTTCTTGATTTTATAATGGAGTAGTATCATTTACCTTTTATAAATGAATGGTTATAGTTTATAAACCAAAATATAATATTACTTAACTACTTCTGGATTTATTATAGTGTGGTGGTTTTTGTAATCTGTTGGTTAAAGCAGATAGGAATGATCTGATTTATTCACAAGTTGTTCTTTAAGGTTTTTATTATGAATAGGAATCCTTTTAGAATATAATCTTTACTTAAGGTTGAAGATAATTTAATAAAAAGGTATTTATAATGTTTTATACCATTATGGCTTCATATTATTACTTTTTAAGGTTAATAGTAATTATTAAACTTAATTTACTTATTTTAGAAATATTAATAGATTTTATTGATTTCTTATATGAATTATTAATTAAGTAAATAAGTTTAAAATTTGAGTTATTAAAGTATTTGATTTTTTATTTAACTCAAAAGTGAAATATTATATTTTTATCATGTAGGTATTATTTTTGTGATCATTTTAGTATATTATATTTATTTTTATGAATTATAAATAATAAGATATGATTTTTACAATTCTTATAATTTTATAATTACTTAATAAATAACAAATATTAAATTAAGTGTAATAAGAATATATGTTTATAGTTTTTAAGATATTGTTTTTATTTTCCAATATTTTTGGTATTTATTTATATTCTTAACATTTTCCATTATTAAAATATGAATTATCAAAGTTTTATTACTTATAAAACCTTTATTAAATAATATTTATTTAAATAATCAACACAATAATATTTAATAATAATTTTAAGTTGTAGATTTTTTTTCTACAAATTTTCATGTATTATACACATTTTACTGAATTACAAAACAAAAGTTATTAATTAAACAAGATTTAATCATTTATTTGATTTCTGGAATATTAATAATTAAGTTTATAACATTTTATCTATTTCTTAAACAGGAAGTACTTTTTACACCGCACCTAAAGCTAGCCTCAGTCACTGACCAGTGGGCCTATGTCCACCTCAGCTCTCAGATTTAATAAATGTGTTTGTTACCGACCCTGTCTTTACCCCCAAACAATGACATATGGGCCCAAGGCCATGTCATCATCCACGCGGGCAAAGACTGGTCAAACTAGTTGACGTGGTTCGAACCTGAGGTGAGCATGACGTCACTCGAGTTGATCCTTACTGGATGGGAATCAATCGATCGATCTGGTGCATGCGCGGGGCTGTGGCTAGGTTCGTTGGACAGAGGAGATCGAGGCGAACCTATTGGTGGTGGCGCCGCCCTTTTTTGGTCACCGGAGGTCAACCGGCGACGAGCTCATGCGGCGGTGCTTGCGGTCGATCACGGTGGCATGGATTTAGGAAGCAAACGAAAGATCTACGCATACTAGGAGATTCAGTGACTCATCAGGAACGCGATGGTGTGCTTGGTTTGGCGAGGTGCGGTCGGAGACACCGACAAGGTCGACGAACAGCGTCAGGAACGAGGGTTCGATTGGGTTGATTCACGCCTTCTCCGCTAGTGCGAGTTGGCGCAAACGGACGAGGAGAGCACGGCGGTCTCCACCGTGGTCTTACATGGCCGAGGCGAGCACGGAATTGCCGGCTCCAGCTCACCTCCGAGCTAGGGTTCTCGGGTCAGAAGAAGAAATTGAGAGAGAGAGAGAGAGCTGCAAAGAGGGAAATGGGGATGAGGACGATCAGACGGCATCGTGGCATTCTTATCCCTTCCACCCAGGAGAGGTAGCATGCATCACAGTGTGGCAGTCCATCGACGGCGGAGCTCCTGGCCAGCGAGCTGCTCCCAGTAGGCGAGGTAGACGACGACATGCGGTTTTGCGGATAACCCCCTGGTACTTTTGTATGCTCAACCCGCAGTCCCTCTTCGGTCCCACCTGCCAGCCAGAGGTGAGAACGAGTTGGGCTTTTTGTGGGCTGCACATGGGCGTTAGATAAGGAAAGAGAAGTTGGGCCACGGCCAGGTAATGTTTTTATTTGTTTTACCTTTTTCTATTTTCTGTTTTCCTTTTCAGATTTGGATTTGATTTATATTTTGAACTTTTCTTTGTAGGATTTACTTGCTGGATAATTGCAATAATATTAAAATATATTTAGTATCATTTGTGAACTTTTATTATATAATCTTTTTATATTTCTTTTATTTTCTCAATATGAACCCCTTTTAATAATCTGTAGAAACTTTTCTTATTATTTTTCTCTCCTCTTTTAATTATGGATTTCTTGAATGATGTATTCTTAGTTGTTAATAAGACTAAACTCTAGTTGGCTTAGAGTTTGAATGTAAATTTTTATATGTATAATGATCCTATATCATTATTTGATGCATGAAATCTGAAAGAAATTAATATGGTTCTTACTACTTCCATTAATTTGGAAAATGACAATGTATATATTCTATTATGATAAACAAAGAGGTTTGGGATTTTGGATTATGATTATTTACCCTAGGGTTTAGGGTTTTTAATATACTTAGACTCCTTTATGGATGTGGTTAAAGATTCAATAACTAAGCATATTGTTTTCTGTTTGGGATATTTGATGACATCACCTTTAGTACTAGAAAGTTATATCTTGAATGTTTTATAGAAAGGAATTGATAAAGATACTCCTAAGCACATTTAATTATGATGGTTGGAATTGGCAGAGATGTGCTTATGTGATTTTTTATAGGGGAATGTTCCTATCAAGTGATATAGATATAAGATGAGGAATTCTTAATATTAAATGGATATTATACTTGGTTTAAAGTTTTAGAGTTGATTGTTTACCAAGAATTACTATCTTCCATAATTCATAATTCTAGACTTCTTATTAAGGAATTCCTTTCCTAGATATACTACCTTTTTCTATCTATCATCATGATTAACATGATGAGTTTTACTTCATAGAAATATTCTCATTCACTGATTAACCTTCTAAACTCATGGATGAATCCAATGAGTTTGATACTAAAGTATTTCATAACTTCCTCATATCCTTGCTTGGTTGTATCTACTACTCTACTGTTGATAGCCTTCCATCCAACAAATAGTTCCTTCAAACTCTACTCATAATCTTCCTTAATCATTCATCACTAATGTACCTCTAATAGTTGTATGCATCCAACTACCTTTCTCTAAAGTTAACTATCCTTTAAGATGAATAACACCACTTCTATAACTCTATGCTATACTAGCTTTAATTGAATAATATCATCCTATATTCACTTTACTCCAATAACTCACACTCCAACCCTAATTCATATTTATGTCGTTTGAAATGACTACTCTAGGATAACTTATCTCTACTAGGGTTTCAATCATGTTCTACCTACCAGTATCACTTATACTAAATATAAGCATTCAATATTGGTGTCTAAAGCATCACCATTATAATCCTTTAATAATTTATTGCTTAAGTTCTTAGTTGGCTAAGCAAGGCTTTATCAATCCTACTTTTCAATTGTCTTGAAATTATCTTCTTAGTATCTCATATTGGGTTAAGGTTATTTATGGACTATGCCCTCTTTAAAAGATTTAAGTAGATGTTATGATAAGATCAAGAAATAGTAGATCAAGGATTGATAGTTAAAGAATTTGTGAATCAATGGGGAATTACCCAACATTGATGCACAACAGATATTAAGATAAGTTCCATAAAGATTGCTATAGAAAGAAAGATATATAGTGAATGATCTTGACTTAGTCTCTTTTCAACTCAATCTCATTAAAGAGTTAAAGTTAAGTATTACTATGGTACTCATAGTAAGAATAGATAAGGATAAGATAGGTTAGGATTAGTCATTATATTTTTATTACTTTAGTTTGTAATCTTAACTTGGCACTTATGAATTGTTGTGTTGAATATGATGATAGAATCCCTTAAGGATCAGATATTAATTATTTAAGCAATGTAGTATGAGTAACATTTATTATATCTGATCTACCCTTAGATCAAATCATGTTTTACCCCAAATAAGGTTACTTATCACAGTCAACTTGGTGATCTACTTCAATTTCATCAAGTTAAGAGAAGCTTCAATCACTTTGACAAGTTCTGTTCAAAAGCGCGAAAATTATTCAGATTTTCTATGCATGAATGCAATGCAAACATCTGGGTTCATCTTATTTCTGAGCTCTAATGGTGGGGTGTTACAACTATTGAGCATATTGCGGAGAAAGGTCGCTGCAGCAGGCATCGAAAATACCTCTGTGTCTGATCTTGCGGCACTCATCCCGAATGAAGCTTTGGTGAGTTTTTTTTGCAAGACATGCTCTTATATTGTGTGCGCTTCAAACTACAGAACAGGAAATTCAGGTGCGATATCGGGGTGCATGTCATAATGCCTAACCATAACTGGTGGTACTGTGCGTGTGACTGCTATGGTTGTGGAGCTGCTGAATATGGGTATGGCGATGAATTCCGCTGCACAAGCAAGGATGCATTAACCGAAGTTCCAGTCCCAGGTATTCATGCTTATCTGGCCTTTGCTCTGTTTTTTCTGGCTGCTCTTGTTTCATTCTCATCTTAGACGTTATATTGTTTAGGTACAAGCTTGGTGTGCATGCGGAAAATGGAGAAGCGTTGACATGGTGTTTTTTGGAGACATCGCTACAGATCTGATTGGAAAACCTACTGATGCGCTTGTGAATGTTCATGGCGAGTGTGGCATCCCGCAAAACCAATACTAGAAAATCGCTTGGTATTTTTGTTTTGTGCATCATCATGACATCATGCATATTTGGTCTCTAAAATATTTTCACCAAAAGCCTATTTTGTTTTCTAATTAGTCCCCTTCTCTAATTTCAAATTAAAAACCCCGGTCTTTCGAGATATTTTATTTTCCTAAAAACTATTTACAAAAGTGTTTTAAAATAAAAATAAAATAAAAAAAAATTTGTGGGGGAGGCAGTCAAACGACCAGGCCCAAAGGCCCAGTCGAAAGACCACCTACCACCCCAGAAAAACCAAACCCTAATTCTACCCTAATCCCACACCCCATCCCACCCAGCTCCCGCCGCCAACCACCCTGGATCGAACCAACACGCTGACCCGATCGCAACCTGCCCTCCACTCCTCCCGGCCCACCCACCCCCCCCCCATGCAGCGCCCTGGCCCCACCCCGCGTTTCTTCCTCCCCCCGTTCTTCTCTGTGCCACGCCCTTCCTCCCCTTTGGCAACCGCCGCCGCCACAGGAGCCCCCACCTCGCTCGCCTCTTCTACCTCCGTCCTCGCCCCGAGCCCCTTCGTCGTTGTCGAGTCCCCCCCTCCCCCCCGTCTCCACCTCCTCCCGCCGCCGGCCTTCTCTCTCTGCCTCGCCGGAGCCGCCTCTCCTGGATTCCTCCTCTCGAGCCAGCCGCCGCCAGCGTCGCGCCTCTGTCAGCTCCCCCCCCCCTCACGCGCGTGGATGCCTCCTCCACCATGCACCAGATTCTGAGCCATCACACCTACCTTGCCGGCAACCCTCGCTGCCACGGGCGCCCTCCTTGCCGTTGGTGACCCTCCCCTGTAGCAAGCTCGCCAGCGTGCCCAACCTTTCTGGCCGTCGCGAGCGCTGAGCCTCTGCTCTCCTTGCCACGGGCAGCAACACCGTGCCACCACACCGAGCCGCCGTCCTCTGTTGTTGTTCGTGTGACCCGTGCTCGCCTCGGCCCTCCTGCGAGCCCTAGCAAGCTCCTGACCGTCGCCGTCATCCCGCGGCCACCGGCCCTGCCTGTCCTGGGAGCCTGCTTCGGTCATTCCCATCTCTTTATACGCCTCTGTGTGTGTGTGTTTCTTGGCCTCAGCGTACCACCTCGTGGTGTTGTCAGACAAGATCTTCCGAGGAGGAAATACTTGTGCTTTGGCTGTTGCTCCAAGGCATGTCGAATTAGTGTCACTGATTCTTGATTCCTCGTCATGAATCCCAAGTTCTTCGGCTTGGACGCGCAAGATCTACTCAAAAACCGAAGGCCTTCGACATGGAAAGACAAGGACGTCTACCGGAGCCGCGGCACTGGAGAATCCTCGGTCGCCAAAATCGCACAAGACCACCAACGCCGAACCAAGATCGACACCGACAATCGATAACCGAACCTCCAAGTTCGTCGACATAGAAGAGTTTGCCGTAAACCAAGATCTTCTCGGACCCGAGGACCATCAAGACTTCCGCTCGGCAATGCCAAGTACTCCTTCCTGGCTTCGAAGACCGAACCCCGTAGACCGACATGATCTTATTCACGGATACGACAAGTACTTCGTCGAGGATGCCAAGTTCTTCACCCCGAATGCCAAGACCGACTTGATGGCACGGACCCGACAAGATCTTCGCAACGACAAGATCGACACCGACCAGGGCGAGTCCGATGCGCCCCCGACGCCACACCAAGTCCTTCTTCCCGGAGCGCCAAGCTCTTCATCTTGTATCCGACCTTCGAAGACCGATCCCGTCGAACCCTGAACCTGAGACCCGACCCCGAACCCCTCGGAGACCAAGTTCGCCGAACCCTAATGTGTGATGCCCTTTCCAAGCCCCGTATTTTTATAATATATGCTATATACTTGTTGCATATTAAATTGTCATACTCGCATGCATATTGTGTGGTTTGGGGGCATTATGCCGATTCACTTCATAATTAAATATGGGGCCATATGCGGGCTTATCTAGTCTAATATTGGCTCCATTTAAATTTGTGTAGCGAACCGAAGCCATGTTTTGTCATGTTAAGACAACATTTAAATTGCAGGGTAGCTAAACAATATGAACCTATCAATTAGTTGTCGGACCCCGGTTCCTCTTAATATGACCTAATCGCATCGCACCTTTGCCATACCATACATCATACATGCATCATGCCCGATCTTCTGCCGTTGTATTAAATAGTGCATCCGGTGTTTCTTCTAGTGTTTTGGTTCTTCGCGGACTAGGCCGATGAGTTGATGCGAGTGACGACCCGATCTTCGGATGAACCTTCAGCAATGTTTTCAGGCGAGCACCTCCCCCTTTCTACCTATCTTACTTTTATAGTATTTATTCCCTCCTGTTGATCTATTGCTATCTGTGTTGCGATGCTCTAGCTTTCGTACCCGTGATATCCCTTTCAGCCTTATATAGCCTTGGACACCTCCTATTACCTGTTGTTTGGTAGATAGTTGGACCTGCGCGTCGTAGTCGCTTGCTCAAGTGCTGTTGCGTGTCGTCAAGTACCACAGTTGTTGGAGTATTGCCGTGTGTTTATTGTTGGAGATGATCAAGACTTTAATTACTGTTTAATAACTAAAATTGAAGTAGGTAAGAAGAGGCACAGGTGGGCAATAGATGTTATTTGGTTGTTAACCGTCCACTTGTGTCCCGTAGGACCCCTAGTTCTTGACACTTGTTCCGAGATCGAGCGCGCTAACCACATGTGGGATGTATGGGCACCCCCATCGATTTAGTACCTGATTCCAAGTACTGTACTGGGGGCCACAAAGTAGTTTGGGGTTTTATTACTATCATGTACTTATGCCATGTTTTACTGCTTTATTTAAATTGTGCGAGGTACTGCACGTGTACTGTTTAGGATTGCGGAGTGTTTTCGCGGTATCGACAAGCCCGAGAGTTTCGGGTTCCCAGTCGTTTACAGCCACTGGCGCAAACCCTGAGTCCGTGTCAACACCCGGATTTTTCAATCCTAGATGCCTGTTATGCCATACATCACAATCCCAGGATTACCATTTTTGCGAGACATAACAGAATTGGATACCATAGTACTTCATCCATTACAACGATACATAAGTTCTTACACAAATAGGGATCTCATGATCCAGTCCTTAATACAACATCAAGCAGCGGAATACAGAATAGTAACGGTAGCGTAGGCGAGGCTCCATCTTCGGGGTCACAGGCAATGCTGACGATGGGAGATGATCCTAGTTGTCGTAACCATCCTGGGGTCCATCCTCCAGGTACTCCTCTTCATAGTCTGGCCATGGGAATAGCCAGGGACAAAGCCATAAGTACTCTTTAAGTACTCGCAAACTAATACTAACAAGAAAAAGGGGTTTTTGGATAATAGGACACTAGGCTCTAGGGTTGTTTTGCAAAAGCCAGATTTATACTACTAAGTTCCCAAGCTAGTCACAATTTTATAACTCCTAAGTGGGATCTTGTATTTCTAGTCACAATTCTGTTGTGGCCAAGCCAAAGTCTCAAGTCGTTCACATGTCATTTTGAAAAGTCTGACGGGGGAACAGTATGGCCACTCCAACTGTCCATAACCGCGGACGCGGCTATTCGAATAGTTTGACACTCTGTAGAGGTGGTACACTTTCACCACAACATTCGATACATCCATCAGGAACAATCCTGAATTCACCATACTCAGTATGCGGATAATCAATCATAACCTTTCAATTACACGCCCTAGTATAGGCACCTCTCCCGTGAGTTTGGCCTCCCAACCCTGACCAATGGTCATCTTGGGAACTGCATAGGTGGACAATATTCACAAGGTAGCCTCAGCTCAGACCTTGGCCGTGAGGGAACTAATACTAAGGTATATAAGTTTCCAGTCAAGCCCTACCCAATATTCGGGTATTGTGGTTGTACGATAAAATTGGAATGGTATCGCATCCAGACAACCATCAGTTTTATAAAGGGCTAAGGCTCATGCCTCAACATTTTCATCACCAAAATCATCAAGTGTTTGGAAACACATGTCCAAAACATTTCAATAGAATGATCCATCATTCCAAGGTTTTCATAACCATTTTTCCACCAAGTATTCCCATCTAAAGTTGATCAAGTTTTATGCTTAGCACTAGCATCTACAGGTGGGGTAGTACTAATAGAGGGGTGGTAACTAGTGGAGTTGCAACTAAGTCCAACCTTATATCATAAGCTGATATCAAGGTTTCTAGCTTAGGCCAAATTTTATGCTCTTTATGCAACCTTCAGCACAACTGTCTAGTATCTACCAAAATTCTTGGGTATCCTCTAAGTAAACTTTGATAAAGAAATAAAGTAAGAAGCTTGCCATAAAACTAGGATTGGTTTAGCAAGTGGGTATGGTTACATACGCTTAGGGCATATAGTAATCATATCACAAGCATGGGTTGTGGCAACAATAGGGTGTCTTATGCGCTTGCATAGGTATAGTATCTTGCAAGTGTTAGCTTGCATTGGTAAACTTGGTTAGTATAGCTTTCATCAATATCAGTATAAGCTTGCCTTGTGCAGAGCAGTGGTTGAAGTTCTCCTCGGCTTCCTCTTCGTAGTATCCTCCTTCTTCCTCATAGCCTTGGTCGGTACTAGCGTCTATGAATAAATACGAGGTACACAATCACCAAACAATACTTAACTACTTGCAATCATCACACACAAGGGTCCTATAGATGATCTAGCATCATCTCTAACATTACAAGGTTAAGGATTGGTTTAAGTCTTCTTATTTTAGAAAAGTAATTTCTACTCATTGAAAAACTACTTAAGATTTAATATTCTCCAAACTAAACATGGGATCATGTTGACACATGTCATCACCACATGTTGTAGTCCATGGGAATGTGATTTAAAGTGGTGTCACAATTTAACAAGGTTTTACCCTTTTATTTTAATTAATTAAAGTGGCTAGAAATGCTTATGAAGCATTCTTTTATTCCTTGAACATTATTTCTGCAAGTAACCTATATATATTTTTATATATTCTGAAAGGTATGGTTGAAAGTGATTTTTGAGAGTTGGAATCAACTCAAAAGCTATTGTGGTTTAAATTTGAAAAATGTTTGAATGCAGAAAAGCTTCTGCCTTGTCATTTTTGCTAAGGGTGATCTACAGATCCAAATGACTTGAATCCAACGGGCTTGGATTAAGCATTCACAGACTTTCCAACAAAATTGGTTTCATCTAATTTGGTGCACTAAATCGATCTGGGTTGATTTTTGAAGTTGGGTATAGAAGTGTGTTTGAAATTAAAAAGAAAAGATTTAATTTGAATTGTTGGGCTGCGCGGGAAATTCTAACGGGCCGGCCTGCTAAGCGCAGTGATCCCGTGGGCTGCTTAAGTGGGTGTCCCCACTCGTCAGTGACACGGGGCTGGGCGAAGCGGTATGGGGCAACGTGGTTCGTTCGATCTGGTTCTAATCCAACGGCTGAGGGTCATCGTCGACGCGAGACAGCTCCGGCGAGAACGAAACCTAGCGCGGCCAGTGAGGGGTGCTGGGGGCTCACCGGAGTACGGGCGAGGGTCGGCGAGGCGGGCGAACGACGAGGTCGACGACGGCGAACCTCCTGGTACCGGTGGCTTCTCCTGGGGCGGCTCCAATCGCTGGTTCCTTTCTTCTCCGGCAGCGGCAGGCTCCAGTGAAATTCCGGCGGGGTGGTGCTCTCCTTGCTCTGAGAATGGTGTGGCACGATCAGTGAGGAGAGGGGAGTGAGATGGTGTGAAGAAATCGTGCGGGGGTGGCCTCTATTTATAGTCGAGCGAGGGGACCGTCGGGGCGCAAGGTGAGCTCGTCGGAGGCGACGTTACAGGCAGCTAATGGCATGGGCAAGGGTAGGGGACGGTGCTGTGTCTCCTGGCGATGTTCAACGACATGGTCGCGAGGGATGGGGCGGTGTGGTTTGGTCTGGAACGGGCGGTGCTCTGCGCGGCAGAGGCGGCGTTCTCGACGGCGGGCGGTGGCTGTATGGCGCGGGGCGTTAAACGGGGATGTCTGGCGGTCTCCTGGGTCGGTGGTGATTGTGTGTGCGCGCGGTGAGGGCGGCGCGCGGTCTGTGGGTGGTGGTCGAGGGTGGCGCTCTGGCGCACGCTCGGCATGGTCTGGGCGTGTCTTGTGCGCGTGGTCCAGGGCTTGGCAACGCTCGCGGCTGGAACAGGCAGTGGCGGTGGACGGTGGGCTGCCTCCCAGACAAGGTTGGCACGGCTAGTTCTTCCTCTAGCCTGCTGTCGACTATGGGGTGGCATTGAGGTGCTCGGCTGTTCACCATTAATGGCAATGGCTAGCTCACAGGGGTGCTAGTGCTGGTCTAACCTTTCTATATGATCTACTGGATTGTGTGAGAGCTAACTAGGGAACAAGTTAGGCTCAAAACACTGCACACTATAGTGTTTGTGTTTTGTTTGATTTGTGTCTGCAACCTGTTTGATGAAATGGCCGCATGAAATCAAGTTTTGAAATTTGAAATGATTTTTGGTGGGTTTGCTAGATTGGTTCTGGTGAGTCTGCAGATGCTTGGGTTTTGAAAATTGAGCTTGTTTAAGTGGGTTTTGAAAAAGTGGGATCTTCCCATATGAAGAAGATTCAATTTTGAGTTGTCATTTAAACTATGCATTTGAAAGTTTCTGGATGATCACAAGGTGGGCCTTGATACTTTGTTATGAGTACATTCAAGGGGTGCAAAGATCCAGAAAAGTTTTTGTTAGGTTTTGAAAGTTTGAGACAGCCAAAGTAGGCATGGGAGTTAAATTGGTCAAAATGACCATTCACTTAATATATTGGTTTTGACTTATTTTTCTTTAGGAAAAGTGTGGGGAATGTTTTAGATGATGTTCTTTTCACCTAAGAAACATTTTACAAGCAATGGCTCACACAAACAAAGTGGTTTTAAAGAATTTCAAAATTCATGCATACACATATACATGCTTTCATGAATTGATTTAGAAAAGTTTTTGTTAACCCTAAACTTTAGGATTAGTGTTTTGTTGATCTAAGTTTGATATTTTTGGGATGTTACAGTCCGTATCAGAGACCGGCCGACTTCGTTGCGGGTATACTTAGTGGGGTGGCCCCCCGTGCTTGCTTTGGGTCTGGGAAACGTCGTGTCCGAAACCCCGTCGAAATACCGTTGGGTGTATGTTTTGTGATCTTGTACCTACCTGATCCGACAACAAGGGTGTAGGTGCGTGTGGAAACTTTGGTGCACCCCTGCAGGGTTAAATCTTTTCGAGAAGCCGTGTCCGCGGTTATGGACGACTTGGAGCACAGGTCTCGATCATAGACAACTATAACTAAAGTTTACTGTTATAATTTGACTTGTATCCGATATGACTAGTAATCAGCTTCACTGCAACGGAATGGCTAAATAAAAGTACCAACAACTGCTGGGTTTGGGGATATCTCATGCTATTTGTATCTGACTAGTAAGTGTTGCAACTACAACGGAATGGTTAACTAAAAGTGCCCACTGCTTATTCTATCAGGATGACTATCTATATTTTGACTAGTAATTGCCGCCACTATAACGGAATGAATAAAACTGCCAACGGTGTGAGTCCTCGGTTGACTTCCTCCTTTGGTCTCGAGGGGGAAACACCGGGATGGGTATGTTTGGTGGTAGTATCAGGATGGTTCCGAATAGGTCTTTCTTATCCCTCTCTGATAGCCGACAGTTGTATCGAGTCTCTATAGGTTATTTAGTGCATGCCGCGCTGCCGCTCAGTCCACCATACCTATGTAGGCGAGGACCGCCGAATTCTAGCCTCGCCATGTACTGGCCTCAGTACTGACCGCTCTCTCTTTTCCCTTTGCCCTTTGTCGGCACCCCTTTTGTTTAAGCAGGTTTTGAGATCGACGTCGTTAGCAGGGTTACCCTTCCGGCTTGGCCTGGGCAGGGTTATGGACGCCATTGGTTATTCTTCAGGGCTCTTAGCTCAATTTGCATCTTGTCCGTACTCGGACGCTATATCGTTTTAAAGGTGATTTGGATCTTTGTATTGTATATCTATATTCTTGACTCATGGAGTCGTGTTGTATATATATCTGTTCCGTGGGTCCCATCGAGGACTGTTGTGTAATGTTATTACTTTGTTTTTTCCACCCGCACACAAGTGTCTGGTGGGCACCTTTGAATCGTTTCTATGCGGGTTTAGCGGGAAGCGCTAAAACTTGCATAGGGCCGATTCTGAGGGTGTTACAGCGAGCAATGTGACGCTCCCTCTAGAAATTGCAAGGCTTGTTGGAAGTTGTTATGTGTTGACTTGGTGGTGTCTCAGTTATCTTTTCTCTAGACCTCTATTGATTTTCAAGTCCTCAAGTTCTACACCGAGGGAGGTTCAGAATACATGGAAGCTTTCTCCGAAGGCTATTCCTCAAGTGCGCCTCAACCTGCTGTTACAGATAATGTTGTAACATTCACAATTAAAGTGGCTAAGGATATTTTTGCTGTTGGAGGCCAGAGCCTTGCTGCTTGTCTAGAACCTGTGTGTGATGGTTCACAGCCCATCGCTTTGGAGGCTTGGGTTCTATGAAGTTCCAGGGCATACACTGAAGGTGTATTTGTTGTACTGCACTATCGTATAATGGTTTCGCGAGTACACTGAGATGTTATGTGACCGTGTTTTTGTTTTGTCTATTGGTACACAGGCGATGCTGATCTCACTCATTCTGGAACTACCGTGGGGGTGGGTGCTGCCGAGGAAGTGGTGTCTGGTACGCCTGCGGCCAAGAAACGTGTTGATGATCTGATTGAAGGATCCACGCCTCCTGAGGATGTACTGGTGAGTTTCTCTTGAACCTAGCTTTAGAAATGAGAAGAAAAAGAGTATGCACTATGCTATTTTGCGTGCTAGAATATTTGGTTTGGTTTGGACGATGTTACCGTTTTAAATCTAGATACTTTGGTTACTCGATTGTGATCAAAATCGGGTCCCTATGTCTTTTTGGTTCTTTTTTTGGAACGAGCTGCATGTTATATATTAAGAAGAGGAAAGGCCAAAGAAAAACAGGTTTTACATAGGTTCAAATCCCCCGCTATGCCCGAACTCAAAAGTGCTGCTTACCTCAAACAGAAAACAACAATCCTGGTGCTAGATCTTGTGGCCCAAGTGTGGAGGCGATAAAAAAGGATGCTTATTAAGAAGCATATTTCTGGTATTTTGAAGGCGGACGTTCTTGTAGTAGAGTTCTAGGAGAAGGGTCTTTCCCATTCTCACCTCATGTTGATGTAGCTAGACCACATTTGATCAACTCCCTTCATGATATAGTCTTTTAAAATGTAATGTTTGCCGACAAATTTAAGATATATATGTGTGCATTTCTTCTTGGTTATCCTTTCGATGTATATGAATATTTATGTGCACTTTATGTTTATATGTTTGATAGGTGAAAATATTTTCTTTAGACCGCATAAGTATTTTTTTTAGAGTGAATTCCACTTGTTACCCTCTATTTGTGCATTTGAGACACTAATTACCCTATTTAGTAGAAGTTGTACCCGAATATCCCATTTAAGAAAATTCTAAGCATGATTTTATCCCGTTTTAGTATTCAACACGTGCTCTTGGATAAGGCTGATATATTAGGACGATATGCCACCACAAAATATGTCAAGATCGGAGAATGTCGTCGTCGATCATATCTACCCTTCTCTGCACCAAATGTTCTATTGTTTGTCGCCGTCTCGATAATTTTGAAGTTCAATTGTCACCTCCCACCTTACCCAATAGATATGCATCAGAAAATGAGGGTTTAAAGTTTCCAAAAATTGGTAATTTAGATGAATTTTCACTACATAGGATAATCAATGTCACAAATGCACAAATAAACGGTAAAAAATGAAATTCACTCTTTTTTTTAACATACACCGCTACGTATCATGAAGGATTGGCCCTTCTCAAAGTGTTGCTAGGATGCTCATTGCAATCTTTCGTGGTTAGAAATTGCAACTTAGTCAACTTGTTGTTTAGCTCCGCTTTAAGACAGTCGTGGCAAAGCACGGGCATTCAACTAGTATCAATGAAAAGCAAAGTTTTTGCCTCGTTTCAAAAAGAAAAAACATGTGTTTATTTTTTCCAGTTTGATTGATGGGATCAAATCACTTATTACTTTTCCGGTATATGTTTGCCCAAAATAAAGTCCAGATTTGCTCTGCGGCCCATTTGCAGCAAATGTAGGCTCGATCTCAGCATATGCTAGACGCTCGTAGTACATAAAAAATGAAAGAAAGAAGGCAAGAAGAAATCCATCATTGAACATACGGGGCCAAGAGAGCCGGAACACACGCTAGTGAAAGCTATTTCTAGCTAGGATTCCGCGTGGTGTCAACGCATCCCACAATCGTGGAGGACCAAGGAAACTAGGCAAAATCAATGGACGTCGTCAGCTCAAAGACCAAAGGCCGACCACCATTTCCGACGCCGAGGACACCCCTATAAGGTGGCCAACATCCTAGCCCGTCACACTACTCTCTCCTTGCCTTCCTGCGCCGCTCCATATAATTTTCCGCTGCTGACCACCGGCGAGAAACCCAAACAGAATAAAGTATGGGGCCAGCCAACGCACGGCTTGGCGTCCTCATCGCTGCGGCGGCGCTATTGTCCGCTGGCTTCGTCCCGCTGGCGACTGCGAAAGGGAAGCATGGCGGCGGCGCGGTCAACCCAGCGGTTGCCGGCATCTGCGATCATACACCGTTCCCGGAGGTGTGCAAGCTTACGGCTGGGAGGTACGCCGACAAGTACCCGGTCATCGACAACGTGGCCGTGCTTAACATGCAGGTTGACGCGTTCGCCAAGCGAACAGCTGCAGCCCGGAAGGTGGTCTCCAAGGCGTCCCGCACGGGTACGCCGGCGCAAACTCAGGCGCTCACCTTCTGCGACACCATGTACATGAACACACAGGACACCATCGGCGCGGCACAGCGGGCCATCACCTTCAAGGACAAGGGCACTGCCAAGATCATGCTGCAGCTCGCTGTGCAGGACTTCCAGTCGTGCGACCGGCCGTTCGAGCAGGCCAGCATTCCAAACCCAATGCTCAAGATGGACTCAGAGCTCAACGAGATGGCCAACAACTGCATGCAACTGGCCAACATGATGTGAGAGTCATGCATCAGATGGTCACCGCCCGCTGGCACAAGCTAATGCAAGGACTTGAGTTTTTCATTCTGTTATGACAGAAGATCGTTTATTATAATCTTTTATTTAATTTCCTTACAAGTTATTTTAATCATCTTTTACCCGACCTGCATTTGTCGAGTAGGTCTTAAAATGAGGAGTAGGGCTTTTTTTTTCATTTTGTCACTCTTGGCTTGGCTGGTCTCACTTCCTCTGATACATTTCTTCTTAATTTTCTTTTGTGTTCTTTTATATTACTGAGAATTGTAATTGATTAAGAAATAGGTTGCGTGTTGATACGTCCTATGCTTATTAAACTATATACTCCCTCCGATCCAAATTAGTTGACTCACATTTGTCTAGATTCGGATGTATCTAGTACAAAAGCATGTCTAGATACATCCGAATCTAGACAAATCTGAGTCATGTAATTTGGATCGGAGGGAGTAGTATTTCCTCCTTTTTCCTGTCAGAATAGGAATAGAGGAAGTACACTAGAAAATTCTTCAGTTTCATTCATTTCCTGGGTGCATGAGGACACCTAACCACAAGAGCTTATCTTACCGTAGGAGTTTATCCTAAACGACGACAAGCGAATAGTAGTATCTAGAGGGAACAAACAATCCCAAGATTATTAAACCACATCACCAAAGGATGAGTTTGACGTAAGAGGAAATTTGCTCTTCCGTATGAGCTTATCCTAAACGATGGCAAATGAACATACCATAGTCATATCTATCAAGGAAAATGATCCCAAGATTATCAAGCCGTATGAGCAAAGGAGATGTTTACAAATCTGTAACTACGCTTGTTATAACATAGCTACGATTCAGATGCAAACTATACTTTTGAAATAGTCGGTACCAGCGAACGAATAGAGAGAAAAACTAATTTACAAACTAAATAGAGCTGAATGACTTAAAAAAAGAATCAATAGAGCAATGGTAGTGTCTAGTTCTAGACGTCACTAGTACTACACTACTACTCTCTTCGTTTAGAAATATAAGATGTTTTAGTTTTGTGAAGAAGATGTATCTAGATACCCTTTTAATGTATAAGTTCAAATGAATTTAGAAACTAAAAGATGTCTAGATATATCTCATTCACAAACCCCAAACAGAGGGAGTACTAATTTGGCGATATCCAAGAGACAGCTCCCATATAGCATAACCATCGGTAGGAACCACTCCAGTCCAGCCACTGCGATTCTTGGTAGGAACCGGCGAACCGCGCTCAAGGCGATACAAACCCACGACTGGGCTAAGTAAAAAAAAACAAGACTGGGCTAGATCGGTTATGCTCGAAGAAACAGGGAAAATGAGTCAGACCCGCTAGCACCGCTCAGTTGAAAATAAGTATTATTCCCTCCATCTTAAAATATATGTCTATCTTAAAATAGATGTCTCAGTTTTTCCAAAATTTGGTTGAATCTATATACTCCCTCTGTTTTCAAAATATAAGATGTTTTAATAAGCAAATATATCTAGACTTATTTTTGTGTGTAGATTTATTCTAAATATAAGTGAACCTACATACTAAAAAAATCTAAATACACTTTTTTCATAAACCTAAAACATCTTATATGAGTACTAAACAGTATCTAGATTCATCCAAATTTTGACAAATCTAAGACATTTATTTTGAGTGGGAGAGGGTACAAATTATACAAAATCCTAGAAATTAAAATAAGCCCAAAAAACATGGAATCAAAACAAAAAAATTACTGCGGTGTATACTTATATGCGAGAGCCAAATATAGGTTAGAATCCAACCGAATTGCAGTGAACTATTATTTAAATTCAAGCCTAAAAGCATTAAAAATATATTTAAGTTTTTATTAAAACAACATAAAATCTAGTAATTTCTTGTCTTCATTTGCAGAATTTTTTTTAACAGCCTCACACCAAGATATTACATAGAATTGCATGCAAAGCCCAGAGCTCCTTTAATATTTTTTTTGCTACAAAAAAGTGGTTCAACACAGAAACAAGGAAAAGAGAGAGGGGTAAGCCCCAACCTAATTATCAATATTAAGGTAGAATAAAGTTAATTCCCTCCTGGCGGCATGATTTGATGTTGCTCAGGATTATGAGCAGCCTTCTGAGAAAATGGTGGCCTGTGTTCTTGTATTGAGGGACCTCTCTGCATTGCTTCTCTTCGCTCAACTTGCATAGTTTCTCGTCGCCTATCATAGCGAGGACGAGGTCTACTCCTTACCTGCTGCCTCTCATTGAACTGAAATTGTGGCCTATGAATGACTTTGCCATCTACGAACAGATCACCTGCTCAAAGTAGTTGCCTGATATAAGTACACCCGGATAATCACAGCATATATTCGGGTGGAGAAGGGAACTTCAACAATAAGACATAAAGCTGAAAGCAAAGAGACAGAAGGTGCACAAGCAAGAAAAGCATAGAGAACTGGTTCCCACACTTCTACGTGAAGGCACGTGTATCATCACCATCACTTGTACATGTGACTCATGTAGTCACATGTACAATACCACCATCCCATCTTTACAAAAATGCAATGCCCTTGCACAATCTCAGGGTACATTGCAGGGTTAAGATAAAGCACCATGTGAAGTGAATTTGCATTTTCTTACTACATGATATGATAAAAGCATAAGTCAGGTGTGGAAGTCTCGCTTGCCTAACCCATGAAAGCACAGTGAATAAGAAATAACTACAAGTACTAACCTCCATAATCCTTGTTAGGCACATCCAAATACGAATCTGGTAATACCCAAAGAACTCCAGGCAAACCTTAAGTAGAAACATCAATAACACAAAATTCAGTTCAAACATGATTCTGTGACAATATCTTGCAGAAAAGTAGACCCGTGAAATTTCCACCTTTAACTTTGTATGATAGCTCTTCTGAAATCAACGCACCAAACCCTGTGTAAGTTGTAGTGCATACTGAGTAGATCTTCTTCTTTGCCTCCTCTTCACTGCGCCGAGGAATTAAAATAAATATCTATTTAGTACTGATAATAGCATGGAAATTCATTAAAAGAGTGCACATCAACCAAGAAGAATGGAGTAAAGGTTACTCTTATAGCCAATAGTTAGTAGTTAGAACTTAGAAAATGATGTATAAAATGTACAAAGGATTGATAACTGAGGGGGGCTGTTTCTGTAAACAACGGTCATGGACTAACAGTGTGACAAGCAAGATGCAAGCGGCACATCCCAGACAGCTACCAGTAATCAGGAAAATATATTGTATTCTTAGGGAAACAGTTATCATAATAGGGAAAAAGAACAGTTTACTAAAAAAATAGAGATCAATTTTGTTAGTTAAAGTTAAATCATATTTCTGGGAATAGCATGTACTGCATCTATCAAACAAAAAATGAAATAAAAGAAGTTCCTTAAGCCCTGTTTCGCATCAGGGATGAGCCTTGCAGCCAGATTGAGAAGGGTGAGTGCCCCCTATCTCTGGTATTCAAGCCCACAATCTCCTGTTCTAACCCATCTTGAACCAATAAACAATAACAAAATCAGTCAAGAATTGGCTAAGACAGGACCACATAAAGGAGTGGGCTAGAGATGAGGGTGCGCATGGTGAGTTTCAATCCAGCAATCTGCTTTATCCCTCTTCTGTCTAGCAAATTGTATACCCTTCTAGGGTTTCCACAAAGCTGAGCAAGGCGAAGGCACATGACGTCAACCTCCAACCTGAATCCAAGCCAGGAGAACGCCATAATACCATTGGCTATAGCTTCTGTGCAGGACACTGAAAACATGATTTAACGAAGAAGAAAGCCTGCAAAAACATGGTGATGTGCCTAATCTGCACTAACACGTCCATTTTTCCTTTTTTTATTTTTTGCCAACATAAGTTAGTATGGAGTACTAGAATACACTTAAAAGGGAAGATATACCCCGATAAAATGTTAGAAGAAAATGTAAAATGTCCAACTCCTCAAGCAGAAGGGGTAATACTGATTGGGATTATGGAAGATCCACTCTAGTGATAAAAGAACGGATATGCCTGTATACATCACCCTAAGTTAGCAAGGAAAACGCTGGTGTTCACGCAGATGGAGAATGCGTTCAATGAATCTTAATAAAATCGGAGTTATAATGGTAAAAGGAGAGTAAATCTACCTTCCGAGGACAGCAGTGAGGGTCTTGACGTAGGCGGCTACCATGTCTTCCTCGGAGGGCTTGGGGTCGGTGGGGAATTCCATGACAATAAGCCAGTGCTCGTAGTCGCAACCATCCAGCAGGATAGTCTCCTTGGGTGGCCGGTTGCTCCAGTTCGGGGACGGATCATTGAGCGGAGAGTACCCGGACTTTCCCGGCAACGCCGTCTTCGCGCCTCGCGATGGCGGCGCCAACGGGGAGAGGTGGGCTGCGGAGCCAGCGGTAGCGAAAGCTGCGAGGGGGAGGAAGCGACGGGGGAGCGCGCGGGACGAGAGGAGGAGGGCGGAGAGCCCGCGACGCGTTCCTGCTGCAGCCGCCATGGTTGAGGATTTGGGGAAAGATCGGGGGGAGGGTTTGCACTTTGGAGTGCAGCAAGAACTGACGGTGCGCGAGAGAGAAAATTGCATTTAGCTACTGTACCACAATTCACTCTAGGGTAAAAACTACCACAATTCAGGACTTTTGTAGAAAACTATCAGTTCGACGCCTAATAGTTGAAAAAAAATACCACCTTCGTCTAACCCTTGTCTTAGGTACCATTTTCGACATGGCAAGCCCACCTCATAAACGTGGCAGAACGGGACGGCTCTTTGACACAGCCTGTCCAAATGGTGTTGTCAGAGCCCATGGTTGTGCCGAGCCCGCACACTAGCTAGGACATGGCGGCAGGGACAGGAGGTGGAGACGGCACAGGTAGCCTCGTAGGCGCGGTCGTTGGGAAAGACGACGGGGGCTTGTCAGGTGTGGTATCCTTGGTGGCGGCTTGTCACCTTCCCACAATTTGGGCAAGGAGGGGGAGATCTGCAGGAGCTCCAACCTTGGTGTGGTCCGAGTCGCGGCTCCAAACAGCGGCGGCGGCCGTCGTGCCATTGAGGGCGCCGGAGGAGGTGCATGCCTCGCAGAGCTCGTGGTGCGTCGGCAGGTAAGCTTTGGCCACCCCTTTCTCTGATTGTTTTTTTTAATTAAGCAGAACTAGGTTTAGAAACTATGAATCTGAGCATAATTAGGAATATGAATATTGTTTTAAATTTTTGTAGCTTGGATAATGAAATGTGGTATGTAAGAGTGGAATTTGAGGAAGTGACCACATAGATAGGAAGATTGAGAAGTGCAACATCACATATGGCCATTTGTTAAGTTTAATTGAGACCAAGGGCTATGGAATTATAGATTATATGTATTGTTTGCTAGTACATGGAAATGGTGTGACTAGGTATGAGCTATTAGATGGAATGGGAAAGGTGCTAGAAATGTTGGGAAGATGTGAGCACAAGCAGGCCATTTCAGTCCTTGTTACGAATGGAAAAAATAAACCATCTGCTAGCATGGTGAGTGTTTGGGCTGCTCAAAAAGCTTATTCACTAGATAATGATGATGATGAATTGATGTACCTTGGAAGTCAACAGATAATTCATGTTGATTACTTGTTGACTCAACAAAGCAACAATATGAAGATGGGCAAGGATTTTTGTGTTAAAGAAAACAAGCTATATAGTTTCTCTGATTTGGATGAGCGGATTTGTTTGTTTAAGATTGTGATGCACAACTTAGGGAAGATAATATGGAATTTAGCCAGGGGTTAATAGATATAAAAAGGAGGAGGCAACAACCATATGAGCATGTAGAAGGAGATATAGAAGTTGAAGACATTTTATGTTATTCAGACAGTGTGGATGAGGACAATAATTTCATTGAGATTGTGTTGCTAGAGGATGACCCTATGGATGAGCCTATGCGGGAGAAGAGGAGGAAGCTACAAGTTAGGAAAGAGCCAACAAAGAGGGCACATTGCAGTACACAAAGATCCACGCCTGCTCGCTATGTGCAATCTTGTGGCATCCCGCAAAAACCACTACTAGAAAATCGCGTTGAATTTGTGCATTGCATCGTCATTATCATGCATTGTTTGTCTGCATTATTTGAAAAGCCCAATTTTGATTATACAAATACCCCTCTTTATTTTAAAAGGCAAAACCCCGAAGGTATCGGATATTTTGTTTCACCTAAAAACTATTTGCAAAGTGGTTCTGTTTTAAATTAAAGAGGACCAAACAAACACAAAACTAAAACAGCCCTGCTAAATCCTAGTCCCACCCAATCTATTCCTACCCACCAATCCCTGGCTGCCACCTCCCCCTCTCACCCAAAACCTACCCACCTGCCACCTCACCAATCCCTCTCCTCTTCCCACCTCCCTCTCTTTTCTCACCAAACCCTCTTCTACCCTCTCTCCCCCTCTCTCCCTGCCGCGGGACCCACCAGGGCCCCCACGCCCTCACCCATCCAACCACACACACCCACACCTCTCACACGCGCGCGCTACACGCCACACACAGCCAACCCACTGCCCCCACTGTCGCCTGGGCCCCACCCTGACCCCTGTTCCCCCCACTCAGCCCTTCCCCCTGGGCCCCACACTGCGCTACCCCGCCCCTGGCCCACCTGCAGACCCCCACCAGCCCCCGCGCCCGCACGCTCCCTCCTCTCTCTCCCCAGCAGCCGCTCGCCCCGCGCTCCCTTCTTCTCTCCCTCCGGCACCTCCCGCGCCGCATCTTCCCCCAGCCGCGGCCGCCCCCCCCCCCCCCCCCCCCCCGCTGCGCTCGCCACCGCCCCGCCCTCCTCTGCGAGCCGCACCCGCTCGCGCCGCCAGCTGCACCCTCCTCTCCCTGCCGCGCGCGCGCCGGCGCTGCCGCGCCCAGCCGCCGTCGCTCCCGCCCGCCGGTGCTCACCCGCCTGCGCCTCCACCTCGGCTCCACCTCCCGCGCCGTCGCCCTCCCGCCTCCGGCCGCCCCGCGGGCCCGCGCAGCCGTCTGCCCCGACCCCGGCCGCAAGCACGCGCCCTCGCCGGCCCCTCCTCCCGCTGCCCCGAGTCGCGCCGGCGAGCCCCGCCAGGCCGCGCCCGCGTCGCCCAGAGGCCCCGACTCCGGCCCGTGCTAGTCTCGCCGGAGCCCGCCCCGCGCGCCTCCCCTCCGTCCCGCTCCCAGTCGCCCTCCGTCGCGCTCGCCCCGGCGCCGGACCCGCCTTCCGCCGCCGCCGCGCCGTCGCTTGCCTGCAGCGATCCCCGCCAGCGCTTGCCTGCAGCGACCCCCGCCAGCGACCGCCGCGGTGCGACCCTGCATGCCCGCCGCCGAGGCCCAACTCCCCCGAGCGGCCTCATCTGGAGCACCTCCGGTCGCCGAGCCCCCTGCATCCGCGCCGTTCGACCCCAAACCCCGTGGGCCCGAGCCGCAAAGTTCTGCCTTCGGAGCCCGGAACCGAACCCCTCGCCAAGATCTTCCGAGGCCCAGACCTCGACAACATGACCGACAGTGAGCAGCCCAAGAAGGACCATCGACGAGTTATACCCGATCTTCACGGAACCTAGACGCCCCTCGAAGACCCCGAGATCAAACCGCAAGACCTCCACGTTACGCCAAGTGCGCCAACCTGGCAAGTCCGAACCCGGAGACCTCCGTCCCGGGACCACGAGGCTTCGGGGGTGGAACCGACAAGACCTACCTCACGGAACAACAAGTACTTCCCCCAGATCCGATGCCCGAGGACCACGGATACGACATGATCTTCGCGATCCCACATGGATGCGACAGGTGCTTCACCGAACGACAAGACCGCCGGCACGACCGCGGATGCGACAGGATCGCCCCAGGGCGCCAAGATTGCCACGAGAACGCTCCCGAGTGCTAACACCGCCTCGATGGCGCGAGCCCGACAAGATCCTCGTAACGGCAAGATCGACCCGTGAATCCGACAAGATCTGCGCAACGACAGGAACGACACCGACCGAAACAAACTCGATGCGCCCCCGACACCGACCCAAGTTCCGCACCCGGACGCGCCAAGAACTACCCCGATCCGAGACCCTAACCCCGGAGTCCGAGAACGCTTCCGTCGAGACCGTTCCGTCGACCCCGTCGAACCCTGGACCCTGAGACCGAACCCCGAACCCCGGAACCCCAAGATCGTCGAGACCCCTCAATGTGTGAACCCTTCCCGGAACCCTACTTTATAATTAATAACCTTGTTGCATATTGAATTGTCATACTCGCATGCATATCATTGGGTTGGGGGCCTTATGCCGATTCACCTAATAATTAAATATGGGGCCCATATGCGGGCAAATCTAGTCTCATATCGGCCTCATATAAACTTGTGTAGCGAACCGGTGCCATCCTTTGTCTTGCTAAAACAACATTTAATTTGCTGGGTTTTCTAAATAACTTGAACCACTTGAATATTGTCGGGACCCCGGTTCCGCTGAATATGATCTAATCGCATCGCACCTTTGCCATGCCATACATCATACATGCATCATGCCGATCTCCTGCCGTGTATTAAATATTGCATCCGGTGTTCCTTCTAGTGTTTTGCTTCTTCGCGGATAAGGCCGTTGAGTTGATGTGAGCTTCGCCCCGATCTTCGGTTGAACCTTCGACAATGTTTTCAGGCGAGCATCTCCCCCTTTCTACCTATCTTACTTTTATAGTATTTATTCCCTCCTGTTGATCTATTGCTATCTGTGTTGCGATGCTCTAGTTTTCCGTACCCGTGATATTCCTTGCAGCCCTATATTGCCTCGGACACATCCTATTACCTATTGTTTGGTAGATAGTTGGACCTGCGCGTCGTAGTCGCTTGCTCTGGTGCTTTTGCGTGTCGTCAAGTGCCACAGTTGTTGATGTATTGCCGCATGCGGATGTTGGAGATGATCATAGTTTTACTTATTGTTCACTTTAATTTCTGTTTAACAACTAAAATTGAAATAAGCAGAGGCATCGGTGGGTGATAGATAATATTTGGTTTCCGAACGCCCACTTGTGTCCCGTAAGACCCCGAGTACTTGATACCTGTTCCTTGATTTATCGCGCTATCCACATCCGGGAGGTATATGGGACCCCCCTGAGCCAGAGCTTGATTCATTCTTATTTCTTGGGGCCACAAACTAGTTTGAAGATTTATTTACGATCCTGTACTTATGCCATGCTTTACTGCTTTATTTACGATTGTGCGAGGTACTGCACACTGTACTGTTTTGGAAGCGGAATGTTTACGCGGTATCGACAAGCCCAGCCACACTTTCGGGTTCCCAGTCGCTTATAGCCATTGTCGCAGACCTTGAGGCCGTCTCGGAGCTTGCTTACTCCGTTGCGGGATCTACTTAAGGGGTGGCCCCCTGAAATATTTCTGAATCTTGTGATTGCTTTGTCGTGAAGGCCTCGTTGGGTTTTGAGTTGGTTTTTCCGAGGTTGATCGAGTGTGTGTTGCTATTGGTGCACCCCGGCCGGGTAAAACTTTCTGAAAGCCGTGTCCGCGGATATGGACGACTTGGAGCACAGTTTCTCGATCATAGACAAGCATAACTAAAGTTTACTGCTATAAATTTGACTTATAATGACTAGTAATCAGCTTCACTATAATGGAATGGCTAATTAATACTGCCCACAATTGCTTGTTTGGTTGTCGCTTGCGACAATTGTATCTGACTAGTAAGTATTGCAACTACAACGGAATGGCTGAATTAAAGTACCAACAACTGCTGGGTTTTGGGTTATCTCATGCTAATTGTATCTGACTAGTAAGTGTTGCCACTATAACGGAATGATTAACTAAAAGTGCCCACTGCTTATTTTATCAGGATGATTATCTATACCTGACTAGTAATTGCTGCAACGACAACTGAATAATTAAAACTGCCAACGGTGTGAGTTCCTTGGTTGACTTCCTCGTTTGGTCTCGAGGGGGAAACACCAGGATGGGTTTGTCTGGTGGTAGTACCAGGTTGGTTCCGAATAGGTCTTTCTTATCCCTCTCTGATAACCGCCGGTTGTTTCGAGTCTCTATAGGTTGTTTAGTGCATGCTGCCGCTGCCGCTCAGTCCACCAGACCTATGTAGGCGAGGACCGCCGAATTCTAGTCTCGCCGTGTACTGGCCTCAGTACTGACGCTCCTCTTTTTCCTTTGCCCTTTGTCGGCACCCCTTTTGTTTAAGCAGGTTGTGAGATCGACGCCGTTAGCAGGGTTACCCTTCCGGCTTGGCCTGGGCAGGGTTATGGACGCCATTGCTTATTCTTCAGGGCTCTTAGCCCCATTTGCATCTTGTCCGTAGCTGGACGCTCTATCGTTTTCAAGGTGATTTGGATCTTTGTATATTATATTTGTGTTCTTGACTCTCTGAGTCGCTGTTATATATATCTGTTCTGTGGGTCCCATCGAGGACTGTTGTGTAATGTTATTACTTCGTTTTCCACCCGCACGAAAGTGCCTGGTGGGCACCTTTGAATCGTTTCTATGCGGGTTTGGCGAATTTTGCTCAAACTTGCATAGGTTCGATTCTGAGGGTGTTACAAATCTCCTGATTCTGGCTCATATGGTGAACTTAGGGAAGAAGATGATGATGTAGTTGTAGTGGCACGGGCATTGCCTATTGGTAGGAAGAGTAGGGAAAAAATAAAGCACCTATGGTTTGGTATGAGGATTGGATGTAACCAGAAGATCAACTATGCATGAAGATGTGCTTCACTAATGTTTACTAGTTTAGGCTAGCACTATAGAATTTGCACATAGCCCAATTGAGAAACTTCATGTACCACAAAAATGGGAAAACCGAGTAATTTACCAGTGCTCAAAAAGGGATACTATTGGCTGTGAATTCCACATGAATGGTTCAACAATTGGAAAAGATAAAACATTTTATCTTAGGAAGATAAACATGCAACACACATGTGCAACTTCAGGTGAAGCTCACAAAGTTACTGTAAATTGGGTTGCCAAGGTCTGTGAGATGAGCATGAGGATGGATACTAGGACATGCATTGAGACTGTGATGGAGACTACCAAGGATAGGTATGTGTGTTAGGCAAGGTTATGGCTTAAAGAGCCAGGAATAGAGCATTATAGGTGGTCCTAGGTGATTAGGTCAAGTAGTATAGAAGGCCTCGTGACTATTTTTAAACAATGATTGACACCAACCCTAGCAGCAGGTGCATTGTTACTAACAAGGAATTGGTACAACACCCAAGCCCTAATTGTGGATTTCATGGCATGTTCATTTGACTAAATGTACCGAAATAGGGATTCCTTAATGGTTGTAGACCATTCATTGGTAATTTTCCCTCATGTAATTATATACTTGTTTAGTTCACCGGTCTACATAATTTTGTATTTGTTTGTTCAACATTTCCTAAGAGGTATTTGTTTGTATTTTGTATTTATTTGTTCAACACCATTCTTTCTGGTATACGGGGCGGAAGCCGTGCTTCCAGCCTACATAATACATGACTCGCCAAGAGTTACTCAATATACAACTTCAGAAGTAAATGAAGTAGCTCGACAAGATACTGTTGATCTACTAGAAGAAGCCAGAGAGCTGGCTATCAAGATCAGCTATTTATCAGCAGAACTTGCGACGATATCACAACAAGAAGGTGAATCCAAGAGTGTTCAAAGAAGGAGATTTAGTTCTCCGACTGGTGCAACGCACGGCCGGCATGCACAAGCTGTCGCCTCCATGGGAAGGACCATTCGTCGTGAGCAAAGCATTGCACAATGATGCCTATTACCTAATCGATGCTCAATCCCCTGGAAAGAACAGGGCAGACAAAGCCGGCGAAGAAACGAAAAGGCCGTGGAACGTAGCTTTACTTCATCCATTTTACTCGTAGCAGTCATCAGTGACACATTGTAAAGTAGTATCTCAAGATCAAGCACCAATTATGTTTAGAACCTCGGCATCCAGAGCAGTGACTCAGGGACTGCCATGTGTTATTTCGATTTTATGTTATGTATTAAACCTCGGCATCCAGAGCAGTGACTCGGAGACTGCCATATGTTATTTCAATTTTATGTTATAAACCTCAGCATCCAGAGCAGTGACTCGGGGACTGCCATATGTTATTTCCATTTTATGTTATGTATTAAACCTCGGCACCTCGAGCAGTGGCCCGGGGATTGCACTGGATTGCTTTTAAGATTGGATTATGTATTAAAACCTGGCGCCCTGAGCAATGACTCTGGGACTGCCCCAGATTTATTTCTAAGCTTAATTCACATACTAAACCTCGGCACCGTGAGCAGTGACTCGGGGACTATCTCATGTTCTTTCTAGATTTGGGTGGTATATTAAACCTCGGCACCTTGAGCAGCGACTCGGCGACCGTCTTATATTATCTCTGAAATTTGGTTTACATATTAGACTTCGGCGCCATAGGCAGTGACTCGGGGACTGCCATATCTTGTTTCGAAGTAGTGGTTAGCCTTTGATACAAGGAAGGTGTCAAACTTCGACACTCAAAGTAAGAACAGCTCAATCTCATACGATATTCGAAGTTCACACCCAGGTTAATAGTCTAAACCACGGGAGTACAAAGGCAAACATATATCCCAAAATCAAGAAATTGCAGGCCGCCAAATCAAGGATTCGGACGAACAATACCACTTAAACAAAGTGATAACAATTACAACCATATATGTCTCAGCGGCACACGGCAAAATAAATTCATACCATACAGAAGACGGACAAATATTTCACGCACATCATACGCCCGGCATACCAGGGATAAGAAATGACTTAGAGGTTTTTAGCTGGAGAGGCAATAACTTGGTCAGGGGCTGGGCACTCCGAGGTAGGTGGAACCTCGGCCGAGGTTGCCTCGCCCTCCACAGACCCAGGAGCGACTTCGGAGGAAGCCCGAGGCTGCTGAGGAGCGTCAGTTTGCGCAGTAGAATGCCCAGTACCTTTGGATGAGGATCGCGCGTCGCCATTACCATCTGAGCTCGAACTGGAATCACCAGAAGTATCCGAGTCATCCTCATTTTCTCCTTGTTCAGCTGAGTTGTTATCCGACGCATCCTCAACTACGACCTCGTCTTCCGGGTTAGGAAGGAAACTCGGACCTTCGTTCTAGGTATGCATGTCGGCATACTCAACGAGCTGGAAGGCGCGAGCTTGCCGAAGAGCGACAAAGGTTGGGTCCTCAACCCAACGGGAACCAGTGCGCAAATTTCTCAAAATATCAAGAGAAATATCTTCATACCATGACATGATAACAGTGAGAGCCATATCAGCGCCAGCTCGTCCGGCCGATTCCCTCCAAAGACTTAGTTGCCTCTCGGATGCCATTAATCTTTCCACCAGCAATTTGACCTCATTGATATCAGGAGTCCCAGAAGTATTCGGCCAGAGAACATGGTAGGCTCGGATAGCTGCCTGCACCAAATCCCTGCCCATAATCTTCATCGGACCAACTGCAGCGCCGACATCAACCAAGAAATCTTCCATCGAGTACTCCGAGTCCGCGTCAACAGGAACACCTCGGTGCACACGAGCACTAAGAACCGCTTTAGAGCTCACGGGCTTAGCTTCTGGAAAATGATCTGTGCAAAACACGACTGCGTCAGTCGGCAGTAGGAAAAAAGAAAAAGATAATCCGGCCGTGCTAAGAAGCTTACGATGAATGTAACTCAGCATTATCTGAAGGTCTTTAGCCCAGTCAATCTTGCTCTTCTCAAAGCGAGCGATCTCCTCGCTCATTCTCCGAGTCTTCAGTTCGGCAGCCTCGAGGAGCTCTTTATTTTTCTGCAGTTGCAGAGCTAGCCGATTTTTCTCCTCGGAGAACTCCTGGTCGACCTTTTCTAATTCGGACTTCTGAGAGAGCTTAAGGGCCTCCACCTCGGCGCGCAGGCGAGCTATCTCATCATCTTTTTCTTTTAGCTGCGCCAAATGAGTAGCGCTTTGTTCTAAAAAATGCAGCATCACATCAGGCATGGGCGTGCAATCTTGGTGAGATGCTGCAAAGGTTTGTAACTCGTCTTTACCAAAGCCAAAAGAGATAAAAGAAACTTAGCGCACATTTTAAAGGGGGAAGGTATAAAGCAAAAGAGTAACTAACCTTCCAGGGTCTTAAGTTTCTTCTCAAGACGAATGTTAAGATTGTTGGTGTTCCCTGTTTACCAACAAAGTGAGTGTGGCATCCCGCAAAACCACTACTAGAAAATCGCGTGGAATTTGAGCATTGCATCGTCATCATCATGCATTGTTTGCCAAAACTATGTTTGCAAAACCCGTCTTTGTTTTCTAAACGCCCCATCTTTTATTCAAACGCCAAAACTTCGGGTCTCCGGATTATTTTGTTTTGTTGCTATCGGGTTTCAAACGGCCCAATTCAATTAAATAAATATTTAATTATTTTGCGGGGGCAGTCGAACAGGCCGTTTTAGCCCGAACGACCGCCCCAGATTTTCTAAACGGTCCAACCTGCCTACCCCATCTAATCCTAAAGCTACCAGTTTCTCTACCCTCTCTCCCCAGCCACCTCACCCTGGCCACTCCCCATCCGCCACCTCACCCTCTCCCTAACCCTCACCCAATCCCCACCTGCCACGTGGCCAACCTCTCCCTCACACCCTCTCAACCCCCCCATCCCACCTGCCCCACCCCTGGCCACACAAACCACCCCGCACGCCTCTGCCTGTCCCCCCACACCGCACGCGCCCCTGACCCCTGGGCCCCGCCCCGCGTGGACCCCACCGGCCGACCCTGTGCATCTTCCCCGCCTTTACCCGCTCGCTCCCCAGGCCGCTCCCTCTCCGCCCTCCTGCGCCCTCCGCTCAGCTAGCCCCGCGCCGCCACCGCCCTCCGCTGCGCGCGAGCGCCAGCGCCGCCCAGGCCGCTCCCTCCCCGGCCGCCCGCGCCCTCCGTTTCCCCCTGGCCGCAACCACCTCGCCCGCCGCGAGCACCTGCGCGCCCGCGCCGGCTGCCCGCCTCGCTTCCTTCCCCGCCGTCGCTGCGGGCCGGCGCCGCCGCTCGCGAGCCGCCGGCCTCCGCAGCCGCTGCGCGCGAGCCCCTCCAGGCAAGCTCGCCGGCCCCGCTCCGGCCCAGGTCGCCGTCCCCGCCGCGCCAGTGACCCCGCCTCGAGCTCCCCCGGCCCCGGCGCGCCTCCCTAGCTCGCTCCGCCGCCGCTCCAGCGCGGGCCGCGCCGCCGCGCCTCCCTCTCCACGCGACCCCGCGACGCCCCGCCCCGCACGCGAGCCGGCCCCTCAAGCCCCGTCCCGCCTCAGAGCCCGACGCGGCCTCCGCCGTCGCCCTCTCCAGCTCGCATCGCCGCCTCCCGGAGCCACCCGCCGGACCGCCCGCCCCCGCCCGTTCAAGCTCTGCCCGCGGCTAGCTCGCCGCCCCACCGCGGTCGAGCTCGCCCTGCAGCCTCCCGCGCCGGCCCGCATACCGCGGCAAGCCGCCCGTCCCCGTCGGCTTCGACCTCGCCGGACCGACCCCCTCGAGCGCCGGCCGTCCCCCCCCCCCAAGCAGCGTCGCCCTGCCTGGCCCGCTCAGAACCTTCCTCGAGCTTCTCCCCGGACTCTGTCGCAGCACCACCGGGGCCACCGTCCGTCGCACGCTTTGCGCTGTGCCGCGTTTTGTGCCTGTGTGTGTTCCTGCCCATCTCAAGCACGTGTTGCAGCAGGTGATGTTATGCTTGTAGATGGTCGCAGGGAACCCGGGTCCGACGTCGTTGTCCGAAGAAACCGGAACCCGAACCCTCGACAAGATCTCCGCCTCTGGATTCCGATGCTTTCGACAAGGAGCACCGAGGATGCCGTCACGGAACCCGATCTCGTGGAACGCCAAGGCCCGAACCCGAAGCACCATCGGAGTGCCGTTCAAAGCCCCATCGACAAGATCGCCCTCGCGGACTCGAGTATCCCGGTACCCGATCCACTCAAGTTCGCCATCGACGACAAGAACGACGGCAACCAAGACGGTACCGATGCCCCGACGCCAGGCCAAGTACTCCTTCATGGAACGCCGAGACCCCGAACCCGGAGACGATCCCGTACCCGAAGGCCGTCAAGATCGCCACCAAACGCGAAGTCCTTCTCCCCGGAACTCAAGATCTGCCCCGTTACCGCGAGCGAGAGAATGATCCCGTCGAACCCTGGACCCCGAGACCGACCCCGAACCCCGAACCCCCGGACCAAGATCGTCGAGCCCCCTCTGATGTGTGACCCCTTTTCCTCGAACCCTATTTTACAACATAATAACAACTTGTTGCATATTGAATTGTCATTCATCTCGCATGCATATCTGTGGTTTGGGGGCCTTATGCCGATTCACCTAATAATTAATATGGGGCCCATATGCGGGCAAATCTAGTCTCATATTGGCCTCATTTAAACTGGAGTAGCGAACCGGTATATCATCTTGCCTTACTAAAACAACATTTAATATGCGGGGTAGCTAAACAACATGAACCACCTAATTAATTGTCGGGACCCCGGCTCCGCTTAATCTGACCTAATTGCATCGCACCTTGCCACGCCATACATCATACATGCATCATGCCGATCTTCTGCCGTTGTATTAAATAGTGCATCCGGTGTTTCTTCTAGTGTTTTGCTTCTTCGCGGATAAGGCCGTTGAGTTGATGTGAGCTTCGCCCCGATCTTCGGATGAACCCTTCGGCAATGTTTTCAGGCGAGCATCTCCCTCTTTCTACCTATCTTACTTTTATAGTATTTACTTCCCTCCTGTTGATCTTTGCTTTCTGTGTTGCGATGCTCTAGATTTCGTACCCGTGATATCCCTTGCAGCCATATATAGCCTTGGACACATCCTATTACCTGTTGTTTGGTAGATAGTTGGACCCGCGTGTCGTAGTCGCTTGCTCAAGTGTTTGTGTGCCGACAAGAACCACAATTGTTGGAGAATTGCCGCATGTTGACGATGGAGATGATCAAGGTTTAATTACTGTTTCACTTTAATTCCTGTTTAACAACTAAAATTGAATTAAGCAGAGGCATCGGTGGGTGATAGGTAAGATTTGGTTTCCGACCGCCCACTTGTGTCCCGTAGGACCCGAGTTCTTGACATCTGTTCCGAGATCGAGCGCGCTAACCACAGGTGGGGAGATATGGGCCCCCCATTGATAATTACCTGATTCCAAAGTACTGTACTGGGGGCCACAAAGTAGTTTGGGGCTTTATTACTATCCTGTACTTATGCCATGTTTACCGCTTTATTTACGATTGTGCGAGGTACTGCACACTGTACTGTTTAGGGAAGCGGGATGTTTTCGCGGTATGGACAGTCCCCGTTTGGGGACCTGCTGTCGCATACTGCCATCGACGCAAACCCTGAGACCGTCTCGGAGACCGGCCGACTCCGTTGCGGGTGTCGACTCGGTGGGGTGGCCCCCCGTACTTGCTTTGTGTCTGGGAACGTCGTGACCTAGGCCCGGCCGACATACCGATGGGTGTATGTTAATTGATCTGGCAAAAAGGGTCGAAGTGCCTGTGGATACTTTGGTGCACCCCTGCAGGGTTTAATCTTTTCGAGAAGCCGTGTCCGCGGTTATGGACGACTTGGAGCACAGTGTCTGATCATAGACAACTATAACTAAAGCTTACTGTTTTAAAATGACTTGTTTCCGATATGATTAGTAATCAGCTTCACTACAACAGAATGGCTAAGTAAAAGTATCAACAATTGCTGGGTTTTGGGGTTACCTCATGATAATTGCATCTGACTAGTAAGTGTTGCCACTATAACAGAATGATTAACTAAAACTGCCCACTGCTTACTTTATCAGGACGATTACCTAAACCTGACTAGTAAAGTGCCACAACTATAACTGAATAATTAAAACTGCCAACTGTGTGAGTTCCTCGGTTGACTTCCTCGTTTGGTCTCGAGGGGGAAACGCCAGGACGGGTTTGTTTGATGCTAGTACCAGGTTGGATCCGAATAGGTCTTTCTCACCCCTCTCTGATAGCCGCCATTTGTATCGAGTCTCTATAGGTTGTTTAGTGCATGCCGCCGCTGCCGCTCAGTCCACCATACCTATGTAGGCGAGGACCGCCGAATTCTAGCCTCGCCGTGTACTGGCCTCAGTACTGACGCTCCTTATTTTTCCTTTGCCCTTTGTCGGCACCCCTTTTGTTTAAGCAGGTTTTGAGATCGACGCCGTTAGCAGGGTTACCCTTCCGGCTTGGCCTGGGCAGGGTTATGGACGCCATTGGTTGTTCTTCAGGGCTCTTAGCCCCATTTGCTTCTTGTCCGTAGTCGGACGCTCTACCGTTTTCGAGGTGATTTGGATCTTTGTATATAATATTTGTATTCTTGACTCTTTGAGTCGCTGTTGTATATATATCAGTTCTGTGGGTCCCATCGAGGACTGTTGTGTAATGTTATTACTTTGTTTTTCCACCCGCACGAAAGTGCCTGGTGGGCACCTTCGAATCGTTTCTATGCGGGTTTGGCGCATTTCGCTGAAACTTGCATAGGGCCGATTCTGAGGGTGTTACAGAGTGGTATCAGAGCTCAGCAGTTGCGATACCCCACAAGTCCAGCCTGTAGGATAACCTAGCTAACGGCCGAAGTAGCGTGTCAAAACTATTTTTGAAAACCGGTTGGATAGTTCTAATTAGGTCTGATTTTACTCCTTACCCCTCTGCTGTTCTCCTCTTACTTCGACGTGTTTTGAATCTGCTCTCTTATCTTTTCTTCGAGTCCAGGATTTCTCGTGGTGGGGTTTCCGTCGTACCTTTAGGGTTTCGCTTCCTCCTTTGGTAACGGTGTTCTACCGTCCGGTGTTCAAGCTGCCTGAGGAATCCGTCCACGGGGTTACCATTCTTTGTCCCTTGTTTGTGCCTTCCGGTGTTTTCCGACGCGACGACATCCTCTACGCCAGATCCGATGCAGAGTCTGCATCACTCTTTTGATCCGAACCTCGCTTGTCGAGATCTTCAGTCTGAATCTTGTGAGTTGGTTGCATAATTCGTCTATTCGTGTACATAGTAATGCTTTGAGTGCGGGATGGAGTCGCGACCATACCACTACTCTTATCATTTGCTCTGTATATTGAATGGTGGATCGATGCAACTCTACTCCTTCCATGGAAGTTAGAGGTGAACCTACCTTTAACTTCGTCCGTTGTTTTCCGGAGTGTTCTCTTGATGATCAGGACAACGACCCATTGTTGGTGGTGTCGCGAAGATCTACACGAAGCGAGAAGACGCAGATCGCCGACCTTCCTTCAGGTACCATGAGGCGGATCTCGAGGGCGAGATCCATTGTTAGTGGTGTCGAATTGTGGCATCCCGCAAAACCACTACTAGAAAATCGCGTGGAATTTGAGCATTGCATCGTCATCATCATGCATTGTTTGCCAAAACTATGTTTGCAAAACCCGTCTTTGTTTTCTAAACGCCCCATCTTTTATTCAAACGCCAAAACTTCGGGTCTCCGGATTATTTTGTTTTGTTGCTATCGGGTTTCAAACGGCCCAATTCAATTAAATAAATATTTAATTATTTTGCGGGGGCAGTCGAACGGGCCGTTTTAGCCCGAACGACCGCCCCAGATTTTCTAAACGGTCCAACCTGCCTACCCCATCTAATCCTAAAGCTACCAGTTTCTCTACCCTCTCTCCCCAGCCACCTCACCCTGGCCACTCCCCATCCGCCACCTCACCCTCTCCCTAACCCTCACCCAATCCCCACCTGCCACGTGGCCAACCTCTCCCTCACACCCTCTCAACCCCCCCATCCCACCTGCCCCACCCCTGGCCACACAAACCACCCCGCACGCCTCTGCCTGTCCCCCCACACCGCACGCGCCCCTGACCCCTGGGCCCCGCCCCGCGTGGACCCCACCGGCCGACCCTGTGCATCTTCCCCGCCTTTACCCGCTCGCTCCCCAGGCCGCTCCCTCTCCGCCCTCCTGCGCCCTCCGCTCAGCTAGCCCCGCGCCGCCACCGCCCTCCGCTGCGCGCGAGCGCCAGCGCCGCCCAGGCCGCTCCCTCCCCGGCCGCCCGCGCCCTCCGTTTCCCCCTGGCCGCAACCACCTCGCCCGCCGCGAGCACCTGCGCGCCCGCGCCGGCTGCCCGCCTCGCTTCCTTCCCCGCCGTCGCTGCGGGCCGGCGCCGCCGCTCGCGAGCCGCCGGCCTCCGCAGCCGCTGCGCGCGAGCCCCTCCAGGCAAGCTCGCCGGCCCCGCTCCGGCCCAGGTCGCCGTCCCCGCCGCGCCAGTGACCCCGCCTCGAGCTCCCCCGGCCCCGGCGCGCCTCCCTAGCTCGCTCCGCCGCCGCTCCAGCGCGGGCCGCGCCGCCGCGCCTCCCTCTCCACGCGACCCCGCGACGCCCCGCCCCGCACGCGAGCCGGCCCCTCAAGCCCCGTCCCGCCTCAGAGCCCGACGCGGCCTCCGCCGTCGCCCTCTCCAGCTCGCATCGCCGCCTCCCGGAGCCACCCGCCGGACCGCCCGCCCCCGCCCGTTCAAGCTCTGCCCGCGGCCAGCTCGCCGCCCCACCGCGGTCGAGCTCGCCCTGCAGCCTCCCGCGCCGGCCCGCATACCGCGGCAAGCCGCCCGTCCCCGTCGGCTTCGACCTCGCCGGACCGACCCCCTCGAGCGCCGGCCGTCCCCCCCCCCAAGCAGCGTCGCCCTGCCTGGCCCGCTCAGAACCTTCCTCGAGCTTCTCCCCGGACTCTGTCGCAGCACCACCGGGGCCACCGTCCGTCGCACGCTTTGCGCTGTGCCGCGTTTTGTGCCTGTGTGTGTTCCTGCCCATCTCAAGCACGTGTTGCAGCAGGTGATGTTATGCTTGTAGATGGTCGCAGGGAACCCGGGTCCGACGTCGTTGTCCGAAGAAACCGGAACCCGAACCCTCGACAAGATCTCCGCCTCTGGATTCCGACGCTTTCGACAAGGAGCACCGAGGATGCCGTCACGGAACCCGATCTCGTGGAACGCCAAGGCCCGAACCCGAAGCACCATCGGAGTGCCGTTCAAAGCCCCATCGACAAGATCGCCCTCGCGGACTCGAGTATCCCGGTACCCGATCCACTCAAGTTCGCCATCGACGACAAGAACGACGGCAACCAAGACGGTACCGATGCCCCGACGCCAGGCCAAGTACTCCTTCATGGAACGCCGAGACCCCGAACCCGGAGACGATCCCGTACCCGAAGGCCGTCAAGATCGCCACCAAACGCGAAGTCCTTCTCCCCGGAACTCAAGATCTGCCCCGTTACCGCGAGCGAGAGAATGATCCCGTCGAACCCTGGACCCCGAGACCGACCCCGAACCCCGAACCCCCGGACCAAGATCGTCGAGCCCCCTCTGATGTGTGACCCCTTTTCCTCGAACCCTATTTTACAACATAATAACAACTTGTTGCATATTGAATTGTCATTCATCTCGCATGCATATCTGTGGTTTGGGGGCCTTATGCCGATTCACCTAATAATTAATATGGGGCCCATATGCGGGCAAATCTAGTCTCATATTGGCCTCATTTAAACTGGAGTAGCGAACCGGTATATCATCTTGCCTTACTAAAACAACATTTAATATGCGGGGTAGCTAAACAACATGAACCACCTAATTAATTGTCGGGACCCCGGCTCCGCTTAATCTGACCTAATTGCATCGCACCTTGCCACGCCATACATCATACATGCATCATGCCGATCTTCTGCCGTTGTATTAAATAGTGCATCCGGTGTTTCTTCTAGTGTTTTGCTTCTTCGCGGATAAGGCCGTTGAGTTGATGTGAGCTTCGCCCCGATCTTCGGATGAACCCTTCGGCAATGTTTTCAGGCGAGCATCTCCCTCTTTCTACCTATCTTACTTTTATAGTATTTACTTCCCTCCTGTTGATCTTTGCTTTCTGTGTTGCGATGCTCTAGATTTCGTACCCGTGATATCCCTTGCAGCCATATATAGCCTTGGACACATCCTATTACCTGTTGTTTGGTAGATAGTTGGACCCGCGTGTCGTAGTCGCTTGCTCAAGTGTTTGTGTGCCGACAAGAACCACAATTGTTGGAGAATTGCCGCATGTTGACGATGGAGATGATCAAGGTTTAATTACTGTTTCACTTTAATTCCTGTTTAACAACTAAAATTGAATTAAGCAGAGGCATCGGTGGGTGATAGGTAAGATTTGGTTTCCGACCGCCCACTTGTGTCCCGTAGGACCCGAGTTCTTGACATCTGTTCCGAGATCGAGCGCGCTAACCACAGGTGGGGAGATATGGGCCCCCCATTGATAATTACCTGATTCCAAAGTACTGTACTGGGGGCCACAAAGTAGTTTGGGGCTTTATTACTATCCTGTACTTATGCCATGTTTACCGCTTTATTTACGATTGTGCGAGGTACTGCACACTGTACTGTTTAGGGAAGCGGGATGTTTTCGCGGTATGGACAGTCCCCGTTTGGGGACCTGCTGTCGCATACTGCCATCGACGCAAACCCTGAGACCGTCTCGGAGACCGGCCGACTCCGTTGCGGGTGTCGACTCGGTGGGGTGGCCCCCCGTACTTGCTTTGTGTCTGGGAACGTCGTGACCTAGGCCCCGCCGACATACCGATGGGTGTATGTTAATTGATCTGGCAAAAAGGGTCGAAGTGCCTGTGGATACTTTGGTGCACCCCTGCAGGGTTTAATCTTTTCGAGAAGCCGTGTCCGCGGTTATGGACGACTTGGAGCACAGTGTCTGATCATAGACAACTATAACTAAAGCTTACTGTTTTAAAATGACTTGTTTCCGATATGATTAGTAATCAGCTTCACTACAACAGAATGGCTAAGTAAAAGTATCAACAATTGCTGGGTTTTGGGGTTACCTCATGATAATTGCATCTGACTAGTAAGTGTTGCCACTATAACAGAACGATTAACTAAAACTGCCCACTGCTTACTTTATCAGGACGATTACCTAAACCTGACTAGTAAAGTGCCACAACTATAACTGAATAATTAAAACTGCCAACTGTGTGAGTTCCTCGGTTGACTTCCTCGTTTGGTCTCGAGGGGGAAACGCCAGGACGGGTTTGTTTGATGCTAGTACCAGGTTGGATCCGAATAGGTCTTTCTCACCCCTCTCTGATAGCCGCCATTTGTATCGAGTCTCTATAGGTTGTTTAGTGCATGCCGCCGCTGCCGCTCAGTCCACCATACCTATGTAGGCGAGGACCGCCGAATTCTAGCCTCGCCGTGTACTGGCCTCAGTACTGACGCTCCTTATTTTTCCTTTGCCCTTTGTCGGCACCCCTTTTGTTTAAGCAGGTTTTGAGATCGACGCCGTTAGCAGGGTTACCCTTCCGGCTTGGCCTGGGCAGGGTTATGGACGCCATTGGTTGTTCTTCAGGGCTCTTAGCCCCATTTGCTTCTTGTCCGTAGTCGGACGCTCTACCGTTTTCGAGGTGATTTGGATCTTTGTATATAATATTTGTATTCTTGACTCTTTGAGTCGCTGTTGTATATATATCAGTTCTGTGGGTCCCATCGAGGACTGTTGTGTAATGTTATTACTTTGTTTTTCCACCCGCACGAAAGTGCCTGGTGGGCACCTTCGAATCGTTTCTATGCGGGTTTGGCGCATTTCGCTGAAACTTGCATAGGGCCGATTCTGAGGGTGTTACAGTGAGCCAACATCTCGTATACAAAAATGAGAGCTTCGGAGATAACGCAAGAGTTTGTCGACTTACCAGCTTTCTTCACCACAGGAATAACCTTCTCGTACTTTTCTTCCAATTTTCTATGCGCAAAAAGAAGCCTTTGGAACTCGACAGTTCGCCGATCATGTGCAACCTAAGCAATAAGGCAAATGGTAAATGGATATTCAAAGCTACGACAGATCCGAGTCAAGCAAAACTTAACACGGATCTAGGTGGCTGGATATTCAAAGCTACGACAGATCCGAGTCAAGCAAAACTTAACACGGATCTAGGTGGCTGGATATTCAAAGCTATGACAGATCCGAGTCAAGCAAAACTTAACACGGATCTAGGTGGCTGGATATTTAAAGCTACAACAGATCCGAGTCAAGCGAAACTTAACCCGGATCTAGGTGGCTGGATATTCAAAGCTACGACAGATCCGAGTCAAGCGAAACTCAACCCGGATCTAGGTGGCTGGATATTCAAAGCTACGACAGATCCGAGTCAAGCGAAACTTAACCCGGATCTAGGTGGCTGGATACTCAAAGCTACGACAAATCCGAGTCAAGCAAAACTTAACCCGGACCTAGGAGGCTGGATAAACGAAGCTTCCATAAACACAAATCAAACAAAATTTAAGGCAGATCTAGCTGGATGGAGGTTCGAATTCTAAAATAAAATTCAACTGAGTAGAGCATCATAAAACTTCCAAACGAATAACAAGTTATTCGCTTGCAAGCTTCGGGGACTAGAATATATATAGTAGCATCTGGAGAATTAATCCAAACTCCATAAAAGGCAATTACCTCATTCATTTTGTCACTCTCAAGAATGATCTTGGAGGCTTGATGCAGGCGGCTCCTGATGTCCGAAAGCTAAAACGGCTGGCCGCCCGGATTACCCTCGAATTGATCGGCAGCATTCCAGTTATTGGCATATTCAACCAGCAAGCCAAGACTGTTCCCACTCGCCGTGCGAGTTAGGACTTTACCTCGGACATGCTGTGTAGACACTGCTGCCGCAGGGCTTTTATGAAGAGCGAGCTGGGTACTGGTGGCCGGGGTAATGGAGGCTTTGGCGGAGGCAGTTCCTTTGCGCAGCACATCGGCGATACTTGGCTGAGAAGAGCCGGCAAGACCTTTCTGGGAGGAGGAGGCTTTGGTGACGACGGCTTTTCTTGTTTTAGAAGAGGCATCAGTAGGAGCTGATACCTCGGCAACGGGAACATCGTCTTTAGGAGCCGGAGGAGTCACGGTCGCAGAAGGCGCAGAGATATGGACATCCTCGGTCAGGGAAGGAGTCACTGTGGAAACCGCGGGGGCAGAAAGAGGCTTAGTAGAGACATTAGGGTTCACAGAGAAGGCAGCAGGGTCGGCAGAAATATCTGTGGGCCGAGTGGAATCAACATCAACGGGAGAAATCTCGGGGGCATCGTGGCGAGGTGGCGTCCGATTCGGAGCTGGAGGAGATGCAGCGCGAGAAGGACTGGGAATCCTGGTATCTTCAGTAGGCGGAGGAGACGGCTGCTGAGTCATACGACTCGTCATGCTAGGACCGCCGGGCTTAACAGAAAGTGGAGCACTGCAGAAACGAAAAAGGTCAAGTTAAAAAGCAGAAAGAGAAAAACGAGAAATGCGAGCAAAAGAAACTCACCCGGTGACTCCAGGCATGGTCTTGCGCCTGGGAGGATTCGGAGCGGATTTCTTCATTCGCTTCTTGGGGGCCGCCTCTGAGGCACCAGCGGGAGCCCCACGTTTCCCCGAGGTAACAGGGGGCCGGGAAGCAATAGGCTCGGCGTCGTGAACCTGACCGGCCGGATTAGCTGGGAAAGTAGAAGCCGGAAATGCATAAGAAATTGGCATTCCGGCAACTACCTCTAGAACTTTGACCTCGTCCGAATCACCTTCCTCCTCGTGGGCCGAGGTCTTTCCATGAGCACGGACCGGAGCGGGGTCCGACTTAGGTACGAACTCTTCCGAGTCCGGCTCCCCACTGTCCGGGGTATTCCGGTCCGCAGGCCATGGGAGTGATAAAACCTCGGCGTCCTCATCCTTCTGCTCCGCAAACCTCTATAAGACGAGAAAGAAGAAGATCAACAAAGACGGTTACGAAAGCAATGGGAAAGCAAAGCATTAGTGATTAAGATTACTTCAGGAGGGGGATGCTCGCGGGTGAACGGCTTCAATCCCCAAGCCCAATCCTCAGGCATCTCTGTCTTAAAGATAGCTCGGACATGCTTAAAGATGAGATAGTTGTCCAGCTCCACGGTCGAGACTCGGTTGGGGTCAAGAGGACCGCTCATGTAGCAGAGTTTATGCGTACGCTTCTGGAATGGGCAGATTCGGCTACTGACGAAGGTAGCCATCAGATCCTCGCCGCGTAACCCGGCGCGGATCAGTTCCTTAAGCCGAATCTCAAAAGCCTCGGCCAAAGCGTGACTCTTCCTCGGATTATAAGTCCAGTTCGCCTTGGAAGGTGTGCCGATGGAGAAGGCAGGGAGCCGAATCTTGTCCTCCTTTCCCGTGTTCTTGACATAGAAGAAGGACTTGTGCCACTTCTTGCACGAATCTAGCCCCGTGACACGAGGAAATACGGACTTCCTCTGAGGTGTAATGGACGCTGCTCCACATTGGGTAAGCAACTTCTCGGAAGGGTGCAGAGACTTATCTGGGACAACGTTAGAACGAATCTGGAAAAACTTCGACCAGACATGCACGGACGGCCACAGGCCGAAGTACCCCTGCGAGGCAGAGATGAAGGCCGAGAGAGAGGCAATGGCGTTGGCAGGGAGATGATGCGGCTGAAGGACGAAGTAATCAAGAAACTCCCTAGCAAAGTCGCTAAGAGGAAGACCAAAGCCGCGTGCGAAATGCGACATGAAAACTACATACTCTCCCTCCCTAAGGTCTGGAGAGGACTCGCTGCCGGGTAAGCGACAAGATACCTCGGCGGGAATCCGACGAGTCCGAATAAGCCACTCGATCTCGCGGCGAGTGATAGAGGAACCCTGCCATGAGCCCCGCTCGGGCCCAGATCCAACATTGTCGTCCTCGACGAGCGCACCACTGACGGAACTAGACATGAGATCGCCGGAAAAACTTGCGGAGGAAGAGAGAGCGGCGGAGGAAAACCTAGAGCTACGGGGCCCCGTCGTGGATCCACCCAAAAACGGCGGCGGAGCAGAGAAAGAACTGCCGCGCGGGTAAATAAGAAGAACAGAGATCTCTAGAGGGAAGGCTAGGCAACGGGACCGGAAGAACTCACCGGCGAAGGTGGCGGAACGAGCAAGCAGGGGTGAAGGCGACGGAGCGGTACGTCGGAACCTCTGCCGTGGAGAACTCAGACGAGCGCAGCGGTAGCTGTAGACTGACAATGAATACTATAGAGGAACAGAAAACTAGAAATACAATGATGAGTAAGACACGTAGGACGAGGAGTACGCGAGAAGATAGGATGATACCACAAGCAAATTAACTCGAAAACGAGGCAAGAGAAATCTCTTGAAACTGATACGGCTCGGCCGACGTTATTGGCAGGGCCATACCAGCTTTGGGGACTAATGTTGGGGAGATGACCTCGGGTAGGGTAAAGACGGGGAAAGATGAAAGGAAGTTGCCCGTCTATTTTCCGAGTTATAGTACGAATCGGCTGAATCCTGTAGAGTTCGGCCGAGATAGGGAAGGGTAGGACCTTCATAATAATGGCAAGGCGTTACCCGGCCGAGATATTGAATAAGTCAGCCGGGTTAGCCCGAGTAATCTTAATGCAGGTTAAGGACAAGCCGAGTTATGCGAGGCAGGGCCGAATGATACGAAGCTTGCAAGAGAAGGAGAAGCCTAAAGTCAAACTCTAGCCGCAGGCTAGGGAGAATCTGATCGGAGCCAAGCATAAGGGACAAAGGCGCTGACTGACAAAGGAGCAGAAGGAGGTCATGGAGGTGACAGTCCTGGAGCCCGAGGCACGCAGGAGGGGCCCTCTGGAGCCTTGCCGTCATTAGAAGGGCGACAGGGAAAGGAGGCCGCTGAACTACTATTTTGGGACAAGCATATTCCTCGAATATGCTTGCCCCGTCAGCCCTAAAGGCACCCAAGGCTCTCCTTTATAATGGGAGGCTTGGACCCTGAGGAGGGGATCGGCTCATTTAGTACCGTTAGGCTGGTAAGGTTCTTCTTTTCTCCCTGTATACAGCTCAAGGAGCACTTGTAGCCCAAGGGACGAGAAATAAAGATCTTTGCCTTAGTCTTTTGTGTGTAGAATCAACTGCATCTTCCCTCCCCAGATCCCACTAGTATCCATTGGCCCCATACTTTAGCCTACCCATGGCATCTGCCTTGCCACCACCACGACATGTATGCAGGGTTGGATGGATGCTTTGTCAAGATAACCACGTGACAAAAAATACTTGCAGCAACTGAAAGAGATGGAAACAACATATTTCCAATTGCATTTGGACTTATTGACAAGGAAGATACTGCAAGTTGGTGCTAGTTTCTTACTCAGCTGAAGATAGGTATTTGGTGGAGGGGAATGAAAGTTTGGGAAATACACTGTTTTCTGATAGGCGGAAGGTAAATCATATGCTCACATGCAAGTTTTTAATTGTAGTTAGTACATATTTTCCTACACGTGGTCATTAATATTAGTGCAATTTTCTATAATGAATAGGGGCTTCTCAATGCCATTAATAAAGTATTTCCAGGTTCTCCCTAAATATATTGTTTAAGGAGTATTTATTCCAGCTTTCAGCAAGAAGGCTTTAGAGGGGAAGAACTCAAGATGTATGTGTATGCTGCCAGCTACTCCCACACCTAGAAATTATTTGATGCGGAGATGCGGAACATGAGAGATGAGTCAGATGAAGCTTGGGAATGGCTAATAAAGATTCAGTGGAGTGCTAGGCAAGGTATACAATGGACACAACCTACAAAACTAACCTTGTTGTGAACAACCTAAGTGATGTTTTCAACAAAATGATTCTTGATGTTAGAGGCAGACTGGTTGTACCAATGTTTGAAGACATTAGATCAAAGCTAATGGTGAGGAATGAATGGAAGGGGATAGGTGATGCCTCGGCTAGGTGGGAGACCACTCCTACATATTGTGAAATATTGGAAATGAAAATAAATCTCAAGGAATTACAAATCTTAGAAATTAGTTGGTAATTTGTTGCAAGTGAGCAGAGGGGTGAAAAGTAGGTATGTTGTTTACTTGGGTGCAGGAGGTGGGACATGACATGAATTTCATGTTTTCATGCAATTTCTGCCATTTACAAGTCTAAGCAGCAAACAAAATAATTTTGTTCTTAACTTCTTAAAAAACACATGTATTTGGAGGCATACAACCCAGTTATCTACCTAGTGCCTAGTGAAGATCAATGGATAAATATTGATATAGTGGACATTGATCCACCTATGTTCAGAATAGAGAAGGGTAGACACCAAAGAAAGAGGAGGAAGGGAAAATTTGATGTCCCAAAGCCTAGGGATACATATAGGATGGTAACTATCACATGTAGAAACTACAAATTACTTGGCCATAGATACACAAACTGAACACAAACTCTCAATCCACAATTCTAGATGATGAAGAATCAACACCAGGTAATATATTTTTACTACTTTTAATTGTTACAACTAATATTATGTAAATGTTAGAATAGTAGGTAATATATATTTTTACTTGTAAATGTGACTAGACAAATAGGAGGAATAAGTAGTGCGGCTCATTTAGCACATTAGCTACACATGCAAGCCCAGCAACACAAGCACCAGCACCTACAACTCCAACAAATGCAGTAGGACCTGCATCACCTGCATCAAAAGCAGCACCCCAGCAGCTAAGCCAGCAGCACAGGCACCAACACCTAAATCTAAACAAAATGCATCAGGACCTGCAGCACCTGCATCAAAATAAGTTATTGAACATCCGGTACTAGGGATACCGCGGTCCATCCGCGACTGGCTTGCCCATCAAGGCATCATCATGCATCGTGAGGGCTGTAAGGTCCCCTCCCGAGGGTCTCTACGCGAGGCCACCCTTATGGCCTCCGGAGGGGATAATCCACCTTAGACGCCTCCCTCAGGAGGGTCCGGGCCAGAGATGTTTTGGCAATACAGGGGAGGTGCACAGATGCGCCAATCATAGGAAGACGACAAGATCAGCGGTGGCGTTGGATGCCTTACCGACATAGTCCCGAGGTAAGGGCCTGATCAAAAGCAAGGCTGTCTGGGCCCAGGTGTAACACCCTCAAATAGACCCTATGCAAGTTTTAGCGATTCCCGCCAAACCCGCATAGAAACGATTCAAATATGCCCATCAGGCACTTGCGTACGGGTGGAAAACAAAGTAATGCCATTACACAATAGTCCATGATGAAACCCATAGAAACATTTATACAACAATGACTCAACGAGCCAAGAATACGGATATACAGTACAAACATCCAAATCACCTTGAAAACGATACAACATCCGAGTATGGATAAAATGCAAATGGGGCTGATAGCCCTGAAGAATAACCAATGGCGTCCATAACCCTGCCTAGGCCAAGTTGGAAGGGTAACCTTTGTTGACATCATCAAAATCAGACCTGCTTAAACAAAAGGGGTGATGACAAAGGGCAGAGGAAAAAGAGAGCGGTCAGTACTGAGGCCAGTACACGGCGAGTCTTAGAGTTCGGTGGCTCTCGCCTACATAAATATGGTGGACTGAAGCGTCAGCGCAGCATGCACTAAACAACCTATAGAGAATCGATACAACTGTTGGCTATCGGAGTGAGATGAGAAATACCTATGCGGAACCAACCTAATAATACCACCAAACATACCCATCTTGGTATTTCCCCCTCAAGACCAAACAAGGAAGTCCTGCTGAGGAAACTCACATAGTTGGCAGTTTTGTCCATTCTTTCCATGGTGGTTATCCAACTTACTAGTCATGTCATAACCAAGTCAAATTTTTAAAAGTAACCTTTAGTGTAAGTTATCTATGATCGAGAAACTATGCTCCAAGTTGACCATAACCGCAGACACGGCTTTTCAAAAAGGTTTAACCCTGCAGGGGTGCACCAATGTTTCCACATGCACCTAGACCCTTGTTGCCAGATCAGGTAGGTACAAGATCATAAAACATACACCCAACGATATGTTGACGGAGTTTCGAAAACGACTATTCCTAGACCCAAAGTAAGTACATGGGGTCCACCCACTAAGCTACCCGCAACGAAGTTGTCCGGCTCCGAGATGGACTCAGGGTTTGTGACAACGGATGTAAACGACTTGGAATCCGAAAGTGTATATAGGACTATCGATACCATAGAATCGTGGCACGGGGTTTCTAAATAGTATAGTAGTAAACTCTCCTTGAGAAACAATAGTAAATAAAGCAGTAAAACATAGCATAAGTATATAATAGTAATAACACCACAAACTAGGTTGTGGTCCCCAATACAGTACGTTGAAATCAGTTTGTAAGCTAGTGGGGGTGCCCACACACCCCACCTATGGTTAGCGTGCTCGATCTCAGAACAGGTGTCAAGAACTCAGGACCTAGGTGGACACAAGTGGGCGGTTAAAAACCAAATATTGACTATTATCCACCGGTGCCTCTGTATTAGTTATACCTACCACTAACATTTAATTATCAAGTTGTAGATACAACCATGAATATATCCACCATTAAGCATGTGCCAACCACCCAACAACGATGGAACATCGATGACACAAAGAAACACCTGAGGAAGCAACTACGACTCGCAAGGCCAACTTTATATCAAGAAATAGTAATAGGAGGTGTCCAAGGCATTATAGGCTGCAAGGGATATAAAGGGTATGGAACACTATAGCAACGATTACAAGGATAACAATAGATCAATAGGAGGAAGTAAAGACTAAAACTACAAAATAGGTAGAAAGGGGGAGAATGCTCGCCAGATAAACATTGCCGAAGATACATTCGAAGAACATGGAGAAGCTCGTATCAACTCAACAGCCTAATCCATGAAGAAGCAAAGCACTAGAAGAAACACCAGATGCACTATTTAATACTACGACAGAAGATCGGGCATGATGCATGTATGATGCATGACATGGAAAATATGCGATGCGAATAGACAATATTAAGCGAAACCGATGTCCCGATAATTAATTAAGTGGTTCATGTTTTTTAGATACCCCGCAATTTAAATGTTGTATTAACAAGGCAAAACATGGCATCGGTTCGCTATACAAACTTAAATGGTACAAATCTAAGAATAGAATAGCCCACATATGGTCTACATATTTAATTATGAGGTGAATCAGCATAATGCCCCCAAACCACATGAGATGTGTGAAAGCATGAATAATTTAATGCAACAAGATACATAGATGGAAATTTATAAATAGGGGCTCGGATAGGGGTCACATGTGTGTTTCAGAGATCTTGGGTTCGATGTGGTTCGGTCTTCGGATCCTCGGGATCAGGGTCTCGGCCACCGGATCCTTGACGGAGTACTTGGTGGTTTCGGGAAGGAGACCTTGGCATGCCGAGGGTTCGGGTTCCGTCTTTGATTGACACCATACTCGTTTCGGCTTCTCGCATCGGTCATTGGACAATATTGGCGTCCGTTTTTTGGAAATCCCTTCATGTCAATGACACCGACACATACACGAAGATCTTGGATTGGGCGACTCAGGTTTGTCTTGGTCCCAATTTGAGCTTCTCGCACACACTAGCGGTGCAGATAAACAATAGCAGCAACAAGCGTGATGGAAAAATTGAAGGAAACTCGTGCGACCCAGATGATAAACACGTGAATACCCTGGCGCGGTCGATGGAGACGATCTACTGGCAGCGGGGAAACATGGAGGTAGGATTGGAGGCTCGCAAAGGAGGCCACCGTTAATGTTCACTAACAAGGAGAGACAGCCGGAGAGGGAGCATGGAGGCGGCGGCGTTGTCTCTATGAGGAAGGCGGTGTCCTGGAGATGTCACGCGGTGACGCAGACGACGGTGACGAATGGCGGAACCACACGGGAGAAGCACCAGGGGGAGGTCGGATTCTACTAGCGAGCATGGAAGGCCGAACGGATCCTGTAGGGCCGAAGGCGAGCACACGCAGGAAGAGGTGCAAGAGGAGGACCTCCGGGGCAGGGACACGGGGGATCATACGGTTGGAGAAGGTCGTTCGAGGTGGGACCTGCAGCGGCGAAGCGGGTGTGGGGTGCGATGCTGGCAACGGGCGCGACGGGGCCGAACAAGAGAGGGAGCAGAGAGGCGGCTTAGCGCGGTGCCCTGTGGGCGAGGGAGGCGGAGAGATGTCCGCGGGCGATGAGCTGCTGACAGCGGTGGCGGGGCGTCAGAGAGGAGCAAGGCTAGTGAGGTGGCGGGTATTGTGGGTGCGTCGAATTGACGTGAGTGAGAGGCGACTGCGAGGGAGAGGGGTTGGTGGGATGGGCCGCTCGCATGGAGGTGGGGCCGGGTACGATCAGGAGAACGGGGATGTGCGCGTGGGGTCCTATGTGCGTCTGGTAGTGGGTAGGTGGGGTTGACTGGGTGGAGCTATGTGGCGGCGAGGTAGCTAGGGTTTGGGGTGTGGGGTAGGCTAGGGTTTGGTTAGGATATTTATACTAACCGGGATAGTAGGTGTCCTGTGGCTAGGCCTTTGGGCCTGGCCGTTTGGCTACCTCCCCCGGGGTTTATAAAAATCGTTTTTTATTATTTATTCATTTTATTTTTTTAATAACAAAACATTTGAAAATATATTTTAGACAAAATAAAGATCCGAGGGGACCGGGGTTTTTGATTTGAAATGAAGGGGGGGGGATATTTAGAAAACAAAGACAGGTTTTTAGAGAAATAGTTTTAGGAAAAAAGATGCATGATAACATGACGATGCTCAAATGCAATATGGCATGATGACATGAGAATGCGATCATGATGATGCACAAAATAAAAACAACACGCGATTTTCTGGTAGTGGTTTTACCCAGGGTGCTACAATTCAACACCACTAACAAGGGATCTCGCCCTTGAGATCTGCCTCATGGTACAGAGAGAAGCTTGATGGTCGAACTCTTCATGCTTCGTGTATATCCTCACAACACGACTAATGAAGATTCTTGCTCCATCTTGGAATCGTCGACACCACCAACAAGAGGTCATTGTCCATGTTCGTCGAGAGAACACTCCGGAGAATCAAAGACCAAGGTCGAGGTCTCAAAAGATAAGACCACCTCTATCTTCTACAGAAGGAGTAAAATTGCATTGATCCATCGATTCAATGTACAAAACCAAATGATAAGAGTAGTCAGATGGGGATCAATCCATCGCGCTCCCAAAGCAGTACTCTACACAAGAATAGGAGAATTATGTAACCAACTCACGGAGTTCAGACTGGAGATCTTGGCAAACAGCCTTTGGAAAATAAAGGAGCGTGCATGCTCTTTATCAGATCTGATGCAAATGATGTTGTCACATTGGAAAACACCAGGAGATACATAGAAATTTTTTAGTAAATTTTTGGTCCATTGAAAGGTACAACAAATGAAAAATTCATCAAATAGCATAAAGACCGGAAGTAGAAACACCATTACAAGAGGAAGGAAGCGAAACCCTGAAGGTACGATGGAAACCCAACCACGAGAATTCCTTGACTCGAATAAAAGGTAAGAGAGAAGATTCAAAACACGCAAATATAAGAAGATAATAGCATAGGGGTAAGGAGTAAAAGCAGACCTAATCAGATCTATCCAAACGATTTTCCAAAATAGTTTTGACACTCTACAAAGTCCGTTAGCTAGGTTATGCTACAGGCTGACTAATGGGGTATCGCAACTACTGAGCTTTGATACCACTTTGTAACAGCCTCAAATCGGCCCTATGCAATTTTTAGCGTTTCCTACCAAACCCACATAGAAACGATTCAAATATGCCAAACAGACACTTGCATACGGGTGGAAAACAAAGTAATACCATTACACAATAGTCCAGGATGGAACCCACATAAACATATATACAACAACGACTCAACAAGCCAATAATATGGATATATAGTACAAATATCCAAATCACCTTGAAAACGATACAACATCTGAGTACAGATAAGATGCAAATGGGGTTGAGAGCCCTGAAGAATAACCAATGGCGTCTATAATCCTGCCTAGGCCAAACCGTAAGGGTAACCTTGCTGACATCGTCAAACTCAGACCTGCTAAAACAAAAGGGGTGACGACAAAGGGCAAAGGAAAAAGAGAGTGGTCAGTTCTGAGGCCAGTACACGAGGAGTCTTAAAGTTCGGCGACTCTCGCCTATATAGGTATGGTGGACTAAAGCGGCAGCGCAACACGCACTAAACAACCTATAGAGACTCCATACAACTGTCGGCTATCAGAGAGAGATGAGAAATACCTATGCGGAACCAACCTGATACTACCACTAAACATACCCATCCTGGTATCCCCCCCCGAGATGAAACAAGGAAGTCATGTCGAGGAACTCACACAGTTGGCAGTTTAATTCATTTTTTCCTTGGTGGTTATCCAACTTACTAGTCATGTCATAACCAAGTCAAAATTATAATAGTAAACTTTAGTGTAAGTTGTCTATGATCGAGAAATTGTGCTCCAAGTCATACATAATCGCGGACTCAGCTTTTCGAAAATATTTAACCTCCAGGGGTACACCAATGTTTCCACAAAAACCTACACCCTTGTTGCCAGATCAGGTAGGTACATGATCATAAAACATACACCCAACAATATTTCGACAGGGTTTCGGACATGATATTTCCCACACCCAAAGTAAGTACATGGGGGACACCCACTAAGATACATCAAAGTCGGCCAGCTCCGACATGGACCCAGGGTTTGTGACAACGGCTATAAATGACTGGGAACCTGAAAGTGTGACTAGGATTGTCGATACCGCGGAATCATGGAACTAGGTTCCTAAACAGTACAATAGTAAACACTTATCGAGCAATAGTAGTAAATAAAGCATTAAAGCATGGCACAAGTATAGAATAGTAATAACGCCGCAAACTAGGTTGTGTCCCCCAATATAGTACTTTGAAATCAGGTAGTAAGCCGATGGGGGTTCCCACACACCCACCTGTGGTTAGCGCACTCGATCTGGGAACAAGTGTCAAGAACTCGGGTCCTAGGTGGACACAAGTGGGCGGTTAAAACCCAAATATTGACTATTACCCACTAGTTCCTCTGCATTAGTTATATCTACCACCAACATTTAATTATCAAGCTGTAAATAGAACCATTATTATCTCCACCATTAATCATGTGCCATCCACCCAACAACGATGGAACATTGATGACTCGAAGCAACACCTGAGCAAGCAACTATGACTTGCAAGGCCAACTATCTATCAAACAATAGTAATAGGAGGTGTCCAAGGCAATATAGACTGCAAGGGATATAAATGGTATGGAAAACTGATCAATAGGAGTAAGTAAAGACTAAAACTACAAAATAGGTAGAAAGGGGAAGAATGCTCGTCTAAGAAACATTGCCAAAGATACATCCAAATAATGTGGCGAAGCTCGCATCAACTTAATGGACTAATCCATGAAGAAGTAAATCACTAGAAAAACACTTGATGCACTATATAATACTATGGAAAAAGATCGGGCATGATGCATGTATGATGCATGACACGGCAAAGATGAGATGTGATGCGACTAGACATTATTAAGCGGAACTAGGGTCCCGAAAATTAATTTAGTGGTTCATATTGTTTATCTACCCCACAATTTAGATGTTGTATTAATAAGGCAAAATATGGAACTGGTTTGCTACACAAATTTAAATGGAGCCAATATAAGACTAGAATAGCCCGCATATGGTCTCCATATTTAATTATGAGGTGAATCGACATAATGCCCCCAAACCACATGAGATATGTGCAAACAAGAATAATTTAATGCAATAATATATGTAGATGAAAATTTATAAAATAGGGGTTCAGATAAGGGTCACATGTGGGTTTTGGCGATCTTGGGTTTGATGTGGTTCGAGTTAGGTCTTTGGATCCTCGGGATCGGGGTCTCGGCCACCGGATCGGTGATGGAGTACTTGGTGGTTCCGAGAAGGAGACCTTGGGGTGCCGAGGGTTCGGGTTCCGTCTTTGATTGACACCATACTCGTTTCGGCTGCTCCCACCGGTCATTGGAAGATCTTGGCGTCTAGTTGTTTTTGGCAATCCCTTCATGGCAACAATACCGACACATACACGAAGATCTTGGATCGGGTGATGACGATTTGTCTTGGTCCCAGTTTGAGCTTCTTGCACACACTAGCGGTGCAGAGAAACAACAGTAGCAACAACCATGTTGGCAAACTTGAAGGAAGCCCGTGCAGCCAAGATGGCAAACACGTGAAGACCCTGGCGCGATCGATGGTGACGATCTACTGGCAGCAGGGAAACACGGAAGCGGGATTGGAGGCTCGCAAAGGCAGCCACCGACGGCGGTCGCTTACAAGGAGAGATGGCCAGAGAGGGGCATGGAGGTGGTGGAGCTGTCTCTGGGAGGAAGGCGGTGTCCTGGCGAGCTCACGCTATGATGACCAACGATGCCACGCGGGAGAAGCACCAGAAGGCGGTCGGCTTCTACTGGCGAGCTTGGAAGGTGGGGCAGCTCCTGTAGGGCCGGAAGCAGGCGCGCGCAGGCGCGCGCAGGTGGAGGCACTGGAGGAGGATCTCCGGGAGGGACGCGGGGGCTTGCGTGGCAGGAGAAGGCCGGGTGGGGGGTGACATGCGGAGACAAAGCGGGCACGGGGTGCGACATTGGAGGCAGGCACTACTAGGAAAATGGTCGTTTGTGGCGCACCTGAAAGGCCCATCCGTGGCGCACCTGTAGTGCGCCACGGGCCTTGCGCTACGGCTATCTCTCAGCCGTGGCGCACTGCCTAGTGCGCCACGGTTGTGTAGAGATAGGCGTAGCGCACCACCTAGTGCGCCACAGAAGTTTGGCATGGTGCGCTACCCCTTGGATCTTCTGTGGTGCACTACCCAGTGCGCCACTAAACATCCATGGTGCGCTTTAGGTGTAGTGCGCCACAGAAGGTAGAACATGTGCGCCACAGATGTATTTTTTGTTTTTTTTAATTTCCAAGCCAGATTATATGCAATACAGATTATATACAATATTACAGCAGATATACACACACAGATACAAGATATACAATTATATATATAAATACTCGATATGAAAAACAAGATTGAAACAAATACATATAGATAAGTCTCATACATGAATACATAGTCCAAGTTACATTGTTTTGATCATGTTACAAAGTAGTAGTTGGTGACATGCGAATACATGTGTCGATCGAACAAGTTAGAGCTCGGAAGCTCGCCTAGACATCTAAACTAGCTAGCTAGACACAAACGCGGGATAAATAACCAAAGAAGATAAGCATGATCACCGCCGCGACGAAGGTGTAGGTCTTCATCCGGTTCCTTGTCCTAACTCCCGCTAGATAGCGCGTGTATCTATCTTCCGCCTCCGCCATAGTGTTGTACCCTTTGTAGCTATTGCCGCTGAAACGGTGCACCTGTCGCCCGCAGTCTTCCCAATCATCGTAGACTCCGGGAACCCGTCCCTTGTACACGACGTACCACGTCATCTACAAGTTGACAATAATAACTAACCGGTGATTGAAAAAACATGTATAATTAAAGTCGCATATGAAGATACACTTATAGAAAGTACTCTTAAATCAAAAAGAGCAAACTCAAAAAGCATGCCTCATATATAACTAGCTAGGTCGTTGGACACAGGAATTGCTTATGACGGGACTGTTAGCCAAGTAGGATGCACAATTCCTGGACTTGTGCATATCACAAGGCTAACAATCCCGTCATAGCACATTCACATATATATTGTGCCACGACATTTCAATCATCGGCATATTCTCGAAAAAGACAAAAATAACTCGAAAAGCATGCCTCATATATAACTAGCTAGGTCGTTGGACACAGGAATTGCTTATGACGGGACTGCTAGCCAAGTAGGATGCACAATTCCTGGACTTGTGCATATCACAAGGCTAACAATCCCGTCATAGCACATTCACATATATATTGCGCCACGACATTTCAATCATCGGCATATTCTCGAAAAAGACAAAAATAACTCGAAAAGCATGCCTCATATATAACTAGCTAGGTCGTTGGACACAGGAATTGCTTATGACGGGACTGTCAGCCAAGTAGGATGCACAATTCCTGGACTTGTGCATATCACAAGGCTGACAATCCCGTCATAGCACATTCACATATATATTGTGCCACGACATTTCAATCATCGGCATATTCTCGAAAAAGACAAAAATAACTCGAAAAGCATGCCTCATATATAACTAGCTAGGTCGTTGGACACAGGAATTGCTTATGACGGGACTGTCAGCCAAGTAGGATGCACAATTCCTGGACTTGTGCATATCACAAGGCTGACAATCCCGTCATAGCACATTCACATATATATTGTGCCACGACATTTCAATCATCGGCATATTCTCGAAAAAGACAAAAATAACTCACACTTGTCGTCCGAGAACCAAAGAGTAAGCAAAAAAACCAAAGAGTAAGCAAAAAAACCAAGCATTGATTGATATATAATAATAATAAGCAAAATAAGTAAGCGGTGATTCATAAACCTAATAAGATAAGTACACTTGTCGTCCACACACACACAAAGGTCATCTATAGTTTGCAACTACAACTAGGCCAACATCAAGCCTTCTGGCTCGGCTTAGGGAACGGGAGGACGCCCTGCCTCGTCATGAACTTCCTATAGTCACCCTGCATCTCTAGGCGATCTTCTATGTCACGGTTATTCAGGATATTTCCTCCGTAGAAGATCCCCCCCGAAGTCATGACATCACGAAAGATGATTGCCCCAAACTGCTGCTGGATGCGATACATCTCTTGTCTAATATCCGAATCATTGTTCTTGGCCTTTGCTTCGGCCCACTGTTTGAGATGATCTGGCAGCGTAGAATTCTGCTGGTCAAGTAGGAACGCCCTCATGTGATGGAGTGCGTAGTAGGCTTCCTTCTTACTGTTTTCCGGCTGCTTCACGCAGGGGAACTCTGTTACGTGGTTGAAGACGTGCCTGCCGAACTTGACCTTCTTACGCACGAAGCTGGTGCCTTCCGTCGAGGCAAAGCCAGTGAGAGCATCATCCAGAACTTCCTTGATCTTGTCGTAGTTTTTCTTCTTTTCTAGACTCCCCGAGTCGAAATACGTGGCGTGGGAATGCTTCGGCGATAAGGAGATGAGCGTGCAGTGTTCATCTCTGCGCAAAAAATTCAAATGGAATGTGTTGAAAAAATAATGATGATGATCTAATAAAGCCAATCGACGGTGGCGACTGAATAACGACTTACTCGGGAAAGTAAGGCACGAGAATGTATTCCTTTGTCTTGTTCGCCACGAGGATTCTTTTTAGGTACGAGGCCACGATACGTCGTTCGGCGGGGGAACCCAAGCAGCCGTCACGCATGTAGTAGGGGTCCACTATAGAGATGCCCGGTGTGTTCTCTCTAATGATCTGCGTGGCCAGGCTGAGAGAAAAGAGACGGACCATGGTATAGTGCAGCGGGTATAGGTGGAACATATTGAAGATGTCCTCGAACCGCAGGAAGAACAGATCCGCGGGGGCAGTGTCGACGAAGCCCAAGCCTGGTGGCACCTTAACCACGAATACCGGGTGCGAGGGATCTTTCTCATCAATGATACACATCAGATGTTTATACAAGGACTACTTAAATATCTTTATGAATACAATGGGAAATCTCATCATACATGATTGCCTCTAGGGCATATTCCCAACAGGTATGGATCTCCTTTGGTGGTGTTGTGATAAAATCTAAGAATGGCGGATCCCTGGACGACGGCTGGAGCCTCAAAATATATAGGTGTCTTCACGAAGGTTGTAGGGTTTGACGAGACAGAGCCATCGCCACCTAGTACGGATGGACCGTATGGGCGGGCTCCGCCTGCACCGTAGGTTGTTACACATACTATCTCCTGGAATTTGGTTCCCAATTACTTGGCCTTGTAGACTTCGTCAAAATCCTTCATTATGACTCCTATTTTGCATTAAAACCTATGATTTCCTGCACAACATAATTCAAAGAAAGGTTTTGCACATCTTTGCAATTATTAGTCATTAGTTGGAGAGATGGAGAGTTTCTTGTCAATTGCTTGACTAAAATCAATGTTTAAATGCAGAGAAAGATGACAAATATTGGAGCCATCAACTTCCCCAAAGCTTAAACCTTGATCACCTCGAGCAAGAAGAAACAAAAGAACTATAAGAATTCAGCGTTTAAACTTGAAACAACGAGAATAAGAATTCACTTACGATCGGTAGTCATATGTGCATAACACTTCATTCATTTGCGAGCCTTATCAAAGTTAGAGAGATGACAAGAGTAATATACGAGCTTTGGTAAGTCAAAATAATCAAAGTAGAGTTTAATATCAATATGAATAACTAGAAGTGTAGCAATTAATCCAATTCTTCTAGTTAACCCTTAGCTTGCGAAGGAACACTAGGATGTTTAAATAGCATGATTTGAGTAAGATAATTTCATGTCCTAAGTAATATAACAATGAAGTGTCTTATTTACACCCACATCAATAAATCAAGTCTATCAAAAACACTTCTAATCCAATCATTTTATTTCAAGAAAAATTTGTAGAGTAGTAATCAGACCATGCCAAAGACTTGTTATGTGGGTCTTCAAAGATATCTTTTTCTTTTCATTCTTTTCAAGGATTGCTGGTTGTTTATTTTGCAAGTGTTTACACAACCTTTGAGAATACCAATACTTTTGCCCATACATTGACACTGATGCCAATCATGTCATGAACTCATAGCCGAAATCCGGGGTTATACCATAGATTTATCAAAAGCTAGTGGAGTTGATGGCATCCCAAAGGTGTGCACTAGGAACATAAATAGTAGAATTGTTTTATGAGCTAGTACCGTGGTTTGATCCACAAGGTTAGCTTTGGCATGCATCAAAATTATCACTAGACTTTATTTCAATCAAACAATTCCATTTATGAGTGTCGTCAATACTATCAAGATGTCTATGGGGTTAAGTATCTTCAAGGATATACTCTCAAGACAATCATTCATCAAACAAGTCATAAATTTCAGACTTTTTCTTACTATACTTTTTTGGCATTATTATTTCCAAGGCAAGACTCGATTAGCTAAAATAACTAGGGCAAGAGCTTCAACAACTAACCATCATACTAATAAAAAGATTTACTCTAACTAAATTAAGTTACTCCCATATGCATAACATCTTAGAAAATCGACCAACTAAGATAAACAACTCAAAGTTCAAAAGTGAGAGACATAGGACATACATCTCATAAGCAACTTCATGATTATCTTCCTTAAAGGGATGTGTTCCTTCAAAACTCAAACACGATTACTCTCATAATAATATAAAAGCAAAGAGGCAAAGTGCGAATCCACATTAAAAAAAGGAAAAATAGAAAAATCTTTTTGTATTTTCGAGGATAGGGAATAAATAATAGAAAGTATCTTGCGACCAAGCAAGGGTTTAAGAAAATAAAAACAAACGAAAATCAAACTAAAAAGCAAAGGAAAAAAGCAAAGTGCTGGAACGAGCCAACACGAGTGTTTCAAAGCTCCCAAGGATCTAGAGTACTGAAGGGAATATGCCCGAGAGGCAATAATAAAGTGGTTATTATCGTATTCCTTATTTATGATAAATGTTTATTTTGCATGTTATAATTGTATTAATACGGAAACGTTAATACATGTGTGTTTCCTAGTTATGCCTCTCTTATAAACTAGCTCGTTGAATAACAAGACGATCAAAGTTTCCTGATCATGGACATTGGATGTTGTTAATAACGAGGTCACAACATTAGTGTAATGATGTGATGAACATTCATCCAAAGTATAGCATTACGGTCAAAGTCTTGAGTTTATATTGCTATAGCAACTTATGAAGTGATCCTAATCCTTAGACCATGAGATCATGTCATTCACTAACACCGGAAGAGTTTCTCGATGACACCAAACGTCACACCGTAACTGGGTGATTATAAAGATGGCTTCAGAACTACTAAAGTGTTATGTTGAGGTTCGTGGATCGAGAGTGGAATTTTTTCATCCCGATGACGGATAGATATGCTCTGGGCCCTCTTGGTGATATCACATTGATTAGCTTGCAAGCAAGTGATTTGATCACTAGAATGTTATATCACGGGAACGAGAAAAGAGCGCATGTCGGTAACGAGATCAAACTAGGTATGGAGATACCGATGATAGAATCTCGGACATGTAATATATCGTGAAACAAAGGGATTAAGATACTAGCATAAAAGGTTTACACGATCACAAAAGTCATCATTGAATGTGTGGGAGTCAGTACGGATCTCCAGGTCCCGCTGCTGATTATTGATCGGAGAGGGGTCTCGATCATTTCTGCATTATTCGCGAACCGTAGGGTGACACACTTAAGGGATACCGACACCATTTGGAGAAAATGATATGTCAGAAAAAGAAAAGGAAAGTGCAGGAATTTATTTCACTAGACACCGGAACTGTTTGGGTTGAAATTGCTGAAACTGGTTCTGTATGTGAAATTGAATACTAGCAAGGGGTTTTATGTTAATATTTGTTAATTAAAGTAATTAACAAAATTCTGAATAAATAAATAAAAGAGTTTTATTTAAATGAGAGCTTGCATTAAATTTGGTGGAAATTAAATGCATGTGTGTGGATTTTTGAGTGGAGGCTCTTTTATGGGAGTGGAGGCTTTTTATTTTGAGTGGGAGCTCCACCCACATGAATGTGGGAGAGGTGGGGGCATCCCACATGGCTAGGATCCATGCCCCTTGGGTGCCCCCTCTCCCCTATAAAAGCCCCCCTCTCATCCTCTCAAAGCACACCTCCTCGCGAAGGATCTCTCTCCCTCTTTTAGAATTTCCCCATGGTCTCGGATCAGCGAGATAGATGTTCCCTGTGGCTTTTTCTGGAAGGATTTGTTGCTTCCACTGCTTCGCTGGAGCAAGGGTGTGGAGGTTGTCGAGATACCCGTATGTGTGTGCGATCACGGATGCACCACTGCTTTGTGGTGCTGGACTTGATGGTGCTGGACTGGCTGGACCAGATGGACTTCATCACGATCTTGAGATTGGCAAGCGTTCGTTTACATCATCCACGAGTACAACCTCGTTAACGCTATTCAGTCTTCGAGGGTATGTATTCTATGGATGTATATCCACCCGTTGCTTGTATCTATGTCACATCCCAAATTTTAGATTTGGTACTGCATAGCATGCATGTCATTGCATCATAATCATCCTTGCAAAAATTCAGTTTGAAAAGGTTTTGGCAAAACGAACCACTTGCATTTGCATTTTGACACCTACACATGAACGCTTAGTTTTACCTTGCCACTATTAAAAATAGTATTTTTAGGTTGTATGGAAGGCACAGGTGCATAGAGGGTTCCACCACGAACCCGTAGCACTTTGAATCGCCCAAATCGGAGCTTCGTAGAAGAAGTTATGGCGAACTGAATTTTTGATGATTAGAGTAGACAGTTTCTGTCAGAAAAATTCAGTTAAAAATTCGACAAGGAAAAAGAAAAGAAAAAGATAAAAAAAAAGAGAGGCCAGCCAGCTGGGCCGCCGACCCAGCCGGCCCAGCCGCGCAGCAGCCAGCCCGCGTAACAGCCGCAGTAGCGAAGTGCGCGCGCGACAGCTACTAAGCGTCGCCCGCCCGTCAGCCGCTGCCCGCCACCGCGAGGTGGGGCCCACCTGTCAGCCGGCGAGTTCATCTCCAACTCCCTGTCAACTCCAATTCCTCCAGAATCGGACCGAATCCGAACTGTTTTCGCCAATTTTTCTTGCCAATATTTATCTCCTCGAGCCCCTCTTCCGAACCACCCAATTTTCGCCCTCTCTCGCGCCTCCACCCACCGGCGATTTCTCGCCGGAGTCCGACCGCCGCCGCCGCCATTGACGAGGCAGGCACCTCGCCACGCGTGCCTCACCCCTCCCTCGCCTCGCTCGCCCGCGAGAGCCGCCTCCACCGCCTACTGACCCACCCCTCCTCTTTCTTCCCCCGCAGGAGCCCGCCACCACGCCGCCGATGTCGCCGCGTCCGCAGCCGCCCACCGCCATTGTTCTCGGCCGGGCCAACCGCCGCCTCCACGCCGACAAGCTCCGCCGCCACGCCCCCGACGTCGTCCGCCCCTCCACCGCCGCTGCCTCGACCATCGCCGCCGCCGCGCCCAGCTCCGGTGAGCTTTCCTCCTCGCGCGCCCTCTGCCCTCCGATCAGCATCCAATGGTCCAGATGACTGGTCAACTCTGGCCGTGGAATAGTCAGCGCACCACGTCAGCTGCCACGTGGGCGTGGTCAACAGTCAAAGTTGACTGTTTAGTTTTAATTCGATTTAATTGGCAGATTTAGTTCCAATCTTGAAAAATTCATATCTTTAGATCTACTGGGCCAAAAATTTCAAATAAAATATGTGTAGAATCAGCGTCTCACGTAGAACATTGCTGTGCAGTTATTATATACGTTTACAACAAGGTTATGTCCTAGTTAATTAAATGGGTTAATGCTCTTTTTAGAGTATTAAATTCATAGAAAAAGTTCTGTAACTCCAAAAATTACAAATAAGATGTCCCTGGAATCAGTAGAACAAGAGGAATCTTGCAGTAAATTAAAAAGGTAGGCTTACAGTATTGGTTTTGGCAAAACCTATACAAGGTCATTTAGGAGTATTTTAATTACTAAGGGAATTATATAAATCCCGTTTGAGTAATTCCAATTGGTAGTGACTCTATTTTAGGATGCCTACACAGTGGATATTTTTCCAAGATTTTACAAATGGTATATTAGTAGTGGATAATTATTTAGTTTCTAGATCTATTTTTGGACAATTAAAATTGCATGCTTTGTTTTCTATGCACTTAAAATATTTTCCATGCATGCATAGGAAAGGTATACTCAATAAGAATATGTGATACTACTGTAGCAATGTTCAACTTGTCATGCATGCATCTTGCATTGTCATTGTTTGTATATGATTGAGTATGGTTTGTTTATGTGATTGCAATTGTATCGTGTAGATTGTGACGAGTGCAACGCTTTCTCGTGTGTGGATTGTTCGTTCGACCGCTACAACCAAGGAAAGTAGATGCTAATTTGTTCATGATGTTGTCCTACTATTTTCAATGCATTGTCGTGTATTTTGTAGATGCATGTGTAGGATATTGCTATCGCTATGCTATGTACTATTATGTGGTAGGGTTTTCCTGTAGATGAACCACCGTTGGTAGATGTGCTTAGCCATGCTGTGTTGATCGAAGGCTGGGTTACATCACTGGAGTTGTTTCTAAATGTGTTGGTTATTGAAAACTAAAAACAACTTAATCAATGAATCTCCTGGGTGTGATGGGATTGATAAATTTTGGTGGTATCATTGCGGAAAGGCACCCAGGTATCAAGAGAAAATGATTGGCTTCTTTATTTTGTAGCTTACGTGTACAACGATGTGACAATAATGGAATCGACGGTTGGTTGGACTCAGTAGGTTGTGGTAACTCGAACCCACGTATCCAGAGATGTAGAATTTTGGTAGGTTGGACCGGTGCGTGTCGGGTTTGGGGAGCTACTTCCCGAACGGTCCCTTCTTGGACTTCTCCCCCAAAATGAGAGTGGTGGTACGAGATGGGCTGGCCAAGTCACATGGGTAAAGTGTACTAACCCCTGCAGGGCGTATAATCTAATCGATTAGCCGTCTCCCCGGTTATGGACATCTGAGTTGCTTGATATTGATCCCATGACATGTTTCTCGCTCATTCCAATTTCATGATTGTTTTAATGTTAATGGGTTAACTTATTTGGTATCTTTTCAAAGAAAATAAAAAAACTGTTTAAGAAAGTAGGACAAAGGTATTTTTAAATGCAAGCTAGCCACAACTACACTTGCCAAATATGCATGTAAAAGTTAGCACTATTGTCTCCTTTAATAGCTCTACTTGCCATACATTCCATGTATTGACCCTTCGGGGCTGCTACGTTTCATGTTGTAGGGTATTCCGATTCTGAGTGATCGATTTAGGCCACGGTACTCCACTCGGTACTTGTTCACTTGTGGGCAATTTGAAGAATGGAGGATTTACTATATTTATGTTGCTACTTGATTAATTTGATCTAGCCTTGAGCTAAGCTTTTATTGTAATAATGATACTCTTGATCTTCGTTATTTATGATACATGGATATTTTGCTAAGTTATTCATCTTATTCTATTGTGGGCCAATGAACCGATCCAGGGATTGGCATGTCACATAGAAGCTACGGTCTTTTCAGAACCGTAGTGTTACAAGATGGTATCAGAGCCCGTGTGTTGACTGTAGGATCGTGACCTAGGTTTGGATTAGGAAGCCATAGAATTATTAAAGCTTATACTAACTTTGTCTTTCATCTTATGCCTTTCACTCTCATAAATTCTTACCATATGCTATTCTCACACTTTCCTCTTTTAATTGATAGATGGGAGAAGTCAGGACTGAGTATGCGACAATGGAGTCACCAAGGCCCTTTGCAAGACAGTTGGCACAGCTTTATCATTGGGATTGCCACTGCCCATGTTCTAGGGAAGAAGGCTGTACACCTATGGATATGGCGAGGATGCATGGGAGATCACCACCTTCATCTTCAGGGATGCCGCCTTGCCAAACCCTGTGCATCTGGTCTACACCAATACATACTGCAACTGGGCACTTGGAATAAACTTGGCCCTGCATGAAGCCCTGTCACGCCAGTGCCATCTTGTCCGACACCTGCTGCCATAAGACTCGCCCTACCGTGACTACGGAAGGCGTGATCAGAATGGGAACGTTGTGGTTAACCCGGGCGACAGGAACAACATGCCGCCCCGTCGGAGGCACATAGAAGATATGGAAAAGGAGAATGGAGCTCTAGCTGAGAAAGTGACGATGGTAAAGGAGATAGCAGATTTTTCTAGCAATGGTATGGTGGTCCAGGGACAGGAGATAGAGACCTTGCATGAAGTTGTGGATGTCCTGAATAATGCCCTGATAGGCAGGGATGCAACCATAGCACAACTTAATGGGACCGTGCAGGAATACAATCAGACCATACAACAGCTGCAAGGGACCATCCAGGAAAGGGACCAGACTATTGAAGATATGACAACCCAGATTGCCGCTCTCCAAGCACAACTGAATCCACCCTCTGATGATAACAATGGAGATGATGGAAACAATGGTGATGATGATGACAGTGGGAACGATGATGATGATGAGGACGAGGATGATGATGATGGAGACGATGATGGTGGAGGAGATGAAGCTGTTGCAGCTGCAGCCGAGGAAGAAGAAGAGGAGGATCCAGAAGAGGTGGAATTTGAAGTTTCAAGCGATGACTCAGGAGAGGTGTATACTCCGCCGCCATGGTTGGTTCGTGGACAGAAGTGCCAACGCATGAGTGCGAGGACCTACTGCAACCTCTTCATGAAGTAGATAGATGCCCACCAACTAGTCTTCGTTAGGTAAATCGTTAGGTTTAGTCTCGATCGATGTAAAACTTGAATTCTGTTTGTTTAAGAGTGTTTAGATGATCCTAGGTGTGCTCCAATGTCCCAGGATTATTTGTGCGAATTTTATGGAAGAGTTATGACAAGTTTTGGTTGATATCTGAGTTTTTCCTGTCGCAGTTTTCTGCTGACACAGCTGTACTACACGATTTTTCATATTTTATTGGTAACTGGGAAAAATCTGAAAAAAATAGGGCTGGTTAGAAACTCTCTGTAATGTATACAAAAAAATCAGAAAGAATTCCTGACGAGTTTAAGTCAGGTAGAAAAATTCGTGAACACTGCTGGACTATTCTAGCAGATTCCTGTTTTTAATGCTCTGTTGACCTTTTGTGTTGATAACTATTGCCAACTCTTCTAAAAACTATTTCAGTAGACATATACTTCTAGGATAACCCCTGGGATGTTGCTGGATCATTGTTTGCTGATGTGTTGCTTGCTTGAGATTGTCTGTGATTGTTTTGTTGTTGTTTGGTCATGATGCATGGGTAGAATCCTGTTTTCGTAATCGATTCTTTCTAAGCTTACCTGTGCTGAACCGCATATGCCTCCCCGTCGTCAACCTACTGAGTTGGAGCAGATCATGGCAGCTCAGGCACAGCTGACCCAAGTTATGACCCAGTTCATGGAAGGTCAGAACAACAACAACAACAATGGGAACAACCAGCCTCAGGGAGATGCACTTACTATGTTCCTAAGGCTAAGGCCAGTGAAGTTCTCTACTGCAACGGAGCCGATGGTTGCTCTCGACTGGTTGTGTTTAGTGAATAAGGATCTGGTAACTGTTGGGTGCACAGATGCTGAGAAGGTGAGATTTGCCGCTCACCTACTGGAGGGACCAGCCGCTTCGTGGTGGGACACTTTTCAGATCATCCACCCGCTGGACACTGTGACTTGGGAAATGTTTGAGGAAGGTTTCATGACCAACCACGTATCTTCAGGAGTTCTAAGCCTGAAAAGGAAGGAATTTCGCAACTTGCGCCAAACCAACCGCACCGTGACTGAGTATATTGAGGAGTTCAACAACCTGTCTCGATATGCACCTGAGGATGTTGACACTGATGCCAAAAGGAGGGAGAGGTTCCTGGATGGCCTCAGTGATGAGATTTCAGTGCAGCTGCTGGTGGTATATTGCCCCACATTCCAGGAACTTATGGACAAGGCCAGGATCTTGGAAGGGAAGCACAAGCAGGTGGAAAACCGCAAGAGAAAGAGCAGCAATCACCACTCTGGTTCTCACCACAAGTCTCGCACTTCTTATGATGGATACTCCGAGCATGGGGTAAGTGACCATGGGCACCATGGAAGCCATGAATGCCACAACCAAGGAGGCGATGGACATCGCCATGATAGCCACAAGAGCAACCGCCACAACCACAAGGGAGGACACACTCACCATTCTGGAGGACACAGTGGACATGACCGCAACCGTGATCGTAACTTTGTGAAGAAGGACCTGAGTGAGGTGACATGCTTCAAGTGTGGCCAGAAGGGACATTATGCAGACAACTGTCTGGAGAAGAAGGGACTGAAGACAAGCAACAACCAGAAGGCCACAGTGAACCACATGAATGTGGAGGAGATCCCAGATGAGCCTGACCTTGTGGTTGGTAAGTTTCCAATCAACACTCACCCTACACTTATACTTTTCGATACTGGTGCATCGCATTCATTCATATCAAGGGCATTTGTGGATAAGTATAAGCTACCCATGGAGTCCCTGAAAGGGTCTATTAGAGTAAGCTCACCTGGAGGGGATATGATAGCTAGAGCGGGATGCCACGACTTAACTGTGAGGATTGGAGCACACAATTTCATTGCACATCTGGTAGTATTGGAATCACAAGGTCTAGATGTAATTTTGGGCATGGATTGGATGTCTATGCATGGGGGACACATTGATTGTGCACAGCGAGCGGTTTTGCTCAAAACCCCGGATGGTAAGAGGATTATGTTCAAGTCGGCTGTGCGACCGGGAAGGTGTAAGCTGAATTCTATTAAGGGGTTAGCATGGATACTGTGCCTGTGATTAAGGAGTACCCCGACGTGTTTCTGGAAGAGCTGCCAGGGATGCCACCTGACAGGGATGTGGAGTTTCTCATCGATCTGATACCGGGAATAGGACCTATAGCAAAGATACCATATAAGATGGATGTGGATGAGCTGAAGGAATTAAAGAAACAGCTAAAGGAGCAGTTGGATAAGGGATTCATTCAGCCTAGTTCATCGTCATGGGGTGCGCCTGTTCTATTTGTGGAGAAGAAAGACAACAGCAAGAGGTTAGTGGTGGACTATCTCTCGCTGAATGAAGTGACCATCAAGAACAAATACCCCCTGCCGAACATAAATGATTTGTTCGATCAACTGGAAGGTGCAAAGGTGTTTAGCAAAATTGATCTGCGATCGGGCTACTTACAATTGAAGATCCGGGAGGAGGACATACCAAAGACTGCTTTCACTACTAGGTATGGTTCATATGAGTATACAGTTATGTATTTTGGACTAACGAATGCTCCGGCATATTTCATGACCATGATGAACAAGGTATTCATGGAGTACTTGGACAAGTTCGTGGTTGTGTTCATCGATGACATACTGATATATTCCAAGGATGATGCTAAGCATGAGAAACATCTGCGACTCATTATGGAGAAGCTGAGGGAACACAAGCTGTATGCCAAATTCAATAAGTGTGAATTCTGGCTTAACACTGTTGGGTTTCATGGACACGTGGTGTCAGGAGAAGGAGTCGTTGTTGATCCAAGGAAAGTGATTGCAGTAACTGAGTGGGAAGCACCCAAGAATGTGGGTGATATTCGTTGCTTTTTGGGGCTTTCTGGATATTACAGGAGGTTCATTGAAAATTTCTCCAAGATTGCTAAGCCGATGACAGAACTTCTGAAGAAGGAGAGGAAGTTTGAGTGGATGGATGCGTGTGAAGCCATCTTTCAGGAACTAAAGCGTCGACTAGTGATCGCACCTGTTCTGTGTTTACCAGATCTTCAGAAGGATTTTCAAGTGTACTGTGATGCTTCTCGACAGGGACTTGGAAGTGTGCTGATGCAAGATGGGAAAGTGGTGTCATATGCCTCGTGGCAACTTAAACACCATGAGAGGAATTATCCCACGCATGACTTGGAATGAGCATCGGTTGTGCATGCGCTCAAAGTATGGAGGCACTACCTAATGGGAAAACACTACGATGTGTACACCGACCACAAGATCCTGAAGTACATATTTACACAGAAGGAACTGAACATGAGGCAAAGGAGATGGTTGAGCTTATCAAGTATTATGATATGAATTTGCAATACCACCCAGGGAAGGCCAACATAGTAGCGGATGCTCTAAGCCGGAAGGTCTATGCCAATGGATTGACTGTTGGGGAATTACCCGAGGATTTATGCAAGCAATTCAAGGACCTTAGACTGGAGGTAGTGTTAGAAGGATATTTGGCAGCAATGGAGGTTCAACCAACGCTACAGGACATGATCAGGAAGGCTCAGGTAGGAGACAAGGAGATAGAGGAGATAAAGGAAAAGATGAAGGAGAATCGAGAAAAATATATTCGCGAGGATGAGCAAGGTACCTTGTGGTATGGAGATCGTTTGTGCGTCCCCAACGATCCGGACATAAGGAAGTTGATTCTGCAGGAAGCCCATGACTCGCCGTATTCCATACATCCGGGCAATACGAAGATGTATATGGACCTAAAGGACAGATTTTGGTGGAACAATATGAAGGGAGACATCGCCAAGCATATTGCCCTATGTGATGTATGTAGCCGAGTGAAGGGAGAACACCAGAAGCCAGCAGGACTACTACAGCCATTGACCGTGCCGGATTGGAAGTGGGATAGAGTGGGAATGGACTTTATCACAGGATTGCCCAGGACCAGGTTAGGTTACGACTCTATTTGGGTAGTGGTCGACCATTTGACCAAGGTAGCCCACTTTATACCAGTGAAGACAACTTACACAAGTGCAAAGTTGGCCAAGATTTATATGGACAGAATTGTGTGCCTACATAGAGTTCTCAAGAGCATTGTATCAGATAGAGGCACCCAATTTACCTCACACTTTTGGCGCCAGCTGCACGAGTCATTGGGAACTAGGTTGGAGTTTAGCACAGCGTTCCACCCCCAGACTGATGGACAAATCGAGAGGGTAAATCATATTTTGGAGGATATGCTAAGAGCTTGCGCTTTGGCTCATGGTTCTAGCTGGGATGAGAATTTGCCGTATGCTGAGTTTCCCTACAACAACAGCTATCAAACCAGCATCAAGACATCGCCGTTCGATGTGCTCTATGGGAAAAGGTGCCGGACACCATTGCTATGGGATGGAGTAGGAGAACGTCAGCTATTTGGACCTGATTTGATCAAGGACGCTGAGGAGAAGGTCGCCTTGATTAGGGACAGGCTGAAGATAGCACAATCAAGGCAGAAGAGTTACACTGACGCCAAGAAGTAAGTGGTGTATGAGATAGGCGATAGAGCATACCTCAGAGTGTCGCCACTGCGTGGAATTAAGAGATTTGGAATCAAGGATAAGCTAGCACCTCGGTTTATTGGACCATATCGGGTCTTAGCACGCAAAGGAGAGGTTGCTTATTAGTTGGAGTTGAGGCTCTGTCCGCTGTCCACAATGTGTTCCACGTGTCCCAGCTGAAGAAGTGCCATCCGGAGATGGTGGATACACCATTCAGAGGCACAATGCCAATAAAGGAAGTTTAGCTTGAGAATGACTTGACCTATGAGGAGAAGCCGGTCAAGATACTGGAGACAGCGGAGAGGATTACTCGCACCAAGACGATCAGGTTTTGCAAGGTGCAATGGAGCCACCACACCGAAGAGGAAGCCACTTGGGAGCGTGAGGATGACATCCGAGAGGACCATCCGCACCTATTTGCTAGCCACGCTGAATCTCGGGGATGAGATTCATCTTAAGGGGGTTAGTCTTGTCACATCCCATATTTTAGATTTGGTACTGCATAGCATGCATGCCATTGCATCATAATCATCCTTGCAAAAATTCGGTTTGAAAAGGTTTTGGCAAAACGAACCACTTGCATTTGCATTTTGACACCTACACATGAACGCTTGGTTTTACCTTGCCACTGTTAAAAACAATATTTTTTGGTTGTATGGAAGGCACAGGTGCATAGAGGGTTCCTCCACGAACCCGTAGCACTTTGAATCTCCCAAATCGGAGCTTCGTAGAAGAAGGTATGGCGAACTGAATTTTTGATGATTAGAGTAGACAGTTTCTGTCAGAAAAATTCAGTTAAAAATTCAACAGGGAAAAAGAAAAGAAAAAGATAAAAAAAGAGAGGCCAACCAGCTGGGCCGCCGACCCAGCCGGCCCAGCCGGGCAGCAGCCAGCCTGCGCAGCGGCCAGCCCGCGTAACAGCCGCAGCAGCGCAGCGCGCGCGCGGTAGCGACTAAGCGTCGCCCGCCAGCCGCCAGCTCGCTGACGAGCGGGCCCTGCCCGTCAGCCGCTGCCCGCCACCGCCAGCCGACGAGTTCATCTCCAACTCCCTGTCAACTCCGATTCCTCCGGAATCGGACCGAATCCGAACTGTTTTCGCCGATTTTTTTCTTGCCAATATTTATCTCCTCGAGCCCCTCTTCCGAACCCCCCAATTTTCGCCCTCTCTCGCGCCTCCACCCACCGGCGATTTCTTGCCATAGTCCGACTGCCGCCGCTGCCGCCATTGACGAGGCAGGCACCTCGCCATGCGCGCCTCGCCCCTCCCTCGCCTCGCTCGCCCACGAGAGCCGTCTCCACCGCCTACTGACCCACCCCCTCCTCTTTCTTCCCCCGCAGGAGCCCGCCACCACGCCGCCGACGTTGCCGGGTCCACAGCCGCCCACTGTCATCGTTCTCGTCCGCGCCAACCACCGTCGCCACGCTGACAAGCTCCGCCGCCACGCCCCCGACGTTGTCCGCCCCTCCACCGCCGCCAAGGATCGACGACGCCGCGCCCAGCTCCGGTGAGCTTTCCTCCTCGCGCGCCCTCTGCCCTCCGATCAGCATCCAATGGTCCTGACTGGTCAGCTCTGGCCGTGGAATAGTCAGCGCGCCACGTCAGCTGCCACGTGGGTGTGGTCAACAGTCAAAGTTGACTGTTTAGTTGTAATTCGATTTAATTGGCAGATTTAGTTCCAATCTTGAAAAATTCATATCTTTAGATCTACTGGGCCAAAAATTTCAAATAAAATATATGTGGAATCAGCGTCTCACGTAGAACATTGCTGTATAGTTGTTGTATACTTTTAGAGCAAGGTTATGTCCTAGTTAATTAAATGAGTTAATGCTCTTTTTAGAGTATTAAATTTATAGAAAAAGTTCTGTAACTCCAAAAATTGCAAATAAGTTGTCCCTGGAATCAGTAGAACAAGAGGAATCTTGCAGTAAATTAAACAGGTAGGCTTACAGTATTGGTTTTGGTAGAACCTATACAAGGGTATTCATGAGTATTTTAATTACTAAGGGAATTATATAAATCCTTTTTGAGAAATTCCAATTGGTACTAACTCTATTTTAGGATGCCTACAAAGTGGATATTTTTCCAAGATTTTACAAACGGTATATTAGCAGTGGCTAATTATTTAGTTTCTAGCTCTATTGTTGGACAAATAAATTGCATGCTTTGTTTTCTATGCACTTAAAATATTTTCCATGCATGCATACGATAGGTATACTGAATAAGAATATGTGATACTACTGTAGCAATGTTCAACTTGTCATGCATGCATCTTGCATTGTCATTGTTTGTATATGATTGAGTATGGTTTGTTTATGTGATTGCAATTGTATCGTGTAGATTGTGACGAGTGCAACACTTGCTCGTTTGTGGATTGTTCGTTCGACCGCTACAACCAAGGAAAGTAGATGATACTTTGTTCATGATGTTGTCCTACTATTTTCAATGCATTATCGTGTATTTTGTAGATGCATGTGTAGGATATTGCTATCGCTATGCTATGTCCTATTATGTGGTAGGGTTTTCCTGTAGATGAACCACCGTTGGTAGATATGCTTAGCCATGCTGTGTTGATCGAAGGCTGGGTTAAATCACTAGAGTTGTTTCTAAATGTGTTGGTTTGTGAAAACTAAAAACAACTTAATCAATGAATCTCCTGGGTGTGATGGGATTGATAAATTTTGGTGGTATCATTGCGGAAAGGCAACCAGGTATCAAGAGAAAATGATTGGCTTCTTTATTTTGTAGCTTACGTGTACAACCATGTGCCAATAATGGAATGGGCGGTTGGTTGGACTCAGTAGGTTGTGGTAACTCGAACCCACGTATCCAGAGATGTAGAATTTTGGTAGGTTGGACCGGTGCATGTCGGGTTTGGGGAGCTACTTCCCGAACGGTCCCTTCTTTGACTTCTCCCTATCATCACCCAAAATGAGAGTGGTGGTACGAGCTGGGCTGGCCAAGTGACATGGTTAAAGTGTACTAACCCCTGCAGGGCGTATAATCTAATCGATTGGCCGTGTCCTCGGTTATGGACATCTGAGTTGCTTGATATTGATCCCATGACATGTTTCTCGCTCATTCCAATTTCATGATTGTTTTAATGTTAATGGGTTAACTTAATTGGGATCTTTTTAAATAAAATAAAAAAAACAGTTTAAGAAAGTAGGACAAAGGTATTTGTAAATGCAAGCTAGCCATAGCTCCACTTGCCAAATATGCATGTATAAGTTAGCACTATTGTCTCCTTTAATAGCTCTACTTGCCATACATTCCATGTATTGACCCTTCGGGGCTTCTACATTTCATGTTGCAGGGTATTCCGATTCTGAGTGATCGATTTAGGCCATGGTACTCCACTCGGCACTTGTTCACTTGTGGGCAATTTGATGAATGGAGGATTTACTATATTTATGTTGCTACTTGATTAATTTGAGCTAGCCTTGAGCTAAGATTTTATTATAATAATGATACTCTGGATCTTCGTTATTTATGATACACGGATATTTTGCTAAGTTATTCATCTTATTCTATTGTGGGCGAATGAACTGATCCAGGGATTGGCATGTCACATAGAAGCTACGGTCTTTTCAGAACCATAGTGTTACAATCTAGTAGATAGATCTTGGTACATAGTTGTTCCCATCGTAGGAAATTTTTTGTTTTCTATGCTGCGAACCCAATAGTGGTATCAGTGCCAGATGTATGCGTAGATGCTTTGCACGGGTTGTCGTGGTATTGCCGACTTGTACGCCTTGGAGGGGTCCTCACAGTGCGTGTTTAGAGATGTGGGGTAAGGCGGACGGTCGACGGGTACGAGGTAACACAGCTTACCCAGGTTCAGATCCCACGACGGTGGCGGAATCCTACTCCTGCTATAAATCACTATAATGGCAATACGCCGAGTTACAGAGATAGGTTCGCTGTGCGGGGTTGTCTATGAACGTCTTAGTTATCGTGCCCTAAAGGCTCCCATAGGCCCGACTTATATAGTCACCAGGTCCTAGGGTTACAGGGAAAAGTCCTAGCCGGACAGGTCACAGAGTCCTACACCGTCTATTACTAGTCTTGTGTATCTTACACTCCAAGGCTCCGGGTACGCTGGTGACTCCACCGTAGCCTTCCTTTATCCGGCATGGGCCTCCCTTCTGGATCCACCTAACTGGCCCGCCCAGCAGGCCATAGGCCATGCTACCGACTATGAGCCACCCGGGTTAGTCGGATAAGAGACATGATATAAGGATACCCATATAGCATATCCCCAACAGTAGCCCCCGGAGAACTCTGAGATCTTGCACCGTTTTGCCTCTTCACATAGAATGCTCCATCTAGATGGATGTCGGCAAATCGTCAAGCAATATCTTGTAGTCCTCCCACAGAACCCTGCAAGGTTTTCTCCATCTCCGATTTGTAAGCTGGAGAAATGCTGAATCTTCCATCGTACTATTCCGTTAGTCGGATTAAATTCGTCCATGCCGGAATCTTTGATGCGACGGCTCATCTACCTATGTCAGCTAGGACGACGTACGCTTAGGTCAGCAACGCCTCATAACTCACACCTTTAGAGAATGCAATCATATCCGATTTTGCCGTGCTAGCGATACGAACCGTTGGCGGCGGCAGTTGGAGACGTGGCGAAATTACCGCACACGTTCACGAACACGTCTTCTATGTGGCAACCGTCCGATTAGCTGCACGAATCTTGACGCAGAGCATGATAAATAGTAACCATGGGACACTTTCCACTTTTTACCTCATTCCTCTCGCGTCATTGTCTTCTTCCTCCAGCCGCACGCCTCCTCGAGCTCTCCGCGAGAAACCTCGAAAACCCTAGCCTCCCTCTGCGCCAGTCGCGCCCTACCAACACTCCATGGCCAATGGCATCTCCTCCCCATCGATGGTGGCGTCGAGCGAAGCCGCGGCGAAGCCGGCGATCTCCGTCGTCGTGCCCCCAGAGGGCCTGGTCATCCCCGCATCGGCGGTGATTGAAACCACCGGCGGCGATCATAATCTGGCGGCGCTGGAGCCACTGGAAGAAGAGCCAGACTCGCACAAGGGTGACTGGCGCGGCTCGGACATCACCGACCGCGACATCCAAGAGATGGTCGCCGAAGGTTACCTCCCCGCGACGGAGGGGCTCGCCTGGCGGGCGGCGCCGGCCGATGAGGTGACACCTTCTCCCCAAGCCGGAGAAAAGGTGTACCTCAAGGCACAGTTGGTACACGGCGTTTCCCTTCCCATCTCCCATTTCTTCCTCTCCATCTTGAACCACTATAAGGTCCAACCCCATAACCTCTCCCCCAATAGCATCTTAGTGCTTAGCAACTTCGCGGCACTTTGTGAGGGTTACCTAGGGATTAGGCCTAGGTTAGACTTGTTCGTGTACTTCTTCACCGTCAAATGTGAAGCCGGACATAGTAGGGAGGAGCTTAGGAACTGCGGCACCATAAGCTTCAAAATTCGACCTGGCCGGCGGTTCCCCGACATCGTCGGCCACGAGTCCTGCAAAAACTGGCAGCGGACGCATTTCTACGGCCCCGACATTCCTTTGGCGGGCCAAGAAGTAATGTACTCGGACTTCGCGGATGGAGCCGCCGCTGAAGTTTCCACATGGAGATCCCATGCCTCCCTTCCCTCCGACCTCGACGCTTCTCGCGCAATAAGGCGGATCGAATGGTTCGTAGAGACGGGTTTGACCGGCTTGGACCTAGCCATGTGCTGGTTCATCAGGCGAATCCAACCTCTGCAGCACTGCGCGAAGTTCATGCACGAGTATACCAGTGATCGAAGGGATACCCTCCAGATCTCCGTGGATAACTTCTCGAGCGACTCCGTCAAGCTCCGCCTGAAGGACATCGTCAAGGTGAAGGATAAGAAGCGTGGCTTCACCATCACCTACGACATGTTCGTAGACGGAAAGTGCCCAAAGGTAGATATTTATTTTCCGTGTATGACATATGCTCCAGTTTCCCCGTCTTTCCAACACCATTTTATCTAACACGGTGATTTCTTACTTAAGAGCTTAGCGATCTAGATGAGGACAACCTGGCTGCCCAAATCTACGATCCAAAGATGAAGGAAGTCACGGTCGTGTCCGACGATGATGTCCCATTGGCACGAAAGTGGAAGAGCTCCACCTTTGACGCTGCCGACGGAGGCAAGAAGAAGAAGACGGAGGGTGGAGCCTCCAAAAAGACTACCGCCGCCCTAGAGGCGGAAAAGAGAAAAGCCACTGGGATTTTTGCCAAAGCACCCCCCTAGTGTAAGCTTCTCATTCTCCGACATTGTCTATCTGTCTGTTTTGTTTCTGTCCTTATGCACTTTGCACGTTTCAGGAAGAAAGCCACAACCAGCCTCAAGAATACCTCCAAGACTTTGGGGGCTTCTAGAAATATCAAGGATATGCTGCATCACGACTCCTCCCCCGCCATCGCCCCTACTACTCCTGCCGTCAAGCCTTCCTTTGCCCCGACAAGTTCTCAAGTCCAGGAGGCACCAGGCCCTTCCGCCATGGAAGTGGATTCTGGCGCTTCTACCGAACTCGCTGTTGTCGGCGAACAAGCGACGCAGGAGAGCACTGCTCTACAAATGGCTGAAGCTCCGGCTAAGGATGCCATCGGTAGCGGCAAGGCGGTAGTGGGAACTGGTACCTCTGCCGAAGGCGGCGCCCCTGCTCCCCAGAAGCCCTTCGAGTTCCCGAAGATAGTTTACCCGGCGCTCACGCCGAGTAACACAACTCTGGTTCCTGTAGGAGTGCCGTCATCTCCGACGTGCGGTATTGAGGAGCTTCCCCGACAAGCGGATATCTTGCGAGGAAATAGCATTTCCTTTGGCAAGCTGCTAGCCGAAAGCGCTACAAACCTCAAGATTATTGCACTTGTAAGTTTTACTTTACCTTTTGCATTTCATATGAGTATCCCACTATAGCCCCCGAGGATGTAGACGGAAAACCATGGGTTTTGCATCTATATGCTCCAAGAGTGACTAAGTTAGAAAGAACTCTCACTGTAGCCCCCCAGGCATTTGATGGAAGAAACTATTCCGACTAGATGCTTTAAGAGTAGCATACGCAGTGTTTATAATTTTCAATACTGTAGCCCCCAAGCTTCTAGTTGTAACTGAATGAGTTCCGACTAGATTCTTAAACAAAAGCTAAGCATTTTTCGAGTTAAAACTTTATATTGTAGCCCCCAAGCTTCTAATCGAGAACTAAATTAGCTCTGACTAGATGCTTAAAGAAAATCTAAGCATATTGCTAACTTGAAAACTCTCGCTACAGCCCCCGAGCGTCTAAGTGGAAAGATTCTGACTAGATGCTCCAAGTAGACTAAACAATGGTTTAACTTTTTTCCTTTGTTCCACAGAACGAGAATGCTCGGAGGGGCATGGCCAACGACAAGTACCAGAAGATGCGCGCAAATCTTGAAGCCAAAAAGGGTAAAACTGCCATCTTGAAGGAACATATCATCAAAAACAAGAGTCTGTTTTCTTTTTTGCACATTCCGTCTTGGTTTTATGCCTTCATTCTCCGAGTAATTACTGTGTACTTTGTTTTCTCTGACTTTGCAGAACATGTCGCCAAGGCCAAGGATATTGTTGAGCAGTCCAAGCACATCTAGCAACTGGACAGCGAGAACAGAATCCTTAAGAAGGAGAGGGAAGAGATGTTGAAGATGCACGAGGATTCCATGAAAGCCCTGCAGGATTCCGCCTCCGCGGAAATCAATCGCTTGAAGGAGGATCTTGCAATCTTAAAATATCAGAAGCAAGCTGCTGATGAGTGTGGCATCCCGCAAAACCACTACTAGAAAATCGCGTTGAATTTGTGCATTGCATCGTCATCATCATGCATGGTTTGCCAAAAACTGTTTTCGCAAAGCCGTTTTGTTTTATAAAACGCCCCATCTTTAATCAAATATCAAACCCGGGTCGCCGGAATATTTTGTTTGTTGCCATCGGTTTGCAAATGGTGTTATTAAAAACAAATAAAATTTATATTTATTTTAGTGGGGCAGTCGAACGGGCCGAGTAGACCCGAACGACCACCCCTGTTTTTAAAACGGTCCACCTATCTGCCCCATCTAATTCCTAAAGCTACCCAACTTCCTACCCAGCCACCCCATCCACATCACCCCCACCTATCACCATCTGCCACCTCACCTCTTCTCTCTTCCCCCACCACTCACGGCTCGCCACTTGGCCACCCTCTCCACCACTTCCCACCCCTGCCAGCCGGCCCCACCCGGCAGCACACCCCCCCACCAACCAGCCGCGCGCAGCCCCACTTCCACTCTGTCCTCACCCAGCCACCCTTCCCTCCTCTCTCTGTTTCCCCGGGCCCACGCCCCTGGCCCCACCTGCCAGTCTCACCAACCGCCTGCAGACCCTCTCCACCCCGCATGCCCCACAGCCCATCCCCCTGATCCACCACCGGACCCACAAGCACACGGCCGCGTCAAGCCCCACCCAGCGGCCACGCTCACGCACGCAGTACACCAAACCACGCACGCAAGCCCAACCTCCCCTGGTCGCCACGACCCGGCCAACCGGACCCCCCGACCCCACCTCTCGATCGGTCCAGCACCTACCCCGCTACCGACAAAATCCCAGCAGTTCTGGCCTTGCCCCGATCCTCTCCCCCGACGCTCGTCCTCAACCTCCGTCCGCCCGACGCTCGCCTCAATCCCCCCCCGCAGCAGCCGCGCCCCGGCCTCCTTCCTCCGGTGCGGCCTCGCTCGCCAGCAACCGCCGCCAGGGGCCCCGCGGCCGCGACGGCCCCCCTCGCCCCTCACCGTCGGCCGCCCTCCCCGCCCTGGCGCACCCCCGAGCACCCCTGCGCCTCCCCGCCGCTCGCGCGCGCTCGTCGCCCCGCTCCGGCTCCGGCCGCCCCGCACGCCTCGTCGCCCCTCCCTCGAGCCGCCCTAGGTCCACCGCCAACTCCGGCCACCGCGGTGCTCCTCGGCCACCTCCGACCTCCGCCCCGACCCGGCCTCGCGCCGTCCACCCCTCGCCTGCGCCGCCGCGCGCCGCGGCCTCCTCCCACCGCCGCGCCAGGTCCCTTCATCCCCCGCCGGCGCGCCTCCTCTTGCCTCCGCGCTGAGCCGCCGCGCAGCGTCCTGGCCGACCGCCCCGAGCACCCCTGCGCCTCCCCGCCGCTCGCGCGCGCTCGTCGCCCCGCTCCGGCTCCGGCCGCCCCGCCGCCGAGCACGCTTCCACGCCTCGCCTGCGAGCCCGCGCGCGTCCCGCTCCGCCACCTCCGCGCGCCGCCCGCCGCCCCTGCAGTCCGCGCGCGCCCGGCCCTGGCCTGGCCCGCGTGCCCCGGCCACCCGTGCTCAGCCCCGTCCGCCGCCAGGGACGCGAGCCCCCTCCCTGTCGTCTTCCGCTGCACCCCCGAGAGCCTCTTCCGACCGCAGTCACCCAGCCGAAGCCGTTCGAGAGGCCGAGTTCGGTCCGAAGCCCGACCCGTAGCAAGATCTTCGATCCCGTCGCCAAGGACTCCTCTCGGACAAGACCAACCAATGCCGGCCACAGATGATCGAGGTGGGCACCCCAAGGTCTTCTCGGGACATCGAGTTCGTCATCACAAAGGACAAGCCCGCCGTCATGGGAACCAAGGACACCGGTACCCCCCAAGATCACCACCCGAAGGCCGACCCATCGGTACGACAAGACCATCGACCGACGCCGAAGACGATTCCGCCAACGCCAAGCGCTGCAACGACACCGAACCGTCAAGACAAGTTCATCCGCGGACAAGGACGACATGAGGCCCCGACAAGATCTGCTTCATGGATTCGAGACCGATCCGGAACACCGAGAACTTCCCCCTAAACGCCACGACCGTCGACATGACCGAGACCCCGATGCGACAAGATCTACCCCAGTCAACCGAGAACGCTTCCGCCGAGGCCATCGAACCCTGGACCCCGACCCCGAACTCCCTCGAACTCTGAGACCGATCCCGAACCCCGGACCCCCAAGATTGCCGAACCCCTAATGTGTGAACCCCTTATCCGAGAACCCTATTTTATAATATAATAACAGTTGATGCATATTGAATTGTCATACTTGCATGCATAATCATGTGGTTTGGGGGCCTTATGCCGAGTCACCTAATAATTAAGTATGGGGCCCATATGCGGGCAAATCTAGCCTTATATTGGCCTCATTTAAACTTGTGTAGCGAACCGGTATCTTATCTTGCCTTGTTATAACAACATGTAAATTGCGGGGGTTCTAAATAACTTGAACCATCTAATTAACTGTCGGGACCCCGGTTCCGCTTAATACGACCTAATTGCATCGCATCTTTGCCATGACATTCATCATACATGCACCATGCCGATCTTCTGCCGATGTATTAAATAGCACATCCGGTGTTTTATTCTAGTGTTTTGCTTCTTCGCGGATAAGGCCGTTGAGTTGATGTGAGCTTCGCCCCGATCTTCGATCGAACCTTCGACGATGTTTTCAGGCGAGCATCTCTCCCCTTTCTACCTATCTTACTTTTATAGTCTTTATTCCCTCCTGTTGATCTATTGCTATCTGTGTTGCGATGCTTTAGTTTCCGTACCCGTGATATTCCTTGCAGCCTTATATCGCCTTGGACACATCCTATTACCTGTTGTTTGGTAGATAGTTGGACTTGCGCGTCGTAGTTGCTTGCTCAAGTGCTGATGTGTGTCGTCATATGCCACAGTTGCTGATGCTTTGCCGCATGTTGATGTTGGAGATGTTTCTAGTTTTACTTATCGTCACTTTAAATTCCTGTTTAACAACTAAAATTGAAATAAGCAGAGGGATCGATGGGTGATAGATAATATTTGGTTTCCGAACGCCCACTTGTGTCCCGTAAGACCCCGAGTACTTGATACCTGTTCCTTGATTTATCGCGCTATCCACATATGGGGAGTATGGGCCCCCCTTAGCCAGAGCTTGATTCCGTCTTATTTCTTGGGGCCACAACTAGTTTGAGGTTTTATTACTATCCTGTACTTATGCCATGCTATACTGCTTTATTTACGATTGTGCGAGGTACTGCACACTGTACTGTTTTGGAAGCGGAATGTTTACGCGGTATCGACAAGCCCAGCCACACTTTCGGGTTCCCAGTCGTTTACAGCCATTGTCGCAGACCTTGAGGCCGTCTTGGAGCTTGCTTACTCCGTTGCGGGATCTACTTAAGGGGTGGCCCCCTGAAATATTTCTGAATCTTGTGATTGCTCTGTCGTGAGACCTCGTTGGGTTTTGATTTGGTTTTTCCGAGGTTGATCGTGTGTGTGTTGCTATTTGTGCACCCCGGCCGGGTTAAAACTTTCTGGAAGCCGTGTCCGCGGATATGGACGACTTGGAGCACAGTATCTCGATCATAGACAAGCATAACTAAAGTTTACTGCTATAAATTTGACTTATAATGACTAGTAATCAGCTCCACTACAACGGAATGGCTAATTAATACTGCCCACAATTGCTTGTTGGTTGTCGCTTGCGACAATTGTATCTGACTAGTAAGTATTGCAACTACAACAAAATGGCTGATTAAAAGTACCAACAACTGCTGGGTTTTGGGTTTATCTCATGCTATCTGTTCCTGAATTAGTAACTGTTGCAACTATCACGGAATGGTTAACTAAAAGTGCCCACTGCTTTTTTTTTTCAGGATGATTATCTATACCTGACTAGTAATTACTGCAACGATAACCGAATAAATAAAACTGCCAACTGTGTGAGTTCCTCGGTTGACTTTCTCGTTTGGTTTCGAGGGGGAAACACCAGGATGGGTTTGTTTGGTGATCGCTTCAGGTTGGATCCGGTTAGGTCATTCTTACCCCTCTCTGATAACCGCCAGTTGTATCGCGTCTCTATAGGTTGTTTAGCGCATGCTGCCGCTGCCGCTTCAGTCCACCATACCTATGTAGGCGAGGACCGCCGAATTCTAGCCTCGCCGTGTACTGGCCTCAGTACTGACGCTCCTCTTTTTCCTTTGCCCTTTGTCGGCACCCCTTTTGTTTAAGCAGGTTTTGAGATCGACGCCGTTAGCAGGGTTACCCTTCCGGCTTGGCCTGGGCAGGGTTATGGACGCCATTGGTTATTCTTCAGGGCTCTTAGCCCCATTTGCATCTTGTCCGTAGTCGGACGCCCCATCGTTTTCAAGGTGATTTGGATCTTTGTACCGAATATTTGTATTCTTGACTCTTTGAGTCGCTGTTGTATATATATCTGTTCTGTGGGTCCCATCGAGGACTGTTGTGTAATGTTATTACTTCGTTTTCCACCCGCACGAAAGTGCCTGGTGGGCACCTTTGAATCGTTTCTATGCGGGTTTGGCGAATTTTGCTCAAACTTGCATAGGTCCGATTCTGAGGGTGTTACAATGAGCAAAACCAACGCCACAACGAGGCGTTTAAGCTCCTCCAACAAGAGAAGGAATACTTGGCGGACACCGTCTGGGAGGCCAAGGCCATCATCTTCAGTAAGTTTCCTCCGCCTTGTATTTCTGTAGTCTGGATACTTAGAGTTTATGGAACTAATGCGATCCTTGTCGGAATTTCAGCTCCTATGGGTTGAACCCGCTCGCCTCCTTCGGACAAGGAATGCATGGTTCTTGCCGGCAACTTCATCAACACCGCCATCACTCAAGCCAAGGACATTGCCAAGCCCCTCCAGATATACATCAAGGCCTCGGACTCCATGACGAAGTACTCGGAGATTCTGCGCCGAGCCCCCGAGCGTGTTACGAGCTGGAAAGCTTCATGTGCACGGGCTGGCGCAAGGATGGCGCTCTCAATGGTGAAAGCACACTATGAAGGTGTCGACATCGACACGGTGACCTCTGTATCCCCGACGTTGATGATGACGGCAAAGAGATTGACCACGAAGCCATCTTGTCATCACTCGCGGGTTATGACACCAGAGTTGCCGAGTTGGTTGACATCGATGTCTTCGTGCCCATGAACACCATCGACAGCGCCAACCAAGATTCTTCCGAGTCTCATCATAGTGCCGACGTTGAGGGTGATTCTCCGGCTGGGGATGACGCTGCTTCCAAGTCTCCTGCACCCAAAGAGTGAAAAACACTATGTAATATTTGTTTTGCCTTTGGTGTATGCGCGGAAAAAACTTGATGATGTAACTTAAGGCGGAAAATAATGGTTGTTATTTCCTGCCACTTAAGAACTTAGTTCCCAACATGTATATATTTTTAAGCAAGTGCTGGCTTATCCATTACTTTGGTTCTTATGCTTGACCTTTCGTGAGTCGAAAGACTCGTTGTCAGAACCATGCGCTTAGGTGATGATGCCCAATGGCACCGTCAATAACCTGAGCAGAAAATCACCGACAATAAGTGCCGAAAGTCATTACTCCAGAATCCACATAAAAACTACAAAGAACATGTAGACTAGAAAACTTAAGGTAACGTCCATAGACGGAATTTTCACAAGTGCGAACGCAAAACTTGTGCATAAAGGTTTTACATGATCCAAAAATGAACACTAAAGGAGGTAAAAGACTCAGAAATATGAGTGAACCAAAGAGCTTTATTTCATCGATCATATAAGAGGTACACAATTAGATAAAAAATGCTAAGTGTAAAAAGGACGTACCTGTGCTATGTTCCATGGCCGATCAAGCTCCGGGTAGTCATCATCCGGGTCACGTCGCTTACGCTTATGATCCTTGTTGGGTCTATCCTTTAGTTCACGATTGTCAACAAGGTAGTAAGACCCATTGAGTAGCGCCTTTCTTATGATGAATGGTCCTTCCCATGGCGGGGATAATTTGTGTGACTTCTTCTGTTTAAGTCGGAGCACCAAATCCCCCTCTTTAAACGAGTGATGCCGAACGCGGCGACTATGGTAGCTGCGTAGCTTCTGCTGGTAGATGGCAGATCTTTGGCATGCCAAAATGCGCTCCTCCTCGAGAAGGTCCACATCTAGGCGTCTGGATTCTTCAGCGTCATCCTCGTCGTAGGCGGCAACTCTTGGTGCATCGTGAAGGATGTCGGAAGGCAGGATGGCTTCTGCTCCATATACCATGAAATAAGTGGTGTAGCCGGTGGATATGTTGGGTGTAGTTCGTAAACTCCACAGCACAGATGGCAATTCTTCCGCCCAGGCTCCAGCTGCTCTATGTAGCGGTGCCTCAAGACGTGGCTTGATTCCCTGCAGGATTAATCCATTGGCTCGCTCAACCTGACCATTGGATTGTGGGTGTGCCACAGATGCAAGGTCAAGTCGGATGCCTTTCTCCCAGCAATATGCCTCCACTTCTCCAAGTGATAAGTTGCTGTCGTTGTCGGTGATAATGCTATGTGGGAGACCAAATCTCACCACTAGATCTCGGACGAACCTGAGGGCAGTTGCCCCATCAAGCTTTCTAATGGGTTTAGCTTCTATCAATTTAGTGAATTTTTCAACTGCTACAAGCATATGCGTAAACCTACAAGGTGCCGTCTGTAACGGTCCCACCATGTCTAGCCCCCAGACTGCGAACGCCCAAGTTATTGGTATTGTTCGCAGTTCTTCAGCAGGAACATGTGGTTGTCGAGCATAATACTGGCATCCCATGCATGTCTCAACCAGCTTGTCGGCGTCCGCCTTCTCGGTCATCTAGTAGAATCCTTGCCGGAAGGCTTTCGCGACCAACGATCGAGGAGCGGCGTGGTGCCCGCAATCTCCGAGATGGATTTCACGTAGGATTTCCATACCTTCTATCTGGGAAACACACTTTAGGTATACACCAGTAGTGCTCCTTTTGTAGAGTTTCCCGTTGATTATGGTATAACCCTTTGTTCGTCGTACTATTTGCCGTCTTTCGACTTCGTCGTCGGGCAAAATTCCGTGTTCGAGATATTCCATGAACGGTTTTGTCCAAGCCGGAGGGACCTTGGTCACCATATGGATGAAAGAGTCAGCTCTATCCGGGTTGTCGATGTCGGCTGCCTTCACGGATGGTGTGCGTAGGTGATCTAGGAAAACTCCTGGCGGAATTCGCTTGCGCCCTGATCCTAGCTTAGACAGTAGATCAGCCGCCTCGTTTTGTTCCCTAGGCACATACTTAACTTCGTAGCCCAAGAAGCTCTTGGCTATCTCGTCCACTTAGTCTCGATATTCCGCCATCATAGGGTTCCGCGCATTCCAGGTGCCAGCCACCTGCTGGGAAACCAAGTCAGAATCTCCACAGCAAACTATGCGCTTGATGCTAATATCCTTGGCTACACGTAGTCCGTGAATGAGTGCTTCATACTCCACCATGTTGTTTGTAGCCTCGAAGTGGATCTGCAGAACGTAGTGTAGCTTGTCCACCAGCCCCCGAGCCGTTGAGCAGCTTTGATCTGTCAAAGTGCATCACCCAGTACTCTGGTTCTGGCAACGGAGTAGCATCTGGCATCTCCGTCCAATCTGCAACAAAATCTGCCAAGGCTTGTGACTTGATATTGTCGCGTCTCTTTTAGGTGATCTCGAAGGAGGCAAGTTCAATGCCCCACTTCGTGACCCTTCCTGTAGCATCGCTATTGTTGATGATGTCGGACAGTGGAGTATTGCTCACCACTGTGATTGGGTGCTCCTGAAAGTAATGCCTCCGCTTCCGAGAAGCAAGGGATACTCCATAAGCTATCTTTTGGTAGTGCGGGTAACGCTGCTTGGATTCCGTCAAGACCTCGATCACATAGTAAACTGGCCGTTGAACTCCGTGCTCATAGCCTGGTTCCTTCCGCTCTACCACGACGACGATGCTGATAACCCGGTTGGTTGCCGCCATGTAAATTAATAGGGGCTCTCCAGGCTCGGGTGCTGCAAGGATGGGCGCTGAGGAAATAATCTCCTTGAGCTGCTTCAATGCTGCATCTGCTTCGTCCGTCCACGTGAATTTGTCCGCCTTCTTCAACAACTTGTACAGCGGCAGAGCCTTCTCTCCAAGTCAGCTGACGAACCGACTAACTGCTGCAACACAACCTGTTAGTCGTTGAATGTCCTTTAGGCATGTCGGATGGTTTATGTTCAAGATGGCCTTGATTTTCTTCGAGTTGACCTCGATTCCACGCTGGGAAATGATGAAGCCCAACAATTTGCCGGCTGGAACCCCGAAGACGCACTTCTTAGGGTTAAGCATCATGTTGTATTTCCGGAGATTATCAAAGGTTTCTGTTAAGTCGGAGATTAAGTTGTTTGACTTTTTGGACATCACCGCAATATTGTCCATGTAGGCGTGAACGTTCTGACCAATTTGGTCATGAAGGCAACGTTGCATCGTCCGCTGGTAGGTAGCACCTGCGTTTTTCAGCCCAAAGGGCATCGTGACATAGCAAATCGTGTCGTATGGGGTAGTGAACGAAGTGGCCCATTGGTCTGACTTCCTCATCTTGATCTGGTGGTATCCTGAGTATGCATCGAGAAAACAAAAAAGTTCCGAGCCAGCCGTCGTGTCAATGACTTGGTCAATGCGAGGCAAAGCAAACGGATCTTTGGGACATGCTTTGTTCAAGCCGGTGTAATCAACAGACATTCTTAATTCATTTGTTCCCTTTTTGGGGACAAGTACAAGATTGGCCACCCATTGGGTGTGAAGGATTTCTCGGATAAATCTAGCCTTAAGTAACCTAGCTATCTCTTTGACAATGGCGCGTCTCTTCTCATCTCCAAAGCGTCGTAGAGGTTGTTTCACTGGTTTGCATTTTGGGTCAATGTTTAAGCTATGCTCGGCAAGTTCCCTAGGTACACCTTTCATGTCGGCAGGTTTCCAGGCAAAGATGTCCCTGTTCTCACGGAGGAACTCGACGAGCGCGCTTTCCTATTTGGGATCCAGGTTCGTCCCAATGGCGGTGACCTTGGAGGCATCGCCTACCACAAGTTCCATCGGCTTGGTCTCGATGGCGACCTTGAACGCAGGAGCGGAGTCGGAGATCTGCTTCTTCGACGCGGGCATCTCTAAGTCATCGAACTTACGCTGGATCTCTTTGAATTCTTCGTTGTAGAGGACAGCTTCTGCAACGGCTGCTTCGTTGATCTCGCAGTCCCTTGCCTTAGTAAAGCTTCCGGATACGGTGATGATGGCGTTTGGTTCGGGTATCTTGAGCTTGTTGTAGACGAAGCATGGCTTGGACATGAACGTGTGGAATATGTCGCGACCGAATATGACATGGTACACGCTCTTGAAGGGGACCACCTCGAAGGTCATGCACTCTTGACGGTAATTATTAACATCGCCAAAGGCAACCTGAAGTGTAATGCACCCAAGGGACCGAGCCTCCCGATCAGGAACTACACCGTGGAAGATGGTGTTGGTCCGCCTTAGGTTTGCCTCCATCAAGTTCATATTTTGCAGTGTATCTAGGTACATGATGTTGATGCTGCTTCCACTATCCACCATACACTTGGTGAACTCCACGTCGTCAATCAAGGGGTTGATGACCATGGCGTACTGGTTCTCCGTGGGAATAAGGTCTGGGTGGTCCGTCCTGTCCCAATTTATTGGAACCTCCGACCAGCGCAGGTACTGGGGAACTGGGGGGAGGGTGGCCATCAGGATCCTCAGAGAGGTCTTCTGTTGTCAAACGGTGGGGGTGCCAAGGAAAGTGTGGTAGACTGGGGCCTTCTTTGCAAAGGGGTTCTTGCCTTTGTTGTCGCTCTTGGTGGCGTGTTTGGGGTCAACGTCCTCGTCCATGTCACTTGAATCCATGGACTCCTCCTCCTTATTCTTCCCCTTGCCCTTGCCTCGCGGTCTGTTCTTCCGACTTTGCTTGTAGCCGGACTCCAGGTCTTCCTTGAGGTCGTTGACGAACTTGCAGTGTCGATTGGTATGGGTGGCTTTGCCGTTGACGTCGAGGTGTACCAGGCATGGAATATCGCGGTACTCCTCGTAGGTTTGGGGAACACGGAGCGGCGCCAAGGTGGTTTCACTTCCTCGTTGCTGTCCACGACCAGCTCCCCTTCCTCGGCCACGTTGTCCGCCCTCTGCTCGTCCTGCAAAAGTCATAGCGACCATGTCGGTAGATTGCTTTTTTTCTAGAGCGGTCTTCCGCTTTGTACTGTTGTTCCTCCGAGCTTGAGTTGGCACGGCCGTTGCTGGCAAAGATCCACGAGCATCATCGTCGGCAGCTGCAAACTCACTAGCCAACTGAATCATCTGGTTCAAGTTAAGCTGGTGATTGTCCTGCAAGCGCTTCGGCTTATGTCGGAGCAACGTGCCCCTTTCCAACCCATTGATGAAGGCGGCCATGGCGGTCTGAGCGTGCACTCCTATGCAGGAATTCTTCATGTCCAGCCAGCGGGAGAGGTAGGCGCGATATGTCTCGTCTTTCTCTTGCACGCACCGCTGTAGATCGCCCACAGTGCAGGGACGCTTGTATGTACCCTCAAAGTTCTTGGTGAACGCTTCTTGCATGTCCAACCAGTTGTATATAGATTTCTCTGGCAAGTCGTCGATCCATTGACGGGCCGTACCCGCCAACATTAATGGGAGGTACTTGACGGCGACGTTGGGTTTGCCTCCGGCAATCTCCACCGCGTTTCCGTAGTCCTGCAACCATGTGGCTAGCTTGGCGGTGCCGTTATAGGGCTTGATGGTCTTGTCAATCCGGAAACCTTTGGGGTAAGTTGCGGACCGTATTGCAGGTCCAAAGCAACGTGGTCCTAGGTATGGTCCTTCCCGGGCCTCGTGGATCTTATCGATCCGCGAACGCGCATCGTATGGCTCCGGGTTCTTCTTCTTGTCAACAGGGTGTGGGCTGCGTGAACGACGCGGGCCTCCTCCGCCATGGTGACCGCTTGGTGGTGACGGAGGCGGAGGTGGCGGTGGGTTAGCCTTCTTGCTGTTACCCTCCTGCGACGCCTCACGTCTATCACAGTTGCTTGTCGGACGCGGAGGGTCATGGCGTGACCTGCTCTTATGTCCTTGGTTGCGCTCTCCGTCATGACGGGTCTGCTCCATGTTGTCGCGGATGATGATGCCACACTGCTTTGGTGGGGGCATATCCGTACGATGGTGAGCTTTGTAATCTTCGCGATGTCGGGGAGATCGGGGCGGTGTCGATGGGCGACGAGCTCGGTCCTTTTCTCCGTGGTCGGAGGATATTGGGATAACATCCTTCCTGTTGCGTGCATCCCTTCGTCTCATTCTGATGAACCCGTCTGGGACCCGACATCAAGAGGGGATCTGTCCCTTGGCAGTTTGTACTGGCTAGACTGGCAGAGCGCTGGGTTAGACTCAAGCCTCTGAGAGGTGGCCTTTTCATGCTGCTTCACCTCCTTGGCCACTAGGTCGTAGACCTGTTCCACTGCTTTAGGCGATCTATCCTGCTCCAGAAGGGTCTTGGTGACGGCGAGGTTAAGGAGTGGGGTGGGCATCACCTGCTTGCCTTCACTGTCAATGTATGGCTTAGCCTGTGCCGGTTTAGAGGGAGCCCATCCTAGGTTGCGCCGTACACTAGGATCATTGATGACGCGAGCTGGAGATTTCTTAGCCTTCTGCTGCTGTAGCAGAGTCTTGTACTCGGCCTCCATTGCTCTAGCTTTTTCTATGGACTTCTGCGCGTTGACCAGATCTCGATCTAGTTTAGCGCTTTGCTCCGCGATGGCTTGCGCCTCCTCCAGCAGCTGCTGCCGCTTCTCATCAAGCTGGGTCACATTCCGGATATGAGCAACGGTTAGTGGATCGATGAGGAGATTGCCGTATATCACTCTATCAGCTGGAGTGACTTGGCTGCTGCAGACGCGGATGCTGGAGGCGGCAAGTTTGCGGTGTTGTTGTTGCTCGGGCCGGTGCCGAGTTCCTGCGGCTGCTGCACTGGGTTGGGCGGAGGAGGCATGACTTGTGTGCGATCATCGTCAGCAGCAATAAGTGGCCCCTTCCCCTTTTCCAGTGCCATAGGCGGAGCTCGTCCGGGTTGATCCTCATCCATCTCCGTACTAATGGTGACGAACACCCCTTGGGACGCAATGGCGTTGTTGGCCTGCTCGTCGCGCGAGTACTCCTCCTCCATCTCCTGCATAGCGGAGTCTAGCTCTTCTGGACTGAAGTCTATCTCCTATGAATCTGTACTGAAATCAGCATAAAGCGCGTCAATGACAGAGTCAGAGGGTGCTAGGACTTCCTCGATGACGGGCGGTGGAGGTGCAACGGGCTCGACGATGACTGGAGGTGGTGGTGCTGCCACGACGATGGCAGTGGGAGGCGGTGGGAGGCGGTGGCGGTGGCTGCTGAGCCGGAGGTTCTCCGTCTCCGAGCACGAGCTCCATCTAGGCTGCCGCGTCAGCCGCCGCGTAGCTGTTGACGGTGCTCACCATCTCTTCGAGGGTGAGGCGTCCTGTTTCCTGCTGCCATCTTAAAGAATGTCGGAGAAGCGTGCCATGGTCCAGTACTTCCACGAAGTGATACAGAGCGTTATCATCGGGGTAGTGGGCTAGGTCGGCTCGTATACGGAGCCACCTGGCCAGGTAATCGCGGGGGTTTTCGCCTTCTCTCTGAACGCAGTGTGCCAGATCGAAGATGGTAACCACGCCGACGAACTTGGATCTCTGTTGTCCATACGCACGAACTAACCGGCGGTTTTGCAGTGATCTTCCACCTTTATATCCTACACAGGGGCAGTTTGGGTGGGCCTTGAATTTTTCCGATCTTTGTCGGCAAACTCCGAAGTGAGATCCGACATCGATCCTTCCACGAACGTATCCTGCCCATAGGCGGTCCGTGCGGGTCTTGATGCTCCTCCGACTCCCAGGGAACTAGTTCCCGAGTCGGTTTCACCGATGAAGAGGTGGATGTCTCCGATAGGAACGATCGAACACCGCGTAGGGTTCGTCTTTGCCGGGATCCAGAACTCGTCGGGAGGGACGATCGGAACGTTGCCGGAGAAGAGAACGCGACCGATGGATACAGTTTTGCCGATTCCCACGAAGATCTTGGTCCTCGCCCGCTGAAGAGCCTGAAGCGCCTCTTGCCCCACGGTGGGCGCCAACTGTCGTGGTATTGCCGACGAGTACGCCATGGAGGGGTACTCACAGTGCGTGTTTAGAGACGTGGGGTAAGGCGGACGGTTGACGGGTACGAGGTAACACAGCTTACCCAGGTTCAGATCCGACGACGGTGGCGGAATCCTACTCCTGCTATAAATCACTATAATGGCAATACGCCGAGTTACAGAGATAGGTTCGCTGTGCGAGGTTGTCTATGAACGTCTAAGTTATCGTGCCCTAAAGGCTCCCATAGGCCCGACTTATATAGTCACCAGGTCCTAGGGTTACAGGGAAACGTCCTAGCCGGACAGGTCCCAGAGTCCTACACCGTCTATTACTAGTCTTGTGTATCTTGCACTCCAAGGCTCCGGGTATACTGGTGACTCCACCGTAGCCTTCCTTTATCCGGCATGGGCCTCCCTTCTGGATCCACCTAACTGGCCCGCCCAGCAGGCCATAGGCCATGCTACCGACTATGGGCCACCCGGGTTAGTCGGATAAGAGACATGCTATAAGGACACCCATATAGCATATCCCCAACATGGGTAGTACACATATGAGTATGTGGGCCATGATCATCATTTTATTTCTTCTAAGTTGTAATTTGGATATTGGTGGCATAGTGGGATGAAGCGGCCCGGAAAAACTTTACATGTCCTCGCACATGAGACCTGTTCCACGCTTGACATGCAACTAGTTTTGCATAAGTGGCTAGCGGGTGTCTGTGTCTCCTACTATAGTCAATATCTAATTTGCAATGAGTTGTCAACAATTTGGTTATCCTCGTTGTGGTTCATGTTCGTAGGTAAGAATGGTTCTATCTTCGAAAGCCCTAAGCCACGTAAAACTTGCAATGGATAAATTAGAGGCGTCTAGTTTAGATTGTTGCTGGGCTAGTGTTATGATATGGTGATGTTGTAAGTATAAGTATAAGATGATACTCTTACAACACACATAACGTGTAAGATCCATAGACCTTGGACTTACACATAGAGGTATGACAGTGATCATACCATGATGCACATGATGGAGATCAAGTGCAAGAACCATATCATTTCACTTATTAACATGTGATGTTTGATTGCATCTTATATTGCTTGTTTGGCGTTTTATTATCATAATAAGATGATCCCTCATTTAGATATCAAGATAAAAATGTTTTATTCCTTAAGTATGCACCGACAATGTTTCGTCGCTTGAAGACATCACGTGATGATCGGGTGTACTTGAATCCACGAGCATATCTCGGGTGTAAGACAGTTACATACGCGAATACTAAGGTTCTTACTTGGCGAGCCTAGCATGTACATACATGGCCTCAAAACACGGACCGAAAGGTTAAGCATGAGTCATATGTTTTAATATGATGACCATATGGATGCTCGCCTTTGAAGCTACACCGACTCACGTGATGATCGGACTTGGTGTAGTGGATTTGATTCATGTAATCACCAAAAAGACACGAGGGATGTCATTTTTGAGTGGGAGTTCATTTCTAATTTGTATTAGTATAACTCAATTTATCATAAATTAAATCAAAGTGAATTTGCATAATTTGTTGTAGTCATTGGCATTCGTTCACCACCTTGTTTATAGTTGTAATTGAGATAATAGAACTATAGAATTCTGGATATTTACTTTACGAACTGGTATCGTATTGTGTTGAGTGTCAACCTAAAGTTTGAAGTCCTATTGCAAACTTTTAGAAAACTCGGTTTACTCCGTGAAATTTGATAATTAGTATTAAATTGAGAGTAACAATTCCAGTGTTAGTATCTTAAGTATCATGTTTGCCTCCATGATTCTTGATTTAAATATCGAGATTATCTAGGAGCTGAAAGAATTGTTTCATAAACTATCACATGAAATAGATACAACGATATCTGAAAAAAATGTTTTGGTTGCAATATGATAGAGTATAATGTATGTTCTCATATTGGATGAGAATTTACAAAGGTTGGAGATGCTAGACATCCTAATCATCCAAAAGGGTTTTGGAAAGTAACGTTATACTCATGATTCATCTTTATAAGCTACATTAGCTTGATCATGAAATTCGTCATGATAAGGATGAGTACACTAAAAAGATTACTAAAGAATGGATTTTGAAAGAATGCTCAAAGTGCAAGTCCAAAGGTATTATTATTTGAATATAAACGCTTTGGACTATGTGTCATGTATATGGCACCACTGTTGATGTTGATAGATTCTTCTAAAAGGAAAAGGAAATGCTGAAAGAGAATCTATAAAATATATTTGGCAGAAAAGAAAAGATTGGAAATATCCAATTTAGGTATATGGATGCTATAAATGTTATGGTTGTATTCTTTGCTTGTTAAACAATGTGGTTCTTGGGTATTGAATACCGAATTGGTTTGTATGAAATTTCATACGGAACAACGCAATTCATGAACCACAATGGCCTAAGTATCTAGCAAGAGAATATGTGATGATGTTCATCGAAAACAAACAAACCGTTGTTTGTATTTCTCGTTGACACCAAAGCTTTCCTTCAAGATTTGTTTTAATAATAGTTATTTAAATCAGGTATTATGAGAACAAAGGTTGTTCAAATAATTACTGTATTCCATATAAGATGGATGATTTACAAATCTAGTTGGATAAATCACATCCATAAAGCTAATGCTAAAAATGTCGCCAGACAAATGATTGGAAGATCACTTACGAAGTCACATCGCCGTTTAAATTATATTGGAAAGAAAACATGAAGAAACTCCATTTTCATGGATTTTTGGAGTCTTTGATTTGATCAAGTGACGCTTGTGAGACTTTCCTCGGGATAATTAGAACGAACGACTAAAATATTGGAATTTATACATATCGATGTATGTAGTGCATTATGTATAGTCGTAAGCGATGGACTTCAACTTCATATGCTTTCTCCTAAAATTTGAGTGAATGTTCACTTAATGAGAAAGAAGTATGAAATATTTGAAAACATTCAAAGAGTTTCAAGATGAAGTGAAAATAATTATAACAAGAAAATAAATGGTTTATGATTTTATGATAAGGGATTTATTTGAGTTACAAGTGTAAAAACAAAAATAAATGAATTATGATTTATCATAAAGGGATTTATTTGAGTTGCAAGTTTAGAAAAACACCTAGATTTACATCTCCCGAAACACCATAGGAGTATGGAGTGTTTGAGATTTGTAATGAAACCTTGTGTGACATGGTTGGATCAAAGGTGTTATTTATAAAACTGCCATTATGTTTTAAAAGATTAAAAGCTTTAGGGACTACCGCTTTTACACTAAAAAGAGCTCCATCTTGATCCGTTGAAATGACACCATGGAAGTTATGGTTTGGGGTAAAACCCAAATTGTCATTTCTTAAATTTTGGTATGCTAAGAATAAGTAAGATGTATACAACCAAAGTCGGATGAACATGTCTTTGTAGGTTATTTAGAATAACAATTGGTTATTCCTCCATAACACCAAGGACAAAAGGGTTTGTCGCTTGAAATGTGAAATTTCTTGAAAAAGGAATTTTTCGCAAAAGTTAAGTGGGAGGACAATAGAACTTTAATAAGGTTAACAAACCTTAGCTAAATGTGCTGAGTTGCGCAACATCGGAAACCGTTCCAGAGGCTTCCATAATGCTCAAACTTATGTGCCTCAAAGGTTGTGGTCACGGAGATCTAAGTTCCTATTGAACCAAGTAGGTCGGATAAATAAATCAAATGCTAAAATTTGAGAGTTAATCATTATTCTTTGACAATAATGAACCGACCACATACAAAGAAGCGATGATGGGCCCTGACTCCGTCAAATGGCTTGAAGCCATAAAATCCGTGATAGTTCCATACATGAGAAATCAAGTTTTGAACTTGGAAGACCCTCCGGAAAGGTGTAAAAACCTATCGGTCGTATTTGGATCTATAAAGAAATAGACATGGATGTTTCACATCTATGAAATAGTCGACATGTCGTAAAGTATTTTATGACAATGTTCAAAGAGTTGACTATGACAAGATTTGATCTTTCATAGCGATATTTAGTCTAGACGGATTAAAGTAGCAATCACTACATATAATTTGGTATATGGTAGATGAATAAACAAAACAAAGTTCTTCTAATAGAATGGTTACCTAGGACGTATACATGACATGGTCCAAAGGGATTTTGTTAATTCAAAGGATGCTAAAAAGGGAATTGAAACTTCAATGGTTGAAGTAAGCATCACGGAGTTGGAATCTTCACCGTGATGAAAAGGAGTTTTCATCAGGAGACGATGAAGATGCTTGCATTTGCAAGAAATTAAGTGGGAGCGCTGAGACATATTTCTAATACCTTATGTGGAGGACATCTTGTTGATTGGAAATTATGTATCTTCTATTGACAAAGGTTAAGAATTTCATTTTGATGAAAGACGTAGGCAAAAACCCGAATATTTAGCATGAATGTCTATAGTGGATATACTGTGACGCTAATATGGTTGTGCCAAACGTACATATATGAGATATTGAAGGAGTTCAATATAGAAATGACAAGAAAAGGTTCTTTTCGAATTGAAAGGTATTGAATAAGGATTCAAGTGTATCGACACTTGATAAGTGAAACAAGATTCAAGTTCTTTGACACTTGATGAGTGAAATTACAAGGATGTTTTGATCAATCATACAATGATATGTACACATCCAGATATGTCCTATCCTCTAAGTGTTATGAGCATATACCAGAATGAATCATAAAATGATCATTGGACGATAGTGAGGATATTCTTATGATATTTTGGAAGAACTAAGAATATATTTGTGTAGAGGTGACAAACAATTATAAATAGTTCATTGTAAAGCGTTACATTGATACTAGTTTTGTCACAAGATACAAAATTAAGTTTATCTCAATTTAAATTATGGGTGGCACAATGTAATGGAAAGGAGATTCCATGACGAATTTGGATGAATTCCAAAGTTAAGACATTGTGATGGATACTACAACAAAAGGGCTAAGTATATGACTGCTATAGTAGCAGCAAAGGCGGGAATTTGTGTCAAGTAGTTTGTTATCAAACTAAGGTGTGGTTCACAACGGGCTAACACTAAAGATGTATTATATGAAAATAGTATCGACATGATTTAACCCCAAGGAACTAAAGGTCTCACCAAAAGACCAAATTTATACAATGCCATCTCATGGAGAATGAGTGATGCGTGGAGATGCAAAGACATGCAAATAAACAAGGACCTGAAAGCGTGAGATCCGTAGATTATGTTAACCATTTGAAGTTGCATATATGGAACACCAGAAAGCCATAGGTGTTCAAATACGCAAAGTTTTCAAACTAGATTATTGTCTCTAGTGCAAGTGGGAGACTGAAGGAAATATGCCCGAGAGGCAATAATAAAGTGGTTATTATCGTATTCCTTATTTGTGATAAATGTTTACTTTGCATGCTATAATTAATACGGAAACATTAATACATGTCTGTTTAATAAACAAAAAGGAAGTTCCTATTTATGCTTCTCTTATAAACTAGCTCGTTGATTAACAAGATGATCAAAGTTTCCTGATCATGGACATTGGATGTTGTTAATAACAAGGTCACAACATTACTGTAATGATGTGATGAATATTCATCCAAAGTATAGCATTACGATCAAAGTCATTGAGTTTATATTGCTATAACAACTTACAAAGTGATCCCAATCCTTAGACCATGAGATCATGTCAATCACTAACACCGGAAGAGTTTCTCGATGACATCAAACATCACACCGTAACTGGGTGATTATAAATATGGCTTGAGAACTACTAAAGTGTTATGTTGAGGTTCATGGATCGAGAGTGGAATTTGTTCATCCCGATGACGGATAGATATGCTCTGGGCCCTCTCGGTGATATCACATTGATTAGCTTGCAAGCAAGTGATTTGATCACTAGAATGTTATATCACGGGAACGAGAAAAGAGTGCATGTCGGTAACGAGATCAAACTAGGTATGGAGATACCGATGATCGAATCTCGGACATGTAATATATCGTGAAACAAAGGGATTAAGATACTAGCGTAAAAGGTTCACACGATCACAGAAGTCATTGTTGAATGTGTGGGAGTCAGTACGGATCTCCAGGTCCCGCTGCTGATTATTGATAGGAGAGGGGTCTCGATCATGTCTGCATTATTCGTGAACCGTAGGGTGACACACTTAAGGGATACCGACACCATTCGGAGAAAATGATATGTCAAGAAAAGAAAAGGAAAGCGCATGAATTTATTTTACTAGATACCGGAACTGTTTCGGTTGAAATTGCTGAAACTGGTTCTGCATTTGAAATTGAATACTAGCAAGGGGTTTTATGTGAATGTTTTTTAATTAAAGTAATTAACAAAATTCTGAATAAATAAATAAAAGAGTTTTATTTAAATGATAGCTTGCATTAAATTTGGTGGAAATTTAATGCATGTGAGTGGATTTTTGAGTGGAGGCTCTTTTATGGGAGTGGAGGCTTTTCATATTTAGTGGGAGCTCCACCCGCATGAATGTGGGAGAGGTGGGGGCAGCCCCCATGGCTGTGCGCCATGACCCTTGGGTGCCCCCCTCTCCCCTATAAAAGGCCCCCTCTCATCCTCTCAAAGCACACCTCCTCGCGAAGGATCTCTCTCCCCCTTTTAGAATTTCCCCATGGTCTTGGATCAGCGAGATACATGTTCCTGGTGGATTTTTCTAAAAGGATTTTTCGCTTCCGCTGCTTCGCTGGAGCGAGGGCGTGGAGGTTGTCGGGATACTCGTATGTGTGTGCGATCACGGATGCACCACTACTTTGCGGTGCTGGACTTGATGGTGCTGGACCGGCTGTACCAGATAGACTTCATCACGATCTTGAGATCAGCAAGCATTCGTCTACATCATCCACGAGTACAACCTCGTTAACTCTATTCGGTCTTCGAGGTTATTTATTCTATGGATGTATATCCACTTGTTGCTTGTATCTAGTAGATAAATCTTGGTACATAGTTGTTCCCATCATAGGAAATTTTTTGTTTTCTATGCTGCGAACCCAACAAGTACAACCTCATGAAATGATTCGGATCTTGACACAAGATGTCTCTCCTTCCACTCTCCCTCGCTCCCAAGCTTTTTATCCCCTAATCACCGACGATCTCCCTCTCTGGTGGCGACACACCGTTTCCTCTCCACAAGTCCTTCTCCCCACATCCTCACCTACCGGTAGATATCCTGATCATGTCTCTTCATGGAGGTTTTTTCAAGCAACTGGAAGGTCTGCTACACGGGGGAAAACTTGAGTGGTAAGTTCCTTGAGGCTTCCCTGTCTGTCTCGGCAGAGAGTGACTGGATCGTTCTTCGTAATGCCCTTGGTTTTCCTTTGGAGGGCAGGAAAATTGAAAATGGAGAGAAAATTAATTTTGATTATGTGCTGAGGTTTCCCTCTCATTTGGTAAGAGTCAGTGAAGAGTTAGAATATCCATCTAGATTATCTACTAGATTTGCTGGATCTGATCTTGGAGATGAAAATTGTCCCTTATGCTGGAAAGTTGTTTGTACTTCAACAGTGCTTGGTAATTCAGTTCAAAGAGAAGCTTTTCTTATTCTGAGAACCCAATCAAAAAGGTTGGTTCTTATTTCTCAGCATACTGATGCTAGGTTTTGATCCTGCATGAAAAAAAAATCTCGGGAGCTGTCATTGACATGCCGATTCACAAAGTGATTATTAGTGAACAAGTGGTTTCTGTTCAAAAAAAGCATACACCTCCATTGATTGTGAATAATGTTTTTGTATACAATGATGCACCTAGTGTTGGTCTAGTTCTGGATTTCAGTCTTGGGTTCAAGTTTGAGGAGAATGCTCGTTTAAAATTTGGACACTCAGTAAACTTCATCAACGGCTTTAGAAGAAAAGAATTCTTTCTTGTCATTTCTATTGGCAGAGCAAAGTTCAGACTTGACAAATTCACCGTTGGGCTCGTGCTTCAAGGTTTCTTTGGAGGATCTGCTTCTCTTACCGGGTTCTTCATCTTCAGGACAGATCATTCAGGTTCTCTGTTGCCTCACATGCAGTGGGGTTTGAAATTTACAATTTGGGAAAATTTTCTAATATTAATATGAATTTTTTGTGAATCTTTGGTGAGAAGGGCGTCCCAATTGGAGATATGAAGAGAATAAATTTTATTTAGAGCAAGACAAGGAGTGGCAGTTGTTTTCAAAAGACAAAAAGAAAAGTGCATGCACTATCCTATTCAATCCATGGCAAAAGTCAGTTTTTGACCATTTGTAGTTTCCTTCTTCACGCACAGACACTATTCCTACGTCTTCAAGTCTGAGTCAAACGATGCAATTAATGGGGGAATAAAATTGTGTCTTATGCACATGCTGCATGCTGCAATTAAGGGCGATAGTTTTAATACCATACAACCTGGTTCAAGGACCATGTGCCGGCCCCGAAGATCAAGAAATTAAAGTTTGCTAAGGATTTTGTGGAGTTTTATCGCTCGAGGAACCACACTATCTCTCTGTCTCCTCACCTTTGTCGCCTCTCTCATAGACCATTGTTTGTCACACAGATTTCCGCTTCCATCTTTCTGCTTCACCTCTCCCCACGACAATGGCAAACATTCCCATCGATCCAAGTCATTTTGTCCTAGGTTTTAGATCTTGCAAGTGGAAGGCATGACTATTGTGAAGCGGGTGGTGGTGCCTCATCGGGAGAAATAGCATGAACAATTGGCCATCACAATGATTACTCCAATGCCACCAGGTCAGGTTCCTTTTGAAAATGTTAGAGAGGTCTTGCAAGACTTCCTTGCAAACACTGCTGAAGTGGGGTTCAGAGCTCTACAAGATTTCCCATTCGATGCTGCCTATGTGCAATTCAATAATGTTAGTGATAGTCCTCATCAGTTTGAAGATGTAATGGTTTCTTTTACTAAACAAAATGAGGGTATAAATTGGAGAATAGCTCAATTTAACAGAGAGTGTTGGCTAATGTTGGTATGGCCTCCCTTAGACCATCTAAATACTGAAGATTTAAATGCTATCTTTTCTGATATTGGGAAAATTCTAATGTGGTAAAAGGACTCCAACAACAAAGGGAAATAATGGTTAAAGTTAGAGTAACTGACCTTGTTGAAATCTGTAAGATCCCACCTTTATGAAGGTAAATATCCCTATGATTGCAATGCTAGTCCCTAGATCAATTGCTAGCATCCACAGTTTAAGATGAAGTACACAGAAACAAAGGTCATTATTACATTGTCATTCCATAGATAACATAGTCTTTTACAACTCCATAGCCATAGGCTAGTACAAGAGTTTAACTTAACAATATATAAATAGAATTCTTCATCTTCATGTGCCACAGGCAAGCATGTTTAGTGTAGACTCATAACCCCTAATCATCATCAGAGTAACCCGCAACATCACAAGTTACAGCCATAGTGGGTCAACACATTGGAATAGTATTGGCAAGTGATAGCTTAGTAAAATATTAGCATCTAGTTACTACATGAATTTGTCTAGGTGTATCTTATGCTTTCTTTGATCAAAATAGGTTTTACCTATCAGTTGAAAACACTAAGTTTTTGTTTGGCAAAACTCCCAAGGAACCACCAATAGAAATTGGTGAACCTTCACCCTTGTTCAACCACAAGTTTTAACTTAGAAAATTGGGATGAGGAGATTCTTGATAGCTTCCATGTATTGATTCTCAAGTTGTCCATTACCAGGGACATAGCTAAGTACTTAGTTTCTTCCATCTGCAGAGGTGCACAAGACTTGGTTTCACCAAGACATGACCTTTCAGAAGCCTTCCCTTAGACCAGAATGGACGTGCTCCAAACCTATTATTCCCCTACCACCAACTTTCTATTTGGCTAAGTTATTGCAACCTATATGATCCAGGCAGACCCCATAATGCCATGTGGCTACACTAGAAGCTTCTTAATATTTGGCATCTCAAATCCCTTTGTTCCTGGGTGGCACTCCACAAGGTAAACCATATAAATGGGCCTTGTGTAACCACTCAACCAGAAACCACCAAGCAATTACCATTCCACCCAGGTGTTTCATTCACTTAGTTGTTTTATTAAGCAAAAACCATAACTCAAAGACTTAGAAATATTTTTCATAGCATGTATATATAACAACCCTTGGTTGCTACTAGCTAGGCTAAGCATGGCAATAGAAAGTATCTTAACTTAGAGAAAATTCTAACAATTCTACAACTACTAGGATTTCCCAAGCATAGCATATAGATACTTAGAAAAAATACTCATGCAAGCCCTATATAAAATATTTCTAATGCATAGTCAAAATATTGGGACAAAAATATGAAGCACCACTTGCCTTGGTAGTTAGGGAGTAGCAACAATCTTCACAACCACAATCACTATTAGCACCAAAATCTACACATAAAATGATAACACCAAATTCACATATCAAAAATATACAAGCAAAAATATATGAATGCATGCAAATGCCATGTGATGATTTTTCTAAATCAAACAAGATAAGTGAAACAGTACTGAATCATAAACAAAACAATTATACACTAAATAAAATTAACTTGTCCCTTAGGACATTTTCCATACAATTTTTATATACAAAATAAGCTTAGAAATTTCTCTGCAAAAACAACCCATTTTACAGATGCAATTTATTAAACAAAGTGCATAATTGGATAGAATTCTTTCTCCTGATTCCAATGATATAAAATTTACAAAATTTGAACATGTGGATCAAAAGATATGATTTTTTCAAGTTTGAATCACTAATAGATCTAATTCTAGATTTTAAATCAAAACACAGGCCACGCGGCGCTGTCTGATTGGTTGGTACTGTTTCGCGTGGATCATGCTCGCAGGCCGTTGGATCCAACTAGCTACGCACGGCTCAGATCTGCCTGTACCGCTTCGCCTAAGAACTAATCACGGCCGTGAGATCCAGATCCAACGAGCACCTTTGCCCTGACCAAGAACTGGCGGAGCTGAGTCAACAACGAGCGGCGGCGCGCTCGGCCAGTGATGGTCCGGTGGTTCTGGGAAGTGAGGGAGCAAACAGAGGGGATTACCGAGCTAGTGGGGTCGTCGCGGTGCTCAAGGTGGTCGAAGGAGGGACAGGGGCGCACGGACTCGACATCTATTGCTCGTCGGAGAAGTGTCTGTCGTCAGGTACGGCTATTCGTCATCGTTGGCGAGGCTACAGACCGCGCCTAGCCAAAAGAACGGTGCCGTTAGATGCGCACAAGCCTGGCGAACATGTGAGTAACCAGAAGAGAGAAAGGGGCGGTCAGGAACTACCAGAGGGTGTCGTCGGAGTCGAGCAGCGACTCTGTCACTTGCGGAGGTGGACGGGGACGGCGGCTTGGGTCATGCGCAGCCAAACAAAAAGGGTCAGGAGATGCACAAGGTTGTAAGGAACACGCTCGTATTAATCAGAAAGGCAGGGATGGTCTAGCTCACCGGAATTTCATCGCCGGAGCTCGTCGGTACAACGAAGGTGTGAGAGCAATTGGGGGCAGCCTGGTGGCGGGAGTGAGTGAGTCGAGCGAGGGGAAATGGTCATCGAGGGGTGGGGATTAAGAAGCCGAGAGAGGAGGGGGAATTACTCCACGAATCAAGCGCAATCAAAGGATTTGAATTCGGGAGGAAACGGCCGCGGCGAGCAGTTCCTCCGGCGCGTGATTGACGACGATGCTGAGGTGGATGGTGGGGTCGGAGCATCAGTGAGGGGGTGCACGCGGTTTGAGTGAGAAACAGAGGGAGAAGGGAAACCCCGGGTGGGCTGCTTTTGCTTCTGGGCCGAAAGTGTGGCGCCAGCCCGTTTTTATTTATTTTATCTTTTTTCATTTCTGATTTGATTTTCTAGTTTGAATTCAAATGCCCAATTCAAATCTATTTTAATCGAAATTTTCTCCACACTTTTATATTGTGATTCCTGTGTCCTGGGGTGTGTAAAACATTTATTCACACTTAAAAACAAATTTGGTTTGAAAATGAAATTTAGCCATGCCCTAATTAAATATTTATAATTAGTATATGAATGGTTTCTAATTCATAAATTTGTTTTTGAAAACCTTGACCAAACCTTATAAACATCACTCAAGTTCATGATCAAATCCTTACTGATTAAAATAAGTATTTTTCAAATGAGAAGGTAGCAATATGGCCATTGCCTTGCTTACATAAAATAATAGATCACAAAATTTCTATTTTTGAAGAAATGATCCTAAAATGATTATGAATGCATGAATGATGTGAAAACTTTGAAGTCATGATTTTTGGGATGTTACAAAATCCCAAAGAGTGTGAGGCTAATTGAAGGGGATCATCTAGAAGCAGAATCTTGGACCTTTTCAGTCGAGGTAATGCTCCAAAATTTGCTGGGTGGTGGTCTAGCTGATGGAGATCCTGTTCCTGATGAGGGGGTTGATCCTCATCCTCTGCTAGATGGAAAAAATGTCCCTTTGGCACCTCCACCTGCTCCTACTCTCAATGAAGAAAACAATGCTGGTTGGGGGAATTGGGCAATGGCCCCTGTCAATGCTGACTTGGGTAATGCTCCATAGCAAATGGAGGAAGATGATCACCCCAATGAGGCTATGCAAGATCTACTTAATGCCGTTGATGCTAAGGAAGCAGTAAATGCACCAAACAATAGCAGCCTAACAATTTCCTTTTCTGCATCTGATGGAGACAATTGTATTAATATGTTGGAAGCCCATGACAACCTCATTGTCAACAATGAAGTAAATCAAGTTTTACATCCTGATCCTATTATTGGGGATGGTCTTATAAATCTATAACTGGCTTATCAAGAGGTATATTTTGAAGACCCAGTGGTAAATCAAGATAAGGTTAATGAACAGGGGCGGGTGGATAATGGTGTTCTTTTGGGAAATCATGATGATAAAAATGATCATGGTTTAGCTGCTAATAATGAACAGTGGTAAGTGGATAGTGATGATTTTATGTTAGAAGACATCAACCTTCTTTAGCCTAATGAAGACCACTTACAATTAGGCATGGTCAGAACATTCAAATTGCAATGATAAAAATTTCCTTTCTTGCAATGATGCTCCTCCTGAATTAAATATAAAGGTGGTTAAAAATCTAGCAACTTCCTTTTATAAGGTCGCCGATGATGCACTTGATGGGAAGTTGAAGAAGAAGGGAAAGCTGCAGGGAAAAGAGAAGAAAGCTGGGAATGCTAGCACCTAGCCAACAAAGAAGAAATGGATTTAATTTCCAATGTTGACACATCAATTAATAATATTCTGTGACTATGCACTTGTGTATGTGCTGGCACCAGATATTTGTGTGTCCTTACAGTACAACTAGAAATCTTTTGTAGTATGTTGGCCTTGGAATCCAGAACTTGTTTTGCTATTGGTCTAAGTGATGCTTATTCGGTAATCTTGAACTGGCTAAGATTCTATTTCAGACTTATAGATAATAATTTCTTACTGTAAAAGGTCTTCCTCACTTTGGTTGGACAAAAGTGGGATAAAAAAACAAACTAGTTTCTTAATGGAATACAACAGACAATGGAAAATCTTGAATTGGAACATTAGATGTATAAATTTAGAGAAAAAATGGATTGCTCTTGCCAATAAAATAAATGAATGCGGCTATGACATCATATGCTTACAAGAGACTAAAAGGGAAGATTTCGACATTGAATACATCAAAAAGTTCTGCCCTACTAAATTCAATAAATTTGAATTCTTACCAGCTATGGGTACTTCAGGAGGCCTTATTATAATTTGGAATGAACATCTTTTTAATTGAGAATTAGCCTTTCAAAAGGAGTTCTCCATCTCTATGAAATTCACCTCAGCAGTTTCAAACGAGTCCTGGATTCTAAGAAACATTTATGGTCCTAGCCAAAGAAGAAGAAAAGCTGATTTCCTTGAGTGGTTTTCTAATATTGACATGCCTGATGATAGTGATTGGATAATCATGGGTAATTTTAATTTTATCAGACAACCTTCTGACAGAAATATTCTTGGAGGAAATATTAATGAGATGCTAAAGTTCAATGGAGCTATCAGTTATCTTGGAATTGTGGAACTACCTCTAAAAGGCAGAAAATTCACTTGGAGCAACATGCAAAAAATTCCATTGCTTGAAAATCTTGATTGGTTTTTTACTTCAGGATCATGGACTTGTTCCTACCCTAACACTCTAGTTTATCCCTTAACAAATCCAACTTCTGATCATGTGCCATGTGTGGTGACTATTGGTACCAAAATTCCAAAAGCAAAAATCTTTAGATTTGAAAATGTATGGTTGCAATACAACTCTTTCAAGGATATAGTGCAAAAATGCTTGGAATATACCTGTTGGTAACATGAATAGTGCAAATAATTAATGCCAAATTAAAAAAATCTGAGGAGGGCATTGAATATGGGCAAGAAAACAACCTTTCTTAAATGAGTTGATAAAAAAGTTAAAGATACCATTGAATTATTGGATTCTATGGAAGAACTTCGGCCTCTAAATTTTGAGGAGTGGAATCTTAGAGACATCCTTAAAACTTGTGTCAGCACCCTTTTACAAAATCAGCGAACTTACTGGAGGAAGAGAGGAAAAATTAGATGGGTCAAACTGGGTGATGAAAATACAAAGTCTTTTTTCACACCAGAGCTAAAATTAATTACAGACACAATCATATTGCAATACTTCATAATTGTACAAAGTTGAGATTTGTGATCATGAGGGTAAAGCCAATATCCTTTGGACATCCTTTAAAGAGAGAATGGGTACTGCTGATTCCCCACAAATGCAATTCAATTTACAAGATATTTATGACCATGATAGACACCATGAGTTGCTCAAATACCTATAAACTCCATTATCTGAGAAAGAAATTGAAGAAGTAGTTATGAGCTTGCCCAATGACAAATCTCCTGGGCTAGATGGCTTTAACAATGAGTTTCTCAAGAATTGTTGGTCCATAATCTCTAAGGACATTAAGACTCTAATTTTGGATTTCTATGATGAAAAGATTTCCTTAGAAAGCATTAATAATTCCTATATCACTCTGATACCAAAAGGTGATAATCCCACAATTGCTGCTGACTTTAGACCAATTTCACTATTAAATAGTGTACTCAATCTCATCACTAAAATTTTGGCTAATAGATTAAAAAAAATATCCTCAAGTTGGTACATAAGAATCAATATAGTTTTCTAAAAGACAGATCTATTCAAGACTGCCTAGGATGGGCCTTTGAATACCTATTTCAATGCCATCAGTCTAAAGATCAAATATTGGTACTAAATTGGACTTTGAAAAAGCCTTTGATAAAATTGAGCATAACACCATTTTGAAGCTGCCCAAAGATAGAGGTTTTGGGAAGAAATGGGTAACTTGCATTGATTTGATTCTAGGTTCTGGAACTTCTGTTAACATCCCAAAGTTTCCAATTTTGGAATGTTAAAAATAAAATTAATAATTTGATGGAATTTTTTTGACCTTGTTGAAATGTGACTAAAAATAAACTTTTTAGGTTTGTTCAAACTTTCCTAAGCACACTAAACATGAGTGGTTTATCATGACTGTCCAATGAGGTATGGAACGTTTGTATAAATGCAAAAACAGTGTGTTACATTGCATCATGGCATCTCATGCAACCCTCATTCAAAAATCTCAAACCCTAATTGAAATCCCAACTTTGATTTGGCAAAATATTCCTATAAGGAACATAGAAGGCTATATAAATCCACTATTATCAAACTAGAAAAAAGGCAACAAATAGGATACTATGATGGCCTACTGATTTTTAGAAACAAATTTCACTCCATTTGGAGTTATAAAACAAAAGTTATAGAAGAAATACTAAACACAAAATAGAAAAAGAAAGGAATAAAAAAGAAGAACTAAACCTAATCTAACCTGGGCCATCCCGTGGCGGCCCACCTCTTCTCTCGCGCACCCGTGCACTGCGCTACGCAGTCATCGACCCAAGCTTCGTACCGCCCACCCGCATGCACAGAGGCCCATATCCAGTCTAGCATCACCCGACCCTTCTTCCTCCCTCTACCACTGCCGTCAGGGGCCCGCTTGTCACCTCCAACATCTGGACAGAGACTTGAACGAACACGAGTTCATTGAACTACCGAGGGAATCCTCCAGATTCCCGTGCAAATCTGTGCCCCCTCATCCATGAAAATAAGTAGATAAATTCCCGCAGACCCCTCTCCGAAAGCCCTAAAACTACCCTATCTATTCTGCCTCCAGGCCATTGAAATTTCTCGTCGGAATTGATCTCGCGCATCCACCATTGGAGCTACGGGGAGAATCGAAAGTGAAGGTTCTTCTCACCCTGTCCTCTACTTTCCCTCTGTACCTCGTCCCCGTGCGCTGATACATCTCTCTGACCACTTCCCCCTCTCACAGGCACATCACTGAATCCACACCGCGTCGCCGGAGTTCACCGCTAGCCAAGCATCTCCATCTGCACGCTCGTGCTATTCTAGGAGACGAAGGTTGTCTACGTGGATGCGAGAAGGACCGGGGGAAGGTGTTGATCATCGTAGACCACTCCTCCGTTGCTAGTAGCCGCCATAGCACCGTCGTCGTCAGTCACCTGCACAGCCACCGCCATCAACGCCGCCCGCCGTCATCATCGCATCGTCGTTGGCGCACCATCGTCACCGCCCGTCGTCCGATCTAATCTGGGTGGATCAAATCAGACGGAGCTAAGCCAAGCCGAGCCGCCAGCCTGGACCTCAAGCCGAGCCAAGCCGAGGAGCGAGCCCTACTCCGCACCATCCGATCAAGATCCAGAGGCTACAAATCATTAACTTAAATGAAGAGGTACCAGCGAATCACACCACACCATGTCTATGTCTTTTTTGTAAATTGAGTAAAATAGCCAGAAAACTAGAAGAACTTGTAAATTCATAGTAAATATAATATGTGTCCAAATATTATATATAATATACCATTGGAAAGATATCTTAGAATAGAACATATTTTCATGATCATATCTAATTTTAATTGTATAGTTTTTCCGTATTTATTTAATTGGTTAAATAGTCCTTTTTTGGTATTTAAATTGTAGAAAAATAACTACTATTCCTAAAAATTCAAATAATATATCATTGGATTCATAAAATTATGTAGAATAATATTATGATATTAGATCTAATATCCACAGTATATAATTAATGTAATAATTTAAATAGTTTTAATGGCCTTTTTTGATATTAAATTCATAATAAATTAATTATAGGTTAGAAAAATATGAGTAATAATCAAATGAAAGATACTTTAATTTAGATTAACAATAACATATTAGATCTAATCTTTGTCATACATACTTACTGTTATGATTTAATTATTATTAATGTCTTTATAAATCATTAAATTCATAGTAAATTATTTAAGGATCATAAAAATATGAATAATATTTCTCTAGATTCACAATTTCGTGTGGAATACAGATCTGGTCTTAGATATATTTTATGATTAAGTGAATATTTTGAATGTTTTAAACTCTATTAAATAGTAATTAAATCATATGATTTATAACTCCAAATTTAGTAAAACTAATTTGTAGAAAAAATATGTTATATCAGATGATCTTGCAGAAAGTCTAAATTGCATTGTTATAGTAATTAAATCATGCAAAAATATTTATAGATCCTTTTTGCGTGATTCCAATTGCTACTGGCTCTAAATTGAGATACCTATAAAGTGGTATTTAATTCACAATTTAATAATACGAAAACACAAGAATTTGCGTTAAAGTGATTTAAACCCAATTTAAATCAATATAGTTCATTAATAAATTGTTTTATGCATTAAATGCTTTTAATATTCTTCATGTGTTATAATAGTGTTAAGACTACTAAATACAATGAGCATGACATTGTAAATCATCATGCATGCATATGATCACCATTGTTTTGTTGTATGTTTGTATTGTTGCTAAGTTTGCTATTGTTTTGATTGGAAATTATTTTGTCCCCGCGATAGATTTTTCGGAGAGTGCGATTTCTGCAGAAGAAAATCAATCATCACTCATAATACAAACATAAGGCAAGTTACACCTCTTGTTCATATAATATCCCAACTTTGATTCTATGCATGATTTGATCTTCAAATTCTGTAGTGTGCATGTGTAGGATGTTCTGGTAGAATTTTTCCTTAGTATTATTTTTAAGTGCGATGATTTTTGTAATATGCCATGAGTAGCTCTATACTTAGGATTTTTACCTCCTAATAGGTTACCCCTGTTTTGCTAAGTATTGCTTGCTATGCTATATATATATAAAGTACTGTTGGGGGCTTGAACGACAAGACATTTTCTAAGTATAAAGGCTCTCTTGAGCGATCTTTTCTTCTCAAATCCACTTCAAAATAAAACTAAGTTTTCTTCTAGGTGGAATGGTTGTCGGGTCAACGAGTGAGATTTTGGTGGTGGACGGCCGCCCTGGAATCATAGAAGTCTGCCACGTTTCAGAATTCAGAAGCTTCCAGTGCAACCACAATACATATGGGCTCTGTCTTGGCCTAGTACTTAGTAGGAAACCTCACTGGGGTACCAACATTTATAGGTTCTTGGCATGGTTGGATCCAACTGGTAGAGGGGCTACTAAGGGAAAGCCTTGCCATGGTCTTGTTTGTAAAAGGACTTGATCGTTGATGGGTAAAGTGCACAAACTCTCGAGAGTATTGCAATTTGATCGATCAACCGTGTTCACGGAGACAAAACAACATTGAGCATCTGAAGGATGGAGCCTCTGAAGGATCTTCCTCTATCTTTTCTAAACAAAGTTTTGAAACCCCATGGTGCGAGTAATATCGCCAATGGGTGGGATTTTGGGACTTGGTGAGTAATATCCAAGTGTTAGGTTGTTTGGACACTTGGTGAGTAATATCCTCGTGTTCCATTCGACCCTATTTTACTTAAGAAAATGTTTACAAAGTAGGATAAAAACTCTTCCCCTTTTCTTCTTATTTAGAGAAAATTGGGTTTGTGCAAATGAACCCCAAAGCCTACACAAGCCTTGCATGTAGAGTTAGCCTTATTCTTTCCTTGGTGTAATTTGCCAATACATTCAAAGTATTGATCCAACTTGTTGGCTGCATGTTTCATGTGCAGAATTTTTGGAGATCGTTGAAACGTGCGCTAGGATCGCGGTTCTTCACTCAACCTGCCTGTGGCATTGATGGGACTCCAAGTTGTATATATTTCGCTTTTGTTGTAATAATGTAAACTCTGGATTATTCGATTCATGTAATAAAGACTTGTGTTTTACATGATATTTCATCGATTGTGAGTGCTAGCTAATGATCCAGGGACTAGCATACTAATCACAGGGTCTTAGGATCTATCTCGATCCGAGGTCGCTACATTCTGATATCTTACTTAATGGTGTACCTAGCAAAAAATTTATTGTAGGAGGGGTGTGAGACAGGGGAATCCTCTCTCTCCTCTGCTGTTTGTGCTGGCTGCTGACTTCCTTCAGTCCATCCTCAACAAAGCAATGAACTCTCATCTGATAAGGCCACTGTAAGATACCAAAAATATCGAACAATGATTAGTCAATTTCCAATCACCAAGATTAGGGTTAACAAAAACTTTTGTTAATTAAATCAATATGAATGCATGTGTGGATGTGATGATTGTATGAATACATGAATGGACTTGTGTGATTGATATAAATAGCAAGGAATGGTTCAAAGATGAAAACAACATCATCTAAAACATTTCCAAGCAGAAACAAATCAAGAGAAAATCAAAAACAAAACAAATAAAGTAAATGGTCATTTTTGCCAATCTTCCTCACTAGGCCACTTTGAGTGTTTCTAGTCCAAGATTTCAAACAGAAACATTTCCATTTCTTTTAACCCCTTGCTAGACCAAGTAAAAGGGAATCAAATCCCACCTTTCAAACTTACAAAAACATTTGGCAACTTGATTCAAATGACAATTCAAAATTGAATCTTTAACATATGGGAAGATCACCCATTTTGAAAAACCAACCAAACCAGTAACCCTTGACCTTTCCAGCTAACCAAAGACTCCCTAGTATGTAACTAACACACCCACCAAGTTTGAATCAAAAATTCAAATTTGAATCACTTTCGGCCATTTCATCAAACACCTTCCAAACACCAAACCAACAAACATTAAACACTATACTGAGCAGTAATTTTGGCATAACTTGTTACCTATCTAGCTCACAATACACCCTCAGTAGATCATCTAAATTGTTTAAGCCACTCTAGCTCATTGTAAACCAGACCATGCCATCAATGGCAAGTATGCCGAGAGCACCCTTGCCACCCCAATGTCGCCAGCCATCTAGGAGCAGAACTACCCTCGCCAACCTTGTCTAGCAGGCACTCCACCGTCCCCCGCCACCCCCAGTCCAAGCCTCGAGCCTTGCCAGCCACTGGACCACACGGAACGCTCGAGCCCAGCTTCTCTGCGAGCATGCTAAGAGCGCGCCAGAGCGCCACCCGTGACACACACCCATAGATCGCGCGCCGCCCTTGCCGCATGCAAGCAGGATCACCACCACCCTAGGAACACACTAGACACGCCTGTTTGTCGCCGCGCGACCAGGAGAACCCGTGTGCCATTAAAACTTCTATTGGACCCACCTAGAGCGTTGATGTGTTCCGACCATCTCGCACCGGCCCACGCCGCGTGACCATGCCATTGAGCTTCGCCAGGAAACACAACATTGCCCTCCTACCTTTGCCCATGCCAGTAGCTCGCTGTGACGACGATAACGACGAGCTCCACCCGCGCCATTCGGTCCCCTCGCTGCACTATAAATAGAGGCCACCTCCGCTCGATTTCTTCACACCATCTCACTCCCCTCTCTCTGAGAACCACCCCCACTCATTCCCGGAGCAAGGCGAGCAGCAGGTCGCCAAAATTTTGCCGAAGTCTGCCGCGGAGGAGGAAGAAGGGAGCCAGCGGAGCCGCCCCAGGAGAAGCCGCCGGTACCAGGAGGTTCGCCGTCGTCAACTTCGTCGTTCGCCATGTTGCTGACCCTAGCCTGAGCCCCGGTGAGCCCCCATAGACCCCCACTGGCCGCGCTAGGGTTCTGTCTCGCCGGTGTTGCTCGACGGAGACGATAGGTCTCAGCCGTTGGATTATAGTTTGATCGCACGGTTTAGATCTCCCCATACCGCTTTGCACCCCCTGTCTTGCTGACTGGTGGGGTCAACCACTTAAATCCACCGGCGCGTGCGCTGTGCACCGTGGGCCGGCCTAGTTAGCATCCCGCACGACCCAGTAATTCAAATTTGGATTTATTCTTTTAATTTCAAACCTAGTTCTGTACCTAGATTCAAAAAGCAACCCAGCTCGATTCACTAAACCAAAATCCATGAAACCAATTTTGTTAGAAACATACTGGAATTCTTAATCCAGGCCCGTTGGATTCAAACCAAATGGATTTGTAGATCACCCATAGTAAAAATAACAAGGCAGAAGCTTTTCTGCAATCAATGTTTTTTCAAAATTCAACCACAAAATCTTTTGAGTTGATTCCAACTCTCAAAAATACATTTAACATGACCTTTCAGAATATATAAAAATATATAGGTTTACTTGCAGAAATAATGGTGAAGCAATAAAAGAATACCTCATAGTCAATTCTGTTGGAGATATGCCCTAGAGGTAATAATAGTAGTGGTTATTATTATATCTTTGTGTTTATGATAAATGTTTACATTCATGCTATAATAGTATTAACCGGAAACATTAATACTTGTGTGATTTGTACACTAAATTAGAGTCCCTAGTAAAGCCTCTTTATAATACTAGCTTGTTGGTTAATAGATGATCGTGGTTTCTCGATCATGAACATTGAGATGTTATTAACAACGAGATAATATCATTAGGAGATTGATATGATGGATATACTCATATAGATAAGCGTAGCATAAAGATCAAGTCATTTCAATAGTTTGTTTGCTATAAGCTTTCTGATACATAGTAACCTAATTCTGTCGAACATGAGATCATGTTAAACACCATCACTGGAAGGATGCTTTGATGACATCAAACACCACACCATAACTGGGTGGCTATAAAGGTGGCATTGAGTGTTCGGAAAGTATCTGTTGAGGCACATGGATCAAGAGTGGGATTTGTCCATCCATATGACGGATAGATATACTCTGGGCCCTCTCAGTGGAATGTCATCCAATTAGCTTGCAAGAATGTGACTGGCTCACAAGGGATCACATATCATGGGAACGAGAAAACAGTACTTATCGGTAACGAGGTTGAACTAGGTATGCAGAGATACCAACAATCAAACCTCGGATAAGTAAACTATCGCGAGACAAATTGAAATTGGTATCGTATGTAAGTGGTTCATTCGATCAAAAAGTAATCGTAGAAATATATGGGAGCCATACGAATTTCCAGATTCCTCTATTGGTTATTGACCGGAGAAGTGTCTCGGTCATGTCTGCATAATTCACGAACCGCAGGGAGACACACTTAAGGATTTGATGTTATTTAGTAGAGATGGAATGTAAGTAGGGAAACCGAATGTTGTTCAGACTCTCGGATGGGATCCGGGATATCATGAGGAGATCCGGAATGGTCCGGAGAATAAGATTCATATAAGGAAAGTCCGATTCCAGAGTTCGGGAATGATTTCTAAGTTTTCATCGCAGAGGTTCTAGAAGGGTCTAGAAGGTTCATCGGACCAGAAGGGGAATGGTCCATGAATGTGTCATGGTCAGTGGAATGATTGGATCATGTCCTAAGTCAATTTGTTTGGCATTTGCGAGAGAGAAATAAAGCTCTAAATTGAAAGTCAAAAGGGAGGTTTGAAAAGTCAAACTGGAACAATAGTTTCCTAGTGGAAGAAGAAAAGAGTCCTTCCTTCTATCTAACTTGGGTTTGGGTATGGATTCAAACTCCCCTCTCCCAAGCTACCCTCCCTCTCATAAATAGAGGGGGAGGGCTGCTCCAAAGCACACAACACCAGCCCTCCCCACCCGAGCGCCACCGCCACGCCGCCGCCGCCGGCCCGTTTTCCTAGTCGCTGCCGACACCTCCTCCTCCTCTCCGTCCTTATAAACCTAGATCGCCGGAAACCCTAGATCCACCATAACTCGCACCGGCTTAGGCGAAGCCCTGCGGGATCTTCCCTCTACTTCCGACACCAGGCCGTCGTGTTACCAGAATCTCGAGGGGAGAACTACAACCTCCACTGCCTACTGGAACAAGGGAGAGGAAGGTATTCATCGAGTGTACGACTGCGGAAGCGCTGCCAAAACGCATCGCCGGAAGGATCGTCTACACGATCTTGAGATCGACAAGTGTACGACTACATCACCCACGAGAATCTGCTCTCGTTAACCACTTTGGAATCTTCGAGGGTGAGTACTCTAATCGACTCGTTGATACAATCTACTAGACAGATCTTGGCTTGTTTGTACGCATGTTTTTTGTTTTCCATGCTACGAACCCTTATAGTGGTATCAGAGCCATGTCTATATGTAGATCTGTTGCACGAGTAGAACACAATGGTCATTGTGGGTGTTGATACTTTTGTTGTTGATTGCTTCTTGTGTACTTTGCATCTTGCGGGATGGTGGGATGAAGCGGCCCGGGCTAACCTTACATGAAATCGTTCATGATACTTGCTCCATGCTTGACATGCAAATTGTATTGCATAAGTGGCTTTGCGGGTGCCTGTTTGTCCCAACATAGTGAAGATTCAATTTACAACGGGTAATTGACAATACTAGTATCAATGTTGTGGTTCTTGTTCGTAAGTTAGAACGACACTTGCTGAAAGCCCCAAACCACGTAAAACATGCAAAGAAAATTAGACGCGTCTAACTTTGTTTTGCAGGGGTGTGCTGTGATGTGATATGGCCATGATTGTGATTATATATGATGTATGCAATGTTCCTTATTGTAAGTCGGCAACCGGCAGGAGCCATATGGTTGTCTTTTAAATTTCGTTAAGACCTGTGTGTCTATTATTCAAAGTAGTTGTAATAGTTGATGCTGGTGGACGACAACCATGGAGCGGTGCCATTGACCTTGACGCAATGTTGGTGATGATGGAGATCATGTTCGTGCTTGAAGATGGAGATCGGAAGAACAAGAATAAATGCCATATCATATCACATATTATGAGTTGCATGTGATGTTAATCCTTTTATGCATCTTGTATTGCTTAGTTCACGACGGTAGCATTATAAGATGGTCCCTCTCACAAAATTTCAAGTTATAAAGTGTTCATCCTTAGTAAGCACCATTGCTAAAGCTCGTTGTTTCGAAGCACCACGTGATGATCGGGTGTGTTAGATTCTGCGAGTGTATACAACGGGAGCAAGCCAAATTTTCTCATGCGGAAGCTAAGGTTTGATCTTGACGAGCCTAGCATGTACAGACATGGTCTCGGAACACGGATCACCGATAGGTAAAGCATGAGTCATATAGTAGATATGATGAACATGTTAATTGTTCGCCATTGAAGCTACATCAACTCTCGTGATGATCGGTTTTGATGTGGTGGATTTGGTTCGTGTGATCACTAAAACAATGTGAGGGATATTGTTTTGAGTGGGAGTTCATCTAGATTAATTTAACTATTAATTAGAACTCAATTTTTCATAAACTTAGTCTAAACTATTGCAAATATGTTGTAGATCAATGGCGGCCCCTGCCATCAATTTTAATGCGTTCCTAGAGAAAGAAAAGTTGAAAAACAATGGAAGCAACTTCGCGGATTGGTTCCGCAACTTGAGGATTGTCCTCAATGCTGGTAATTTGACCTATGTGCTGGATGCACCGCTAGGTGGCCCACCTGCAGATGATGCTACCGATGAGGTAAATAATGTTTTCCTCGCTCGGAAGAATCAATACTCCACAGTTCAATGTGCTATCTTGTATGGTTTGGAATCGGATCTTCATAAAAGGTTTGAGAACCATGACCCACATGATATTGTCCGTGAACTCAAAATGATATTTGAGGCTCATGCGGCAGTTGAGAGTTATGAGGCTTCTAAAAAGTTCTTTAACTGCAAGATGGAAGAGGACAGCTCCGTCAATGAGCATGTGCTTAAGATGTCTAGGCACGCAAGCAAGCTTCAAAGCTTGGGTATAGTGATTCCTAATGCTTTGGGAATTCACCGTGTCCTACAATCACTACCACCAAGTTACAAGAACTTTGTGATGAACTACAATATGCAAAACATGGATAAGTCTTTGCCCGAACTCTTCTCCATATTAAAATCTGCGGAAGTGGAGATCAAGAAAGAGCACAAAGTGTTGATGGTCAATAAGACCACCAAATTAAAGAAGCAAGGCAAGTCAAAGAATAAGGGAAACTTCAAGAAGGGTGGTAAGATGGTTACCGCGCCGGTGAATAAGACCAAGGCTGGGCCTAAGCCTGATACTGAGTGCTTTTACTATAAGGGAGATGGTCACTAGAAGCGGAATTTCCCTAAGTACTTGGCGGATTTGAAGAACGACAACATCAAGAAGAAAGGTATATCCGATATACATGTTATTAATGTGTATCTCACTAGTACACATAGTAGTGCCTAGGTATTTGATATTGGTTCGGTTGCTCATATTTGTAACTCGAAACAGGTGCTGCAGAATAGATGGAAACTAGCGAAGAACGAGGTGACGATGTGCGTTGGAAACGGATCAAAGGTTGATGTGATCGCGGTCGGCGCGCTACCTCTTCATCTACAATTAGGATTAGTTTTATACTTAAATAATTATTATTTGGTGCCTGCGTTGAGCATGAACATTATATCTAGATCATGTTTATTGCGAGATGGTTACTTGTTTAAGTCCGAGAATAATGGTTGTTCGATTTATATGAGTAATATGTTTTATGCACATGCACCTTTGATAGATGGTCTGTTCTTATTGAATCTCGATTGTAGAAATACACACAATAATAACATTAATGCTAAACATTTGAAATTGAGCAATAACTCGACCAATATGTGGCACTGTCGTCTTGGTCATATTGGAGTGAAGCGTATGAAGAAACTCCATTCCGATGGACTTCTTGAATCACTTGATCTCGAATCACTTGAAAGATGCGAAGCATGTCTGATGGGTAAAATTACTAAGACTCCATTTTCTGGTATGATGGAGCGAGCTACGGACTTATTGGAAATCATACATACCGATGTGTGTGGCCCAATGAGTGTAGCATCGCGCGGTGGTTATCGTTATGTTCTTACCTTCACAGATGACTTGAGTAGATATGGGTATATCTATTTCATGAAACATAGGTCTGAAAATTTCGAGAAGTTTAAGGAATTTCAAAGTGAAGTAGAGAATCAACATAACAAGAAGATTAAATTTCTACGATCTGATCATGGAGGTGAATTTCTAAGTTACGAGTTTGGCGAGCATTTGAAGAAATGCGGAATACTTTCACAATTGACACCGCCAGGAACACCACAAAGTAATGGTGTGTCCAAACATCGTAATCGAACTCTCTTAGATATGGTTTGTTCTATGATGTCACTTACAGATTTACCGCTATCGTTTTGGGGTTATGCATTAGAAACAGCCAAATTTACTTTAAATATGGCACCATATAAATCCATTGAAATGACACCGTATAAATTATGGTTTGGGAAGAAACCTAAATTGTCGTTCCTAAAAATTTGGGGTTGCGAAGCTTATGTAAATAAGTTACAGCCAGACAATCTTGAACCCAAAGCAGAAAAATGCGTCTTCATAGGATACCCGAAGGAAACTATTGGGTATACCTTCTATCATAGATCCGAGGGCAAAATCTTCGTTGCCAAGAATGGATCCTTTCTAGAGAAGGAGTTTCTCTCGAAAGAAGTGACTGGAAGGAAAGTAGAACTCGACGAGGTTGTTGAACCTTCTCTCGAACTTGAGAGTAGTGCAGCACCGGATGTGGTTCCTATGTTTCCTACACCAATAAGAGAGGAAGCTAATGATGTTGATCATGAAACTTCGGTTGAAGTAACTACGGAACTTCGGAGGTCAACGAGAAATCGTACCACTCCTGATTGGTATGATCCCGTTATGAGTGTCATGTTGGTGGACAACACCGATGACCCTGCGGCATATGAAGAAGCAATGATGAGCCCAGATTCCAATAAATGGCAAGAAGCCATGAAATCCGAGATTGGATCCATGTACTAAAACCAAGTATGGACTTTGGTTGACTTACCGGATGGCCGGAAGGCTGTCAAGAACAAATGGATTTTCAAGAAGAAAACAGATGCTGATGGTAATGTTACTGTCTATAAAGCTCGACTTGTCGCAAAAGCGTTTCGAAAAATTCAAGAGTTGACTATGATGAGACTTTCTCACCGGTAGCAAAGCTAAATTCTATGAGGATTTTGTTAGCAATCGCTGGATATTATGATTATGAGATATGGCAGATGGATGTCAAAACAGCGTTCCTCAATGGAGACATTGATGAAGAGTTGTATATGGTACAACCCAAAGGTTTTGTTGATCTGAAATATGCTAACAAGGTTTGCAAACTTCAATGGTCCATTTATGGATTGAAGCAAGCATCCCAGAGTTGGAATCAACGTTTTGATAAGGTGATCAAAAGTTTTGGTTTTATACAAACTTATGGAGAAGCTTGTATTTACAAGAAAGTGAGTGGGAGCTCTGTTGCATTCTTAATACTATATGTAGATGACATATTGTTGATTGGGAATGATGTAGACCTTCTTAATAGTGTCAAGGATTATTTGAATAATAGTTTTTCAATGAAATATCTTGGCGAAGCAGCTTACATATTAGGCATAAAGATTTATAGAAATAGATCGAGACGCCTAATATCATTGTCACAGAGTACATATTTGGACAAAGTTCTAAAGAGGTTTGGAATGGAAGATAACAAGAAAGGGTTCTTTCCCATGTTTCCCAATATGACTTTGAGTAAAACTCAAATTCCTGCAATAGTAGAAGATAGAGAAAGAATGAGTAAAACTACCTATGCCTCAGCCATAGGATCTCTTATGTATGCCATGCTATGTACTAGACCCGACATTGCATATGTTGTTAGTTTGACTAGCAGATATCAAAGTGACCCAAGAGTGGATCATTGGACATCGGTCAAAAAAATCCTTAAGTACTTGAGAAGAACTAAGGATATGGTTCTTTCTTATGGAGGTGATGAACAACTCATTGTTAATGGATACACCGATGCTAGTTGGAACACCGATCCGGATGATTCTAAATCTCAATCTGGATACGTATTTACTTTGAATGGTGCAGCAGTTAGCTGGAGAAGTGCAAAGCAAAGCGGTGTGGCGAGATCTTCAACTGAATCGGAATACATAGCTGCTTCAGAGGCTTCAGAAGAGGCAATATGGATGAAGGAGTTCATTACAGAGATCGGTGTAGTTCCAAGTGCGCTGGATCCAATGTCTATCTATTGTGATAACATGGGCGCCATAGCCAATGCACAAGAACCAAGGTCACACAAGAAGCTGAAGCACATCAAGCTACGTTTTCACACTATTCGAGACCATGTCCAAGATGTTAACATAAAGATTTGCAAAGTACACAAAGATCTGAATGTGGCGGATCCGTTGACTAAACCTCTCCCGAGGGCAAAACATGACCAGCACCAAACCGACATGGGTGTTAGGTATATTACCATCTAATCTAGATTAGTTGACTCTAGTGCAAGTGGGAGACTCTTGGAGATATGCCCTAGAGGCAATAATAGAAGTGGTTATTATTATATATTTGTGTTTATGATAAATGTTTACATTCATGCTATAATAGTATTAACCGAAAACATTAATACTTTTGTGATTTGTAAACTAAATTAGAGTCCCTAGTAAATCCTCTTTATTATACTAGCTTGCTGGTTAATAGATGATCGTGGTTTCTCCATCATGAACATTGAGATGTTATTAACAACGAGATCATATCATTAGGAGAATGGTATGATGGACATACTCCTATAGATAAGCATAGCATAAAGATCAAGTCATTTCAATAGTTCGTTTGCTATAAGCTTTCTGATACATAGTAACCTAATTCCTTCGACCATGAGATCATGTTAATCACCATCACTGGAAGGATTCTTTGATGACATCAAACACCACACCATAACTTGGTGGCTATAAAGGTGGCATTGAGTGTTCAGAAAGTATGTGTTGAGGCATATGGATCAAGAGTGGGATTTGTCCATCCATATGACAAATAGATATACTTTGGCCCTCTCGGTGGAATGTCATCCAATTAGCTTGCAAGCAAGTGACTGGCTCACAAGGGATCACATATCACAGGGACGAGAAAAGAGTACTCATCGGTAACGAGGTTGAACTAGGTATGCAGAGATACCGACGATCAAACCTCGGATAAGTAAACTATCGTGAGACAAAGGGAAATTGGTATCGTATGTAAGTGGTTCATTCGATCACAAAGTAATTATAGAAATATGTGGGAGCCATATGAATTTCTAGATTCCTCTATTGGTTATTGATCGGAGAAGTGTCTCGGTCATGTCCGCATAATTCACGAACCGCAAGGAGACACACTTAAGGATTCGATGTTGTTTAGTAGATATGGAATGTAAGTAGGGAAACCAAATGTTGTTCGGAGTCTCGGATGGAATTCAGGATATCATGAGGAGATCCGGAATGGTCCGGAGAATAAGATTCATATAAGAAAGTCCGATTCCATAGTTCGGGAATGATTTCGATGTTTTCATCGGAGAGGTTCTAGAAGGGTCTAGAAGGTTCACCGGACCGGAAGGGGAATGGTCCATGAATGTGTCATGGTTAAGTTGAATTATTGGATCATGTCCTAGGTCACTTTGGTTGGGCATTTGCGAGAGAAAAATAAAGCTCTAAATTAAAAGTCAAAAGGGAGGTTTGAAAAGTCCGACTAGAACAATAGTTTCCTAGTGGAAGAAGGAAAGAGTCCTTCCTTCTATCCAACTTGGGTTTTGGTATGGATTCAAACTCCCCTCTCCCCAGATTCCCTCCCTCTCATAAATAGAAGGGGAGGGATGCCCCAAAGCACACAACACCAGCCCTCCCCACCCGTGCGCCGCGGCCGCCCAAGCCGCCGCCACCGCACGCCTCTGCCGCCGCCAGCCGCCGCCGTCGGGCCGCCGCCGTCGCGCCGCCGCGCCACTGCCGCCGACCCGTCGCCGTCGCCCTAGCCGTCGTTCTTCCTAGCCTCCACCGACACCTCCTCCTCCTCTCCGGCCTTCTAAACCTAGATCGTCGGAAACCCTAGATCCACCATAACTCGCACCGGCTTAGGAGAAGCCCCGTGGGATCTTCCCTCTACTTTCGACACCATGCCGTCGTGTTGCCGGAATCATGAGGGGAGAACTACAACCTCCACTGCCTGCTGAAACAAGGGAGAGGAAGGTCTTCATCGAGTACCGAACGTGTGACCGACTGTGGATGCGCTGCCGGAACGCAGCGCCGGAAGGATCATCTACGCGATCTTGAGATCGGCAAGTGTACGACTACATCACCCACGAGAATCTACTCTCGATAACCACTTTGGAATCTTCGAGGGTGAGTACTCTAATCGACTCGTTGCTACAATCTAGTATATAGATTTTGGCTCGTTTGTATGCATGCGGTAGAATTTTTTTGTTTTCCATGATATGAACCCCTACAAATTCTAGTCACTTTATTTAATTAAAATAAAAGGGTTAAACCTTATTAATTTGTGACACCACTTTAAATCACATTCCCAAGTACTGAATTATGTGGTGATGACATGTGTCAACATGATCCCATGTTTGAGTTGGAGAATATCAAATCTTAAGTAGTTTTTCAATGAGTAGAAATTACTTTTCTAAAATAAAGAAAATAAAACTATTGCCTTAATCTTTGTGATGCTTATGATGATGCTAAATCATCTAGTGAAAACCTTGGTGTGATAAATAGAACTAGTTAAGTATTGTTTGGTGATTGTGTACCTCGTATTTATTTATAGATGCCAGTACCGACCAAGGATACGAGGAGGAAGGAAAATACTACGAGGAAGAAGCCGAGGAGAACTTCAACCACTGCTCTGCAGAAGGCAAGCCTATACTTGCAACCTTGGAAGCCTCACTATACAAGTTAACTTAGCAAGCTTAGCTAAATCATGCAAACCTTACTTGCAATCTTACCCCACTTGATACCCAATCCTAGTTTTATTTGCAAGTTTAGTTATTTTATTTGTTTATCACAGCTGTCTAGTAAAGTGTACTTAGTGACTTGTAGATTTTAGAAAGATATTTAAAGGTAGCATAAAGAGCATAAAACTTGGCCTAACTTAGATAATCTTGATATCATCCTGAGGAATGAGATTGAACTTAGATAAGATACACTTGTTTACCACCCCTCATTAGTATTTACCCCCACTTGTAGATGCTAGTGCTAAGGATAAAATTTGATCAACTTTAGATGGGAATACTTGATGAAAATGGTTATGAAAACCATAGAATGATGAGTCGTTCTACTGAAATGTTTTGACATGTGTTCTTGAACACCAGATGATTTTGATTATGAGAATGTTAAGGCATGAGCCTTAGCCCTTTATAAAACTGATGGTTTTCTGGATGCGATACCATTCCAATTTTACCGTACAACCACAATACCCGAAATTTGGGTAGGGCTTGACTGGAAATTTATATTCCTTAGTATGCGTTCCCTTGCGGCCCAGGTTTGAGCTGAGGCTACCTTGTGAATATTGTCCACCTATGCAGTTCCCAAGATGACCATTGGTCAGGGTTGGGAGGCCAAACTCACAGGAGAGGTGCCTATACTAGGGCGTGTAATTGAAAGGTTATGATTGATTATCTGCATACTGAGTATGGTGAATTCAGGATTGTTCCTGATGGATGTATCGAATGTTGTGGTGAAAGTGTACCACATCTACAGAGTGTCAAACTATTCGAATAGCCGCGTCCGCGGTTATGGACAGTTGGAGTGGCCATACTGTTCCATCGTCAGATGTTTTCAAAATGACTTGTGAAATGATTCATGACTTTGACTTGACCCGAACAAGGTTGTGATATGAAATTCAAATTCCCACTTAGGAGTTATAAAACTTTCAACTAGCTTTCGTTGCTTCTGAACTCAGTAGAGGTAAATCTGGCTTTTTCAAAAGAACCTAGAGCCTAGTACTTCATATTGAAAAACACTTCATTTGTTAGTATTAGTTTGCGAGTACTTAAAGAGTACTCATGGCTTTGTCCCTGGCTATTCCCGTGGCGAGACTATGAAGAGGACTATCAGGAAGATGGACATCAGGAAGGTTACGGCAACTAGGATCATCTCCCATCGTCAGCATTGCCTGTGGCCATGAAGATGGATTCTTGCCTACGCTATCATTATTATTATGTTATTCCGCTGCTTGAATTGTATTAACACTGGATCATGTGATCCTTTATTTGTGTAAGACCTTATGTATGGTTTGTAAGGGATGATGTACTGTGATATCCAATCTGTTATGTCTCGCAAAAATGGTAATCCTGGGATTGCAATGTATGGCATAACAGGCATCTGGGATTAAAATTCCGGGTGTTAACAAGTTGGTCTTAGATCCATCCTGACCATAGGAGACCCTAGTTTAGAATGGACGTTTAAATCAAAAACTTAGTTTCAAAACCAAGGAAGTGAGTATTTATGAAAACTTATTATCATTCTTACCACTTGTATTCTTTCGATGAAAAATTCATGTTCCTCAAAAATTCTTTCAAAATTAAATAAAATTTGACACACTTGATCACTCTACTAAGTTACTCATCCTATATTCTTATAGATGGACGTGAAGTATATCAAGTTCTATTAGTTCGGGAATGGAGACCTCATCTTTGAGCGTGACTTGGACCAGCTTTCGGAGATGCTGGAGCGTCCACACCCAGAGTTCTTCGGAGCTCAGCTCAATGATCAGGACGGAGAGGAATTGCAATGGCTAGCTGTTGCAAGTCTCCGAGGAAATATTAAAGCCCCCACCTCAGAGGAAATTCAGTTCACCTTGAGAGAGAACAAATGGCTCGATGGACTTGCCATGGCAATGTAGGAAGCACTTGCCCGTCTATGTGGACAGAGTATCAATCAGATCAAGGGTACCCGCTTTGAGTTCTATCAGAGGCATGATGTTATGGGACAGCCACTCGAGGCCCCATATCACCATGAGCTGAAGACTCAATTGGACCACCTCAGCTTCATGATGTATGACCGATAGAAGGAGTTAGACAATGCCCGCTCCTATGCCAACCACAAGTACGCCATCGCCGCCAAGAAGGATCAGACCATTGCCATGCTAGTGAAGGATCGCCAGTCTTGTCGCCGTCAGCTAGACAAGAAGGAGAACATCATTGCCCATCTCCACCACAGGATCACAGAGTTGGAGGAGACTGTCCTCGAGAGGGACATGCATCTAGAGGAGAGGGAGAATGCAGGGGAAGACCTTCGTGGAGACCCCTGCTCCTATCTTAGTGGCGATGATGACTTTCTGGAGGATTAGGCCATGGACTTCTTCACCGATGAAGATGACTTCGCCTTCATTGATGATGATGAGGATGATGAGGACACCGAATCCGAAGAGTAGTAGAACTTGAGCACTAGCGTCAATGAGTTGTATTAGGTCCCACTATATCGTAGTTTCACAGAATGGTTCTTAAAACCATATGTTTTTCTTTGTTGTGGTGTGTGTTTGTATCGTGTGCTATGAATGAATGAAAAGCAAGTTGCTAGAAAAATCTTAGTCAAAATTTGAAAACTTTGCCAAAAACAAAACCTTGAACCTTAGAAATTTCCCTCTTTTCTCATGATCTATCTCAATCTTTAGATGCCTCGCGGAGGAAGCACTTCATCCCCGGACGCAATATTGCAGATCTTGCAAATGTTGGTTTCATACTGTGAAGATGAAATAGCCGAACATCAAGCCAACTTAGCCACCCTTCAATATATAGCGCATATGGCCAACAACAATCAAGGCCATGGAAATCAGGACAACCATGGATCTAAGCTCAAGAACTTCCAGAACACCAATCCACCCATTTTCACTAAGTCTGAAGAGCCTCTCGATGCAGATGATTGGATGCAAACCATGGAGAACAACCTAGAAGTTGCCGGAGTGGAAGCCAACGAGAAGGTACTGTTCTCCACCCACTATCTGGCCGGAGATGCAAGAGCATGGTGGAACATCGTTCATGCCATGAATGGAGGACATATGATGACTTGGGAAGAGTTCAAAATCAAGTTCAGCAAAACCCATGTGCCACTGGGTTTGATCAAGAGGATGAGATATGAATTCAGGGAACTTAAGCAAGGCAGGACGACACTAGTGGAGTACCGTGACAAATTTTTGTCATTGGCTAGGTATGCACCGGATGAAATTGACACAAAAGGTAAGAATAAGGAGAGATTCCTGAATGGTCTGCACGATGAGATGCAGACAGTGTTAGTCAGTATCCCCTTTGCTGATATTGAAGCCTTAGTGGACTCTGCCATTCAGATGGAAGGCAAGATCAACCAAGCTAATGAGAACCGCAAGCGTCGCATGATGCATCAACCAGAAACCCATCATACACCTAAGTATCGCCCCAACCCATCTACGGGATTTGCCCCAAGAAACAACAGACCCCCGATGAACCGTCCAACCTATCCCAACCTTGGAAACCCAAGGCCCGGAGGAAACCACAACAATAAGCCCGATAACCCCAGCAATTTCAACCATGCACCACCCAAGTTCAACAACAACAATGTCGCCACCAACACCAACACTGCCCCAAGGATTGGAAGCAATGTTGTGCCTGTTGCAGCAAAAGACAAGTCTCAGGTGACTTGTTATGAATGTGGAACCAAGGGTCACTATTCCAATGAGTTCCCCAAGAAGATTGCCGCAACCCCCAATGCAAAAGCCCCAGCTCAGCAGCAGCGTCATGTTCAGCCTGAAAGAAGGTTTGCCCCAGGGAATTCGCTCAACCGCAACGACCGTCTCTTTCTCATGCATGCTGAAGAAGCCCAAGAAGCTCCATATGTCGTGCTGGGTATGTTTTCTGTTAACTCAGTACTTGCAAGAGTGTTGTTTGATTCTGGAGCATCACACTCATTTGTTACAGAAGAATTTGCATGCACTAGTAAGATTCAACCCACCAAATTGAAGCATGTTATGATAGTTCAAATACCTGGTTCAACGACCAAAGCTAGACAGATTTGCAAAGTCGTACCTATCCGATCCCATGGCATAGAAGTTTATGCTAATCTAATAGTACTCGGAACTGAAGGTTTGGAAGTAGTACTAGGAATGGATTGGATGTCCAAACATAAAGGATTAATCGACTGTGACAAGAAAACCATAACCATGACCAGTACAGCCGGAATATCAGTCGAGCATGTATCGGAAACCTTGCCCCGTCAATTCAAGTGCAACAAGGGTCTAGCCCAACCAACCATTGACCAAGTCAGAGTAGTCTGTGAATACCCCGATGTATTTACAGATGTTTTCCCGGTATGCCCCCATATCGGGATATCGAGTTTATCATTGAACTAATCCCTGGAACCGGACCCATAGCCCAAAGACCATATAGTATGAACCCATCTGAATTAGTGGAGCCAAAGAAGCAACTGGATGCTATGCTGGAGATAGGATTGATCCAACGAAGTGCGTCGCCTTGGAGATCACCTGTCCTATTTGTGGATAAGAAGGATGGAGCTAACTGTTTATGTACGGGTTATCAGAAATTAAATGATGTCACCATCAAGAACAAGTACCCACTGCCAAAGATACAAGACCTGTTTGACCAGTTGACTGGTGCCAAAGTTTTGTCTAAGATTAATCTTAGAACTAGTTATCATCAACTCAAGATTCGCATAGAGGATATTCCAAAGACTTCCTTTACCACCAGATATGGATTATACGAGTATAATGTCATGTCTTTTGGATTAATCAATGCCCCTGCTTATTTCATGAATCTCATGAAAAAGATTTTTATGGACTTCCTGGATAAGTTTGTCATTGTTTTCATCGTTGAAATTCTGATCTATTCCAAATTAGAAGAAGATCATGAGATACACCTAAGGACCATCCTTGGAACCCTTAGGGAGCATTAGCTGTATGCCAAGTTTAGCAAATGTGAAGTCTAGTTGTAGGAGGTAGGATTCCTCAGACATATCATATCAGCCGGAGGAATTGCCGTTGACCCTGCCAAGGTGAAGGATGTTGAAGATTGGCAAGCCCCAACCACTCAAACCCAAGTTCGTGCATTTCTTGAATTAGCAAGATATTACCGCAAGTTCGTAGAAGGATTCTCGAGTATTGCCAGACCCATGACCCAATTGCTAAAGAAGGATAAGAAGTTCGAATGGACGGACAAAAGTTCGAACGGATATCATGAAGCCATTTGATGTGTATTGTGACGCATCCAAGATTGGTCTCGGATGTGTGTTAATGCAAGAGGGCAAAGTTATATCTTATCTATCCCAACAACTAAAGCAACATGATCAGAATTATCCAACCCATGATCTTGAACTAGCAGCCGTAGTTCTAGCCCTGAAGACATGGAGGAATTACCTGATGGGAAACCTTTGTGAGATTTATTCAGATCACAAGAGCCTGAAGTATATATTCACTCAGAAGGAGCTGAATATGAGGCAGAGAAGATGGATAGAGCTAATCAAGGACTATGATCTAGACATTCACTATCACCCCGGTAAAGCCAATGTGGTAGCAGATTCCCTTAGTAGATTGCCGTGCCGCTTGAACTCCATGATTCTAAAGGAGCAACCAAGTTTGCACAAGGATATGGAAGCTTTCAAAATGGAATTATTAAGTGAAGGATTTTTGGCTAGCATAGAACTTCAACCCACTTTGATCAGTCAGATCAAGGAGGCCCAGAAAGGAAATGCTAGTATCGACGGAATCAAACGTCGCATAGGTACATGCAATGTACCCGTATTCACCGAAGATGAAGAAGGAGTGTTTTGGTACAAAGGACGTCTCTGTGTACCAGCAGATTCAGAGTTGAAGGAAACTATTTTGAAAGAGGCCCATGATACTCTTTATTCTATCCACCCCGGAGGAACAAAGATGTATCAAGATCTGAAGGAGCAATTTTGGTGGCATAAGATGAAGAGAGAAATCGGAAGCCATATTGCCAAGTGTGATATTTGCCAGAGAGTCAAGGTGGGACATCAGAGACCCGCAGGACTGTTGCAACCACTGCAGATTCTGGAATGGAAATGGGATTCAGTTGGAATGGACTTTATCACCGGATTGCCTACTTCTAGTAGGGGAAATGACTCTATTGGGTCATAGTTGATAGATTGTCCAAAGTCACCCATTTATTACCAGTCAAGACCACTTACCAGAGTTCGAAACTAGTGGAGTTGTACATCGCTAGGATCGTTAGCTTGCATGGAGTCCCCAAGAACATCGTGTCAGATCGAGGAACCCAGTTTACCTCGAGATTTTGGAAGAAAGTCCAAGAAGGATTGGGAACCCGACTGGATTTCAGCACAGCGTATCACCCTCAAACCGATGGACAAACGGAGCGAGTAAATCAAATACTCCAAGCTATATTTTTTGACTACGAGACTGTGAGGCAAAAGCCCCACAACAATTTACTAATAAAAAACAAAGGACATAGAGTCAAAAGGAAATACTTAGAAAGGTTAAAGCTAAAAGAAAGAAACTACTACTACTAAATACAAACAGGATCATTAAGCATCTGTCTTGATCCCTAGTGCAAACCATCTACCCAATCTAACAGAGAAGCTCTCCATTTCTTCTTAATTCTATATTTAAGTAGATTGATGTCATGAATAAATCTTGATTTCCACTGAGAGAAAGATGGTCTCTGATGATTAAATATTTTATCATTTCAAATTAACCAAATATTCTAGCAAGCAGTGATCAAGACTTCCATGAAAAACCGATGACCAACAGATCTTTTAGCTGCTGCAACAATCAACTGCAAATCTCCAAGAGGTAACCAAACTATCTGTAAGTAATTCCATATCCTAGCACTAAAATTGCACTCAAAAATAGATGGAATCTGTCCTCATATGCTCTGGAAGGGCACAGTTCACAATGTATATCATCAGTAACGTTCCAATGTCTCCTCTGTAATAAATCTCTGGTGTTCAATCTGTCCTTCAGAAGTAGCCAAGCAAACACCTTAGTTTTCATGGTACAACAAGATTTCCATAACCAAGCATAAACCTTAGGGGCCATTATATTGTCAAAAATGCACTTATATAGTTTACTGGGGGCATAACTGTCCCCCCATCTATAAGTCCAGACATCCTTCTGTGTAGAAAGTGGGTTAGCCACCATCACATTCTGAATCTCTCTCAGTTCCTGAAAAGCCTCAACAGATAGAGGCAAATAGAATAGATCATGGATATCATCAGTAGAATAAACCTGGGCAGGTGATAAATTCTCATTGAGCACAAATGAGAAAAGTTTTGGATATCTTTCTTTTAAAGGCCTAGTAGATCCATTTAGTTCCCAATTATTTGACCAAAACAGAAAAGAGTCCCCACTACCCTGGTGCACTGCTGCCACCCCTCAAAAATTATCCACTTGTTTCAAAACATCTTTCCACCAAAAAGAACCACATAAGTTTTCAGCATGAGGCACCTTATCTGTGTAATAGGCATGTTTCACTAATTTGACCCAAGGTATATCTTTACTATTATAATATTTATCCAGAAATTTAATGAGAAGAGAAGCATTCTTCTTATGAAAAGCAATAACACCAAGTCCTCCTTTTTCCTTCGGCAAACAGACAATGTCCCATGCTTCCAAAGCTGGCTTTGGCTCATCATGTTTCTTACTCCAAAGACATTGCTTGAGTATTCGATCTAACTGCTTAGTTAATCCTTTATCCAGTTGCAAGGAACTTAGGAAGTGTAGTGGCATAGAAGACAAGGGAGAGTTGATGAGCTGTAATCTAGCCCCCTGAGATAAAAAACTAGAGCTAGAAGAGAGTTTCCTTTCAAGTCTACACACCAAAGTTTGCATTTCAGCTATAGTGGGTCTAGTAGTACCCAAAGGCAGCCCCAAGTAGGTAAAAGGCATAGACCCCACAAGACAACCAAACTCTTCAGCCAGCTCCTTCAGCTGGTCATCAGGAACATTGATGGGAACCATCATTGATTTGCTATAATTAATTTTAAGGCCACTAGAAAGTGCAAATTTATGCAATAAAACCTTCAGTATCCGAAGTTGAATCATATCAGCAGGCATAATCATCAAAGTGTCATCTGCATACTGTATTATTGGGTAATCATTCTCATTGGTAACAATAGGCAAACTGATACCACTAGAGCATAAGAGCTCGTTCACTGCAGATTGCAGCAAATCAGATCCCAGGGTATATAAAATAGGAGACAAAGGGTCTCCCTGTCAAACACCCCTCTTGCATTTAAACTTCTTACCAGGGATCCCATTGAGCAGAATAGAAGAGTTTCCAGACTGAGTTAAAACCTTTGTGCTTCATAATTTCCAAGATAGCCTCATGCTCAATGGTATCAAAAGCCTTAGCAAAATCCAGTTTTAAAATAATGATAGGCTTCTTAGAGGTATGACAAAGAAACAAATACTCAAAAGACCAAGACAAAATCTTAGAAACCCATATTGATTTTTGTGAATACAAGACAAAATCTTATCCTGGAGCCTATTGGCCACCAGTTTAGTTAAGAACTTGAGTAACACATTGGTTAGAGATATTGGCCTAAAGTCATTAACCTCAATAGGAGCATGCTATTTAGGAATCATAGTAATATATGAACCATTAATATTCTCAAGTTTTAGAGTTCCCTTATGAAAGTCCTTGGCTATTTGGTAGAAATCAGATTGAATGATAGGCCAGCACCTCTTAACGAAAAGGCCATTAAAACCATCCATCCCAGGAGCACGGTCAACAGGCATTGAGGTCACCACCTCATCCATCTTGTCACATCCCAAGATTTTCCAAATCTTGTTATGTGAAAAATAAATGAAAAAAATAAAACTTTTTTGATTTTCAGGGTGAGAAGAAACTTTTGAATCCATTTGGAAACTTTCAAAACCTATTTGGATCAAATAAAATCCTAAAGGGATTTAAAAAGTTAAATAAACAATAAAGTTAAAAATATTTGGAATTACTATTTTGGATCTTTTAATAAAAAGATTTGGTTTTCAAAAGCAAAGGATAGAATTATAAATAAGGATTATTTTATAAGCCAAATTAAACCTTGGCCAAGCTTTTGAAATAAAATGTTTTGTTTTGATTAAAGGAGTAAAAGGATATTTAAAACAAAATAATGAGGATTTATTAATATCCAATTTTATTAAAATAAAGGTTTTGCCATTTTAATTAAACATCAAAACTTATTAATTTATTTAAAATAAGTTTTCCAAGTATTTTATTTTCTCAAGTAAAACCTACTGATTTGGTTTTGATAATATTTAGATTTCAAATGGAGGTTTTAAATAAGTAAATCAAAACCTATTTTAATTAATAAATAAAGTCTATTTTATTTAATTATTGAATAGATCCTAAAAATAATAAAAAATATTATTTTTTTTTGGGATTTGGATTTGTGTTGTTAAATAGAACCAAAACTCAATGCAAAGTTTGGAGGAGTTTTGATTTGATTTGTTGATTGATTGGTTTGATTGAATTTCAAAATAGCAAATCGAATTAGAAAAAGAAAAAGCAATCAGAAAGAAAAAATCAGACACGACCCAGCCTAGCTAAGCCCACCTGGCCCAGCAGCCCATTTCCCTCTCTCCCCCGAAAGCATTTTCTGTCACTCACAGGTGAACCCACAAACCCACTGACGAGGAGGTCCCACTCTCCCTCTCCCTCACTCACTGCCAAGCGTCCCCACTGCCACGTTATCATCTTCCCACCTGCGACCTGTTCTTCCCCCAGACGCTGCTGCCGTTCCTGCCGTTTAATTCTTCGCATGAATTCGCCTTAATGCGGCGTTAATCTCTCGCCGTGACCACGCGGTATTAATCGCCTCCCTCTTCTCTCTCTCTTTTCCCCCAGACGCCACCCCACCGGATCCACCAGGCTGCGACAATTCCTCTCCACACCACCCTCTGTCCGACGACGCTCCGACGACGATTTCGGCCAGCATTCACCGCCCCTCGCCTCCTCGACCACACTCACATATTCCCCAAGCCCTGACGCATCTCTCTGCATCCCCAACTCGCTCGCGCGTTCCTCACAGCGCCGACAACGACATCAACTGACAACACCGCCGTCTGCAAGCAACTCCGGTGAGCCTCATCGCCTGAACCCGTGCGCGCCTCGACCAGAGCCTCATACCATTTTGTTCACCTATGCCTTGTGAACATCCAGGTGCTCCTTCACCAACCAGTACCACGTTGAGCATCAGAAAGCTTCGACGATTCTGGTGAGCCACCCCAATCCTCCTCTAGCCTCCTGTATCGCCGGCAACCTCGCCGCCAGAGCGCCCCTGGCGCACAGTCACCGCTACTATTTGGTCAAAGCGATAGGAACCGTTAGATCTGCATCTGATGGCTTGGATAGATTGACTAACTGAAGGGGTAAGAGTGAACCTGCGCCGTCCGATGTCAGTTAAATCCAACGGCTGTAGTTGCGCAATCCACGCGAACCGGTATCAGCGAACCAGAAACAGACGCGCGTCACTGGTTTGATTTAAAACAGATTTTAGAATCTGATTTGGATGCAGATTTGCAAACCTTATAACTTTTGATCCACACGTCCAAAAATTGCAAATTTTATATCAATAGAATCAGTGGAACAATCCCTATACAACCATGCAATTTGTTTAGTAAAAAGTTTCTGTTAAATTGTTAGTTTTTGTAGAAACTTGTGTATGCTTGTTTAGGTTATAAAAATTATTCTAAAATGATTTTGGGGATAAAATCTTTTGCAAATGGTGTGTTTTGAACCTACTGACCATAGGAAATACTTTGTGGTTTAAAAAATGTATTTGGTGATGCAAAAGAATGAATCTTGGATTTAAAACCAATTCTAGTCAAATAAAAATATGGTTTATTTATTAAAAATGGTTTTGGAAGAAAACCTTTGGGAAATGTTTTGTTTTAAACTCTCTGACCCTAAACACAAAGTTTTATGGTTTGAAAACATATTTTGTGAACCCTATAGATTAATGCCTTTGTAAAAACATTTTTACACCACATAAAATGATACCTTGTTTTGAAAATGGTTTATGAAGTGAAATATTTTTGCAAATAACTTTGCCACTTTATAAAATGACCATTAGGTGTTTTCAAATGTTTATGACCCATTAGGAACCACTTTTTCAAATAAAACAAAGCTTGGCATGCTTGCATGCATTACCTTGACTTTATCATTTTATGTGATGTTTTGCTTGATTGGTAGATTGAGATTGTGCCTTGGTTGATTGAATTGTAGTGATTTGAAGAGTGTGATTGTTGCAAGGACAAGGAGTGAACTTATACCCTCTACCAAAAAGGCAAGTGATGTTCCATACTTTTGTCCCATTACTTTCACTATGCATTAGTGATTTTTCTAAGTAAAACTTGGATGGAATTTTTGCTAAGTATAAACCATGCTATGGGAAATCCTAGTAGATGAAACCTTAGTAGAAATTTCCTAAGATAAGATCCCTACTACTATCATGTTTAACTTAGCTAGTAGAAAACAAGGGTGGAATATATATTCACACTATGGAAAAATTTCTAAGTCTGAGGACTTGTGTTTTTGTTTAATAAAACAACTAAGTTAATGAATCACCTGGGTGGAATGGTAATTGCTTGGTGGTTTTTGGTTGAGTGGTTACACAAGGCCCATGTCTATGGTTTACCGTGTGTATCTCACTTGTGGATGGCCACCAAGGAACAAAGATATTTGAGATGTCAAATGTTGAGAAGCTTCAAGTGCAACCACTTGGCATTATGGGCTCTGCCTGGATCACATAGGTTGCTAGAACTTAGCCATTTGGACAGTTGGTATTAGAGGAATGATAGGTTGGAACGCGTCCATTTGGTATAAGGAAAGGCTTCTGAAAGATCTTGTCTTGGTGAAACCAAGTCTTGTGGGGAAAGTGCACCACCTCTGCAGAGTGTAAAATCTAAGTACTTAGCCATGTCCCTGGTAAAGGACAATTTGAGCATCAAGACATGGAAGCTATCAAGAATCTCATCATCCAAATTTCTAAGTTAAAAGCTTGTGGTTTGAAGAAGGGTTAAAGGATCTTCAATCTTTGGTTGGGAGATGCCTTGGAAAAGAATTTTTTTGTCAAAGCAAAAACTTAGTGTTTTCAAATGATAAGGAAAATCTATTTTGAGAAAAGCAAGCCTAAGCTCCACTTAGCCAAATGCATATAGATGATAGAATCCACTATACTACCATAGTATCACTTGCCAATACAATTCAAATGTATTGACCCTTGTGGCTGTAACTTATTATGTTGCAGGTTTGATTGATTTAGTGAAGTGTGTTGATTAGGATTACAAAGTCTACAACCAACATGTCTGCCTGTGGCACTTTGAAGATGAAGGACCCCATGCTTATAGATATTCTGCTGCAATGTAATGTAATAGCCAAATGAGCTATGTAAGATGTAATAAAATTATGTTATTCCTGGTTATAAAGTTGTATTATGACCCTTGTTTCTTGATATTACATCTTAATTGTGGATGCTAGCTATTGATCCAGGGACTAGCATTGTAAACACAGGGATCTCTACCTTATTAAAGGTTGGGAACCTTACACATCTCCTTAGTAAAAGGAACAGTCAGATCATCCAACCCCTCCACATTTTGTAACAGATTACCTAAGTCAAATTGCATAGAAATCACCTCAGAACAACCCATATTATCTTTATAATTCTGCAATAGTAACCCAGCCATAGACTCATGATCGGAGTGTTCCACCCCATTCTCATCTCTTAAGGCAGAAATGACATTTCTTCTATATCGTTCAGTAGCCATTGCATGGAAGAATTTAGTGTTATGTTCACCTTGCTGTATCCATCGTATTGTGCACCTTTTACGCCAGTAGTTACACTCTACAAGTAATAACCTGTCCAGGTGCACCTTCACAATCTTCCTGAAGTTAAACTCAGTACGAAACAGTGGCCTAATCTCTTCAAGAGAGTCAAAGTAAAAAATGACTTCATTGCCTTTCTTGATTAGCCATTTCAGTTTAGAGAGACTGGTATGCCATTTCCTCAGATCATGTCTTAGAGTTTTAAGTTTATCCACTAAAATGGTTGAACTATAAGCTTTAAAAGACTGCTTACTCCAAGAAGAGGTCACACAATCTTGGAACCCAGGTAGATCAACCCAGAAGTTATCAAACCTAAAAATATTAGTTTTAGGTATATTGGTATCAATATTAACCACACAGAGTGTATGCTGAGACCCAGTTCTAGCCAAAGGTAGAACCATATAATTAGGATAATCAGATACCCAATTTGTGCTAGTGAAAAACCAATCCAACTGTTCAAGTAAAGGTGTTCTTTGCATATTAGACCAAGTGTATGCACGACCTTTCAAAGGCAATTCAAGCAGACCCAGGTGCCCAATGATCTCATTAAAAAGGAACATATCATTTAAATCTCCACCAGGTCTATTTCTGTTATCGGGTGCTCTAATAAAGTTAAAATCCCCAATAAGCAACCAATTCTCATTTGAAGGAATATTTAAATTATATAGCCATGAGACAAACAAATCTCTCTCAACCCCAGTACATGGTCCATACACATAAACAAGTGTCCAGTCATCATTATTATGTGATGATGTGAATTTGATGATCACACCAAAACGCTGAGCATCAACCAAAATGCCATTAAAAATTGCAGAGTTCCATAGAATAATAGAGTTTCAAAGATATGTTGAGAGCCTATGTGCTAGAGTATGGATCTAAATGGGAATACTGTCTGCCGTTCGCAGAATTTTCTTACAACAACAGTTATCAAGCTAGTTTGCAAATGTCCCCATTTGAGTTCATGTATGGAAGGAAGTGTTGTACCCCTTTGAATTGGTCGGAAGTAGGAGAGAGTCAGATTTTTGGACCTGACATCCTATGAGAAGCAGAAGAGAAAGTTCACAAGATTCGTGAGCACCTCAAGACCGCCCAGCCAAGACAAAAGAGTTATACCGACAAGAGACGTAGAGACCTCGCTTTCAATATCAGAGATTTTGTGTATCTCAAAGTGTCGCCTTTGAAAGGAATGCAGCGTTTCCAGCTCAAAGGAAAGTTAGCCCCCAGATATATAGGACCCTTCAAGATTCTGAATCGTCGAGGAGAAGTATGGTATCAACTGGAAATGGCAGAGGAGATGTCAGTAGTGCATCATGTGTTCCATATATCGTTGCTTCGCAATTTCCTTGAAGTCCCAGAGAAGACTGAAGTTTTCAAGAACATTGATCACCGGACCATAGAGAACAACGATGACCTGACGTATCCCGAAGTACCCATCCGTATTTTGGAGGAAGCTTTCAGAACCACCAGGACCCAAAGCATCAAGTTTCTCAATATTCAGTGGAGTAACCACACTGAAGAAGAAGCTACCTAGGAACGAGAAGATCACATCAAGACGGAGTTTCCCGATCTTTTTAGATCTTCTTTCTTCTTTCTCAAATATCGAGATGAGATTTTGTTTAAGGAGGGAAGGTTTGTAACATCCCAAAAATATTGAACAATGATTATTCAATTTCCAATCACCAAAATTAGGGTTAACAATTTTTTTGTTAATTAAAACAATATGAATGCATGTGTGGGTGTGATGATTGTATGAATTCATGAATGGACTTGTGTGATTGATCTAAATAGCAAGGAATGGTTCAAAGATGAAAACAACATCATCTAAAACATTTCCAAGCAGAAACAAATCAAGAGAAAATAAAAAACAAAACAAATAAAGAAAATGGTCATTTTTGCCAATCTTGCTCACTAGGCCACTTTGAGTGTTTCTAGTCCAAGATTTCAAATAGAAACATTTCCATTACTTTTCACCCCTTGCTATACCAAGTAAAAGTGAATCAAAGCCCACCTTTCAAACTTACACAAACATTTGGCAACTTGATTCAAATGACAATTCAAAATTGAATCTTTTACATATGGGAAGGTCACCCATTTTCAAAAACCAACCAAACCAGTACCCCTTGATCTTTCCAGCTAAGCAAAGACTCCCTAGTATGTAACTAACACACCCACCAAGTTTGAATCAAAAATTCAAATTTGAATCTCTTTCGGCCATTTCATCAAACACCTTGCAAACACCAAACCAACAAACATTAAACACTATAGCGAGCAGTAATTTTGCACTAACTTGTTCCCTATCTAGCTCACACTACACCCTCAGTAAATCATCTAACTTATTTAAGGCACTCTAGATCACTGTAAACCAGACCATTACATCAATGGAAAGCATGCCGAGAGCACCCTTGCCACCCCAATGTCGCCAGCAAGCTAGGAGCAGCACTAGCCTCGTCAAACTTGTCTAGCAGGCACTCCACCGTCCACCGCCATCCCCTGTCCAAGCCTCGAGCCTTGCCAGCCACTGGACCACACGGAACGCTCGAGCCTAGATTCTCTGCGAGCATGCCGAGAGCGCGCCAGAGCGCTACCCGCGACACACACCCGCAGACCGCGCATCACCCTCGCCACGTGCAAGTAGGATCACCACCACCCCAGGAACACCCCAGACACGCCCGTTCGTCATCGCGCGACCAGGAGAACCCGTGCGCCATTAAAACTTCCGTTGGACCCGACCAGAGCGGCAACGTGTTCCGACCATCTCGCACCGCCCCATGCCGTGTGACCATGCCATTGAGCTTCGCCAGGGAACACAACAACGCCCCCTACCTTTGCCCATGCTAGTAGCTCGCTGTGACGGCGACAACAACGAGGTCCACCCGCGCTATTTGGTCCCCTCGCTGCACTATAAATAGATGCGACCCCCGCTCGACTTGTTCACACCATCTCACTCCCCTCTCTCTCAGAACCACCCCCACTCATTCCCGGAGAAAGGTGAGCATCAGGTCGCCGGAATTAAGCCGAAGTCTGGAGCGGAGGAGGAAGAAGGGATCCAACGATTGGAGCCGCCCTAGGAGAAGCCGCCGGTACCAGGAGGTTCGCCATCATCGACTTCGTCGTTCACCCATGTCGCGGACCCTTGCCTGAGCCCCGATGAGCCCCCGTAGACCTCCACTGGCCGCGCTAGGGTTTTGTCTCGCCGACATTGCCCGACGGAGAAGATAGGTCTCAGCCGTTGGATTAGAGTTTGATCGTACGGTTTAGATCACCCCGTACCGCTTCGCACCCCCTGTCTCGCTGAGTGGTGGGGTCAGCCACTTAAACCCACCCGCGCGTGCACTGTGCACCATGGGCCGGCCCAGTTAGCATCCCGCGCGACCCAGTAATTCAAATTTGGATTTATTCTTTTAATTTCAAACCTAGTTCTATACCTAGATTCAAAAAGCAACCTAGCTCGATTCACTAAACCAAAATGCATGAAACAATTTTTTCAGAAAGGTATTGTAATTCTTAATCCAAGCCCTTTGGATTCAAACCAAATGGATTTGTGGATCACCCATAGTAAAAATAACAACGCTGAAGCTTTTCTGCCTTAATGTTTTTTTCAAAATTCAACTACTAAAGCTTTTGAGTTGATTCTAACTCTCAAAAATCACATTTAACAAGACATTTCAGAATATATAAAAATATATAGGTTTACTTGCAGAAATAATGGTGAAGCAATAAAAGAATGTGTCACATCCCAAATTTGAGATTTGGTTCTGCATATCATTCATATCATCGCATCATGCTTTTCCATACAAAACCGTCGATTGAAAAGAATCGGCGGAACGCTATTTTTGTAACCCTATTCTATTTTGCTACGAGGCTCCCGCGGGAGGCTTTAGTAGGACTAGCGTTGCCCATCCTTGTAGCCTAGTGGTTTCGCTCAAACCTTGACCCTAGATTGTTCCCCTCGACTTTACAAAACCGTAGGAGCAAGAATTGCTCGATTCGGATCTCGTACGGAGAAGTTGCGGCCGTTTTATGGAAAGATCGGAAAACAGTCCGAATTTTGGACCGATTTCCGAGTCCGAAACCAACTCCGCGCCGTTTCAGCTTAGGTTTCCGCGTGGGGCCCCACAAAAGGACCCCACCAGGCCGAGCCGCCGCCCCCTGCCGTTGATAACCGCTCCCCCGCACGCGCCTCGGGAACCACCCCTCCTCCTCCATCGCTGCACCCGGCCGCCGCCTCCCCTCGGCTTCCATGCCGATAGCCTCCACCAGCGCCACCCAACCCCGCCACCAGGCCGCCCTCCACCCGCGTGACCCCGCCGCCGAGCCGCCTCGCCGCCGCCGCAGCCGCCCTGCCCCGCCGCCGAGCCGCCTCGCCACCAGCGCGCGCGCTACTGCGATGCAAGCTGCTGCCGCCGCCGCATGCGCTTGCTGCCCGCGCGCGCCGCTAGCTGCTAGCTGCCGCTGCTGCGCCTGCCCGTGCGCCGCTTGCGCGCGCTGCTGCTGCGCCGCTTGCTGCTGCCGCTGCATGCGCTGCCGCTTGCGCTTACTGCTGCGCCGCCGCGCGTACACACACGCGCGAACGCTTGCCCGTGCACGCACGCACGCATGCCTAAATAAAATAATATTTTAAATCCTAAAATGGTCCTAAATAAAATAATATTTTAAATCTTTTTAGGTTCCATTTATTTATTAAATAAAATGGTCAATGGTTTATTAATAAAACAAGGTTTGGTTTATTTAATAAAATCTTCATTTGAAATCCAAATGCTTTCAAAACCCAATTAGTAGGTTTTATTTGGAAATATAGAATATTTGGAAAACTTGTTTAAAATAATAAAATCCTTTTACTTTAGGGTCCATTAATAATTATATAAAATGGATCTTAGTTATTAAATCAAATAAGGTTTGATTTTATTAATAAAATCTTTATTTGACACCTAAATATTTTAAAATAAAATTAGTAGGTTTAATTTGGGAATATATAATATTTGGAAATTTGTTTTAAAATAAAATATCCTTTTATTTTAGTGTCCTTTATTAATTATTATAATAGACTTTTATTATTAAATCCAATAGGATTTGTTTTATTGAGATATTTATTTTGAAATCTAAAATAAAGCCAAAACACTTTAGTAGGTTTTATTAGAGAATAATAAATACTTGGAAAACCTATTTAAAATAATTTAATAAGTTTTGATGTTTTAATTAAAATGGTAAAACCTTTTATTTAAATAAAGTTTGGATATTAAATCCTTATTAATTTATTTAAAGAAACCTTTGCTAATAAAATGTTTTTAATTCCCAAGGCTTGGCCAAGGTTGGCTTTATAAAATAATCTTTATTTATAAATCCACCTTTTCATTTGAAAACAAAATCTTTTATTAAAGATCCAAAGTAGTAATTTTAAATATTCAAAATGTTTTCTTTATTAAATGTTTTATCTTTTAAATTTCTTTAGGATTTTATTTAATTCAAATGGGTTTGAAGTTCCAATTGAATTCAAAAGTTTCTTCTGGCTCTGAAAATCAAACAAAGTTTTATTTTATTCATTTATTTTCACATTACAAGATTTGGAAAATCTTGGGATGTGACAGGCTACCACCCTTAAAATAAATCTCGTCCCGAGATTTGGGGAGACTAGGGTTACAAGCAGGTTCAAAACAACTAGGGTACTACCACCCTTAAAAAATTTCATACAAAAATTACATATTGTCCTTCTTGGGATTCTGGGAAAAATCTGTCTAAGCAAACAGTTGCATGTGTCCTTGGTTTCTTTACTTGACTCATGGGCCAAGGTTGAGATCCTTCATAGACTTGTTTAACTGGTTCTCCATCCTTTCTGGACAATTGTTTGCATAGTGGCCTAGTTCCTTGCATTTGAAACATGTGACAAAGCTGATATCTCTCAAAGGCTGGTTTATCTTATGCTTCATCTTTTCTGGACAGTAGTTTGCATAATGTCCTAACTCTTTGGAGTGTTTGCACATCACTTGGCTAATATCTTTCTTTTTCTTTGGTATTACTGTCTCTTGTTTGTTTCCTTGGTTCTTCTTCTTTTCTGGGCACTCATTGGCATAGTGTCCCATCTCTTTGCATTTGAAACATTGCACCTGGCTTATGTCCTTTTTCTTCTTTTTGGGTCTCTCCAAAGCTAGGAGTTCTTCTAGTTCATGTTCTTCATAGGTGGGAGATCTTTCTCTCTTCTTGAGGCATTGATCTTCATGTTCCTTGGATGCATGATCCCTGTATCTAAAATTATTGCTAGCTTGGGTTCCTTCTAGAATAGCATCTTTGTCATCCTTGTTGTCATTAGCTCTTTGGAAAAAGTTTTCTCTCATGTTGATCATTTGAGTAACCATTCCTTGCAACAATTGGGATTGAAGTTTCAATATCCTTTGTATGGCTGGGTCTAGTCCATTGTTGTTGGCTAAAAGCTGAGTTGTCTCTTGGCTCAACTGGTTTTGGGTTGCTATAAGTTCTCTCATGTTGTCCTCTTGGTTGTTGTTGTTGTTGTCATCAACCTTGATGTAGGAGCTTCTTGGAGAAGTCATCTGTTTGGGTTGAAGGGAGATTTAGAATAGGCAAGATATTTCTAAGGAATTATTTCTAATCACACATATCACAATTCACACAATCAATGTGCATGCAATCACAAACAAACATTTCACTCAAACAAGGTTCAAGCACATACTTAGGCAACAAAATATTTTTGTTACACCACATAAGTTGGTGGTTTTGACTTAACTAAAATATGGTGGTCCATCTATATGGTTCACTTGTGATCCTTCCATCTTCTTGATTCTTCTTGTATGAGATCTTGGTTTCCTTCGAGAAAAACTCTTGGTCACAATACTTCAAAGTTGTTGATGGTTCCTCCTTATTTTGCATTCCCTCAGTCTCTAAACCTTGAGCAAGATTTCCTTGTCTCACTTGTAGTCCTTAGTGGTATCCATGTTGGAAGTCCTTGGTGAATATGCTGAAGATGTTGAAGTCATTAGAGTTGAAGATGTTGAAGTCATTAGAGTTGAAGAAGTTGAAGAAGTCCTTCACACATGGTGTAGTCTTTGGCCATGGGTAGGTTTTTCCATCAAGTTGAAGTAGAAGAGAAGTAGAGTTGAAACCAAAATGGTTGAGGAAAGAGTTTACAAGTGTTTTTGTAAATAAGTTTTTTTTTGGAACAAATACAGTTCCTATTTTTCTAAGAGTTTTTGTCCAATCCTAGGGTTTACAAATCCTACAGGCAACACAATGCTCTGATACCTTCTGTAGAGGCCTCAACCTGATAAGGTAGATTCCTCCTGTGTTTACAATGCTAGTCCCTGGATCAATAGCTAGCATCCACAGTTAAGATGTAATATCAAGAAACAAAGGTCATAATATAACTTTATAACCAGGAATAACGTAGATTTATTACATCTTACATAGCTCATATGGCTATTACATTACATTGCAGCGGAATAACTATAAGCATGGGGTCCATCATCTTCAAAGTGCCACAGGCAGATGTTGGTTGTAGACTTTGTAGTCCTAAACAATCAATCTTCACTAAAATCAATCAAACCTGCAACATACAAGTTACAGCCACAAAGGGGTCAATACATTTGAATTGTATTGGCAAGTGATACTATGGTAGTATAGTGGAGTCTATCATCTATATGCATTTGGCTAAGTGGAGTTGAGGCTTGCATTGCTCAAAATAGATTTTTCTTATCATTTTTAAAATACTAAGTTTTTGCTTGACAAAATCATTTTTCTCAATCAAAGATTTCAAGATCCTTGTACCAAGCCATCTCTCCATCAATGATTGAAGAATTCAAACAACCCTTGTTCAAACCTCAAGATTTTAATTTAGAAATTTGAATGATGAGATTCTTGATTGCTTCCATGTCTTGATGCTCAAAATTGTCCTTTACCAGGGACATGGCTAAGTACTTAGATTTTACACTCTGCAGAGGTGGTGCACTTTACCCACAAGACTTGGTTTCCCAAGACAAGATCTTTCAGAAGCTTTCCCTTAGACCAAAATGGACGCGCTCCAACCTATCAAACACTACCACCCACTGTCCATTTGGCTAAGTTCTTGCAACCTATATGATCATGGCAGAGCCCATATTGCCAAGTGGTTGCACTTGAAGCTTCTCAACATTTGACATCTCAAATCCCTTTGTTTCCTGGGTGGCATTCCACAAGTGAGATACACAATCCAAGCCATGGCATTGTGAACCACTCAACCCTTCTCCACCAAGCAAGCCCATTCCACCCAGGGGATTCATTAACTTAGTTGTTTTATTAAACAAAAACACAAGTCCTCAGACTTAGAATATTTTTCCATAGTGTGAATATATATTCCACCCATGTTTTCTATTAGCTAGGCTAAGCTTGGTAGTACTAGGAATCTTTAACTTATGAACATCCTACTAAGGATTCATCTACTAGGTTTTCCTATAGTAAGGTCTATACTTAGCAAAATCCATGCAAGTTTTACTTAGCAAAATTCATTAATGCATAGAGAAAGTAATGGGACAAAAAGTATGAAGCATCACTTGCCTTTTTGGTAGGGAATGGTGGTTCACTCCTTGATCTCGTTAGTCTCACACTTCACTACAAGTCAAACAAGCAAACACTAATTCAATTTTCATTCCAAACCAATAATCACTCAAACAATCTCACACACACAAGACAATGGAAACCAATTCATGCATGAGAGCATGCACAAGATAGTTTTATTTTGCAAAGGGGTCTCTATGGGGTTTCTAAACTTTGTAAGATCTAAATTGGTCATTTACCAAAGTGGTAAAGTCATTAGTAAGAGGGTTTTGTCCAAAAACTATTTTTAATTCCATTCATCATTTTATGTGGTGAAAAATGTTTTTATTAAGGCAAAAACTCTTAAGTTGTTCACCAAATGAGTTGCTAATTTGCAAAACTTGGTGTTTTTAGGTCAGTAGGTTTGGTCCAAAACATTTCCTTAAAGTTTTCTTTCCATAAACATTTTTATAATAAAATCAACAATTTTATTTGGCTAGAAATGGACTAAACAAATTAATCCATTCCAAACTTTTCCAAATTCATTTTCCAAACCATGGGTTGGTTCCTAGGGTCAGTAAGGTCACAACAAACCATTTGGCAAAGGTTTGATCTCAAAAATCATTTTTAAATGATTTTTCTAATGTTAGCAAGCACACAAAAGAATCTGCAAAATCAAACAATCTATCAAATACTATTTGCTAAACTAAAGGTAGGGTTGGCTAGGGCTTGTTCTCCTGAATTCAATGATATAAAATTTGCAAAATTTGGACGTGTGGTTTGAAAGTTATAAGGATTTGAATTTGGCTTTTAAATCTGGTTTCTATTTCTGTTTTTAATCAGAACAGGGACACGCGTCGAGCCGTGATTGGCCGGTACCGCTTCGTGCGGATCGCATAGCTGCAAACCGTCGGATCAAAAGGGATCTGTGCGGCTCTGATCAACGCATACCTCTTCGACCTAATCTAATCTCAGCCACTGGATGATAATCCAACGACACACAGCCGCTTGACCAGCAACTGGCGGCGCTGCGCGGCGGCGACTGGCGGCGCGGTCAGACGTGGACAGTGCCGGCGATTTAGGAAGCGAGGGAGGAGGTGAGGGTGCTTACGGTGATCGCGGTGACGCTCTGATGCTCAAGGTGCTCGTCGTTGGGCAGGGGGTGCACGGGAACGGCGGCGATTGCTCGTCGGAGACGTCGTCGGCGTCGGGCGCGTTCAGATGTTGTCGAAGGTGAGGATAGAGGGCGCCCTAGGACAAACGGAAAGCACAGTAAGGTTCGTAAGAGCTTAGGGATCATCATCGTGTCCACGGGGATGAGAGGGGAGTCAGGTTTTACCGGGGAGGCGTCGTCGGAGAACAGCAGACACGGCGGCACGGTCAGATATTGTTGAAGTCGATGTTCTGGGCGCCCGCGGTTGAAAGGGGGTACAGAGAGGAGCATCTGGGAGTGGGGAAGTTGCTAGGGTAGTCGAGGGGTAGTGGGGCGATTCGTGCTCGCCGGAATCGGTCGAGAACCTCGTCGGAGCAGAGGATGCTCGGGTAGAAATTGAGGCAGCCTGGGGGCGTGTCGAAGTGGGGCGACAGAGGGGAACCAGAGAGGAGAGAGGGGCACTTTAACTTGCCTGGTCAAGGGCCTGAGTAATGGTGTAGTTAACGCGTATTACGTCGCCCTTAATTTTTCCTGCAACGGCCGGCGAGGGGGAAAGGTGTGGTTCGCGGGTGGGGAAGAAGAGCAGTAGGGTGTGGGGTCCGCTGGCAGTGAAAGAAAGTAAGAAGGGGAGGGGTCCACTTGTCGGTTGCTGGGTGGGTGCGGTTCTGAGTGAAAAAGAAAACGGTTCGGGGAGGGGAGTTGGGCTAGATGGGCTGGAGCTGGGCCATATGGTTGGGCTGCTCGTTTTGTTCTATTTTTTTTTCTATCTGATTTCTTTTTCTTTTTCCAAATCTATTTCCTGTTTTTGAATTTCAAACAACCAAAACATCAACAAAATAAATTCAAACAAACACCACACTTCACAATTTTGAACTTGGTTCTGTTTAGTAACCTGAACCAAAAATCCTAAATAAAATAATATTTTAAATCTTTTTAGGTTCCATTTATTTATTAAATAAAATGGTCCATGGTTTATTAATAAAACAAGGTTTGGTTTATTTAATAAAATCTTCATTTGAAATCCAAATGCTTTCAAAACCCAATTAGTAGGTTTTATTTGGAAATATAGAATATTTGGAAAACTTGTTTAAAATAATAAAATCCTTTTACTTTAGGGTCCATTAATAATTATATAAAATGGATCTTAGTTATTAAATCAAATAGGGTTTGATTTTATTAATAAAATCTTTATTTGACACCTAAATATTTTAAAATATAATTAGTAGGTTTAATTTGGGAATATATAATATTTGGAAATTTGTTTTAAAATAAAATATCCTTTTATTTTAGTGTCCTTTATTAATTATTATAATAGACTTTTATTATTAAATCCAATAGGATTTGTTTTATTGAGATATTTATTTTGAAATCTAAAATAAAGCCAAAACACTTTAGTAGGTTTTATTAGAGAATAATAAATACTTGGAAAACCTATTTAAAATAATTTAATAAGTTTTGATGTTTTAATTAAAATGGTAAAACCTTTTATTTAAATAAAGTTTGGATATTAAATCCTTATTAATTTATTTAAAGAAACCTTTGCTAATAAAATGTTTTTAATTCCCAAGGCTTGGCCAAGGTTGGCTTTATAAAATAATCTTTATTTATAAATCCACCTTTTCATTTGAAAACAAAATCTTTTATTAAAGATCCAAAGTAGTAATTTTAAATATTCAAAATGTTTTCTTTATTAAATGTTTTATCTTTTAAATTTCTTTAGGATTTTATTTAATTCAAATGGGTTTGAAGTTCCAATTGAATTCAAAAGTTTCTTCTGGCTCTGAAAATCAAACAAAGTTTTATTTTATTCATTTATTTTCACATTACAAGATTTGGAAAATCTTGGGATGTGACAGTCGCACCGTCCGGAACTCGCCACCGTCCGTTTCGCCGTTTGTTTCCGGTAAGCCTGCAGCCACCGTCAGATCTCAGATCAGCGGCTCAGATCGTTCGTTGACCGGTCAGACTCAGGCGTTGACAGGCAGACGCTCAGTCAGCGCCCAGTCAGCAGACGCTTTGACCAGTCAACAGACACAGTTGACTGGTTAATTTCGTTAACCGTTTTAGTTGACAGATTTCGGTAGAAAATTGTAAATTGCGTACAAATTAAATTGCTAGGCCAAAAATTGCAAATAAAATATGTGTAGATTCAGTGAGTCGTGTAGAATCTCGCTGTACCTTTGGTTCAGGCTTTTGCAGGAAGGTTTAGTACAGTTTAATCAAACTAATTAATGGCCTTTTGGGAGTAATAAATTCGTAGAAAAATATCCGTAGGTCCAAAAATCGCGTATTATATGTCCCTGGATTCAGTGGAACGAGGGGAATCTCATCGTGAATTAAAAAGATAGGCCTACGGTGAAAACTTCTGCAGAAACTGTCTAGTGGATTTCTGCAGTGTTTTAATTACTCGGGGAGTTTTATAATTCCTTTTTGGGTAATTCCGATTGGTACTTTTTCTATTCAGCGATGCCTATGCGGTAGATTTTTCCCAAGATTTTACAAACAGTATACTACCGGTAGTGAATTATTTAAGTTCTAGCTCTAGTTTCGAGTATTACTTTTTGCATATTAGTTTTCCTTGCGCTAAAACTATTTTCCATGCATGCAATCAGTACCTCTACTGATTTCTATTATGTGGTGCAGCTGTACCACCAATTCACTTGTCTTGTATACCTTCATGCATCATATTTGTTGCATATGCTTGTGGATTGTTTGTTTATGATTGCAATCGTATCGTGTAGTTTGTGACGAGTGCAACGCTTGCTCGTGTGTGGATTGTTCTCCCGACCGCTACAACCAAGGCAAGTAGATGCTACTTTGTTCATGATATCTTCCTACTATTTTCAATGCATTGTCGTGTATTTTGTAGATGCATGTGTAGGATGATACTATCGCTATGCTATGTCCTATTATGTGGTAGGACCCTCTTTGTAGATGAACCACCGTTGGTAGATGTGCTTAGCCATGCTATGTTGAACGAGGGATGGGTTACATCATTGAGACTTGTTTCTAAAAGTATTGGTTTGTGAAAACTAAAACAACTTAATCAATGAATCTCCTAGGTGTGATGGTATTGATAATTTTTGGTGGTTTCATTGCGGAAAGGCACCCAGGCATCGAGAGAAATTGATTGGCTTCTTTATTGTGTAGCTTACGTGTACAACCATGTGCCAATAATGGAATGGGCGGTTGGTTGGACTTAGTAGGTTGTGGTAACTCGAACCCGCGTATCCAGAGATGTAGAATTTTGGTAGGTTGGACCGGTGCGCGTCGGGATTGAGGAGCTACTTCCCGAACAGTCTCTTCTTGGACTTCTCCCTATCATCACCCAAAATGAGAGTGATGGTACGAGCTGGGCTGGCCAAGTCACATGGGTAAAGTGTACAAACCTCTGCAGAGTGTGTAATCTAATCGATTAGCCGTGTTCCCGGTTATGGACAACTGAGTTGCTTGATATTGATTCCATGACATGTTTCTCGCTCATTCCAATTTCATAATTGTTTTAATATTGTTGGGTTAAATTAATTGGGATCTTTTCAAAGAAATACAAAAACTATTTATGAAAGTAGGACAAAAGTATTTGCAAATGCAAGCCAGACACAGCTCCACTTGCCAAATATGCATGCAGATGTTAGTACTATTGTCTCCATTACTAGCTCTACTTGCCATACATTCCATGTATTGACCCTTCGGGGCTGCTACGTTTCATGTTGTAGGTTATTCCGATTCTGAGTAATCGATATAGGCCACGGTACTCCACTCGGCACTTGTTCACTTGTGGGCAATTTGAAGAATGGAGGATTTACCTTATTTATGTTGCTACCTGAATAATTTGATCTAGCTTTGGGCTAAGCTTTTATTGTAATAATGGTACTCTGGATCATCGTTATTCATGATACACGGATATTTTGCTATGTTATTCATCTTATTCTATTATGCGCCAATGAACCGATCCAGGGATTGGCATGTCACATAGAAGCCACGGTCTTTTCAGAACCGCGGTGTCACAGGATGGTATCAGAGCCCGTGTGTCGACTGTAGGATCGTGACCTAGGATTGGCTTAGGAAGCCATAGAATTATTAAAGCCTATATTAACTCTGTCTTTCATCTTATGCCTTTCACCCTCGTAAATTCTTACCATATGATATTCTCACACTTTCCTCTTTTACTTGATAGATGGGAGAAGTCAGGACTGAGTATGCCACCATGGAGTCACCAAGGCCCTTTGCAAGGCAGTTAGCTCAGCTCTCGCAGTCATTGGGATTGCCACTGCCCATGTTCAAGGGAAGAAGGCTGTACACCTATGGATATGGAGAGTATGCATGGGAGATCACTACCTCCATATTCAGAGATGCCTCCTTGCCAAACCCCGTGCACTTGATCTACAATAAGACATACTGCAACTGGGGACTTAGAATCAACTTGGCCATACATGAAGCCCTGTCTCGCCAGTGCCATAATGTCCGACACCTACTGCCAGCAGATTCACCCTACCGTGACTATGGGAGGCGTGATGAAGATGGGCACATTGTGGTTACCCCGGGCGACAGGAACAACATGCCGCCCCGTCGGAGGCACATAGAGGACATGGAAAGGGAGAATGGAGCTCTAGCTGAGAAGGTGATGATGATAAAGGAGATTGCAGATTTTGCTAGCAATAGTATGGTGGTCCAAGGACAGCAGATTGACACCCTGCATGAAGCTGTGGGAGTTCTGGATAATGCCCTGATAGCCAGAGATGCAACCATAGCTCATCTTGATGGTACGGTGCAGGAGAACACCCAGAACATACAACAGTTGCAAGGGACCGTCCAAGAAAGGGATCAAACTATTGAAGCTATGACAGCCCAGATTGCCGCTCTCCAAGCACAGCTGAATCCACCTTACTGAATCCATGACCGCCACCACCATGGAGGCGATGGGCATCGTCATGACAACCATAGGAGCAACCACCACAGCCACAAGGGAGGACACTCTCACCACTCTGGAAGACACGGTGGACATGACCGCAACCGTGATCGCAACTTTGTGAAGAAGGATCTAAGTGAGGTGACGTGCTTCAAGTGTAAGCAGAAGGGACACTATGCTGACAACTGTCTGGAGAGGAAAGGACTGAAGCCAACCAACGGCGAGAAGGCCACAGTGAACCACATGAATGTGGAGGAGATTCCAGATGAGCCTGATCTTGTGATTGGTAAGTTTCCAATCAACACTTACCCTGCACTTATACTTTTCGATACTGGTGCATCGCATTCATTCATATCAAGGGCATTTGTGGATAAGTATAAGTTACCTACTGAGTCTATGAAAAGGTCTATTAGAGTGAGTTCACCTGGAGGAGATATGATAGCTAGCGCGGGATGCCGCGACTTGACTGTGAGGATTGGAACACACAACTTCATTGCACATCTAGTAGTGTTGGAATCACAGGGATTAGCCGTTATTCTGGGTATGGATTGGATGTCTATGCATGGGGGACACATAGATTGTGCACAGCGAGCTGTTTCACTCAAAACCCCGGATGGTAAGAGGATTAGATTCAAGTCGGCTGCACGACCGAGAAGGTGTAAGTTGAATTCTCTTAAGGGGGTTAGCATGGATACTGTGCCCGTGATTAGGGATTACCCCGACGTGTTTCCGGAAGAACTGCCAGGGATGCCACCTGACAGGGAAGTAGAGTTTCTTATCGACCTGATGCCGGGAATAGGACCAATAGCAAAGAAACCATATAAGATGGATGTGGATGAGCTGAAGGAATTGAAGAAGCAGTTGAAAGAGCAGCTGGAAAAGGGATTCATTCAGCCTAGTTCGTCGTCATGGGGAGCACCTGTTCTGTTTGTGGAGAAGAAAGACAGCAGCAAGAGATTAGTGGTGGACTATCGCTCGCTGAATGAAGTAACCATCAAGAACAAATACCCTCTGCCGAACATAAATGATTTGTTTGATCAACTGGAAGGGGCGAAGGTGTTCAGCAAGATTGATCTGCGATCCGGCTACTTCCAATTGAAGATCCGGGAGGAAGACATACCAAAAACCGCTTTCACCACTAGGTATGGTTTATATGAGTATACAGTTATGTATTTTGGACTAACGAATGCCCCGGCATATTTCATGACCATGATGAACAAGGTATTTATGGAGTACTTGGACAAGTTCGTGGTGGTGTTTATTGATGACATACTGATATATTCCAAGGATGATGCTGAGCATGAGAAACATCTGCGACTGATTATGGAGAAGCTGAGGGAACACAAGCTGTATGCCAAATTCAGCAAGTGTGAATTCTGGCTTAACACTGTTGGATTTCTTGGACACGTAGTGTCAGGAGAAGGAGTCGCTGTTGATCCAAGCAAAGTGACTATAGTAACTGAGTGGGAAGCACCCAAGAATGCGGGAGAGATTCGAAGCTTTTTGGGACTTGCTAGATATTACAGGAGGTTCATTGAAAACTTTTCCAAGATTTCTAAGCCGATGACTGAACTTCTGAAGAAGGAGAGGAAGTTTGAGTGGTCAGACGTATGTGAAGCCAGCTTTCAGGAACTGAAGCGTCGACTAGTGACCGCGCCTGTTTTGTGTTTACCAGATCTTCAGAAGGATTTCCAAGTGTACTGTGACGCTTCTCGACAGGGACTTGGGAGTGTGCTGATGCAAGATGGGAGAGTAGTGTCATATGCCTCGCCACAACTCAAGCACCATGAGCGGAATTACCCCACACACGACTTGGAGTTAGCGTCAGTGGTTCATGCGCTCAAGGTATGGAGGCATTACTTAATGGGAAAACACTGTGATGTGTACACCGACCACAAGAGCCTAAAGTACATATTTACACAGAAGGAACTGAACATGAGGCAAAGGAGATGGTTGGAGCTTATCAAAGACTATGATATGAATCTACAATACCACCCAGGAAAGGCCAATGTAGTAGCAGATGCTCTGAGCCGGAAGGTTTATGCCAATGGATTGACAATTGGTGAATTGCCTGAGGATTTGTGCAAGCAATTCAAGGACCTTATACTGGAGGTAGTATCTGAAGGGTACTTGGTAACAATGGAAGTCCAACCAACGCTACAGGACAGGATCATAAAGGCTCAGATAGGAGAAAAGGAAATAGAGGAGATAAAGGAAAAGATGAAGGAGAATCAGGAAAAGGATATTCGCGAGGATGAGCATGGTACCTTGTGGTATGGAGATCGTTTGTGTGTGCCCAGTGACCCGGAGATAAGGGAGTTGATTATTCAAGAAGCTCATAACTCGCCATACTCCATACATCCGGGCAACACAAAGATGTATATGGATTTGAAGAGCAGATTTTGGTGGAATAACATCAAGGGAGATAGCGCCAAGCATATTGCTCTATGTGATGTATGTAGCCGAGTGAAGGCAGAACACCAGAAGCCGGCAAGATTGCTACAGCCATTGCCTGTGCCGGATTGGAAGTGGGATAGAGTGGGAATGGACTTTATCACAGGATTGCCCAGGACCAGGTCAGGATATGACTCTATTTGGGTAGTGGTCGACCATTTGACCAAGGTAGTCCACTTTATACTGGTGAAGACGACCTATACGAGTGCAAAGTTGGCCAAGATTTACATGGACAGGATTGTGTGCCTACACGGAGTTCCCAAGAGTATCGTATCTGATAGAGGCACCCAATTTACCTCACACTTCTGGCGCCAGCTGCACGAGTCGCTTGGTACTAGATTGGAGTTTAGCACAGCGTTTCACCCGCAGACTGATGGACAGACCGAGAGGGTGAATCAGATTTTGGAGGACATGCTGAGATCTTGCGCCTTGGCTCATGGCTCTAGTTGGGATGATAATTTGCCATATGCGGAGTTTTCCTACAACAACAGCTATCAAACCAGCATCAATACGTCACCGTTTGATGTACTGTATGGGAAACGGTGCCGGACACCATTGCTATGGGATGGAGTAGGAGAACGTCAGTTGTTTGGACCTGATTTGATCAAGGACGCTGAGGAGAAGGTCGCCTTGATTTGGGACAGGCTGAAGGTAGCACAATCAAGGCAGAAGAGCTATGCTGACGCCAAGCGCAAGGAAGTGGTGTATGAGATAGGTGATAGAGCATACCTCAGAGTGTCGCCACTTCGTGGAATCAAGATATTTGGAATTAAGGGTAAGCTGGCACCTCGATTTATTGGACCGTATCGGGTCTTAGCACACAAAGGAGAAGTTGCTTATCAGTTGGAGTTGCCAGAGGCTCTGTCCGCTGTTCACAATGTGTTCCACGTGTCCCAGCTGAAGAAGTGCCATCCGGAGATGGCGGATACACCGTTGAGAGACACTGTATCGCTAGATGAGGTTCAGCTTGAGAATGATTTGACCTATGAGGAGAAGCCGGTCAAGATTCTGGAAACAGTGGAGAGGATTACCCGTACCAAGACGATCAGGTTTTGCAAGGTACAGTGGAGCCACCACACCGAAGAAGAAGCCACTTGGGAGCGTGAGGATGACATCCGAGAGGACTACCCACACCTATTTGCTAGCCGCGCCGAATCTCGAGGACGAGACTCATCTTAAGGGGGTTAGTCTTGTCACATCCCAAATTTGAGATTTTGTTCTGCATATCATTCATATCATTGCATCATGCTTTTCCATACAAAACCGTCGATTGAAAAGAATCGGCGGAACGCTATTTTCGTAACCCTATTCTATTTTGCTACGAGGCTCCTGCGGGAGGCTTTAGTAGGACTAGCGATTCCCACCCTTGTAGCCTAGTGGTTTCGCTCAAACCTTGACCCTAGATTGTTCCCCTCGACTTTACAAAACCGTAGGATCAAGAATCGCTCGATTCGGAGCTCGTACGGAGAAGTTGCGGCCGTTTTATGAAAAGATCGGAAAACGGTCTGAATTTTGGACCAATTTCGGAGTCCGAAACCAACTCCGTGCCGTTTCAGCTTAGGTTTCCGCGTGGGGCCCCACAAAAGAACCCCACCAGGCCGAGCCGCCGCCCCTGCCCTCGATAACCGCGCCCCCGCACGCGCCTCGGGAACCGCCCCTCCTCCTTGATCGCTGCGACGGCCGCCGCCTCCCCTCGGCTTCCGCGCCGATCGCCGCCACCAGCGCCACCCAACCCCGCCGCCAGGTAACGCCGCGCCGCCGCCTTCCATCTCTCCGCCGCCGCGCTTCACGCCACCCGCGGCCAGCCGCCGCCAATCCGCCCTCCACCCGCGCGACCCCGCCGCCGAGCCGCCTCGCCGCCGCGCAGCGCAGCGCCGCCGCAGCCGCCCTGCCCCGCCGCCATCGCGCCTCGCCACCAGCGCGCGCGCGCTACTGCGCTGCAAGCTGCTGCCGCCACCGCCTGCGCTTGCCGCCCGCGCGCGCCGCTAGCTGCTAGCTGCCGCTGCTGCGCCTGCCCGCGTGCCGCTTGCGCGCGCTGCTGCCGCTGCATGCGCTGCCGCTTGCGCTTACTGCTGCGCCGCCGCGCGTACACACACGCGCGCACGCTTGCCCGTGCACCCACGCACGCATGCCCATGCGCCGTTTTGCACGCCGCGTAGACTATCTTGGACCGTACGCTGACCGTCTCCCTCTCACGCAGGCAAAGCACCGCCGTCCGGAATCGATCGTCGCACCGTCCGGAACTCGCCACCGTCCGTTTCGCCGTTTGTTTCCGGTAAGCCTGCAGCCACCGTCAGATCTCAGATCAGCGGCTCAGATCGTTCGTTGACCGGTCAGACTCAGGCGTTGACTAGTCAGACGCTCAGTCAGCACCCAGTCAGCAGACGCTTTGACCAGTCAACAGACACAGTTGACTGGTTAATTTCGTTAACCGTTTTAGTTGACAGATTTCGGTAGAAACTTGTAAATTGCGTAGAAATTAAACCGCTGGGCCAAATATTGCAAATAAAATATGTGTAGATTCAGTGAGTCGTGTAGAATCTCGCTGTACCTTTGGTTCAGGCTTTTGCAGCAAGGTTTAGTATAGTTTAATGAAACTAGTTAATGACCTTTTCGGGGTAATAAATTCGTAGAAAAAGATCCGTAGCTCCAAAAATCGCGTATGATATGTCCCTGGATTCAGTGGAACGAGGGGAATCTCATCGTGAATTAAAAAGATAGGCCTACGGTGAAAACTTCTGCAGAAACTGTCTAGTGGATTTCTGCAGTGTTTTAATTACTCGGGGAGTTTTATAATTCCTTTTTGGGTAATTCCAATTGGTACTGTTTCTATTCAGTGATGCCTATGCGGTAGATTTTTCCCAAGATTTTACAAACAGTATACTACCGGTAGTGAATTATTTAAGTTCTAGCTCTAGTTTCGAGTATTACTTTTTGCATATTAGTTTTCCTTGCGCTAAAACTATTTTCCATGCATGCAATCAGTACCTCTACTGATTTCTATTATGTGGTGCAGCTGTAGCACCAATTCACTTGTGTTGCATACCTTCATGCATCATATTTGTTGCATATGCTTGTGGATTGTTTGTTTATGATTGCAATTGTATCGTGTAGTTTGTGACGAGTGCAACGCTTGCTCGTGTGTGGATTGTTCTCCCGACCGCTACAACCAAGGCAAGTAGATGCTACTTTGTTCATGATATCGTCCTACTATTTTCAATGCATTGTCGTGTATTTTGTAGATGCATGTGTAGGATGATACTATCGCTATGCTATGTCCTATTATGTGGTAGGACCCTCTTTGTAAATGAACCACCGTTGGTAGATGTGCTTAGCCATGCTATGTTGAACGAGGGCTGGGTTACATCATTGAGACTTGTTTCTAAAAGTATTGGTTTGTGAAAACTAAAACAACTTAATCAATGAATCTCCTGGGTGTGATGGTATTGATAATTTTTGGTGGTTTCATTGCGGAAAGGCACCCAGGTATCGAGAGAAATTGATTGGCTTCTTTATTGTGTAGTTTACGTGTACAACCATGTGCCAATAATGGAATGGGCGGTTGGTTGGACTTAGTAGGTTGTGGTAACTCGAACCCGCGTATCCAGAGATGTAGAATTTTGGTAGGTTGGACCGGTGCGCGTCGGGATTGAGGAGCTACTTCTCGAACAGTCTCTTCTTGGACTTCTCCCTATCATCACCCAAAATGAGAGTGATGGTACGAGCTGGGCTGGCCAAGTCACATGGGTAAAGTGTACAAACCTCTGCAGAGTGTGTAATCTAATCGATTAGCCGTGTCCCCGGTTATGGACAACTGAGTTGCTTGATATTGATTCCATGACATGTTTCTCACTCATTCTAATTTCATAATTGTTTTAATATTGTTGGGTTAAATTAATTGGGATCTTTTCAAAGAAAAACAAAAACTGTTTATGAAAGTAGGACAAAAGTATTTATGCAAGCCAGACACAGCTCCACTTGCCAAATATGCATGTAGATGTTAGTACTATTGTCTCCATTACTAGCTCTACTTGCCATACATTCCATGTATTGACCCTTCGGGGCTTCTACGTTTCATGTTGCAGGTTATTCCGATTCTGAGTAATCGATATAGGCCACGGTACTCCACTCGGCACTTGTTCACTTGTGGGCAATTTGAAGAATGGAGGATTTACCTTATTTATGTTGCTACCTGAATAATTTGAGCTAGCTTTGGGCTAAGCTTTTATTGTAATAATGGTACTCTGGATCATTGTTATTCATGATACACGGATATTTTGCTATGTTATTCATCTTATTCTATTGTGCGCCAATGAACCGATCCAGGGATTGGCATGTCACATAGAAGCCACGGTCATTTCAGAACCGCGGTGTCACAGAATGCCTCATAGACAATTCTAGTTACTTTATTTAATTAAAATAAAAGGGTTAAACCTTATTAAACTGTGATACAACTTTAAATCACATTCCCAGGTACTGAAATATGTCGTGATGACATGTGTCAACATGATCCCATGTTTGAGTTGGAGAATATTAAATCTTAAGTAGTTTTTCAATGAGTAGAAACTACTTTTCTAAAAAAAGAAATAAAACTATTGCCTTAAATCTTTGTGATTCTTGTGATGATGCTAAATCATCTAGTGAAAACCTTGGTGTGATAAATAGAACTAGTTAAGTATTGTTTGTTGATTGTGTACCTTGTATTTATTTATAGACGCTAGTACCGACCAAGGATACGAGGAGGAAGGAGAATACTACGAGGAAGAAGCCAAGGAGAACTTCAACCACTGCTCTGCACAAGGCAAGCCTATACTTGCAACCTTGCAAGCCTCACTATACAAGTTAACTTAGCAAGCTATTATCTTAGCAAGCTAAGCTAAACCATGCAAACCTTACTTGCAAGCTTACCCCACTTGATACCTAATCCTAGTATTATTTGCAAGCTTAGTTATTTTATTCCTTTATCACATCTGTCTAGTAAAGTGTACTTAGTGACTTGTAGATTTTAGAAAGATATTTAAAGGTAGCATATAGAGCATAATACTTGGCCTAAGTTATATAATCTTGATGTCATCCTGAGGCATGAGATTGAACTTAGATAAGATACACTTGCTTACCACCCCTCATTAGTATTTAGCCCCACTTGTAGATGCTAGTGCCAAGCATAAAATTTGATCAACTTTAGATGGGTGAAAACCTTAGAATGAGGAGTCATTCTACTGAAATGTTTTGACATGTGTTCTTGAACACCAGATTATTTTGATTATGAAAAAGTTAAGGCATGAGCCTTAGCCCTTTATAAAACTGATGGTTGTCTGGATGCGATACCATTCCAATTTTACCGTACAACCACAATACCCGAAATTTGGGTAGGGCTTGACTGAAAATTTATATACCTTAGTATGGGTTCCCTTGAGGCCATGGTTTGGGCAGAGGCTACCTTGTGAACATTGTCCACCTGTGCAGTTCCCAAGATGACCGTTGGTCATGGTTGGGAGGCCAAACTCAGAGAAGAGGTGCCTATACTAGGGCATGTAATTGAAAGGTTAGGATTGATTATCCACATACTGAGTATGGTGAATTCAGGATTGTTCCTAATGGATGTATCGAATGTTGTGGTGAAAGTGTACCACCTCTACAGAGTGTCAAACTATTCGAATAGCCGCGTCCGCGGTTATGGACAGTTGGAGTGGCCATACTGTTCCATCGTCAGATGTTTTCAAAATTACTTGTGAAATGATTCATGACTTTGACTTGACCCCAACAAGGTTGTGATATGAAATTCAAATTCCCACTTAGGAGTTATAAAACTTTCAACTAGCTTTCTTTGCTTCTGAACTCAGTAGAGGTAAATCTGTCTTTTTTCAAAAGAACCTAGAGCCTAGTACTTCATATTCAAAAACACTTTATTTGTTAGTATTAGTTTGCGAGTACTTAAAGAGTACTCATGGCTTTGTCCCTGGCTATTCCTGTGGCGAGACTATGAAGAGGACTATCAGGAAGACGAACATCAGGAAGGTTATGGCAACTAGGATCATCTTCCATCATCAGCATTGCCTGTGACTATGAAGATGGAGTCTCGCCTACACTATCGTTATTATTACGTTATTCCGCTACTTGAATTGTATTAAGACTGGATCATGTGATCCTTTATTTGTGTAAGACCTTATGTATGGTTTGTAAGGGATGATGTAATGTGATATCCAATCTATTATTTCTCGCAAAAATGGTAATCCTGGGATTGCGATGTATGGCATAACAGGCATCTGGGATTAAAAATCCGGGTGTTGACAACCACCTTTTGAATTGCCCCACCTATCCTAACTTTCTTGTAATTCAGTATGCAGATGACACACTGGTTATTGTCAAAGCTGATGCTAAACAACTAATTGCCTCAAAGCCCTTCTCAATTCCTTTGTTGATTCAACTAGTCTCAAGTCCTTTGATAATTCAAACGTTTCATGAGTATAGAACTGATCACTTTGCAAGAACTCTAAATTGTAAAAAAGGATCTCTACCTTTCACTTATCTAGGTCTTCCACTTGGCATCACAAAACCTTCTATTGAATATTTGTTACCTATGATGCAAAGAGTGGAGAGGAGATTGTGTGGAATTACAAACTTTTTGAATTATGGTAGTAAAATTATAATGGTTAAATCAGTTTTAGCAACACTGCCAATCTTCTTCATGTGTTGCTTACAAATCCCCCATCCATCAAAGAGCAGCTTGTTAAGTACATGAGGCATTGTATTTGGAGGAAAAAACTGTTGATGTCCAAGCTAAAGGCTATACACTAGTTGCATGGTCTAAAATTTGTAGGACAAAAGCTCAGGGGGATTAGGAGTACTAAATCTTGATGTGCAAAATAATTATTTATTGCTCAAGAATGTGCACAAATTCTATAACAGAATAGATACACCTTGGGTACACCTCATTTGGCAATCCTACTATTCTGATGGAAAACTTCCTGGATTAAACTATGTGGGATCCTTCTGGTGGAAATCTTACTTAAAACTCATTAACCAGTATATAGGTTTAGCAAAGTATAGTGTTGGAGATGATAAAGGTACACTGTTCTGGACAGACTTGTGGCAGGATACTTGCCTTTATAATTTTTTCCTCATTTAGCTTCTGATGCAAAGCATTATGACATCACTATCCATATGGCTCTCCAGTCTGATATACAAGATCAATTTCATTTTCCTCTATCACAACAGGATTTTGAGCAATTCACACAGCTGCAAACCCATTTGCAATTAGACGACTGACACCATTCAACAAGGACAGATTGACCGATGGTCATACATATGGGGAAACAATGTATTCTCTACCAAAAAATCTTATAATAGTCTAATTTATTATCAACCAACCAATCACGATTCTGGGTCCCACATGCCAACCTCTCATTACAAGAATTGTGTGTATGATGGAATTTTTTTCCTTCGCTCCCGCTATCCTATTCCGAAATTTATAGCGCTTCTACATGCATCTACAGTTTAATCACGCTGCTGGGCCGCACATGTCATCCTCACATTAGAAGAAACGTGTGCATGATGATTTTTTCCTTGGCTCGTGCCTCCCTAATTTGAACTCGATAAAGTTGCTTGATCTATCTGCCAATAATCACGCTGCTAGGTCCCACATGCCAGCCTCTCATTAGAAGAATCGTGTGTATGATGGATTTTTTCCTTCGCTCCCGCTACCCTGTTCCGAACTTGATTGCACTGCTAGATGCATCTACCGTTTAATCACACAAATGGTCCCACATGGCATCCCCTCATTAGAAGAAACATGTGCATGATGGAATTTTTGCCCCCAGTCACGCCTCCGTGTTAAATTGATAGCGTTGCTCGCTGCATCAGCCATTTATTCAGGCTGGCGGGTCATTTATTCTAGCCTCACATTAGAAGAATTGTGTGTATATGATTGAATTTTTTCTTCTCTAGCGCTACCCTGTTCCTAGGTCGATGAATCTGTCGTTTGATCACGCAGCTGGGTCCCATATATCAGCATTTCATTAGAAGAGCGTGTGGGACCTTTTTCTCGCTCTCAACTCCATGCTCGAACTTGGCAACGTTGCTCGATGCATGACCATACGTTTATACATGCTGCTGGGTTCCACATGTCAGCATCTCATTAGAAGAAACATGCGCATATGTTGGACTTTTTTCTTGCTCGCGCCTCCATGTTTCGAACTTGGCAACATTGCTCGATAGATAAACCGTTTATACAAGCTGCTGGGTCCCACATGTGAGCATCTCATTAGAGAAACATGTGCATGTTGGACTTTTTTTCTTGCTCGCGCTTCCATGTTTCGAATTTGGCAACGTTGCTCGATGCATCAGCGGTTTATACAGGCTGGTGGGTCCCCCTGTTAGCCTCTCATTAGAAGAAACATGTGCATGCTGGACTTTTTTCACGCTCGCTCCTCCCTGTTTCGAACTTGGCAATGTTGCTCGATGCACCAGCCATTTATATATGCTAGTGGGTCCCTTATGTCAGCCTCTCATTAGAAGTTCTCATGCCTCACTCTTTCGAAATTGGCAAAGTTACTCGATACCTCCTCTGTATTAGGTCTCTCTGGTGGGTCCCACATGTCAGTCTCCTCTATAGAGGACACATGTGTACGTTGGACATTTTTTTCGGATGCCTCCCCCGGTTTGAGCTTGGTAACGTTGCTAGGTCCAAGATGTCAGCCTTCTCTGTGCAAGAAACATGTTTATGATGGAACAAATGTACAAGTACGACATATATTATATAACTTGATAACCCTAGGTTTTGAATAAAACTCAAGACTTCAACAAATGGCTACTGCGTGTGCTTCCACTATGCTAGAACCAACTATGCTACTCATAAAATATTAGGATTAGAAATGTTGATATCACTTAAAATGAAAAGGCAGCAATGACGATTGCCATTAAAAAATTCTACATGGTGAGCATAAATAAAACTTGGGTACGCAAAGCTTGCAATATACTTAATCAGAATGGCACGAAAAATGCTAAACTAAGAAGATTTTGGGCGTTATAAAAATAATTTGGTTCCAATATTGTGAACAAATGGGCTTATTATCGTGGGCTCCTTAGTGAAACTTCTTCAGTGTGCTTCATGCTCAAAAAAAGTAACAATGTGTTGAGGGTTGGTGGCTCACGGCCGATCTAACCCAAGAAGGACAAATTCGTGAGATTTTGGGCTAGATTTAGGTCGAATGTACTAGTTTCTAGTGAGATCCTCACTGAATTTGCAATGTTTTGTGCCGGACTTGGGCCGAATGTCCAATCTTTTCGATAGCCCCTTAGTGAAAATTCGATGTAGTTAGTAAAATATACTGGGGTTTGGTGGCTCTGCTCACCACCAAAGGCTAATTAAGGGAAGTTTTTTTGAAACAAGATTATGGGAAGTTTTTGTCTAAAGTGGGTTTGAAAAATTCATTTCCATAGGTTCAGTAGTTAAAATACATTGTACTGAAGGTCGATGGTCCACCTGACCTGGCTATACCTACGCGGAATCCAAAAGAATGATGTTTGAAAGGGAGAAAATTGGCCGATATTGTAAGACTTGATATGACCTATCTAGCAAAGAGCTTTGGCAGCGCAAGATTCGAACATGGAAATTACTGGAGGGAATTTGACTGATTAACATAAAATCCTATCATATCAAGTCTTGCAGTGCAGGATCATCTTTTCAGCAAAAGGTTATATTTTGAGATGTTTGGGTGGCTTTGAATCTTCCCAATCGATTTGATGTACTCAAAACCATGTAATCATGCCATTTAATCTGTAGGTGATAAAGACACAGTGGCCTTGACTTTCCCAACTTTAGGTAGATTGGGTAAGAACTAGCTTATACTAATCACTCGAAGTTGTATGTTTCAGTACGATCAAATTAATAGATGCCGCAATTAGCGCCAACATGTGGCATTATCATCATACAAAAAGCCAAAGAATTCACACATTTAGTTCACAGTTTCGAACACACTAATACAACCAGTTTGTAAGCTAGCACATCACACTATAATGTCATCACATCAGAGCTTGACTTGTTCATTTCACATACACACTGGAGCAGGTTCAGTACCAAATGCAGTACCAAATGCCTTATCTGAAATTATGCAGAATCAGACCCCTCGACCAACCCATTGAGCCATAGAAGCTTTGGCCACCATCACGAACAGGAGCAGGACCCAAGCCATCAACCCTTCCGAGTGACATAGGGAAGATGTCAGGATCAATTGGACAACATGATCCTACCTACTTGATAGATCTAAGTATAATTTAACTATGCCAAGATATGATGAGACACTTTGTGGTAGATGTGGGCACATGCCAACATTTCATGGGCTATAGACCTCTCTAGGTTAGCTAGAAACACCATCATCAACTATTGGTTGTGTGAGTAAACACTTGGCCAACGTGATCCAACCTAGTTGGCATTAAAACTCATGTAGGATATTCCACTCACTTTCTCTACACTCCATGGTTAAGCATCAGCAGATGCTCATTTGCAAGCTGATGTAGCTTTTGTTATGGTGAGTATTTTACTTTGTTTGATCTACTGTAAATACTTCCTGAACTTAGCATGAATCTGTATTCCAAATATTGTGATGGTTTATCTACTTAAACTTATTATGATAGTAGATGTAGACTATTGTTGTGTTCTTGTTGTTTTGAAGATTCAGTTGCCTGAATGCACTTTTAATTTATACAGTTCATACACGGCAGTTGGTTTGAGCATTAGGAACATGATAAGACATTTTTATGAGGTGAACCTTTAGTTAATTTTGGATTCTATGCTATACTGAATAAATCTTATGCATCTTCTAATGTTTAGTTTCGTCAGGTTACTGTTATCAGAAACCTCTATATTTCATTCAGTTTCAGTTAGCACCTGAAAACCATACACATGTTTCATTCAATTTCATACAACACTTGTTTAGGTCATCGTTTGAACCATTCTTGCGATCGAATGACAAAATGGATCGAACGGGATGTAATAGGGGTAACGTAGTCCACGACCTGCATGTTTGATTCGCGGGATGGCACTAGTAATATCTAGTCGTCCGTAGCAGAGTTCTCCGACTGTAACTCTGAAGCTTTCTTGAGTATCTGTAATTCTGAACAAATAGATAGAAACAACAGGAAAGCATATTGGTTCCGGAATACGCAAAAGGTGTCTCCCGTTGTAACTCATATAGTTTGACTAGTTCAGTTACAGTTGCAAAATTGAAACATATAGTAGTTCAGTTCAGCATCAAGGAAAGCCTGGTGAGGAGCTGCTCGTTTTCCTCCTCCTTATATCCAAGTAGTAGGTGATGTACGAGCATGTCCTGCCTGATCTTGACCTGCTCATTGAGCGATTCCTTGAGCTTCTGAAGCAGGTTCATGTTGTTGACATGGAGATCGACATTAGCATTACTTAGCCTCGCATTATCCTTGGAGAGCCCCTCGATGATGGCTGTATTCCGTCGGGTCGAGGCTTGGATCTTCTTATGCAGTTTCTTCCAGGCAGTGTTGTCTCTTTTCAGTTGGTCGCGCTCCTTAGTAAGGTTCTTCGCAGCTGATTTGACCCGTTCTAATTCCAGTTCTTGAGTTTGCATTTTCTCCTAGTGGCTGCTTATCCGTGCATTAAGCCAAGCATCCACGTGAATGTTGAGTTGTGGCTTCTTTTTCTAGGACAACGAAAACGTGGTTTCAGCCCTATCATTGAACCGGGAAAACAATATCTGAAGTTATAGCACCGAGCTTTATGCAAGACTAGGAGGTGCGGAAAAGATCAGGAAAGCCCGACTCCTAGTCGTAAAACCCCCAGTGTACAGTGTTTACCTTGCTGACCCGGGGAACTGGGGCGAACCGCCGACTCTAAACAAGGAGAAGAATATGATGATGAAGTAGAATAAGAATGCTGGAGAACAAGATTAAGGAGAAGAAGTACAAGACCTTCCCGGAGGACCCCTCTCCTGCGGGCATAGCCTTGATGATCATATCTTCTAACTCTACAGTGCGTAAACCATCACGACGAGCTCTTTATTTTCTCTCCTCGTGCAATGTCGTCGCTAAACTCTTCCGGGAGATAGGCATGGCTGCACAGAGGGAGGGAGCAGGAGCGGGATGAGCATGTGAGGAAGAAGAAAGGGAGGATGGCGCCTAGTGACGAGTGGAGGTAGATAGTCAAAAGTCTAAGCACACCACGGTCGTCTCCCCTATTATCTCTTGCTGTATACACCGTGCGATTTGTCTTATCGGAGAAGTGTTGCGCACACGTGACAGAGCATAGATAGAGAAGTGCAACGATGCGACCGATTTGATGCTCAATTCAATGACACTTCGGTGCTGATACAATGGTGCACGCGTCCGGCCCGCATGCGTCATGATGACATAGTCCTGCGTCGGATCACACCATGACTCGTACAATTTATTTTATTAATAATTGCATTTCGGTGCAGATACAAAGGTGTACGTGTCACGATAACATAGTCCCGCGTCAAGATGACACTTTTTACGGTGACGAGATTTCTAGCGCTCCTTCCCGATGCATCCCGAGCCCCCAACTCCTATCTGCGAGTGCAATTTTGCAACACAAACAGGCCCGCCGGGGCAACACAGATGCGGCCGAGCAAACACGCCCTAAACCACGTCTTTGTGCTTACTTGTAGCTCAAGTTTGACCTAGTTTCGTTAAATTATCAAGATGCAAAATCTTTTCGCTCGTGTGCGTGTGTGAAGCAAATACAACAGTACGAAGGGTATGGCTCAGCTGCTAACTCGAGAAGGACCCGACCGCTTTTCATTGCCTAACTTTAGGTCCCTTTGTGTGAAATTGAGGAACCTCTATGTATTTTTTTTTCTTTTTCAAGGTTTTCGATGTAAATCGTACTCCCACCGACCATGTCGAATTTTAACTACAAGTTTTCTCTTAATTTTTTCAAAAAAACTTTTGAAGCTAACCAGGAATTCAGTATATCAAAAATCATCGAAAAGCTTTTTCATAGAACTTTCAAAGCAACCTACAATTTTCTCATAGTTCAAATTTGACCTGATTTAGATAAATCGGTATTTGTATGAAAAGAAAACAAGGTCCAATTCGTATGAAATTTGGGGATTTGGCATTTTCTTTTAACTGGGGTGGGTCTTGTAGGAGCAATGAGCTTCAGTTAACACATTCGGTGGAAGTACAAGTTGCATCAAGGACCTCAGAAAAATGAAAAAGACATCCTCTAGTCCATCACTTGGAAAATTGAGAATATTTTTTCCCGATAGTTGGGAACTCGAACCGACGATATTATTTACTAAAAGAAGATGAACTCATATACCTTTGAAATGATATTTAATTCGAGAGCAATCTATCGTTCTTACTATGGTAGCTCCGGTTTGACCTAATTTTGTTAAATTGTCAAGATGCAAAATCTTAGCAAGATGTTAAACCTATTGTCCAAAATATCGGTGGTAGTTTGTGCTATTTTAAATGACCCCCGATGGTTACCTACAAAAAAATCATGAAACTTCCAAAGAAGACTACATTTTTCTAATAGTTCATATTTGACCTAATTTCGATAAATTGGCATAAAGTCATTCAAGTGGGCAGAGTCGTGCCGAAGCTTGAAAAATCATAAATAATGGAAACCACCAAGTACAACATGTCGGTACACTATAAATATTTGAAAGCTCTCATTGTGGCATTCAGATTCATAGTCTTCATACTTACTTTACCAAAAGGAACAATCTCATCATCACTCGGGAAATTGAGAATGTTCTTTATTATGTGTGTGTGAAGCAAGTGCATTAGTACGAAGGGTATGGTTCAGCTTCTCACTCGAGAAGGGCCCGACCGATTTTCCTTGCTTAACTTTAGGACCCTTTATGCAAAATTTAGGGACCTCTATGTAATTTTGTCTTTTTTGAGGTCTTCGATGTAGGTCGTATTCCCACCGACCATGTCGATTTTTTACAATAAGAATGCTCTTAAAATTTTCAAAAAATCTTTTGAAGCCAACCAGGAATTCAGTATATCGAAAACCATTGAAAAGCTTTTTTGTAAAAAATTTAAAGCAACCTATGATTTACTTGTAGTTCAAATTTGATCTAATTTCGATAAAACGACACAAAGTCTCATTCAAGTCAGAAAAGTTAGCTAGGAATTTTTAAAATTCGCAAAACATGGGAAAATTGAGAATTCTTTCCTGATAGTTGGAAACTCACACCAATGACATCGTTACTAAAAGATGATGCACCCATTTTCCTTCGAATAAAAGACAATTAATTCGAGAGGAATCTATCGTGATTACTTGCAGCTCAAGTTTGACCTAATTTTGTTAAGTTGTCAAGATGCAAAATCTTAGCAAAAATTTGAACCTATTGTCAAAACTCTTGATGGTTGTTTATGATATATTAAATGATGCACCGATGGTTACCTAAGGAACCAATCGCAGAACTGTCAACACAAACTACAATTTACACGTAGTTCAAATTTGACCTAATTTTGATAAATCAACGTAGCGCCATTCAAGTGGGCAGATTTAGCTAAGCCGAAGTTTGTAAACTTTTCAAACATGGGAATCATATAAGTGTTACACAACATGTCAGTCCACTATATATATGACTGAAAATCTTGGCTTGTCTCATTCAGATCCATATTATTTTATTCAGACCTACTTTACAGGAGTAGGATCCGATCGCTGCAGTCAGATATGAACCTGGGTAAGCTTGTGCTCACCGCTCCTGGAACATCCGATGTCTCACACCCCATCCTTCCAACGCCACTAGGATCCCCTATGGCGTACTTTTCAACAATCTGGCGATAGATGGTACCCACCATGGGGCAAGTGACCTTTGGAGCATCGTTCCAGGTGGAATCTGTGCGTGCAGGAATTGGCGAAACAAACGCTGGTCGCGTGGTCTACGCCAGTGATGTCCCTCTCGTCCTTCTCGACGAGACTTGGATTCCGGCTTCGAAACCCGTGACGACCTACACGATCATGTCAATTGGCGAGATCGATATCTATCTCGGTTTCTCTGAACCCGCCCAACCCACCCTTGAGGTGATGACCATGGCGGAAGAAAAATCCGGATCTACATTATCCGCGGAGGCGGAAGAGTTCAAGGTCCCGGATAAAATCGAACCCACCCAACCCACTCCTCTAGTGGAAGAAGAGGGGGACAAAAAATCCGGATCTGGTCTCCCTGATGAGATCAGATACACGTATGAGGAATATATCCGCTACAACTCTGTTATACCGGACGTCGTAGCAGAAAAACTACCCTTGAAGCACAGGATAAAGGAGATGATGAAACGCCCCTACATCGATTATGAAGCAATCGATGACATCACGGAGAACTTTGGGATGGATGAGGTGGAAACCTAGCTGTGCCACTACTTCAAGAACATGAACACGAAGAAGCATTGTTTCATGTACCATATAAGCACCGGACCCGACTCTGTCGATGCTAGAGCTGGTAGAGATTTGGTTCTAGACGAAGTTGAAGAAAACACCGACTCACCTGGCTCCCCTCAGGAGTCAATCACGTCGTAGGAACTTTGAGACTTCGACAAAGAGATGGAGGAGTATGAACAAGAGCACGTCTCCAAGCAAACACAAGGTGAGCCAAAAAACCCTCCTAGTCCATACGATACCATGGATGAAAGCTACACCTCACAGGATGATATCGACACCGGAGATTCCTCCGAGTGTTGGAGATATGCCCAAGAGGCAATAATAAAGTGGGTTATTATCATATCTTCATACTTATGATAAATGTTTACATACCATGCTATAATTGTATTAACAGGAAACATTAATACTTGTGTGATTTGTAAACATAAAAGAGTCCCTAGTAAAGCCTCTTGTTAAACTAGCTTGTTGGTTAATATATGATCATGGTTTCCTGATCATGAACATAGAGATGTTATTGAAAACAGGGTCATATCATTAGGAGAATGATGTGATGGACATACTCCTATAGATAAACGTAGCATAAAGATCAAGTCATTTTAATAGTTCAATTGCTATATGTTGTCTGATATATAGTAACCTAATTCCTTCGACCATGAGATCATGCATATCACCTTTACCGGATGGATGCTTTGATGACATCAAACACCATACCGTAACTGGGTGGCTATAAAGGTGGCATTGAGTGTTCGGAAAGTATTGGTTGAGACACATGGATCAAGAATGGGATTTGTCCATCCATATGACGGATAGATATACTCTGGGACATCTCGGTGGAATGTCATCCAATTAGCTTGCAAGCATGTGACTGGCTCAGAAGGGATCACATATCACCGGAACGAGAAAAGAGTACTTATCGGTAACGAGCTTGAACTAGGTATGCAGAGATATCGACGATCAAAACCTCGGATAAGTAAACTATCGTGAGACAAAGGGAAATTGGTATCGTATGTAAGTGGTTCATTCGATCGCAAAGTAATCATAGAAATATGTGGGAGCCATATGAATTTCCAGATTCCTCTATTGGTTATTGATCGGAGAAGTGTCTCGATCATGTCCGCATAATTCACGAACCGTAGGGAGACACACTTAAGGATTCGATGTTGTTGAGTAGTTATGGAATGATGAGTAAGAGACCGAATGTTGTTCGGATTCTCGGATGGGATCTGGGATATCACGAGGAGATCCGGAATGGTCCGGAGAATAAGATTCATATAAGGAAAGTCCTGTTTCGGAGTTGGAGAATGGTTCCGGTGTTTTCATCGGGAATGTTCTAGAAGGTTCCGGAATGTCTGGCACTCCGGAGGGGAAAGGGTACATGAATGTGTTATATCAAGTTGATATGATTGCATCATGTACTAGGTGTCATCGCTGTACCAAAATAGAGGGTTTATTCAAATCCTAGTTTGAAAAGTCAAACGGCTAGTTTGAAAGTCAAACAGCTAGTTTTGGGAAAGAGGAGAAGGAGGTTTGAAACCGACTTGGGGGAGGAGTTCCTCCTCCCACCGCCGGCCCACCTTGGGTACGAGTTGGGGAGGTACTCCCCTCCCCAGGCGCGCCTCCCTCCACCTATAAGAGGAGGGGCAGGGCTCCCCTCCTAGACAGACAAGTTTCCTCCCTCTAAACCTAAACCCTAGCCACAGCCTACGGATTTCTCCCAAGCCACCGAGTTAGAGCTTCTAATTGCCCTAGCCGCTGGTTTAGCCCCTTCTAATTGGTGTGTCTAAACCCTAGATCACCAAGGCTCTCTCATAGTCCACCATACTCGCTCCGGCTTAAGGCGAAGCCCTGCGAGATCTCCCCTCTACTTCCGGTACCACGCCGTCGTGCTGCCGGAATCGCGAGGAGAGTGCTACAACCTCCGCTGCCTGCTGGAACAAGGGAGAGGAAGGTCTTCATCGAGTACCGAACGTGTGACCGACTGCGGAAGCACTGCCGAAGCACAGCGCCGGAAGGATCGTCTGCGCGATCTTGAGATCGGGAGTGTACGACTACATCATCCACGAGAATCTGCTCTCGTTAACCGCTTTGGATCTTCAAGGGTTAGTATTCTGTTGACTCGTTGCTACAATCTAGTAGATAGATCTTGGCTTGATCATAGATTAGATCTTGATTGTGTGTTCATGCTGTAGAATTTTTTTGTTTTCCATGCTACGAACCCCTACAGTGGTATCAGAGCCGTGTCTATATGTAGATCTGTTGCACGAGTAGAACACAATGGTCATTATGGGCGTTGATGCTTTTGTTGTCGATTGCTTCTTGTGTACTTTGCATCTTGCGGGATGGTGGGATGAAGCGGCCCGGGCTAACCTTACATGACATCGTTCATGAGACTTGCTCCACGCTTGACATGCAACTTGTATTGCATAAGTGGCTTTGCGGGTGCCTGTTTCTCCCAACATAGTTAAGATTCAATTTACAACGGGTGATTGACAATACTAGTATCAATGTTGTGGTTCTTGTTCGTAAGTTAGAGCGACACTTATTGAAAGCCCCAAACCACGTAAAATATGCAAAGAAAGTAGAGGCGTCTAACTTTGTTTTGCAGGGGTGTGCAGTGATGTGATATGGCCATGATTGTGATTATATATATGATGTATGCAATGTAACTTATTGTAAGTTGGCAACCGGCAGGAGCCATATGGTTGTCTTTAAATTCTGTTAAGACCTGCGTGTCTATTCAAAGTAGTTGTAATAGTTGAAGCTGGTGGACGACAACCATGGAGCAGCGTCATTGACCTTGATGCAATGTCGGTGATGATGGAGATCATGTTCGTGCTAGAAGATGGAGATCGGAAGCACAAAGAAGAAAGGCCATATCATATCACATATTATGAATTGCATGTGATGTTAATCCTTTATGCATCTTTTATTGCTTAATAGACTACGGTAGCATTATAAGATGATCCCTCATGCACATGAATTTCAAGTCATAAAGTGTTCACCCTTAGTTAGCACCGTTGCTAAAGCTCGTTATTTCGAAGCACCACGTGATGATCGGGTGTGTTAGATTTTGCGAGTGTATACAACGTGAGCAAGCCAGATTTTCTCATGCGGAAGCTAAGGTTTGATCTTGACGATCGTAGCATGTACAGACATGGTCTCGGAACACGGATCACCGAAAGGTAAAGCATGAGTCATATAGTAGATATGCTGAACATGTTGATTGTTCGCCAATGAAGCTACATCAACTCTCGTGATGATCGGTTTTGATGTGGTGGATTTGGTTCGTGTGATCACTAAAACAATGTGAGGGATATTGTTTTGAGTGGGAGTTCAACGGAAATATGATTAAAAGTTGAACACTATTTATCATAAATTAAATCAAAGTGAATTTGCATAGTTGTTGTAGTCATTGGCATCCGTTTACCACCTTGCGCTTAGTTATAATTGAGATGATAGAACTATAGAATTCTGGTTAGTTACTTTACGAACTGGTATCGTATTGTTTTGAAGTGTTAATCTAAAGTTTAAAAGTCCTATTGCAAACTTTCAGTAAAGTTCCGGTTACTCCATGAAGTTTAATAATTGGTATTAAAACAAGAGTGACAATTCGAAGTGTTAGTGTATAAGTATCATGTTTGTCTCCATGATTCTTGATATTCAAAGGATTGTCTTAATATCAAGGTTATCTAGGATCTGAAAGAGTTGTTTCAAAAACCATGATGTGTGGAAGATATTGTGATATCTGAAACGAAGTTTTGGTTGCAACATGATAGAGTATAATATGGCAAAAGTCATGTTCTCATATTTGATGAGAATTTGCAAAGGGTTGGAGACACTAGTTGTCCTAATCCACCAAAAGGTTTTGGATAGCAACATTATACTCACGATTCATCTTTATAAGCTAAAAGTAGCTTGATCATGGATAATTCCATGACAAGGGTGAATATTTGATGTAGGTAAAATATTTACTACACCAAGAGATTACTAAAGAAAGGAATTTGGAAGAACACCAAACATTTGATGATGGTGATCTACTTCAAAGTGCAAGTCCAAAGACATTGGTATTTAATTATACACGCTTTGGATTATGTGTCATATGTATGACTCCACTATTGATGTTGATAGATTCTTTCAAACAGAAAAGGAAATACTGAAAGAGAATCTCATAAATATATGGCAGAAAAGAAAAGACTAGAATTGTTCAGTTTAAGTATATAGATGATATACATGTTATGGTTATATTCTTTGCTTATTAAACAATGTGGTTCTTAAGTATTTGATACTGAATTTGTTAGTGTGAATCGTCATACGAAACAACACAATTCATGAACTACAATGGCCTAAGTAACTGGCAAAAGAATATGTGATGATGTTCATCGAGAACAAATAAAGGGTTATTGTGTTGCTCGTTAAACATCAAAGTTTGCCTTCAAGATTTGTTTTATCAGGTATTATGAGAACAAAGGGTTGTTCAAATAATTGTTGTAATCCATAAAAGATGGATGATTCAAAAATCTTGTTGGAGAAATCACATCCATAAAACTAGTGCTAAAAATCGAAAGACAAATTGATTGAAGGATCACTTAGGAAGTGACATCGCCGTTTAAATTATATTGGAAAGAAAACATGAAGAAACTCCATGTGGATGGAATTTTGGAGTCTTTTGATATTTATCAAATGACGCTTGTGATACTTTCTTAGAGATAATTAAAACTTTGTTCATAGGCCAAAAGTGAACGAATGACTAGCTTATTGGAACTTGTACATATTGTTGTGCGAAATCCATTATGTGTAGTAAAGAGCGATGGATTTCAACTTCATATGCTTTCTCCGAAAATTTAAGTGAATATATGAATATTTACTTAATAAGGATGAAGTATGAAACATTTGAAAAGTTCAAAAACTTTCAAGATGAAGTGCAAAATTATTGTAACAAGAATATAAATAGTTTATGATAAGATCATAAAGGAAGATATTTGAGTTATAAGTTTAGCATAATACCAAAGATTTAAGGAATCGTTCCGTGGATTTGCATTTTCCCGAAACACCATAAGAGTATGGAGCATTCGAGATATGTAACTAAACCTTGTTTGACATGGTAAGATCGAAGGTGTAATTCATAAAACTGCCATTGTATTTTAAAGATTAAAAGCTTGAGAGACTACCGTTTTTCCACTGAAAAGAGCTTCATCATAATCCGCTGAAATGACACCATATAAAGTTATGGTTTGGGATAAAACCCAAGTTGTCCTTTCTTAAACATTGGTATGCTATGCATAAGAACGATGTTTGCAACCAAGGACACAAATGTTTGTCACTTAGAACGTCAAGTTTCTTTGAGAAGGAATTTTTTCGTGAAAAGATAAGTGGGAGGACAATAGAACTTTGATCAGGTTAAAAGAACCTTATCTATATGTGCAAAGTTGCGCAACACCGAAAAGTGTTCCGGAAGCAGCAACAATGCTCATGGCTCACGTGCCTCAAAGTTTGTGGTTACGAAGGTCAAAATTTCTATTGAAACAAGTAGGTCGGGTAAACAATCAAATACCAAGATTTGAGGGTTGAATCATTATTTGAGAATAATGAACCGACTACATGCAAAGAAGCGATGATGGTCCCTGACTCCGTCAAATGGCTTGAAGCCATAAAATCCGTGATAGTTCCATACATGAGAAATCAAGTTTTGAACTTGAAGGACCCTCGAGAAAGGTGTAAGACCTTACAGTTGTGTTTGGATCTATAAAGAAATAGACATGAATATGGTCGACATGTTGGGAAAGATTTCACAACAATGTTCAAGGGTTGACTATGACAAGATTTGATCTTTCATAGCGATATTTAGTCTAGACGGATTAATGTAGCAACCACGACATATAATTTTGTTATGTGTTGGATAAACAAAACAAATTCTTCTAATAGAAGGGTTACCTAGGATGTGTGCATGACACGGTCCAAAGGGTTTTGTTAGTTCAAAGGATGCTAAATGCATATGCAAACTTCAATGGTTGAAGTAAGCATTGCGGAGTTGGAATCTTCACTATGATGAAACTGTTAAAGGAGTTTAAATTCGTCAGAGATGATGAAGATGCTTGCATTTGCAAGAAATTAAGTGGGAGCGCTAAGACATGTTTCTAATACATTATGTGGAAGACATATTGTTGATTGGAAATGATGTATCTTTTATTAACACAAAATAATAATTTCATCTCGATGAAAGGCTTAGGCAAAACCCAAATATTTAGCATCAATAGACGCTAATATGGTTGTGCCGAAAGTACATAGATGATGTATTGAATGAGTTCAATATAGAAACTACAAGAAAGGTTCTTGTCACACAGAAAGGATTGAATGAGTTCAATATTGATGATATATTCAAGTGTATTGACACTTGGTAAGTGAAACAAAGATTCAAGTATAGATTGATACTTGATGTATGAAATCACAAAGAGTATTTATATCAATTATGCTGTGATATGTACAAATCCAGATATGTCCTATGCTCTAAATGATGTGAGCATATACCAGAATGATTCATATGATGATCATTGGACAATAGTAAGGATATTCTTATTATATTTTGGAAGAACTAAGAATATATTGTTTGTAGAAGTGACAAATAGATGGTTAGTTCATTGTAAAAGTACTACATTGATACTAGTTTTGTCACAAAGTACAAATTAAGTTTATCTCAATCTAAACTAAGGGTGGCACAATATAATGGAAAGTAAGTTCCATAATGGATTTGGATGAGTTCCAAAGTTAAGACATTGTGACAGATACTACAACAAAAGGCTAAGTATATGACTGCTATTATAGCAGCTAAAGAGGGCATTTGGGTCAAGTAGTTTGTTATCAAACTAGGTGTAGTTCATAGCGGGATAATACTATGAAGATATATTGTACGACAATATTATCAACATGTTTTAACCCCAAAGAACTAAAGGTCTCACCAAAGGACCAAAGTTATACAAAGCCATCTCATTAGATAATGAGTGATGCGTAGAGACGCAAATACATGCAATTACACATAGACCTGGAAGTGTCAGATCCGGAGATCAGTTGACCACTAGCGAACGTGTACTTACAACACCAGAAAGCCATAGGTGTTGAATACACAAAGGTTTGAAACTAGATTATTGACTCTAGTGCAAGTGGGAGACTGTTGGAGATATGCCCAAGAGGCAATAATAAAGTGGGTTATTATCATATCTTCATACTTATGATAAATGTTTACATACCATGTTATAATTGTATTAACAGGAAACATTAATACTTGTGTGATTTGTAAACATAAAAGAGTCCCTAGTATAGCCTCTTGTTAAACTAGCTTGTTGGTTAATATATGATCATGGTTTCCTGATCATGAACATAGAGATGTTATTGACAACAGGGTCATATCATTAGGAGAATGATGTGATGGACATACTCCTATAGATAAACGTAGCATAAAGATCAAGTCATTTTAATAGTTCAATTTCTATATGCTTTCTGATACATAGTAACCTAATTCCTTCGACCATGAGATCATGCATATCACCTTTACCGGCTGGATGCTTTGATGACATCAAACACCATACCGTAACTGGGTGGCTATAAAGGTGGCATTGAGTGTTCGGAAAGTATTGGTTGAGACACATGGATCAAGAATGGGATTTGTCCATCCATATGACGGATAGATATACTCTGGGCCCTCTCGGTGTAATGTCATACAATTAGCTTGCAAGCATGTGACTGGCTCACAAGGGATCACATATCACGGGAACGAGAAAAGAGTACTTATCGGTAACGAGCTTGAACTAGGTATGCAGAGATACCGACGATCAAAACCTCGGATAAGTAAACTATCGTGAGACAAAGGGAAATTGGTATCGTATGTAAGTGGTTCATTCGATCGCAAAGTAATCGTAGAAATATGTGGGAGCCATATGAATTTCCAGATTCCTCTATTGGTTATAGATCGGAGAAGTGTCTCGATCATGTCCGCATAATTCATGAACCGTAGGGAGACACACTTAAGGATTCGATGTTGTTGAGTAGTTATGGAATGATGAGTAAGAGACTGAATGTTGTTCGGAGTCTCGGATGGGATCCAGGATATCACGAGGAGATCCGGAATGGTCCGGAGAATAAGATTCATATGAGGAAAGTCCTGTTTCGGAGTTGGAGAATGGTTCCGGTGTTTTCATCGGGAATGTTCTAGAAGGTTCCGGAATGTCCGGCACTCTGGAGGGGAAAGGGTACATGAATGTGTTATATCAAGTTGATATGATTGCATCATGTACTAGGTGTCATCGCTGTACCAAAATAGAGGGTTTATTCAAATCCTAGTTTGAAAAGTCAAACGGCTAGTTTGAAAGTCAAACGGCTAGTTTTGGGAAAGAGGAGAAGGAGGTTTGAAACCAACTTGGGGGAGGAGTTCCTCCTCCCACCGCCGGCACACCTTGGGTCCGAGTTGGGGAGGGACTCCCCTCCCCAGGCGCGCCTCTCTCCACCTATAAGAGGAGGGGCAGGGCTCCCCTCCTAGACACAAGTTGCCTCCCTCTAAACCTAAACCCTAGCCACAGCCTAGGGATTTCTCCCAAGCCACCGAGTTAGAGCTTCTAACTGCCCTAGCCGCTGGTTTAGCCCCTTCTAATTGGTGTGTCTAAACCCTAGATCACCAAGGCTCTCTCATAGTCCACCATACTCGCTCCGGCTTAAGGCGAAGCCCTGCGAGATGTCCCCTCTACTTCCGGTACCACGCCGTCGTGCTGCCGGAATCGCGAGGAGAGTGCTACAACCTCCGCTGCCTGCTGGAACAAGGGAGAGGAAGGTCTTCATCGAGTACCGAACGTGTGACCGACTGCGGAAGCACTGCCGGAACGCAGCGCCGGAAGGATCGTCTGCGCGATCTTGAGATCGGGAGTGTACGGCTAAATCATCCACGAGAATCTGCTCTCGTTAACCGCTTTGGATCTTCAAGGGTTAGTATTCTGTTGACTCGTTGCTACAATCTAGTAGATAGATCTTGGCTTGATAATAGATTAGATCTTGATTGTGTGTTCATGCGGTAGAAATTTTTTGTTTTCCATGCGACGAACCCCTACACCGAGGTCCATAGGCCAACCATGACGGAAAGTACCGACAAAAGTTTATCCCCCGGTACCAGACCGAAAGCCATCTTTGCCACTAGTACGCACGTTAAGGCTACTGGGCGGTCAAGGAAGAAGAAGAAGAACAAAAATCCGACACCGGCAGAGCCGGATGTCGAGCACAACAAAGAAAAAGTTGATGAAGAGATCGCGATGGAGAATCAGGATGGAGATCCGATTAATACCACCCCGATCGACCCTCCTGTGGATGGACACGTTGTCACCAAGGGTGCACGTGAAATTTACGGAGATGCTCTCACGATTCCGATCCCAACGGCTTCGGATCTTACACCGGAGGCACTGGAGAAAAGGGCTGAGGACCTGGAAAAGCACCGCTTGTTTCTACTTGAAGAGGCCGCATGCCTCGTCGAGATGAGGCAGCAGTTAGACAGTGACCCTGCCAAATATCAGTCAGATTTCAAGCGACATCCAAACAATACAAGGGGAGTTCCGTTTCTTGCTAACAAGAATCCGGATATCCACAAAGATCTATTCGACGGAAAAAATGGAGAGAAGATCCGAGTCTACAACACGCAGCTAGAAAATGCTGCTGCAGATTGAGCCATCCTCGCTAATAATCAGTCCCCGCAGCAGGTCCTGCAGTGCGTCGTGCTGCTGGACAAAGGATTAAAGCAATAGAAGACGGCCGCTTCATTTAGTGGCAAGCTAGCCTCAAAATCTGAGTTTTGCCACACTGGCGCTAACCAAAGCGTTGTCATAAGGCTTTGCAGGGATACGAATCAACGCTATCGTCCCCGTGGAGAAGAAAAGAATTCAAGAACCGGCTCAAACAGCCACTCTCGCCGACCGACACATGACTGGGAAGTAGTTATTCCGGTTGCATCCGAAGACGCGATCAGGGCAGTGGTTCCTCATCAGGACCATCGTCAGCAAAACAACCACTATAGAGAATGCCCGGAAACACGCCGCCAGCGAGAGGAGCAATATCGGCTAAGGATGCCACCACCGAGCCATCCGACTGGCAATGCCAGACGAAGAGATGATCCAGATCGTCTTGAATCAAGTAGGGACGGTGCCCGAAGAAACAGGCATCAGAGTCAGCATAATGAGGCTCCACTGCCACCACCACGTAACCTAGCCGAAAATAATCCACCAGGGACACCATCGCCTCTTAGCAGCGACCATGAAGGATCCAGACGCTTCCATGGAAGCCGAAGGGCGCGGAGGCGGGAATGGTGAGAGGAGAAGCAGAAATCCAACTCCACCGCGCCGAAGCCGTGAGCCTCCAAGGCGCATATCTCTCTCGCCAAACAATCCTCCCCATCGCATTAAATCAAACATAGAGGCGCAGTGGTATGAGGAAGAAGACGTGTATGTGGGACCCAAGTTCTTTGGACCACGCATATGTCAGAGCAAATTTCTGATTGACTTTGGTATTGTCAAACACATCCAGCCCTACGACGGCGCAGCTCGGCCAGATACCTGGCTCCAGGATTTCTTCCAGGCCTGGTACATCGCCAAAGGAGGAAATAGCTTGGTTGGAGTTCGATATATCCCGCTCATGCTGAGGAAGACGGCTCGATCATGGCTCCATGAATTGCCAGAGAATTCAATTCACCACTTGTATGATATGCAAAGTGCGTTCTTTTCAAACTTCGAGGGAACATACAGAAGGCCATGTATAGTCGGAGACTTGCAGCGTTGCACCCAAAGACCCGGAGAAACCTGTCGGGATTACCTCGGACGCTGGATTGACACAAAAAACTCCTGCAAAGGAGTTAACAAGCAAACTACGATAGAAGGTTTTATTAGAGGACTTCTAGTTGGACTTTTACGTCACGGACTGAAGCGTGACCACATCACAGATTTGGGAGAAATGATAGAGACGGCAAGAAAATATGGTGACGCCGATGATGATTCAGATGGGCTGCTAAATATTCTGGCCAATCCCAATGCGGCCAAATGGCCAAAACAAACTCAGAAGTGCAAGAACACCTCGGACGAAAATCCGGCTCCAGACAACACAACTGTCAATGCAACGTTCGGATCTAGAGGACGAGGAGGGTGCGGAGGCGGCTCGGGTAGAGGCCGAGGAACTTCCTGAATCCAGGGCAGAGGATACCAGCAACCCGGCAGAACCTATACCTGGGCCGACATTGCCAACAATCCCTGTGTCCACCACTTGGATAGTAACAGAGGATCTACCCACACAAATGCTGAGTGTGGTTTCAATGACGACATCAAGAAAGACGAATCCGCTGGCCAGAGAGCCAAGCAACGAAAAGGAAAGAAAAATTCCGAGAAAGGAAAGGAGCCCAAGGAAGATTCTAACATGGAAGAAGCAGAAGCTGCCGCAGAGCCCAAGTCGGATGGAAAGAGAACTTTTCCAACTAATAAAGATGCATACGTCTGCTTCCTTGGATCCCAACTTGCTAAGGACAAAAAGGCGGTTCTTCGTGAGCTCAATGCCACGGTTTCGGCTGTCCCACAGTTCCTGGACTGGTCAGAGGTAACCATCCCCTTTGATTGTTCAGATCACCCGAGGAAAACACATCATCGGGGAAAGTACCCTCTAGTCGTCAATCCTCTTATTGATGGCTATGAGTTATCTAAAACACTCATGGACGATGGAAGCAACATCAACATCTTCTACATCGAGACACTACACCGCATGAAGCTGCACGAGAGCCAGTTGAGTTACAACAGTGTAACTTTCCATGACATTGTACCAGGAAGATAGGCGGATTCTCTGGGTGAGTTTATAATGGATGTGACATTCAGAACCCGAGACAATTACCGGACCGAGCCACTCTCTTTTGAGGTGGTACCGTTCAAAGGGCTTACCACGCCATCTTCGGACGTTCGACTTACTGGGCATTCATGTCCCATCCCTGTTACATCTACAACATGATTAAACTTCCAGGTCCAAAGGGCGTAATCACCGTAAGGAAATCCGAGGAAGGCGCGAGAGGGCGACGAAAGATCTGCTGCCTTCGCCGAAGCCGTGCTGCACGCCTAGGAGTACCAGGATATCAAGAAGACCATCAATCCGTCTAAGATGCCCGCTATGAAGAACGAGGTGCTGAACCCAAGTTTGCAGTTCAAGGCGTCGGAAGAGACGCAGAAAACATAGCTGAAGGAAGATGGTACCTCCAAGACGACGAACATAGGGGTAGGCTTAGGCCATGCATAGGAAAGCACGCTCGTCGAGTTCCTCAAAGCTAATAGTGATATCTTCGCATGCCAGCCATCTGACATGACCGGAGTACCTAGGGAACTTGTTGAGCACTCTCTTAATGTGTACCCTGACGCTAAAACCGTCAAACATTCCTTACGAAGGTTTGGTGATGAAAAGCGCAAAGCAATAGCCAAGGAATTAGACTGCCTAGAATTAGCGTATTTTATAACAAAGGTCATCCATACAGATTGGATGGAAAATCCTGTACTCGTCCCTAAAAAGGACACCATTGATTTTAGGATGTGTGTTCATTATATCGCTTTGAACAAGGCATGCCCAAAAGATCCGTTTCCCTTGCCAAGAATCGATCAAGTTATCAACTCAACGACACGGTCAGAACTACTCTGTTTTCTCGACGCATATTCTGGATATCACCAAATACCGATGAAAAATTTGGATCAAATTAAGACGTCTTTCGTCACTCCTTTCGGAACCTTCTGCTACAAAAATATGCCTTTTGGCTTAAAGAACATAGGAGCAACGTATCAACGTACTATGCAACGTTGTCTTAATGACCAAATCAGATGCAACGTCCATGTATACGTAGACGACATAGCAGTTATATCCAAAAAGGAAAATTTAATTTTTGACTTGGATTAAACGTCTGTTAGTCTACAAAAATTCAATATGATGCTAAATCCAAAGAAATGTCTCTTTGGAATTCTAGCTGGAAAATTGTTAGGTTTCATCGTCTCTGAGCGAGGCATAGAAGTGAACCGAGAGAAAATCAAGGCTATCCTAAACATCACCAGGCCGAATCACCTCAAGGACGTACATCGTCTCACTTGTTGCATTGCAGCAGTGGGTCGGTTCATCAGCTGACTCGGCGAAAGAGCCGCACCTTTATACAAACTCTTGAAGAAAACCGACAAATTTGTCTGGACTCAGGAAGCTGAACTGCCTGCAGAGTTTGAAAGATCTACTTTCAAACCCAGCAGTTCTCGCAGCACCAGAACCTCAGGAACCTATGTTACTTTACATTATAGCGACCAACAAGGTCATAAGTGTGGTAACAATAGTTGAGCGTGAGGAAGAAGGCCACAAGCATAAGGTGCAGCGGCCAACTTATTACCTGAGTGAGGTCCTGACAAAATCAAAACAACGGTATCCACATCACGAAAAGCTAGCCTATGGAGTGTTCTTTGCATCCAGAAAGTTATGCCACTATTTTCAAGAGCACAAGATCACAGTGGCGAGCACCGCTCCCCTACGAGACCTAATCAATAACCGCGACGCCATAGGATGTGTCGCAAAGTGGGGAATAGAGCTTGCAGCTTTTGACATTGAGTACAAACCACATACAGCAATCAAGTCCCAAATTCTCGCCGACTTTGTTGTTGATTGGATAGAAACGGCAGAAAATACAGGCCCTCCAGACTCTGAATTTTGGACCCTTCACTTCGACAGATCAAAAGCACGAGGAGGCTCGGGGGCTGGCGTGGTGCTCAAATCACCCCAAGGAGATAAGATGTGCTATGTATTGCAAATACACTTCACGGCAACCAATAATATTGCTGAGTATGAAGCACTTCTGCATGGGATACGCATGGCCAAGAACATTGGCATACCAAGACTCATGTGTTACGGAGACTCGTCTTTAGTTGCTCAGCAAGTATCCTATATTTGCAACGCAAACAAACACAAGGCATCATACAAAGCTGTTGTGGATGAACTATATAAATCGTTCGAGGGTTTTAAGGTTCAACACATCCCTAGAGAAGAGAATGAGGAAGCAGATGCTCTATCAAGGATAGGCTCTACATGGAAACAAGTACCATATGACACTTTTTAGAGCATTTAAGGGTCCCCTCCATAGTCAGAGTTGATGAGGACTATACGACGAAATCCGACTCACCTTTAATAGTAGTTCTGGCTGTAATTCCTAGCTAGACAAAACCCTATCTGGATTTCCTGATAGATGGAAAATTATCCGAAGACGAAGTCTTGAGCCAGCAGATTGTCTGACGAGCAAAAGCCTACACTATAATAAGTGGTGAGCTCTATAAACGGAGTGTTCTGTTGTGTTTCAAAGATGTATTTATTCGGAAGAAGGAGTGGAAATCTTAAGAGAAATCCATGAAGGCGAGTGTGGTCATCACGCTGCAGTCAGATCTTTAGTGGAAAAATATTTCCGTCATGGATTCTTTTGTCTTACAGCTAAGGCGGATGCCGATAAACTGGTCAAAACGTGCAAAGGCTGCCAAAAGTACGCTCATCAGGCACATGTTCCGGTTGAACAGCTGCGAATAATCCCTACCACATGGCCATTCGCGGTCTGGGGGCTTGATATGGTAGGGCCGTTTCACACGAAAAAATGTGGATTTACTCACCTACTAGTGATGGTGGATAAATTTACAAAATGGATTGAGGCTAAACCCGTAACAAGTTGCAATGGAGACACAGCCAGAAAGTTCATCTTGGACGTAATCATCAGATTCGGTTATCCGCACAGTATAATTACTAACAACGGGAGCAACTTTTCCATGGGTGAACTTGCCGAATCCTACGAAGAACAAGGGATCCGACTCGATATTGTATCAGTCGCACATCCACAAGCTAATGGACAAGTCAAAAGAACTAATGGCCTTATTCTACAAGGAATACGACCTCGCGTCGAGGCACCACTTCGTCGGGCCGCGGGGGCTTGGGCTGAAGAATTACCGTCTGTGATATGGAGCTTAAGTACAACTCCCATGAGATCAACCGGATATACTCCTTTCTTCTTGGTCTATGGTGCAGAAGCAGTTCTTCCAAGTGATCTGATTCATCAAGCTCCACGAGTAAAAGCGTATATCGAAGAAGATGCAGAAGTTTCACGACAATATGATTTCGATATAATCAAAGAAGTACGTGTCGTTGCTAAGCAGAGATCTACAGCCTATCAGCAGAAGTTGCGCAAGTATCATAGTCAGAGAGTGCAAAACCGTTCTTTCAGAAAAGGCGATTTGGTTCTCCGACATGTGCAAAAGAGAAAGCACAAACTTTCCCCAATTTGGGAAGGACCTTTTATGGTTAGCAGAGTTTTGGATAATGGGTCATATTATTTAACCGACATGAGACCAGTCAAGGAAATACCAGATACTCGAAAGAGAAAGAGAGCTGGTGGCAGCACAGACCCGGATGAAATAGACCTTCCATGGAATATTGCACAGCTACGTCCCTTTTATTCTTAGATAGATTTCCTTGTAATCATATATGTACATGTTCAAAGTGAAATAAAGTGTTGGTTTCCTCATATGTTATCTTTAAGAAGTTTTTGCCATCTTATTTCCAAAGGAGCATGTAATTTTTTAAAAAATCCAAGAATGCTTGAAAGTACTTTGTGCTCATGTTCGTTCTGGTTAAGATTTTTGAACATCTAAATATGTTGCCTTAGGGTACAAAGTTTAATCTATTGTCTGTACTTTGGTTTTTTATCTGATTGCTTAGACGCGTGTATTTTTCGAGTAATGAGTTGTTGGTACTGGAAGCCGGCTTTGTTTCCGAGTTTAAACTGGTTTAGCAATTATGCTCCGTTGCTCGGCAAAATTTCTGTGCTAAAGGTTGGTCGACCCATGAAAGGGACGAGGCAGAGAGCCAGATAAAACGACAATTATAGGCATAAAAAATATACAAAGTGCTTCATAAATTTTTTCAAGCACATGCATAAAAAATATATAAGAAAAAGTACTACGATAGTAAAAGCATCAGTTTTTACAAGACCAGCACGAAATAAAACATTGTTTTGATCATTACATTGCCATGAGTTCAGAATAATGCATAAAAACTATATATGCTGCATAATCAGGCGTTGGTGATGAAGCAGGTGGAGCACTGGAGTCAACAGCATGGTCGCCCTCAGTCTCAGACTCGAATGCATTGCTGGCTTCTGGCTCTTGGGGCGAGGGAGGCGAGGCGACGGATTCAAAGAATGACATCGTATAGTTGGTCATCTCCGCCAAGCGACAAGCATAACCTGCACAAGAATCTTAAATGGCCTTGATGTCTTGCGGGTTACCCTCATCATCCTCCTCGGAAATGCCCTTTGTGACGTGCCAGATTTCCATATCGCTATGGTGGCTCATCACCATGGTCAGAGCTGTCTGAGCAGCAGTCCGAGTGTAGGAGATCGTCCAGTCTTCAATAAGCTTTAGAATCTCCTTGACCTTGTCCTTCACCTCGTGCACTGACATTGTGTGCAAGTTAGAAAGCTTGACGGCTTCGCCAGCCTCTTTTAGAGTTTGGCGGAAGTCATACAAGATATCTCCGACGAGCTTAATGCGCTCGAGGCGAGGTTCGGAGGGAGGAGAGTCGGAAAGATTCAGGGGGGCTGGGAAAGAACCCAAAAGTCAAAATTCGGTTGAAAAGAAAAGTCCAAAAATCAACAACAAAAGAAAGAGATTTGGAATTCTTACCTAGCACAGAGTGATTCCATTGAGTATGCTCCTTGCGGAGGCTGCTTAGTTCAATTGCTGTGGCCTGAGCAAGATACCTCTGAATATCGAAGTCCTTCTTGAGATCAGCTAGTTCTTTGTCTCGGAGAGCTAAGAGCTTCTCGAGCCTCACGGTCTCATGATTGCTTGACTCCAGGACTGCAGCTACGGATTTTTCCGATTCTAATATTAGCTTCTCAATCTTGTCCCGGAGCTCAGCATTCTCTATCTCCAAGACCTTGAAGTTTTCGGCTTGCTCCACCATCTTGCTGGACTGGCGTAACAGTTCTTCAAAGATAAAATATCAGTCTGACAAAACAAGTTTGACTATCACAAAAAAGATAACTGACAAAGAAGAAGTCGGAAGAGCTTACCTTCTGATTCATCTTTCTCAACTTTCAACTTTGAGTTCTCAAAGCACAAAGCGTTGATTTCTTTGTGCTTGTTGCTAATGTTCTTGAGAAATTACTGGTTGGAAGTATAAAGTTGGAATACCGTCAGACGGCTACTAAGACTCGAGCTGCAAGTTTAACTAAGTAAAATCATAGCATGAGCCTTGGGGGCTACACTACATTGTTCTTTTGCAACCTAAAAGCATCAACTCGGATCCAATGATGTTTATCCAACTTTATGCTTGGGGGATAGAGGATATGAGAATAAATGCAAATAAGAATTGAAAACTTACAATGTGTTCCAGGTGCATCTTTTCAAATCCGAGCTTGGTGTTGTGGAACACCTTCTTGGTAATGGTGAGGGAATGAACATACATGGCTGGAAGTTTGCCATATGCGACTTTAGCATCCCGGACCAAAATTTGGTACAGGAGGCTGAACAGCTTGACGTCCTCCTCCTCTTGGCTCGCTGCCTCTAGAGTCAAGGTTTGCTTCTCAAGACTGGATTGAGCCAGTCTGAGGATTTCGTCCTTCTCTTTCCTCTTTAGGCAAGAGGCAGCGGAGCTTGCCACCTTATCCATTGTTCCTATGGATACAACCATGGGATCATTACCCTTGACGGGTTCACCCTTGTTAGTTGCCTGGTCATCAATGGTGACCAGGGCTTTCGATATTTTCCCAGCATCAGCGGAGGCAGAAGCTCCCTGTGCTGATGGAGTACTGGATGGGGTCGAAGGCGGCACAGCAGGGGAGATAACAAGCTTCTGCTGACGCATCTGCTTGCCCGGCTTGCTGTCCGGCTTTGCCCTACTCTTCAAAACTGATTTAGCTCTGATACGTTGGAAATGTATCTATAATTTTTGATGCTCCATGTTTGTTTAGTATCTACTTTGCTTTACTTGTCCACATTTTTGGTGCTTTTTACATGTTTTCTGGTACTAACCTATTAACAAGTTGCAACAGTGTCAGATGCTTGTTTTCTGCTGTTTTTGGTTTTAGAAAAGTTAGTACAGAAATATTCCCGAAATTGGACGAGACAAAGGACAAAGTCAATTACATTCCGTGGGGGAACAAGAAGTCCGGAGGAGAGCCGGAGGGGCCAGCCAGAGGGGCCAGACCCACCCCAGGCGTGGGTGCGCCCCACCCCGCGCCTGGATAGGGTTTGGCGCCCCTGGCCACCGCCTCGGTTTCCCCCTTTGCCTATAAAAAGCCCCCGATGCAAAAAACCCTGAGCACCCGATCAGAAATCCATGAAACCATCCGTAGTCGCTGCCACCATCGTCCCTAGATCGGGGTGGGGGATCTGAAGTTCTTGCCAGCACTCTGCCAGAGGGGAGGTCATCCCGGAGGCCTTCTCTACGGTATGATGCGTGAGTAGTTCCACCTTGGACTATGGGTCCATGTAGTAGCTAGATGGTTGTATCTCCTCCTTTGTGATTTCATGTATAGATCTTGTGAGCTCCATTCATGATCAAGATCAAATCTATTTGTAATCATGCATGTTGTGTTTACGGGATCCGATGGATATTGAGATTATTATGTTGGTTTGATTAATGGTTTTGTCTTTATGATTCTATCATGTCTGTGTTGTTTGTGATCGTGCATGCTCTCTTTTGTTAGTAGCTATCTTGGCCAAGTAGTTGCTAGTCCAAGAGGGGGTATTTATGCTCAATAGTGGGTTCATGCCTCTAATTTCCAAGGGAAGTGACAGAAATCTCTTCGTTTATAGATGTGTTGTTGCTACTAGGGAGAAATCAACGGTCTCTTGTTCATGGAACATGTGGACTGTTTACCTTACACACTTTGCTTAAAGCAGTTGTCTGTTGCTTGCAACTTAATACTGGAGGGGGTTCAGATGATAACCTAAAGGTGGACTTCTAGTCATAGATGCAGTTGGATGGCGGTCTATGTATCTTGTTGTATTGCCCAATCAACCTCATTGGATCTTTCTAACTAGTAATTGCATTGTTATTCCTTGCTCAGTTCCTGTCAATTGCACTGCTGTAATTTGTTTACCCTTCATGCCATGTTGTTTATCTAAGGAGACCACCTCTAGTGAAGTATGGACCCCGTTCCAATATTTACCATTGATACATCGTCCACTGTTACTTGTTTACTTGCTGCAAATCATTACTTTGCACACCATACGTTTAATCCTTTGTTACAACAAACCGGTGAGCTTGACAACCTCACTGTTCATTGGGGCAAAGTCTTGAGTTTGTGTTGTGCAGGTTTCCGCGTTGCTTGCAACACCTGTGTGATGTTTCCTTCCTCCTTCTGGTTTGATAACTTTGGTCTCAACTGAGGGAAAACTTGCTGCTTGATGCTTCACACCTTGCTCTTGGGGTTCCCAATAGGCTGTGCGTAGACAGTCGTCAAGCTCTAAAACACGAAAATCCTAAATATCAGGTGTGCTCTAGAAATAAATAAAGGTACAAAAGTACTGAAAACAAAAGACTGGGTGCTTACTTTTTAACTACTGGCAACACTTGGCTACCAGCAGCAACGGCAACTTCTTTCTCCTTACGCTTGTTGGGAGTGGGGGCGGCCACTTCTTGCACCTCGTCATCCTTCGTCGCCTACGGATCGTATGAGGCATATCCCTCTAGTGGAGCTAGCTCGGACTCAGAGAGTTTATCGAGCTGACAAAGTCGAAAAGCATCGATGAAAATAGAGTCAGAGAAAGAACAGAAAAGAACGACGAAACGCAAAAGCAGAGTCGAAATAATTACCGGAGTCAGAGGACGGTTGGTTGTATACATCTTCATGGAAACTTCCGGAACTTTTCGTTCCACTCTTTCCTTGATCAAATATTGCATGACGGTCTTGTAGTCCTTTGCCGCAAGCCGGCTTGAACTGACCCGCATCTTGTCCTTCTTGTCGCTCGTGATCTTGTGCATGAGGCGATCTCCGCGGTACTGGAGAGGCTGAATCAGGCTCTCTAGCTAGTAGTGGATCAAGTCGGATCCACGGAGGCCCTCATGCTTCATCAAAAACTTGATCCGCCTCTTGGCAAAGATCAAAATATCCGACAACTCCGGCGCCTCCGCATCCCATGAATTCTGGTGGGGAGCGTGTGACACTCCCGAGATTAGGGCTAAACAAATCCCAGACCTCCGTCTGACTTAAGCTTAACCTTGAGCTCGAGGATATCCAATGAATAATCGATAACACATCAGTGACCCTACGACACAAAAATTATTACATCAAGCTCATAACTGAGCAGAGAACCAAATTATTACAAGGAGAGGTCACTGACCACAAACATCAAACAACGGAAGGAAAATTATGTTATTAAGTATAGCAAACTTAACAAATTGCCTAAGAGGCCTAAAGCATAACGATGACGTCCCAACCCATAGATTCTAGGCTGTTGGCCGGGAAGCCCAAGCTACTCGTCGGTGTCGATGTAGTACCAAACTCATCTTCATAGGAACACTTACTCTGCCAAAAGTATCAACAAAACAAGGGTGAGTATAGGGTGTACTCCGCAAGACTTATGGCTGGTGGAGTTGTTTTGCATAAAGCCACTTTTGTTTATAAAACAAGAGGAAGAAGAAGCTCGTCTAGTCAGAGTATTTTAAAAGGGGATAAGAGAGCGACATATTCGAAATATTGATCATCATCGTTTGATATCCACCAAAACATCATCACCTAAACTAGGATCACCCCCTAGTACCCATTAGGAAGCATCCTTAAGCACACGTTATTCTGCCAAGTTTTACGATTAGGTTATAGTTCTCTATGATCTTAGAATCTGATCACCAAGCGTTCATAACCGTGAACACGGCTTTTCGAAAAGATTTAACCCTACAGGGGTGTGCAACTTTACCCACACGTACCAACTGACTCTTAATGGCAAGCTATTAGCCCTCTTCCTTGGAAGGCTGGCAGAGGGTGGTTGGCCACGACCTTTACCTTGCTTTCGCCGAGACCCTGAGTCACGCAATAAGGATGGTTCCGCTGTAACGGGTCAAATCGCAAAGCCGATCCTTAAAGATGTGAACTGAGGTTGGTTTACCAGGGGCGCTATCAACCCCAAGCAACCACGGCCACACTTCCATACCTGTTATGAATTCACCTTCACCTGACAAATCTTTCAAAAGGTTTTCTATGCATATGTCGAATGTAACGCCGAACTATGTGACTCATGGAATCTACTAGGCAAGTTAATCAGGCAAGGGGGTCCCAAGCCCCGTGTGGCTGTACGCTCATCTCGTTTCCAAAGGCAAGCACTCAGGTCCTAGTGGTGGCGAGCACGGGACTAGAAAAACCACATCCCACCGTGGCCTCCCATACAAGCCTTAGCATGTTTAATCGCATATCACCTATGATATCATCTCATCACGTTGTCCTGTCATACTAGATTCTCTTCATCTGATACATCATCTGGATTAACCAACACTGATAGCTATGCGTGGCTAAGCAAGACACAGATAATAGCTCTAGCAGTGCACACAAGCCAAACCTAGTTATGCTAGGAGCAGTGGATCAAGTAATATAATCTCAAAGGGAGTAATGCAACAGATAGTATACTCTATCTATCGATAAAAGACCATAGTAGAATCGTATGCATCATGGCAAGAATTGAAATGCTTTCGAAATCATAGGATTATATCATGGTAGGGCTATGCTTGCCTTATCCAGATGATAACAGATAAGAATATCTTCGGGAGCCTTGTACTTGACATGGTTACAGTTGGTCGAGTATTGTTCGTCGATCTTCGACGGTGTTGATCTCGATATCGTATTCTACCGGGAAAAACCAAACACCGGAAGGAGAGGGAAACAATCAACACATGTCATCGATGAAATGCTCAAGGAATTATGATGACGTGACAAGTTGAATTGTATTGCAATGAAACCCTAAATCATGCTTGACCATTTAATCGGGGTTCCGAGGGGTGAAAACCCTAACTCGGGAGAACTTCGGAATAACCTATGAGGGTTCATTTGGTTCTCTAATTAAACTTGTCATGTAAGTTTATTAACAATGCATGATTATAGCTTAAATAGATTGTTCTCAATTTTCTGAACATTTTGATATATTATACATATTTTTCTGACTTATAAATAATTAGATATTGAATTTACGAGTTTAAAACAATTTCTAGAATTATTAAAATTACCTCAGGATGACGTCAGCTCAAGCATCTATTACTTTTTACACCGGGCTAGGGTTAACCACTATGACTGGCTGCTGGGCCCAAGGCCACATCAGCAGCCACGTGAGCAAGTGGGCCCTACAACGTGTTTGACTGGGCTACGCGCGCGCTAATGCATGGGTGAGGTCAGGGTGACATCACGCCGGCGGTGACCTGCAAGACGGTGACGGGGACAGTGATAGGGGGCTCGGGGGCTACACGGTTAGGCGGGTTCGACGCAGTAGAGCACGACAAACAACAATATAGCGGCGTCGCTCCTATTTGGTCACCGGGGCTTCGACTCCGACGAGCGGCAACAGTGGGGCTTGCAGGTGGTTGCGGTGCCAATGACAGAGAGCGAGAGGGAGCGAGTGGAGAGGTCCATGACGACCAGGAGCTCACCAGGAAGCGAATGGAGGCGATGTCTAGACGCGAGATGGCCGGAATAGACGAGGATGGTGGCGGAGGTCGTCGGAGACCGAGGTATCGATTGAGGCGATTAGGACCATGTTGGCTTTCTCTGAGAGGGGAAATCAAACTAGGGGGGGCAAGGGAATCACGACGGCGCCCACAGCTGGTCGAGGGGAGGCCAGAGACAGCGGGGTCGACGACGAACTACGGCTAGGGTTCGCAAGCTCGCTACGGAGAGCGAGAGAGCACGCGGGGAGAGGATAAGGCCAGAGGAGGAGAAGGATGGCATGGCGCGGCGCTCTTATCTTCATCCGGGGGCGGCGCGACGCATCGCAGAGGCTGGCTGCAATCGATGGCGGCGGTGCAGACAAAGAGCTGCTCGCCATCGGGGACGAAGACGACATGAGGGCAAAGGGGTACTGGGCCTAGGGTGGGCCATGGCTGGGCCTGCTACGGGTGCACGAGCGGCAGACAGAGGGGAGAGGGGAGAGGTGGGCTAGCTGGGCTGCGGCCTAGTTAGCTCGCTGGCTCTATTTTATTTCCTAAAGTATTTTCCTTTTTTTGATTTGATTTCCTCTTTGTAAATTTCATTCTCAAATTTGTTTTGAACCATTCAAAATTACCAGAGTTTTTGTAAAATATATAAAATAATCAGGGGCCCTTGTAGACCATTTGGGCTCCATTATTTTGGTAGTTTTCGAAAATATTCAAAACCATTTGAATTGTTTCAAAGAGAGGGGAGAAAACTAGGGTTTAGTGTTTGATTTATTTTCTTCAATGCATATTTTAAACGATGATGCTCATGAATGCAGAAACAAAACCCTAATTAGCCATTAGGTAAAACTGGGGTGTTACAGCTCTATCCCCCTTACGAGAATCTCAACCCGAGATTCCAAAGGTAGGAAGAGATATAGAGAGAGAAAGAAACAGGGTCACTCTAAGATAAGAGGGAAACACACTACACAACATAGAGTATATCATGGTCAACTCATGGATGGAGTGTTCAGAAACAGCTCTGAGATGACGAACATGAAACACGTCAAGGTAAAGGAGGGAACAATATGAATGATTTCAAGTTATTAGATTGATGGTCTTCATAAGGATTGAGACCATGGAAATCACAGAAGAGTTTAAACTTCTGAGAAGGGAGGCTTCCAACAGAAAGATCATGACCATAGACTTTGATTTGGAACCTCTGCTAAATGACTTAAGTAGAGATTTTAGGTTTAGAGATATGGATCAAAAAAACCAAGCTGTTGAACTACTTTTGAAACAGAAGGGTCACTTTTTAATTCAATAGAAGGCCAAGACAGAAATGTGTTTTAGTGGAGAGGACTCATAAGAGTCACAAAGAACATGTATCAAGAGAAACTTTTGGTTACCGAAATCATAGTCGCTCTTGTACATGGTAGAGGTATGAAGGAAATGAAGGAAACCCTTTATTCATCCAGGATTATCAAAATATTTTTCCAAAGATCGTGATATCACTTTACACCACTAGATAAATAATGAAGAGGATTCCTGATGACACAAGAACAAAGAAACTTCGTTCTCAGACTTCAATTACTTGTCACGACAAAATGCTTGCCATCATAAAAGGGTCTGGAGGATCGATCGAGAGACATTTAACAACACTACTTTAAATTTTCTCCTGGATGTTCAAGATAGGAAGCATCAAGTAAAGTTCGGACTTCGGAGAAAAAGGAAACCATGAACACAACTCCTATAATGAATCATAGAGGAAGCCTCATGAAGAGTGGTTGTTACTGCTAAATCGAGAGAATATGACAAGGATATTTTCGGCTAAGTGTGTCAACCATTACATCAATCTTGCCAGATTTACAAAGAGACCTATGTCAAAACCTTTAGGGGCACCAACCATTATTGCTGCTTGAGATTCAGCTTGGGTTAAATGGAATGATACTTGAGACTCAGCGTGTCCGAATAGAAAGTGTGGAACATTTACCACCAGGCAAAGTTACTAGATTCTCAAGACAGGGACTATAGTGTAAAGCTCCAAAAGACTGAGCTAGATTGCTAGACCCATGTAATTAGCAATTTGTCGAAAGACAACTGCACACACTTAAGGTACTGACAATCAAACACACATGTATCCTTAAGGAACGGACATAACTCTACTCTAATCCAAGGCGACATCTTTCAACATTTTCATGTGAACCAGAGAAGGTTTCTTCTAACATCCAGAGCACATACTTCGGGATGACTCAAAGACGGTTCTGGAAAGTTTCCAACATTAATGCCGAATGTTCCATATGTATTTAATCTAACATGGAGAAGATAAGGATGTCATTGATGGGCTCAACAACAAACTTATGGAGACATTCCATGAGGGTGAACTCGTATGTTGCTTGAACAACGCAGAAGTATTGGTCAGACCAGAAGACAAGAAGGTATTCTCAAGTGAAACATCACAAGTAGAAACACCATCGGGATAGTCCTTGGGACTAAGTATGATTCTATAATAACCCAAAACAAATCAAATGTGGGGGAAGATAATAGATCCACAAAGGAAGTACTATCTTTCTTTAGCACAAACAAAACTAAACATCCCTTTAAGGTGGAACTGAGTCGGATAGAACATTTGTCTTACAACTCTCCAAGTTGTTGTTTAAGCTCAACCAACTAGTTCAGGGGTATCCAGTATGGATCCTTGGAGAAAATAGCAGTTTAGAGAACTTGCTTGCTCAAGAACTTGACAACTCGGTCATGTGGAAACATGGCGATACTTCTAGAAAGACATCCAAAACATCACGAACCACCGATATGTCACGTGTTCAAGAGGGAACCTACTTGATAAGGCAAGAAGACATAGTCTCAGAGTTTCGGCACAAACATAACTCTTTGACCGAAGAGAGTGCACCAAAATAGCGGACTTGGTAACATAATCATCCTTTGCTTAGTGAAAGGGTTAAACAATTATACTAGGAATTACTCAATTGTACTTAGAGTTCAAAACAATAATAATTGCTAAGAATCTCAGATAGCCACATTATTATGCACATGCAACATTCCTGACCGCGAATTGCTCAGAGGAAGGGTGTTAAAAATGTGTGAGAGTATCACTTCATTAAGAGGATCATGAAACTCGGAACGACCTCTTAATATAGAAAGGGTGTGATACTTTAAGGTAAAACAGATGAGAGACACTCAATGCGTCTTAATCTGCGGATTACAACATTTTGACCTGGTCCTAGATATGACGAGGTACTGGAGTTTGTTTCTTCTAACATCCCGAAATGGTTTGTCTTGACGGACCACAAGAGTATCTTGCATTAGAAGACACTGATGCATGTTTACTACTTGGCTACCAACTGGTAGATGAAGGTCGGAAAACAACAAAGAATAAAGAACATGCTCAGGATAGAATCCCGAGATGTGAATGCATAGATTAACAATCTTCCAAAAACCAATGTAGAGAAGGTGTAATGTGTGGCAGAGTCACGAGTATAGATGCGAGACTCACAAGGAGTACTCTTGTCATGATCTATTTGGTTCCATTAAAGAACATCTGCCATAACATGTGGTAGGGTAAGTCCTTAGTTGTCTCAATTCAATTGCGGCAAAGAGCACAAGCTTGAAGGATAAAGTTATAGTTCCAGCCATCTTGAGGTAATGTATGAACATTAACAACAAGGGTCAATAAAATGGATCTTGGGTTAAAGGTTAGCTTCATGTACAAGATTCACAACATTAGAATCCAGCACAATCAGGGATCTTCGGTTCAAGTCCAAGGGTTAAAACCCAAAGAAAGGAGTAACTACTACTTGAGTGACATAGTGTAAACTGCAAGATAGTGATCACGAGTTAGCTTCCAGAAGAAGAAACAACTTCTGAAGTACCCAAGAAAATGAAAAGGAGGCACACGAGGCGAAAGGAAACCTCGAAGCCTAGAACAGAATACTGTAGATCCAACAATATAATATTGTGGGTCCAAAAGATAGAGAGATCATGATAGAAAGGAATCTCTCAAACGAATAAGAGCAAAGGGTAAATAAGGAATTCACAACACATAATCTCTAGAGAATCCAACACTAGGTCAACTGGATGGGAAACGACATGCCGAAAAGGCACCTAAGATTTGAATGACTAGAAGAGATATCGAAACTTTTTCAAAGTCAACACAAGATAAGATGACCCAGAGTAAGAGAGAAACTTGATAAGGAGAAAAAAGCATACTAGAATTTTCGCAAATACTTTTCAACTTTAAAATAGTTTTCACAAACACTAGACTCAACATCGACCAATAGCAAGGTTTTCCTACGGTCGGTACTGCTCTGATACCAAAACCTGTTACACCCCTAGGATCAGGGCAAAACAAATCCCAGACCTCCATCTGACATAAGCTTAACCTTGAGCTTGAGGATATCCAGTGAAGAATCGGTAACACATCAGTGACCCTACGACACAAAAATTATACAGCAAGCTCATAACTGAGCAGAGAACCAAATTATTACAAGCAGAGGTCACTGACCACAAACATCAAACAACGGAAGGCAAATTATGCTATTAAGTATAGCAAACTTAACAAATGTCCTAAGAGGCCTGAAGCATAACGATGATGTCCCATCCCATAGATTCCAGGCTGCTCACCAGGAACCCCAAGCTACTCGTCGGTGTCGATGTAGTACCAAACTCATCTTCAGAGGAACACTTACTCTGCCAAAAGTATCAACAAAACAAGGGTGAGTACAGGGTGTACTCCGAAAGACTTAGGGCTGGTGGAGTTGTTTTGCATAAAGCCACTTTTGTTTATAAAACAAGAGGGAGAAGAAGCTCGTCTAGTCAGAGTATTTTAAATGGGGATAAGAGAGCGACATCTCTGAAATATTGATCATCATCTTTTGATATCCACCAAAACATCATCACCTAAACTAGGATCACCCCCTCGTACCCATGAGGAAGCATCCTTAAGCACACGTTGATCTTCCAAGTTTTACTATTAGGTTATAGTTATCTATGATCTAAGAATCTGGTCACCAAGCGTTCATAATCGTGAACATTTCTTTTCGAAAAGATTTAACCCTACAGGGGTGTGCAACTTTACCCACATGTACTAACCGACTCTTAATGCCAAGCTATTAGCCTTCTTCCTTGGAAGGCTGGAAGAGGGTGGTTGGCCACGACCTTTACCTTGCTTTCGCCGAGACCATGAGTCACGCAATAAGGATGGTTCTGCCGTAACGGGTCAAATACCAAAGCCGGTCCTTAAAGATGTGAGGCGAGGTTGGTTTACTAGTGGCGCTATTAACCCCAATCAACCGCGGCCACGCTTCCATACCTGTTATGAATCACCTTTACCCGGCAAATATTTCCAAAGGTTTTCTATGCATCTGTCGAATGGAACGTCGAACTATGTGACTCATGGAATCTACTAGGCAAGTTAATCAGGCGAGGGGTTTCCAAGACCCGTGTGACTGTATGCTCATCTCGGTTCCAAAGGCAAGAACTCAGGTCTTAGTGGTGGCGAGCATGGGAAACCACATCCCACCGTGGCCTCCCATACAAGCCTTAGCATGTTTAATCTCATATCACCTCTGATATCATCTCATCACGTTCTCCTGTCATACTAGATTCTCTGCATCTGATACATCATCTGGATGAACCAGCACTGATAGGTATGCATGGCTAAGCAAGACACAGATAATAGCTCTAGTAGTGCACACGATCCAAACCTAGTTATGCTAGGAGCAGTGGATCAGGTAATATAAGCTCAAAGGGAGTAATACAATAGATAGGATACTCAATCTATTGATAAAAGACCACAGTAGAATCGTATGCATCATGGAAAGAATTGAAATGCTTTCAAAATTATAGGATTATACCATGGTGGGGCTATGCTTGACTTCGCTAGTTGATAACAGATAAGCAGATCTTCGGGAGCCTTGTACTGACTTGGTTACAGTTGGTCGAGTATTGTTCGTCGATCTTCGATCTTCGACGGTGTTGATCTCGATATCATATTCTACCGGGAAGAACCAAACACCGGAAAGAGAGGGAAACAATCAACAGATGGCATCCATACAATGCTCAAGCAATTATGATGACATGACAAGTTGAATCGTATTGAAATGAAACCCTAAAGCATGCTTGACCATTTAATCGGGGTTCCGAGGGGTGAAAACCCTAACTCGGGAGAACTTCAGAATCACCTATGAGGGTTCATTTGGTTCTCTAATTAAACTTGTCATGTAAGTTTCTTAACAATGCATGATTATAGCTTAAATAGTTTTTTCTCAATTTTTTGAACATTTTTATATATTATACATATTTTTTTGACTTATAAATAATTAGATATTGAATTTACAAGTTTAAAACAATTTCTGGAATTATTAAAACCTTTTATTACCTCAGGATGACGTCATCTCAAGCATGTAATACTTTTTACACTGGGCTAGGGTTACACACTATGACTGGCTGCTCAGCCCAAGGCCACATCAGCAGCCACGTGAGCAAGCGGGCCCTACAACGTGTTTGACTGGGTTGCGCGCGCTGACGCACGGGTGACGTCAGGGTGACATCACGCTGGCGGTGACCTGCAGGACGGTGACGAGGACGGAGATAGGGGGCTCGGGGGCTACGCCGTTAGGCGGGTTCGACGTAGTAGAGCACGGCGAACAACAATCTAGCGGCGTCGCTCCTATTTGGTCACCGGGGCTTCGACTCCGACGAGCGGCGGCGGGGCTTGTAGGTGGTTGCGGTGCCGATGACAGAGAGTGAGAGGGAGCTAGCGGAGAGGTCCAAGAAGCGAACAGAGGCGATTGCGAGACGCGAGATGGCCGGAATCGACGAGGATGGCGAGGGAGGTCGTCGGAGACCGAGGTCTCGATTGAGGCGATTCAGACCACGCCGGCTTTCTCTCAGAGGGGCAATCGAACTAGGGGTCAAGGGAATCACGATGGAGCCCACAGCTGGTCAAGGGGAGGCCAGAGACAGCGGGGTCGACAAAAAACTGCGGCTAGGGTTCGGGAGCTCGCTGCAGAGAGTGAGAGAGCGCGCGGGGAGAGGATAAGTCCCGAGGAGGAGAAGGATGGCACAACGCGGCGCAGTTATCTTCATCCGGTGACGGCGCGATGCATTGCAGCGGCTGGCTGCAATCGACGGCGGCGGAGTTGACAGCGAGCTGCTCGCTGTTGGGGACGAAGACGACAGGAGGGCGAAGGGGTACTGGGCCTAGGGTGGGCCGTGGCTGGGCCTGCTAGTGTGCGGGAGCGGAAGACATAGGGGAGAGGGGAGAGGTGGGCTAGCTGGGATGCGACCTGGTTAGCTCGCTGTCTCTATTTTATTTCCGGAAGTTTTTTCCTTTTTCTGATTTGATTTCCTCTTTGTAAATTTCATTCTCAAATCTGTTTTGAACCATTCAAAATTACCAGAGTTTTTGTAAAATATATAAAATAATCAGGGGCCCTTGTAGACCATTTGGGATCCATTATTTTGGTAGTTTCCGAAAATATTCAAAACCATTTGAATTGTTTCAAAGAGAGGGGATAAAACTAGGGTTTAGGGTTTGATTTATTATCTTCAATGCACAATTTAAATGATGATGCTCATGAATGCACAAACAAAACCCTAGTTAGCCATTAGGTAAAACTGGGGTGTTACAGAGCGGCACCATCGACAAACGCCGGAAGACCTTCCGCCTTTCCATGAGTCAGAATATCCTTGTGATAGAAGAAAGTTCCGGCCCAATGTTTGACGGACTCACTAGAATGAATCCTAGGATAGACTCGGTTTCTCCTAAGGACTAATCTAAAAGTGCCAGTGATATAAGGCACACCGACGCTGATGGAATTCTTTCGAGTACCATAATAGTACCGGTAAAGGGTGAGACTTGGCCTAATGCCAAGAAACCCCTCGCACAAAGTTGCATGAGTGCTAAGCTCAAGCAGGGAGTTGGAAGGAAGATTATGGAGTTGCACACCGTAGTAGTTGAGGATCTCGAAGAGGAAGTCCAACGGTGGCAAGCTGAGGCCGCGGCGACATGAGTGCCGAACAACACCCTCTCGCCGTCGAGCGAGGCAGGAATAGTGTGCCCTGAGGCGCTCTACCATGCACCAGCGATGATGAATCGTTCGTCCTCCATGACTTGGAGTTCCGCGTTGTCCATGGAACTGGGGATCCAAAGACCTCGCATCTCCCTTTCTTCCGCCGCCGATGAACCTGCTGCCGCCGCTCCTGAGGTCGAGGCAAAAGCTATGGATCTTGGAGGAAGGACAGATTTTTTCTCATGGTGCGTAGATGGGAACTGGTGCAGAGCGATTGAGGAGTACAAAGTAATGAATGAAGCGATGGACAGATGATTCTGAGAGAAAGGGTTTTCTCCCCTCTTTATTTGTCTCTACATCAAGATTCGTGCGATGACACGCACGATTAAACGCGTATAGAAGAGGGGCAGTTAGCTTCCTCGCAACTCTTCCGCGCCCTCGATTTTCGCGCAGGCATTGAAATGATATTCTGTTCCATAAGGAACGGACCCACCAATGGTCGTGCTGATGGAAATCCTGTCAGTGACAGGACCTGGTCTGAAAAGTTGCCAGTCCTCACGCCGCTGAAAAATCTGGCTTATGTTTCAAACCAAGCAGGGAAAATACTAAAGTCAGATTAAGATATATCTGACTCAATTGACTCGGAATCCTACATCAATGAATGAAGTTTTTAGGAATCCTTCAAGATTCTCAAGACGAAGAAACCATCAAGCTAGACGATTTATCCGACTTTGGATCTTGGAGACTTCCGGGGGCTATTGTTGGGGATATACTTTTCGGGTATACCCACAGGACTCGCTGACCATTGTGGCCCACCAATGGGTTAGAGCTTAGCTTCACAGGCGGACCAGTCAGAGAAAGAGGAGGAGCCAGTTCCCGCTACGACAAGGCCCAGAAGGGTTACCGACATAGGCCTGTAGTATTACTTGTAGTCCAAGCTGTACATAGTTACCGACTCTGTAACGTAGACGGATAGGTCTCTCCTGTAACCCTAGGCCCTGGTGACTATATAAACCGGCCCTATGGGAGCCTTTAGGGAACAACTCAATACACAACCACAACCAACTCGCACAGGCGAACCTCTCTTGTAATCCGCTATAACATCCGGCTTACGCCGATATATTACTGGGTTGCTAGCAGGAGTAGGATCCGATCACCGCAGTCGGATCTGAACCTGGGTAAACTTGTGCTCACCGCTCCTGGAACATCCGACGTCTCACACCCCATCCTTCCAACGCCACTAGGATCCCCCATGGCGTACTTGTCAACAATTCGATGACACCATCTACCTATGAAAAGACATTTAATTCGAGGGCAATCTATCGTGCTTACTTGTAGCTCAAGTTTGACCTAATTTTCTTAAATAGGCAAGAAGTGAGTGAAGTGTATGAAGTTAGCTAGGAATCTTGAAAAATGGAACTATAAGAAACTATGGTCCACTTTGTGTGATAATTGGGGTAGTGGCATTTTCTTCTAACCGTGGAAGGTCCTTTAGGAGCGAGGTTCTTCAGTTAACACGGTTGGTGGAAGTACGAGTTATATCAAGGACCTCATAAAAATGAAAATTACATCCAATTCCATGCATTTTGCACAAGGTCAGTGAAAATAAGAAGTTAAGTGTGTTTTGAGGTTTGCGCATACTAGGGTTCATTATACATGCTAAAGACTAACACCTCTTGGTATTTTTACCAAGATTAGATTGAAAAGGTTTTTGGGAAGGTTTTTGGAAAAACCTAGAGGTAATAGTAGTTGGAAGTTCTGTCTTGAAAACATAAGGAGATTATATATACGTCTCCATAGTTTTGGTAATAGAAACTAGTAAAACATTTGTTTGAATCGAAGTCGTGTGGGTTCAATTCTTGAAATGCCAGAACATTTGAGAAAATGAAAGATGATCCAAGACATCCCTTTGGTAAAATAGTTTTTTTCAATTAGTGTTGAGGTAAGAAGTATATCATTTAATACACAATCAGTTGCATGAACACAAGAAAACAAGTAATCAGACCTTGCAACACTTAATAAGAAAAAGTTTTTGTTCCCCCTGATTTTTGCCTTATTTGACAAAAGATCTGGGTTGTTGAAATTGGGATGTTACATTTTATCTACATGTCATTGCATATAGAACTATAATTGATTCAAGTATCATTTATGGGTGTCAAGAATCAACTGGTTCGGGTAAGACACGTTCAGGTACCAAACCAGAAGCGTCGACAAGCGGTCCTTCTAACGCTATAGGTGGAACACAAACACATGCCGGAAAACACAATAAACGAAATTTAGGAAACTCGCATATGGGTAAAAAGTCTCGTCTTGGTGGCACACCATAGGTTCCAAAAAAAGTAGATGTAGAAAATACCATCTCACACATTCCACAATCAGAAATTACCAATCCAGATATCCATGAACAATTGACAGCTCATCTAGGTTCGACCTCTACTGGCCTAAGACTGCTGGCACAGACTACAAGAAAAATGTCCTTTTACAATGGACGATTTTCATGGTTGAAGGTCCGTTTTTCATGGCTGAAAATCCTTCTATGACGGATTCCCTTTGTGATATATGCCCCGTCACAAATGAATCTACCACAGTTTTTTTTTGACCGTGGTGGATCGCACCCTTTAGCCATGAAAAGTCATTCCTTTGTAGATCTGTTTGCCAGCCCCGTTGACTGCTGATGTCATGCAAACTGCCACGTGGCGAATGTCGTTAATGGCCAGTTAGCGCCATTAACTATAAATGAAACCGTGGTAGAAGCCAGGCCCAGCCAAGGCCTGGTAATTATTAAGTGGGCTGGCCCATTAAGAGAGCCCAATAGTATCATGCCCCATTACTGTTTCGTCCTGCACGGTTACAATTGGGCCTAGTAGTGCTGCAAGCGGTGGACCATAAACTTTCGGGACAATTACTATTTTGATTTACTCTATTTGAATTTTGCCCATTTGTAAGGTCCATAAAATGCTGGGCCAGTTACTATTCTGCCCTCTACTATTTGGATTGGGCCCATTCGGCCAGCCCACTTTGTCTCATAACCATTCTGGCATGTTTCTTTATAGTTCTACACTGTTCGAAACAAGCCCATTTATGCAATCCTCTATGGCGCATAAACTTTTAGGTCTGTTCCTGTTCAGGACCATAAACATCCTACACATATTCTGGCCTGTTACAATTTTGGCCTGGTAGGTTTCTCGGCCTGTTACTGTTTCTTCATGGTGCGATTCATCCTGTTACTGTTCTGGCCTGCTACGACCCTGACCTTTTTCTGGCCTAGCCTGATACTGTTTTGGCCATTTAAGCTTCTGGCCCTTTTACTGTTCTAGTCCATTACTATTCTCGGGCTGTACTGTTTCAGCATATTACTGTTTTGGTCGATTACTATTTGGGCCTGTTTCTGTTTTGGTCGTTTATTGTTTCAGCATGTTACTGTTTTGTCTGTTTCTGTTTTGTCCTATTACTGTTTTGGCCATTTACTGTTATGTAGCACTCCTATGGGTCAGGCCCGTTACTTTTACGGACTTTAAGAGTTTTTACATTTCTGGAGCCCATTTCGATATCATAAAAGATGTAGAACTTGTGAGAATTTTTACTATTCATCGTCGCCCTAATACAAGACTGGAAAATACAAAGCATGATACTGTATCCTAATCGACCTGGTTAGCGCAGGTATGGAACCACCTACCGCTATGTGTGGACTCTGTCAACTAAATGCTTACACGACCTATGCGATTTATCTAGATATTACATAAAATGCAAACTACTTAAAATTATTACATATTATCAACTCAAGGGAAAGAAAATTCGGCATTTCAGTTGACAATCGAGTTGATAGCAGTCATCAATTTGCTTTCTCCATCATTCACCCGCATCTCCCTTTTGAGTGACATCTACATTGGAAAACAACCTTGAGACATGATCTTGCAGCCCCCTATTTGGTGGCGATAGAAATAATTCAAACCTGAGCCAAGATGATTTTGATTCAACAAAATATTTTATTAGTTCTATTTAATAAATCTATGGAGACCTACATATAATCTCCCTATGTTTTCAAGACAGAAATTCAACTACTCTTATCTCTAGGTTTTCCAAAACCTTTCCTAAAAACTTTTACTCTAATCTTGGTAGAAATACCAAGAAGTCCTTATCTCACTTCAAAATGCAACCTCTTCAAAATCCCCATGATTCCCTCAAGCTAGGCATGATGGTAACCCAGTAGTATCTGATTATTTAGTGAGATGAATTGCCTTGATTTGCCAACTACCTTGTTTGCTTAGGAACAAGAGAGAGCTAATCTAGTAGCTCAGCCTTTAGGATCCAACAAGTAGTAGAGATCCCCAATCTCAGATCAAGCCTCCTAAGCTGGATATATCCCAAGTCACTCAAGTGACCATCTAATTCCCTTAAGCAGGTCTATCATGAGCTAATCCTTTCTCTTAGCATCCAACTCATAAAAGACCAAATATATACTTGGATTCCCTCTACATAATCAATATTTCAACATAATCCCTTTAATGATGAGTTTGGGACCTAGCACTCTCTCAAAATCATCTACTCTAGCAATCTACTCCAAAACCCTAAAACTGCCAAATTGGCCAAGTCTGGAATCTTTGAGTAGATTCAATCTTGGACCTAGACCCATTCTAATATGTGTGCATTCTTGATAACGTACTTGAACCGTCTTGTATTACACCATTTGTACTACCAAATCCAACTCTTTTCCTTGGCTAAACCATTCTTGGACCCACTCATCCATGATGGTTTTATAGTCAAGAAAATAATCTTCTCTACAAATCTTATCACCTTGCCTACTTAGGTAGAAGCTCACATACATATTCTATCTCCCTTGGACCAACTCTTTGCATAGTTATGTGTTGGGCCAGGCAGAGATAAAACAAAACTTTTCCCCTAACATGGTGATCCCAAGACCTAGCTGAGGTAGAAGGCCACGAGGTTTACCACTAGACACGCAGTTGCGGATTACTGATGAAGCGCGTCAGTTGATGAAGTGCAGTCCTTCGCGATCCGATCGTCCTGGTGCTGATCGTACATCACCTCTGTTGGTATCCACACATACAAGGAGGAGCGCCGGCGGCGAACTGCTAGGTTCGGTACGACGGCAGGACTGTTGTGGAGCTATGGTTTCCAACACATGGAATGACCTAACCAATCAACGATTAACCTCTCTGGGTTACGGTTATCCACTATATATAGGGAGTGAACGTGGGCTCCACTCTCGTTACCCATTCACTAAAGCCCATATATCACTAGTCACCGTGAGTCCGACTCACTGACTCAGTCCTAATCTGGCTTGGGTCCAACCCGGCCAGATTTCCGGTTCGGATCCAATCCGAACTTTCTCCCGCTCTTAAGTGTGTGACCCGGCAGGCTCATGGCTACTCGTACACGATTGGAGTCTGACTCACAATCGATCTGTCGGCAGCGGCTCCTAGCAGAACGTGCCCACTCCCAAGTACCAAAGAGTCATGACGACTTGCCTTTCCAATGTGTCTTGCGTCCGAGTCCTTTTTGCCTCACTATATATCTTGTCAGACTATAGGCGAATAATTGTCATCCCTTAAATAGTCCGACTCTCTTCTCGATCCGAGATAAGTGATTCACCCGACTAACTCTTAGTCGATCGCCTCGGTTAACACTTAACCGAGTCGTGCATGGCCATGCTTTCTGAATCATATCTCACAAGAGGGCCCAGAGAATATATCTCCAAGTGGAGGGGCAAAATCCCATCTTGGTTATTCACATCACGCAACTTGATTCTCAGTCGACCCAAACTCTGCCTTTATAACTGCCCAGTTATGGATCAAAGTTTGACAGAACCTAAGTCGGTGATTCTCAACTCGGCTTATGCAATAACCTCAGGACTAAGGATTACATTGATTGAGATATACAAATGACAACTTGTTCGTTGTACCTCAAGATGGGTCAATCCGACTCGCTAAAATCTTTAGCCGAATCTGTGTAAGTCGGAATAGCATCTCCATGCCCATCACAAGTGGAACCGAGTCATCAAGCCGAATTTAACATTGGTCGAAGTTGTGTGTCCAGCACAAACTTAATGACCAAGGATATTTAGTACAAACAACATCAATGTAAAGTTACACAACCGAATCACATATTCAACGATACACATCAGATGATTATACTGAAGGGTTTCGCTGCATAGTAAATCAAAATTTTCTACGGATGCGAACAGAGGGAAGCCAAGATCTAATCTAGGAGATGCAAACAACGAGAGATATTGGATTAGATCTTCATACCCTTGAAGATTCGCACAGCGGAACGTTCGTCGGAACGTGGGTGATGTAGTCGTACTCGCTTCTCCTCCTCGCGATCCGATCCGATCTAGCACCACAAGTGGCGGTGCCTCCGTGAGATGCACACGTGCAACACCTCGACGTCTCCTCCTTCCTTGGTCCAGCAAGTATGGTGGAGAGATGGATTGGATCTACAACGCGACGGCGCAGTGCAATTGGTGGAGAATTTCTGCAGCAGGGCTTCGCCTACAAGCAGTCGGGAGGGAGAGAGGAGGGCAGCAGGGCGGCTAGGGTTGGAGGGGAAGGTGTATGGGTTTGGTGTGCCCCCACCCCTCTTTATATAGAGGGGGTGCGCAGACCTAGCCCCTCCCCCAAGCCCAAACCGGCGGCCCCAAAGGATAAGGAGTGGGGGGCAAGGAAACCCCCCCTTCTAGAAGGTCTATCTCGAGTTTAAACCTCTATTGGCCGGCTGGGCCCTATGGGGCCTTGTGCCCCTGGCCCAATGCGGCCAGGGCACTCCCTCATAGGCCCATGCCCCCTCCCGGAAGGTGGGGCCACGTTGGTCCCCTTCTGGAAGGTTCTAGAAGCTTCTGGTACAATACCGATTAACCCGGAACAATTCCGAACTCCAAAAATTGCACTGCCTTATATGAATCTTTTTCTCCGGACCACTCCGGAACCTCTCGTGATGTCCCGAATCCCATCCGAGACTCTGAACAAAAACTCATAAACCAATTATCCAATCTATCCTAGCGTCGAGACACGTTAAGTGTGTGACCCTGCGGGTTCGAGAATATGCAGACATGATCTTCTATCAATAATCAACAGTGGGGTCTGGAAACCCATATTGACTCCCACACATTCATCGATGATCATATCGGATGAACCATGATGCCAGGATTCAATCAATCCCATATATATATTCCCTTCGTCTCGCGATATTTTACTTGCCCGAGATTCGATCGTCGGTACCGTCATACCTAGTTCAATCTCGTTCACAACAAGTACTTTACTCGTTCCGTAATTCGATATCACTTTGTGATTAACTCCTTAACCACATGCTTGTAAGTGGTATTGATATCGATTACCGAGTGGGCCCGAAGTATATCTCTCCGACTTGGGAGGGACAAATCCCATCTCGATACATACAACCCAACAGATACTTTCCGATCAACTGAGAGACACCTTTATGATCACCCTCAAATAGGATGACGTTTGATGACCTCAAATCTTTCTTCCGATACCAGGGAGTTGTATTATCTCATGGTCTAAGGAATAAAATATTTGACATAAGAAAAGCTTCGCAAAGACGAACACGATGACACGATCTAATTGCTTCGCTTAGTTTGGGTCTGTCCACCATATCATTCTCCCAATGATATGATCTCATTATTAATTGACAACTCATGTCCATGGTTAGGAAACCTTAACCATCATTAATCAATGAGCTAGTCCATAGAGGCGTACTAGGGACACGGTGTTGTTCACAAACCACACAAGTATTAAAGTTTCCGCTTAATACAATTCTAGCATGGAATATAAACATTATCATGAACAAGAATTATAATAATAACATCTTTATTATTGCCTCTAGGGCATAATTCCAACAGTCTCCCACTTGCACTAGAGTCAATAATCTAGTTTACATTTGGCAACAATCTCACACCCATGGCACTTAGGTGCTGATCATGTTTTACACGTGGAAGAGGTGTAGTCAATGGATCTGCGACATTCAGATCTGTATGTACTTTACTAATCTTCAGATCTCCATCTACTATATAATCTCGGATTATATGAAACTTGCGGTTGATATGCTTGGTCTTTGGATGATATCTTGGTTCCTTAGAGAGTGCTATGGCGCCAGTGTTGTCACACAATATCTCCAGTGGGTCCAATGCACTTGGAACCACGCCAAGCTCAGTGATGAATTTTCTGATCCAAACTCCTTCACTTGACGCTTCTACAGCAGCCATGTATTCTGCTTCTACTGTAGATCCCGCGATCACGCTATGCTTGCAGCTTCTCCAGCTCACAGCTCCTCCATTCAAAATATACACGTATCCTGTCTGAGATTTAGAATCATCCTTGTCGGTGTCAAAACTAGCGTCGACGTAACATTTTATGACAAGCTGTTCATCACCCCCATAGACTAAGAACATTTCTTTAGTCCTATTTAGGTACTTTAGGATGTTCTTCACGGCTATCCAGTGTTCCACTCCTGGACCACTTTGATATCTGCTCGTCAAACTAAGAGCATTGGACACATCCGGTCTAGTACACAACATGACATACATGATGGAACCTATGGCCGAGGCATAAGGCACTTTGCTCATAGCTTCTCTATCATTTACCGTAGCTGGACACTGAGCCTTGCTCAATATCTTACTTGACAACATAGGCACTGAACCTTTCTTTGCCTTATCCAATCTGAAGCTTTTCAGAACTTTGTCTAGGTATGTCCTCTGGCTTAAAGATATCAGGCGTCTTTGTCTATCTCTATAGATTTTGATGCCCAATATATAAGCATCTTCACCTAGGTCTTTCATTGATAAACACTTGTTCAAATAACTCTTCACATCGTTAAGCATGTTGATGTCATTTCCAATAATCAATATGTCATCCACATATAGTACCAGAAATGTCACCGAGCTCCCACTCACTTTCTTGTAGATACAAGCTTCGTAGCAATTTGGAACAAATCCAAAGCTCTTGATCACTTGATCAAAACAAAGGTTCCAACTCCGAGATGCTTGCTTCAGTCCATAAATAGAATGCTGAAGTTTGCATACTTTATCAGCATCCTTACGATCGACAAAACCTTCGGGTTGCATCATATACAACTCTTCATCAATGTTGCCATTGAGGAACGCAGTCTTGACATCCATCTGCCATATTTCATAATCATGAAACGCAGCAATTGCTAATAAAATCTGAATGGACTTAAACATCGCTACGGGAGAGAAAGTCTAAATGGACTTAAACCTTTCGCGACAAGCCGTGCTTTATAGACGGTAACATTACCATCCGCGTCCGTTTTCTTCTTGAAAATCCATTTGCACTCAACGGTCTTTTGGTCGCTAGGAGGGTCCACCAAAGTCCATACTTGGTTTTCGCTCATGGATCCCAATTCGGATTTCATGGCTTCTATCCATTTCTCAGAGTCTGGGCTCATCATCGCTTCCTCATAGTTCTTAGGTTCACTGTCTTATACTAACAAGACAGTCAAGACAGGGTTGCCGTACCACTCAGGAGGGGCACGCGACCTTGTCGACCTGCGACTTTCAGTAGCAGCATCGTCCGAAGCTTCATGATCCTTGTCATTAGCTTCCTCTATTGTTGGTGCAGGCGGCACTGGAACAATTTCAGGTGCTGTGCTACTCTCCAACTCAAGAGAAGGTTCAATAACCTCGTCTAGCACTACTTTCCTCCCACTCACTTCTTTCGAGAGAAACTCCTTCTCAAGAAAGGAACCGTTCTTTGCGACAAACACTTTGCCTTCGGTTCTGTGATAGAAGGTATACCCAATAGTTTCCTTAGGTGTAACACCCTCAGAATCGGACCTATGCAAGTTTGAGCAAAATTCGCCAAACCCGCATAGAAACGATTCAAAGGTGCCCACCAGGCACTTTCGTGCGGGTGGAAAACGAAGTAATAACATTACACAACAGTCCTCGATGGGACCCACAGAACAGATATATATAACCGCGACTCAAAGAGTCAAGAATACAGATATAGTATACAAGATCCAAATCACCTCGAAAACGGTAGGGCGTCCGACTACGGACAAGAAGCAAATGGGGCTAAGAGCCCTGAAGAATAACCAATGGCGTCCATAACCCTGCCCAGGCCAAGCCGGAAGGGTAACCCTGCTAACGGTGTCGATCTCAAAACCTGCTTAACAAAAGGGGTGCCGACAAAGGGCAAAGCAGAAAACAAAGAAGGAGCGTCAGTACTGAGGCCAGTACACGGCGAGGCTAGAATTCGGCGGTCCTCGCCTACATAGGTATGGTGGACTGAAGCGGCAGCGGCAGCATGCACTAAACAACCTATAGAGACTCGATACAACTGGCGGTTATCAGAGAGGGGTGAGAATGACCTATCCGGATCCAACCTGAAGCTAACACCAAACAAACCCATCCTGGTGTTTCCCCCTCGAGACCAAACGAGGAAGTCAACCGAGGAACTCACACAGTTGGCAGTTTTAGTTATTCGGTGATAGTTGCGGCACTTTACTAGTCAAGTATAGATAATCGTCCTGATAAAATAAGCAGTGGGCACTTTTAGTTAACCATTCAGTTATAGTGGCAACACTTACTAGTCAGATACAGATAATATGAGATAAACCCAAAACCCAGCAGTTGTTGGTACTTTTATTCAGCCATTTCGTTGTAGTTGCAATACTTACTAGTCAGATACAATTGTCGCAAGCGACAACCAAACAAGCAATTGTGGGCAGTATTAATTAGCCATTCCGTTGTAGCGGAGCTGATTACTAGTCATTATAAGTCAAATTTATAGCAGTAAACTTTAGTTATGCTTGTCTATGATCAAGAAACTGTGCTCCAAGTCGTCCATATCCGCGGACACGGCTTTCAGAAAGTTTTACCCGGCCGGGGTGCACCAATAGCAACACACACTCGATCAACCTCGGAAAAACCAAATCAAAACCCAACGAGGCCTTCACGACAAAGCAATCACAGGATTCAGAAATATTTCAGGGGGCCACCCCATTAAGCTACCCGCAACAAAGTAAGCTAGCTCCGAGACGGACTCAAGGTCTGGGTATACGGCTGTGAACGACTGGGAACCCCAAACGGGGCTTGTCGACACCGCGGAATCGTGTCCCGATCCTAAACAGTACAGTGTGCAGTACCTCGCACAATCGTAAATAAAGAAGTAAAACATGGCATAAGTACAGGATAGTAATAAAGCCTCAAACTAGTTTGTGGCCCCAAGAAATAAGACGGAATCAAGCTCTGGCTGAGGGGGGTCCCATATACCTCCCGGATGTGGATAGCGCGATAAAACAAGGAACAGGAATCAAGTACTCGGGGTCTTACGGGACACAAGTGGGCGTTCGGAAACCAAATATTATCTATCACCCACCGATGCCTCTGCTTATTCAATTTTAGTTGTTAAACAGAAATTAAAGTGACGATAAGTAAAACTATGATCATCTCCAACAGCAACATGCGGCAATACATCAACAACTGTGGCATATGACGACACACATCAGCACTTGAGCAAGCAACTACGACGCGCAAGTCCAACTATCTACCAAACAACAGGTAATAGGATGTGTCCAAGGCAATATACGGCTGCAAGGAATATCACGGGAACGGGAAAACTAAAGCATCGCAACACAGATAGCAATAGATCAACAGGAGGGAAGTAAATACTATAAAAGTAAGATAGGTAGAAAGGGGGAGATGCTCGCCTGAAAAACATTGTCGAAGGGTTCAACCGAAGATCGGGGCGAAGCTCACATCAACTCAACGGCCTTATCCGCGAAGAAGCAAAACACTAGAAGACGCCGGATGCAAGATTTAATACAACGGCAGAAGATCGGCATGATGCATGTATGATGTATGGCATGGCAAAGGTGCGATGCATTTAGGTCATATTAAGCGGAACCGGGGTCCCGACATTTAATTGAATGGTTCAAGTTATTTAGAACCCCGCAATTTAAATGTTGTTTAACAAGGCAGAAAGTTTCACCGGTTCGCTACACAAGTTTAAATGAGGCCAATATGAGACTAGATTTGCCCGCATATGGGCCCCATATTTAATTATTAGATGAATCGGCATAAGGCCCCCAAACCACAGATATGCATGCGAGTATGACAATCCAATATGCAACAAGTTGTTATTATGTTATAAAATAGGGTTCTCGGATAAGGGTCACACTTTAGGGTTCTCGACGATCTTGGGGTTCCGGGGTTCGGGGTCCGGTCTCGGGGTCCAGGGTCCGACGGTTCGGCCTCGGCGGGATCGTTCTCTCGCTCTCGGTAACGGGGCAGATCTTGCGTTCCGGGAAGAAGTACTAGGCGTTCTGTGTCGGTGCCGTTCTTGTCGCGTTCGCGGTTCGGGTCGATCTCGACATCCGGGGTGAAGTGCTTGTCGTTCCGCAATCTCGACGAGCTTGACGTCCCTTGAAGTTGACCTTCGGTTTCAGGGTCTTCAGGGTCTCGGCGTTCCGTGACGAAGGTCTTGATGGTGCCGGGTTGAAAACATCGGGTTTTCTGTGCACAGGATCTTGGCGACGGGGTTGGCGAACTTGTTAAGGGTCGGTCTTGCTGTCCCGGTGAGGTACTCGTCAGACTTGTTCGCTGGAGGTCGCTGAAGTTAGATAAAACACCACTGACCCATCTTCACACGGTCGCCATCGCAACATCTGCACAACCCATGCTCATGAACAAGCCCAACACAAAACGCCTGAAGCCAACTTTCTGGTACTAGAGGATCACTCAACGAGGCAGGGAACCCAGCTAGCAGGGAAGGCGACGGCAGCGGGCTCTGGCGGAGGCGCTCGTGCTGCGGGGTCGCCGGCGGGAGCGCGCGGAGGAGGTGGACGGTGACGGCGGGGTCCTGGGGACGGGCAGGCAGCAGCGGCTCGGGGGCTTCAGGCGACGCCGGCGGAAACGGCGGCGGCGGGCCGGCGAAGACGCATGGGGGCGCGGCTCGGAGGCGGGAAGACCGGCGGCGGCACGCTTCGCAGTCGTCGGCGGGGCGAGCTCGCTGGGAAAGCTTGGGGAAGGGAGGCCGGCACCAGGCGGGAGGACGGCGCGCGGGGCCGGCTCGGGGGCGGCTGCGCGTGGCGGCGCTTGGGGCGACGGCTCGAGCGCGCGCGCGCCGGAGCGAGGAACGGCGGGGGTCGGCGGTGAGCGCAGAGGACCGGAGCGGCGGACGGAGGTTGGGGGCCGGCGGCGCTGCGGTGAGCGAGGAGGCTGCGAGCGCGGCCGCGGCGTCGGGGGTGCTGCCGGAGGGCGGTCGGCGGAGCGGCTCGGCTCGGGTGCGGAGGGGCGGCGCGCGCCAGCGAGCAGAGGGAGGCGAGCGAGAGGTAGGGGGCGGTGGGAGCGTCGGTGGTGGAGGAGGAGTTCGTGGGGGGAGAGGGAGACACGGGGGAGGTGGTGACTGGGGGAGGGGAGAGAGAGACGGGCCGCGAGGTGGAGGGTGGGTCCCATACGTGGGCCAGGGGGCAGGGGAGGTCCCACAGGCAGAGAGAGAGGCCAGGAGGTTGTTGATGCGTGCGGGGTGTGCGTGCGTTTGGGGAGGGGTCGGCGTGGGGCCGGGAACAGGGGAAGGGTCGGTGGTTGGGGAGTGGAGATAGAGAGTGTGGGATGGCTGGTGGTTGACGTGGCAGCTGGTGGTTGGTTGGGGGATTGGGCCAGGTTGAGGTGGCGTGCTAGGATAGGTTGGGGTGATGTGGAGGTGGGGTGGGTAGAATAGGATGGGTGGACTTAGGATTTAGAGGCTGGCTTGGTGGACCGATTTAAAACCTGGGGAAGTCGTTCGGGTCGATCGGCCCGTTCGACTGTCCCGCTTAAAATTAATGTAATATTTTATTTATTTCAAACAACATTTTTGCAAACCGAATTCGGCAAAACAAAATATTCCGGCGACCCAGAATTTCGGTGTTTGAATAAGATGGAGCGTTTAGAAAAACAAATCGGGGTTTTCGAAAATAGTTTTATGCAAACAATGCATGATGATGACGATGCAATGCACAAATTCAACGCGATTTTCTAGTAGTGGTTTTGCGGGATGCCACAATTCGACACCACTAACAATGGATCTCGCCGTCGAGATCCGCCTCATGTACCGGAAAGGAAGGTCGGCGGTCCGAAACTTCTTGCTTCATGCAGATCTTCGCGACACCACTAACGAGGGTTCATCCTCCATCTTGAAATCGGCGACACCACCAACAAAGGGTCGTTGTTCCTGATCGACGAGAGAGCACTCCGGAAACAAAAGGTCGAAGGTAGAGGTATCACAAATAAAGCCACCCCCAACTTTCCTTAGAAGAGGGAAAAGTTACATTGATCCACCAGTTCGATGTACAGAGCGAACAGTATGAGTCGGGTAGGGTGATCAGTCCATCCCGGACCCAAACTATCAACTCTATACATGGGTAGGAGAATCAGGCAACTCAACTCTCGAGATTTAGACTGAAGATCTCGACAAGCGAGGTTCGGAAACAAAGGAGGGATGCAGACTCTGCATCGGATCTGGCGTAGATGATGCCGTTGCGTCGGAAACACCAGAAGAGACAACAGAAATCGTATGAAAGACACAACGATTAGGTTTTCGCGATGGTTCCATTGGCATGAACAACACATGCTCAAGGTATACTCCAACTTCACCAATGCTCGTCCTTCTCATATGTTTTTCAACGACACTGATATCCAGCAAGGAACACATATGGATAAAGAGCTCAAGGACAAAAGATTGGATGAAGGGTACAACGGACAAGTTGCAGATTGATGATCGTAGCACCTCCGTTACAAAAGGGGAGAAAGAGAGACCCTGAAGGTACGACGGAAACCCAACCACGAGAAATCCTGGACTCGAAGAAAGAGAAGAGAGCGGATTCAAAACACGTAGAGGTAAGAGGAGAACAGCAGAGGGGTAAGGAGTAAAATCAGACCTAATCAGAACTATCCAACCGATTTCCAAAAATAGTTTTGACACTCTACTTCGGCCGTTAGCTAGGTTATCCTACAGGCTGGACTTGTGGGGTATCGCAACTGCTGAGCTCTGATACCACTCTGTAACACCCTCAGAATCGGACCTATGCAAGTTTGAGCAAAATTCGCCAAACCCGCATAGAAACGATTCAAAGGTGCCCACCAGGCACTTTCGTGCGGGTGGAAAACGAAGTAATAACATTACACAACAGTCCTCGATGGGACCCACAGAACAGATATATATAACCGCGACTCAAAGAGTCAAGAATACAGATATAGTATACAAGATCCAAATCACCTCGAAAACGGTAGGGCGTCCGACTACGGACAAGAAGCAAATGGGGCTAAGAGCCCTGAAGAATAACCAATGGCGTCCATAACCCTGCCCAGGCCAAGCCGGAAGGGTAACCCTGCTAACGGCGTCGATCTCAAAACCTGCTTAACAAAAGGGGTGCCGACAAAGGGCAAAGCAGAAAACAAAGAAGGAGCGTCAGTACTGAGGCCAGTACACGGCGAGGCTAGAATTCGGCGGTCCTCGCCTACATAGGTATGGTGGACTGAAGCGGCAGCGGCAGCATGCACTAAACAACCTATAGAGACTCGATACAACTGGCGGTTATCAGAGAGGGGTGAGAATGACCTATCCGGATCCAACCTGAAGCTAACACCAAACAAACCCATCCTGGTGTTTCCCCCTCGAGACCAAACGAGGAAGTCAACCGAGGAACTCACACAGTTGGCAGTTTTAGTTATTCGGTGATAGTTGCGGCACTTTACTAGTCAAGTATAGATAATCGTCCTGATAAAATAAGCAGTGGGCACTTTTAGTTAACCATTCCGTTATAGTGGCAACACTTACTAGTCAGATACAGATAATATGAGATAAACCCAAAACCCAGCAGTTGTTGGTACTTTTATTCAGCCATTTCGTTGTAGTTGCAATACTTACTAGTCAGATACAATTGTCGCAAGCGACAACCAAACAAGCAATTGTGGGCAGTATTAATTAGCCATTCCGTTGTAGTGGAGCTGATTACTAGTCATTATAAGTCAAATTTATAGCAGTAAACTTTAGTTATGCTTGTCTATGATCAAGAAACTGTGCTCCAAGTCGTCCATATCCGCGGACACGGCTTTCAGAAAGTTTTACCCGGCCGGGGTGCACCAATAGCAACACACACTCGATCAACCTCGGAAAAACCAAATCAAAACCCAACGAGGCCTTCACGACAAAGCAATCACAGGATTCAGAAATATTTCAGGGGGCCACCCCATTAAGCTACCCGCAACGAAGTAAGCTAGCTCCGAGACGGACTCAAGGTCTGGGTATACGGCTGTGAACGACTGGGAACCCCAAACGGTGCTTGTCGACACCGCGGAATCGTGTCCCGATCCTAAACAGTACAGTGTGCAGTACCTCGCACAATCGTAAATAAAGCAGTAAAACATGGCATAAGTACAGGATAGTAATAAAGCCTCAAACTAGTTTGTGGCCCCAAGAAATAAGACGGAATCAAGCTCTGGCTGAGGGGGGTCCCATATACCTCCCGGATGTGGATAGCGCGATAAAACAAGGAACAGGAATCAAGTACTCGGGGTCTTACGGGACACAAGTGGGCGTTCGGAAACCAAATATTATCTATCACCCACCGATGCCTCTGCTTATTCAATTTTAGTTGTTAAACAGAAATTAAAGTGACGATAAGTAAAACTATGATCATCTCCAACAGCAACATGCGGCAATACATCAACAACTGTGGCATATGACGACACACATCAGCACTTGAGCAAGAAACTACGACGCGCAAGTCCAACTATCTACCAAACAACAGGTAATAGGATGTGTCCAAGGCAATATACGGCTGCAAGGAATATCACGGGAACGGGAAAACTAAAGCATCGCAACACAGATAGCAATAGATCAACAGGAGGGAAGTAAATACTATAAAAGTAAGATAGGTAGAAAGGGGGAGATGCTCGCCTGAAAAACATTGTCGAAGGGTTCAACCGAAGATCGGGGCGAAGCTCACATCAACTCAACGGCCTTATCCGCGAAGAAGCAAAACACTAGAAGACACCGGATGCAAGATTTAATACAACGGCAGAAGATCGGCATGATGCATGTATGATGTATGGCATGGCAAAGGTGCGATGCATTTAGGTCATATTAAGCGGAACCGGGGTCCCGACATTTAATTGAATGGTTCAAGTTATTTAGAACCCCGCAATTTAAATGTTGTTTAACAAGGCAGAAAGTTTCACCGGTTCGCTACACAAGTTTAAATGAGGCCAATATGAGACTAGATTTGCCCGCATATGGGCCCCATATTTAATTATTAGATGAATCGGCATAAGGCCCCCAAACCACAGATATGCATGCGAGTATGACAATCCAATATGCAACAAGTTGTTATTATGTTATAAAATAGGGTTCTCGGATAAGGGTCACACTTTAGGGTTCTCGACGATCTTGGGGTTCCGGGGTTCGGGGTCCGGTCTCGGGGTCCAGGGTCCGACGGTTCGGCCTCGGCGGGATCGTTATCTCGCTCTCGGTAACGGGGCAGATCTTGCGTTCCGGGAAGAAGTACTAGGCGTTCTGTGTCGGTGCCGTTCTTGTCGCGTTCGCGGTTCGGGTCGATCTCGACATCCGGGGTGAAGTGCTTGTCGTTCCGCAATCTCGACGAGCTTGACGTCCCTTGAAGTTGACCTTCGGTTTCGGGGTCTTCAGGGTCTCGGCGTTCCGTGACGAAGGTCTTGATGGTGCCGGGTTGAAAACATCGGGTTTTCTGTGCACGGGATCTTGGCGACGGGGTTGGCGAACTTGTGAAGGGTCGGTCTTGCTGTCCCGGTGAGGTACTCGTCAGACTTGTTCGCTGGAGGTCGCTGAAGTTAGATAAAACACCACTGACCCATCTTCACACGGTCGCCATCGCAACATCTGCACAACCCATGCTCATGAACAAGCCCAACACAAAACGCCTGAAGCCAACTTTCTAGTACTAGAGGATCACTCAACGAGGCAGGGAACCCAGCTAGCAGGGAAGGCGACGGCAGCGGGCTCTGGCGGAGGCGCTCGTGCTGCGGGGTCGCCGGCGGGAGCGCGCGGAGGAGGTGGACGGCGACGGCGGGGTCCTGGGGACGGGCAGGCAGCAGCGGCTCGGGGGCTTCGGGCGACGCCGGCGGAAACGGCGGCGGCGGGCCGGCGAAGACGCATGGGGGCGCGGCTCGGAGGCGGGAAGACCGGCGGCGGCACGCTTCGCAGTCGTCGGCGGGGCGAGCTCGCCGGGAAAGCTTGGGGAAGGGAGGCCGGCGCCAGGAGGGAGGACGGCGCGCGGGGCCGGCTCGGGGGCGGCTGCGCGCGGCGGCGCTTGGGGCGACGGCTCGAGCGCGCGCGCGCCGGAGCGAGGAACGGCGGGGGTCGGCGGTGAGCGCAGAGGACCGGAGCGGCGGACGGAGGTTGGGGGCCGGCGGCGCTGCGGTGAGCGAGGAGGCTGCGAGCGCGGCCGCGGCGTCGGGGGTGCTGCCGGAGGGCGGTCGGCGGAGCGGCTCGGCTCGGGTGCGGAGGGGCGGCGCGCGCCAGCGAGCAGAGGGAGGCGAGCGAGAGGTAGGGGCGGTGGGAGCGTCGGTGGTGGAGGAGGAGTTCGTGGGGGGAGAGGGAGACACGGGGGAGGTGGTGACTGGGGGAGGGGAGAGAGAGACGGGCCGCGAGGTGGAGGGTGGGTCCCATGCGTGGGCCAGGGGCAGGGGAGGTCCCACAGGCAGAGAGAGAGGCCAGGAGGTTGTTGATGCGTGCGGGGTGTGCGTGCGTTTGGGGAGGGGTCGGCGTGGGGCCGGGAACAGGGGCAGGGTCGGTGGTTGGGGAGTGGAGATAGAGAGTGTGGGATGGCTGGTGGTTGACGTGGCAGCTGGTGGTTGGTTGGGGGATTGGGCCAGGTTGAGGTGGCGTGCTAGGATAGGTTGGGGTGATGTGGAGGTGGGGTGGGTAGAATAGGATGGGTGGACTTAGGATTTAGAGGCTGGCTTGGTGGACCGATTTAAAACCTGGGGCAGTCGTTCGGGTCGATCGGCCCGTTCGACTGTCCCGCTTAAAATTAATGTAATATTTTATTTATTTCAAACAACATTTTTGCAAACCGAATTCGGCAAAACAAAATATTCCGGCGACCCAGAATTTCGGTGTTTGAATAAGATGGAGCGTTTAGAAAAACAAATCGGGGTTTTCGAAAATAGTTTTATGCAAACAATGCATGATGATGACGATGCAATGCACAAATTCAACGCGATTTTCTAGTAGTGGTTTTGCGGGATGCCACATTAGGGTATCCTATGAAGACGCATTTCTCCGCTTTAGGTTCGAGCTTGTCCGGCATCAACTTCTTGACGTAAGATTCGCATCCCCAAACTTTAAGAAACGACAACTTAGGTTTAGCACCAAACCACAGTTCATACGGTGTCGTCTCAACGGATTTAGATGGTGCCCTATTTAAAGTGAATGCAACGGTTTCTAATGCATAACCCCAAAATGATAACGACAAATCACTAAGAGACATCATTGATCGGACCATATCTAATAGGGTTCGGTTCCGGCGTTCAGACACACCATTGCGTTGTGGTGTTCAGGGTGGCGTGAGTTGCGAAACAATTCCGCTTGCTTTAAGATGCGTGAGAAAATCATAACTCAAATATTCGCCCCCACGATCGGATCGTAGAAACTTAATCTTTCTGTTACGATGGTTCTCCACTTCATTCTGAAATTCTTTGAACTTTTCAAATGTTTCAGATTTATGTTTCATTAATAGATATACCCATATCTACTTAAGTCATCAAAAAAGTGAGAAAATAGCGATATCCACCGCGCGTCGAAACACTCATCGGTCCGCATACATCGGTATGTATGATTTCCAACAAGTCCGTTGCTCGCTCCATCATACCGGAGAACGGGGTTTTGATCATCTTGCCCATGAGGCATGGTTCGCATGTGTCAAATGATTCAAAATCAAGAGACTCCAAAAGTCCATCAGAATGGAGTTTCTTCATGCGCTTTACACCAATATGACCTAGACGACAGTGCCACAAATAAGTAGTATTATCACTATCTACTTTGCATCTCTTAGCCTCAATGTTATGGATGTGTGTTTCATCCCTTTCGAGATTTAGAAGAAATAAACCATTCACAAGAGGTGCATGACCATAAAAGATGTTACTCATATAAATAGAACAACCATTATTCTCCGATTTAAATGAATAACCGTCTTGCAATAAACATGATCCAGAAATAATGTTCATGCTCAACGCAGGCACATAATAACACTTATTAAGGTTTAAAACTAATCCCGAAGGTAAAACTAAGGAGAGCGTGCCGACGGCCATCACATCAACTCTTGATCCGTTGCCAACGCGCATCGTCACCTCATCCCTCGCAAGCCGCCGTCTATTCCGTAGCTCCTGTTTAGAGTTACAAATATTAGCAACTGAACCAGTATCAAATACCCAGGCACTACAATGAGGGCTAGTAAGGAAAACATCAATAACATGTATATCAAATATACCTTTGATGGTGCTAGCCTTCTTGTCCGCTAAGTACTTCGGACAGTTGCGCTTCCAGTGACCCTTGTCCTTGCAATAGAAGCACTCAGTGTCCGTCTTAGGACCAGACTTGAGCTTCTTCTCAGCAGGGGCAGTGCGCTAGCCGCCGCCCTTCTTGAAGGGCTTCTTTGCTCCCTTACCTTTCTTAAAGGTGGGCTTGTTGACCATCAACACATGATTATCCTTTTTGATGTCCACTTCCGCGGCTTTCAGCTTTGCGAAGATCTCGGTGATCGTATCAGTGGAACCAATCTGATTGTGAGTCACTACAAAACTTTTGTAGATGGGAGGGAGTGATTGCAGAACCCTGTCAATCTTGAGCTCCTCTGGAATCGTGCATTCCAGTTGCTCAAGGCGTTGAGTGTAGCCCGTCATCTTAATGGCGTGCTCACTAACGGAACTCCCTTCCTCCATCTTGCAGTTAAAGAACTTCTCAGAGATCTCATATCTCTCAGAACGGGCCTGAGTCTGAAACATGGTTTTCAGCTCTTCGAGAATCTCAAAGGGCCAGGGTTAGTCTTCAAAACGATTTTGAAGTTCCGGTTCCATAGCAAACAACATGGTGCTCTTAATCACACCATAATCATCTTTGCGCGACTGATAGACAGTTTTCTCATCAGCCGGCGCAGTTGCAGCAGGGGGGTCACCTAACGCTTTCCCAAGGACATAGTCCTTTTGACCGCCAGAGAGAATGATTCTTAGATTGCGGAACCAATTGGTGAAGTTAGACCCATTGTTTCTAAGCTTTTCCTTCTCAGCAAAAACGTTGAAGTTGATGTTGGACTTGGCCATGTGATCTACAGTATTTGCAAGTACAACTTAGACTATGTTCATGATAAATAGTTCAACTTAATCAAATTACTAGATGAACTCCCACTAAATTCAACATCCCTCAAGTTGTTTAGTGAACATGATCCAAATTCACCACACCTAATCCGATCATCACGAGAAGAGATGTGGTTTCAATGGTGGACAACGAAGTGTCGATCATATCATTCATATGACTCATGCTTAACCTTTCGGTTCTTGTGTTCCGAGGCCATGTCTATACATGCTAGGCTCGTCAAGTTAGACCCAAGTATTTCCGCGTGTGCAAAACTGGCTTGCACCTGTTGTATGTGAGCGTAGAGTCTATAGCACCCGATCATCACGTGATGCTTGGACACGACGAACTTTCGCAACGGTGCATACTTGGGGAGAAGACAGTTTTATCTTGATCTTTAAGTGAGGAATCATCTTATAATGCTACCGTCGCGATCTAAGCATGATAAGATACATAAAGGATAAACATCACATGCATATAACTTTAATGTGACATGGTATAGCCAATCTTCGCGCAATGATCTCCATCTTGTGCGTTGCGGCATGATCTCCATCACTCCACCATGATTGCCTCCACCACGAATAGCAACTACAACTATTGCTAACTACTTAGCGATAAAGTGAAACTATTACATGGCGCATAAGAATTTGACACACAGGTCATACACAATTATAAAGACAACCATATGGCTCCTGCCGGTTGTGTACTCATCGACATGCAAGTCGTGAAACATTACAAAACATGATCATCGCATACATTATACACATCACATCTTGGGCCATACCATATCACAGAAAACACTCCCTGCAAAAACAAGTTAGACGCCTCTACTTTGTTGTTGCATGTTTTACGTGACTTATGGGAGTAGATTCTAAGAACGATTCTTACCTACGGAAAGCCACAACGGTGATATTATGGTTTCCAAACTCCGGTGTTAATCCCATGACAACTATAGTGATAGAAACTGACATCCACCAGCCGCATGTGTGGAACAAGCCACACGTCAAGTGCGGAGCCGGTCTCGCGAACGACGTCGCGTAAGGTTGGCCTGGACCGCTTCAATCTCACTATCCCGCGTCATAAGAAGAACACAAACAAGAGGCTTGCAACAGAAAACATCAACGCCCGCAACAACCATGTTGCGTTCTACTCGTGAAACACATCTACGCATAGATCTAGCTCTGATTCCACTGAAGGGTTTCGCGGCATAGTAAATCAAAATATTCTACGGATGCGAACAGAGGGAAGCCAAGATCTAATCTAGGAGATGCAAACAACGAGAGAGATTGGATTAGATCTTCATACCCTTGAAGATTCGAACAACGGAATGTTCGTCGGAACGTGGGTGATGTAGTCGTACTCGCTTCTCCTCCTCGCGATCCGATCCGATCTAGCACCACAAGTGGCGGTGCCTCCGTGAGATGCACACGTGCAGCACCTCAACGTCTCCTCCTTCCTTGGTCCAGCAAGTATGGTGGAGAGACGGATTGGATCTACAATGTGATGGCGCGGTGCAATTGGTGGAGAATTTCTGCAGCAGGGCTTCGCCTACAAGCAGTCGGGAGGGAGAGAGGAGGGCAGCAGGGCGGCTAGGGTTGGAGGGGAAGGTGTAGGGGTTTGGTGCGCCCCCACCCCTCTTTATATAGAGGGGGGGGGCACAGCCCTAGCCCCTCCCCCAAGCCCAAACCGGCGGCCCCAAAGGATAAGGAGTGGGGGGCAAGGAAACCCCCCCTTCTAGAAGGTCTATCTCGAGTTTAAACCTCTCTTGGCCGGCTGGGCCCTATGGGGCCTTGTGCCCCTGGCCCAATGCGGCCAGGGCACACCCTCATAGGACCATGCCCCCTCCCGGAAGGTGGGACCACGTTGGTCCCCTTACGGAAGGTTCTAGAAGCTTCTGGTACAATACCGATTAACCCGGAATAATTCCGAACTCCAAAAACTGCACAGCCTTATATGAATCTTATTCTCCGGACCACTCCGGAACCTCTCGTGATGTCCCGAATCCCATCAGAGACTCCGAACAAAAACTCATAAACCAATTATCCAATCTATCCTAGCGTCGAGACACGTTAAGTGTGTGACCCTGCGGGTTCGAGAATATGCAGACATGATCTTCTATCAATAATCAACAGCGGGGTCTGGAAACCCATATTGACTCCCACACATTCATCGATGATCATATCGGATGAACCACGATGCCAGGATTCAATCAATCCCATATATATATTCCCTTCGTCTCGCGATATTTTACTTGCCCGAGATTCGATCGTCAGTACCGTCATACCTAGTTCAATCTCGTTCATAGCAAGTACTTTACTCGTTCCGTAATTCGATATCACTTTGTGATTAACTCCTTAACCACATGCTTGCAAGCGGTGTTGATATTGATTACCGAGTGGGCCCGAAGTATATCTCTCCGACTTGGGAGGGACATATCCCATCTCGATACATACAACCCAACAGATACTTTCCGATCACCTGAGAGACACCTTTATGATCACCCTCTCATAGGATGACGTTTGATGACCTCAAAGCTTTCTTCCGATACCATGGAGTTGTATTATCTCATGGTCTAAGGAATACGATATTTGAGATAAGAAAAGCTTCGCAAAGACGAACACGATGACACGATCTAATTGATTCGCTTAGTTTGGGTCTGTCCACCATATCATTCTCCCAATGATATGATCTCATTATTAATTGACAACTCATGTCCATGGTTAGGAAACCTTAACCATCATTAATCAATGAGCTAGTCCATAGAGGCGTACTAGGGACACGGTGTTGTTCACAAACCACACATGTATTAAAGTTTCCGCTTAATACAATTCTAGCATGGAATATAAACATTATCATGAACAAGAATTATAATAATAACATCTTTATTATTGCCTCTAGGGCATAATTCCAACATATACAAGGACAACTTAATAACCTTATGAATACAATGGGAAATCTCATCATACATGATTGCCTCTAGGGCATATTCGCAACAGTCTCCCACTTGCACTAGAGTCAATCTTCCGACATCACATGTCTAAGCATCTAATGCCCATGTCTCTCAGGTGCGCCTCATGCTTTGGTGGTGGTAACGGCTATGTCAACGGATCCGCAATATTTGCATCCGTGTGTACCTTGCATAACTTGATATCACCCTGATCCACGAACTGGCGAATCAGATGGTACCGCATGAGTATGTGCTTGTTCTTCTGGTGTTGTCTAGGTTCCTTGTTTTGTGCAATAGCACCATTGTTGTCACAATACACGTCTAATGGATTAGACGAGCCCTGAACCACACCAAGATCCATGAGGAAATTCCTCATCCAAACAGCTTGATTTGCTGCCTCCGAGGCGCAATATACTCAGCCTCTGTTGTAGATGCAGACATAGTCTCTTGCTTGGAACTCTTCTAGCTCACAGCACCTCCGTTTATAATAAACACGTATCCGGATTGCGAACGAGAATCATTAGAGTCGGTAAGATAACTCGCATCCGTGTAACCCTTTACACTGAGTTCATCTTCACCACCATAAACCAAAAACATATCCTTAGTCCTTCTCAAGTACTTAAGGATATTTTTAGCCGTTGTCTAGTGGATCTCTCCAGGATCAGCCTAGTATCTGCTCACAACACTTAGAGCATAGGAAACATCCGGCCTAGTACAAATCATGTCATACATGATGGATCCGAATGCAGAAGCATACGGAATCACACTCATCCGACTTTGCTCATAAGTTGTCGAAGGACACTGAGTCTTGCTAATTTTTACACCATCGGACATCGGTAAGAACCCCTTCTTAGACGATTCCATGTTGAACTTCTTCAACACTTTGTCCAAATAAGTACTCTCACTCAATCCAATGAGCCTTCTTGATCTATCTCTATAGATCCGGATTCCTAGGATGTATGTTGCCTCACCCAAGTCTTTCATTGAGAAACTCCTTTCCAATGATTCCTTGGTTTCTTGCAACATCTGGACATCATTTCCAATCAATAATATGTCATCCACAAATAAGATTAGAAAGTTTACTTTGTTCCCACTAAACTTCTTGTACAAACAAGAATCATGATCACTCTTGATGAAGCCAAACGATTTGACTACCTCATCAAAGAGAATATTCCAACTCTGGGATGCTTGCTTCAACCCATAAATGGATTTCTGAAGTTTACATACTTTGTCAGCATTAGCCGGATCGACAAAACCCTCGGGATGTATCATATACACGTCCTCGGTTAAATTTCTGTTAAGGAAAGCCATTTTGACATCCATCTGCCATATCTCATAGTCGAAATAGGCTGCTATAGCTAACATGATTCGAACTGATTTAAGCATCGCTACGGGCGAGAAAGTCTCGTCATAATCAACTCCTTGAACTTGTTAGAACTCCTTCGTGACAAGGCGTGCTTTATAGACGGAAACATTTCCATCCATATCAGTTTTCTTCTTAAAGACCCATTTGCACTCGACGGGTCTTGCACCGTCTAGCAGATCAACCAAGTTCCAAACGTGATTTTCATCCATGGACTTTAACTCAGATCACATGGCTCCAAGCCATGACTCAGAATCAGATCCCACCATCGCTTCCGAATAATTTGCCGGCTCATCACTGTCTAACAGTAACACATCATGAACACTTCGTAATCTTGCCGATCTTCATAGTACAGGTGCTGCTGCCGGCTCAGCTACCACGACTGGCTCAACCTCCAAGGTTTTTGCCGACTCGCTACTAGCCGGTTCCTCTCGAATTTCTTTGAGCTGCACCGTGCTCCCACTTACTCCCCGACTGAGAAACTATTTCTCAAGGAAGACACCATTCCGAGCGACAAACACTTTGCCCTCTTCTCGGTTGTAGAAGTAGTAACCCAAGGTTTCCCTCGGATACCCCACAAAAATACACTTATCCGACTTGGCTGTATGCTTGTCCGACTGAAGTCGCTTGACAAATTCTTCACAACCCCAAATCTTAAGAAAAAACAAACTCGGATTTTTGCCTGTCCACATCTCATGCGGTGTCTTCTCTACCGATTTTGATGGTACTATGTTTAGTGTGAACGCCGCTGTTTCTAGACAATAACCCCGAAATGATAAAGGCAGATCTGTCCGACTCATCATTGACCGTACCATGTCCAACAAGGTCTGATTCCTCCTTTCTGAAACACCGTTCATTTGCGGCGTTCCTGGCGGAGTAAGTTGAGGAACTATTTCACAACTTTTCATATGGTTATCAAACTCATGGCTAGTGTACTCGCCTCCTCGGTCCGACCGAAGAAACTTTATTTTCTTGTCGAGTTGATTCTGTGCTTCATTCTGGAATCCTTTGAACTTTTCAAAGGCTTCCTACTTATGTTTCATCAAGTATATATATCCATACCTACTCAAATCATCAGTGAAGGTAATGAAGTACTCATAACCACCCCTGGCTATCGTGATCATTGGTCCACATACATCACTATGTACTAGTCCCAACAAGTCGGACGCCCTTTCGCAAATCTTTGCAAAAGGTGTCTTGGTCATTTTTCCGAGTAGGCAAGATTCGCATGTCTCGAACGACTCCAAGTCAAACGAAGTTAGGAGTCCATCATCATGGAGCTTCTTCATGCGTTTCCAAATTATATGACCAAGCTGACAGTGCCAAAAGTAATTCATATTCAGATCATTTGGTTTCAACCTTTTAACATTTATGTTATAAACCGATGCACCATCAAGATTCAAAATAAATAACCCGTCCTGGATGGGTGCAAAGCCGTGAAACATATAATTGTTGGAGATATGCCCAAGAGGCAATAATAAAGTGGGTTATTATCATATCTTCATACTTATGATAAATGTTTACATACCATGCTATAATTGTATTAACCGGAAACATTAATACTTGTGTGATTTGTAAACTAAAATAAGAGTCCCTAGTGAAGCCTCTTGTTAAACTAGCTTGTTGGTTAATATATGATCATGGTTTCCTGATCATGAACATAGAGATGTTATTAACAACAGAATCATATCATTAGGAGAATGATGTGATGGACATACTCCTATAGATAAGCGTAGCATAAAGATCAAGTCATTTCAATAGTTCAATTGCTATATGCTTTCTGATACATAGTAACCTAATTCCTTCGACCATGAGATCATGCATATCACCTTTACCGGATGGATGCTTTGATGACATCAAACACCACACCGTAACTGGGTGGTTATAAAGGTGGCATTGAGTGTTCGGAAAGTATTGGTTGAGACACATGGATCAAGAGTGGGATTTGTCCATCCACATGACGGATAGATATACTCTGGGCCCTCTCGGTAGAATGTCATCCAATTAGCTTGCAAGCATGTGACTTGGTCACAAGGGATCACATATCACGGGAACGAGAAAAGAGTACTTATCAGTAACGAGGTTGAACTAGGTATGCAGAGATACCGACGATCATAACCTCGGATAAGTAACATATCGTGAGACAAAGGGAAATTGGTATCGTATGTAAGTGGTTCATTCTATCTCAAAGTAATCGTAGAAATATGTGGGAGCCATATGAATTTCCAGATTCCTCTATTGGTTATTGTTCGGAGAAGTGTCTCGATCATGTCCGCATAATTCACGAACCGTAGGGAGACACACTTAAGGATTCGACGTTGTTTGAGTAGTTATGGTATTATGAGAAAGAGACCGAATGTTGTTCGGAGTCTCGGATGGGATCCGGGATATCACGAGGTGATCCGGAATGGTCCGGAGAATAAGATTCATATAAGGAAAGTCCCGTTTCGGAGTTCGGGAATGATTCCGGTGTTTTCATCGTTAACATTCTAGAAGGTTCCGGAAAGTCCGGTACTCCGGAGGGGAAGGGGTACATGAATGTGTCATTACTTATTGGAATGATTGCATCATGTACTAAGTGTTCTTGCTGTCCCAAATAAAGGATTAAATTGAATCCTAAAACAGAAAAGTCAAATGTCTAGTTTGAAAGTCAAACTGCCAAAACAAGAAACTGTGGGAAACAAGCAAGAGGAGTTGGAATCAACCTGGAGGAGGAGTAGGACTCCTCCAGGCCGGCGCCCAGCCCAAGGCCGAGTTGGGGAGGGACTCCCTCCCTCCCCTGGCGCGCCAAGACCCCCCTCCCATAAAAGGAGGGGCAGGGCTCCTCCTAGAGACACAACTTTCACCTCTAAATCTCCGGTTTAGAGCCGTTTTGGAATAGAGCTTCTAATTGCTTTAGCCAACGGTTTAGAGCCTTCTAATTGATTTAGAGCCTTCTAATTGGTGTGTATAATTACTAGACCACTAATATCCTCTCTCATAAGCTCCACCATACTCGCACCGGCTTAAGGCGAAGCCCTGCGGGATTTCCCCTCTACCTCCGGTACCACGCCGTTGTGCTGCCGGAATCGCGAGGAGAGTGCTACAACCTCCGCTGCCTGCTGGAACAAGGGAGAGGAAGGTCTTCATCGAGTACCGAACGTGTGACCGACTGCGGGAGCGCTGCCAGAACGTGGCGCCGGAAGGATCGTCTACACGACCTTGAGATCGGAAAGAGTACGACTACATCACCCACGAGAATCCGCTCTCGTTAAACGCTTTGGAATCTTCGAGGGTAAGTTATACCATCGACTCGTTGCTACAATCTAGTAGATAGATCTTGGCTTGTTTGTTTGTATGCGATAGAAAATTTTTGTTTTCCATGCTACGAACCCCTACAGTGGTATCAGAGCCGTGTCTATATGTAGATCTGTTGCACGAGTAGAACACAATGGTCATTGTGGGCGTTGATGCTTTTATTGTCGATTGCTTCTTGTGTACTTTGCATCTTGCGGTATGTTGGGATGAAGCGGCCCGGGCTAACCTTACATGACATCGTTCATGAGACTTGCTCCACGCTTGACATGCAACTTGTATTGCATAAGTGGCTTTGCGGGTGTCTGTTTCTCCTAGCATAGTAAAGATCCAATACACAACGGGTGATTAACAATACTTGTGTCAACGTTGTGGTTCATGTTCGTAAGTTAGAACGACACTTATTGAAAGCCCCAAACCACGTAAAATATGCAAAGAAAGTAGAGGCGTCTAACTTTGTTTTGCAGGGGTGTGCAGTGATGTGATATGGCCATGATTGTGATTATATATGATGTATGCAATGTTCCTTATTGTAAGTCGGCAACCGGCAGGAGCCATATGGTTGTCTTTAATTTCTGTTAAGACCCGCGTGTCTATTCAAAGTAGTTGTAATAGTTGAAGCCGGTGGACGACAACCATGGAGCAGCGTCATTGACCTTGATGCAATGCCAGTGATGATGGAGATCATGTTCGTGCTTGAAGATGGAGATCGGAAGCACAAGAAGAAAGGCCATATCATATCACATATTATGAATTGCATGTGATGTTAATCCTTTATGCATCTTGTATTGCTTAGTAGACGACGGTAGCATTATAAGATGATCCCTCATGCACATGAATTTCAAGTCATAAAGTGTTCACCCTTAGTTAGCACCGTTGCTAAAGCTTGTTGTTTCGAAGCACCACGTGATGATCGGGTGTGTTAGATTCTACAAGTGTATACAACGTGGGCAAGCCAGATTTGCTCATGCGGAAGCTAAGGTTTGATCTTGACGAGCCTAGCATGTATAGACATGGCCTCAGGAACACGGATTACCGAAAGGTAGAGCATGAGTCATATAGTAGATATGATGAACATGTTGATTGTTCGCCATTGAAGCTACATCAACTCTCGTGATGATCGGTTTTGATGTGGTGGATTTGGTTCGTGTGATCACTAAAACAATGTGAGGGATATCGTTTTGAGTGGGAGTTCACCTAGATTAATTTAATTATTAATTAGAACTCAATTTATCATAAACTAAATCAAAGTGAATTTGCATAGTTGTTGTAGTCATTGGCATCCGTTTACCACCTTGCGCTTAGTTATAATTGAGATAATAGAACTATAGAATTCTGGTTAGTTACTTTACGAACTGGTATCGTATTGTTTTGAAGTGTTAATCTAAAGTTTAAAAGTCCTATTGCAAACTTTCAGTAAGTTCCGGTTACTCGATGAAGTTTAATAATTGGTATTAAAACAAGAGTAACAATTCCAAAGTTAGTATATAAGTATCATGTTTGTCTCCATGATTCTTGATATTCAAAGGATTGTCTTAATATCAAGGTTATCTAGGATCTGAAAGAGTTGTTTCAGAAACCATGATGTGTGGAAGATATTGTGATATCTGAAACGAAGTTTTGGTTGGAACATGATAGAGTATAATATGTCAAAAGTCATGTTCTCATATTTTGATGAGAATTTGCAAAAGGGTTGGAGATACTAGTTGTCCTAATCTTCCAAAAGGTTTTGGAGAGCAACATTATACTCGTGATTCACCGTTACAAGCTAAAAGTAACTTGATCATGGATAAATCCATGATAAGGGTGAATATTTGATGTAGGTAAAATGTTTACTACACCAAGAGATTACTAAAGAAAGGAATTTGAAAGAACACCAAACATTTGATGATGGTGATCTACTTCAAAGTGCAAGTCCTAAGACATTGGTATTTAACTATACACACTTTGGACTATGTGTCATATGTATGACTCCACTATTGATATTGATAGATTCTTTCAAACAGAAAAGGAAATACTGAAAGAGAATCTCATAAATATATGGCAGAAAAGAAAAGACTAGAATTGTTCAGTTTAAGTATATAGATGATATACATGTTATGGCTATATTCTTTGCTTATTAAAAAATGTGGTTCTTAAGTATTTGATACTGAATTTGTTGGTATGAATCGTCATACAAAACAACAGAATTCATGAACTACAGTGGCCTAAATAATTAGCAAAAGAATATGTGATGATGTTCATCGAGAACAAATAAAGGGTTATTGTGTTGCTCGTTAAACATCAAAGCTTGCCTTCAAGATTTGTTTTATCAGGTGTTATGAGAGCAAAAGGGTTGTTCAAATAATTGCCGTAATCCATAAAAGATGGATGATTTACAAATCTCGTTGGAAAAATCACATCCATAAAGCTAATGCTAAAGATGTCGAAAGACAAATTGATTGAAAGATCACTTAGGAAGTGACATCGCCGTTTAAATTATATTGGAAAGAAAACATGAAGAAACTCCATATGTATGGAATTTTGGAGTCTTTTGATTTTGATCAAATGACGCTTGTGAAACTTTCCTAGAGATAATTAAAACTTCGTTCATAGGCCGAAAGGGAACGAAAGACTAGCTTATTGGAATTTGTACATATTGTTGTACGAAGTCCATTATGTGTAGTCAAGAGCGATGGATTTCAACTTCATATGCTTTCTCCGAAAATTTGAGTGAATATATGAATATTTACTTAATAAGGATGAAGTATGAAACATTTGAAAAGTTCAAAGACTTTCAAGATGAAGTGCAAAATCATTGTAACAAAAATATAAACAGTTTATGATAAAGATCATAAAGGAAGATATTTCAGTTACAGAGTTTAGCATAATACCTAAGATTTAAGGAATCGTTCCGTGGATTTGCATTTCCCGAAACACCATAAGAGTATGGAGCATTCGAGATATGTAATTAAACCTTGTTTGACATGGTGAGATCAAAGGTGTAATTCATAAAATTGCCATTGTATTTTAAAGATTAAAAGCTTTAGAGATTACCGTTTTTCCACTGAAAAGAGCTTCATCATAATCCGTTGAAATGACACCATATAAGGTTATGGTTTGGGATAAAACCCAAGTAGTCCTTTCTTAAACATTGGTATGCTATACATAAGAAAGATGTTTGCAACCAAAGTCGGATGAACCTGTCTTTGTATAAACTATTAATATTCCTCCATAAACACCGGAGAAAAAAGTGTTTGTTGCTTGGAACGTCAAGTTTCTTTAAGAATGAATTTTTCGTGAAAAGTTAAGTGGGAGGACAATAGAACTTTGATAAGGTTAAAAGAACCTTAGCTATATGTGCAGAGTTGCGCAGCGCCGAAAAGTATTCCGGAGGCAGCAACAATGCTCATGGCTCACGTGCCTCAAAGGTTGTGATCACGAAGATCTAAGTTCCTATTGAAACAAGTAGATCGGGTAAACAATCAAATACCAAGATTTGAGGGTTGAATCATTATTTGAGAATAATGAACCGACTACATGCAAAGAAGCGATGATGGGCCCTGACTCCGTCAAATGGCTTGAAGCCATAAAATCCGTGATAGTTCCATACACGAGAAATCAAGTTTTGAACTTGAAGGACCCTCGAGAAAGGTGTAAGACCTTACAGTTGTGTTTGGATCTATAAAGAAATAGACATGGATGTTTCACATCTATGAAATAGTCGACATGTTGGGAAAGAGTTCACAACAATGTTCAAAGGTTGACTATGACAAGATTTGATCTTTCATAGCGATATTTAGTCTAGACGGATAAATGTAGCAACCACTACATATAATTTTGTTATATGGTAGTTGAATAAACAAAACAAGTTCTTCTAATAGAATTGTTACCTAGGACGTGTGCATGACACGGTCCATAGGGTTTTGTTAAATCAAAGGATGCTAAAAGCATATGCAAACTTCAATGGTTGAAGTGAGCATCGCGGAGTTGGAATCTTCACTATGATGAAACTGTTAAAGGAGTTTAAAAGTTCATTAGAGACAATGAAGATGCTTGCATTTGCAAGAAATTAAGTGGGAGCGCTAAGACATGTTTCTAATACATTATGTGGAAGACATATTGTTGATTGGAAATAATGTATCTTTTATTAACACATATTAAGAATTTCATCTCGATGAAAGACTTAGGCAAAACTCAAATATTTGGCATCAATAGATGCTAATATGGTTGTGCCAGAAGTACATAGACGAGATATTGAATGAGTTCAATATAGAAACTACAAGAAAGTTTCTTGTCGCACAGAAAGGATTGAATGAGTTCAATGTTGATGATATATTCAAGTGTATTGACATTTGGTAAAGTGAAACAAATAATCAAGTATAGATTGATACTTGATGTATGAAATCACAAAGAGTATTTATATCAATCATACTGTGATATGTACAAATCCAGATATGTCCTATGCTCTAAATGTTGTGAGCATATACCAGAATGATTCGTAAGATGATCATTGGACAATAGTAAGGATATTCTTATGATCTTTTGGAAGAACTAAGAGTATATTATTTGTAGAAGTGACAAATAGATGGTTAGTTCATTGTATAAGTACTACATTGATACTAGCTTTGTCACAAAGTATAAATTAAGTGTATCTCAATTTAAACTAAGGGTGGCACAATATAATGGAAAGTGAGTTCCATGATGGATTTGGATGAGTTCCAAAGTTAAGACATTATGACAGATACTACAACAAAAGGCTAAGTATATGACTGCTACTATAGCAGCTAAAGAGGGCATTTGTGTCAATTAGTTTGTTATCAAACTAGGTGTAGTTCACAGTGGGATAATACTATGAAGATATATTGTGCGACAATATTATCAACATGTTTTAACCCCAAAGAACTAAAGGTCACACCGAATGACCAAATTCATACAAAGCCATCTCATTAGAGAATGAGTGATGCGTAGAGACGCAAAGACATGCAATTACACACGGACCTGGAAGTGTCAAGATCCGAAGATCAGTTGACCACTAGCAATCGTGTACATACAACACCGGAAAGCCATAGGTGTTGAATACACAAAGGTTTGAAACTAGATTATTGACTCTGGTGCAAGTGGGAGACTGTTGGAGATATGCCCAAGAGGCAATAATAAAGTGGGTTATTATCATATCTTCATACTTATGATAAATGTTTACATACCATGCTATAATTGTATTAACCGGAAACATTAATACTTGTGTGATTTGTAAACTAAAATAAGAGTCCCTAGTGAAGCCTCTTGTTAAACTAGCTTGTTGGTTAATATATGATCATGGTTTCCTGATCATGAACATAGAGATGTTATTAACAACAGGATCATATCATTAGGAGAATGATGTGATGGACATACTCCTATAGATAAGCGTAGCATAAAGATCAAGTCATTTCAATAGTTCAATTGCTATATGCTTTCTGATACATAGTAACCTAATTCCTTCGACCATGAGATCATGCATATCACCTTTACCGGATGGATGCTTTGATGACATCAAACACCACACCGTAACTGGGTGGTTATAAAGGTGGCATTGAGTGTTCGGAAAGTATTGGTTGAGACACATGGATCAAGAGTGGGATTTGTCCATCCACATGACGGATAGATATACTCTGGGCCCTCTCGGTGGAATGTCATCCAATTAGCTTGCAAGCATGTGACTTTGTCACAAGGGATCACATATCACGGGAACGAGAAAAGAGTACTTATCAGTAACGAGGTTGAACTAGGTATGCAGAGATACCGACGATCATAACCTCGGATAAGTAACATATCGTGAGACAAAGGGAAATTGGTATCGTATGTAAGTGGTTCATTCGATCTCAAAGTAATCGTAGAAATATGTGGGAGCCATATGAATTTCCAGATTCCTCTATTGGTTATTGTTCGGAGAAGTGTCTCGATCATGTCCGCATAATTCACGAACCGTAGGGAGACACACTTAAGGATTCGACGTTGTTTGAGTAGTTATGGTATTATGAGAAAGAGACCGAATGTTGTTCGGAGTCTCGGATGGGATCCGGGATATCACGAGGTGGTCCGGAATGGTCCGGAGAATAAGATTCATATAAGGAAAGTCCCGTTTCGGAGTTCGGGAATGATTCCGGTGTTTTCATCGGGAACATTCTAGAAGGTTCCGGAAAGTCCGGTACTCCGGAGGGGAAGGGGTACATGAATGTGTCATTACTTATTGGAATGATTGCATCATGTACTAAGTGTTCTTGCTGTCCCAAATAAAGGATTAAATTGAATCCTAAAACAGAAAAGTCAAATGTCCAGTTTGAAAGTCAAACTGCCAAAACAAGAAACTGTGGGAAACAAGCAAGAGGAGTTGGAATCAACCTGGAGGAGGAGTAGGACTCCTCCAGGCCGGCGCCCAGCCCAAGGCCGAGTTGGGGAGGGACTCCCTCCCTCCCCTGGCGCGCCAAGACCCCCCTCCCATAAAAGGAGGGGCAGGGCTCCTCCTAGAGACACAACTTTCACCTCTAAATCTCCGGTTTAGAGCCGTTTTGGAATAGAGCTTCTAATTGCTTTAGCCAACGGTTTAGAGCCTTCTAATTGATTTAGAGCCTTCTAATTGGTGTGTCTAATTACTAGACCACTAATAGCCTCTCTCATAAGCTCCACCATACTCGCACCGGCTTAAGGTGAAGCCCTGCGGGATTTCCCCTCTACCTCCGGTACCACGCCGTTGTGCTGCCGGAATCGCGAGGAGAGTGCTACAACCTCCGCTGCCTGCTGGAACAAGGGAGAGGAAGGTCTTCGTCGAGTACCGAACGTGTGACCGACTGCGGGAGCGCTGCCAGAACGTGGCGCCGGAAGGATCGTCTACACGACCTTGAGATCGGAAAGAGTACGACTACATCACCCACGAGAATCCGCTCTCGTTAAACGCTTTGGAATCTTCGAGGGTAAGTTATACCATCGACTCGTTGCTACAATCTAGTAGATAGATCTTGGCTTGTTTGTTTGTATGCGATAGAAAATTTTTGTTTTCCATGCTACGAACCCCTACAATAATTCAAATACAAAGAACAACCATTATCCTTGATATTCGACTCATATCCTTGCCTCATCAAACATGAAGTAGAAATAATGTTTCGACTGAGCACTGGAACATAATAACAATTATTCAGTTCCATAATGAATCCGGAAGGTAAATGAAGCTGCATCGTGCCGACTTCCAACGCAGCAACTCTTGCTTTGTTGTCGACTCGAATATCAACCTCGCCTCTTGCTACGCTCCTAGTTCTTACCAGTTCCTGCAACGAGTTGCAGATGTGAATAACTGATCCGGTATCATATACCCAAGAACTATTAGGTGCATCAACAAGATATATGTCTATAACATTGCAAACAAGTGTACCTGAGTCGGAAGTCATACCTCCCCTCCTGGATTTGTCGGCCAAGTACTTGCTGCAGTTCCTCTTCCAGTGGCCATCCGCCTTTCAGTAGAAGCAAGTGGATCCGGCTGAAGGAGATGGCTTAGTCCCTGAGGAAGCGCTTGGGACCGGGTCCTGAGCCTGCTTTCCTCCTGACTTAGCCTTCTTCTTAGTCCAAGAACTCTTCTTGAACTTAGCCTTATTCTGCACCATCAACACTTGACTGGCGCCCTTTTTGAGATCCGCCTCTTCCTGCTTGAGCATCCCATGCAATTCAGTGAGCTTCTTATCCATACCATGCATTTGGTATTTCGAAATGAACTGCCCATATGCACTAGGAAGAGAGTTCAAAATTATATCTGTAGCGAACTCTTTGCTTATGGGGTAGCCAAGCCTCTCCAGAGACTGCACGTAACCAACCATTTTGATCACATGCGGACTCAGTGGATCACCATCCTTAAGCTTGCAACTCAGGAAAGCCTGAGAGACTTGATACCTCTCAGTCTTCGCCTGAGCATGGAACATACTTTTGAGGCTTTCGATCATATCATATGCCTCAACGTGCTCGAACTGCTTTTCCAAGTCCGGTTCCATGTGAGCAAGCATAAGACAGCTAATATCCGTGGACTCGTCCTTAGCCCGATGATAGGAATTGGTGGCAGCAACAATCGCATTCTCATTCGGCTCATCTGGAAGTGGGTTGTCTAGGACATGGTCCTTCTTTTCTTGTTTGAGAACAATTCTCAGATTTTGATACCAGTTGGTAAAATTAGTGTCGTTTAGTTTATCTTTCTCAAGAATGGTTCTCAATACAAAACCGCATATCTGAGAGCGACTGCTACTTGGTGCCATGATCTACAACAGAAAATATGCAAAACACTTAAGACATGTATTCATAAAAGAGCAAGCATACTAAACATTTTAATATTTTATGCTCCCACTAGAACCAACACCCCTCCGATGGTTACTTAGTGATTCAGGATCCTAAATAAACAAGTCGGCTAGTGAGCTTTAGCATCACCGCTAGCCTCCAAGTGATCTAGGTAGACAACTCCTTATCAATCGTATATCATACATCTCCTGTTGGACGGGTGGAATCACATGCCCCGGCTCCCGTCTGACTTTTCCCCGAGCCCCACAACCATTGTGATAGACCCCTCTAGCTTACCAAGTGTTTCCGCAGTAAGATTCCGACTCGAACCCACCTAGTCGGAAAGAATTGGCAGCACCTCAATTTTATGAGCCCACTACCAAAAATGTCCGACTTGTGATGGTGAAAACACTAGCGGGGAAAACCGACTAGACATTCTTTGAGGGATTAAATTTTACCGACTATCTAATAGAGGTAAAACAGAGACATAACAATAACACAAAATAAAGCAATTATAATGTGAAATGGTATGGCTCCCTTCATGGCGATCTCCATCTCCACAAATCCTGTAATCCGACTCGTGCCAACTCTTGTCACTTTCCGTCTTACTCCATGTCGCCAACATGTACATCGCTTTGCATGTCATCCGGATTCTCCAAACAGCTACACTAGCTTAGTAAAGTAAATTACATAGAGAATCCGACACGCAGGTCGTTATACAATAAAATGACAGCACCTAGGCTCCAGCCAACTGACAAAAACCATGATTCGAAGATCATGTATGGATTACACACATACATCACATGAACATGAACCATACCATTCACAACTTCCTGCAAAAACAAGTTATGCATAGACACAATATCTACCGGTGTTGTGAAACTCCCAACGACATCTAAGGCGCCACGACAGGGCGAAGCCGGCGGTCCGAACATGGATTTCGACCATCGTTCCGACTAGATCAAACTTTTTGATCTTCGATCACCGCATCTGGATTTACGTGTCACAGTCTACCCCGATGGCGGAAGCCGACCGGTAGGGGTATGTCATTCCATGATCTCAGCAGTATGATCATGGAAATCAGATCTACCATTCCCCGAGTACAGTTGATGCAATCAACCTCGTACAAAACCGATCTATCTTATAGATCGACCACCGAAACAAGACACAGATCTCATCTACAGCCAACCGCATATCACATATGTGAGATCTCGAGCCTAAAACCAGAATCTATCGCTCTGATACCACTGTTGGGCCACACAGAGATAAAACAAAACTTTTTCCCCTAACTTGGTGATCCCAAGACCTAGCCGAGGTAGAAGGCCACGAGGTTTACCACTAGATGCGCAGTTGCGGATTACTGATGAAGCGCGTCAGTTGATGCAGTGCAGTCCTTTGCGATTCGATCGTCCTGGTGCTGATTGTACAACACCTCTGCTGGTATCGACACGTACAAGGAGGACCACCGGCGGCGAACTTCTAGGTTCGGTACGATGGCAGGACTGTTGTGGAGCTATGGTTTCCAACACATGGAATGACCTAACCAATCAACGATTAACCTCTCTGGGTTACAGTGCTCCACTATATATAGGGAGTGAACGTGGGTTCCACTCTCGTGGCCCATTCACTAAAGCCCATATATCACTAGTCACCATGAGTCCAACTCACTAACTCAGTCCTAATCCGGCTCGGGTCCAACCCGGCCAGATTTCCGGTTCAGATCCAATCCAAACTTGCTCCCGCTCTTAAGTGTGTGACCCGGCAGGCTCATGGCTACTCAGACACGATTGGAGTCCGACTCACAATCGATCAGTCGGCAGTGGCTCCTAGCAAAATATGCCGACTCCCAAGTACCAAAGAGCCATGACGACTTGCCTTTCCAATGTGACTTGCATCCGAGTCCCTTTTGCCTCACGATATATCTTGTCAGACCATAAGCGAATAATTGTCATCCTTTAATAGTCCGACTCTCTTCTCGATCCGAGATAAGTGATTCACCCGACTAACTCTTAGTCGATCGCCTCGGTTAACACTTAACCGAGTCGTGCATGGCCATGCTTTCCGAATCATATCTCACGAGAGGGCCCAGAGAATATCTCTCCAAGTGGAGGGGCAAAATCCCATCTTGGTTATTCACATCACGCAGCTTGATTCTCAGTCGACCCAAACTCTGCCTTTATAACTGCCCAGTTATGGATCAGCGTTTGACAGAACCTAAGTCGGTGATCCTCAACTCGGATTATGCAATAACCTCAGGTCTAAGGATTACATTGATTGAGATATACAAATGACAACTTGTTCGTTGTACTTCAATATGGGTCAATCCGACTCACTAAACTCTTTAGCCGAATATGTGTAAGTCGGAATAGCATCTCCATGCCCATGACAAGTGGAACCGAGTAATCAAGCCGACTTTCACATTGGTCTAAGTTGTGTGTCCAGCACAACCTTAATTACCAAGGATATTTAGTACAAACAACATGAATATATAGTTCCACAACCGAATCACATATTCAATGATACACATCAGATGTTTATACAAGGACAACTTAATAACTTTATGAATACAATGGGAAATCTCATCATACATGATTGCCACTAGGGCATATTCCCAACATTATGATCTACTAACCATGGTCTACCAAACCATCCTTCACTAATTTCCATTGAAGGCTTGTGCTTCTTAAACCCACATGGTTTATGAGGCATCATGACCCATCTGCTATGGCAAACTTATTTTCAACAAATTTTGCCATTACTTCTAGACCACCTCTAATACATCCAAGGCCAAATCTTGCTGCTCTAATCATCTATATAACTTGGTCTAACCATCCATCCATCCTTGTCTTCACAAAATACAACCATGTTTAGGTGGTATAAAAATATCAATGCCCTAGATCCTTTAATCCTTGTCTTCTTCCAAAATTCATCTTATTTTCCAAAACCCAAGGTTGTTTATGATAGATACTTCACGTTGACATCATACACCTTGGATATAAACATTTTCCAATTTATTCCATTGAAGGCTTGTGCTTCTTAAACCCACATGGTTTATGAGGCATCATGACCCATCTGCTATGGCAAACTTATTTTCAACAAATTTTGCCATTACTTCTAGACCACCTCCAATACATCCAAGGCCAAATCTTGCTGCTCTAATCATCTATATAACTTGGTCTAACCATCCATCCATCCGTGTCTTTACAAAATACAACCATGTTTAGGTGGTATAAAAATATCAATGCCCTAGATCCTTTAATCCTTGTCTTCTTCCAAAATTCATCTTATTTTCCAAAACCCAAGGTTGGTTATGATAGATACTTCACGTTGACATCATACACCTTGGATATAAACATTTTCCAATTAATTCCCATAATTATTTGGAACCTAAAACTATTTAAATTCCATTCTTCACAAAATCTTCAAAACCTTTTCTATAAAGGAAAGTTTGTTTTTCTCCAAACTACTTTACCAACATAAGGCACATCTGATGCCTATATATCAAATTCCATCTTCCCAACCCAAATATAAATATTTTTGAGAAGCTTTATTTCTTTTTGCCCTTTTTCTTAAATGGCAGAAACAAGAAATAATCCCTTATAAATAATTATACATCTCAATAAAATCCAAGAAAATTACCCAATGTGTGATATGGTCCATATCACACCAAAATATCAAGTTTTCCAATTAAAATCTACCATATGAATTTAATAAAACAGTTTCTGCACTATTTAAATAATAAACCAAATGGGGATATAAAATATTCCGGAAATTCTTAAATAATTCCCTGAGGTGTATCTTAAACTCAACCATCTATCAGCATCACTACCCCATCTTGAAATTAACAAATTACCTAAATTTGCTTCATGATCATTGTCATTTCCAAAGCTAACCATCTCGCAAAACCATTAGCTAAAACCCTCCAACCGTCCACAAAACTTGTCCACCACTTCTCCTCAACACTAGGACACAACCTGGTCAACCACCACTATAGCACCAATGTATCACTGCCCTCCTTTGTCCCTTATGCTTGGATAGAGGGAGAGAGATGCCCATACATTGCTCATTTACTTACTTGTAGCAATCACCCCACCCCCTCTCTGTCCCCACTCGACCCAGGACACCACATACCCCTCATCTCCTCCACGTGGCAGCAGGCCAAGCAAACCCTACCCCACTCCCATGTCTAAAATGGAAATTTACACCTTTAGACATTTCTCTCACAATAAAAGGGCAGGAGGCCCTCAGACCTCTCCCTTTGCCCCTCATTTGCTTCCTCCCCATCTCACCTACCACACCCGAGCTCTACTCTCACTCACTTGCTCTACATCGACCAAAAGAAGGAGGAGAAGGAACCTAGGACTCTCTCATGAAATCGAGCCTAGAGCTCGTCTCCTTGCGTCTCCCATCCTACATGTCCCCCTAATGAGATCCTAGTGCCATCATCTATCTAACCCCGTGCTATTTCTACCCTAAGACTTCTCCTAGGCGGTGCTCCACCGAGTTCCCGAGCGCGCCCTCCCATGCATGTGCGCTAGCAGGCCTTAATCACCAAAATGGACCGTGCCGCCCCTCGTTCGAATCGCGGCGCTGCATCGTGTTGCACCGATGACCTCCCGACGCCACCTCATCCCCCAACCTCGGCTAGGGTTTCCTCCCCCGTCCGCTGTCTCAGGGACGAAGACGAGCGGCGACCATCGGATCCGTTCTAATCGGTTGACCCCCTCTCCTCCCTACCCCTTCGCCCTCCTGGGCCACTAACCGATGGACCCGCGCTCCGAGTTTGAACGCGTCATCGCACGCTTCTGCGGCCGAGTTGGGCCGACTGGGTTGTTCCACCGCCCAGTGAGACCTGGATCCGACCCGTGACCTCTCCCTTCCTCTTTTTCTTTTTCTAGTATTCCAAATCTACTATTGAGCTGCTTAGTTTTAATGCAAATAATAATGGAAACAACCATATTATGCCTAGAACTGAGTTTTGGTATCTGCACACATGTTTTCTCCAACATGTAGTACCAGAGATTGAGCATTTTAATGTCCAGAATAATTATATGAATTTTAATACTTCAAGCTATACTTTTTGCAAATAATTTCCTATAGATAGTTTTACAAACTCAACTGGCTTGAATCCCTTGGGTACTTAAAGGTATTGGTCATAGCTTGCATGTCACCCTGGTCCCATATTAATTTGCCTGCTAGTTTTTCCATAGTAAAAATAACAAAAAGAGCACATATATGATTTCTGTAGGTCAAACCAAAATGGGTATTGACCTAAATCCAACTCCCAGTATACATGCATACGAGTATTTATCAAAACCCAGGAGCCCATATTTTTCTAAGCCACTGTTGGTTTATTGTGAATTAATCTGTTATGTGCAGTTAAATCACTATATAAATCACCTTAGTAGTTTTGTAACTCCAAATAGGTTGATTCCAATTTCTACAGAAAGGTATTCTAAATACCTAAGAAGTTTCTTTTGAATCATATCAAAATCCCCTATAGATTCATTTTGGTTAAAATACAAAATCTTTGTCGAACTGCCTTTAGGAATTTCCTAACGGAATTTTGGTAAAATTTTAAGTTGATTCCAACTCCTGGTGAACCATTACATCAAAATCTAATGAACCACCCAAGGAAATAATTTTTGGAACTCCAGAACTCATCTGGTGAATTATTTCCTAAAACTAGAGTTATTTTCACTAGAAAACTCTTTATAAATCAATGGAGTTTGTTAAAATAGTGAAACCACTTTTGTTGGTTTCATTTTATCAATACCTTTTTGTTGATATCATTTTTGTATATTTATATCATAAAAAAATTGACCTTGGCTGAAAAACCCTTTATTAATTAGTCATAGACTCCTAAATCCGTTAAAGAGAAACCCCCAAATGCTTCTTAAGCATTTCCAAATTTCTCTAAATCCAAGAACTCAAAACCTACTAAATTGTAGCATGATTCGTCGTTTGTTTGCTGTATGTTATGATGCTTGTATGCCTTGTATTGATTAGTTTATTGCTTGTTTGCATGTTTGATCGATAACGGCGATAGTTGCGATTGTGTGACTCCGAGAAGAAGGAAGCCCAGGAGTAATCATTATTATTATTGGGTATCCTTGGTATTCTGGTTTTATAAATAAGTCTATGGACATATCGCTGGTCACAGGCAATCCACCTTCTTGCTCATGATCCATTGCCCTAATGTTTCACTTATGCATATTTTACCTGTTGTTTATGAAACTACATTGTTTTTCTATATTATGTTTTATATCAGGTATTGGTTTGGATCCTCCAAATCACTACCCATTTTTACTACTAAGTACAACACCCTTGATAGCACCTAATTGTCCCGAATATGGTAGATGGTGTTTAACACCATAACACCTTGGAGACCCTATTTTAGCTGAAGTAAAAGTATAGGATGGGAAGACCCCGAGAAAATGTTTACGAAATGTTTTATGAGAAAACCTTGCTGAGGTTTGACCTACCAAGAGGGGTTTTAAAAACTGAAAAAAGTTTTTTTTACAAAAAGGTTGGACAAAGGACCTAGGAAAAAACTTTACAAAAAGGCACCCGGTTCTTTGCAGTTTTCCTAGAACAATTAACCCATGCAACTACATTACCCTGGAGTGGGGCAGGGCTGGAATTAATGTTTGCTACTCCAATGTGGGAATTCTGACAAATACTTATAAGTGATCAGCTCCCTCGAATCTCGGGCTTCCTTTACAGAAAGGGTAAATTTCTAGGTAGTCACCTGGAGGAAGCATGCCCACATGATGATGGCGATGTATCAACGTGAAGCGCTTCGTTGGGAAACCCCAAGAGCAAGGTGTGATGCAGCACAACAACAAGTTTCCCTCAGCAAGAAACCAAGGTTATCGAACCATTAGGAGGAAGGAAACATCTCAAAGGTGTTGCAAGCAACATGGAGACCTGCACAACACAAACTCAATACTTTTCCCCAATGAAAGGTGAGGTTGTCAATCTCACCAGTGTGCTGTAACAAAGGATTAACTGTATGGTGTGGAAGGTAACAGTGGTTTGCAGCAAGTAAATAGTAACAGTGGAAGATGTATCAATGGTAAAGATTGGACGAGGGTCCATAATTCACTAGAGGTGTTCTCCTTAGATAAACAAACATGGCATGCTGGGTAACCAAATTATAGCAGGGCAATTGACAGGACTGAGCAAGGCATAACAATGCAATACTAGACATCATGATCATATGAGATTCGATTGGGCAATACAACAATACATAAAACGCCATCCAACTGCATCTATGACTAGAAGTCCACCTTTGGGTTATCATCCGAACCCCCTCCAGTATTAAGTTGCAACCAACAGACAACTGCTTTAAGCAAAGTGTGTAAGGTAAACAATCCACTTGTTCCATGAACAAGAGACCGATGTTTTCTCCCTAGTGGCAACACCACATCTACAACCTTAGAGACTTCGATCACTTCCCTGAGATTAAATAGAGGCATGAACCCACTATCGAGCATAAATACCTCCTCTTGTAGTCACTAGCAAATACTTGGCAAATATAGGTACTAACAAATGAGAGCATGCAAGATCACAAACAACACAGCCATGATAGAATCAATAAGACAAAACCATTAATAAATCTGACATTGTAATCTCAATATCCATCGGATTCCCGCAAACACAACATGCATGATTACAAATAGATGAGATCTTGATCATGAACGGAGCTCACAAGAGCTAGACATGAAAACACAAAGGAGGAGATACAACCATATAGCTACTACATGGACCTGTAGTCCAAGGTGGAACTACTCACGCTTCATACCGGAGGCTGTCATGATGAAGAAGAAGGCCTCTGGGATGATCTCCCCTCCGGCAGGGTGCCGGGAAGAGCTTCAGATCTCCCGATCTAGGGATGATGGTGGCGGCGGCTACAAATGGTTTCGTGGAATATTGATCGGGTGCTTAGGGTTTAGGCATCGGGGGCTTCTTATAGGCGAAGAGGCGAGGCAGGAGGGCGGCCAGGGGGCTTACACCCTGCCCAGGCGGCCTAGGGTGGGCCCGCGTCTGGGGGGTGCAGCCGCCCTGTGGCTCCCCTCCGTCTCTCCTCTGGACTCCGTGTTCTCCTCGGTGAAATATTGACTTTGGCTTTTGTCCCGTCCAATTCCGAGAATATTTCCTTACTATCTTTTCTGGAACCAAAAACAGAAGAAAACAGGAAACTGGCACTGTGGTATCTTGCTAATAGGTTAGTACCAGAAAACATATAAAAAAACTCAAAGTGTGGACAAAGCAAAGCAAAGTAGATACTAATCAAGCATGGAACATAAAAAATTATAGATACGTTTTTGATGTATCAAGCATCCCCAAACTTAACTCCTGCTCGTCCTCGAGTAGGTAAGTGATAAAAAATAGTTTTTGAGGTGACATGCACCATCAAAACCAAGATCAAACCATTTGCAAACATTGAAAGTTGGGATCAAAGAACTCTAAACTTGAGCATGAAATATTGAGTTCTAATAGTAGACAAAGTAACTATGCATGCAACATGAAAGGTTACAAACAAAGATCATGAATAACATGCATTGAAAAACATTTGTTTGTTTCACATATACAAAACATGGCATAGTGGCATTCAGCTTGTCCCTCATATAGTAGAAAATAGATGCATAGGACACCTTCAAAGTTCATAAGATTGACTAGATACAAATATCACAAGAACAAGAAATATCAACAATATGCATCAATCAATAAGTTTTGGGACAATGCACATAGAACTAAGAATGGCGACTATGCTCTCTTAACTGGTGCGTAAAGGTAGAAGGTGGAGACTCAATATAATAGTGGAATAAAGTCCCTTCATAAAGGGAAGTAGAGATTTCAAGTTTCAAAAATAGCTTCCAAAAATTATGGTACTTGTTAGCTTCCAGCCCTCATTGCCCCTATCATAAGCATCTTGAAGTGATTAAGGTTAAAGTGAACAAACTATGGATTATATTCTTGACAAAGTATAAGTTGGCAATCTCATGTCCCTTGAATATGAGGGCCGCTCCTCATGCTACTCAACTTTAGCCACCTATAAGTTCTTGTCATAGTAAGTACATGTGTATCATAAAGAACCGCCAATGGTGTACCCCTTGCACATGGTACAGGAGATATCCCATAACCAAAATGACAGGGATCAAACCATCTCAGCGATCTTTTTATTTTCTATTTGCATAGGTTTTTATTGAGGATGCTTCACAGATTGCTCATTATGGTGATGCTGCAAGTTTCCACCATGATTAGGCATGGCTTAGGCTAGCGGCCCAAGCGTTTCTCTAACACACATAAATAACTCCATGGAATTACAAGATCCCCTTTTATTTCACACCCATGACACCCATAGACAAAAGAGCATGATATCAACTGTGTACAAAGTACAAGTGCAATGTTGAAAGTGTTCCCCCGGACAGCACGGTTCTGCCAATTCCAATGTATAAGTGCAAGCATATACAACATATATGACACAATGGTTCAAGTTTATTAGGGGTAAGAAATATAAAGTGTGCCATCAAGTTCGTGAGAGCTTTATCACTAAGTGTTCACATAACAAAATACTTTTTAATTGGAAGATAGATGAAAACAAGAATATACTTGGAATGGTGTAACACACCATGCATTGGAATTTATAGTGGACACTATGGAATAACTTGGTTTCTTGGGAGTTAGATGCATGAGTAGAACTTACTCATACAAGTGGAGGATAGCAAAAGACTGGGAGCGACCAACTAAGACAGCAATAATGGCCATAATCATGTAGAGCGACAAAACATTACTAATAAAAGCATATAGTGGTACTACAAGTCAAGGACTAAATGATCATAGAGGCTATGGTGACTTGTTCATAGTCATAACATGGTGTGAGCATGTACCAAGTCAACCCAAACAAAATATCAAAGGAGAATACCACTTTACTATGCTTTTGCATGGTAAAACAACGCATGATTTTTTTCAAGGCACACTAAGCAATCCCAATTGTTTGGAACAAGTCATGCTACAGCAATAATCACTAAGTATAAGGTCAAAACAACAGCTATCATGACATGCTAAATTCTAAGTCACAGTCAAAGCATGCTCCTCTTGCACTATTCAAGCAAGAACTTTCTACTCCTTTCAAACACCAATCAACTTATTTGCGACAACACAGTGAGAACGGAGGTCCAAACTACTTTACTCAAGCAAACTAAGAAAATCAAATGAAAACTAAGATGCTCCAAGAACAACACAACAGTGCATGAAACAATAAAAACGAAGTGTCTAGAAAGACCTGAACTTTTTATTGATGAAGAAGGGGATGACTTGGGCATCCTCAAGCTTTGACGCTTGTACCTCTTGGATATTTCTTAGGGTGACACCGGAACTAGTAGAAAATGGACCTTTGGTCCAGAGCATTAGTCTCGGTTTTGGTACAAACCGGGACTAATGCCCTGGTCCCAACGGCTAGAAAGGGCCGCAGGGCCCAGAAGACATTAGCCTCGGTTCGTATGGGAACTTTAGTCTCGGTTCGTTTAACAAACCGGGGCTAAAGGGTCTGCGCTGGAAAAGAGCAGATGCATGGAGCTTTAGCCCTGGTTTGTTTCTAAAACCGGGACTAAAGTCCCCGACTATATCTTCTTCCCCTTCCCATCCCGAGCCATTTCATGCTCACACAATCATCCCTCTCAAATTTCTCCCCTCAAGCTCGAGTTCTTCCCCATTTTTCTCAAGATTTGTGAAGAGTTTTTGGCTCCACATCTATCAAGGGTCCTAAGAGGTTAGCAACTTCATCATTTCATCTCTCATTGCTTGTGTTAGCTCATTTCATGCTCTATAAATGGATAGATTTTATGTGGATACTATCTCTATATATCTGGTTAATTTGGCACATATAGTTCTCGAAATTCATTTGATTCATCAAAGCACATAGATACATGAGTTCATCTTATCTACATATCTTGGTTTGACACGTTGTCTTGAAATTGAGACGGTTCACAGTGCATATCATGTCACCGTCGAGCAAAAAAATATTCTTCTTTCTTCTAATTGACGTCACAAAATCCATTGAAATAGAAATAAGTAACAAAACTATGAAGGCACACATATATATAGTGGCGCCCTAGCATTTTAGTTAACCATCGGCCAGTTAAGCAAGAAATATCAAAAACATGAACACGCCAAGGAGCTACCAAATTAAATTAGGGAGTGCCTCTATGGCGAGCTCCTCGAACATGTATGAGGACGAGGCATCCTAAGACATCTTCGAGAATCTCTGCCATAGTGGTGTCCCTATTCTTGAACACCATCTTTCGGTTCATATATTTTCTAGCTAAATCAGTATGCTGGTGGAGCTAACTAATTTCACATATTAGGGAGTGCCTCTACGACGAGCTCCTCGAAGATGTCTAAGGACGAGGTCCTAAGACATCTTCAGGAAGCTCCGCCGTAGTGGTGTCCCTAGTCTCGCACATGATCTTGCTTGCAGTTGACAGTTCACAAGGAAGCCTATGTATAGATTAAGCATCACAACATAGTGTCGACACTCACGACATAATGTTGACACTCACCCCTGTCATAGTGTCTCCACCCACTGAAACAGTGTTGCCACTCACTGACATAGTGTCCACTCACGACATATAGTGTCGTCACCCACTTTTAGTCCCGATTGGAGTGTCCTTTAGTCCCGGTTGGAGACACCATTCGGGACTAAACGGGCTCATGTCGGCCCCAGTCTGCCGCAACCCCTTTAGTCCCGGTTGGTGTGTCCAACCGGGACTAAAGATGTAGTAGAAACTTTTTAAATCAGTGCTTGTTTGTTGTATACGATGTGTTCTTTTATTTTTAGACTAGTACTACTCTTAGCATCGTGATTTTGTTTGATGAACTTATAAAATGCAGATGAGACCGGCAATGGATGTACGCTGACCGAATCTCTGACGAGTTCATTAAAGGCGTGCGTTCTTTTCTCGTTGTGGTAGAGGCAAACAATGGGAATGGTTTTATGTGTTGTCAATGTGGTGAGTGTCGGAATCAGAAGGAATACTCTTCCTCAAGAGTCCTTCATGGCCATTTGTTTCGGTCTGGTTTCATGTCTGGCTATAATTGTTGGACCAAGCACGGAGAAAGAGGGGTTATGATGGAAGACAACAAAGATGAAAAGAATGATGAAAGCTATCCTCTGTCCCCTGAATACGGTGGTACTATAATGGAAGACAATGATGAAGAAGAAGCAGAAGAACATGCATCATATGAGCCAGATGATGATCTTGGTTGGGCCATTACTGATGCAAAGGGAGAATGTGATAGCGAAAGGGGGAGGTTGAAATTTGAGCATAATTGTTGTACCCGAATTGCGAAGATGGCCACAAAAAGCTAGGCAGCACACTAGAATTGCTGCAATGGAAGGCAGAGGTCGGTGTGCCTCACAAGGGATTTCAAAAGTTGTTGAAGATAATGAAGAAGCTGCTTCCAAAGGATAACGAACTGCCCGCCAGTACTTACGAAGCAAAGAAGGTTGTCTGCCCTCTAGGATTAGAGGTACAGAAGATACATGCATTCATTAATGACTGCATCCTCTACCGCGGTGAGCAGTACGAGAATTTGGATGCATGCCCGGTATGCACTGCATTGCGGTATAAGATCCGACGAGATGACCCTGGTGATGTTGAGGGGGAGCACCCGAGGGAGAGGGTTCCCGCCAAGGTGATGTGGTATGCTCCTATAATACCACGGTTGAAACGTTTTTTTAGAAACGAAGAGCATGCCAAATTGTTGCGATGGCACAAAGAAGACCGTAAGAAAGACGAGATGTTGAGACACCCCGCTGATGGGTGGCAGTGGAGAAAAATTGAGAGAAAGTACCCAGACTTTGCAGGTGACGCGAGAAACTTATGGTTTGGTATAAGTACGGATGGCATGAATCCCTTTGGGGAGCAGAGCTGTAGTCATATCACATGGCCTGTAACTTTGTGTATCTATAACCTTCCTCCTTGGTTGTGCATGAAGAAGAAGTACATTATGATGCTAGTTCTCATCCAAGGCCCGAAGCAACCCGACAACGACATTGATGTATACCTAAGGCCATTAGTTGAGGAATTTTTACAGTTGTGGCACGGACAAGGTGTACGTGTGTGGGATGATCACAAACGTGAGAAATTTAACATACGAGCATTGTTGTTCGTAACCATCAATGATTGGCCTGCTCTTAGTAATATTTCAGGACAGACAAACAAGGGATACAATGCATGCACACACTATATAGATGACACTGAAAGTATTTATTTGGATAAGTGCAAGAAGAATGTGTACCTAGGGAATCGTCGTTTTCTTCCGCCCACACATTCCCTAAGAAGGAAAGGGAAGCATTTCAATGGTGAAGAAGATCACCGGAGTAAGCCTGTTCGTCATATTGGTGATGCTGTATTTGATATGGTGAAGGATTTAAAAGTAATCTGTGGAAAGGTTCCGGGCGGACAGTCCGTTCCAAAGGACGTTGGCCGACACGCACCCATGTGGAAGAAGAAATCTATATTTTGGGAGCTAACCTATTGGAAAGTTTAGTGGCTACAACCGGGACTAAAAGCACCATTCAGAGGGAATGGGCGTGAAAACATGGCGGGAAGCGGTGGGATATGGTGGGAAATATCTTTATTCCCAGTTAGTGGCTACAACCGGGACTAAAAGTACCGTTCAGAGGGAAAGGCCGGAAAAACATGGCGGGAAGCGGTGGGATATGGCGGGAAAACGGGCATGTTTGTGTGTTGAATGGTGGCTTAGTTTGTGATACAGTTCCCATATTGTGCATGCATGTGTATATTGGGATGTAGAACAATGTTTCGGGAGGAAGTTTTCCTTTTCGTCGCTCGGAAAAGCCATTTTCCATTTTCCGAGCGCAAAAAGACGGGTCGTTTTGTGAAGCAGAAACCAAAATGCAGTTATAGAATGCTACCATCCCATTTTTATAAAATAGTAGACCACCTTACATGAACTATATCGCAACCGGGGGATCTCGAACCTTTCTGTCCTTCCCGGGTGAAAAAGGCAAATGTCTGCCGAAGCGGTAGGAAGTGGGTCCGGTTTGAACTATAGGTACATGATTTAACGTCCGTGATTTTTTGAAAAAATCAATTTTAGACTCACAATATGTTGTTTTTCTGAGATACAATGCAAGTTCTAACATTCTCAGCCCCTAACTTCACGTACGCCATTTTGACCTAAGTTCGAAACGGCAAAAAATTCAAAAAGGGCATAAAAAATTCAAAAAAGTTCCGAACAATGTAAATCCTTCACGTGGTGTGATATTATGTGACATAGTTGCAAGGAAAAATATCAAACTTGGTATACTGATTATGTCTCGAAAAAACCTTCATAAAATGACCTATCATTTTCGAGGTTTCATGGCTTTCGGTACAAAACACGGATGTTATGTGTTGAATCGCGGCATAGTTTGTGATACGGTGCCCATATTGAGCATGTATGTGTATATTGGGATGGAGAACAATGTTGCAGGAGAAAGTTTTCCTTTTCGTCGCTTGGAAAAGCCATTTTCCATTTTCCGAGCACAAAAAGACGGGTCGTTTTGTGAAGCACCCACCAAATTGCAGTTAGAGAATGCTAACATCCTATTTTTCTAAAATAGTAGACCACCTTACATGAACTATATCCCAACCGAAGGATCTCAAACCTTTCTGTCCTTCCCGGGTAAAAAACACAAATGTCTGCCGAAGCGTTAGGAAGTGGGTCCGGTTTGAACTACAGGTACATGATCTAACGTTTGTGATTCTTTGGAAAAATCATTTTTAGACTCACAATATGTTGTTTTTTTCAGAGATCCAATGCAAGTTCTAACATTCTCATCCCCTATCTTCACGCACGCCGTTTTGACCTAAGTTCGAAACGGAAAAAAATTCAAAACGGGCATGAAAATTCAAAATAGTTCAGAACAATATAAATCCTTCGCGTGGTGTGATATTATGTGACATAGTTGCAAGGAAAAATATCAAAATTGGTATACTTATTATGTCTCGAAAAAACCTTCATAAAATCACCTATCATGTTCGAGGTTTCACGGCTTTCGGTCCAAGAGACGGATGTTATGTGTTGAATGGCGGCATAGTTTGTGATACAGTGTCCATATTGTGCATGCATGTGTATATTGGGATAGAGAACAATGTTGCAGGAGGAAGTTTTCCTTTTCGTCGTTCGGAAAAGCCATTTTCCATTTTCCGAGCGTAAAAAGACGGGTCGTTTTGTGAAGCAGCCACCAAAATGCAGTTACAGAATGCTACCATCCCATTTTTCTAAAATAGTAGACCACCTTACATGAACTATAACCCAAGCGGAGGATCTCAAACCTTTTTGTTCTTCCCGGGTGAAAAAGACAAATGTCTGCCGAAGCTGTAGGAAGTGGGTCCGGTTTGAACTACAGGTACATGATATAACGTCCGTGATTTTTTGAAAAAAATCATTTTTAGACTCACAATATGTTGTTTTTTCAGAGATCTAATGCAAGTTCTAACATTCTCATCCTCCATCTTCATGCACGCCATTTTGACCTAAGTTCGAAACGACAAAAAATTCAAAACGGGCATAAAAAAATTCAAAAAAAGGTCCAAACAATGTAAATCCTTCACGTGGTGTGATATTTTGTGACATAGTTGCAAGGAAAAATATGAAACTTGGTATCCTGATTATGTCTCGAAAAAACCTTCACAAAATGACCTATCATGTTCGAGGTTTCATGGCTTTCGGTCCAAGAGACGGATGTTATGTGTTGAATCGTGGCATAGTTTGTGATATGGTGCCCATATTGTGCATGCATGTGTATATTGGGATGGAGAACAATGTTGCAGGAGGAAGTTTTCCTTTTCGTCGCTCGGAAAAGCCATTTTCCATTTTCTGAGCGCAAAAAGACGGGTCGTTTTGTGAAGCAGCCACCAAAATGCAGTTACAGAATTTTACCATCCCACTTTTATGAAATAGTAGACCACCTTACATGAACTATATCCCAACCGAAGGATCTCAAACCTTTATGTCCTTCCCGGGTGAAAAAGACAAATGTCTGCCGAAGTAGTAGGAAGTGGGTCCGGTTTGAACTACATGTACATGATCTAACATCCGTGATTTTTTGCAAAAATCATTTTTAGACTCACAATATGTTGTTTTTTCAGAGATCCAATGCAATTTCTAACATTCTCAGCCCCTATCTTCACGCACCCCGTTTTGACCTAAGTTCGAAACGGCAAAAAATTCAAAACGGGCATAAAAAATTCAAAAAAGGTCCGAACAATGTAAATCCTTCGCGTGGCGTGATATTATGTGAAATAGTTGCAAGGAAAAATATCAAACTTGGTATACTGATTATGTCTCGAAAAAACCTTCACAAAATGACCTATCATGTTCGAGGTTTCATGGCTTTCGGTACCATCTCCATCGATCTCCACCACCATCTTCATCACCATATGTACGGGTAGTAGAAACAATTGACCCGCACGATTTCCGAGGCATGTGGCTCCTCTGAGGTGTCCGTGGGGCGGCTTTCGGCTCTCGTCGGCGCCTTGCCGGCGTAGGCTCTGCATGGACTCCTCTGGCGGTTGTTGGAAGGTCACCTAGTCTGGTGTGACCTCGGGTGGTAAGTTTCTGGAAGGTTCTCTCGTTGTCTCGGCTGATTCGTGGCTGGTTCTTCTCAATGCCAAAGGCTCTCCTCTTGAGGGTCGATGTTTGGAAAATGGGGAGAAGATCTCTGTTGGATCTGTTTTGAGGTTCCCCTCTCATCTCTCCCGTGTTAATGATTCTTTGGATCCTTCATCTGGATTTCTTGGTAGATCTCCTACCATCACTGGATCAGATGAAGACACTGGTCTTAAATGGCATGCCCTTTGTTCCTCTCTGCCGACCGATGATCTTGGGCCTTCTAAAGGTTTTCTCATGCTTTTTCCTAGTTCTAAAAGGCTTGTTCTCCTCAACCACAATGAGGTTGTGATCGATGCTAGATACTTGGTTCATGGTGAGGTGGTGGCTTCTGGTATCTCCATTGATCTCCGGGTGAAGAGGGTGGTGGTTGGTTCTCAAATTTTACCAAGCCCTTTGATTAAAAAAATTTCAACCAATGTTGAGAGTCTGGAGCCTAGATCTCTGGATTTCTCGGAAAATCTTCCCTCAGGTGGTGCTTCCAAAGATGTTGCTCCATGCCGACCTGCCCTGGATTTTTCTTTAGGGCGTGATTTTGAGAAGAGGATTTTTGATAAATTCAGACATCAAGTTAATTTCATTGGTGGGTTCAGAAAGAGACCATTTTATCTAGTTTGTTCTTTTGGGAGGGCAAATTTTAAGTTGGACTTTCATACTGTTATTCTTGCTCTTCAAGCCTGTTTTGGTGGTAATGCTTCTAAATTCCAGGTGAAGCTTTTGCAAGATAGAACTTTTCGTTTCTCGGTTGCTTCTCGGGCAGTGGGGTTTGAGATCTACAATATCTCCAAGTTTTCATGCCATTCTTTTGTGATCCATGTCAATCTTTGGGGTAATGGGGGTCCGAACTGGATTCATGAAGAAAGGGAATTTTACAAAGAATCTGCTAAGGAATGGAAAGTTGTCACGTACAAAAAAGAAAGTGCCAAAAAATCTCATTCTTTAAAGTCTCCCGGTAAAGGGGGCTCGGTTTTTCAAAGACTCAAATTTCCTTCGTCACCTGATGGTCCTTCGCCTGTGATTGAGCATCATATTAATGGGGAATTCAAATCAGGCCATCATGGCAGATCTTTTGCTCAGGTGCTCACTAATGAGGGTTTTAAGTCGAAGGTAACACTGGTCAGGTCTGGGGAGGGCGCTAATCGCGCTGCTTTTAATTTGCCTAGGCTACTTCCTTTCCTGAAATTTCCCTCTTTCCCTAATTGTACTTGGCCCGACAAATCGTATGAGGGATGGTTCAAGGCCCAGGTGGTTTCTCATTCCCGGCCCGTCATTCACGGCAGTTTTCACGAGTTCACTTCCTCGTTGAAAAAAACAACTACCACTTCCCCTGTCTCCTCAACTCCCCCGCCCGCTGAAACCCCATTCCTCTCCTGCTCGTCGCCGGCGAAGGGCGTCACAATGGCGAACATCCCGATCGACCCTGAGCCTTTCCTGCCGAACGGCTTCCAGATTTTGCAAGTGGCTGGGTGGAACCGTGTTAAAAGGGTGGTGGTGCCTCGGAGGTCATGAGCACATGAACAATATGCTATTGCTAACATTTTTCCCCTCCCTCCTGGTCCGGTTCCGTTCGTAAATATCCATGGTGTCTTGGTTGATTTCTTTAACAATGAGGCTGGAGTGCACTTTCGGGATATTCAGGACTGTCCCTTTGGGTCTGCTTATGTGCAGTTTCACCATGTCAGTGACCGTGATAGACTCATTGCGGCGAGCCCGATCCCGTTTCAAGATGTGCATGTTTCTTTTGTCAAGCACAATGAGGGGGATAACTGGCGTAGGATTCAGTTTAATAATGAGTGCTAGGTGATGCTGGTTGGGCCTCCCCTTGACCACTGGCATATAGAGGACCTGAATGCTATCTTTGCAGACATTGGAAAAGTTCTCCTGTGGGAGAGGGACACTGATCATAAGGGCAGGATTATTGCTAAAATTCGTGTGACTGATTTGGCTGACATCCCCAAGAGTGTGCGGTTTACAATAGGTGACCTGGTGGAGACAGAGTCTTGGACTTTTTCTGTTGAAGTTCTTCAGAGTCACTTGCTTGGAGGGGGCCCACCTGAAGAGGACCCACTGCCAGATGACAATGTGGACCCTCACCCTGTTCCTGCACATGGGCCAGTCTTTGGACCTCAGGTGCCACCTCCCCCTCCTCCCCCCTGCTCCTGGGGGTGGTTGGGGTCAGTGGATGGATCCTGTGCAGAACCCTGCTCCTGATGGTGGGAATGCTGAAGGTTGGGGCCCCTGGGAGGCTGCTTCTGCTCCTGTTCAAGGACTTGTCATTGCTCCTGGAGAAGACATGCCTATTGACAATCAACATTTGCCACCTCAGGATGTGAATAGTGGAGTTACAGGTGTCATTGTTCAAGATTGGGAGTCTGATGACGATGAATCTGTTAATGAGCCTGAAGCTGTGGAGGAGCTTGGTGTTGCAGCTGCACCTCAAGGGGTTGGCATTGGGGAAGGTCTGCAGAATATCTTTCAAAATTATCTGGATGATGAGGAGGAGCCTAATGCTGATGAAGAAGAAGGGACTGGAAGCCCTATGGATTCAAGTGCTGTGGCCCCTGAGAATGATGATTGGATGCTGGAGGATCAGCATCTTCTTTCCCCAAATGAGGCTCACCTTCAGGTTGGGATGGTGAGAACATTTATTACCATTCCTGATGTGCATGTTGCCCAGCAGGGATTTTCCCAACAAGGCTTGGAGCTTTGGGAGAATTATTCTGCTCCCCATATCCAGAAAGAATCTTCTTCAAAGGGTTCTCTTAAATGTGATATTCCTGTAAGTTGGTTTAACTTCATTACTCTAATGCTTGCTACTCCTGAGAAGTTTAATTGGGTCAAGGGATTTCTTACTTCTCCTTTGTGGGATATTATTAAAGAACCTATTGCTGAGGAAAGTTCAATATCTTTCATCATTCCTAATGAGAATTTTTCCCAGATGGCCCCTTCTTGCCTGGGTATTGAAGAGAATAAATCTTCAGGCTCTCCCTCTACCCCTGCTAGAAAGAGAAAGGGCAAGGAACCTCTTGTGGAATCTGAGGTGAGAAGAAGTCCTAGGATTGTTGAATTAAATGGGGGTTTCAAAAGTCATTTACATTGTCAAATTGTTGATTGCCTGGTTTGTAATGATGCCCCTCCTTGCCTGAATGTCAAAGTGGTTAAAAATCTTGCTGCTTCATTCTGCAAGGTGAAAGATGGGGACCTGGAGAAGAGGTTACTCAAGAAAGGGAAGATCAATGATGTGGCTATTAAGGCTCCTACCAAAGGCAGCATTAAAGGAGGTCACTATTCTAGCTTGGGGATTGGTGGCAATAAGAAGCCAGGGGCTGCTGGTACCTGTGGACAGCAAGCCAAGAAGAATTCCTCTTCTTAAGTGTTTTAAATGTGTCAAGCTAAATCTTTTGCTGGAGTCTTGTTGACTCCCTGTTATGTGTTCTGTGCTTGTGATATTGCAATGTGGAGAGTACTTGTTCTGGATCTTCTATGTGGTACTCTAAATTGGTTGAGATTTTGTCTCTGTTTTTGTTGTTTTCTCTTCTGGGTGATTACATTATTTACATCACCCCACATCTATACTTGCTCCTGGTTTCTTAATGAATAACAACAGAACTTGGAAGATCCTGAATTGGAATATCAGGGGAATTAATTCTGATAAAAAATGGTTTGCTCTCAGAAGCAAAATTGAGGAGTCTGGCTGTGACATTATCTGTCTCCAAGAAACTAAGCGAGAGGGTTTTGATAGTTCCTTCATTAAAAAATTCTGCCCCTCCAAATTTACCAACTTTGAATTTCTTCCTTCCAGAGGTGCTTCTGGAGGTTTGATCATCATTTGGAATGGCTCCCTGTTTTCTGGGCAACTTTCTTTCCTCAATGAGTTCTCTCTCTCCATTACCTTGGCATCTCTCTTGTCCAATAAATCCTGGATCCTCTCCAACATTTATGGGCCATGTTTACCTGAAAAAAAGTCTGAATTTTTAGACTGGTTTGGCAGCATTGATATGCCTGATGATGTGGATTGGCTTATAGTGGGAGATTTTAACTTCTGTAGGCAGCCTTCTGATAGAAACAAATTGGGTGGGGATGTGAATGGTATGCTTCTCTTCAATGAAGCTATTAATAATTTGGGTCTCATTGAATTACCACTTAAGGGTAGAAAGTTCACTTGGAGTAACATGCAGAAGGATCCTCTATTGGAAAGATTGGATTGGTTTTTTACTTCTGCTGTCTGGACTCAGAGTTTTCCCTCCACTTTTGTTGCTCCTCTTACTAAGCCTACTTCTGATCACCTTCCCTGTGTCATTACCATTAGCACAATGATTCCAAAAGCTCAGGTGTTCAGATTTGAAAACCATTGGTTGCATCATAAGGAGTTTAAAGCTATTGTTCAAAATGCCTGGAACATTCCTGTGGGCTTCCTGGATTCTGCAAAAAAAATAAATGCTAAATTGAAAAATGTGAGAAGAGGGTTGAAGCTTTGGGCTAAACAGCTACCTTGTCTAAAGACACAAATCTGTAATGTTAATGCCACCATTGATCTGCTTGATGTCATGGAGGAAATGAGAACTCTTACTGTTCATAAGTGGAATCTTAGGGATATCCTGAAAGATCTTCTTATTTCTCTTTTAAAAAACCAGAATACTTATTGGAAGCAGAGAGGGAAAATCAAATGGGTTAAACTGGGGGATGAGAACACCAAATTCTTTCACTCCAGAGCTACCATCAGTTTTAGACATAACTACATTTCCATGCTCAAAAATGATTCTGATCTTGAGATCTATGATCATGATGGAAAACAAAATCTTCTTTGGAATTCCTTTAGAGATAGAATGGGCACTTCTGATAAGCCTGAAATGCGTTTCAATCTTAATGATTTGGCTGGTGGTTGCTTAAGTCAGGAGGAAAAGGAAGCGTTGGAAAGGCCTTTCTCTGATGAGGAGATTGATGAAGTCATCACAAATTTGCCCAATGATAAGTCTCCTGGCCATGATGGATTTAATAATGAATTCATGAAACTTTGCTGGCCTATTATCAAGGATGATGTGAAGCATTTACTTATTGAGTTCTATGAAGGGAATGTCTCTTTGGAGAGTATTAATTCTTCTTTCATCACCCTCATTCCAAAAATTGCTGCTCCTTTGACTCCTGCTGATTTTAGACCTATTTCCTTGCTAAATTGTGTTCTTAAGATTATCACCAAGATTCTGGCCAATAGACTGCAAAAAGTCATTCTTAAACTTGTACACAAGAATCAATATGGTTTCCTCAAGCAAAGATCTATTCAAGACTGTTTAGGTTGGGCATTTGAATTTCTTGATCAGTGCCACAAGTCAAAGGAGGAAATTTTAATTCTCAAGTTGGATTTTGAGAAGGCTTTTGACAAAATTGAACATTCTGCAATCATCAATATCCTTAAAGCCAAAGGTTTTGGAGTTAAATGGATTTCTTGGATTCAGATGATCTTTGGGTCTGCTTCTTCCTCTGTGCTTTTAAATGGTGTGCCTGGGAATTTTTTTTACTGTAGAAGGGGTGTCAGGCAAGGAGATCCTTTGTCTCCTCTGTTGTTTGTGCTGGCTGCTGATCTCCTTCAAAGTATCCTCAATAAGGCAATGACCCTGGGTCTCCTTTCTTTGCCCACTGAGCATGTATTCTGTCCTAACTTCCCTGTGGTTCAGTATGCAGATGATACTTTAGTAATCCTTAAGGCTGATTCTGAGCAACTCTTGTGTCTTAAAGCAATCCTGCATACTTTTGCTCTCTCCACTTGACTCAAAGTCAATTATTCCAAGTCCAGCATGATGCCTATTAATATGGATTCTGAGAGACTTGAGCACTTTGCTAATACTCTTTCTTGCCTCACTGGATCCTTGCCTTTTACCTATCTTGGTCTGCCCCTGAGCTTGAATAAACCTGTTGTGGAACACTTTTTGCCTATTGTTCAGAGAATTGAAAGAAGGTTGTGTGGAATTGTTGACTTTCTGAACTATGGGTGGAAATTGCAGTTATTTAAGTCTGTGTTATCTTCCCTCCCAATATATTACATGAGTTGTTTTGATCTCCCTGTCACTATCAAGGAGCAGCTGATGAAATATATGAGGCAATGCTTGTGGAGAAAGAAAACTTCTGATGTTCAAGCTAGAGGTACTGCTCTTGTAGCATGGAAGAAAGTTTGTAGACCCAAGAACCAGGGAGGATTGGGAGTTCTTGATCTTAATGTTCAAAATTCTGCTCTTCTTTTGAAGAATCTGGATAAGTTCTATAATCATAAGGATATTCCCTGGGTTCATTTGGTATGGAATACTTACTATTGTAATGATAAGCTGCCTGGGAGAAGTGTTGAGGGATCCTTTTGGTGGAAAGCTCATCTAAAACTGATTGACATTTTTAAAGGACTTGCAAAGTGCTTGGTGGGAAATGGGGAATCTACACTATTCTGGACTGATATGTGGAATGATAGTTGTCTCCAACATAAGCTTCCTCACCTCCTTTCATATGCAAAAAACCCTCACATTTCTGTCAGTGAATTCCTGCATACTACAAATACTCAGGATCTCTTTTATCTTCCTTTGTCCCAACAAGCGTTTCAGGAATATCAAAGTCTTGAACAAATTCTCAATTCTGGCAGGGAAGGGGAATCTGATTGTTGGTCTTACATCTGGGGCAATAATTTTTCGGTCAAAAAGGCTTACTGTTCGTTAGTTGGTTACCAACCGGTTCAGCCACATTTCTCTTGGATTTGGAAATCTTCTTGTCAACAAAAGCATAAATTCTTCTTCTGGCTCCTTCTGCTTGATAGACTCAACACAAGAAATCTTCTGAAAAGGAAATGTTTTCTCTGGCATCTTATGATTGTGTCTTCCAAGGCTGCCATAGTGAAGAAACTAGTTTACATTTGTTTTGGGAATGCCCATTTGCAAGAGCCTGTGGGGCTGAAATCTCACAGGTCAATACGGCTGATCAAAGCATCTTTGAAGTTCTAGCCAGTATTAAAATAGATCTAAAGGTCCCTTTTGCAATGGAAATTCTGATACTTGGAACTTGGAGCATCTGGATTTGCAGAAATAATGAAATTTTCAACAATCAGCATGCGTCGGTGGAGACCTGGAAGGCTATTGTAGCTCAGGAATTAAGATGGGTCCTATATAGAATTAAGAAGAAGTACTATCAGGGCCTTAAGGATTGGATTGAAGCCAATTTAGACAGGAGATAGCTAGTAGAATGTTATCCCACTTTTTGAGGTGGATTATGGTTGTAAATATTCTTTTGTAACTCTATTTGATTTATAAAAAAATTGCAGTGGGGCTTTTTTGCCCTACTGTTTTACCCTAAAAAAATGGCTTTCGGTACAAGAAACGGATGTTATGTGTTGAATCGCGGCATAGTTTGTGATACGGTGCCCATATTGAGCATGTATGTGTATATAGGGATGGAGAACAATGTTGCGGGAGGAAGTTTTCCTTTTCGTCGCTCGGAAAAGCCATTTTACATTTTCCAAGCGCAAAAAGACGGGTCGTTTTGTGAATCAGCCACCAAAATGCAGTTACAGAATGCTACCATCCCATTTTGTGAAATAGTAGACCACATTACATGACCTATATCGCAACCGGAGGATCTCAAACCTTTCTTTCCTTCCCGGGTGAAAAAGACAAATGTCTGCCGAAGCAATAGGAAGCGGGTCCGGTTTGAACTACAGGTACATGATCTAACGTCCGTGATTTTTCGAAAAAATCATTTTTAGACTCACAATATCTTGATTTTTCAGAGATCTAATGCAAGTTCTAACATTCTCATCCCCTATCTTCACGCACGCCGTTTTGACCTAAGTTCGAAATGGCAAAAAATTCAAAACGGGCATAAAAAATTCAAAAAAGGTCCAAACAATGTAAATCCTTTGTGTGGTGTGATATTGTGTGACATAGTTGCAAGAAAAAATATCAAACTTGGTATACTGATTATGTCTCGAAAAAAACTTCACAAAATAACCTATCATGTTCGAGGTTTCATGGCTTTCAGTCCAAGAGACGGATGTTATGTGTTCAATCGCGGCATAGTTTGTGATACGATGCCTATATTGTGCATGCATGTGTATATTGGGATAGAGAACAATGTTGCAGGAGGAAGTTTTCCTTTTCGACGCTCGGAAAAGCCATTTTCCATTTTCCGAGCGCAAAAAGACGGGTCGTTTTGTGAAGCAGCCACCAAAATGCAGTTACAGAATGCTACCATCCCATTTTTCTAAAATAGTAGACCACCTTACATGAACTATATCCCAACCGGAGGATCGCAAACCTTTTTGTTCTTCCCGGGTGAAAAAGACAAATGTCTGCCGAAGCGGCAGGAAGTGGCTCCAGTTTTAACTACAGGTACATGATCTAACGTCCGTGATTTTTTGAAAAAATTATTTTTAGACTCACAATATATTGTTTTTTCAGAGATCCATTACAATTTCTAACATTCTCATCCCGTATCTTCACGCACGCCGAATTGACCTAAGTGCGAAACGGCAAAAAATTCAAAACGGGCATAAAAAAATTCAAAAAAAGGTCCAAACAATGTAAATCCTTCGCTGATGTGATATTATGTGACATAGTTGCAAGGAAAAATATGAAACTTGGTATACTGATTATGTCTCGAAAAAACCTTCACAAAATGACCTATCATGTTCGAGGTTTCATGGCTTTCGGTCCAAGAGACGGATGTGATGTGTTGAATCATGGCATAGTTTATGATACGGTGCCCATATTGGGCATGCATGTGTATATTGGGATGGAGAACAATTTTGCAGGAGGAAGTTTTCCTTTTTGTCGCTCGGAAAAGCCATTTTCCATTTTCCAAGCGCAAAAAGACGAGTCGTTTTGTGAAGCAGCCACCAAAATACAGTTATAGAATGCTACCATCCCATTTTTATAAAATAGTAGACCACCTTACATGAACTATATCCCAACCGAAGGATCTCAAACCTTTCTGTCCTTCCCGGGTGAAAAAGACAAATGTCTGCCGAAGCGGTAGGAAGTGGGTCCGGTTTGAACCACAGGTACATGATCTAACATCCGTGATTTTTTGAAAAAATCATTTTTAGACTCAAAATATGTTGTTTTTTCAGAGAACCAATGCAAGTTCTAACATTCTCAGCCCCTATCTTCACGCACGCCGTTTTGACCTAAGTTCGAAACGGCAAAAAATTCAAAACAGGCATAAAAATTCAAAAAAGGTCCAAACAATGTAAATCCTTCGTGTGGTGTGATATTATGTGACAGAGTTGCAAGGAAAAATACCAAACTTGGTATACTAATTATGTCTCGAAAAAACCCTTCACAAAATGACCTATCATGTTCGAGGTTTCATGACTTTCGGTCTAAGAGACGGATGTTATGTGTTGAATCGTGGCATAGTTTATGATACGGTGCCCATATTGTGCATGCATGTGTATATTGGGATGGAGAACAATTTTGCAGGAGAAAGTTTTCCTTTTCGTCGCTCGGAAAAGCCATTTTCCATTTTCCGAGCGCAAAAAGACGAGTCGTTTTGTGAAGCAGCCACCAAAATGCAGTTATAGAATGCTACCATCCCATTTTTATAAATAGTAGACCACCTTACATGAACTGTATCCCAACCGAAGGATCCCAAACCTTTCTGTCCTTCCCGGGTGAAAAAGACAAATGTCTGCCGAAGCGGTAGGAAGTGGGTCCGGTTTGAACTACAGGTACATGATCTAACATCCGTGATTTTTTTGAAAAAATCATTTTTAGACTCACAATATGTTGTTTTTTCAGAGATCCAATGCAAGTTCTAAAATTCTCAGCCCCTATCTTCACGCACGCCGTTTTGACCTAAGTTCGAAACGGCAAAAAATTCAAAACGGGCATAAAAATTTCAAAAAAGGTCCGAACAATGTAAATCCTTCACGTGGTGTGATATTATGTGACATAGTTGCAAGAAAAAATATCAAACTTGTTATACTGATTATGTCTCGAAAAAACCTTCACAAAATGACCTATCATGTTCAAGGTTTCATGGCTTTCGGTACAAGAAACAAATGTTATGTGTTGAATCGCGGCATAGTTTGTGATACGGTGCCCATATTGAGCATGTCTGTGTATATTGGGATGTAGAACAATGTTGCGGGAGGAAGTTTTCCTTTTCGTCGCTCGGAAGAGCCATTTTATATTTTCCGAGTGCAAAAAGACGGGTAGTTTTGTGAATCAACCACCAAAATGCAGTGACAGAATGCTACCATCCCATTTTATAAAATATTAGACCACCTTACATGAACTATATCCTAACCGGATGATCTCAAACCTTTTTGTCCGTCCCGGGTGAAAAAGACAAATGTCTGCCGAAGCGATAGGAAGCGGGTCCGGTTTGAACTACAGGTAAATGATCAAATGTCCGTGATTTTTTGAAAAAAATCATTTTTAGACTCACAACATGTTGATTTTTCAGAGATCTAATGCAAGTTCTAACATATTCATCCCCTATCTTCACGCACGCCGTTTTGACCTAAGTTCGAAACGACAAAAAAATCAAAACGGGCATAAAAAATTCAAAAAAGGTACAAACAATGTAAATCCTTCGCATGGTGTGATATTATGTGACATAGTTTCAAGGAAAAATACTAAACTTGGTATACTAATTATGTCTCGAAAAAACCCTTCACAAAATGACCTATCACGTTCGAGGTTTCATGACTTTCGGTCCAAGAGACATATGTTATGTGTTGAATCGCAGCATAGTTTGTGATACGGTGCCCATATTGTGCATGTCTGTGTATATTGGGATGGAGAACAATGTAGCAGGACGAAGTTTTCCTTTTCGTCACTCGGAAAAGCCATTTTATATTTTCCGAGCGTAAAAAGACGGGTCGTTTTGTGAATCAGCAACCAAAATGCAGTGACAGAAAGCTACCATCCCATTTTATAAAATAGTAGACCACCTTACACGAACTATATCCTAACCGGAGGATCTCAAACCTTTCTGTCCTTCCCGGGTGAAAAATACAAATGTCTGCCGAAGCGATAGGAAGTGGGTCCGGTTTGAACTACAGGTAAATGATCTAACGTCCGTGATTTTTTGAAAAAATCATTTTTAGACTCACAATATGTTGATTTTTCAGAGATCTAATGCAAGTTCTAACATATTCATCCCATATCTTCACGCACGCCGTTTTGACCTAAGTTCGAAACGGCAAAAAATCAAAACGGGCATAAAAATTCAAAAAAGGTCCTAACAATGTAAATCCTTCGCGTGGTGTGAAATTATGTGACATAGTCGCAAGGAAAAATATCAAACTTGGTATACTGATTATTTCTCGAAAAAAACCTTCACAAAATGACCTATCATGTTCGAGGTTTCATGACTTTCGGTCCAAGAGACGGATGTTATGTGTTGAATCATGGCATAGTTTATGATAAGCTGCCCATATTGTGCATGCATGTGTATATTAGGATGGAGAACAATTTTGCAGGAGGACGTTTTCCTTTTCGTCGCTCGGAAAAGCCATTTTCCATTATCCGAGCGCAAAAAGACGAGTCGTTTTGTGAAGCAGCCACCAAAATGCAGTTATAGAATGCTACCATACCATTTTTATAAAATAGTAGACCACCTTACATGAACTATATCCCAACCGAAGGATCTCAAACCTTTCTGTCCTTCCCGGGTGAAAAAGACAAATGTCTGCCGAAGCGGTAGGAAGTGGGTCCAGTTTGAACTACAGGTACATGATCTGGCATCCGTGATTTTTTGAAAAAATCATTTTTAGACTCACAATATGTTGTTTTTTCAGAGATCCAATGCAAGTTCTAAAATTCTCAGCCCCTATCTTCAAGCACGCCGTTTTGACCTAAGTTCGAAACGGCAAAAAATTCAAAACGGGCATAAAAATTTCAAAAAAGGTCCGAACAATGTAAATCCTTCACGTGGTGTGATATTATGTGACATAGTTGCAAGAAAAAATATCAAACTTGTTATACTGATTATGTCTCGAAAAAATCTTCACAAAATGACCTATCATGTTCAGGGTTTCATGGCTTTCGGTACAAGAAACAGATGTTATGTGTTGAATCGCGGCACAGTTTGTGATAAGGTGCCCATATTGAGCATGTATGTGTATATTGGGATGGAGAAAAATGTTGCGGGAGGAAGTTTTCCTTTCCGTCGCTTGGAAAAGCCATTTTACATTTTCCGAGTGCAAAAAGACGGGTCGTTTTGTGAATCAGCCACCAAAATGCAGTTACAGAATGCTACCATCCCATTTTATAAAATAGTAGACCGCCTTACATGAACTATATCCAACTAGAGGATCTCAAACCTTTCTGTCCTTCCCGGGTGAAAAAGACAAATGTCTGCCGAAGCGATAGGAAGCGGGTCCGGTTTGAACTACAGGTACATGATCTAACGTCCGTGATTTTTTGAAAAAATCATTTTTAGACTCACAATATGTTGTTTTTTCAGAGATCTAATGCAAGTTCTAACATTCTCATCCTCCATCTTCATGCACGCCATTTTGACCTAAGTTCGAAACGGCAAAAAATTCAAAACGGGCATAAAAAATTCAAAAAAGGACCAAACAATGTAAATCCTTCGCGTGGTGTGATATTATGTGACATAGTTGTAAGGAAAAATACCAAACTTGGTATACTGATTATGTCTAAAAAAAAAACCTTCACAAAATGACCTATCATGTTCGAGGTTTCATGGCTTTCGGTCCAAGAGACGGAGGTTATGTGTTGAATCGCGGCATATTTTGTGATACGGTGCCCATGTTGTGCATGCTTGTGTATATTGGGATGGAGAACAATTTTGCAGGAGGAAGTTTTCCTTTTCGTCGCTCGGAAAAGCCATTTTCCATTTTCCGAGCGCAAAAAGACGGGTCGTTTTGTGAATCAGCTACCAAAATGCAGTTTAAGAATGCTACCATCCCATTTTTCTAAAATAGTAGACCACCTCACATGAACTATATCCCAACCGGACGATCTCAAACCTTTATGTCCTGCCCGGGTGAAAAAGACAAATGTCTGCCGAAGCAGTAGGAAGCGGGTCCGGTTTGAACTACAGGTATATGATCTAAAATCCGTGATTTTTTGAAAAAATCATTTTTAGACTCACAATATGTTGTTTTTTCAGAGATCTAATGCAAGTTCTAACATATGCATCCCCTATCTTCACGCACGCCGTTTTGACCTATGTTCGAAACGGCAAAAAATTCAAAACGGGCATAAAAATTTCAAAAAAGGTCCAAACAATGTAAATCCTTCGCGTGGTGTGATATTATGTGACATAGTTTCAAGGAAAAATACCAAACTTGGTATACTGATTATGTCTCGAAAAAAACCTTCACAAAATGACCTATCATGTTCGAGGTTTCATGGCTTTCGGTCCAAGAGACAGATGTTATGTGTTGAATCGTGGCATAGTTTATGATACGGTTCCCATATTGTGCATGCATGTGTATATTGGGATGTAGAACAATTTTGCAGGAGGAAGTTTTCCTTTTCGTCGCTCGGAAAAGCCATTTTCCATTTTCCGAGCGCAAAAAGACAGGTCGTTTTGTGAATCAGCCACCAAAATGAAGTTACATAATGCTACCATCCCTTTTTTGTAAAATAATAGACCACCTTACATGAATTATATCCCAACCGGACGATCTCAAACCTTTCTGTCCTTCCTGGGTGAAAAAGAAAAATATCTGCCAAAGGAGTAGGAAGCGGGTCCAGTTTAAACTACAGGTACATGATCTAACGTCCGTGATTTTTTGAAAAAATCATTTTTAGACTCACAATATGTTGTTTTTTCACAGATACAATGCAAGTTCTAACATTCTCATCCCCTATCTTCAAGCACGCCGTTTTGACCTAAGTTCTAAACGACAAAAAATTCAAAACGGGCATAAAAAATTCAAAAAAGTTCCGAACCATGTAAATCCTTCGCGTGGTGTGATATTATGTGACATAGTTGCAAGGAAAAATATCAAACTTGGTCTCGAAAAAACCTTCACAAAATGACCTATCATGTTCTAGGTTTCATGGCTTTCGGTTCAAGAGACGGATGTTATATGTTGAATCGCGGCATAGTTTGTGATATGGTGGCCATATTGAGCATGTATGTGTATATTGGGATGGAGAACAATGTTGCGGGAGGAAGTTTTCCTTGCCGTCGCTCGGAAAAGCCATTTGACATCTTCTGAGCAAAAAAAGACAGGTCGTTTTGTGAATCAACCACCAAAATGCAGTTACAGAATGCTACCATCCCATTTTATAAAATAGTAGACCACCTTACAAGAACTATATCCTAACCGGAGGATCTCAAACCTTTCTGTCCTTCCCAGGTGAAAAAGACAAATGTCTGCCGAAGCGATAGGAAGCGGGTCCGATTTAAACTACAGGTACATGATCTAACGTCCGTGATTTTTTGAAAAAATCATTTTTAGACTCACAATATGTTGTTTTTTCAGAGATCTAATGCAAGTTCTAACATTCTCATCCTATATCTTCATGCACGCCGTTTTGACCTAAGTTCGAAACGGCAAAAAATTGAAAACAGGGATAAAAAATTCAAAAAACATCCATACAATGTAAATCCTTCGCGTGGTGTGATATTATGTGACATAGTTGCAAGGAAAAATACCAAACTTGGTATACTGATTATGTCTCGAAAAAACCTTCACAAAATGACCTATCTTGTTCGAGGTTTCATGGCTTTCGGTCCAAGAGACGGATGTTATGTGTTGAATCGCGGCATAGTTTGTGATACGGTGCCCATGTTGTGCATGCTTGTGTATAATTGGGTGGAGAACAATGTTGTAGGAGGAAGTTTTCCTTTTCGTCCCTCGGAAAAGCCATTTTCCATTTTCCGAACGCAAAAAGACGGGTCGTTTTGTGAATCAGCCACCAAAATGCAGTTTAAGAATGCTACCATCCCATTTTTATAAAATAGTAGACCACCATACATGAACTATATCCCAACCGGACGATCTCAAATCTTTATGTCCTTCCCGAGTGAAAAAGACAAATGTCTACCGAAGCAGTAGGAAGTGGGTCCGGTTTGAACTACATGTACATGATCTAACGTCCGTGAGTTTTTGAAAAAAATCATTTTTAGACTCACAATATGTTGTTTTTTCACAGATCCAATGCAAGTTCTAACATGCTCATCCCCTATCTTCAAGCACGCCATTTTGACCTAAGTTCGAAATGGCAAAGAATTCAAAACGGGCATAAAAAATTCAAAAAAGGTTCGAACAATGTAAATCCTTCGCATGGTGTGATATTATGTGAAATAGTTGCAAGGAAAATTATCAAACTTGGTATACTGATTATATCTCGAAAAAACCTTCACAAAATGACCTATCATGTTCGAGGTTTCATGGATTTCGGTCCAAGAGACAGATGTTATGTGTTGAATCGCGAAATAGTTTATTATACGGTGCCCATGTTGTGCATGCATGTGTATATTGGGATGGAGAACAATGTTGCAGGAGGAAGTTTTCCTTTTCGTCGCTCGGAAAAGCCATTTTCCATTTTTCGTAACGCAAAAAGACGGGTCGATTTGTGAATCAGCCACCAAAATGCAGTTACAGAATGCTACCATCCCATTTTTCTAAAATAGTAGACCAACTTACATGAACTATATCCCAACCGGAGGATCTCAAACCTTTCTGTCCTTCCCGGGGGAAAAAGACAAATGTCTGCCGAAGCGGTAGGAAGCGGGTCCGGTTTGAACTACATGTACATGATCTAACGTCCATGATTATTTGAAAAAATTATTTTTGGACTCACAATGTCGTGGGAATGGTCACGGCAGATGCTGCAATCGTCAGCGAGTAGTAGAACGAGGGGCAAGGGCGGCCAGCCATCTGCGGTGCGATATGAGGGGAAAGACACAGGGTTTTACCCAGGTTCGGCCCCCCGGAGGGTAAAGACCTACTCCTGCTAGATTGTATTATGGAGGTGTTACAATAGGCGAGCTCTACGGCTAGGCGGCAAGTCGCTTGGGTGTATGAGGGAACGTGCCTCTACTCACCCCATAGGGAGGTTTATATAGGCTCACCTCCCCTAGGGTTTACATATCTCAACCGATTCGGTTACAGCTTCGGTAATCGTTTAACCTAGTCCGACTGGGCCTATCTACTCGCCTGGGCCTTCAGCTTCCAGTCGCTTGGTACCTTGCTGGGCTTTGATCCACTCGCCGTTCTGCAGGCCCACTCGCCAGCCCTCGGGCCAGTCGGAAACGTCCTGCTGAGTATAACCCAGTAGGCGTATCCCCATCAGTAGTCCCCGAGGCCGTCGTCGATTAGGCGTAAGTGGCTGCTGGCAGTCGGAGTATACGGCTTCAAAGTAGGCATCCAGTCGAATCGTCGGCGGGCTCTTGTATGAAGAAGAAAATCCGGTGAACCGAGTCGCGCCTTAGGCGAGCCGAGCTGACGGAACGCGGTCGCGGCGAGTGACCTAGCGAGCCGAGTGACTGGAGTTGGACCGTCAGGCGTGGTCAAACTAGCCGTTAGGGCAACTCAACGGTAAATTTCGGCGTAATCATCGCGCGGTAACGGCCCCCTGATTTGGCGGGTAACTCCCGCTATATAAGAAGAATGGCAGGCAATCATAGAGCCAACTGCCCACCTCTTCTTCCGAGTGCGCGCATTCTCTTTCTTTGCTCCTTGATCCAATCGACCCGAAATCCTCCGATCTCCAACCAACCTCTCGGCTATGGCCCTTCTCACCGAACCATGGGGCAGGTCCAAGTGCACGAGGGCGCAGCTGGCTTCCTTCGAGGAGGCTGGAATCCTGCGAGCCGGCTGTTGGCGTATCCCCGCAGCCGGAGAAACGACCCCAAACCCACGAGAGAGGGAATTCGTCTGTTTCACCAGTCATCTCGAGCGGGGGCTAGGGTTTCCCACGTCTTTGTTCTTCCGGCGTTTTTGCGCCTACTACGGGATCCAGCCTTCAGATCTGGGTCCCCACAGCATCGAGCAGCTCGCCATCTTCGTGGCGTTCTGCGAGTGCTACTTGGGCTGCCGGCCCTACTTTCCCTTGTGGCAAGATCTGTTCCACGGACGGATCAGCCGCGAGGAGGCAGGCGGCCCAATGCTAGCCGCGGGCGGCCTAACGTTCCAGCTCAAGTCCAAAGCTTCTTTCTTCGATCTGATGCTACCCGCCAAAGCAGCGAGCGACTGGAAGAAGTCGTGGTTCTATGTGACCGAGGCGACCCCGGAGGACGAGGCGGCGATCCCGCGGTACTCGGCCAATCGTTCCGAGCCGCGCCATATCCAGGTCGGCAAGCTCCCCGACGACCAGCGGATGGTCGTCGACGAGATGCTCCAGGCCATCCGTGGTCTGAAGAAGAAGGGCCTTCAGACGATAAACTTGTACAATTGCTGGCTTGGGCGACGGCTCGTTCCGCTCGCCCAACGCGACCACTACATGTATCAGTACACGGGCCGGGGAGACTCGACGAAAGCCTGCCTCGACGAGTGGAAGCTGGAGGACTATCTCCCAGCGTTGAAGAAGATCACTCAGGCGGTGTACGTGGATGCACAGGCCGGGGTCGCCCCCTACACGGCGAAGCGTCCGGCTCCAACGGTAATTTCTTTACCCTATTCGCAGTCGCAGCGTATGCAGTCGCGGTAATTCTGACTCTGTTTCGTATTCATCGCAGATGTTCCAAGTGGTGGAAGGGTGGCTCCCACCCTCTGATGATGAGAGCCCGGGGCCATCCGCCCAGGATACAGGCGAATCGCCACCCGCGAAGGGCAACGAGGATGACGAGGACGAGTCCGAAGAGGAAATCGCCCCGCTGGTCCGAAAGACCCGCGGGCAACGTCAGCGCAAAATCGAAGCGAGCAGGAGCCTCGAGCGTCATGATGACGATGACGAGCTCCCAGAAACCACCTCGCGCCGCCAGGCCACTCCTTCGAAGAAGAAGAAGAAGGAAAAGGAAGCTAGGGCCCCCCCGAAGAGGAAAACGAAGCCGCCGAGGATGGCCTCGCCGCCGCACTCGACGAGCAGCTCCGATGCTCACAGCTCGGCTGGTGACGGCGCGGCCCCAGCGACAACCGCGCTAGACGCGCCGACTGTGGAAGTGCCGCTGGCCTCGATGCCCCCGCCACTTGCGCTAGTCTCTGGGCTAGGGAAGGCGCCAGCTGCGGCGACTTCGCCTCGCAAGGAGGTTCCGATTGGGGCGGCTTCGCCCCGCAAGGAAGCTCCGGCTGTAGCGGCTCCAATTCGCGAGGAAGCCCCTGCCGAGGGTATCCCAGAGGCGCCAGCCGCGGCCTCAACGACGAAGAAGCCGTCCGTGTCTTGGGCACGCGACGTCCTGGAACTAGGGCTCAGTCGCCACCTGGGCCCCGAACTGGAAAAACCGGCCGGCCTTCGCACAGGGCTGCGTTTCATCCCAGTTGCCAAGTGAGTGCGTTCGGCTTTCTCTATTTTCCATAACTATTTCGATTGTCTTTATTGATTCGACCGATGTGCAGGACTGGAGTGAAAAGGATGGGCCACCCGACCGTGGCCCAGGTACCCTCCACCGCTAGCGAGGAGGATCCTTCCCGTAAGAGGAAAGCGGACGAGGTCGTCGCCTCAGCGGACGGCAGTAAGAAGGCCAAGGGCGACGACATCGTCCCTGTCTCTGACGACACGGCGGTCGCGCCGGCCGGCCCCGCGGTGGAGGCAGCCGCGTCTACGAAGGAGGGCGTTTCTTTGCCTGGAACGGCGGAGGCGACTTCCTTTGGAGCGGGTGCCTCTATCGCTACCTTCCCTCGCTTCGTGACCAAGGCGGCCGCGGCGAGCGGGGCTGCGGCCTCGAGCCTCGCTCCGGGGACCGCCGATGCCGAAGTCGACCAGCGTCGTGGGCACACGCCAGCGTTACTCGCGTCCGTGGATGCGATGTAACTTCATGGCATGCTTGGCGCAGCCATCCAGGTATATACAGTCCCCGAGGATCAGGTCGGTGCTTTGCAGTGGCTTGATTCTTATTATTTTCTCGTCTTTTATTTTCGTATCCAGTCCCCGAGTGCGCACGCGCTAAATTTTAGCGGGGTGGGCACGTGGGAATTTCTTGATCGCCAGTCCCCGAGTGCGCACTCGCTAAATTTCAGCGGGTGGGCACTTAGGAAGTTCGTTTTTACTGACTTTTTTTTTTGATGACATGCAGGGTCTGCAACTCGAGTCGGCGGACCGATTGGCCGCGCAACAGCGTGCTGAGAAGGAGCTGACCAACATCCAGGAGGCGAACAAGGAGCTCCAGGCTGTTGCTGCGAAGGCAGAGGAGGCTCGCCAGGAGCTTGTCCCTGCTGGTGAGTTGGAGGCGGCGCGATCTTCTCTAGGCGCTGCTGAACAGCGGGTCGCCGACCTCGAACGCGAACTGCGGGAGGCGAGGGAAGAAGTGAGCTCGGCGGACGGGCGAGCTAAGGCCGCCGTTGCAGCCGTGGAGGAGGATCGCAAGGTGTCGGAAGTCCTTATTGCTGGGCTTCAGGACGACCACACGTCGCTTTAGTGCTTCATCACGGGACTCGCCCGCCCGTTGCTTGTTGGGTGCATCTTCCCTTTCCGTTAATTGGGGTTTTTGTGGTGTCCGTCACACTCATTATTGTCTCCTTCTCGCAGGTCGCGTTATTGGTAGCCAAGAAGAAGCGAGCTCGCTCGACGCGAGGCAGTGCGTAAGCATGCTCGTCGACTCGGCTACGCTATCGGCGACGTGCATCCGCTCCTACCTTCAAGAAATGTCGCCCACGGAGGTTATTCCCAGCGACCTCGTTGAGGTGTGGGAATATTTGGAGAAGGCGCCCGCGGTCGTTGAGTTTATGACGCGGTCGGCGTTTCGGCGTGGAGCGTCGACAGCATTGAGCCTTGGACTCGCCCACTTCCCCGAGGATTTCGACCTCGACGATGTGACGAGTGGGTATCCATCGTCGACTGGCGCGGTGGATCAGTCCGAGGTTCTCAAGTTGCAGGAGCGTTCCGCCACATACTCGGAGCGTGTCTGGGCGATGGGCGACCTCCTTCCCTACCAGGAAACGGTCGTCGCACCGAACGACCCCGAGCCGCCGCATCGTGACTTCAAGGTCGAGCAGCCTTTTCGCGCGGCGATGGGGGTGAACTGACGACGTATCCATCGAACCCGTACACCGCGTTCATCCGTAGTCGCCGGGGTTCTGGCGAGTCGTCATCGAAGCCTGCAGAGTAGGGTAGTTGGTCTTGAAGTGTTAGCAGCAGTTCTGCCGCGCGGGCATATTTTGTAATATAAGACAATGCAATATGCGATTGAATGGGACGTCGCGTTTATTTTGCTATTTGTTTGTGTGCTTTGGATTGATTTTGGACGAGTCCCCGAGCGCGTCCGCCCTTTTGTGGGGTTCACCTCGTATATGATGTTTGTTGTTATCATGTGTTTTGTTGGTTTAGTCGACTCGCCCGAGCTCGGAGAGCCAGTCGCAAGGCGACTCCCTTGGGTGCTCTGTACTTTACCGTTTTCCCGTACGCGAACGGGGTCGGGTGGCCGAGTCCCCGAGCGTGGTACTTGGTAGTTCTAGGCGCGACTCGAGGGTGGTTGAGGACTTAGCGCGTTGGTGTGAGCGCGTCACTCCTGCCTGGCCCGTTGGGTCAGTCGCGTGGCGAGTCCTGGGCATGCTCTCTTACTAGGCGTTTTTCCCTGACCGACCGCGACGAAGTGGTATTCAGTCCCCGATCGTGGTACTTAGCCGTTCGAGTCTCTATGCCGAGGATGCGGAGGACCAAGGTCGCTGTGAGAAGCGAGGGCAGTTGTCTTGGTTCGTAAAACCAGTCGAGCTGGGCGACTCCGATGGGGCTCCGGATTGGCGTTTTTCGTGGACGACGCAAGACCTGTAATGATTCAGTGCTCTTACGCCGCACTACTTAGCCGTGCCGATCGCTGTACCAAAGGTTGACTTCTGCATTTTAGCGGACCGCTGTTATTACGAGTGCGAGTGGCACAAGTCATGGAGAGTAGACGCAATTTGCGGTAACCGTTTCTTTTATTTCATAGCGACTGGAGAGTACATGTGTGGGGTTCTAGGAGTAGAACTTCCGGAGGAGGTTTACATTCCATGGTCGCTTGACGTCGAGCTCGCCGTCCCCGCGAACGTCGATGAGGTAGTAGGCGTCGTTGCCGAGTACGCGCCCGATAGCGAACGGGCCTTCCCACGGAGGGGAGAGCTTGTGCATGCCCTTCTTGTCCTGGATGAGGCGTAACACCAGGTCGCCTTCCTGGAAGGTGCGGGTTTTCACCCGTCGGCTGTGGTAGCGGCGGAGTCCTTGATGGTAAATGGCGGTGCGTGATCGAGCGAGGTCGCGTGCTTCGTCGAGCTGGTCGAGCCCATCTTGGCGGGCCAGCTCGTTTGCAGCCTCCGTATAATGGACGACCCGCGGCGAGTCGTGTTCGAGGTCGGTGGGCATGACTGCTTCGGCGCCGTAGACCATGAAGAAGGGAGTGAATCCCGTCGATCTGCTAACCGAGGTGCGGATTCCCCAAATGACGGAGGGCAACTCTTCGACCCAGCATCCAGCGGTGCGCTCGAGTGGTACTTGGAGTCGCGGCTTCAGGCCGTGGAGGATGCTTTGGTTGGCTCGTTCCGCCAGGCCGTTGGATTCCGGGTGGGCGACTGACGCGAGATCGAGCCGGATGTGGTGCTCTTCGCAGAATTCGGCCATTGCTCCCTTAGCGAAGTTTGCGCCGTTGTCCGTGATGATACTGTTTGGGAACCCGTAGCGATATATGAGCTCGCGTAGGAATTTAGTGGCGGTCTTCCCGTCGCATTTCCGGACTGGCTTGGCCTCCACCCACTTGGTGAATTTGTCGACGGCGACTAGCAGGTGGGTGTAGCCGGAAGGGGCTTTCTTGAAGGGGCCTACCATGTCCATTCCCCATACGGCGAATGGCCAAGTGATGGGGATCGTTTTGAGCGCCGAGCTCGGTACGCGCGTCTGATTGGCGTACCTCTGGCACCCGACGCATCGCTGGACGATGTCGACCGCGTCGGCGTGTGCGGTGGGCCAGTAGAAGCCGTGTCGCATAGCCTTGGCCACGAGGGAGCGAGCGGCGGCGTGGTGGCCGCAGTCGCCTGAGTGAATGTCGTGGAGGATTTTGCGTCCTTCAGCCGGTTGGACGCAACGTTGGAACACGCCGGTGACGCTGCGCTTGTGTAGCTCGCCGTCGATGATGGTGTAAGACTTGCATCGGCGAGCGATCATTCGAGCGTTTGTCTCGTCTGCTGGCAGGGTGCCGGTTTCCAGGTAGGCGATGTAGGGCTTGGTCCAGTCGTCTGGCTCGGTGATGAGTGCGACCAAGGCTGCCTCTGGTTGGAGTGGGACTCCGATGTCGATCTCCCTCGGGGGAGAGACTGATGGTTTGGAGATTGTGTCGAGGAACACGCCGGCGGGTGGTGCGAGTCGAGCCGACCCGATGCGAGAGAGGGCGTCGGCCTCCTCGTTTTTTCGCCTGTCGATCCACTCGACAGAGTAGCCGGTGAAGTGGCCGTCCAACTTGTCCACCTCTTGGCGGTATGCCGCCATGGTAGGGGAGATGGCGTCGCAGGTGCCGGCGACCTGCCCCGCGACGAGGTCGGAATCTCCGTAGCATCGAAGGCGATTGACGTTCATCTCCTTGGCGGCTCGCATGCCGTGGAGTAGGGCCTCGTATTCAGCCATGTTTTTGGTGCAGGGCGTGAATTCGAGGCGGAGGATGTAGCGGAGCTTGTCGCCCGTTGGTGAAGTCAACACTATCCCTGCTCCTGCACCGTCCGCGTTCTTGGAGCCGTCGAAGTGCAGGCTCCAGTAATGGAGGTACGGCAGCTTCTCTGGCTGCTGGGCCTCCTCCCAGTCGGCGATGAAGTCTGCCAGTGCCTGCGACTTTATCGCTCTTCGTGGCTCGTATTTAATGTTGTGGGTGCCGATCTCGACGGCCCACTTGGCGACCCGTCCGGTCGCCTCGCGGTTGCGGATGATGTCTTGTAGTGGCGCTGAGGAGACGACCGTGACCGGGTGCTCCTGGAAGTAGTGCGGCAGGCGCCGCTGAGCCCTAAAGACCGCGTATACTAACTTTTGGTACTGTGGGTACCGCTGGCGCGACTCGGTGAGGACCTCGCTGATATAGTACACCGGCCGCTGAACCGGGCGTTCCTTTCCTTCCTCTGGTCGTTCGATGACCATCACAGCACTGACGACGCGCTCGGACGCCGCGACGTAAACCAGCATAGGTTCTTTGTCGGCGGGGGCGGCGAGTAGTGGTGCGGCGAGTAGCACCTTTTTGAGGTCGTGGAGCGCGTCGTCCGCCTCCTTGTCCCACTGGAAGGTGGGGTTCTTGCGCATCAGGCGGTATAGGGGCATCGCCTTTTCACCCAGGCGGGGGATGAAGCGACTGAGAGCCGCTACCCGCCCGGCCAGCTTCTGGACGTCACGCAGGCACTCGGGTTTGCCGAGCCGGGCGATCGTGTCGATCTTTGTTGGGTTCGCCTCGATCCCTCGTTTGGAGACGACGTACCCCAGTAATTGTCCGGCAGGTACGCCGAAGGTGCACTTGCCTGGGTTGAGCTTTATCTTATACCTTTGTAGATTGGCGAAGGTTTCCGCCAGGTCGGCGAGTAGGTCGCCTTGGCGAGCGGATTTCACGACCACGTCGTCGATGTAGACGTGGATGTTGCGGCCAATTTGTCTCGCGAGGCATTCTTGCATGCACCGCTGGTAGGTTGCCCCGGCGTTCTTGAGGCCGAAGGTCATGGCGGTGTAGCAGAAGGCTCCGAATGGCGTGATGAATGCCGTCTTCTCCTCGTCTTCGACGGCCATTTTGATCTGGTTGTATCCGGAGTAGGCGTCGAGGAAACATAGCGACTCCGAACCCGCGGTTGAATCGATTATCTGATCGATCCGCGGGAGGACGAACTGCTCCTTTGGGCAGGCGCTGTTCAGGTTTGTGTAGTCGATACACATTCTCCAGGTCCCGTTTTTCTTCTCGACCAGGACTGGGTTTGCCAGCCACTTGGAGTATTTGATTGGCCAGATGAAGCCGGCCGCGAGTAAGCGCTGCACTTCCTCGGCGATTGCTCGACGGCGTTCTTCATTGAAGGGCCGTAGCGACTGCTTGACAGGTCGCACTTTGGGGTCGGCGTTTAGTTTGTGCTCAGCGAGCTCCCTAGGGACACCGGGCATGTCGGAGGGTTTCCATGCGAAGATGTCCCTATTCTCACGAAGGAACTCGATGAGCGCTCCTTCCTATGCTGGGCTCATGCCTGTCCCGATCGTCACCGTCTGCCTGGAGTCGCCTGGGACCAGCTCGACAGTGCGGGTGTGCGTCGTGGCCTCAAAGGTTGAGGTGTTTGCGCCCTCTGAGTTGGGCTTCTTGAGTATTGTGGGGTCGTCATTGTTGACCCCGCTCGCGTATTTGGCGAGCTCGTCGGCGTGATTAGTTTCTGCCGCGATGACGGCGTCGGCGAGTTCGGCTCCTTTGGCCTCGCATTCGGCGGCCATGTCGGGGTCGCCGTTGATGGTTATTACGCCGCACGGCCCGGGGAGCTTCATCGCGTTGTACGCGTAGTGGGGCGCTGCCATGAATTTAGCGAACGCCTGGCGCCCTAGGACGCAGTGGTAAGGGCTGTCGAAGGGCACCAGCTCGAAGACGATCCGCTCGGTGCGGAAGTTTGCCGGACTACCGAAAGTGACTGGCAGCGTGACTTTGCCGATCGGATACGCCTTCCGACCGGGGACGATGCCGTGGAACGTGGTGTGGGTTGTCTCGATCATCGACTGCGGGAGCCGCAGCCGCCTGAAGGTGTCGAGGTAGAGGATGTTGATGGAGCTGCCGCCGTCCATCAGTGTCTTGGGGAGCCAGTAGTCGCCAACCTTGGGCTTGACCACCAGGGCGACTCGTCCTGGGTACTCGATGCGTGGCGAGTGGTCTTGCCGGCTCCAGGTGATGGGCTGTTCCGACCAGTTCAGGAACTGGGGGACGTCTGTTTGGGCCACCGCATTGACGGCGACGGCGCGGGCGATGACCTTCTTCTCGCGCTTCGTGTTGAAGCCTGTGAAGGTGTGGAGCGAGCCGGCTACTTTGCCGAATTTTCCGCCATTTGGCGGGTCGTTATCGGTGTCCTCCCGCGCGTGCCGTGCCTTCTCGATTTCCCTGAGGGTGTGGCAGTCGGCGGTGGTGTGCGTTGCGGGCTTCCCTTCCCTGCTATGGAACGCACATGGTTGATTAAGGAGGGCCGCAGGATCGAACCTTGGGTTGTTCTTGTAATTGCCGCCATCGCGCCGTTGCCCTCCGTCGCGACGGTAGCTCTTGGGCTCGCGCTGTGCGTGCCCAGCGTTGGCGACGAAGTCGACTCGCCCGTCGCTGCGGCGCTTGCCAGTGAGGCGGGTGCCGCTGTAGCGTAGGTCGGTTCGGCGTCCGCTGTCGTTGCCGCCCGTGCAGCGTTGCCCTCCTGACTCGTCGTCGGTTTCCTGGTTTGGATCCTCCTCGGCGTACCGTTTGGCGATCTCGAGGAGGTCGGGGATGTTGTCGAGTGTGCGGTAGTGTCGCTTAAGCTTGGCGACTAGAGGCTCGTAGCGGCACGAGGTCTTGAATCAATGGATCGAGGTGTCCGGGTGGATGCCGACCGCGTTGTACCAGAGCTCTTGCCACCGTTGGACCTAGTTGCGGGTCGACTCACGGGGTCCCTGGACGCATCGTTCCAGGTCCTCAATGGTGGTGGCGCGGGTGTAGGAGCACTCGAAGTGCCTGACGAAGGCGTCGCGCATTTCCTCCCAGGAGTCGATACTGTCCTGGGGGAGAGTGTTGATCCACTGCCTGCACGTCCCCTCCATCATCAGTGGGAGGTAACGGGCGGCGAGTAGGTCAGTGTGACGCGCGATCCCCATTGCCATGAGGTATGTGTCGAGCCAGACTGCGGGGTCGTACGAGGAGTCGTATTTTTCTATCTCCTTTGGCGCCTTGAAGTTTGGCGGGTACTTCTCGCCTCGAATCATTGGTCCGAAGCACTTAGGCCCAAGTCGACTGAGCGACCCCATAGGCTCGCCATCGCGGCGATTAGTTAGGGTGTGCCGCAAGTCGTCGGGCTGGCGTGCGCGCCAGTTTTGGTTGTTGATGATGTGAGTGCGGGCGTCGATGGGTTGTCCGTTAGCGGCGACGAAGTTGGTCGCCGGCCTGGGGTCGTTGGTGGAGAGTGCCGCGTTCGCGGGTCGGTGTTGGAGCTGCAGTGGCTCTGGTGGCGGGCAATTGAGGGTGTTTGCCGCCGCTGGGCGGCCGCTGGAGGCCGCTCTGCTTCCCGAGGAACGCGAGTATACTCGACCTTGCGAGTCGGCGCCCGCTTTTTGCTGCTCCACGGCCTTCGCAAGCAGGGCCTTGACGTACTGGATCTGTAAGGCGCCGTCGCCAGTGTCCGTGATACTATCGGCTGCTGCTCGGCCTGCCACAAGGTTGTCCATTGGGCTGGAGAACAGTGGGAGGCCGTTTGCGTCTCGCTCCCATGAGGAGACAACTATCCGCGGTTTGTCCCTGGGAGGGGTGCGGTTCGGTGGTGGTGGGGCACCCATCGCCGTTGATCCTGGCGGGGGCCGGGCGCTTCCTCCTGGTGGCGCGTTCTCGCAGATCGCGCGCTCGGCTATGCGGGCCGGGTTGTTTTCGTCGTCGAAGTTCAGGGCACGCCCTTGAACGGTGGGGTTCAAGCGTGACCTGATCCGCTGCTGGTGGTAGCGTGACAGCTCCTGCGCCGTCACCTGCTCGAGGCGAAAATTTTCGCGCTCGGCCTGCTCTTTGCGTACCGCCTCCGCCAGTTTCAAGAGGAGTTCCTCGACCTCCGTTGTCGTGGCGTTAGGAGGGATTGGGGTGGAGAAAGCATCCTCCGGTGGATCGGTGCCGGTGGCCATGTAAGCCGCGGCGTGGCGATTGGCACCATCGCGGAGGTCGGCGGAGTTCTCCGACCCGGAGTCGAATTCGAAGATCCCGAGGATGGAGGGGTCCTCGAAGTCTCCCGCGTTGGAGACCTGGGCGATGGAGCCCGCGGATGCGGCCGCGGTGATGGATCCGGCGAGTGACGCCGGGGTCGCCAAGTCGGCGTCATCGGTGAGGGCCGCGTCTTCTGCGGCCGCTGAATTCCCGGCCACGTTGCTGTGGGCCGAGTTGTACTCGGAAGCAAGGCGGTGGATCGTGCGAACCTGGCTCTCGGAGAGCCGATCGCGTGGCGGCGACTCGAGGATGCGAGCCGAGTCCTCCGAGACGATGACGTCGGTGAGGCCGACGAAAAGGCTGATCGTGCCGATTGGCAGGATCACGCTGTGCGTGACGGGTCGCGCCGCCGGGACGTAGCTACTCGGCAAGATCTGGAGCATCTCGCCAATCGCTATCATGCGGCCAGTGGCGACCGTCTCGTTGATGGGCAGATTGGATCTCGCCGCAGAACACCGGCCAGACCGGCCAGGCCCCACGGTGGGCGCCACTGTCGTGGGAATGGTCACGGCAGATGCTGCAATCGGCAGCGAGTAGTAGAACGAGGGGCAAGGGCGGCCAGCCATCTGCGGTGCGAGATGAGGGCAAAGACACAGGGTTTTACCCAGGTTCGGCCCCCCGGAGGGTAAAGACCTACTCCTGCTAGATTGTATTATGGAGGTGTTACAATAGGCGAGCTCGACGGCTAGGCGGCGAGTCGCTTGGGTGTATGAGGGAACGTGCCTCTACTCACCCCATAGGGAGGTTTATATAGGCTCACCTCCCCTAGGGTTTACATATCTCAACCGATTCGGTTACAGCTTCGGTAATCGTTTAACCTAGTCCGACTGGGCCTATCTACTCGCCTGGGCCTTCAGCTTCCAGTCGCTTGGTACCTTGCTGGGCTTTGATCCACTCGCCGTTCTGTAGGCCCACTCGCCAGCCCTCGGGCCAGTCGGAAACGTCCTGCTGAGTATACCCCAGTAGGCGTATCCCCATCACACAATATGTTGTTTTTTTAGAGACCAATGCAAGTTCTAACATTCTCATACCCTATCTTCACGCACGCCGTTTTAACCTAAGTTCGAAACGGCAAAAAATTCAAAATGGGCATAAAAAATTCAAAAAAGTTTCGAACAATGTAAATCCTTCGCGTGGTGTGATATTATGTGACATAGTTGCAAGGAAAAATATCAAACTTGGTATACTGATTATGTCTCGAAAAAAACCTTCACAAAATGACCTATCATGTTCGAGGTTTCTTGGCTGTTGGTCCAAGAGACGGATGTTATGTGTTGAATCGCGGCATAGTTTGTGATACGGTGCCCATATTGTGCATGCATGTGTATATTGGAATGCAGAACAATGTTGCAGGAGGAAGTTTTCCTTTTCGTCGCTCGGAAAAGCCATTTTCCATTTTCCGATCGCAAAAAGACGGGTCATTTTGTGAAGCAGCCACCAAGATGCGGTTACATAATGCTACCATCCCATTTTTATAAAATAGTAGACCACCTTACATGAACTATATCCAAATCGGAGGATATCGAACCTTTATGTCCTTTCCGGGTGAAAAAGACAAATGTCTGCCGAAGCGGTAGGAAGTGGGTCCGGTTTGAACTATAGGTACATGATCTAACGTCCGTGATTTTTTGGACAAATCATTTTTAGACTCACAATATGTTGTTTTTTCAGATATCCAATACAAGTTCTAACATTCTCATCCCCTATCTTCACGCACGCCGTTTTGACCTAAGTTCAAAACGGAAAAAAATTCAAAGAAATGTCCGAACAATGTAAATCCTTCGCGTGGTGTGATATTATGTGACATAGTTGCAAGGAAAAATATCAAACTTGGTATACTGATTATTTCTCGAAAAAAACCTTCACAAAATTACCTATCATGTTCGAGGTTTCATGGCTTTCGGGCCAAGAGACGGATGTTATGTGTTGAATCGCGGCATAGTTTATGATACGGTGCCCATATTGTGCATGCATGTGTATATTGGGATGGAGAACAATGTTGCAGGAGAAAGTTTTCCTTTTCGTCGCTAGGAAAAGCTATTTTCCATTTTCCGAGCGCAAAAAGACGGGTCAGTTTATGCAGTTACAGAATGCTACCATCCCGTTTTTCTAAAATAGTAGACCACCTTACATGAACTATATCTCAACCGGAGGATCTCCTTTCTGTCCTTCCCGGGTGAAAAAGACAAATGTCTACCGAAGCGATAGGAAGTGGGTCCGGTTTGAACTACAGGTACATGATCTAACGTCCATGATTTTTGAAAAAAAAATCATTTTTAGACTCACAATATGTTGTTTTTAAGAGATCCAATGCAAGTTCTAACATTCGCATCGGCTATCTTCACGCACGATATTTTTAACTAAGTTCGAAATGGCAAAAAATTCAAAACAGGCATAAAAATTTCAAAAAAGTTTCGAACAATATAAATCCTCCGCGTGGTGTGATATTATGTGACATAGTTGCAAGGAAAAATATCAAACTTGGTATACTGATTATGTATCGAAAAAAACCTTCACAAAATGACCTATCATGTTCGAGGTTTCATGGCTTTTGGTCCAAGAGACGGATGTTATGTGTTGAATCTCGGTATAGTTTATGATACGGTACCCATATTGTGCATGCATGTGTATATTGGGATGGAGAACAATGTTGCAAGAGGAACTTTTCCTTTTCGTCGCTCGAAAAAGCCATTTTCCATTTTCCGAGCACAAAAAGATGGGTCGTTTTGTGAAGCAGCCACCAAAATGCAGTTACAGAATGCTACCATCCCATTTTTATAAAATAGTAGACCACCTTACATGAACTATATCCCAACCGGAGGATCTCAAACCTTTCGTCCTTCCCGGGTGAAAAAGAGAAATGTCTGCCGAAGCGGTAGGAAGTGGGTCCAGTTTGAACTACAGGTACATCATCTAACGTCCGTGATTTTTTGGACAAATCATTTTTAGACTCACAATATGTAGTTTTTTCAGAGATCCAATACAAGTTCTAACATTCTCATCCCCTATCTTCACGCACGCTGTTTTGACCTAAGTTCGAAATGAAAAAAATTCAAAACGGGCATAAAAAATTCAAAAAAGGTCCGAACAATGTAAATCCTTCGCGTGGTGTGATATTATGTGACATAGTTGAAAGGAAAAATATCAAACTTGGTATACTGATTATGTCTCGAAAAAACCCTTCACAAAATGACCTATCATGTTCGAGGTTTCATGGCTTTCGGGCCAAGAGACGGATGTTATGTGTTGAATCACGACATAGTTTGTGATACGGTGCCCATATTGTGCATGCATATGTATATTGGTATGGAGAACAATGTTGCAGGATGAAGTTTTCCTTTTCATCGCTCGGAAAAGCCATTTTCTATTTTCCGAGCACAAAAAGACGGGTCATTTTGTGAAGCAGACACCAAGATGCGGTTATAGAATGCTACCATCTCATTTTTATAAAATAGTAGACCACCTTACATGAACTATATCCCAACCGGAGGATCTCAAACCTTTATGTCCTTTCCGGGTGAAAAAGACAAATGTATGCCGAAGCGGTAGGAAATGGGTCCGGTTTGAACTACAGGTACATGATCTAACGTCCGTGATTTTTTGGACAAATCATTTTTAGACTCACAATATGTTGTTTTTTCAGATATCCAATACAAGTTCTAACATTCTCATCCCCTATATTCATGCACGCCGTTTTGACCTAAGTTCAAAACGGAAAAAAATTCAAAGAAATGTCCGAACAATGTAAATCCTTCGCGTGGTGTGATATTATGTGACATAGTTGCAAGGAAAAATATCAAACTTGGTATACTGATTATTTCTCGAAAAAAACCTTCACAAAATTACCTATCATGTTCGAGGTTTCATGGCTTTCGGGCCAAGAGACGGATGTTATGTGTTGAATCGCGGCATAGTTTATGATACGGTGCCCATATTGTGCATGCATGTGTATATTGGGATGGAGAACAATGTTGCAGGAGAAAGTTTTCCTTTTCGTCGCTAGGAAAAGCTATTTTCCATTTTCCGAGCGCAAAAAGACGGGTCAGTTTATGCAGTTACAGAATGCTACCATCCCGTTTTTCTAAAATAGTAGACCACCTTACATGAACTATATCTCAACCGGAGGATCTCCTTTCTGTCCTTCCCGGGTGAAAAAGACAAATGTCTACCGAAGCGATAGGAAGTGGGTCCGGTTTGAACTACAGGTACATGATCTAACGTCCATGATTTTTGAAAAAAAAATCATTTTTAGACTCACAATATGTTGTTTTTAAGAGATCCAATGCAAGTTCTAACATTCGCATCGGCTATCTTCACGCACGATATTTTTAACTAAGTTCGAAATGGCAAAAAATTCAAAACAGGCATAAAAATTTCAAAAAAGTTTCGAACAATATAAATCCTCCGCGTGGTGTGATATTATGTGACATAGTTGCAAGGAAAAATATCAAACTTGGTATACTGATTATGTATCAAAAAAAACCTTCACAAAATGACCTATCATGTTCGAGGTTTCATGGCTTTTGGTCCAAGAGACGGATGTTATGTGTTGAATCTCGGTATAGTTTATGATACGGTACCCATATTGTGCATGCATGTGTATATTGGGATGGAGAACAATGTTGCAAGAGGAACTTTTCCTTTTCGTCGCTCGAAAAATCCATTTTCCATTTTCCGAGCACAAAAAGATGGGTCGTTTTGTGAAGCAGCCACCAAAATGCAGTTACAGAATGCTACCATCCCATTTTTATAAAATAGTAGACCACCTTACATAAACTATATCCCAACCGGAGGATCTCAAACCTTTCGTCCTTCCCGGGTGAAAAAGAGAAATGTCTGCCGAAGCGGTAGGAAGTGGGTCCAGTTTGAACTACAGGTACATCATCTAACGTCCGTGATTTTTTGGACAAATCATTTTTAGACTCACAATATGTAGTTTTTTAAGAGATCCAATACAAGTTCTAACATTCTCATCCCCTATCTTCACGCACGCTGTTTTGACCTAAGTTCGAAATGAAAAAAATTCAAAACGGGCATAAAAAATTCAAAAAAGGTCCGAACAATGTAAATCCTTCGCGTGGTGTGATATTATGTGACATAGTTGAAAGGAAAAATATCAAACTTGGTATACTGATTATGTCTCGAAAAAACCCTTCACAAAATGACCTATCATGTTCGAGGTTTCATGGCTTTCGGGCCAAGAGACGGATGTTATGTGTTGAATCACGACATAGTTTGTGATACGGTGCCCATATTGTGCATGCATATGTATATTGGTATGGAGAACAATGTTGCAGGATGAAGTTTTCCTTTTCGTCGCTCGGAAAAGCCATTTTCTATTTTCCGAGCGCAAAAAGACGGGTCATTTTGTGAAGCAGACACCAAGATGCGGTTATAGAATGCTACCATCTCATTTTTATAAAATAGTAGACCACCTTACATGAACTATATCCCAACCGGAGGATCTCAAACCTTTATGTCCTTTCCGGGTGAAAAAGACAAATGTATGCCGAAGCGGTAGGAAATGGGTCCGGTTTGAACTACAGGTACATGATCTAACGTCCGTGATTTTTTGGACAAATCATTTTTAGACTCACAATATGTTGTTTTTTCAGATATCCAATACAAGTTCTAACATTCTCATCCCCTATATTCATGCACGCCGTTTTGACCTAAGTTCAAAACGGAAAAAAATTCAAAGAAATGTCCGAACAATGTAAATCCTTCGCGTGGTGTGATATTATGTGACATAGTTGCAAGGAAAAATATCAAACTTGGTATACTGATTATTTCTCGAAAAAAACCTTCACAAAATTACCTATCATGTTCGAGGTTTCATGGCTTTCGGGCCAAGAGACGGATGTTATGTGTTGAATCGCGGCATAGTTTATGATACGGTGCCCATATTGTGCATGCATGTGTATATTGGGATGGAGAACAATGTTGCAGGAGAAAGTTTTCCTTTTCATCGCTAGGAAAAGCTATTTTCCATTTTCCGAGCGCAAAAAGACGGGTCATTTTATGCAGTTACAAAATGCTACCATCCCGTTTTTCTAAAATAGTAGACCACCTTACATGAACTATATCTCAACCGGAGGATCTCAAACCTTTCTGTCCTTCCCGGGTGAAAAAGACAAATGTCTGCCGAAGCGGTAGGAAGTGGGTCCGGTTTGAACTGCACGTACATGATCTAACGTCCGTGATTTTTTGGAAAAATCATTTTTAGACTCACAATATGTTGTTTTTTCATAGATCCAATGCAAGTTCTAACATTCTCATCTCCTATCTTCACGCACGCCGTTTTGACCTAAGTTCGAAACGGAAAAAAATTCAAAACGGGCATAAAAAATTCAAAAAAGGCCCGAACAATGTAAATCCTTCACGTGGTGTGATATTATGTGACATAGTTGCAAGGAAAAATATCAAACTTGGTATACTGATTATGTCTCGAAAAAACCCTTCACAAAATGACCTATCATGTTCGAGGTTTCATGGCTTTCGGGCTAAGAGACGGATGTTATGTGTTGAATCGCGGCATAGTTTGTGATACGGTACCCATATTGTGCATGCATGTGTATATTGGGATGGAGAACAATGTTGCAGGAGGAAGTTTTCCTTTTCGTCGCTTGGAAAAGCCATTTTCCGAGCACAAAAAGACGGGTCGTTTTGTGAATCACCCACCTAAATACAGTTACAGAATGCTACCATCCCATTTTTCTAAAATAGTAGACCACCTTACATGAACTATATCCCAACCGGACGATCTCAAACCTTTATATCCTTCCGGGTGAAAAAGACAAATGTGTGGCGAAGCGGTAGGAAGCGGGTTCGGTTTAAACTACAAGTACATGATCTAACGTCCGTGATTTGTTGAAAAAAATCATTTTTAGACTCACAATATGTTTTATTTTTTTAGAGATCCAATGCATGTTCTAACATTCTCATCCCCTATCTTCACGCACGCCGTTTTGACCTAAGCTCGAATTGGCAAAAAATTCAAAACGGGCATAAAAATTCAAAAAAGTTTCGAACAATGTAAATGACATGGTTATACCCTACGGGTACGTAACTTCATCATACCTGGTCCAGCCCAAGGAAGGCCTACAGCAGATATACGCTGGCCCATGAAGATTTTCGGGTGGCCAAGGCCCATGACGTCTTCGGATCCTTGGAGAGCAAGACTAGAGGAGATAGGAAATTCAAAGGGGTAAAACCCTAGAACTTGTAACCGACTAGGACTATGCCCGGGACCTGCCTAAGTCTATATAAAGGCCAGGAGGGCATGTCCTAGGTCAACTCGACTCATACTTTCGCACACGCATCCACGCCAGATCGAATCTGCGCACCGTGTAACCTTCGGTTCCGCCGTAATCAAAGAGCAGACAAGCAGGAGTAGGGTTTTCCCTCCGGGGGCCTGAACCTGGGTAAATCTCGTGTCCCCTGGTTGCTTGTCTGTTAACCGTGCCACGATCTCCAGCATCCCCATCTTCTCCAAAACCCAAGTCCATAACAATGGGCATTGACGAGATTAAACCTCGTCAATTGGCGCCGTCTGTGGGAATTGGGGCTGCTGATTGTGCGGTCGTGACGGTTCCGACCTGATCGATCTACAACTCTGCGGCGACGGAGAATCACCTCCTCTTCGGCGCTTTCGACTTCACCGCCCACTCGCCGGCCACCATGAAGGATTTCGAGCCCGTAGGCGACGGACTCGAAATTTTGTTCGGGAGTTTCTGCTTCCAGGTGGGACAAACTGGCACCCTCCGCCTCCCTGAGCGAGTGCCCGTGCCGTCGATCAGGCCCGCTTCGTGGGCTCCACACCCCGTGCTACGCACGTCACCATCAACAGATGAGTTCTACAGCAGCAGCTGCTGCAACTCCGATCTGTGCGATCCACCTTCGGATGAAGGGACCTACGGTTCCGGATCCGAAAGCTGCGGCAGCAGCCAACCAATCTGCAGGCGCTATCTATGCACCGCCGTCATCCAAACCGACGAGGAAACGCCTAACCCGCCGCCCAACCCCAACCCGCAGGACAGAAACGGCGAAAACGGTGGAAACGGCGATAACGGGGAAAACGGCGGCCACCTCATCCAACTTAGCAAAGAAGGATGGGTCGAAGCACGCCGTGCCGTCGCGGGCAAAATAGTCCTACCTCTGGACTCTCCACGTGATCTGCTGAGGGCATACCACTACCTCCTCATCGAGGAGCACAAGAAACAAGTCGAGATGCAGAAGACGCTCGACAAACGCCAGAAAGCAGCCTCTGAGTCCAGTGCGCGACGAGCTGCGCTCTCCGCCATGGAACCCGGCTCTAGCACAAACAGAAATCAGGGAAACAAGCACCGCTCGCGGGTGGAAAACATGGACCCCAAGGAGCGGCGTGACGTGACCCGAACTATCCATACATCGTTCATGGATATGGACGCTGACGGCAACATCATCCCGAAGACGCCACAAGCTGCGATCATGGCAGCCACTGCGTATCTCACGGCTCACCCACCTCCGGAGGGGGACCCGAAAAGGGCCATGCATAAGTCCGCACTCACCGGACTAGGATTAATCGGAGCTACGCTCCACGAAGACGCTCCTGCGGAGCCGAAGAAGAAAGCTCCGGCGAGGCGCGACCGAAGCCCCACACCCTCATCCGAAGAGGAAGAGGAGCACGATCTTCCTCGAAGGAAGAAAAGCTCCAACCGCCACAAACGCGATTATGACGCCAGAGACAAGCTTACACAGCGCAAGATCGACAAGGCACGAGCCAAACGCGCATGCTCGTTTGAATCTGAGATGGATGAAGACGAAGGAGAACTCTGCGGGGCTCGATGCTTCAGCAGATCCGTTCGGCAAACACAGATGCCACGCAACTTCAAGCTTCCTTCGGATACTCCGAAGTTCAACGGCACGCAAGATCCAAAATCCTGGCTCAGTGACCATCTGTCATCCGTCAAGCTTCATGGAGGCAACAAAGAAACCGCCATGCAATGCCTTCAGCTGCAGCTAACAGGCGCAGCGCGGGTCTAGCTTAGCAGCCTATCATCAGGATCCATCCGAAGCTGGGAGGAGCTCGCTTACAGCTTCATCCGAAACTTCAAAGGCACCAGCAAGAGGCCCTCCTCAATCGAAGAATTGCGAGCCTGCACTCAAAGAACGGGTGAATCGAACAATGTTGCAGGAGGAAGTTTTCCTTTTCGTCGCTCGGAAAAGCAATTTTCCATTTTCCGAGCACAAAAAGATGGGTTATTTTGTAAAGGAGCCACCAAAATGCAGTTAAAGAATGCTACCATCCCATTTTTCTAAAATAATATACCACCTTACATGAACTATATCCCAACCGGAGGATCTCAAACCTTTTTGTCCTTCCCGGGTGAAAAAGACAAATGTCTGCCGAAGCGGTGGGAAGTGGGTCCGTTTTGAACTACATGTACATGATCTAACGTTCGTGATTTTTTGGACAAATCATTTTTAGACTCAAAATATGTTGTTTTTTCAGAGATCCAATACAAGTTCTAACATTCTCATCCCCTATCTTCATGCACGCCGTTTTGACCTAAGTTCGAAACGGAAAAAAGTTCAAAACGGGCATAAAATATTCAAAAAAGGTCCGAGCAATGTAAATCCTTCGCGTGGTGTGATATTATGTGACATAGTAGCAAGGAAAAATATCAAACTTGGTATACTGATTATGTCTCGAAAAAACCTTCACAAAATGACCTATCATGTTCGAGGTTTCATGGCTTTCGGGCCAAGAGACGGATGTTATGTGTGGAATCGCGGCATAGTTTGTGATACGGTGCCCATATTATGAATGCATGTGTATATTGGGATGGAGAACAATGTTGCAGGAGGAAGTTTTCCTTTTTGTCGCTCGGAAAAGCCATTTTCCATTTTCCGAGCGCAAAAAGACGGGTCAATTTATGCAGTTACAGAATGCTACCATCCCATTTTTCTATAATAGTAGACCACCTTACATGAACTATATCCCAACCGGAGGATCTCAAACCTTTCTGTCCTTCCCGGGTGAAAAATAGAAATGTCTGCCGAAGCGGTAGGAAGTGGGTCCGGTTTGAACTACAAGTACATAATCTAACGTCCGTGATTTTTGAAAAAATATTTTTTAGACTCACAATATGTTGCTTTTCAGATCCAATGCATGTTCTAACATTCGCATCCCCTATCTTCACGCACGCTATTTTGAACTAAGTTCGAAACGGCAAAAAATTCAAAACGGGCATAAAAAATTCAAAAAAGGTCCGAACAATGTAAATCCTTCGCGTGGTGTGATATTATGTGACATAGTTGCAAGGAAAAATATAGAAATTGGCATACTGAGTATGTCTCGAAAAAACCTTCACAAAATGACCTATCATGTTCGAGGTTTCATGGCTTTCGGTCCAATAGACGGATGTTATGTGTTGAATCGCGGCATAGTTTGTGATACTGTGCCCATATTGTGCATGCATGGGTATATTGGGATGGAGAACAATGTTGCAGGAGGAAGTTTTCCTTTTCGTCGCTCGGAAAAGCCATTTTCCAAGCGCAAAAAGACGGGTCGTTTTGTGAATCAGCCACCTAAATGCATTTACTGAATGCTACCATACCATTTTTCTAAAATATTAGACCACCTTACATGAAATTTATCCCAATCGGATGATCTCAAACCTTTCTGTCCTTCCCGGGTGAAAAAGACAAATGTCTGGCGAAGCGGTAGGAAGCGGGTCCGGTTTGAACTACATGTACATGATCTAACGTCCGTGATTTTTTGAAAAAATCATTTCTCGACTCACAATATGTTGTTTTTTCAGAGATCCAATGCAAGTTCTAACATTCTCATCCCCTATCTTCACGCACACCGTTTTTACCTAAGTTCGAAACGACAAAAAAGTCAAAACGGGCATAAAAAATTCAAAATAGTTTCGAACAATGTAAATCATTCGCGTCGTGTGATATTATGTGACATAGTTGCAAGGAAAAATATCAAACTTGGTATACTGATTATGTCTCGAAAAAAACCTTCACAAAATGACCTATCATGTTCGAGGTTTGATGGCTTTTGGTCCAAGAGACGGATGCTATGTGTTGAATCGCGACATAGTTTGTGATACGGTGCCCATATTATGCATGCATGTGTATATTGGTATGGAGAACAATGTTGCAGCAGGAAGTTTTCCTTTTCGTCGCTCGGAAAAACCATTTTCCATTTTCCGAGCATAAAAGACGGCTCGTTTTGTGAAGCAGCCACCAAAATGCAGTTACAGAATGCTACCATCCCATTTTTATAAAATAGTAGACCACCTTACATGAAGTATATCCCAACCGGAGGATCTCAAACCTTTCTGTCCTTCCCGGGTGAAAAAGACAAATGTCTGCCGAAGCGGTAGGAAGTGGGTCCAGTTTGAACTACAGGTACATGATCTAACGTCCGTGATTTTTTGGAAAAAATCATTTTTGGACTCACAATATGTTGTTTTTTTAGAGATCCAATACAAAGTTCTAACATTCTCATCCCCTATCTTCATGCACGCCGTTTTGACCTAAGTTCGAAACGACAAAAAATTCAAAACAGGCATAAAAATTCAAAACAGGCATAAAAATTCAAAAAAGGTCCGAACACTGTAAATCCTTCGCGTGGTGTGATACTATGTGACATGGGAGACTTTAGGTCATGATAAATTAGACTCTCTAGTCACCTCGCACAGCGAACCAATCCCTGTAACTCAGCGTATTGCCTTTATAGTGATTTATAGCAGGAGTAGGATTCCGCCAACAATGTGGGATCTGAACTTGGGTAATCTATGTAACCTCGTACCCGTCAACCGTCCTCCTTCCTCCATTTCTCTAAACACGCACTGTGAGGACCCCTCCATGGAGTACTCGTCGGCAATACCACAATAGTTGGCGCCCACCGTGGGGCTAGAAGCGCTTCAGGTTCTTCAGCGGGCGAGGACCAAAATCTTCAAGGGAATCGGAAAAAACCGTAGCCATCGGTCACGTTCTCTTCTCCGGCAACGTTCCAATCGTTCCCCCGACGAGTTCTGGATCCCAGCATAGACGAACCCTACGCGGTGCTGGATCATCCCCATCAGACATATCCACGTCTTCATCGGCGAAACCGACTCTGGCACTAGTTCCCTGGGAGTCGGAGGAGCATGAAGACCCGCACAGACCACATACAGGCAGGATACGTTCGCGGAAGGATCGATTTCCGATCTATCCTCATAGTTTGCTAGAAAAGATCAGAAAAATTCAAGGCCCACCCAAACCGCCACGTGCTGGATATAACAGTGGAAGATCGCTGCAAGTCCGCCGGCTTCGCCCGTGCGTCTGGACAACAAAGATCCAAGTTCGTCGGAGTGGTCACCATCTTCGATCTGGCGCGTTGCGTCCAGAGAGAGGGTGAAAACCCCCGCGACTACCTCGCCAGGTGGCTCCGTATAAGGGCCGATCTGGCACATTACCCCAATGATGATGCTATGTATCACTTTGTGGATGGACTGGACCAAGGTACGCTTCTCCGACATACGCTAAGGCGGCAGCAGGCTTCAGGACGCCTCACCTTCGAAAGCATGGTGAACACCGTCAACAGCTATGCACAGGCTGAGGAGGAAGCTTAGATAGAAATCGCGCTCGTTGGCGGAGCCCCTCCGCCTCAGCCACCGCCTCTGGTCGCCGTCGCCGCAGCCGCGCCACCGCCTCCAGTGTTCGTCGCTTCTGTTGCACCTCCACCCCCCATCGTCGAGGAAGCACTGGCACCCTCCGACTCCGTGCTTAACGCGCTCTACGCCGACATCAGCGTAGATTCAGAGGAGATGGACTTCAGACTGGAGGAGATAGACTCTGCCATGCAGGAGATAGAGGAGGATTACAAGCGCGAAGAACAGGCCAACAACACCGTCACGTCCCGAGAGGTGTTCATCGCCATTGGGACAACGATGGATGAAGATTAGCCTGGACGAGCTCCGCCTATAGCGCTGGACAAAGGGAATGGACCACCTGTTGCTGCCAACAATGATCGCGCAAAGGTTATGCCCCCTCCGCCTAACCCAGTGCAGTAGCCGCAGGAACTCGGCACCGGTCCGAGCAACAACAACACCACAAACCCTCCGCCTCCAACATCTACGTCTGCTGCTGCCCAAGTCACTCTAGCTGATAGAGTGATGTACGGTAATCTCCTCGTCGAGCCTATGACCATGGCTCATATTCACAATGTAGTGTAGCTTGACGAGAAGTGCTAGCAGCTGCTGGAGGAAGCGCATGCCATCGCGGAGCAAGGCGCAAGGCTAGATCGAGATCTGGCCAACGCGCATAAGTCAATAGATAAAGCTAGAGCAATGTAGGCCGAGTATAAGACCCTGCTACAGCAGCAGAAGGCTAAGATAGCTCCGGCTCGCGTCATCAACGATCTTGGTGTACGGAGAAACCTAGGATGGGCTTCCTCGAAGCCGGCACAAGCCAAGCCATACATTGACAGTGAAGGCAAGAAGGTGATGCCCACTCCTCTCCTCAACCTCGTCGTCGGTAAGACTCTTCTAGAGCAGGATAGATCACCCGAAGCGGTGAACCAGGTCTATGACCTAGTGGCCAAGGCGGTGAAATAGCAGGAAAAGGCCACCTCTCAGAGGGTTGAGTCTGACCCAGCGTTTTGCCAGTCTAGCCAGCATAAACCGCCAAGGGACAAATCCCCTCATGATTTCGGGTCTCAGACGGGTTCGTCAGGACAAATACGGAGGGATGCATGCAACAGGAAGGATGCTATCCCCATATCCTCCGACCATGGAGGCAAGGCTCAACCTCGTCGCCCATCTCCATCGCCCCGCTCTCCCCGACATCGCGAAGACCCCAAGGCTCACCATCATATGGACATGCCTCCACCCAAGCAACACGGCATCGTCATCCGCGACAACGTGGAGCAGGCCCGTCATGATGGAGAGCACAGCCAAGGACATAAGAGCAGGACGCGTCATGACCGTCCGCGTCCTACAATCAACCGTGACAAGCGTGAGGCGTCGCAGGAGGGTAACAGCAAGAAGGCTAACCCACCGCCACCTCCGCCTCCGTCACCACCTAGCAGCCACCATGGCGGAGGAGGCCCGCGTCGTTCACACAGCCCACCCCCTGATGGCAAAAAGAAGAAAAGAAGCCCGAAGCCATACGATGCACGATCACGGCTGGACAAGATCCACGAGGCCCGAGATGGAGCATACCTGGGACCACGCTGCTTTGGACCCGTAATATTGGACCGCAGCATACCCCAAGGGTTTCCAAAGTGACAAAACCATCAATCCCTATGACGGCACCGCCAAGCCAGCTACATCGTTGCAGGATTACGGCAACGCTGTGGAGATCGCCAGGGGAAACCCCAACATTGCCGTCAAGTACCTCCCACTGATGATGGCGGGCACGACCCGACAATGGATCGATGACTTTCCAGAGAAATCTATCTGCAACTGGCTGGACATGCAAGAAGCATTCACCAAGAACTTCGAGGGAACGTACAAACGTCCCTGTACTATTGGCAACCTACAGTAGTGCGCGCAGGAGATAGTCGAGTCATCTCGCGCCTACCTCTCCCGCTGGCTGGATATGAAAAATTCCTAGGCAGGAGTGCACTCACAGACCGCCATGTCCGCCTTCATCGATGGGTTGGAAAGGGGTACGTTGATCCGACATATGTTGAAGCGCCTGCAGGGCAACCACCAGCTAGATCTCAACCAGATGATCCAACTGGCTAGTGAGTTAGCGGCTGCCGACGATGATGCTTGTGGCTCTCTGCCGGCAACGGCCGTTCCAACTCAGGCTCGAAGGAACAACAACACCAAGCAGAAGAGCCCTCCAGAAGAAAAGCAAACCTCCGTCATGGTCACCATGACTTTTGTAGGACGAGGTTATAATGGATAGCGTGGTCGAGGACAGGGGCTGGTCGTGGGTAGCAGCGAGGTATTGAAACAACCTCGGAAGAGCTCCACGTTCCCTAAACCTACGAAGAGTACCGTGATATGCCATGCCGCGTACACCTCGATGCCAACAGCAAAGCCACACACACCACTCGCCATTGCAAGTTCGTCAACGACCTCAAGGAGTACCTGGAGTCCGGCTACAAGCAAAGTCGGAAGAATAGACCACGAGGCAAAGGCAAGGGGAAGAAGGAGGAGGAGTCCAACGATTCAAGTGACATGGACGAGGACGTAGACCCCAAGCACGCCGCCAAGAGCGACGGCAAGGGAAAAAACCCTTCGATAAGAAGGCGGCAGTTTTCCAAACTTTCCTTGGCACCCCCACCGTCCGACAACACAAGACCTCCATGAGGATACTGATGGCCACTCTACCCCAGTTCCCCAATACCTGTGCTGGTCGGAGATTCCAATTACTAGGGACAGGAAGGATCACACAGACCTCATCCCTACGGAGAACCAATACGCCATGATCATCAACCCCCTGATTGAAGGCAACGAGTTCACCAAATGTATAGTGGATAGAGGAAGCAGCATCAACATAATGTACCAGCATACACTGCACAAGATGAACTTGACGGAGGAAAACCTAAGGCGGACCAGCACCATCCGTGGTGTAGTTCCTGGTCAGGAGGCTCGGTCCCTTGGGTGCATCACACTTCAAGTCGCTTTTGGCGATGTCAATAATTACCGCCAAGAATACATGACCTTTGAGGTGGTCCCCTTCAAGAGCATGTATCACGTCATATTCGGCCGCGACATCTTCCACACCTTCATGGCCAGGCCATGCTTCGTCTACAACAAGCTCAAGATACCCGGACCAAACGGTGTCATTACCGTATCCGGAAGCTTTACCAAGGCAAGGGACATCGAGATTGGAGAAGCAGCCTTTGTAGAAGCTTTCCTCTATAGCGAAGAATTCAAGGAGATCCAGAGCAAGGTCGATGCCTCGAAGATGACCGCAACGAAGAAACAGATTTCTGACTCCGCCCCAGCATTCAAGGCCGCCATCGAGACCAAGCCGGTGGAACTTGTGGTAGGCGAGGCCTCCAAAACCACCGCCATTGGGACGAACCTGGACCCTAAATAGGAAAGCGCGCTTGTCGAGTTCCTCCATGAGAACATGACATCTTTGCCTGGCAACCTGCAGACAAGAAAGGTCTACCTAGGGAACTTGTTGAGCATATCTTGAATATTGATCCAAACTATAAACCAGTGAAAAAACCTCTATGACGCTTCGGAGACGAGAAGAGACGCGCTATAGGCAAAGAGATAGCTAGGTTACTTAAGGCTAGTTTTATCTGAGAAGTCTTTTACACCCGATGGGTGGCCAATCCTATACTTGTCCCCAAAAAGGGAACCAAAGAATTAAGAATGTGCGTTGATTACACCGGCTTGAACAAAGCATGTCCCAAAGATCTGTTTGCTTTGTCTCGCATTGACCAAGTCATTGACTCGACGGTTGGCTCGGAGCTTTTGTGTTTTCTCAATGCATACTCAGGATACCACCAGGTCAAGATGAGGAAGTCGGACCAATTGGCCACTTCGTTCACTACACCCTACGACACGTTTTTCTATGTCACGATGCCCTTTGGGCTAAAAAACGCAGGTGCTACGTACCAGCGGACAATGCAACGTTGCCTACACGATAAAATTGGTCAGAACATTCACGCCTATGTGGACGATATAGCGGTGATCTCTAAAAATTCAAATGACTTAATCTCCGACTTAAAGAAACCTTCGATAATCTCCGGAAATACAACATGATGCTTAACCCTAAGAAACGCGTCTTCGGGATTCCATCCGGCAAATTATTGGGCTTTATTGTTTCCCAACATGGAATCAAGGTCAGCCCGGAGAAAATCAAGGCCATTTTAAACATAAACCTTCTGACATGCCTAAAGGACATACAACGGCTAACAGGTTGCGTTGCAGCAGTTAGTCGGTTCGTCAGACGACTTGAAGAGAAGGCTCTGCCACTGTACAAGTTGCATAAGAAGGCGAACAAATTCACGTGGACGGACGAGGCCGATGCAGCATTGAAGCTGCTCAAGGAGAAACTTTCCTCAGCGCCTATCCTTGTAGTACACGAGCCTGGGGAGCCCATGTTAATTTACATGCCGGCCACCAACCGGTAATCAGCATCGTCATCGTGGTAGACCGGAAAGAACCATGCTACGAGTACGGAGTTCAACGACCAGTTTACTATGTAAGCGAGGTCTTGACGGAGTCCAAGAAGTGTTACCCGCACTACCATAAGATAGTGTATGGAGCGTTCCTTGCTTCTCGGAAGTTAAGGCACTACTTCCAGGAGCACACCATCACATTGTGAGCAAAGCTCCACTGTCAGACATCATTAACAACATCAACGCTACAGGAAGGGTCGTGAAGTGGGGAATTGAACTTGTCTCCTTCGAGATCACCTACAAGAGATGCGACGCTATCCAATCACAAGCCTTGGCGGATTTTATCGCAAACTGGACAGAGATGTCAGATGCTACCCCAATGATGGAGCCAGAATACTAGGTGATGCACTTTGACGGATCAAAGCTAATCAATGGCTCGTGGGCTGGTGTACTACTACAATCACCAACTGGGGAAAATCTACACTACGTTTTGAAGATGCACTTCGAGGCTACGAATAACATGGCGGAGTAAGAAGCAATCATTCATGGACTACGCGTAGCCAAGGATATTGGCATCAAGCGCATAGTTTGCTGTGGAGATTCCGACTTGGTTGCCCAGCAGGTGGCTGGCACCTGGAACGCGCGGAACCCTATGATGGCAGCATATCGCGACGAAGTGGATGAGATAGCCAAGAGCTTCTTGGGCTACGAGGTCAAGTATGTACCTACGGACAAAGTGAAGCGGCTGACCTGTTGTCAAAGCTTGGGTCAGGACGCAAACAAATCCCGCCTGTCGTTTTCCTGGAGCATCTACAGACACCATCCGTGAAGGGAGCAGACGTAGACAACCCGAATAGAGTTGACTCTTCCGTTCACATGGTGACAAAGGTCCCTCTAGCTTGGAAAAAACCGTTCATGGAATATCTCGTACACGGAACTTTGCCCGACGAAGAAGTCGAAAGACGGCAAATAGTATGTCAATCAAAGGTCTATACCATAATCAATGGACAGCTTTACAAAATAAGCACCATTGGCTTGATAGCTATTATTGTAAGAGAATTCTGTGTATGGCAAACTTTCATCCCAACTAGCTCCATAATCTAGAGCACATGCTCTCAACATGTCTTCAAGAATCTGGTTGGTCCTTTCTGTTTGTCCATCAGTCTGAGGATGAAAAGTAGTGCTGAATTCCAATCTAGTTCCCAATGACTCATGTAGTTGCCTCAAAAAATGAGAAGTGAACTGAGTTCCCCTATCGGACACAATACTCTTGGGTACTCAATGCAGACATATAATCCTACTCATATAGATCTTAGCTAACTTAGCACTTGTATAGGTTGTCTTCACAGGTATGAAATGAGCCACTTTAGTTAGGCGATCCACTACTACCCAAATAGAATCATATCCTGACCTGGTCCTTGGCAATCCAGTGATGAAATCCATGCCAATCTTGTCCCACTTCAATCAGGAATAGGTAGTGGTTGTAGCAATCCTGCTGGTTTCTGATGTTCCTCCTTCACTCTACTACATACATCACACAAAGCAATATGTTCGGCGATGTCCTTCTTGAGGTTATTCCACCAAAATCTTTCCTTCATATCCATGTACATTTTGGTGTTACCCGGATGAATAGAATATGGTGAGTTGTGCGCTTCTTGTAAAATCAGTTTCCGAAGCTTCGGATCTTGTGGAACACAGATACGTTTTCCATACCATAAAGCACCTCGTCTTCATGGAATCCTTTGGCTTTTCCCTTGCCAATCTTTTCCTTAATCTCTTCAATTTCCTTGTCTGTCTTTTGGGCTTCTTTGATTTTGTCCAACAAAGTGGGTTGAACATCCAATGACATGAGATGTCCTTCAGGCACAATCTCCAATCTGAGATCTCTAAATTGGGCACACAGATCATCTGGAAACTCTCCCTTAGGAAGGCCATTCACAAATACCTTTCAGCTTAGTGCATCCGCTACAACATTTTCTTTACCGGGATGGTATTGCAAACTCAAGTCATAGTTCTTGATGAGTTCTAGCCATCTTCTTAGTCTCATGTTGATTTCTTTCTAAGTAAAAATATACTTCAAACTTTTGTGATATGTGAACACTTCACATCGCTTTCCCAAAAGATAATGCCTCCATGTTTTGAGTGCATGGACAACAGAGGATAACTCTAAATCATGAGTAGGGTAAATTACCTCATGAATTTTGAGTTGTCTCGAGGAATAATCCACAACTTTCCCTTCTTGCATTAGAACTGCACCTAATCCATGATGAGATTCATCACAATACACTTGGAAATATTTCTCCAAGTCTGGCAGACATAAGACTGGTGCTGTCACTAGTCTCTTCTTCAATTCTTGGAAACTGAGCTCACATCCTTCAGACCAAGCAATTTTTTTGTCTTTCTTTAGTAACTCAGTCATTGGCTTAGCTACTTTAGAGAAATTCTCAATAAATCTTCTATAATATCCTGCCAAGCCAAGGAAACTACGAACCTCTTTCACTGACTAAGGAGATTCCCACTCAGTTACAGTTGACACTTTTGCGGGATCAACTGCTACACCATCTCCTAACACAATGTATCCAAGAAATCCAACTTCATTTAACCAAAATCCAGCTTCTCAAGTATCAAACGCAAATGTCCTTCATGCTCTTCTTTGCTCTTGGAGTAGATCAAAATGTCATCGATGAAAACGACAACAAACTTGTCAAGGAACTCCATGAACACCTTGTTCATCATATTCATGAAATAAGCTGGTGCATTGGTCAAACCAAATGGAATTACGGTGTACTCATACAATCCATACCTAGTGGTGAAAGCTGTCTTAGGTATGTCTTGTTCTCTTATCTTGAGCTGGAAATAACCGGACCGGAGATCAATCTTTGAGAACACACAGGCTCCTTCTAACTGATCAAACAAGTCATTGATTCTAGGCAAAGGGTATTTGTTCTTGTTAGTCGCTTCATTGAGTGAACGGTAATCTATGCATAACCTTTGACTTCTATCTTTCTTTTCCACAAACAAAACTGGTGCTCCCCAAGATGAAGAACTTGGTTGAATAAATCCTTTCTGCAACTGTTCTCCAAGTTGTTTCTTGAGTTCTTTCAACTCATCAACTGACATCTTGTATGGTCTCTTTGCTATTGGTCCTGATCCTGGTAGCAAGTCAATAAGAAACTCAACATCTCTATCTGGTGGTATTCCCGGCAATTCTTCCAGAAACACATCCGGATATTCACTCACAATTGGCACACTGTCTATGCTAACCCCCTTAAGAGAATTTAGCTTACTCCCATTTGATTCAAAGTTAGATTTGAATCTTATCCGTTTCTTTTCCGGGGTTGTGAGTGCGACAGTACGATTGGCATAATCTAGTACTCCTTCATACTTGGTCATCCAGTCCATTCCCAAAATTACATCCAGTCCTTTGGAATCTAGGATTATCAGACTCACTGGAAACTTATGCTTTCCAAACTCTATCACTAGATGACGGCATCCAAGACTTACTATCATATCTCAACCGGGAGAACTTACTTTTATTAGACACCCAATGTTTTTAGTTGGAAACCCATTTATATCCACAAATGCATTTGATATGAATGAATGTGATGCACTAGTATAAAAAAGAACAAGTGCTGGAATAGAATTTAGTTTGAACTTACCAGCAACAGCATCAGGTTATTCATAGATTTCTTCCACATTGATGTGGTTCACTTGTCCCTTCTAGAAAGGGTTGGGCTTCTTGGGTCCTTCAACTTTCTTTTCCGGGCATTCATTTGCATAATGCCCCATCTTCTTGCACTTGAAACATTCAACCTGACTGAGATCCTTCTTGACAGGCTGGCTTCCACTACCACTTCCACTTCCATTGTGGTGACTCTTGTATCCACCCTTGTGATTCTTGTACTTGTCATTGTCATGACTACGGTGATGCTTGTTGTCATGATGACGGTTGTGGTTGTGGTGGCTGTTGTACTTTCCATGCTTGTGGGATCCAGAACTCCCACTATCATCATAATGGGAACGCTTGTGAGACGATCCCGAGCTGTGCTTTTTAGAGTTGTGTTTCCTCTTTCTGCTTTCAACCTGTTTCATCTTGCTCTACAAGATGGCAGCCTTATCACAAAGAGATTGATAGGTGGGGACATAGGCCACAGATAATTGCAGATTAAGTTCATCATTTAGACCTTCGAGGAACTTCTCTTTAATCTTGGCATCAGTGTCAACTTCATCCGGTGCATAACGCGCCAGATTGTTGAACTCCTCAATATATTCAACCACGCTGCGGTGGCGCTGCTTCAAGTTATGGAACTCCTTCTTCTTCAAACTCATCACTCCGGATGAGATGTGAGCTGTACGGAAACCATCTCAAAGATAGACCATGTCACATCCTCAATGGGAGTGGTGATCTGGAAGTTATCCCACCAAGTAGATGCTGGTCCTTCCAACAAGTGTGCTTCAAACCTGACTTTCTCCTCGTCGGTACAGCCGACAGTTACCAAATCATTGTTCACTGAATGTAGCCAATCATTGTCCACCATGGGATCAGTAGTTCCTGAGAACTTTGCTGGCCTCAGTCTTAGGAATCTGGTGAGCATGTCAAAATCTGGTGGATTGTTCTAATTGTTGTTGTTGTTGTTGTTATTCTGATTCTGTATGAAAGTATTCATCATCTGCATCAGCTGTGTCTGTGCTGTCATCAATTGCTGCATCTCGGGGGTGACATTGTTGTTGTTCGGGTTGGGGTTGGCATGTCGAGGAGGCATTTGTGGTTTTCATAAGGATAAGAATGAGATACCCATAGATGCTTAACATGCACAATACATCACATAAACAATCACCAAAAAAGCATCAAATAACAAAATTTCAATGATGTAACAACAAGTTTGAAAAGTAAACACACCAATAGCAAGCCATCCACATGTTGGATGGTCATTGCGACTCAAAATCATAAGTATGGTAAATGGTAAATAAACAAGTAGTCATCACTACTCCTCTGCATCAACCTCCTCATCGACAAGTGTAAGACATGCATTCTCCATAGCGGTCTTGTACTCCTCGACATTGGTAGTCAAGGCCTCTACCTTGGCTTTGAGAGCCCTCTTCTATGAACGAAGTCTCTCAATCACAACCTGCTGATGCTCGAGCTCGATGTCCTTGGCCTCTAGTTCTGCAGTCATCTGTCGAATCCTCTTATTCCTATCTCGGACTCTCTTCTCTTGGTTTTTGAACTTTCTATCCTGACTCTCAAACTTGGCCTCCATTTCCTTGACTATCTCGTCTTGCTCCGCGAAGAGCTTGTCCTTCTCACGAAGCTGCACCTGGAGCTCGTCATTACTAAGCATGATGTTGGTCCTATAAGTATCTAGGTGCCTAAGTAGAACCTCTAGGTCCTGAAGGTACAGACGAATCGGCTTTGCAGTCTCTCTAGCAGTATCCTCGAACTCAATAGCCTCACCATCCTCGTCGCGTCTTTCGAAAGCGTGGAAGTGAGTACCTCTAATCTCCCGAGAGTGTCTCCCTAACAAAGGCCCAAGTAAATCCTGCATGACTACCTCTAGGCCTCTCTCCTTGTCGTAATGCATGAGCTTGAAGGTGATAGCCTCTGTGGCTGGCTCAGTCTGACGTCCTGGCTGAGTAACCTAGAAGCCCCAAAGGTCCTTCCTCTCAAACATGGTGAGGGGAAGCATCATGATGCTAGGAAGCGAAAGATTGAGCACACTAGTGAGCTCAATGAGACTAGTGCCAAAACGAGTTCCCTTGAACTCTCCAGCCGTGCTGATAGTAACGTTAGGCATCTATTTTATAAGATAGAGAAAAGTTAGAAACAACATCAACAGAAATACACAAGACAAGGTAGCACAAGCATATCATTTGGAAACAAACACACATGTCATGGCATACATAAATCCATTACAAGTATCCAAGGTTCAACATAACTTAGACATATTTTTTGGAAATGAAATGATAAGTGTGGTGGTCCAACTAACGAAATATGTTACAATCCCATCTCACTTGCCAAGTTAGCTAACAGGGCATCCCTAGAGGAAATCTGTCGATCCTGATCACATGATTCCATTGCTAAGTCTATGATGTCCTCTCTTAAACGTTGGTTGGTAGCCTCCATCTCTTGGGTATGCTTCTTTTATTCCCTAAGGTCATTTTGGGTGTTAAGCATTCTGCACTTGATTCTATCACCAAGCTACTTGATGGCCTTCCAAGCTGCATCTCTTGCAGAATCAAAAAATGTGGTGTGCATCACTGAGTTGGTGACCATGCAGAATCCTAATTCCTTGGGGTTGTCTTCCTTGTTTTTATACAAGTGAAGTTGCACCCACCAGTACTCCACTCCTTCATCCATCACGGGGAAACCTTTTTACACAGTTGCACCATGTATTCCCATGGCAGCCATGAGGTCCTTGAGAGCCTTGGGGAATTCTGTCTCACACTCCAAGGTCATAGTCATGAGTGGTCCCTTCCTCACGGCTTCGTTGATGGAGTTCATCTACAAATAGAGATGAGAAAGAAGAATAGATAAGCTTACGAGAAGAAAAAGACAAGTGTGGAAGTTGTTGAAATTTTTTCCTTAGTGGTTTCTAATCCATTCCTAGGGTCATAATCCTACAGGTAACACAGTGCTCTGATACCATCTGTAAGATCCCTCCCTATTAAAGGTAAGGATCCCGTGAGGAAGGTAACACAATGCTAGTCCCTGGATCAATGCTAGCATCCACAGTTTAAGATGAAGTACACAGAAAAAAGGTCATTATTACATATCATTCAAGAGACAAACATAGTCTTTTACAAATCCATGGCCATAGGCCTAATACAAGAGTTTAACCATAACAATATAAATAAGTCTTCATCTTCATGTGCCATAAGCAATCATGTTGAGTGTAGACTCATAACCCCTAATCATCATCAGAATAACCTGCAACATCACAAGTTACAGCCACAGTGTGTCAATACATTGGAATAGTATTGGCAAGTGATACCTTAGTAGAATATCAATATCTAGATACTACATGAATTTGGCTAAGTGTAGCTTAGGCTTGCTTTGCTCAAAATAGGTTTTACCTATCAGTTGAAATCACTAAGTTTTTCTTTGACAAAACTTTACCAAGGAATCACCAATAGAAATTGGTGAACCTTCAACCTTGTTCAACTACAAGTTTTAACATAGAAAATTGGGATGAGGAGATTCTTGATAGCTTCCATGTCTTGATGCTCAAGTTGTCCAATACCAGGGACATGGCTAAGTACTTAGATTCTTCCATCTGCAGAGGTTGTGCACTTTCCCCACAAGACTTGATTTTCACCAAGACAGGACCTTTCAGAAGCCTTCCCTTAGACCAAATGGACGCGCTCCAACCTATCATAACAGTACCACCAATTATTCAATTGGCTAAGTTATTGCAACCTATGTGATCCAGGCAGAGCCCATAATGCCATGTGGCTGCACTAGAAGCTTCTTAACATTTGGCATCTCAAATCCCTTTGTTCCTGGGTGGCTTTCCATAAGTGAGATACACAAGGTAAACCATAGAAATGGGCCTTGTGTAACCACTCAACACAAACCATTCTTTCCATTCCACCCAAGTGTTTCATTCACTAAGTTGTTTTATTAGCAAAAACATAAGTCAATGACTTAGAAATATTTCACATAGCATGAATATATAATCCTCCCTTGGTTGCTACTAGCTAGGCTAAGCATGGCAGTAGTAAGCATATTAACTTAGAGGAAATTCTAACAATTCTACAACTACTAGGATTTCCCAAGCATAGCATGTAAATACTTAGCAAAATATTCATGCAAGTCCTATACAAAATATTTCTAATGCATAGGTAAAATATAGGGATAAAAACATGAAGCACCACTTGCCTTGGTAGTTTGGGGAGTAGCAACAATCTTCACAACCACAATCACTATTTGCACCAAAATCTACACATAAAATAATGGCACCAAAATCACATAAAAAATTATATAAACAAAAATATATGAATGTATGAAAATGCCATGTGATGATTTTTTTCTACACCAAACAAGACAAGTATACAGTACTGAAACATAAACAAGACCAAGATACTCAAAATAAACTTTATTTGATCTTTAAAACATTTTTCAAATAATTTCCATACTCAAATTAAGCCTACAAATGTCTCTGCAAAAATAACTATTTTTACATAGGCAAAACATTAAACACATTGTATAAACAGATAGGATTCTTTCTCCTGATTCCAATGATATAAAATTTACAAAATTTGAACGTGTGGATCAAAACTTATGAATTTTACGAGTTTGAATCACTAATAGATCTAATTCAGATTTTTAAAACAAAGAACTAGCCACGCGGCAGCGTCTGATTGGATGATACCTCGCGGGCCGTTAGATTTAACTTAACATGCACGGCTTAGATCTTCCCGTACGGAGAGACAGGGGCACACAGACTCGACGTTCATTGCTCGCCGGAGAAGCGTCAGTCGTCAGGTACGGCTGTCCGTCGTTGTTGGCAAGGTTATAGACCGCGCCTAGCCAAAAGAATGATTCCGTTAGATGCACACAAGCCTGGCGAACATGTGAGTAACTAGAAGAGAGGAAGGGGTGGTCGAGAACTACCAGGAGGTGTCGCCGGAGTCGAGCAGCGGCTCTATCACTTGTGAAGGTGGACGGGAACGGCTGCCTGGGTCAAGCGCGGCCAAACGAAAGGGGTCAGGAGGTGCACAAGGTTGTAAGGAACACACTCGTTTGAATTAGAAGGGCAGGGGTGGTCTGGCCCACCAGAATTTCGTCGCCGGAGCTCGTCGGTACAACAGCGGTGTGAGAGCAATTAGGGGCACCCTGGTGGCGGAGCGAGTGAGTTGAGCGAGGGGAAAGATGCAGAGAGGGGAGGGGATTAAATAGTCGGGGCGTGGGCAAGGATTACTCCCTGCATCAATGGGATTTAAGCGGGGCAGTGACTGCGGCGAGGTAACGGCTGAGCGGCTCGGGGGCGCGTTGATTGGGGACGACGCTGACGGGGCAAGGTAGGGTCAGGCTGTCAGTGGGTGGGTGCGCGTTGCTGCTGTGAGAAACAGAGAGGAAGGGGGAACCCCGGGTGGGCTGCTTTGGTTGCTGGGCCGAATGGGTAGCGCCTGGCCCAGTTCTGTTTTCTTAACCTTTTTCTTTTTCTAATTCAATTTGCAAGAAACCTTTTCAAATGAATTCAAATGTGTTTGAATTCCAAATCTTTCTGGATTTTTATAAAGTGAAACCTGCATATTTTTGAGTATAAAACCATGCTGTCTCACTAGACTTGCTTGGTTCCTTTGAAATTTTAAAATACACAGTGCCTTAGCACAAGATTTGATAAAGATATGAAAATGGTTTTAAAACCATATTTTGTTTTTGGAAATTTTGTCCAAGCTTTGGAACTCAACCAAACCAACTTATGAACAAAAAATCTTGGTTTGAAACAAATATTCTCTCACTAGATAGTAGCATTGGATCAATGCTTGTCTACATAAAATAATAAGCACTCCATGCTTCTGTTGTCTTTGAAATTGATCCCTAAATGATTATGCATGCATGGATGATATGCAATCTTTGAAAACATGATTTTAGGGATGTTACACTCACAATGATGAGTATATGTACAAAAATGAAAACAAATAGAGTTCGTTACCAGCCTCTTACGACGCCTCAAGTTGTCTTAATCTTCATTATTTCCCTTCACTTGTGTGACTTGAATAATAACTTGAAACCAAACTCCACTGAGGACTGCTAAACCCTGCAAAGAACATCACAAAACCAACGAAGAAAAACAAATATTTTTGGTGTTTTCCATTTTTTAAAGCAAGAACACAAAGCAAAACTAAACAAAGCAAAATCTTATTGGATTTTTCTTTAAGGCAAACCAAAGCTAAAAATCAAAGAAACAAACCAAGAGAAACAACAAGAATATTTTTGGTATTTTTGTGTTTTAAGAAAGCAGAAACAAAAACCAAAAAGAAAGAGAAACATGGATATACAAAGAACCGATGATGCATGATATATAGATGAGTGTGATGTCGGTATACCACCCCCAAGCTTAGGATTTTAGTGGGGCTCAATAGCACGGGTAGTAACCCCAAGATGGTGGGTCATCATAGGAATGATCATATTCAGGCCCTTGCGACGAAGAAGAAGACGTGCCCCAATCATAGGAGGGCTGCTGGTATGAAGACTCTCCCATGTTGGAGGGCTGAACCAAATCATCTTCGACATCCTCTCCAACATTATCCTCTTGCTGGGGGAGCTCCGCCACGTAAGTGTAAAACTCCTCCTCCGTGAGCGACTATCCTTGCCTGTTATCAAAATTAAACAAAGCGGGTGTAGGAAAATAGACTACTTTCTCGGTCCTACCCCCTCTCCAACCACGCTTGATAAAGGATAATTCATACGGTAAACTTCTCACAGTAGCCCAAGAAGAAACAAAATTATGCTGAACCATGGAATCAAGATCAAGCCTCTCTATGGGGAACCGATAATCTGAATGGTGAGGCTCTAAACCATGGAAAGCTAGCAACCTAGAGGCAATGAGACATCCACAAATTCCACCATTCTCGTGGTTAGTGGTAAAACGGTAAGCTATCAAAGCACCCAGGTTATAAGATCTATCCCTATTAAAAGCAGCTGAGATAAAAGCTAGATGAAATGAAGATAACTTTCTAGCAATCTTTCTAGCAAGAACACACTTGGTAATGAAATTGGCAAAATATCTAATGGATGGGAACTGAATTTTCCGAATTTTACCACTTTCCTTTGAGAAGTCGAAACCTTGGCAAATTTCAGCATATAAATCCAAAAGTGACTTAGGCCTCTCCTTGACTTAGGAATTTGCAAAAATAAAGGTTTCATCCACTCACAAAACTTGTTGTAGTGTTCTTCCTCCTTTGACTTGTGTTTCTTATTGGCAAAAGGCATAGGTTTCTGCACCCAAGGTTCTCTCTCACTACCATGTTTATTAGCAATAAAATCTTCCTTTGTGTACCTAGTGTTCTTAGTGTGCTTCTCAGGTTCTTCCTCAACTTCTTCCTTATCAGGAGCATAATTTTTATCATTGCCAATCTCAGTTTTAGCATCAAAGACAGATATACTATTATGATCTACAACAGGTTCAATTGGTTCCTCAACTATTTTATGTTTTTTATCTTTCTCTTATGAGGACCACCACTACTTGCACCATGTTGAGAATTTTGCTCAATTATTTTAGGATGTCCTTCGGGATATAAAGGATCCTGATTAGCTATACCACTCCTAGTTCTAATTCCATAAGCATGTTTATCTCCTGAGGCATTAACTAGCATACCTTTTTGTACCTTAGCAAGTTGATCAATTTGAGTTTGAACCATTTGAAAGTGTTTACAAAGAATTTTAATATCATTAGCAGTTCTTTCCACCATATCTTTCAACTCATTAATAACTCTAGAGTTTTCCAATAAATGATTCAAAACATGTTTATTAAAATTGCCTTGTTTAACTAAAATGTGTCAAGTTCATCTAATCATTGATCAGGAAGCTTACCATAGGGAATATCACCTTCATAAAAGTGGAGAGAGTGTACCTCAATAGTAGATGAGTGGGGAATTGGCTTACATAATTCTTCTATAGGAGGTAGATTCTTCACATCTTCAGCTCTAGTACCTTTCTCCTTAAGACATTTCTTAGCTTCTTTCATCACTTCATCATTTAATGCAATAACTCCCCTCTTCTTTGGTGTTGGTATTGGAACTGGTTCATGCACAAATGGTTCAGGAGTAATAGGCTCAGGTGTATTTAGCTTAGTTGAATTTCAATCATCATAATTCTTGCTTATTTTAGCCATTAATTCTTCAGCATCTTCAGGAATTCTTTTCCTGAAAACACAATCAGCAAAACTATCTAGGTATGTCCTAGAATCATTAGTTAGTACATTATAATAAATATCAAGTAGCTCATTTTTAGGCAATGGCCATCCATGATGTGCTGAATCAAGGCACAGAACGTTGTCCATGACTCAGGCAATTTCTCTTCTTCTCGCTGTTTAAAATCAAAATGTTTCTGCAAAGCAGCATGTCTAGCACTAGGAGGAAAATATTTCTGGAAGAAAGAAGCAATCAAACAATCAGGACTATCAAAGGATCCAGGAGGTAATCTATTAAACCAAGCTTTAGGTTCTCCTTTTAGTGAAAAGGGGAAGATGTTAGTAACAAAGTACTTGCGCATCTTAAAATCATCAGAGAATAAAGCACTCATAGTGGAAAGATCATTCATATGTGCCACAACACTCTCATTTTCAGTCCCACAAAAAGGTTCTTTCTCAACACTGTGTAAATAGGATAAATCAAGAGACAAATCATAATCTTCATCTTTAATATCTATGGGAGAAGTGGCAAACTTTGGATCCGAGGATAGTTTTGGAATAATGGTACGTCTCTCAAGGAGACTCTTAATAGCAGTAGCACCATGTGTGTTTCGGCACTCTTCAATAAATTCATCAGTCAACTCAATGTAACCATCATTAATATCATATATCTCTCTAGACTCAGGTGATCTAATAGGTGTAATAGTGTCTTCACTTGGAGTTTCAGTATTTGCTAGACTAGCCATAGTAGCATCTAGGAAAGAACCTAATGAACCACTCGCATCAAGCACAGTAGAAGTAACATCATGAGTATCAGAAGAAGTTTCAGATTCAGCAGTAGTAGTAGTGTGTGTATAGCATGTGTATGTGGTGGTGGTGTAACAAGCTTACTTATAACAGATGGTGAATCAAGAGCGGCAGAGGTGTTTAGGATAATACGTCTTCTTGTAGTGATGGTAAAATAGGAAACTTTCTATCATGAGACTTCCCCATGATGAAAGGAGTAGCAGTGAACAATAATAGATCCACGTGAACTTACAAGTAAAGATATGCTCCCCGGCAACAGTGCCAGAAAATAGTCTTGATGACCCACAAGTATAGGGGATCGCAACAGTCTTCGAGGGTAGTATTAGCCAATTTATTGATTCGACACAAGGGGAACCAAAGAATACTTGCAAGCCTTAACAACTGAGTTCTCAATTCAGCTGCACCTGGAAATAGTTCTTGCTCATACAAGTTTATCAGTAGCAACAGTTTTGTAACAGAAATAGTAAAGTAACACCAGCAGTAAAACAAGAGCAATAGTAATAGTAGTAGCAAACAGTAGGATATGAGCGCGGTAGGCATAGGGATGGATGGACGGGCATTGCATGGACGAGTCTAAACATATAACTTCAAGATCTAGGGAAATTGAAGATAAATAAGATAAAGCATCCAAGTACTAAACAATCATAGGCATGTGCTCCATATATAGTCATGCGTGCTCGCAATGAGAACTTGCACAACATCTTTTGTCCTACCAGCCCTTTGTAGTGGGCCCTCAAGGGAACTACTGGAAATTAAGGCAATCCTTTTAATAGATGTCAACACCTGGATTTTTCAATCCTAGATGCATGTTATGCCATACATCGCAATCCCAGGATTACCATTTTTGCGAGACATAACCGAATTGGATACCATAGTACATCATCCATTACAAACGATACATAAGTTCTTACACAAATAGGGATCTCATGATCCAGTTCTTAATACAACTTCAAGCAGAGGAATACGTAATAATAACGGTAGCGTAGGCGAAGCTCCATCTTCGGGGTCACAGGCAATGCTGACGATGGGAGATGATCCTAGTTGTCATAACTTTCCTGGGTCCATCTTCCATGTACTCCTCTTCATAGTCTGGCCATGGGAATAGCCAGGGACAAAGCCATGAGTACTCTTTAAGTACTCGCAAGCTAATACTAACAGGTAAAGGGGTTTTTGGATAATAGGACACTAGGCTCTAGGGTTGTTTTGCAAAAGCCAGATTTATCTCTACTAAGTTCCGAAGCTAGTCACAATTTTATAAATCCTAGGTGGGATCTTGTAACTCAGGTCACAACTCTGTTGTGGTAAAGTCAAAATCTCAATTCATTTCACAAGTCATTTTGAAAAGTCTGACGGGGGAACAGTATGGCCACTCCAACTGTCCATAACCGCGGACGCGGCTATTCAAATAGTTTGACACTCTGTAGAGATTGTACACTTTCACCACAACATTCGATACATCTGTTAGGAACAAATCCTGAATTCACCATACTCAGTATGCGGATAATCAATCCTAACCTTTCAATTACACGCCCTAGTATAAGCACCTCTCCTGTGAGTTTGGCCTCCCAACCATGACCAACTGTCATCTTGGGTACTGCACGGGTGGACAATCTTCACAAGGTAGCCTCAGCTTAGACGTTCGTCGTGAGGTTGCTAATACTAAGGTATATAAGTTTCCAGTCAATCCCTACCCAATATTAGGGTATTGTGGTTGTACGATAAAATTGGAATGGTATCGCATCCAGACAACCATCAGTTTTATAAAGGGCTAAGGCTCATGCCTCAACATTTTCATCACCAAAATCATCAAGTGTTCGGAAATACATGTCCAAAACATTTCAATAGAATGATCCATCATTCCAAGGTTTTCATAACCATTTTTCCACCAAGTAAACCCATATAAAGTTGATCAAGTTTTATGATTAGCACTAGCATCTGCAGGTGGGGGTAGTACTAATGAGGGGTGGTAAACTAGTGGAGTTTCAACTAAGTACAACCTTATATCTTAGGATGATATCAAGGTTTCTAACTTAGGCCAAATTTTATGCTCTTTATGCAACCTTCAGAATCTTTCTTGTATCTACAAGTCACTTTGGATGACTGTTTCATCTAGTGACATTGGATGACCCTTCGTCGTTGTTCCCAGAGGAACAAGTCCTGCAACGGAAGAACCCTAGCTAGAGAGAGGCGGCGGGAAGGTCTCATCGAGAGCTTGCCGGCGATAGAGAGGTGGCAAAGGAGCGGCGGTTTGACGTGGGGATCCAAATGAGGGGCTGCACAGGCGGTTTCGCCGCCGGTAGGGGCCTCATGCAAGGACGTCCGAGGAGGCAGGCGTTGGATGCTCGTCGACAGCACTGAGCCATAGTTTCCTAGGCAAGGAGGATACATGGTTAGGTTCAGAAGGGCAAGGGGAGATCAGGAAAGGGACATGCAGAGCGATGGAGCAGAGGAGATAGCACTATGCTCAGATTTTGAGCAATGGCCAAGAGGCCATTTTTTATTGTCTTCTTGGTCCAGGCAAGGCAGGGGAGGAAGAGGGGTGAATGGGGAAGGTAGGTGGGAGTGAGAGGGAGAAATGAGGGGGCAGATTAGTGATAGGTTCATGGTGGACCTTGTCCACTAAGGAAAAGGAGGAGGGTGCTGGCCAGGGATTGGCAGTGAGGGAGGGGGATAGAGGGATGGTGGGGCCCTGGTTCAAGCATTGAGTGGACGGAAGGGTGCTGGCTGCTGCTGCCCTATTACTTTACAAGATTTTCTGTCGTGGGAATGGCCATGGCAGATGCTGCAATCGGCAGCAAGTAGTATAACGAGGGGCAAGGGCGGCCAACCATCTGCGGTGGGAGATGAGGGCAAAGACACAAGGTTTTACCCAGGTTCGCCCCTGAGGGTAAAGACCTACTCATGCTAGATTCTATTGATGAGAGAGTATAAGGGCGAGCTCGGTGGCTAGGCGGCGAGTCGCAGGGGGTGTATGATGGAACATAAGTTCCATGCGTGCCCTCGGGAGGTTTATATAGGGTCACCATGCTAGGGTTTACAGATCTACAACCGAGTTGGATAAGGCCTCGGAGGGCGTTTTGACCTAATCCAACTAGGCCTAGCTACGCTTCTAGGCCTTCAGCTTCCAGTCGCCTGACTTCTTCCTGGTTCGTGATCCTGTCGCCGTCCTGTAGGCCCACTCGCTGGCAGCATGGGACAGTAGGAAACATCCTTCTAGGTATACCCCACTCGACATATCCCCATCAGTAGCCCCCGAGGCCGTCGTTGATTCGTCACAGGTGTTCTTTGGCAGTCGGAGTATTCGAGTCCAATTTGGATGCCCAGTCAAATCAGCGGTGGAGTCCTCTAATGAAAGAAAGAATCTTCGGCATGTTTCCTCAGTCGCAATAACGGCGACCATTCGAATCGCCAACTAAAGTCCAAGGCCACCTTCCTCGACCTCATGATGCCGAAGAAGGCGACGAACGAGTGGAAGAAGCATTGGTTCTACGCCAGCGAATCGACGCTGAACGGTGAGGTGGCGCTTCCGATGTACTCCGCTGGCGAGCCCGAGACACGCTGGCTTCAAGTCGCCAAGATTCCTCTCGACCAGCGGATGGTGGTCGACAAAATGTTGACAACGATTCACCAACTAAATAAGAACGACCTTCAAACCATCAACCTGTACAACTGCTGGCCCACTGGATGTACGAGTACATGGGGAAGGACGACACGACCAAGTCCTGCACCGCCGAGTGGAGCGTTGACTATTACGCCCTCGCGCTAAAGAAGATCACTGATGTGGAATATCTCGACCCGAAGGCCGGGATTCCCCCGTACACCATGAAGTGCAAGGCACCACCAGTGAGTCTACTCTTCCTTGTCCATTTCGTAGTCGTAGAAATGCAGTCATGGTTTTACTGATCGTGCTCCGTTTTTGTAGCTGTTCCAAGTGGTGGAAGGTTGGCTTCCACCCGGTGATGACAAAAACTTGAACGAGTCCGTTGAGGATGATAGCGAGTCCTGCTCCGACAAGGGTAATGTCGGAGGCGACTATGATGATGATGATGATTACGACGAAGACGTTGTTGGGGATATGCTATATGGGTATCCTAATAGCATGTCTCCTATCCGGATAACCCGGGTGGCCCATAGTTGGTAGCATGTCCCATGGCCTGCTGGGCGGCGCAGTTAGATGGATCCTGAAGGGAGGTCCATGCCGGATAAAGGAAGGCTACGGAGGAGTCACAGACGTACCCGGAGCCTTGGAGTTCAAGACACGCTAGACTAGATGTAAGCAGTGCAAGACTCTGTAACCTATCCGGCTAGGACTTTTCCCTATAACCCTAGGACCTGGCGACTATATAAGTCGGGCCTATGGGAGCCTTTAGGGCATGATAACCTAGACTCTCTAGTCACCTCGCACAGCGAACCAATCCCTGTAACTCGGCGTATTGCCTTTATAGTGATTTATAGAAGGAGTAGGATTCCGCCAACAATGTGGGATCTGAACATGGGTAATCTATGTCACCTCGTACCCGTCAACCGTCCTCCTTACCCCATGTCTCTAAACACGCACTGTGAGGACCCCTCCATGGCGTACTCATGGGCAATACCACGATAGTTGGCGCCCACCGTGGGGCTAGAAGCGCTTCAGGCTCTTCATCGGGCGAGGAAACAAACCTTTGAGGGAATCGGCAAAACCGTAGCCATCGGTCGCGTTCTCTTCTCCGGTAACGTTCCAATCGTCCCCCCGACGAGTTCTGGATCCCGGCAAAGAAGAACCCTACGCGGTGTTGGATCATCCCCATCGGACATATCCACGTCTTCATCGGCGAAACGTGGTGGCTTCGAACGCAGGCGATCCGCCATTCTCCGAGTTGGGCTTATTGAGTATTGTGGGGTCGTCATTGTCGACCCCGCTCGTGTACTTGGCGAGCTCCTCCGCATGGTTGTCTTCTGTGGCGATGACGGTGTCGGCGAGCTCGGCGCCCTTTGCCTCGCACTCGACGGCCATGTCGGGGTCGCCGTGGACGGTGATGATACCGCACGGCCTTGGGAGCTTCATCGCGTTGTATGCGTAGTGTGGCGCCGCCATGAACTTGGTGAACGCTTGCCGCCCCACGATGCAATGGTAGTGGCTGTTGAAGGGCACGAGCTCGAAGACGATCCACTCAGTGCAGAAATTCGCTGGTGTGTAGAAGGTGACTGGCAGCGTCACCTTGCCGATCGAGTACGCCTTCCGACCTAGGACAATGTCGTGAAAGGTGGTGTAGGTCGTCTCGATCATCGACTACGGGTTCCATAGTCGCCTGAACGTGTCCAGGTAGAGGATGTTGATGGAGCTCCCGCCGTCCATCAGCGTCTTGGGGATCCAGTAGTCGCACACTTTGGGCTTGATCACCAAGGAGACTCGCCCCGGATATTCGATCCGTGGAGAGTGGTCCTCGTGGCTCCAGGTGATCCGCTGTTCGGACCAGTTGAGGAAGAGGGGGACGTCGACTTGGGACACCGCGTTGACGGCGAAGGAGCGGGCGATGAACTTCTTCTAGCGCTTTGTGCTGTACCCGGAGAAGGTGTGTAGTGAACCGGCTTCATTGCCGAATGCCCTGCCGTTTGGCGGGAGGTTGTTGGGATCTTCCCATGCGTCGTGCCTTGTCGATCTCCCTCAGGGAGTGGCAGTCAGCGGTCGTGTGCGTGGCGGGCTTCCCCTCCCTGCTGTGGAACACACGGGGCTGGTTAAGGAAAGCCGCGGGGTCAAATTTTGACCTCGCCTTGTAGTTTCCGCTGTCGTGGCGTGGGCCTCCGTCATGGCGGAAGCTCTTTGGGGTCACGTGGAGTGTAGCTGGTGTTGGCGACGAAGTCGACTCGCGCATCACCGCAACGCTTGCCGGTGAGGCGAGTGTTGCTGTAGCATAGCTCAGGGCGCCTCCTGTTGTCATGGCCGCTTGGGCGGCGGTTTCCAGCCAACTCATCATCGATTTCTTGGTTCGGGTCCTCCTCCGCGTACCGCTTGGATATCTCGAGGATGTCTGGGATGTTATCGAGTGTCTTGTACACCCGCTTGAGCTTGGTGACCAAGGGCTCGTAGCGGCATCAGGTCTTGAAACAGTGTATCGCCATGTCTGGGTGGATGCGGACCGCATTGAACCACACATCCTGCAATCATTGGACCCAGCTGCGGGTCGACTCGCGGGGTCCCTGGAAGCATCATTCCAGGTCCTCGATGGAGGTGGCGCGGGTGTAGGAACCCTCGAAGTGCCTGACAAAGGCGTCGCGCATATCCTCCCAGGAATCGATGATGTCCGCGGGGAGGGTATTGATCCATTGCCGTCTCGCTCCCTCCATAATTAGGGGGAGGTAGCGAGCGGCGAGTAGGTCGGTGTGGCCGGCGATTCCTATCTCCATAAGGTACGTGTCCAGCTACATGGTCGGGTCATATGAGGGATTGTCACTACTAGGAAAACGTCCTTTAGTGGCGCACCTGAAACCATCATCTGCGGCGCACCTGCAGTGCGCCACGGGCCTTGCGCTACGGCTATCTCTCAGCCGTGGCGCACTGCCTAGTGCACCACGGTTGTGTAGAGATAGGCGTAGCGCACCTCCTAGTGCGCCACAGAAGTTTTGCATGGTGCGCTACCCCTTGGATCTTCTGTGGCGCACTACCTAGTGCGCCACTAAACTTCCATGGTGCGCTTTAGGTGTAGTGCGCCACAGAAGGTAGACCATGTGCGCTCAGATGTATTTTTTGTTTTTTTTTAATTTCCAAGCCAGATTATATGCAATACAGATTATATACAATATTACAGCAGATATACACACACATATACAAGATATACAATTATATATATAAATATTCAATATGAAAAACAAGATTGAAACAGATACATATAGATAAGTCTCATACATGAATACATAGTCTAAGTTACATTGTTTTGATCATGTTACAAAGTAGTAGTTGGTGACATGCGAATACATGTGTCGATCGAACAAGTTAGAGCTCGGAAGCTCGCCTAGACATCTAAACTAGCTAGCTAGACACAAACGCGGGATAAATAACCAAAGAAGATAAGCATGATCACCGCCGCGATGAAGGTGTAGGTCTTCATCCGGTTCCTTGTCCTAACTACCGCTAGATAGCGCGTGTATCTAGCTTCCGCCTCCGCCATAGTGTTGTACCCTTTGTAGCTATTGCCGCTGAAACGGTGCACCTGTCTCCGGCAGTCTTCCCAATCATCGTAGACTCCGGGAACCCATCCCTTGTACACGACGTACCACGTCATCTACAAGTTGACAATAATAACTAACTGCTGATTGAAAAAACATGTATAATTAAAGTCGCATATGAAGATACACTTATAGAAAGTACTCTTAAATCAAAAAGAGCAAACTCAAAAAGCATGCCTCATATATAACTAGGTTGTTGGACACTGGAATATGCTACGATGGAACCGTACGCCAAGTAGGATGCACAACATCTGGACTTGTTCATAGCACAAGGCGTACAATCCCATCGTACGTAGCACATTCACATATATAGTGTGCCACGGCATTTCAATCATCGGCATTATTCTCGAAAAAGACCAAAGTAGCTCGAAAAGATTGCCTCATATATAACTAGCTAGGTCGTTGGACACAGGAATATGCTATGACGGGACTGTTAGCCAAGTAGGATGCACAATTCCTGGACTTGTGCATATCACAAGGCTAACAATCCCGTCATAGCACATTCACATATATATTGTGCCACGACATTTCAATCATCGACATATTCTCGAAAAAGACAAAAATAACTCGAAAAGAATGCCTCATATATAACTAGCTAGGTCGTTGGACACAGGAATATGCTATGACGGGACTGTTAGCCAAGTAGGATGCACAATTCCTGGACTTGTGCATATCACAAGGCTAACAATCCCGTCATAGCACATTCACATATATATTGTGCCACGACATTTCAATCATCGGCATATTCTCGAAAAAGACAAAAATAACTCAAAAAGAATGCCTCATATATAACTAGCTAGGTCGTTGGACACAGGAATGTGCTACGACGGAACAGTCAGCCAAGTAGGATGCACAATTCCTGGACTTGTGCATATCACAAGGCTAACTATCCCGTCATAGCACATTCACATATATAGTGTGCCACGACATTTCAATCATCGGCATTATTTCGAAAAAAGAGTAAGGAAAAAAAGAAGGACCAAATTGAGCAAAGGACCAAAGAGTAAGCAAAAAAACCAAGCATTGATTGATATATAATAATAATAAGCAAAATAAGTAAGCGGTGATTCATAAACCTAATAAGATAAGTACACTTGTCGTCCACACACACACACAAAGGTCATCTATAGTTTGAAACTACAACTAGGCCAACATCAAGCCTTCTGGCTTGGCTTAGGGAACGGGAGGACGCCCTGTCTCGTCATGAACTTCCTATAGTCACCCTGCATCTCTAGGCGATCTTCTATGTCACGGTTATTCGGGATATTTCCTCTGTAGAAGATCCCCCCCAAAGTCATGACATCACTAAAGATGATTGCCCCAAACTGCTGCTGGATGCGATACATCTCTTGTCTAATATCCGAATCATTGATCTTGGCCTTTTCTTCGGCCCACTGTTTGAGATGATCTGGCAGCGTAGAATTCTGCTGGTCAAGTAGGAACGCCCTCATGTGATGGAGTGCGTAGTAGGCTTCCTTCTTACTGTTTTCCGGCTGCTTCACGCAGGGGAACTCTGTTACGTGGTTGAAGACGTGCCTGCCGAACTTGACCTTCTTACGCACGAAGCTGGTGCCTTCCGTCGAGGCAAAGCCAGTGAGAGCATCATCCAGAACTTCCTTGATCTTGTCGTAGTTTTTCTTCTTTTCTAGACTCCCCGAGTCGAAATACGTGGCGTGGGAATGCTTCGGCGATAAGGAGATGAGCGTGCAGTGTTCATCTCTGCGCAAAAAATTGAAATGGAGTGTGTTGAAAAAAGAATGATGATGATCTAATAAAGCCAATCGACGGTGGTGACTGAATAACGACTTACTCGGGAAAGTAAGGCACGAGAATGTATTCCTTTGTCTTGTTCCCCACGAGGATTCTTTTTAGGTACGAGGCCACGATACGTCGTTCGGCGGGGGAACCCAAGCAGCCGTCACGCATGTAGTAGGGGTCCACTATAGCGATGCCCGGTGTGTTCTCTCTAATGATCTGCGTGGCCAGGCTGAGAGAAAAGAGACGGACCATGGTATAGTGCAGCGGGTATAGGTGGAACATATTGAAGATGTCCTCGAACCGCAGGAAGAAAAGATCCACGGGGGCAGTGTCGACGAAGCCCAAGCCTGGTGGCACCTTAACCACGAATACCGGGTGCGAGGGATCTTTCTCCGATAGAAGGCGTCTCTCTATCGTCAGCACGCCATCATGCACACTCTGCAGTTCCGAACTGGCGAGCTTCCGCAAATTCTTAGGTAGCATGGGCTCACCCGCCACATGAATCCTCCACATAATACCCTCGGGTCTTGGTGGCCCGTCCCGAAACCTGATCGGATTCGCAGTTGTTGACGCCACCGGCTGGCTCGAGCTGCTAGATTTTATTTTCCTGCCCTTTTTTCCTTTTGGAGAGCGGGCAGGCACCGCAATCTGAGCACCGGCCGCCCTATGTAGTGTGTCAGGGCTTAGAATAAAGGGCCGGTTGGTTGTATCAGCTGGCTCTGTAAAGGCGCAAGCTGGAGGCGTCTCCTGAGAACCAAACAGACGCTTGGTGATAGTGGCTTTCTCTGTGGGGCCACCAGCTAGGTCTTCTTCGTTGCCAAACTGAGTGCTGAAGAAGTGATCATTCCAGTCTTCGTCGTCCTCGGCCGGATCGTGCGCCATGTGCATATCATCAACATGATCATCCGACCCACCGCGTGGAGGTGACGGCGAGGGCAGTAAGGGGGCCTTGCCACCGCTTGTCGCTGGCACGACAGGCGGTGCTGTTGTCTGTGGCGTGATGGCCCCCACCGTCCCCAAACGGATCATGCTCTTTGGACATAGCAAGAATAAGCCGAAGCAACTTCTGAGGACATACGGCTCTTCTTCATCCGCTCCTGGGGGTTGAATGGGAGGTTCCAGGTCGTCGCAGCCCCTTAGCACCCGACTAATTTTAACCCTGTGCACGCTATCTGGCATCGGCTTTGAGTGGAACGTGCGCTGCAAGGGTTGAACGATGGTACCCTTGGCAACATCCCTCAGCTCGTTGTTCACGTAGCATAAGAGAGTGCAAGGAACATCCGTCTGCGGAAAACGTGTACGGCATCGTCAGAGCGAGATGCCATAAGAGTAATATATATATAGATGGCATGAAATAAGGCGGTAATTAAAGCAATTTGTTTACCGTGATGGCGTCGAGATCGGCTAATGTCGACGCACCGCATACGGCGACGGGCGTGCAAGAGACGGAAGGGCTGCTTGATGGCGCGGTGTTGGCCGCCGGTGTATTCTCCCTACCGACGGGTGCTTGGAGCTCCGGTGCCGCCGCGACAATGGCAGGGGGGGCACCAACATGTACTCCGGCGCCGCGGTGATGGCAGGGGGAGTCACGAACACTTGCGGCACCGTGGTGCTAGCGGGCGGAGTCACGAACACGTAGTTCGCCTGATTCGTCGGCGCCGTGTTGTTCGAGTGGCTGCTGACCATGCTTGGAATCGGGCACGGCCCTACTCGACCACCCGCACTCCAGTTCGCTATTGACTCCACCAAGGTAGGCAGGAAGGATGTGAGGGTCATTGCCAGGTTGTCTTGGACGATCTGCGGGATCCGCGCCACTTGTGCCTTAAGTTCTTGAACCTCTCGGTTTTCCTCCTCGCTCCTTCCCGACGGCGCCACATGTGTCCTCGGCGGTGGACCAAAATGATCCACCCAATTCTTACCCCCGAGGCCGGCCAGACGGCCAGCCGACGACGGCTTCTTCGTAACCGGCTCTATTTTCTTGGCCCGGTTCATCGTCCTGTTAAAAGGGTTATCCCACCGGGTGGCCGCCGTCGACCCCTGGGATGAGGAACCCTGGGATCCATGACTAGAAACAATTTCCTCCTCCTGCAGAAGAAGTAACAGTGAATAATTTAGATCATCGATTAGATTGCAATCGTGTTGATCCGCGGTAATTAGATTATACTTACCACAATTTCCTCGAATTCCTTCACCGCAGGATCCGCGGTGAGTTGTTTGGTTTTTGGGTCCACATGGTAACGGGCCCTGATGAATTTTCGAACCTGCCCGGGTTCGAATTTAGCAAAGGGGTTTTCTATCCCCTTGGATCTATACTCTTTGTCCTCCTTATTCCATTTGGCCTCCGCGGTTCTGTATCCACCAGATCCGAGATGGTGATGACCTATATTCATCGCCTGCAGCACCTTTCCCCGATTACTATTGGCCAGGGCTCTTTCGGATTCACACCTCTCCTTGAACTCCCGGAACTGATCTTCGGTTATCTGCGGGTCAATCTTCTGGATCTCCTCGAGACTTTTGCCTTCTTTATAGATCTTCTTCTTTATCCGGGTTCTCCAGCTGGCCAGGGCGGTGCTCATCTTTGTGAGGGCGGATTTGTTTACTTCGTTCCCATGATAATTTGTGTTCTGATACTTAGCAGGGAACTTGTATCTGGCGTCCAGCTTCTCGAAGAGGAGTGTGCGCAAGTGGCCATTATCTTTATGCCGGAGATTCTCGGTGTTGATCGAGATGGTTGTCCGGGTGATCGCCGCCACTTGCCCACCGTACCCTTTGACGACAAGGGAGGGCTCCAAAGGAAACCCTGATGGGCTCACTTCGGTAATTTCCTCCCTGACCGTGTCGACCGTGTTCGGGCGCCGGTCCTTCGGCTTCTTCTTCTTCTTAGGAGGGTTGCTACCACTCCCTGTGCCCTCGCCGCCATCAGTGGTTTCATCGTCCGCCGTTCCTTCGGCTTCTTCCTCCACGTCTTCCATCTCATCATCCTCGCTCTGCGAAGGATGGTATTCTTCATCGTCTTCTAGCCGTTGGGCCGCCTCCCAGAATGTCAATTGTTTATTTGGAGGTCTGAGTTCTCCTTCAGCGCTGATGCGCTTAGAACATCCAGCTTCGTCGTTGTCACACATCTTTGCACTAATAAAAAACAAATAATTGGTTAAATGCACGGAAAAATCCGGCATGACCTTTGCTAATTTTCTTAAACTAGGAGTGCCCGATTTCTGCCGAAATGGAAGTTAATCAACATTCCGGCAAGAATCGGGACTCATTTCATACAAGAACCTGCATACACACATAATAAAGTGCTTCATATACAAGCACAAGCACAATGACATCAAAGTTCCATTTTACTACAAATAAATAATTGATAGCAGCAAATAAAACCCAAGAAATTGACAGCAGCAACTAAAACCCAAGCATACATGTTTCTGTCAACTGACAGCAGCAATTGATAGCCAGGTTTTCTTTTACTACTTCATTTTGTCATGACAGCAGCAATTGACAGCAACTAAAAACCAAGCATAAATATTTTGCATTACCCAGAGGCGATTCCTCTCTGTTAGATGGGTATGTGTACAGCGAGGGATACACCGGTAACAAACAATAATGTAATGCCACACGCAAAGGACACGGTAGATTAAAATTCACCAATCTCTCCTTACATTGACATGTATCAGGATTAAGTCCTAGTATTATTATTACCATGGCTTCACAGTCAGGATTTTACTAGTCTACACTCACGGTTTACTATTAGTAGTACAGACTTAGGGACCATTTTCTGATCTCACATTGTGTAACATTAATCAATAGATTTTGGATCAAGCTGAGAAGGATTAATGGCTGTGCTCTAACCAAGGATGAGGCTATGAGCACCCAGCAGCCATACAAATCCTATCCCTGCACACCCCCTCTTATTTCCCCCCTCTCTTCCTGAGCCAAACAATTCCCATTTCCCTATCCTCCCACCACTACTACCACTGAGCTACTATCCCCTTCAAGGAGAGGGCAAAGAAGAACGCATATACACTTTGTTTATTGGGTTGCAAGGTTGCAACAACTAATCCAGTTGCAATGGCTCTAAGGCTGTGGGCAAGCTCAGCTACCAATGCCCTCAAGATTTCAAGCAATGGAGCTAGGGCTGCTGCCCCTGCCTACTCTATCTCCAGATACTTCTCCACTGGTATAGTCTTTCTATGCGTAGCTAAAGTAGAATTCTGTAGTATAGGTTGCTATATCACTTTTTGGGTAGAGAGCACATGCTGTGTGCAATGTTCTTGCTCTTTTACATTATTTGTAGACCAACTCTTTCCACTCAATACATTGTTGTGGCTTTCTATTTGTATTTTATTTCCTTCTGGATAGGATACCGGAAAAAGGAAAGGTATAGAAAAAAAAATCTTCACTACGAATAGAAAGAGGAATTTTGTCAACAGCAAGCTTCTGTAAAAATCTTCTGGATAGCAAGCTTTTGTCAACAGCAAGCTACAGTCATGTTTAAACTGTTATGATGCGTGTTGCAGTTCTAAATTTTGTCAACAGCAAGCTTTTGTCAACAAGTCATGTTTGTCAACAGCAAGCTTTTGTAAATCAAGCTACAGTCACGTTTGACCATGCCCAGGTGAACCAACAACAAGCTTTTGTCAACAATATAAGAGCAAGCTTCACGATTGCTAGACTAATAGACACTTGGCTGCATAATACTAGAGCTGAGTATCGCATAGAGAGTTCTTTTTCAGACCATGAAGCAGAACCCTAACCATGGCCTGCAGAGAGAGGGGAGAGAGGGAGAGAGAGGGAGAGAGGGAGAGAGAGGGAGAGAGGGCGAGAGGGGAGAGGCGACGCTCACCTCTGACGGGCGGACGACGACGGGCGGACGACGGCGGCCTCCACCTCCTGAGACGCGGCGACTGCTCCTCCTCGGACACGGGCCTCCTCCTGAGACGCGGGCGGACCTCCTCCTCGGACACGGGCGGACCTCCTCCTCCTCGGGCGCGGGCAGGCCTCCTCCTCCTCAGACGCAGCGGCGGCGGCGGCGGATCATACTCGGGCTGAGAGATGGAGAGATGGGGATGAGAGAGGGGGTCAGCCGCCACGTGTGGATAAAGCCACTTAGGCGTAGCGCACTGAGCCATAGTGCGCTACGGATATCTGTAGCGCACTATGGGCTAGTGCGCTACGCCTATCGTCTTCTAACTACTATATAAGAGAACTACAGCCCCACTAGCTAACAACTATACTAGCCTATCCCACTGGTTCTGCCCACTACTCTATTCTAAACCTGAGAGCACCCAGGTTCGAATCCTGGTGCCCCAATTTTTTGTTTTGATTTTAAAAATACTTTTAAATATTCCAAAAAATGCCCAAAAGTGGTGATATATGCCATAGAAGTTTTATTTTGATTTTAAAATACTTTTAAATATTCCAAAAATGCCCAAAAGAAATAATATTCCAAAAATGCCCAAAAATATGATTCAAAGTATAACTAAATTTCATAATACTTTGTCCATGAATATTACAATCTTTTTCGACCACGCGTTTTACAATATTTTTTGAGCTAGCGTTTTACAATCTGTTTTCCCTTCTTTGTCGCGGTTGAATAATTTAGCCCCGGCACTTTAATGTTTCTTCTTTCGAACGGGCTACCTTTTTTGGGTAGGGTTGTCCTTTTTCTTCTTGTGATGTATGTTGCTGCATCGTAGTCGTCGTCATCTTCAATCTTTGGATCGCCGTACTGGTCGAAGTCTTGCTCGTTGGCGACTCCATCCATTCCGATGATGTTTCTTTTTCCTCTCCTCACGACAACACGGCTAGGCTTTGTCGGGTCGGTAATGAAAAAACATTGGTCCACTTTGGTAGCCAGTACCCACGGTTCATTTTTTGCGGCCACGTTTGCACGGGCGGCCTTGGATTTGGCTGCTTCGGGTATAACCATGGTTGTGAAATACCGGTCTTCTCTTTCGACGCTCTTTGCCCATCTGACACGGAACATCGACACCTTTTCTCCACAGTAGTCGAGCTCCCAGATCTCCTCGATTCTTCCGTAGAATCTTTCCTTCACGTTGTCATCGGTGTAGAATTCCGACGTTACGCCTGAGTTCTGATAATCACACTTGTTGTCCTTTTCCTCCGTGTAGAATGTGTAGCCGTTGATATCATACGCATGATAGGTCACCAGGTTTTTCATCTGTCCCTGCGAAAAGGTGAATATGATCTTTTCCGTGTCAGAAGAATGCAAGCGCGGGGGATTATCAAGGAGCGTCTGCCTAAACCAATGCGTGAAATTTGAGTTGTGCTCTTTGATTATTTCTCCCTGCGTCCTCTGTATGCCCCGGTCACTGTACTTCTTCTCGATTAACCTTTTGTGCTTCTGTACCCAAGGATCGACCAGTTCTAAATGCTGTAGCGCGACGAGGTTTGCTTGATCAAAGTCTGCGCGTCGAAAATCGAAGTCTGCATGCAGTATGCGACGACCCTCTCGGTGACCAGATCCGTCGAACTTGCCAAGGTTTCTGTTGACGGGAAGACCGACAGGGTTCTCGATGTCTAGATAATTCGTGCAGAAAGAGATGCACTCTTCGGCCAGAAAGCCCTTGGCTATGCTTCCATCTGGACGGGACCTGTTGCGAACGTATCCTTTGATGTGTCCGTTCATCCTTTCGAACGCCATCATGCTGCGGAGGAACATCGGCCCGAGTTGTACGATGTCCTCCACGACATGGACCAGCAGATGCAACATAATGTCGAAGAATGCGGGTGGGAAGTAGACCTCAAGCTCACATAGTATCACCACGATCTCCTCCTATAGCCTTCCGAGCTGATTCAAGCCAATCAACTTCCTAGAGATGACGTCGAAAAACTTGCATAGGCCAAATAACGTTTCACGGACGTGCTCATCCATTATCCCTCTTAGTGCGACCGGAAGTACCTGCGTCATTAGCACGACACAGTCGTGAGACTTCATGCCACTGAACCTCTGCTTCGCCTCGTCTAGGTATCTGCTTATCTTGCCCGCGTAGCCGTAAGGAAATTTGACTCCTAGAAGGCACTTGAAAAACTGTTTGATCTCATCCTGGCTTAGAGTGAAGCAAGAAGGAGGGCAGTAATATTCGTTCTTCTTTAACTTTTTACCCTTCCGACGACCTTGTGTCGTCTCCGACTCATGATCATCGTCATCTTCCTGATCATCAGGAGTAGTGCGTCCTCCGTGAAGCTCCTTCCGGATACCCAAGCATATCAGGTCGTGCCTTGCTTTCGGACCATCTTTCGTCCTATCTGGCATGTTGATTATGGTGGCGACCAGACTCTCGCACACGTTTTTCGTGATATGCATGATGTCGAGGCTATGAGGCGTGCGGAGAAACTTCCAGTATGGCAACTCCCAGAAAACAGACCTTGTTTTCCATACCTTCATCAGCGGCTTGTCTTGTTGCTGCCTCTTTCGCTTCTTTCCAGGCTTAGGACAATCTTTCCAGTTTTTCAGCAACTCTTCCACTTCTTCGCTGCTCCTACGCTCTGGGATTCCTCGGGTCTCTGATTTGCCATCGAACAGGTCTCCACATTTTCTCCATGGATCATTCTTGCCGAGCCACCTCCGGTGCGCCATGAACATGGTTTTCGATGACCCTGGATCTTTCTCTAGTTGGAGATAGCTTGTGTTATCCATGCACCTAACGCATGTGCAGAATCCTTGGATAACCTGCCCTGAGATATACCCGCAACCTGGATAGTCTTGCACCGTAGTGATAAACGCGGCTCTCATAGTGAAATAATCTTGTGCGACGGCGTCGTAAGTATTGGCTCCAGATTCCCATAACGTGGCTAGCTCCTCTTTCAACAGCCCGAGATACAGATTGATGTCGGTACCAGGTTGTTTCGGCCCTTGAATTGATCATCTCCTGGCTTCTTCCTTTCCGCATGCCATCGCATGAGCTTCGCTTCCTTAGGGTCCGCGAAATAGCGCTGCAGACGAGGAGTGATAGGAAAGTACCATACCACTTTTCGAGGTGCTTTCTTCCCTTTCTTGTATCGACTCACGCCGCACACCGGACATGTGGTTTTCTCCGCATCCTCGCCCCGATAAATGATGCAATCGTTGATGCATACGTGATATCTAATGTGCGGTAGATCGAGAGGACAGACGATTTTCTTGGCATCCTCGATATTAGTTGGACATGTGTTCCCCTCCAGCAGACGATCGTGCCAGAATGCCATCATATCGTCGAAGCTTGCGTCGCTCAATTTGTGCTTTGCCTTCATCTCCATAGCCTTGAGCTTACATTCAACCGGGTATCATCGGGCCTGCATCCTTCATACAATGGAGTAACCGCGTCTTTCTCAAGTTGCGCAAGCTTGGCTTTCTCTCTAGCGGCAGCCCTGGCGTTACTCGTCTGCTTGAGAAGAAGCTCTTGCACATAAGGGTCCCGCACCCAACCTGACGTTGTTCCATCGTTGTCTGCTCCTCCGGCATCTAGATCATCATCATCCCGGTCTGCTTCCGCACCTTCACCATCTCCAGGAGACTCTTCATCATCTCGCCCGTTCTCGCCGTGATGATGATCATCGTCATGTTGGCCACCTTCTTCACCGTCTCCATCATCTACGTCATCGCTTATCCAATGAGTGTATCCATCCATGAAACCATGGCGCAGCAGGTGCGCCTGCAGATTCCCGGAATCTGGGTCGATCACCCAGTTGAGTTTGCATCTTCTGCACGGACATCTTATATCTGTCTTGTTATTTCATATCATGTCGGCCGTCACACATTTCAAAAATCTAGCCACAATGCCTTCGCTCATTATGCGGACCATTTTTGCCTGCACGATGTACACGGTACAATTTTGAAGTCTATTAGAACCACATAATGAATGCATGCATGCAATGGTCGATAGAAAATTTCGGCATGACCTATCCTAAAATTAGGACCTTTGCGAAATGCCAAAGTCTTGCCAAAATGGAAATGAATCAACATTTTGGCAAAACAAATGGCAACTTGTTCACATACAAACACAAGAGAGAGAGAGAGAGAGACCGATCCATACACACATGAACATATCATTATCCTCTCCATACACACATGCATGAGAATCATCGATACTCTCCATATACACACACATATGACCATCGATCCTCTCCACATACACACATCATGAGCATCGATCATCTACATACATATGAGCACATCATCCATATAAACATGAACACATCCTTACATGGACAACTTACCGAGATGAGAGACCGATCGCGAGAAAGATGGAAAGGAGAGGTGCGCGCGTCGACCGGAGAAGGATAGATGAGAGACCGGAGACCTCCTCTATTACTTATGTAACATCCAAAGCAAGTTTTACATGCTAAAAATGGTGAATGTGTGGAGAAATTGAGGTGGGAAGGAGAAGATCCCGACTAGATCTAAGGAGGAAGAAGAAGGGGAAAGTGAAGTGTGGGGTGGTGGATGTGGTCACACATGTGCACATAAAGTGCTGCCCTAAAGAAATCGACACATCCGTGGCGCACACGGCCCTAGTGCGCCACAGGGAGTACAAACATCTGTGGCGCACTACACTAAGTGCGCCACAGATGCGCCTACTCCCTGTGGCGCACTAGGCCGAGTGCGCCACAGAAGTTTGTGGCTGTTTCAGAGCAGAGGGGGCATGCGCTTAAGCGTAGCGCACCAGGCACACATGTGCCACAAATGACCCTAACAACCGTGGCGCACATGACTATAGTGCGCTACAGATGTTTGGCGTGTGGCCAACAGGGCCCTGGCCCACACACATCTGTGGCGCACTATAGTCATGTGCGCCACGGTTGTTCTAGTTATTAGTAGGGCACTGCCCACATGTGAGCCACGCCTGTTTTAGCCGTGGGGCACTTCAACCATGTGAGCCACGGATGTGCTGATTACCTATAGCTGTTTTCCTAGTAGTGTGTACTTCTCGATCTCCTTTGGCGCTTTGAAGTTCACCGGATATTTTTTGCCTCGGATCATTGGTCCGAAGCACTGGGGGCCGACTAGGCTGAGCGAGCCCCTTGGCTCGCCGTCGCGGCGGTTTGTGAGGGTGTGCCTTAGGTCATCGGGCTGGCTTGCGTGCCAGCTTTGGTTGCTGATGATGTGGCTCCACACATCGACTAGCTGCCCATTGGCAGTGATCATGTTGTTTATCGGTCGTGGGTCGTTGGTGGAGAGTGTCCCGTGCACGGGTCGTGGTTGGAGCTGCAGGGGCTTAGGTGGTGGGCAGTTGAGAGTATTTGCTATCGTTGGGAAGCTGCTCGATGCCGCGCTGCTTCCTGACGAGCGGGAGTACATGCGCCCCCATGAGTCGGGGCCTGCTGTTGCTCGACGACCTTGGCGAGTAGGGCCTTGTTGTACTGGATCTGCAGTGCGCCTTTACCCATCATGTTGAGGTTGGCAACCACGGCTCACCTTGCGATGATGTTCTCCATCAGAGTGGAGAACAGTAGGAGGCCGTTCGCGTCCCGCTCTTGTAGGGAGATCATGATCCTTGGCTCGTCCATGGGGGCGTGCGACCGGGTCGTGGTGGGGGAGCGACGTTTGCCGTTGCGCCTGGTGGTGGACGTGAACTTCCTCCTGGTGGCGCGTTCTCGCAGACCACACGGTCGGCCATGTGGGCGCGGCCCTCAACGGTGGGGTTCAGGAGCGACCTGATACGGCGCTGGTGGTAGAGCAAGAGCTCCTGCGCTGTTGCTTCCTTGAGGCAAAATTTTCCGCGCTTGGCTTGTTCCTTGCGAACCGCCTCCTCCAGGCGCAGGCGAAGTTCCTCGACCTCCGTCATCGTCGCGGTTAGCGGGATCAGTGTGGACAAGGGGTCTGGCGGAGCGCTCGCCCTGCTCGCCATGTAGGTCGCGACGAAGCGACCGGACCCGGCGTGGAATTCGCACGATTCAAAGATCCCGAGCATGGAAGGATCCTCGAAGTCCCCCACGTTGGAGACTTGGGTGATGGACACCGCGGGTGACGCGGCGAGAATGGATCCAACAATTTACGCCGGGGTCGCAGAGTCGGCGTCGTCGCTGAGGGGCGCGTTGTCCGCGGCCACGTTGTTGTTGGCCGAGCTGTACTCGTAGGCGAGATGATGGATGTTGCAGACCAGACTCTTAGAGAGCCGATCGCACGGTGGTGACGCGGATGCGAGCCGAGTCCTCCGAGACGATGACGTCGGTGAAGACGACGAAGAGGCTGATCGTGCCGACTGGCATGATCACGCTGTGCGTGACGGGTTGTGCCGCCAGGACGTAGCTGCTCGGCAAGATCTAGAGGATCTCGCCGATGGCGATCATGCAGCAGGTGGCGATCGTCTGGTTGATTGGAAAGTTGTATCTCACAGTAGAACATAGGCCTGACCGGCCAGGCCCCACGGTGGGCGTCACTGTTGTGGGAATGGCCACAGCAGATGTTGCAACGGGCAGCAAGTAGTAGAACGAGGGGCATGGGCGGCCAGCCATCTGCGATGCGAGATAAGGGCAAAGACACATGGTTTTACCCAGGTTCGCCCCCCCAGAGGGTAAATACCTACTCCAGCTAGATTGTATTGATGAGAGAGTACAAGGGCGAGCTCGGCGGCTGGGCGGCAAGTCGCAGGGGCTGTATGATGTAACATAAGTTCTATGCGTACCCTAGGGAGGTTTTTGATGTGATATGGTCATAACTACCATATCACACATTGAAGAATTTTAGTGGAATTTATTTGGATAGAAAAATATTTTTAAGCAATTATTTCTTGTTTCTGCCATTTAAGAAAAAGGGCAAAAAGAAATAATAAAGGATCTCAAAAATATTTACTTTTGAGATGGGAAGGTGGGGATGATGTATAGTACTGAAATGTGTATTGAGTTGCCAAAGTTATTTGGAGAAAATCCAACTTGTCTTTATAGACAACGATTTTAGGGCTTTGCCAAAAGTGGAATTTAAATAGTTTGAGGTCCCAAATAATTATGTGAATTATATGGAGGATTATCATAACCAAGGTAGATGATGTAAACTTGATTTATACATCATTGTAAACTTGACTTTTGAAGAAATATGGTGAAATTGGAGGAGACTATATTTTTGGGGGATCTAGGGTTTTGATATTTTTATGCCACCAAGACATGGCTGGATTAGGGATCTCAGAGCTCACCTTGGTACACGACATAGATGGATAGCTATACCAAGTTATATAGATGATCATGGAAGAAAGATTTGGGATTGGATTTATTTGAGGTGGTTTATATGAGATGGTAAACTTTGTTGAAATTAAGGCTGCCATAGAAGATGAGTTATGCTACCTCCTAAACCATGTGGGTTTAAGAAGCACAGAGATCCAATGGGAACAAGTGGAGTATGGAGTGATAGAACATTTTTAGAAGATCATAAACATGCAAAGAGTTAGTCAAGGGGAGGTAGCATATATATATATATATATATATATATGTGAGCTCCTGCCAATGTATGCAACATGATAAGATTTGCAGAAAAGATTATTATCGTGATTACAAAACCATCATGGATGAGTTGGAACCAGAAGGGTTTATCCAAAGGAAAGAGTGGTCTTTGGTAGTAATAGTGATGTACTACATGATGGTTCAAGTACATTCTCTAGAATGCACATAGGTTAGAGTATGTGGATTTCCAAAGATTGAAACTAGATAAGAATTCTAGACAACCGTTTTTGCAGATTTAGGGTTTTATACTAGATTACAAGGGTAGATGATTTTGGGGGTGATGTTAGGATCCAACATAATGATCAAGTAGATGATGTTGATTGGTTTATTGAGAAGAGAGGATCCATTCTTAGACTTGGTCTTCATGGAGTTTGGAAACTATCAAAAGGTATTATCCCTGGATTAATCTGATTAGGACATGAGATGGTCACTTTAGTGTCTTAGGATAGATTCATATTTGGATGCTTGGTTTGATATTGATGATCACAAACATAGATTCGTTCCTAAGGGATGAGGTACTAGATTAGCTTACTCTAGTTCCTAAGCAAACAAGGCAATCAGCAGATCAAGGCAATTCATCATATCAATTTACCCAACTACTACTAGGGTTACTATCAAGCCTAGATTGTGGTAAGGATGGGTATTTTGAATTGGCTGTGATTTGAAATAAGACAAGGACCTCTTGGTATTTATACCCAGATTTGTGTCAAAAGGTTTTCGAAAGCTTTTGGAAAAACCAAGAGGTAAGAGTAGTTGAAGTTCTGTCTTGAAAACATAAGGAGATTATATATAGGTCTCCATAGTTTTGTTAAAGAGAAACTACTAAAGTATTTTGCTTTATCAAAGTCATGTTGGCTCCGTTTTCAAATGCCAGAACATTTGAGAATATGAAGGATGATCCAAGACATCTCTTTCGTAGAATAGCTGTTATCAACTAGTTTTGTGATAAGAAGTATTTCACCTAATGCACAAACAGTTGCATGAACACAAGCAAGCAAGTAAGCAACATTTACAAGATTTTTTCTGTTCCCCCTGATTTTTGCCTTTTTGACAAAAGATCAGGGTTGCTGAAATTGGGATGTTACAGACCTTTCCCCCTTAAAATAATCTCATCCCGAGATTAGGGAGGAGTAGGGTTGGGTGATAACATCCGCTTAATAATTTCAGTGGTGGAATTATGAGGTGCTAACACGTTTTACAACAAACAGGCCTGGTTGACCGCGGGTCGGAGACGAATGGCTTCGGATTGGACGGTTTAGGTAGATAAGTGGAAAATACGCAGTCCCTTAGGACGATTGTTGGTAGGGTTTAGAATCCATTATCCTTTGAGATGCAGTCGACGAGTTCGGTCTTCTTTAATCCTTTCTTGGAGAAGTCAACTTTTCTACCTTCTTGGTCTTGAAATGTCAGAAGTGCTGTCTAGACGGTCGACTTTGCGATGGAGAACTTTCCTGAAGTATCTTCTAATGATGGAGTAATGTCAATTATTGTCCTTCAAGTAGGGTCCACGATTGTAATTTAGAGGGTGGTTGTCACCTAGCGATGACTAGGGTTTGACTCCAGGGTTTTATGAGGTTTTCGGCTGGAAAGACGCAGTCTTTGCCCCTTAGAACGACCTTAGGGGTGCTTGGTGGAGTCGCAGACTTTCTGTATTGGAGTCGTATGAGGATGCCGAGGGAGGGGCGCTGCACCTTTCGTCCGGAGGTAGTTATCTTCTATCGACCTTGTATAAGTCGCTTTGTGAGAGACGTCAAGGACACTTCTTGAAGTAGTAGTCATAGCGGGAGAGGCGTTTCAGTAGCTCCATGTAGTTAGTTCTAAGCTAGGTAGGGTTTCATTACATTGAAGGATGCCATTTGCGGTTGTCGGGCTATAGAGGCGGTCTTATAGGATGAGGTCAGTCCTGGTTGAGTCTGATGCAACGCATGGGTAAAACACCAAAGAAGGGCATCTTACTTGCATATCATCCAATAGGATTCATCCAGATTCCAGTAGATTTGCGCCGACTAACTGCAATGGTACTTGACGCCTTAGTGAACAGGTTTCGAGATGATCCATCTCTTACTATAGGTTGGAAAAGTGAGTTGATAGGGTACGAAGGCTACTCTAGGAGTACTTCTTGAGTCTTATCGCCGTCCTTTGGTTGGTGTACTAGCCTTGGGTACTGCAGTTCTTCGGGGGGTATGAGGGAGGTTCCGCTATTCAGCATGAAGGAGTGAGAGTCGTGCCTTCTCTGGTGGTTGCTTCGACGGGTGTATCTTCCGGGGTTAGTGACCGAAAGATGGGTTGATAGCTCTTCATTTTCAGTCTCGGGGTTAGAGGAGTCGGAGCTCTTTTGGGTAAGTATTGAGCAGACATAGAAGAGGAGGGGCTTTGCGACATCTTCACAGAATTCTCAATGCTTTGGGTTTCTTTCTACTCCTTGGAGAGTAGTATTGGCGGGGTCGGGTAGTATTATCGTCATAATTCTAAGCGTCGCGGGCATTGGGAGGATCGAGCATACTTCCAAAGGTTGTTGATGAGTTCTGTTCTCTGTTCCTCTAACGACTCTCGAGGTGGTGCTTGGAGCAGGTTCTTGGATTGGAGATCTTCCTAGATTATCTTCTCGTAGGCGGTCCTCTGGATTTGAGTGGAAAGACGCAGTCTTTCCACCTTAGAGCTTTACTTGATATCATCAAGGTTGGGGTAGATCCTTCGTCTTGAAGCATTGGTGTGACACTTGAATTAAGGTCTTTGGGTGATGCCTTGTTGTGACTACCTTGCTATGGTGTTTACCTAATGAAGCCTTAAGGGTTAACTCGGGTTTGTTTTAGGGGTTAGCGACGCTTATTCTTGGTCCTTCGTCGGGGTGGAGGCATGTTAGCTTCAGAGGGGTGGTCTTAACTCGAACTCTTTGTGTTGCTTTGAAACTATGCTGGAGTAGACTTGTCGTGGGAATGGTCACGGCAGATGCTGCAATCGGCAGCGAGTAGTAGAACGAGGGGCAAGGGCGGCCAGCCATTTGCGGTGCGATATGAGGGTGGAGACACAGGGTTTTACCCAGGTTCGGCCCCCGGAGGGTAAAGACCTACTCCTGCTAGATTGTACTATGATGGTGGTACAATGGGCGAACTCGGAGGCTAGGCGGCGAGTCGCTTGGGTGTATGATGGAACGTATCTCTACACGCCCTGCAGGGAGGTTTATATAGACTTACCTCCCCTAGGTTTTACATATCTCAACAGAATCAGTTAAGGCTTCGGTACTTGTTTAACCTAATCCGACTGGGCCTAGCTACTCGCCTGGGCCGTCAGCTTCCAGTCGCTTGGATCCACACCGGGCCTTGATTCAGTCGCCGTCTTGCAGGCCCACTCGCCAGTTCCTGGGCCAGTCGGAAACGTCCTGCTGGGTATACCCCAGTAGGCATATCCCCATCAGTAGTCCCCGAGGCCGTCGTTGATTGGGAGCATGTGGTTGCTGTCAGTCGGAGTATACGGCTTTCAACGCGGGCATCCAGTCGAATCTGCGGCGGGCTCCTGAATAAAGGAGGAAACTAGTCATTCTGGTCGCAGCTTTGGCGATTGGGTCGGCAAAATATTTAGTCACTGTTTGTAGTGAACGGGTCGGTGAGCCGAGTGGCTGAAGTTGGACCGTCCAAACGCAGTCAAACTAGCCGTTGGGGTAATCCAGCGGTAACTTTTGGCGTAATCACCGCATAATAACGGCTCCCTGATTTGGCGGGTAACAACCGCTATATAAAGGGGATGGTAGGCGATCGGAGAACCATCTCCTCGTCATTTCCTCCGATTGCGCACACCTTCGTTTTCCTCCGCCTCGCGATCAAGCCGAACCGAAATCCGCCGACCCCCACGAATCCTTCCGCCAATGGCCCCCTCCACCGAGCCTTGGGGTAGATCTAAGTGCACGAGAGCGCAACTGGCGTCCTTCGAGGAGGCCGGGATTTTGCGCGCTGGCAGGTGGCGAATCCCTACGGTCGGAGAGGTGATCCGAGACCCGCGCGAGGGAGAGTTCGTCTGCTTCACCAGCCACCTAGAGCGGGGGCTGGGATTCCCAACATCTCTTTTCTTCCGGCGATTCTATGCCTTCTACGGGATCCAACCATCGGACCTGGGCCCGCACAGCATCGAGCAGCTCGCCATTTTCGTGGCGTTCTGCGTGTGCTACCTGGGCTGCAGGCCCTACTTCCCCTTGTGGCAAGATCTATTCCACGGGTGGAGCAGTCGCGAGGAAGCGGGCGGCCCAATGCTCGCCGCGGGTGGCCTGACGTTTCAACTGAAATCGAAGGCTTCCTTCTTCGATCTGATGCTACCCGGCAAGGCGGCAAGTGAATGGAAGAAATCTTGGTTCTATGTCACCGAGGCGACTCCAGACGGCGAGGTGGCGATCCCAAGGTACTCCGCTGACCGGACTGAACCACGCCGACTCCAAGTCGGCAAGCTTCCAACAGACCAGCGGATGGTTGTGGATGAAATGCTTCAGACCATCCGCGGCCTGAAGAAACGGGGTCTCCAGCCCATCAATTTGTACAATTGCTGGCTCAGGCGGCGACTCGTCCCCCTGGACCGCCGCGACCACTACATGTACGAGTACGCGGGCCGGGAGGACTAACGAAGTCCTGCCTCGTCGAGTGGCAACTCGAGGATTACCTCCTGGCGCTGAAGATGATCACCCAGGCGGTGTACCTCGACGCGAAGGCTGGGGTCGCCCCCTACACCGTGAAGCATACAGACCGAATGGTAAGTCATCCTTTCGTCATTCGCAGTCGCAGTTAAATGCAGTCGAGGTCATACTAATGTTGTGTATGCCTTTACAGTTATTTCAAGTGGTGGAAGGGTGGCTTCCGCCCGGGAACGACGAGAACTCGAGTTCGTCCGTCCAGGAGGTGGGCGAATCGCGTCCAGCGAGGGGAGGCGTCGAGAGTGACGGGAGCGGCGACGACGACGAATACGAAGAAGAGGTTGCCCCGCTGGTCCGGAAAACACGCGAACAGCGGCAGCGCGAGCTCGAAGCAAGCAAAAGCCTCGAGCGTCATGACGATGACGACGACGAGCTCCCCGAGCACACTTCACGTCGCGAGGCCACTCCATCGAAGAAGAAGAAGAATAAGGAGGTGAACGCCCCTCCAAAGAAGAAGGCGAAGCCAGCAAAACAGGCGTCTCCGCCTCATTCGCCGAGCAGCTCCGACGCCACCAGCCTGGCCAGGGGTGAAGCTCCACAGACGGCGACGGCGCCAGGCATCACCGCCGTCCTGACTGAGGTGCCTCTGGCCTCGATGCCTTCACCTTTCGCCCCAGTCTCTGGGTCGGGGGCCGCTCCGGTCGCGGTAGCTTCGCCGCCCAAGGATGCTCCTGCCGAAAATGTTTCGGAAGCTCCAACCGCGGCCTCGACAACAAAGAAACCGTCCGTGTCTTGGGAACGCGACATCCTGGAGATGGGCCTCAGTCGCCGACTGGGCCCCGAACTAGAGAAGCTGGCCGGCATCCGCACGGGGCTACGCTTCATTCCAGTCGCCAAGTGAGTTTTACTCACCTATCTTTGTCTTTCATTATACTCGGATTATTTTGCTCACGCGATCAATTTGTAGGACCGGAGCTAAGAAGATAGGCCACCCATCTGTGGCCAAGGTGCCTCCAGTCATCGCGGAGGAGGAACCCTCTCGGAAGAGGAAGGCTGACAAGGTCGCTTCCCCCACAGATGGTGCCAAGAAGGCCAAGAACGACGAGGTCGTCACGTTGTCTGACGACACGACGGTGGCCCCGAGCGATCCTGCAGCGGTGATGGCCTTGGCAATCAAGGAGGGTGCTCCTTCGCGAGGGGAGGCCGAGCCAGCCTCGTTTGGTGCGGGCGCATCCATCGCGACCTTCCCGCGTTTCATGGCTAGAGCGGCCATGGCGAGTGGTACCACACCGTCGAGCCGAGCACCCGGAGTCGCCGAGACGGAGGTCGAGCAGCGGCGCGGGCACACTCCGGCCCTGCTTACCTCCGTGGATGCACCGCAGCTTCACGGCATGCTGGGCGCGGCTATCTAGGTATGTCCAGTCCCCGAGGATCAAGCCGCTATGTCGCAGTGGTCTGATTCTTTTAATTTCTAGTTTTTAATTCTCGCGTCCAGTCCCCGAGTGCGCACTCGATGAATGTCAGCGGGTGGGCACTTAGGATTTTTGATCGCTAGTCCCCGAGTGTGCACTCGCTCAATTTCAGCGGGTGGGCACTTAGGATTTTTTATGTTGCTGACTGTTTGGCTTGTGTTCAGGGTTTGCAACGCGAGTCAGCTGACCGGCTTGCTGCGAAGCGTCGCGCAGAGGAAGAACTTGTCCCAGCTAGTGAGTTGACGGCAGTTCACCCAAGAGGTGAACAAGGGACTCCAGGCGTCTGCTGCGAAGGCGGAGGAGATCCGCCAGGGCCTTGTCCCAGCTAGTGAGTTGACGGCAGTTCAGACTGCGCTGAGCTCGGCCGAGAAGCGGATCGCCGATCTTGAGCACAAGCTGAAGGAGGAGGCAACTTCGGCCGATGGGCAAGCCACGGCTACCGTTACAGCCGCCGCTGAGGAGCATAAGGTATCCGACGCCCTTGTTGCTGGGCTTCAAGATGACTACACTTCTCTTCAGAGCTTCATCACGGATCTCTCCCGTCCCCTGATTGGTAAGTGTGCCTGCTTCCGCCTTTAGCGTTTGCATTGTGTAATCTTTGATGTACTCACTGTCGCTTCCTGTCTGCAGGTCGGATCATTAACGACACGGAAGAGGCGAGTTCGTTCGACGCACGGCAATGCGTGGCCACGCTGGTCGACTCGGCCACATTGTCGGCGACGTGCATACATGCTTATCTCTAGGAAATGTCACCCACGGAGGTGATTCCCAGCGACCTAGTCAAGGTGTGGTGATACTTGGAGAAGGCGTCGTCGGTCGTTGAATTCATGACGCGATCGGCGTTCCGGCGCGGAGCGGCGACGACGCTTATCCTTGGGCTCGCTCACTTCCCGGAGGACTTCGATCTGGACGATGTGACGAGTGGCTACCGGTCGTCAACCGGCTCGGTGGAGATCTCGGAGATGCTGAAGCTGACGGACCGCGCCGCGGTATACTCCGAGCGCGTCTGGGCGATGGGCGACCTCCTTCCTTATCAGGAGACGGTCGTCGCGCCCAATGACCCCGAGCCGCAGCACCGGGACTTCAAGATCGAGCAACCCTTCCGTGCAGCGATGGCGGGTGAGTTGACGACGTACCCGTCAAACCCGTACACTCCCTTCATCCGCAATCGCAAGGGTGGTGGCGAGTCGTCGTCGAAGCCTGCAGAATAGAATGCCGTGCCCTGGGGTGTTAGTGACAGTGCTGCCATTGGGCATACTATGTATTTTGTAACGCTTGCGACATGCTTTTTAATGAAATATTGTGTTGTTTTGTGATTCTTTGTGTGTCTCTGATTGAGGTTTGATCGAGTCCCCGAGCGCGTCCGCCCTTTTTTATGGGGTTTACCTCGTTTATTGTGTGTTTGTTGTTTTGAATGTTTTGTTTATTGCGGTCGACTCGCCCGAACTTGGAAAGCCAGTCGCAAGGCGACTCCCATGAGTGCTTTGTACTTCACAGTTTTCCCTTGCGCGAACGAGGTCGAGTGGCCGAGTCCCCGAGCGTGGTACTTGGCTGTTCTAGGCGCGACTCTCGAGGGTGGGTGAAAACTTGGCGCGTTAGGGTGAGCGCATCACTCCTGCCTGACCCGTCGGGTCAATCGCATGGCGAGTCCTGGGCATGCTCTCATAGTTGGCGTTTTCCCTGGCCGCTCGTGCTGAACTGGTCGTCAGTCCCTGAGCGTGGTACTTGGCTTTTCGAGTCGCTATGTCGAGGATGCGGAGGATTATGGTCGCTGTGAAAAGCGAAGGCAGTTGTCTTGGCTCGTAGAGCCAGTCGGGCTAGGCGACTCCAATGGGGCTCCGGGTAGGCGTTTTTCGTGGACGTTGCAAGACCTGAGGTGACCCAGTGCTCTTGTAACGCACTACTTGGCCGTGTCGATCGCTGTACCAAAGGTTGACTTCTGCAGTTAGCTTGAGGCTGTTATTACGAGTGCGAGTGGCACAAGACACGGAGAGTAGGCGCAATGTTCGGTAACCAATTCTTTTTATTTCATAGCGACTGGAGGGTACATATGTGGGGTTCTAGGAATAGAACTTCCTTAGGAGGTTTACATTCCACGGTCGCATGACGTCGAGTTTGCCGTCCCCGCGGACATCGATGAGGTAGTAGGCGTTGTTGCCGAGTACTCGCCCGATGGTGAATGGTCCCTCCCACGGAGGGGAAAGCTTGTGCATGCCTTTCTTGTCCTGGATGAGGCGCAGTACCAGGTCGCCTTCTTGGAAGGTGCGAGTTTTCACCCGCCGGCTGTGCTAGCGCTGGAGTCCTTGCTGGTAGATAGCGGTGCGTGATCGAGCGAGGTCACGTGCCTCATCGAGTTGATCGACTCCATCCTGACGGGCGAGTTCGTTCGCAGCCTCCGTGTAGTGGACGACCCGTGGCGAGTTGTGCTCGAGGTCGGTGGGCATGACTGCCTCGGCGCCGTACACCATGAAGAAGGGGGTGAACCCTGTCGACCTGTTGACCGAGGTGCGGATGCCCCAGATGATGGAGGGTAGCTCCTCGACCCAGCACCCGGCGGTGCGCTCGAGTGGTACTTGGAGCCACAGCTTCAGGCCGTGGAGGATGCTCTGGTTGGCCCGTTCCGCCTGGCCGTTGGATTCCGGGTGGGCAACTGACGCGAGGTCGAGCCGGATGTGGTGTTCTTCGCAGAACTCGGCCATGGCTCCTTTGGCGAAGTTGGTGCCGTTGTCCGTGATGATGCTGTTTGGGAACCCGTAGCGATATATGAGCTCGCGTAGGAATTTAGTGGCGGTCTTCCCGTCGCACTTCCGGACTGGTTTGTCCTCCACCCACTTTGTGAACTTGTCGACCGCGACCAGGAGGTGGGTGTAGCCAGAGGGAGCCTTTTTGAAGGGGCCTACCATGTCCATACCCCACACGGCGAATGGCCAGGTGATGGGGATTGTCTTGAGCGCTGAGCTCGGCACGTGCGTCTGGTTGGCATAATTTTGGCACCCAGCGCACCGCTAGACGATGTCAACGGCATCGGCGTGTGCGGTGGGCCAGTAGAAGCCATGCCACATAGCCTTGGCGACCAGAGAGCGGGCGCCGGCGTGGTGGCCGCAGTCGCCGGAGTGGATGTCGTGGAGGATCTTGCGTCCTTCGGCAGGTTGGACGCAGCGTTGGAACACGCCGGTGACGCTGCGCTTATGGAGCTCGCCGTCGATGATGGTGAAGGATTTGCATCAGCGTGCGATCATCCGGGCGTCTGTCTCGTCTGCCTGCAAGGTGTCAGCCTCCAGGTAGGCGACGTAGGGCTTGGTCCAGTTGTCTGGCTCGGTGACGAGTGCGACCAGGGCTTCCTCTGGCTGCATCGGGACTCCGATGTCGATCTCCCTTGGGGGAGAGACTGATGGCTTGGTGATCGTGTCGAGGAAGACGCCGGCGGGTGGTGCGAGTCGAGCTGACCCAATGCGAGAGAGTGCGTCGGCCTCCTCGTTCTTCCGCCTGTCAATCCACTTGACGGAGTAGCCTGCGAAGTGTCCGCCCAGCTTGTCCACTGCTTGGCGGTATGCCGCGATGGTGGGAGACACGGCGTCGCAGGTGCCAGCGACTTGCCCAGCGACGAGGTCGGAGTCTCCGTAGCAGCGTAGGCGGTTGACGTTCATCTCCTTGGCAGCTCGCATGCCGTGGAGTAGTTCCTCGTACTCGGCCATGTTGTTGGTGCAGGGGGTGAAGTCGAGGAAGAGGACGTAGCGGAGCTTGTCGCCCTTTGGTGAAGTCAACACGATTCCTGCTCCTGCACCATCCGCGTTCTTGGAGCCATCGAAGTGGAGGCTCCAGTAGTGGAGGTATGGCAGCTTTTCTAGCTGCTGGGCCTCTTCCCAATCGGCGATGAAGTCTGCTAGAGCCTGCGAGTTGATCGCTTTTCGTGGCTCGTATTTGATGTTGTGGACACCGATCTCGACGGCCCACTTGGCGACCCGCCCGGTCGCCTCGCGGTTGCGGATGATGTCCTGCAACGGTGCGGAGGAGACGACCATGATTGGGTGCTCCTGGAAGTAGTGCGGCAGGCGCCGTTGTGCTCTAAAGACCGCGTATACCAGTTTCTGGTACTGCGGGTATCGATGGCGCGACTCGGTGAGGACCTCGCTGATGTAGTACACCGGTCGCTGTACTGGGCGCTCCTTTCCTTCCTCCGGCCGTTCGACGACCATGACGACGCTGACGACGCGCTCGGAAGCCGCGACGTAGACCAGCATGGGTTCTTTGTCGGCGGGGGCGGCGAGTAGCGGTGCGGCGAGTAGCACCTTCTTGAGGTCGCGGAGCGCGTCGTCCGCCTCCTTGTCCCACTGGAAGGTGGGGTTCTTGCGTATCAGGCGGTATAGGGGCATCACCTTTTCGCCCAGGCGGGGGATGAAGCGACTGAGAGCCGCTACTCGCCCGGCCAGCTTCTGGACGTCGCACAGGCACTCAGGTTTGCCGAGTCGGGCGATCGAGTCGGTCTTCATGGGGTTCGCCTCGATCCCACGCTTGGAGACGACGTACCCTAGTAGTTGTCCTGCTGGTACATCGAAGGTGCATTTTCCTGGGTTAAGCTTTATCTTGTAGATCACCCTGGAGAGCGGATTTTACGACCACGTCGTCGATGTAGACGTGGATGTTGCGGCCAATTTGGCTCACGAGGCACTCTTGCATGCACCGCTGGTAGGTCGCCCCGGCGTTCTTGAGGCAGAAGGTCATGGCGGTGTAGCAGAATGCTCCGAATGGCATGATGAACGCCGTCTTCTCCTCGTCCTCAGCAGCCATTTTGATCTGGTTGTACCCAGACTAGGCGTCGAGGAAACATAGCGACTCCGAGCCCGCGGTGGAGTCGATTATTTGGTCGATCCGCGGGAGGACGAACTGCTCCTTTGGGCAGGCGCTGTTCAGGTTTGTGTAGTCGATACACATCCTCCAGGTCCCGTTCTTCTTCTCGACCAAGACTGGGTTTTCCAGCCACTTGGAGTATTTGATTGGCCGGATGAAGCCTGCAGCGAGTAGGCGCTGCACTTCCTCGGCGATAGCTCGGCGGCGCTCTTCATTGAAGGGCCGCAACGACTGCTTGACGGGTCGCACTTTGGGGTCGGCGTTTAGTTTGTGCTCAGCGAGCTCCCTAGGGACACCAGGCATGTCAGAGGGCTTCCATGCGAAGATGTCCCTGTTCTCACGGAGGAACTCGATGAGCGCGCCTTCCTAGGCTGGGCTCATGCCCGTCCCGATCGTCACCGTTTGGCTGGAGTCGCCTGGGACCAGCTCGACGGTGCGGGTGTGCGTCATTGCCTCGAAGGCTGAGGTCTTTGCGCCCTCCGAGTTAGGCTTCTTGAGTATGGTGGGGTCGTCGTTGTTGACCCCGCTTGCGTACTTTGCGAGCTCGTCGGCGTGGTTGGTCTCTGCCGCGATGATGACGTCGGCGAGTTCGGGTCCTTTGGCTTCTCACTCGGTGGCCATGTCGGGGTCGCCGTTGATGGTGATGACGCCGCATGGCCTGGGGAGCTTCATCGCGTTGTACACGTAGTGGGGCGCTGCCATGAACTTGGAGAACGCCTGGCGCCCCAGGACGCAGTGGTAGGGGCTATCGAAGGGTACCAGCTCGAAGACGATCCGCTCGGTGCGGAAGTTTGCTGGTGTGCCGAAGGTGACGGGAAATATGACCTTGCCGATCGGGTACGCGTTCCGACCGGGGACAATGCCGTGGAACGTGGTGTAGGTCGTCTCGACCATCGACTGCGGGAGCCGCAGCCGCCTGAAGGTGTCCAGGTACATGATGTTGATGGAGCTGCCGCCGTCCATCAATGTCTTGGGGAGCCAGTAGTCTCCCACCTTAGGCTTGACCACCAGGGCGACTCGGCCTGGATACTCGATGTGTGGCGAGTGGTCCTGGCGGCTCCAGGTGATGGGCTGCTCCGACCAGTTGAGGAATTGGGGAACGTCCACCTGGGCCACCGCATTGACGGCGACGGCGCGGGCGATGAACTTCTTCTCGCGCTTCGTGTTGAAGCCTGTGAAGGTGTGGAGCGAGCCGGCCACATTTCCGAATTTTCCGCCGTTTGGCGGGTTGTTATCGGGGTCTTCCCGCACTCGCCGTGCCTTCTCAATCTCCCTGAGAGTGTGGCAGTCGGCGGTCGTGTGTGTAGCGGGCTTCCCTTCCCTGCTGTGAAACGCACAAGGTTGGTTAAGGAGGGCCCCGGGGTCGAACCTTGGTTTTTCCTTGTAATTGCCGCCGTCGCGGCGTTGTCCTCCGTCGCGGCGGAAGCTCTTGGGCTCACGCTGCGCGTGCCTGGAGTTGGCGACGAAGTCGACTCACCCGTCACTGCGGCGCTTGCCGGTGAGGCGAGTGTTGCTGTAGCGTAGATCGGACCGTCGTCCGTTGTCGTTGCCGCCCGTGCGGCGTTGGCCTCCCGACTCGTCGTCAGTTTCCTGGTTTGGATCTTCCTCCGCATACCGTTTGGCGATCTCGAGGAGGTCCGGTATGTTGTCGGGCATGCGAGAATGTCGCTTGACCTTGGCGACCAATGGCTCATAGCGGAACAAGGTCTTGAAGCAATGGATCGCGGTGTCCAGGTGGATGCCGACCGCGTTGTACCATAGTTCTTGCCACTGCTGGACCCAGTTGCGGGTCGACTCGCGGGGTCCCTGTACGCATCGCTCCAGGTCCTCGATGGTGGTGGCACGCGTGTAGGAGCACTCGAAGTGCCTGACGAAGGCGTCGCGCATCTCTTCCCAGGAGTCGATGCTATCCTGGGGGAGGGTGTTGATCCACTGCCTGCACGTCCCCTCCATCATCAAGGGGAGGTTACGGGCGGCTAGCAGGTCGGTGTGGCCCGCGATCCCCATCGCCATGAGGTATGTATCCAGCCACACAGAGGGGTCGTACGAAGGGTCGTACTTCTCTATTTCCTTCGGCGCCTTGAAGTTCGCCGGGTATTTTTTCGCCTCGGATCATCGGTCCGAAGCACCTGGGCCCGAGTCGACTCAGCGACCCCATCGGCTCACTGTCGCGGCGATTGGTTAGGGTGTGTCGCATGTCATCGGGCTGGTGTGCGCTCCAGCTTTGGTTGTTTATGATGTGGGTGCGGGCGTCGACGGGCTGACCATTGGCGGCGACGAAGTTGGTCGCTGGTCTGGGGTCGTTGGTGGAGAGTGCCGCGTTCGCGGGTCGATGTTGGAGCTGCAGTGGCTCTGGTGGTGGGCAGTTGAGGGTGTTTGCCACCAGCGGGCGGCCGCTTGAGGCCGCTCTGCCGTTCTGCCCGAAGAACGCGAGTACACCCGACCTTTGAGTCGGCGCCCGCGTTTTTCTGCTCGACCGCCTTTGCGAGCAGGGCCCTCACGTACTGGATCTGTAGGGCGCCGTTGCCGGTGGCCGTAATATTGTCGGCCAGCTCGACCTGCCACAAGGTTGTCCATCGTGGTGGAGAACAGTGGTAGGACATTTGCGTCTCGCTCCCGTGAGGAGACCACTATCCGCGGTTGGTCCCTGGGAGGTGTGCGGTTGGGTGGAGGTGGGGCGCCGTTCGACGTCGACCCTGGTGGGGGCCGGGCGCTTCCTCCTGGCGGCGCGTTCTCGCAGATCGCGCGCTCGGCCACGCGGGCCGGGTCATTTTCGTCGTCGAAGTTCAGGGCGTGCCCCTGGACGGTGGGGTTCAGGCGCGACCTGATTCGCTGTTGGTGGTAGCGCGACAGCTCCTGCGCCTTCACCTGCTCGAGGCGAAAGTTTTCGCGCTCGGCTTGCTCCTTGCGGACTGCCTCCGCCAGCTTCAGGCGGAGTTCCTCGACCTCCGTTGCCGTGGAGTTAGGAGGGATCGGGGTGGAGAAGGGATCCTCCGGCGGATCGGTGCCGGTCGCCATTAAGGTCGCGGCGTGGTGAACGGTACCATCGCGGAGATCGGCGGAGTTTTCCGATCTGGAGTCGTAGTCTAAGATCCCAAGGATGGAGGGATCCTCGAAGTCTCCCATGTTGGAGACCTGGGTGATGGAGCCCGCGGGTGAAGCCGCGGTGATGGATCCGGCGAGTGACGCCAGGGTCGCCGAGTCGGCGTCGTCGTTGAGGGCCGCGTCTTCCACGGCCGCGGAGTTTTCGGCCACGTTGTTGTGGGCCGAGTTGTACTCGGAGGCGAGGCGATGGATCGTGCGGACCTTGCTCTCGGAGAGCCGTTCGCGTGGCGGCGACTCGCGGATGCGAGCCAAATCCTCCGAGGCGATGACGTCGGTGAGGCCGACAAAGAGGCTGATCGTGCCGACCGGCAAGGTGCAACGTAAATAACGTCGTGCACGAGAAAGTGACTAAGTGTTCAGAAAAACACGAGCTAGCTTTCGAAAAACAAAACTTTAGTCGGACAAAGAAAGACGTACCGCATAACAATGGATTGATAAGAAAACATTTTCGTGTTTCCTTTTTGCACAAACCACACCGATCCGAATCTCAAAGGCAGAGAAGATTCGAACCACCTACCTGCGGTAGCTACTCCAAATCCCAGGGGCTACACCCAGTGGGTGCGTTGGCGCGCCCCCACTAGAGGTATGCAGCTCCTGGCTAGAAGATGTTCCATCCAGTCAGGGAAAGACGAAGCCAGACAGAAAGGAAAATAGCAGGATCACCCAGGCCGGGATGCAGTTTCTCCCGTCCGGCTAAGCACAACAGTCAGATATGCAAGGTGAAGCCAGTCGGAAAGCAAGAATTTTTTGAAGATTCGAAGTACCTATCTGCGGTAGCCACTCTGAATCTCGGGGACTACATCCAATGGGTGTGCTGACATGCCCGGCTAAGAGGTGTCTTAGCCGGTCAAGGAAAGAGAGGTGTAGAAAGAATATGGAAAAAAAGAAAGAAGATAGCAAGAGATAAAGAAGATAGCAAGAGAGAAAGAAGATAGCAAGAGAGAAAGACAGATGGGGTAAGGAAAGCAATAGAGAAAAAGGCCTAAAGTACGGCCGGATAGAGTAGCCGGGTTGGGATGCAGTACATCCCGTCTGGCTAAGCAAGTTGGATCCTAAAGAGCAAGGCAAGAAGTAAGTAATTTTTAAAGATTCGAAACACCTGGCTACTCCAACTATTCCGAATATCGGGGGTTATACGCAGTGGGTGCGCTGGCGCGCCCCCACTGGAGGAACGTAGTTCCTGGCTAGAAGGTATGCTAGCCGGTCAGAGCAAGGTGGCAAAATCCTACCAAGTCATAAGCGCAAAGATCGCGGAAGGAAAATTGAAGGAAAAAAGGCCCACGGCCGAGTAAGTCCCAAGCAGTAAGATATTCAAGTAAAAATCAAGATAAAGCCGGCTGGAGACCCAGTGAAGAGCATATGCACGAAGGAAAAAGGCAGCCAGATGATAATTAAATGGCAGGGGACAAATCCCCCGCAGATCCAAGGTTTTGAAGCACAAGTTCATAATACCAAAACCTATGTACAGTTACACCCGACATCCCGGGGATCATTTCTTCTTCTTCACGCTGCCGGCCCCTTGACATGAGGAGCTGAGCCAGCCCCGACCGACTGGGAGGATGCTTCCGCCTTGCCTTCTGGCCCCGCGCTCGCTTTAGTCTCCGTTAACACCTCGTTGATGTCGGCGTAGTTGGCGATCGTGATGGCAGCGGAGCGAAGTCCTGGGTTGGCCCGGCACACGATAGGGATATCGGCGCCGGCTCAGAAGCCCTCCGCCAGCTTCTCCACACGCACGTTCTTCTACGAGCTCAGCATCAGCGCCAGAGCCATCTCGGAGCCGGCAATAGCAGCGAGGTCGCAGAGCCGGTCGATGGCATTTGGTGCGTCGCCAAGCTTGATGGCGAGGGCGCCCATGGTCTCCGGAAGGAGCTCACCAGGGATGAGGTCGTGGATGGTGGCGCCATCCTTCCGAAGGTTGGTGGAGTCCTCCCCGAGCTACGCCACCAGATCCCGCGCGCAGGCTTTCTCGCCTGACGCAAACCGCTGCACCCACTCGTAGGCGAGGGCATCTACTTGCGGATAGAAGCCTTTTGATCAGGAACGGAAGTCGAAAAGACAATCCGGCAAAAGAAGTCTAAGGAAAGTGAAAGGAAGAGGCAGCCGGACATACCCTTGGCAACGTGGCCGATCTTCATCAGCTCATCCTCGAGGAAGGTAGCATGCTCCTTCAGCCGGGTGACCTCCTTATCCAGGAGATCAAAGGTAGTGGCCCGGCTAGCGAGGGCTTCGTCATGTTCCTTCACCGCGGCCTCAAGCTGGTCGACCTTGGAGTGCCAGCTGCTCCGATGTGGCCTAGTTGGCACTAGCCAATATCGCTTGGAGCTGTCGGCACTCTTTGAGCCCGGCCTCGGGGTTGCCCTCGAGGGTGTGCAGCATAGGCCCCGCCTCCACAGGGAGCAGCGTCAAAGGACCGGCTAGAGCAGGGGGCGTCGCGGGAGGCAATCACCAACTACACCATTGCCTCCTCGTCGGAGTCGACGTCCTTCACCACCACCGCATCCCTGCAGGCATGAGAGATCCCCGCTCCAGTTGAAGAGCCCCCACCCAAGCTGGAGGCCGTAGCCGGCTGACCCAACGTGCTAAGGGGCACGGTGGGAGCCGGCTGAATCACGGTCTCCGGCTCTGGCGGGGGCATGATTTCAGGCAGGGGCGAGGGAGAAGTTGTCGATGGGGCGTCCGAATGGACAAGAAGCTCGCGAGTCGGGCGTATTCCGAGCCATGCTCGCAGCGAAGGAAAGAATAGAACTGCGAGGGAAAAAGCAAGGTTAAGGCAAGAACAAGAAAAAGAGCAAGTGCAGGATGGCAACAAAAGAAAGACAAAGGGTGCCTGGTGCGCCGGTTCTCTTCCGGGCGCCTCTGTCCCGGCCAGGGTGTGGAGGGACGCCCACGCGGTTGTGCTTGGCAGCCGGATCCTCGTGAGCGACATCTTGGCTCGAGCTCCCCTCAACGGCCCGCTTCCGGGCCGTCTCGGGCGGCCCGGTGCCATCGCTCACTTCCGTCATGCGGCCATGTGGGTCTTCCACCTCCTCATCGTTCTGGCTGGGGAAGAACCCTTCCTCGCCTTCCGAACCATCGATGGATCGGCGCGCGAGTGGGTTGGTGAGGTCGGCGGTGAAGACCTAAACGGGCTCCTTGCCCTCCTTCCGGATGATGCATGGGAAGGTCTACAAAGGGAGAAAAGAAAGTCGAGATGAATCAAGCAGTGATTCCGAATGAGGTAAAAGCAAGAGAAAGTCAAGAAACGCAGCAAGGGAACTTACCTAGGGAGCGCGGTTCTCGCGGTGGTAGGGGGATAGGCCGAAAGGCCAGCCAGCCTTGATCTTCTCCTTCATGATCATCCAGACCCACTCGTAGAGGTTGGCGAATGGGGGATCACGGCGTGAGAGACGGGTCGGGTCTAGGCGGCCAGAGTAGTATCACATCTTGTACACTTGCTATTGTAGGGGCATCATCAGCCGGGATGCCCAGCTGAGCGTCACATCAATGCTAGTCAAGCCGGCTGTGACCAGCGCCCTCATCCGGCGTAGAAGCTCCTCCGACTCGGTCTTGGAGCCGAAGTACTTCTGCTCCCAGTTCACCCGGGTGGACTCAACGTCCTGGAAGGCCGACGGGTTGAGGTGGTCGTCCGCGCCTAGGTTGCGTACGTAGAAGTACGTTTGCTGCCATAGCTGGACCGTGTCGTGCAACTTGAACTTGGGGTAGCCGGTCTTCGCGTGGGAGTATATGGAGGCGCCGCAGGAGGGCATGAGCGGACAGAAGAGCCCGAGATCCGGCTCACTACAAGAAATCTAATGATACATGACCCTCTATTTTCGTCACTGAATCGTCACTGTGTACAATATATGACGATCTTATGGCGAATAAAAAAACGTCAAAAACTGACCGTCAGTAATTGCGCACAACGACGTTTTCCACGAGATCGTCATAACCGTTTGTGACGATACTGCATCGTCATAAACTATGACGATCCAATATCGTCACGGGAAAAGTGGCCTGGCCAGGTCAGATCCTACATGGTCGGTCCAACGTGGCAAGAAATCATCCCAATCCACTTCAGCTATTTTTATGGGCAGAGCCCAATAATTCAGTATGTTTTTCGTTTTTTTCATATCAGTTCTCTTCAACATACTACATGGGCCAAACCCAACATGTAGGCCTTTTTATTTTTCTGGTCTTGGCCTTTTATAGGAATAAATTTTTTATTTGACTTTTCATTTTGACCTTTTATTTTTAGAAGGTCCCACTTGTCAGTCTTATTTTTAACAGGTCACACTCGTTAATCTTCCACAATTTGATATTAATTGATCAGCTAATAATTTATTCAGAAAGGCAAGAATACACAAAATTATTTTCACAGTAGCCATAATTAAGTCATTACAATAGTTCCATGGTTCAAATCACATATTATATACAATAAATATTCCAGCGTTCACACACTTCAAATCATAAGCTATATAATAATATCCCAGCGCTCACACACTACAAATCACAAGAGTTGATTACAATAGTTCCATGGTTACAACAATATACTATGGCTTTCTTCCTGTTAGGCCTTCACACTTTAGATGCACTTCATAAAACTAGATGAAATCAATATCTGCTGGCCCAAAACTTCCTCCCATTGTACCTACAGGTCATCTCTGTGGCATCCCGCAAAAACCACTACTAGAAAATCGCGTTAAATTTGTGCATAGCATCGTCATCATCATGCATTGTTTGACTGCATTATTTGAAAAGCCTAGTTTTGAATTGTATAAAAGCCCCTCTTATTTTCAAACACAAAACCCCGATCGCATCGGAGATCTTATTTGTCTGAAAACTGTTTGCAAAATGGCCTGGTTTTAAATTAGACAGGACTAAACAAACACAAAAACTAAAACAGCCCTACCCTAAATCTATTCCCACCCAAATCCTATCTACCCACCAACCAAATCGTGCCACCTCCCCCTCTCACCCAAAACCTACCCACCTGCCACCTAAGCGATCCCCCCTTTTTCCCCCTCTCTTTTCTCACCTAGTCCCTCCCTGTCCCTCTCTCTAACCCGTGGAAACCACCCCAACCGCCTGGCCCACAGGCCAGCCTCACAGCCCCTCCACTCCCCCTGGACCCGCGCGCCCCAGCCCCCCCACCTAGCCCGCCCCTGGGCCCCACCCCGGCTCAGCCCACTCCCCACCCCCGCGCAGGCCACGCGCCAGCACGCGCAGGCCACGCGCCAGCACGCGCCAGCACGCGCACCCCACGCGGTCCCGCCGCGGGCCCCACGCGGTCAGCCACACTCCCCCACTCACGCACGCCTCACCCGACCCAGCTCACACCCCCCACCCCGACCTGGCCCCGCGGGACCCACGCGTGGGCCACCCAGCCCAGACCTCCCCGTTCCCGCACCCTCTGCCCCGCTCCCTTCTTCCTCAGCGCCGCTCTCCTCCTCCCTCTCTCTCCTGCGGACCTCCCCTCCCCGCCGGCGCTCGCCGTGCCGCCGACCACCCTCTGGCCCTCCTCTCGGCGCCGCCTCGCCGGCCCGCCAGATCCCCTCCGCGGCTCCGCCCCGCGCATGCCGCATCCTCCCCCCTCCTCTTTTCTTCTCCCGCTCCGGCCACCGCCACCCGCGCGCGACGCCGCCCCGCCCCTGCAAGCTCCTGCGCGCGCCGACGCCCCCACCTCGCCAGGCCCCATCTCCTCTCCTCCGCAAGCCCCGCGCCGCCGAGCCGCCTCTCGCCCCTCCTCCCAGCGCGCAGCACCCCGGCCGCGCGCGCGGCTCGGAGACCACCCCCGCCTCGAGCCTCCGCCGTCGTTCCCCTCGCCGGTGCACGTCCCGCCGCCCCCGACGCCGCTCTGCAGACGCCTGCCCCGCCGCCAGCGGCCGGAGGAGGTTCTACTCCGCCCTCGCGCGACGCCCAGCCCCTTCCCCGCTGGTCCCTGGTCCTCTCCGGCGTCCCCGCCGCCCGGCCTCTACCACCCGCTCCGCCCAGCCTCGCTCCGCCGGCGCCAGGCTCGCCTCCGCCACCGCAGGCCTCGCCATGAACCACCTGCGCGCCGCCGTCGCGGGTCCCGACGTCCTGCACCTCGCCGCCAAGGTCTGCCTCGCCGCCAAGGTCCCTGTCGCCCTGCGGTCGCCAGCATCTGAGACCGCCAAGCCACGCCGTTCCGCCCCGCGTCCGCGTGTGTCGCCTCCTGCAGCTATGTGTTTGTCCTGGAGTACCTGTTGTCCTAAGTTGGGTTCATGTGTTGTGCAACACCGCACGTTCCCCATCACCAAGATCTTCTCCGTAAGCGTATACCGATGCCTGCAACCGATGTTAGAGATGGAGCACCAAGATCTTCTTCCCGGATCTTCAAGGTCATTGCGCCTGGAACCGATACCCAAACCCGAAGTCCGTCAAGATCTACCGACACCGGAAACCCCGACGCCATGACCATCGATCATGGACCCCGAAGACCTAGCTCGACATGCCATGTTCTCCCTCACGAAACGCCGAGTACTTCTTTCAGAACGCCATGATCGTCGACATGACCCGGAGACCCTGGATGCGGCAAGACCTACCCCGGTGGTCGAGAATGTTACGCCAAGATCGGACCCTGGACCCAGAGACCTACCCCGAACCCCGGAACCCCAAGTCCGTCGAGACCCCTCAAAGTGTGAACCTTTTCCTCGATACCCTATTTTTATAAATGATATTAACTTGTTGCATATTAATTGCCATACTTGCATGCATCTTGTCATGTGGTTAGGGGGCCTTCCGCCGATTCACTTAATAATTAAATATGGGGCCCATATGCGGGCAAATCTAGTCTCATATTGGCCTCATTTAAATTTGTGTAGCGAACCGGTATCTTATCTTGTCTTGTTATAACAACATTTAATTGCGGGGTAGGGTAATAACATGAACCACCTAATTAATGGTCGGGACCCCGGTTCCGCTTAATATTGACCTAGTTGCATCGCACTTTTGCCATGTCATGCATCATACATGCATCATGCCGATCTTCTGCCGTTGTATTAAATATTGCATCCGGTGTTTATTCTAGTGTTTTGCTTCTTCGCGGATAAGGCCGTTGAGTTGATGTGAGCTTCGCCCCGATCTTCGGATGAACCTTCGACAATGTTTTCAGGCGAGCATCTCCCCCTTTCTACCTATCTTACTTTTATAGTATTTCCTTCCCTCCTGTTGATCTATTGCTATCTGTGTTGCGATGCTTTAGTTTCCGTACCCGTGATCTACCGTGCAGCCCTATATTGCCTTGGACACCTACTATTACCTGTTGTTTGGTAGCTAGTTGGACTTGCGCGTCGTAGTCGCTTGCTCAAGTGCTGTTGCGTGTCGTCAAATGCCACATTTGTTGGAGCCTTGCCGCATGTTGTTGTTGGAGATGATCCTAGTTTTACTTATCGTTCACTTTAATTCCTGTTTAACAACAAAAATTGAAATAAGCAGAGGCATCGGTGGGTGATAGAAAATATTTGGTTTCTGAACGCCCACTTGTGTCCCGTAGGACCCCGAGTACTTGATACCTGTTCCTTGATTTATCGCGCTATCCACATATGGGGAGTATGGGCCCCCCTTAGCCAGAGCTTGATTCCGTCTTTTTTCTTGGGGCCACAACTAGTTTGAGGTTTTATTTACGATCCTGTACTTATGCCATGCTACTGCTTTATTTAAATTGTGCGACAGATAGCACACTGTACTGTTTAGGTAAGCGAAGTGTTTACGCGGTATCGACACCCCGAGTTTTCGGGTTCCCAGTCGCTTACAGCCATTGGCGCTAACCTTGAGTCCGTCTCGGAGCTTGCTTAATTCGTTGCGGGTCTACTCAATGGGGTGGCCCCCTGAAATATTTCTGAATCTTGTGATTGCTCTGTCGTGAAGACCTCGTTGGGTTTTGTTTTGGTTTTTCCGAGGTTGATCGTGTGTGTGTTGCTATTTGTGCACCCCGGCCGGGTTAAAACTTTCTGAAAGCCGTGTCCGCGGTTATGGACGACTTGGAGCACAGTATCTCGACCATAGACAAGCATAACTAAAGTTTACTCCTATAAATTTGACTTTATAATGACTAGTAATTCGCCTCACTATAATGGAATGGCTAAATAATACTGCCCACAATTGCTTGTTCTGAGTTGTCGCTTGCGACCATTGTACCTGACTAGTAAGTATTGCAACTACAACGGAATGGCTGAATAAAAGTACCAACAACTGTTGGGTTTAAGGGTTATCTCATGCTCTTCGTATCTGATTAGTAAGTGTTGCAACTATCACGGAATGGTTAATTAAAAGGGCCCACTGCTTATTTTATCAGGACAATTATCTAAACCTGACTAGTAATTGCTGCAACGATAACTGAATAAGTAAAACTGCCAACTGTGTGAGTTCCTCGGTTGACTTCCTCGTTTGGCCTCGAGGGGGAAACACCAGGATGGGTTTGTTTGGTGTTAGCTTCAGGTTGGATCCGGATAGGTCTATCTTACCTCTCTCTGACTACCGCCAGTTGTATCGAGTCTCTATAGGTTGTTTAGTGCCAGCTGCCGCTGCCGCTTCAGTCCACCATACCTATGTAGGCGAGGACCGCCGAATTATAGCCTCGCCGTGTACTGGCCTCAGTACTGACGCTCCTTCTTTTTCCTTTTCCCTTTGCCGGCACCCCTTTTGTTTAAGCAGGTTTTGAGATCGACGCCGTTAGCAGGGTTACCCTTCCGGCTTGCCCTGGGCAGGGTTATGGACGCCATTGGTTATTCTTCAGGGCTCTTAGCCCCATTTGCATCTTGTCCGTAGTCGGACGCTCGATCATTTTCAAGGTGATTTGGATCTTTGTATGTTGTATCTGTATTCTTGGCTCTTTGAGTCGCTGTTATATATATATCTGTTCTGTGGGTCCCATCGAGGACTGTTGTGTAATGTTATTACTTCGTTTTCCACCCGCACGAAAGTGCCTGGTGGGCACCTTTGAATCGTTTCTATGCGGGTTTGGCGGGTTTCGCTAAAACTTGCATAGGTCCGATTCTGAGGGTGTTACAGAGTGGTATCAGAGCTCAGCAGTTGCGATACCCCACAAGTCCAGCCTGTAGGATAACCTAGCTAACGGCCGAAGTAGAGTGTCAATACTATTTTTGAAAAATCAGTTGGATAGTTCTGGTTAGGTCTGATTTTACTCCTTACCCCTCTACTAATCTCCTCTTACCTCGACGTGTTTGAATCTGCTCTCTTCTCTCTCTTCGAGTCCAGGAATTCTCGTGGTTGGGTTTTCGTCGTACCTTCAGGGCTTCGCTTTCTCCCTTTTGTAACGGAAGTGCTACGATCATCAATCTGCAACTTGTCTGTTGAACCCTTCCTCCAATCTTTTGTTCTTGAGCTCTTTATCCATATGTGTTTCTTGCCGGATGTCCGTGTCGTTGAAAAACATATGAGAAGGACGAGCATTGGTGAAGTTGGAGTATACCTTGAGCATGTGTTGTTCATGCCAATGGAACCATCGCGGAACCTAATCATTGTGTCTTTCATACGATTTCTGCTGGCATCATCCCTTTGATCCGGATACCGCCTATGAAGATCTTCAGTCTAAATCTCGAGAGTTGAGTTGCCTGATTCTCCTACTCATGTATAGAGTTGATAGTGTGGGTCCGGGATGGACTGATCACCCTACCCGACTCTTACTGTTCGCTCTGTACTTCGAGCTGGTGGATCAATGTAATTTTTCCTCTTCTAATGGAAGTTAGAGGTGGCCTTACCTTCAACTTCGTCCTTTGTTTTCCCCGGAGTGTTCTCTCGACGGTCAGGAACAATGACCCTTTGTTGGTGGTGTCGCCGATTTCAAGATGGAGGATGAACCCTCGTTAGTGGTGTCGCGAGGATCTACACGAAGTGCGAGAAGACGTAGATCGCCGACCTTCCTTCCGGTACCATGAGGCGGATCTCGAGGGCGAGATCCATTGTTAGTGGTGTCGAATTGTGGCATCCGGCAAAAACCACTACTAGAAAATCGCGTTGAATTTGTACATAGCATCGTCATCATCATGCATTGTTTGACTGCATTATTTGAAAACCCTAGTTTTGAATTGTATAAAAGCCCCTCTTATTTTCAAACACAAAACCCCGATCGCATCGGAGATCTTATTTGTCTGAAAACTGTTTGCAAAATGGCCTGGTTTTAAATTAGACAGGACTAAACAAACACAAAAACTAAAACAGCCCTACCCTAAATCTATTCCCACCCAAATCCTATCTACCCACCAACCAAATCGTGCCACCTCCCCCTCTCACCCAAAACCTACCCACCTGCCACCTAAGCGATCCCCCCTTTTTCCCCCTCTCTTTTCTCACCTAGTCCCTCCCTGTCCCTCTCTCTAACCCGTGGAACCCACCCCAACCGCCTGGCCCACAGGCCAGCCTCACAGCCCCTCCACTCCCCCTGGACCCGCGCGCCCTAGCCCCCCCACCTGGCCCGCCCCTGGGCCCCACCCCGGCTCAGCCCACGCCCCACCCCCGCGCAGGCCACGCGCCAGCACGCGCAGGCCACGCGCACCCCACGCGGTCCCGCCGCGGGCCCCACGCGGTCAGCCACACTCCCCCACTCACGCACGCCTCACCCGACCCAGCTCACACCCCCCACCCCGACCTGGCCCCGCGGGACCCACGCGTGGGCCACCCAGCCCAGACCTCCCCGTTCCCGCACCCTCTGCCCCGCTCCCTTCTTCCTCAGCGCCGCTCTCCTCCTCCCTCTCTCTCCTGCGGACCTCCCCTCCCCGCCGGCGCTCGCCGTGCCGCCGACCACCCTCTGGCCCTCCTCTCGGCGCCGCCTCGCCGGCCCGCCAGATCCCCTCCGCGGCTCCGCCCCGCGCACGCCCCATCCTCCCCCCTCCTCTTTTCTTCTCCCGCTCCGGCCACCGCCACCCGCGCGCGACGCCGCCCCGCCCCTGCAAGCTCCCGCGCGCGCCGATGCCCCCACCTCGCCAGGCCCCATCTCCTCTCCTTCGCGAGCCCCGCGCCGCCGAGCCGCCTCTCGCCCCTCCTCCCAGCGCGCAGCACCCCGGCCGCGCGCGCGGCTCGGAGACCACCCCCGCCTCGAGCCTCCGCCACCGTTCCCCTCGCCGGTGCACGTCCCGCCGCCCCCGACGCCGCTCTGCAGCCGCCTGCCCCGCCGCCAGCGGCCGGAGGAGGTTCTGCTCCGCCCTCGCGCGACGCCCAGCCCCTTCCCCGCCGGTCCCTGGTCGTCTCCGGTGTCCCCGCCGCCCGGCCTCTACCACCCGCTCCGGCCAGCCTCGCTCCGCCGGCGCCAGGCTCGCCTCCGCCACCGCAGGCCTCGCCATGAACCACCTGCGCGCCGCCGTCGCGGGTCCCGACGTCCTGCACCTCGCTGCCAAGGTCTGCCTCGCCGCCAAGGTCCCTGTCGCCCTGCGGTCGCCAGCATCTGAGACCGCCAAGCCACGCCGTTCCGCCCCGCGTCCGCGTGTGTCGCCTCCTGCAGCTATGTGTTTGTCCTGGAGTACCTGTTGTCCTAAGTTGGGTTCATGTGTTGTGCAACACCGCACGTTCCCCATCACCAAGATCTTCTCCGTAAGCGTATACCGATGCCTGCAACCGATGTTAGAGATGGAGCACCAAGATCTTCTTCCCGGATCTTCAAGGTCATTGCGCCTGGAACCGATACCCAAACCCGAAGTCCGTCAAGATCTACCGACGCCGGAAACCCCGACGCCATGACCATCGATCACGGACCCCGAAGACCTAGCTCGACATGCCATGTTCTCCCTCACGAAACGTCGAGTACTTCTTTCAGAACGCCATGATCGTCGACATGACCCGGAGACCCTGGATGCGGCAAGACCTACCCCGGTGGTCGAGAATGTTACGCCAAGATCGGACCCTGGACCCAGAGACCTACCCCGAACCCCGGAACCCCAAGTCCGTCGAGACCCCTCAAAGTGTGAACCTTTTCCTCGATACCCTATTTTTATAAATGATATTAACTTGTTGCATATTAATTGCCATACTTGCATGCATCTTGTCATGTGGTTAGGGGGCCTTCCGCCGATTCACTTAATAATTAAATATGGGGCCCATATGCGGGCAAATCTAGTCTCATATTGGCCTCATTTAAATTTGTGTAGCGAACCGGTATCTTATCTTGTCTTGTTATAACAACATTTAATTGCGGGGTAGGGTAATAACATGAACCACCTAATTAATGGTCGGGACCCCGGTTCCGCTTAATATTGACCTAGTTGCATCGCACTTTTGCCATGTCATGCATCATACATGCATCATGCCGATCTTCTGCCGTTGTATTAAATATTGCATCCGGTGTTTATTCTAGTGTTTTGCTTCTTCGCGGATAAGGCCGTTGAGTTGATGTGAGCTTCGCCCCGATCTTCGGATGAACCTTCGACAATGTTTTCAGGCGAGCATCTCCCCCTTTCTACCTATCTTACTTTTATAGTATTTCCTTCCCTCCTGTTGATCTATTGCTATCTGTGTTGCGATGCTTTAGTTTCCGTACCCGTGATCTACCATGCAGCCCTATATTGCCTTGGACACCTCCTATTACCTGTTGTTTGGTAGCTAGTTGGACTTGCGCGTCGTAGTCGCTTGCTCAAGTGCTGTTGCGTGTCGTCAAATGCCACATTTGTTGGAGCCTTGCCGCATGTTGTTGTTGGAGATGATCCTAGTTTTACTTATCGTTCACTTTAATTCCTGTTTAACAACAAAAATTGAAATAAGCAGAGGCATCGGTGGGTGATAGAAAATATTTGGTTTCCGAACGCCCACTTGTGTCCCGTAGGACCCCGAGTACTTGATACCTGTTCCTTGATTTATCGCGCTATCCACATATGGGGAGTATGGGCCCCCCTTAGCCAGAGCTTGATTCCGTCTTATTTCTTGGGGCCACAACTAGTTTGAGGTTTTATTTACGATCCTGTACTTATGCCATGCTACTGCTTTATTTAAATTGTGCGACAGATAGCACACTGTACTTTTTAGGTAAGCGGAGTGTTTACGCGGTATCGACACCCCGATTTTTCGGGTTCCCAGTCGCTTACAGCCATTGGCGCTAACCTTGAGTCCGTCTCGGAGCTTGCTTACTTCGTTGCGGGTCTACTCAATGGGGTGGCCCCCTGAAATATTTCTGAATCTTGTGATTGCTCTGTCGTGAAGACCTCGTTGGGTTTTGTTTTGGTTTTTCCGAGGTTGATCGTGTGTGTGTTGCTATTTGTGCACCCCGGTCGGGTTAAAACTTTCTGAAAGCCGTGTCCGCGGTTATGGACGACTTGGAGCACAGTATCTCGACCATAGACAAGCATAACTAAAGTTTACTGCTATAAATTTGACTTTATAATGACTAGTAATCAGCCTCACTATAATGGAATGGCTAAATAATACTGCCCACAATTGCTTGTTCTGAGTTGTCGCTTGCGACCATTGTACCTGACTAGTAAGTATTGCAACTACAACGGAATGGCTAAATAAAAGTACCAACAACTGCTGGGTTTAAGGGTTATCTCATGCTCTTCATATCTGATTAGTAAGTGTTACAACTATCACGGAATGGTTAATTAAAAGGGCCCACTGCTTATTTTATCAGGACAATTATCTAAACCTGACTAGTAATTGCTGCAACGATAACTGAATAAGTAAAACTGCCAACTGTGTGAGTTCCTCGGTTGACTTCCTCGTTTGGTCTCGAGGGGGAAACACCAGGATGGGTTTGTTTGGTGTTAGCTTCAGGTTGGATCCGGATAGGTCTATCTTACCTCTCTTTGACTACCGCCAGTTGTATCGAGTCTCTATAGGTTGTTTAGTGCCAGCTGCCGCTGCCTCTTTAGTCCACCATACCTATGTAGGCGAGGACCGCCGAATTCTAGCCTCGCCGTGTACTGGCCTCAGTACTGACGCTCCTTCTTTTTCCTTTGCCCTTTGCCGGCACCCCTTTTGTTTAAGCAGGTTTTGAGATCGACGCCGTTAGCAGGGTTACCCTTCCGGCTTGGCCTGGGCAGGGTTATGGACGCCATTGGTTATTCTTCAGGGCTCTTAGCCCCATTTGCATCTTGTCCGTAGTCGGACGCTCGATCATTTTCAAGGTGATTTGGATCTTTGTATGTTGTATCTGTATTCTTGGCTCTTTGAGTCGCTGTTATATATATCTATTCTGTGGGTCCCATCGAGGACTGTTGTGTAATGTTATTACTTCGTTTTCCACCCGCACGAAAGTGCCTGGTGGGCACCTTTGAATCGTTTCTATGCGGGTTTGGCGGGTTTCGCTAAAACTTGCATAGGTCCGATTCTGAGGGTGTTACAATCTCAAAGCATAAAAACCAAAAAATAGAAAATTTAGGAAGTAGGTACTTTCAACAATGGAAAAAAGGCAATACATATGCCAACAGACAGAACCAATAGAATTCATAAGTCTATCATCAAAATTACAAGTTCTAATCTATATGTTACAAGCTCCTGCCAATACCTAGAATATGCAATTAAGTAACTAACAAAACTTTCTGTGGCCATCCTAAACCATAAATCTTGTGATAAATCATGCACCGCTACCAAAAACCTAGAAAACAAGACAACTACAAATGCTTATAGGCGTTATAACCGTACTAGACTTTATGTTTCGAGATTTATTTTAGCGGAGAAGGAACCGTACTCGCGGACATTGGCACAGACGATCTGGTAGACAAAGAGCAAAATCATGGAGGTCTTGTCGGTCCCGTACTAGGCCTGGGCATTGACGTCGCGACATGTGATGATGGGGAGCACGGCGCGCTGCTGGATGGGAGAGCAGTTCTCGTAGATTCCTAGAAGTAGCCGAGGGATTATTATGTCATATCATTGTCACATCATCAACAGAGAGATTAAAATGAAAACCTATTCAAGTTAATTTAGGACAGCACATAAATACAACAGAGATCCCAAAATATCAGCATATAACACTATCTTTATAGTATATACAAAAGCAACAGTCACCATTATAGGCATAAATATTTCAAACCACAAGAATTTTGACCACTTACTTACTAGTGTCAAATTTCTTTTATTTCCTTTATTTCTATCTTTGCTGTAAATGTTGTCTCAAAACAAAGGAACAAATCATGTATTATTTATGAAGGTTAAATTTGAAACAACTAAAAAGATGCATAATAGAGTGCAACAAAGATGCCAGATCTACCTCTATCAATATTTTACAACATTACATATAGGCCTTGTTGTTTTCTTTCAGGGATCATCTCATGCTAATAGATAAGCCCTAACTATTGTAATTAATTAACCCGTAGAAAGTGTTTTGTCAAACTCAGTGAAAAATCTCTAGCAAATTATTCAAACCATATAGTTTTGTATAGGTAACCATGAACCGAAAATGCCTAGTATTCTAGAACATATAAATGAAACATCGCCTTCAGATTTTTCTAATGAAACCTTGTACTTTGGTGAGATCCCAGAAGCCATTTTCTAAGAACAGAAAGCTTAGGATTTTTCATAGTTCTACAAGGAAGGTGGCAGATTATATAGCAGCACAATATGATCAGAATTCAGAAATAGCTAGTAATGGTTTTACAAGGTTCAATTGTATTTATTACTTTAGATCAAAAAATCAAGCAAGTTAACATAAATGATGCAACAATCTTTTGAACACTAAAATCGATCTTACCATGCACAGATGCTACACTTAACAGAAATGATTAGGGTAGAGGAAAAAGTAAAATAAGTTCGTTGCCTCTACCAGTAAAATTGGGCATACTTGGCAATCATAAAAGTGTCCAATGGTTTCAACCAAACATAGTTACAAAAATCAGGAACCCGAGAACACTACATGATAGAGTCTATCCTTGCATTATCACGCAAGCTCATTAACAAGATTAGCAGGAAGGTAAATAGATATGCATATTATACCTTGAAGGTGCGAGTGAGGCGATCTCCGCTGACACTGATGGAGATGTTGAGGACAAGCTTCTACACCTCTATCTATCGCATGGGGTTCAACTGCTTCTTGTCTATCGACTACGAGCACCAAACGGAAGCAAAACCATATTACCAGGAACAATATGATCATAAACAGGAACAACAGATTCACACGTTACATCAGTATGGAGATACAGTGGCAGGTGCCAAGTGTGAAATGGATATGGCACAAATTTTATTCAGATTCACAGGTTACATCAGAACCATACATAAGGAGATAGATAGCTGCTTATCACAACTTCACGCACATCAAAAATAGACACACGAACAAGCACACAAACAAATAGGATGACAAATTAATCTAGTAGAAGAATTCATATACCAAAGTACTCAAGAAATCACGCCGACTCAAAACAGCTCAAATAGCTTCACACTGTTGAAATATTTAATGTGGAGCATTGAGTTAATTTGATTATGCTCTATGACATAAAATAACAAGTTCAAATTTCGAGACTTATGTGTTGTAGAAGAAAAGAACAAAGGTAAAAAGCATCTTAATATATTATTGAGGTAAAAAGCTTGTGAAAAATAACAATTGCAAATCTATGTGCTAAACTAGATAATCTTTTCTGTTGTAACTTAAACATCATGCAGATTTATCTACATATCTTGTAAACTTAACTAGAACAAGATAAAACATACACGCATGGAGCATTTTCAACAGAGTAGCTCAGAGTTCCCTGGAAACATGAGATTGCACACTTAATCAAAGATAAGACTTGATATGGGCTTGAACAAGGCCTCTCTTTAGAATCATCCACATCAACACATTCCAAGTAGTTGAACATATATGATGAGAGAGATGGGTGCTTGAACAACTAATCTTAGTCAATATAAGTCTATGTACTAGTACATTAATTACTGCATCCAGTTCATCAGCATAGATATGCATTGAACATAGAGACAGGCATGGGAAGGAAGTGGGGGCTTACAGTTTGTATGACCTCGTCGTGTCGTGGACCGGCGCTGGCAGATGCGTGGGACGGGAAGCCTGCAACTGGAGACCACGGGAAGGGTATGGGATCTCGCCAGCGACGGTGTGTTGTGAAGCCAGGAGGCATAGACATAGGTGCTCAGTGCCTCATTGCCCTGCCTCATTTCTTTGCCCTCCATGGCCTCGTCATCATCCTTCCTCGGGTGCGGCGGCGTCTGCATTGAAGGAGAGGGATACTGAGAGAGGGACCAAGAGGGAGAAGAAAGAGGGGAGGGGAGAGAGGGGAAGGAAGGTGCTGTTGTCGCCGCCAGAAGGAACTGCGGACGCCGCCAGCGACGTCCTCGTTGCCGTCGTCCACGGTAGCGACGCGGTGAGGCGAGCTCGACGGAGCGACGGTTAGTGAAGCACGCGTGCGCCGGCGAGCAAGACCACCGTGATGCTGCCGGCTCTCGTCCCACGTGGTGGCTTGCCATGGTGTCGCGGTTCCTGGGGCGGCGGCCGCATCTCTCGAGCTATGGGCTAGGTTTTTCGGGGAGGTGGAATTTGGCGAAAGAGGAGAAGTGGCGGCGGTGTATGAGAAGGGGATTAGGGTTTGGGGTCCATTCTATCTAGATGGGTGGAGTGGGGTTTACAGAAATACCCCTGACCTCTTTCGTTAAGTGCGCTGGATCTGCAGGATATTTTAGTCATTTCAGGTGAAAAGTGTGGAGGGGACATGAGGCGGGAGAATCTAGTGCTACCACCGTGAGCCAAAATGCCGAGGGAGGCGAAATTTCCTTCGTTGGATAGATCCTACATGGATGGTTGAGATCTATTAAGTGGGTTGATCCATGGGAAGTCTATTTATCTATTCTGATTGGATGACTATATTATGCAAAACTAGTTGAATGCCCGTGCGTTGTCACGGTCGATTTCAATTTTTTCCTGCCACATATTAAATATAATGGACATACAGATTCATATGTGTAGAAAAGATAGCAACATAAGCATACTTCGTCAAATAAAGTATTTCAGAAACACTAATATTTTAATTTGACCTCATATGCATATAAAGGAAGGGCCCATTTATTTATTGCACTAAGATCTCTCTAGGGTCCTTTTTTTTAAACGTTTATACTCTATATATAAAGAAATAAAGAGATAATTTTGTATGCACCTCCTCACCAAAGAAGAAACAAGGGGTAGGATAAAATAAAAATACCCATAATAAACAAGGGGTAAGAAATAAAAAACTTGTATACACAAAGAAATAACAAGGGGCAGAAAAGAAAACCGTGCGTTGCACTAGGAAGCGAAAAAGAAGAAACTATGTCGCCAAAGGCAAGGTTTTTCTATTGAATATGTTTAGAGTTCAAAATCAAGTGCGGTCGTATATTCGACTACCTCGAGTAACCATCGTGTCGCTCGTATGTTATCAGGTCCATGATCGAAACTGTGGTGAACTTCAGATTTCCTACCAAGCGTGTGAATATGTGTCAAAACACGTGGCATCTGTCCCGTATAACTATATAATATGGTTGTAAGTGAAAAATTCAGATACATGATCACCTAGTAGCAGTCTAAAGATCATGTACAACACCACAAAATCAAGCTCTTTTGTTTGTTTACAATCGTGTGCAACAAATTCAGAACTGTGTATGACTGAACATTCATAAAAACTAAAGAAAAGAGGTCGATCCCATGCTCATAATTTTTTGCAAAAATCATTCTTAGACTCAGAATATGATCAAAAATCCGATGCAAGTTTAGAGAGGATCGGCCCCTTGCTAAGAATGTCCATGCCCGCCGTTTTGATCATAGTTTAAAACGGGCATAAAAAATTCAAAAACGGTCCGAACAATGTAAATCCTTCGCGTGGTGTCATGTTATGTGACATAGTTGCAAGAAAAATTATCAAACTTGGAATATTGCGAATATCTCAAAAAAACCTTTTCAGAAATGACCTATCATGTTCGAGATTTCATAGATTTTAGACCAGACTACCAATGTTATGGCTAGAATCGTGGCATAGTTTGTGATAATGGTCTCATATCGTGTACACATGTGCATCTTGGGATGGCGAACAGTGTTGCAGGAGGAAGTTTTCATTTTCGTTGCATGAAAAAACCATTTTCCGAGTGCCAACAAAGGGGTCGTTTTGTGAAGCGGCCACCAAATGAAAGCTTCAAAATGGTACAAACCCATTTTTCAAAAATACTATAGCACATTACATGGACAATGTACCAACTGGGGTATCTCAAACCATTCCTTCCACCCCTGATAAAAAAGATAAATTCCTGCCAAATCGGGAGGAAGTGGGTCAGATTTGAACTATATGTACATTATCCGATGCTCATGATTTTTTGTAAAAATCATTTTTGGACTCACAATATGCTATTTTATTAAATATCCGATGCAAGTTTAGCAAGGCTTGGCCCCTAGCTAAGAGTCTCCATGCCCACAGTTTTGACCATAGTTTAAAACAGGCATAAAAAAATTAAAAACGTTTCGAACAATGTAAATCCTTCGCGTGGTGCCATGTTATGTGACATAGTTGCAAGTAAATATATCAAGATTGGAATATTGCGAATATCTGAAAAAAACTTTCTCAAAAATGACCTATCATGTTCGAGGTTTCATGGCTTTTAGGCCAAACTACTAATGTTATGGCTAGAATCGCGACATAGTTTGTGATAATATTCCCATATCACGCACACATGTGCATATTAGGATGGAGAACAATGTTGCAGGAGTAAATTTTCCTTTTCGTTCCACGAAAAAGTCATTTTCCATTTTCCGAGTGCCAACAAAGGGGTCGTTTTGCGAAGCGACCACCAAATGAAATCTTCAAAGTGGTACAAACCCATTTTACAAAAATACTATACCATAGTACATGGACAATGTCCCAACTGGGGTATCTCAAACCTTTTCGTCCACCCTGATGAAAAAGACAAATTCCTATCGAATCGGCAGGAAGTGGGTCAGATTTGAACTACAGGTACATTATCCGATTCTCATTATTTTTTGAAAAAATCATTATTAGACTCACAATATGCTATTTTATCAAACATCCAATGCTTTTAGGGAGGCTCGACCCCTAGCTAAGAATCTCCATGCCCGCCGTTTTGACAGTATTTTTAAATCAACATAAGAAAATAAAAATAAAAGTCAACCAAGCAATGTAAACATACGAATTCACCAACACCGTAGTTTTTGTCTCATCGAGATAAACCAAATTGATTTTTGAGTCACCTTAATCCAAAATGGTATGCAAAATGCACGATGAAATTACTCAAAACCTTTTAAAGTTTTAAAAAACATATAAGGACTAAAGTACCTATGGGCCATATTTGCCCTCAATATCAAATCTCTTACCATTTTGGCCCGTTTGTCCATTAGGTGCTCCAAAAGCTAAAGGCGTTATGGGCTCCTTCCGCGGCCCAGACCTAACTTCAAAGAAAAAAAAATGGGATTAGTCCATTGAGGCCGATCGAGTTGAAGAGTAGTAGAGATAAGGAATGAGCACATGTATTGGACATCAAAAATGGTGTCGCGTGGTGGTCAGTATGGTTGGTGATGCAAAGAAGGTTGCGTGTTCGAGTCTTCATGGCGACTTCATTTTTGCCTAATATTCAGAAAGGCGGCAAAAAAAATTTGCATGTCACCCAAGCATATCAATGGTCAATATTCATAAAGGGAAAGCGCGGGATTACAATCAAAGAATTGGTGTGGTCGGTTGGTTAGAGTAGTTGCTTTTTTCCTGGAAAAGGTCTCTGGTTTGATCCTTGCACCTCCACTTTTTTTCTCCATTTATTCTCATATCTGGCAAGCCAACCTATTAACAAGATACCTGCGTGGAATTATAACACCAACGGTGGTGTAACGTGATGGTTCACATCTCTATAGATTGAGGCAGTGGTTGCGGATTCGAGCCTCTTGAATCTTATTTTTGCGCTTACATATCAGTTAGATGTGTATTGACACATGGATATACGTATATACACAAATTGACATATAGACATGTGGCGTAGGCATAATAGATGATGTGGCTATTCAGTTAATTGAATATATTTAAACAATATGATGATTTAAATTGGTCATAACAGCATATAAATAAGGCTCTTTGTTGTATCCTAGAGGGGGCCCGCTGTCGACTATATGACGATTCTATAAGATTTTAACCTCTCCTAACGGCCTATGACTATCTTGTGACAAATCGTCATAGATCTATGACGATTTTATTTCCCGTCACTATGAGAAGGTCATAAGTTAACACATTTCTTGTAGTGGCTGGATCCCGAGGTAGCACTCGCAGAAGGCTACAAAGTGCGCCAAGATGCCGATTGCATTGGGGCCGAGATGGTGGAGGCGAAGGTTGAAGTGGGCGAGGAAGATGAGGAAAAAGGCGCTGACCGAGAAGACCAGGCCACGTGTGAGATGCACGAGGAAGATGACGCACTCGCCCCCTTGCGGCGCCTGCGAGATTTCGTCGGCTGGCGCGAGGCGCACCCCTACCTCGCCGGCGGCCGGCAGCAGGCGTGTGCGCCTGTACTTTTCAATCTGCTCCTCCGTGATAGAGGAGCCACACCAAGCGTCACGGCTTTCTGCCATTTCTTCGTCGACGGCATACGATGGAGAAGCGAGAGGAAAAGGACGACAAGAGGAAGCGGAGGAGGAAAGGCAATGGCCCGTCGCTCCGGAAAGCAAAGAATGGGTGGCGCAGGCGAGATGGAGGCGGCGCGAGCTCATCGGCGGCGTGGGCGTGGAAAGGAAGAAAGGTGCAGAGGGGCGGTGCAGTGGCTCTGGCGGCGAGAAAAGGGGAAAATGGCAAGTGGGGGATGACGGTGCGGCACGCCCAGCATTTAAGGGCACCGCACAGCTCCAATGAAATCTGGATCATTTACACAGACGTGGAAGGCATGGAATATCCAGGGCACGGCAGGCGAGGCACTGACGACGGTTCCCGAGGCGGCGCTTGACATGACGCGTCGCCACACATTGCAGGAAGGTCATCATCACGCGCATGGCTGATGTCCGTGATGACGTAGCCGAACAGCTCAACCGCCAGAACTCAGCCGGACAGAAATTCAAACTTGCTATGGATCCTGCACACATTTCGCCTAAGGGTGGAATCTACGCGTTCTTGGGGGCTAGTGTCAGGGGGATCACCCCCGGGTAGGATAACCAGACAAGATGCAGAGGCAATATAACTGCCAGCCGTCTAATCCTTAAAAACTTAAGAGCAGGTCACGAAGAAGGCCAAACACAGAGCAAGGTAGTGAACTAGTCAGCCGGATAAAGAACATCCCTAATGGCGTCTAGCGGGCTAGATCACGCTAGCCGTATAGAGTAAGACCAACCAAGGGCGAACCGACATAACCATCAGCCGGATAAGATGGCGTAGGCAAGACACCCAGCCGGGTGGGTCCAACCACCCGGACGAGGTGGAGTGGCCGGCTAGGACAACCTAGCCGGACATTCAAGGCATGCGGGTGACGTATGGCACAATACCCCGTAGCCCTAGAAGACAGCGGCCAAACAGGAGGACTGAGGCAGCGGCACAGACGACGGAGAAGATGGCCCGTACCCCTGTTAGGCGGGAACTGGAGCCTCCGCCCGTATCGGCCGAGGGGGCCTCCACTGTTTCCTTGCCGGCCCGGGGGCGCGGCACTATGCAAGACGTCAGGGAGGCGAGATATTGTACTCGAATAGTCCGCCGGGCCTTCCTTTTAACTCACCACGAGGGCCCCGAACCTGTGTACTTCTTCTGTCCCCGACGCATGCTTGTGCCCAATCCCGCATGTGGACGTCGTCGCTCACTTCTCTGCTTGCTCCCACACCACTATCTAGCCTACTCAGGAACTGTCGTTTCCATAACAACGACAAAGAGGGTAGTAGGATAGCTACATATGAGGTTCTTTTATAAACTAGTTTCTCTTATATATATAGCCTATCTCTATATCTTTGTTGAAAAACTTTTGTAAAACATTTTGGAAACCTTTTTGAAAAGTAATATGAAAACACTAGGGATTGGGTCACCCATTTTTCTTCCGGTCATCCCATGACCAAACTCCTTCCTCCTCTTCCCGACCATCCAATGGTCAAAACATTTTTAAGCCATTGCTTTTCCAGAGTCCTTTTTGAAATCAAAACCATTGCCAATGTACAAAAACCTTCCCAACCGTCCATGACCGAGGACTAGGCTATTCGAATAGATTTACACTCTGCATAGGTTGTACACTTTACCCACATCATCCGATGACACTGTCCTGATCTACATCGATCGTGGGTCGATGAACCGGTCAAGACCTTCTAGATTCCCACTACAATATAAGTGCCTACCTTATGAGTGTTTTCCCGTCAACACCGGGACGCAATATATAGTTCACAAGCCAACCGGAACGCCTTTTCCACTATGCCGAGTGTGCGCTTTGAATGAGGGGCTCATAGTAGTATGTGGAGGCCCGTAGACCCTTCGTTCCTTCTCCCTGTTGATGTTTTACATGGACCGTTTTACTAGAGAAGGCCCAACCTCTAGGGTATTGACATCCCCTGTAGTAGTTCTGAGGCACCTATACAAGAATAGAGAAACTTCTAGCCCAGCCTTGTCCCATTCTAGAGTAATGTGGTTGCACGGGTTAATTGTTTGGGCAAAACTCCACAACCCGGTGCATTTTTGTAAACCTTTTTCCTCCATATTTCGTCCATCCTTTTTGTAAAACCAAAATCTTTTTCCTTTTGAAACTCAGTTGGCAGGCCAAACCTCGCCAAGGTTTTCTCATGAAACATACTTTTAATCTTTTATGGGGTCTTCCCATCCCATAGTTTTGCTTCGGCTAAAACGGGTTTTCCAAAGGGGCATGGTGTTATACACCATCAATCAGACTAGGGGAAAGTAGGTGTTATCAAAGGTATTGTACTAGTAGTACAAACATGTAATGACTTGGAGGAGCCAAGCCACTACCATATATAGCTCATCGTATAATAAAACAATGCAGTTTCGATAAACAGTAGGTAAAGCATGCATAAGTAAAACAGTAGGACAAGGCTTATGAGCAAGAAGGTGTCTTTCCTGATCAGTATAAATATGGAAATAGTGTCCCTAGGCTTCTTTAGAATACCATAATACCGATAACAAGATAATAGGAATAAATTCGATGCTTCTTTCTTCTCGTCGCCACACAATCGCGACTATCGCCGTTTTCGAGCATACATGCAAACAAACCATGCTTCATTCAATGCAAGACATACAAACACCAATACATACAGCAAGCAAAGGAAAAAACGAGTTTACAAACCAGTAGGTGTTGAGGTTTTGGTTGTGGATACAAGTGAATGCTTTGGTTGCATTTGAGGGTTTTCTAGTTAAGATTTAGATGGCAAATAACACTTAGATAGGGAGTTTAAGGCCAAGTTTTGGTTCTGTATGTTACCATTGTATAAGAATGACACCATCAGATATATATTGATAAAATAAAACCAACAAAAGTGGTTTCATTATTTTTTCAATTTCTAGTGATTTATAATGACTTTTCTAGTGAATAAAACTCTAGTTTTAGGAGATAATTCAGCAGAAAAGTTCTGGAGAACCAAAAATTATTTACTTGGATTATTTGGTAGGATTTGATGGACTGATTCAAGAGGAGTTGGAATTAATTCAGAATATTTAATAGAATTCCCTCAGGAAAATCCCAAAGGCAGTATTAGAGGACATTTGTGTTTTTCATCATATTTAATATACAGGAGATTTTGGTGTGATTCCAAGGACACAAGGTAAGTACTTGAAATACCTTTATGTAGAAATATTAGTCAACCATTTTGGATATACAGATCTACTATGGTGGATTTAGTATTGATTAAACTATGCATAGAAATGTTTAATTCACAAAAATTCATCAGACAGTCAATAAATGATGAGCTTCTGTGGTTTCATGGTAATTGTTAGTGGTAATTTTTAGAGTTGGAAATAAGTCAAAACCTCATTTGGTTTGACCTTAGGAATTTACTAAAGGCATAAATGTCCTGATTTTGTTTATTTCACCAGGGGAAAACTAGGAATCCAAAATAGACGGGCCAGTCGGAAATGCATGGCCTAATTTATACTTTCTAGTACAAAAGGTTTTATGACATTTCGGTAAATAAAACTCTCTGGAGAAATATATTAGTGAAAAGTACCCATCTTGATAGATGATTTATTATGAATAAACCAAATATTATTTTGGTCTACTTCATGTACTGCATGTTTAAGGAAATAACATGTTTTCTATAAAAAAATATCTATTTGTGAAACTACCTATTTTTCATTTTTATTTAGATTTAAACTGGTAGGGCATATATCAGATCTGGAGGAAATAGAAAAGGAAAAAGGGGAAGAGGAGGTCAACGGGCAGATCTGTTAGCCGCTAGGACACACTGCACGAAAACGGCCCACCCGGGGGTCCTCCATTGCGGGAGACGGATTTCAAACGGGACACGATGGGGCCCGTCCGTTAGTGGCATAGAGGGGGCGAAGGGGTATGGCGGTTCGGTGACCGTTCGATATAGTGAGATCGGACGACCCTCTATCGTCGTTCCCTAGGGAACAAGTCCGGCAACGGCAGAACCCTAGTTAGAGAGAGAGGCGGCAGGGAGGTCTCACCGAGGGATTGCTGGCGATAGAGAGGTTGCGAAGGAGCATCCATTCATTGTGGCGATCTGAACGAGGGGCGGCATGGGCGGTTTCACCGCCGGGAGGGTCCTCGCTCAAGGACGTCTGAGGAGGCATGAGTTGGATGCTCGTCGGCGGAACTGAGCCATGGGTTCCTGGGCAAGGAAGAGATATGGTTAGGTTCAGAAGGGCAAGGGGAGTTCGGGGAAGGAACATGCAGAGCTAGTGGAGCAGAAGAGAGAGCACTATGCTCAGATTTTGAGCAATGTCCAATAGACCATTTTTTACTTCTCTTCTCGAGCCAGGCCAGGTAGGAAGTAAGAGGGGTGAATGGGGAAGGAAGGTGGGACTGAGAGGGAGAAATGAGGGGGAAGAGGCGTGCATGGAGGGCCTCTGTCTATTTATTTGGGAAGGAGGAGGTCCATGGTGGACCTTGTCCACTAGGACAAAGGAGGAGGGTGCTAGCTAGGGATATGTCAGTGTGGGAGGTGGAGAGTGGGGTGGTGGGGCCCTGGTTTGAGCATTGAGTGGAGGGGAGGGTGCTAGCTGTTGCTGCCCTATTACTTTACAAGATTTGTAATTAGTGACTTCTCACTTTCCTACTTAGTCTCTCTTTCCAAGAGGTAAAGGCAAGGGCAAAGGGGGCTTCAGTGTTGACCACGACCAGGGGTGGGTGTGGTTAATGTGGGAAAGTACTGTATAGGGATTGATGAGGATTTTAGACAATTTGATAGTGGTTTGATGTTATGATCAATCTTTGCATAATTGATGACTATGAAGGAATTCTTGAATTTTGGTCTTTCTAAGATGAGATAAGGGTGCTGGTAGAGGGTTATGGGCAATACATAACCCTAGGAATTGTTTGGCATTTTTCCCAAGATTATTAGTCCACTTAAGATCATTTATTCAAAAAGTGAAAAAGTAGATTCTAGAATCTAATTTATAATTTTACATTGGACATGTGTGGTTTTTTATGTCAGATATCCATAACTGCCATATCACACATTGGAGAATTTTAGTTTATTAGGATATGAAAATATTTTTAAGAAATTATTTCTTGTTTCTTCCATTTAAGAAAAAGGGCAAAAAGAAATAATAAAGGATCTCAAAAATATTTATTTTTGAGATGGGAAGGTGGCGTATGATGTATAGTACCGAAATGTGTATTGAGTTGGCAAACTGATTTAGAGAAAAAATAACTTGCCTTTATAGACAAAGATTATAGGGATTTACCAAAAGTGGAATTTAAATAGTTTGAGGATCCAAATAATTATGGTAATGATTTGGGGGATTATCATAACCAAGGTAGATGATGTAAAATTGATTTATACATCATTGTCAACTTGAATTTTGAAGAAATATGGTGAAATTGGAGGAGCCTAGATTTTTGGGGGATCAAGGGTTTTGATATTTTTATGCCACCAAGACATGGCTGGATTAGGGAGCTCAGATCTTACCTTGGTACAAGGGATTGATGGATAGCTAGATCAAGTTAATTATATGATCATGGAAGAAAGATTTGGTTTTGGATGTATTTGAGGTGGTCTATATGAGATGGCAAACTTTGTTGAAATTAAGGATGCCATAGCAGATGAGTTATGCTGCCTCGTAAACCATGTGGGTTTAAGAAGCACATAGCTAAAATGGGAACACGTGGAGTATGGAGTGATATACCATGGTTAGTATATCATAACTATGTAAATAGTTGGTTAAGGGGAGGTAGCACATAGATGTGAGCTTCTGCCAAAGTATGCAAGATGGTAAGATTTGCAGAAAAGATTATTATCTTGACTACAAAACCATCATGGATGAGTTGGAACCAGAAGGGTTTATCCAAAGGTAAGAGTGGTCTTTGGTAGTACTTGTGATGTACTACAATATGGTTTAAGTACATTCTCAATAATGCACATAGGTTTGAGTAGGTGAAGTTCCAAAATTTGAAACTAGATAAGAATTCCATACTAGATTACAAGGGTAGGTGATTTTGGGGGTGATGATAGGCTCCAACATAATGATCAATTAGATGATGTTGATTGTATGATTAAGTAGAGAAGATCCATGCTTAGACTTGGTCTTCATGGAGTTTGGAAACTATTAAAAGGGGTTATCCCTAGATCAATCTGATTAGGAGATGAGATTGTTACTTTAGTGGCTTAGGATGCATCCAGATTTGGATGCTTGGTTTGAGATTGATGATCACAAACATATATTTGATCCTAAGGGCTGAGCTACTAGATTAGCTTACTCTAGTTCCTAAGCAAACAAAGCAATCAACAGATCAAGGCAATTCATCTTATCGATTTACCCAACTACTACTAGGGTTACCATCAAGTCGAGCTTGAGGTAAGGATGGGTATTTTGAATTGGTTGTGCTTTGAAATAACACAAGGACCTCTTTGTATTTCTACCCATATTTGAGTGAAAAGGTTTTAGGAAAGGTTTTGGAAAAACCTAGAGGTAAGAGTAGTTGAAGTTCTATCTTGAAAACATAAGGAGATTATATATAGGTCTCCATAGTTTGTTAAAGATAAACTAATAAAGTATTTTGTTTTATCAAAGTCATCTTGACTTAGTTTTGAAATGGGAGAACATTTGAGAATATGAGGATGAGCCAAGACATCTGTTTTGTAGAATAGTTGTTATCAAATAGTGTTGAGATAAGAAGTATTTCACCTAATGCACAAAGAATTGCATGAACACAAGCAAGCAAGTAAGCAACATTTAACAAGAATTTGTTTTGTTCCCCCTGATTTTTGCCTTTTTGACAAAAGATCAGGGTTGGTGAAATTGGGATGTTACAATTGCAATAAATGTTACAACTATTTTTTTGTGTTTTTGGTTTTAAAAATGCAAAATTAAAATAAACATGCTATTCTTGGAAAAGAAAACAAATCAAAAGAAGAAATAAAAATATGAATGCAAGTTTTGAGGTTTTCAAACCTCCCCCAAGCTTAGGCTGTTACCATGCTTAGTTGTTGCCGTTGTTCGGCGGCGGGTGCTGATGATGCTGGTAATAGTCGGGGAAGTAGGTCATGAAGTTACTAAAGTTGTGAGTTAAGACACTCACATCTTCATTTACTCCATGCAAAGTCTGGTCGATCTCCCCAACATGCTAGTTGAGCTACAGAAAATCTTGATAGGGGACATTGTTAAACCTCTGCTGCTATTGTTGCTAATGGGGCCAATGGTCCCAAGGCTGCTCCTCCTGCTGCTGTTGTTGTCCCTCCCAATCAGGGTTGTATTCCTGCTCCTATTTCTGCTCATGCTCATCCTTCTGCGCTCCTTCTTTCTCTTCCTCAGAGTTACGATAGATTTCCTCCATGATATCAGTCACTTGATCCTTGGTGAGGATCCAGTTGTCTCTTCGCTGAACCTCGAAGGCTTATGGGCAAGGCAATGTAACTTGATCATCCTTAACAACATCAAGATAACCAAATTGATAGGCTCAGAGCCTCCTGTTAGCTTTGTAAACACCGAGGAAGCCGCAATAAGTTATATACATGAAATCCATACGTATGGATCCATCCACAGGTTGCAAAATAGGAATTGAATTTCCAAGGGCTTGGATTATGTGGGTTACCAATCCACTGATGCAAATATCACCTTCCTTTTTGTTGCTCTGGTGGCGGAGGTGCTGGAGGAATAGAGTTGCAGGAGTGGGACTCTGCGGTGCATTAGGTAAGAGAGCCTTGGTGATCATGGCCATGTCTGCATTGGACATAGAGCCGATATCTGCTCTTCATAACAAAGTGTTATCAGGAAATAAAGCGAAGTAACGGATGGTTGGGTTCTCAATGGTGGACATCTTCTTTTGGTAGAAGTCCCTGCCACCATTAACAGAAATAACCTCCCAAGTTGCTCCAGTTGAGATGCTATACAAGTTTGTTACAGTTGATTCCCCTTCTTGAGGGAATCCATAAGCCCCGCAAAATTGTTGAAAAGTAATCTAATATGGCCGTTGGTTAACAGTGAAATTTACCGTGCATGCATAACCTTTCTCCTTGTAGTCATCATAGAAGGAGGCGAGGAACTCATGGGTGAGCCCAAGTTAGGTGTAGTGGTTTTTATTGGCAAGGTTGGAGAGCCCTGCATTTGCACACAAGTAGTCAAAGTCCGCCCTTAACCCTGTTGAGTTGAGAAAGCTGTCATCGACCCATTGTATGGGCAGCACCTTCCTCGCTAAAACCATGGCTTTCTTGTTGTTGAGCTCAGCCCGGAGCCCCGAGCCTTCACCATCTTGGCGCTTGCTCTTGTGAAAAATACTACTGAGCTTGTTCATCTTGATACATGATCTATTCATTCCCCCACTCAAACAAACGAAATCCATGAAGAATCGAGAGTTCTAGGGTTGTTTTGAGTGGTTTGGAGAGAGAGTTTGAGAGAAATAATGAGAGGAGGAAGAACCCTAGCATTCCCTGGCCCGTTTAAGTGGTCGTGTCAAACTATACGGCGGGAGTTATACTGTTGGGTTAAGTAGCTCCCACCGTATAGTTGTGGCGGCGGCGAGGGTTAGGTTTTTCGCAACGCCAGATCACAACTATACAACCACAACTATACGGCCAGACCAAATGGTCCCGCCGTATAGTTGGTCGTCAAACCTTCTATATCCGAACCCCAAGTTATGAAAATTTTGTCGATAACTATACGGTCGCAGCTATACGGCTGGAATAAATATTCCCGCCTTATAGTTGGTCGTTACAACTCTTGGAACATGCTTTTTCACCCAAATTTTCAAAGATGCATTTTTTTATTTGAACAATATTATTAGGATAGTTTCTACATATAAAATTCAAACGTTTTTCTACACTAAATCTATGCTCATTCGGTCGATATTTCTAGTACTTTTTGACAGCTACATTTTTACGGGCGCGCTTCCTCAAGAATGTATAGGAAAAAGCTGTAGGAGTGCGATGAACTTTTTATTATTTAACTCTACTTTATTGATATGATGGGTTGACTCCCATTAAGAATGGTTGAATATTTCAACCCCTTCTCTGTTCTCGAATTCTTACCTTTGGTTGCCCTTTCTCAACAGCACTTACCACATGAACTCGTTTTGCCGGTGGAACATACCTTTCTCCTTCTTCTAGTTTCTTCGGAAAATACCGGATTATTTCATCATCATAAACATTGAAGATTATTTTCCCTTCAACACAGTCAACTGATGCTCCTGCAGTGCTAAGAAAAGGTCTTCCAAGTATTATGGATAATTTTTCATTCTCCGGCATTTCAAGAATAATAAAGTCAGTGGGGATAACATGATCATCTATTCTTAATAGAACATCCTCAATCATACCAACAGGTTGTTTAGTATATTTGTCAGCCATGTGTAAAATGATAGAAGTGGGGGAATATTCCCCTAATCCTAACCTTTTATAGTGGGAGTACGACATTACACTAACTCTTGCACATTAATCACATAAGGCATTATGAATATCAGTTTTGCCTATTGAGCATGAAATAGTTGGTATCCTGGGATCTCCGGACTTAGACAATAGCCTCCATTAGTAGGGTAACTAGTTACCATGGCGACAATTTCAGTTATCTCTTTCTTTCTATTAAGAATATCATGGAGAAATTTAGAATAGACAGGCACTTTTATTTCATCCTCAGATGGAATTTCTAGACGAAGATCACCTAATGCCTTTTTAAAAGAATCATAAATTAGCTCATCCGGTGCTTTCTTTTTGCGGTCTGGATATGCAAGTTTCTTACTCTTATCTTTTACCTTTTAATGGAGGATCAGGCTCTTTAGTTTCTTTATTTTGTTGTTGCTTATCATTTTCTACTTTTCTATTGCAACAACCTCATCTCCTTTGCTTGTGTCTTCTTCCTCTCTTGGATCAATAGTCTATGCATCACAGTTATAAACGTCATCCTGTGCATCATTCTGCTCCTCTAAGGTTTTATCTTGTGTGTCTTGAGCAGTCTCATCTTGATGATCCACCAATGTATCATCTTCTTGGCTTGCTTTGAGCAAGGTTTTTTCCTTTCGATCTTTTTCAGCTTCATATTCTGGTGGTCCTAATGGTCCTTTAACAACTGCACCTCTTCTTGTAACAAAATTAGTAGAAACAGAAATATTTATATCATCTTGAAGAAAAATTTGATAACCAGATGCTATTTGTTCACATGGAGTTTCAATCATACTAAGATACTTGTGAAATAATTTTATTTCTTGGCCAATTTCCTAATAATTTTATGTGAGTTTGGGCAAAATCTTTTTGTGTCTTTGAAATTTCTTATGCAAGCTATTGTAAGATTTGGCCTGTCGATGTTTCAATTCTTAAAAAACTTTTCTAGTTTCATCCTCTTCAATAAAAACTTGTAACAAATCTACTTTGTTTTCCTTAACAAGTTTATAAGGTATACCTTATTCTTTCAAGGTTTTGCGTAGTTCAGGCATAAGATCAGGATTTGTAAGAAGTATACCTTTTTCGGCTTAGTACCAAAATCAGGATTATATAAAGAATCATTCTTAGCCCTAGTAGACATCAATTCCAAACATGTTTTAACAATTAAAGTATTTATCGATCCTCCCACTGATGAATCTAGCAACTCTCTGCATTGGGTATTAAGACCGTGGTAATATAAGTGGCAAACAGTTGCTTAGAATATCCATGATTAGGAGTACTATTGATCATTCCAAAGAATCTTTCCCAAGCTTATGGGAAATTTTCTCCCATGTTTTGACTAAAGTTGCATATATTATTTCTCAGTTATGTTACATTTGTAAAAGGATTAAACCTGTTTATGAATTTAACAATGCAGTTTTCCCAACATTTAATATAATGGCGAGGAATAGAATATAACCATCTAGAGCTTTACCTATGTGTAACACCGCGGTTCTGAAAAGACCGAGGCTTCTATGTGACATGCCAATCCCTGGATCGGTTCATTGGCCCACAATAGAATGAGTTGAATAACATAGAAAAATATCCGTGTATCATAAATAACAAAGATCCAGAGTACCATTATTACAATAAAAGCTTAGCTGAAGGCTAGCTCAAATTATTCAGGTAGCAACATAAATACAGTAAATCCTCCATTCTTCAAATTGCCCACAAGTGAACAAGTGCCGAGTGGAGTACCGTGGCCTATATCGATTACTCAGAATCGGAATAACCTGCAACATGAAAAGTAGCAGCCCCGAAGGGTCAATACATGAAATGTATGGCAAGTAGAGATAGTAATGGAGACAATAGTACTAACATCTACATGCATATTTGGCAAGTGGAGCTGTGTCTGGCTTGCATTTGCAAATACCTTTGTCCTACTTTCATAAACAGTTTTTGATTTTTTTTGAAAAGATCCCAATTAAGTTAACACAACACTATTAAAACGATTATGAAATTAGAATGAGCGAGAAACATGTCATGGAATCAATATCAAGCAACTCAGATGTCCATAACCGGGGACACGGCTAATCGATTAGATTATACACCCTGCAGAGGTTAGTACACTTTGCCCATGTGACTTGGCCATCCCAGCTCGTACCATCACTCTCATTTTGAGTGGTGATAGGGAGAAGTCCAAGAAGAGACTGTTCGGGAAGTAGCTCCTCAATCCCGACGCGCACCGGTCCATCCTACCAAAATTCTACATCTCTGGATACGCGGGTTCGAGTTACCACAACCTACTAGGTCCAACCAACCGCCCATTTCATTATTGGCACATGGTTGTACACGTAAGCTATCAAATAAAGAAGCCAATCAATTTCTCTCGATACCTGGGTGACATTCCGCAGTGAAACCACCAAAAATTATCAATACGATCACACCCAGGAGATTCATTGATTAAGTTGTTTTAGTTTTCACAAACCAATACTTTTAGAAACAAGTCTCAATGATGTAAACCAGCCCTCGTACAACATAGCATGGCTAAGCACATCTACCAACGGTGGTTCAACTAAAAGGAAGGTCCTACCACATAATAGGACATAACATAGCGATAGTATCATCCTACACATGCATCTACAAAATACACGACAATGCATTGAAAATAGTAGGACGATATCATGAACAAAGTAGCATCTACTTGCCTTGGTTGTAGCGGTCAGAAGAACAATCCACACACGAGCAAGCGTTGCACTCGTCACAATCTACACGATACAATTGCAATCATAAACAAACAATCCAGAAGCATATGCAACAAAGATGATGCATGAAGGTATGCAAGACAAGTGGGGTGACGCTACAGCAACACCACATAATAGTATTCAGTAGAGGTACTGATTGCATGCATGGAAAATAGTTTTAGCGCTAGGAAAACTATTACGCAAAAAGTAATGCTCAAAACTAGAGCTAGAACTCAAATAATTCACTACCGGTAGTATACTGTTTGTAAAATCTTGGGAAATATCTACAGTATAGGCATTGCTATTTAGGAACAACACCAATTGGAATTAATCGAAAAGGAATTATAAAACTCCCGGAGTAATTAAAACACTGTAGAAAGCCACTAGACTGTTTCTACATAAGTTTTCACTATAAGCCTATATTTTTAATTCACGATGTGATTCCCCTCGTTCCACTGAATCCAGGGACATATCATACGTGATTTTTGGAGCTACGGATCTTTTTATACGAATTAATTACTCCAAAAAGTCCATTAACTCATTTGATTAAACTGTACTAAACCTTGCCGCAAAAGTGCGAAACAATGGTACAGCAAGATTCTACACGACTCGCTGAATCTACACATATTTTATTTGCAATTTTTGGCCCGGCGGTTTAATTTCTACGCAATTTACAAGTTTCTACCGAAATCTGCCACCTAAATCGATTAAATTAATTACCCAGTCAACTGTGTGTGTTGACTGGTCAACACGGCTGCTGACTGGGCGGTGACTGGACGTCTGACTAGTCAACGCCTGGGTACTGACCGGTCAACGCCGATCTGGACCGTTGATCTGAGATCTAGTGGCGGCTGCGGACTCACCAGAAGCGAACGGCGAAACGAACAGCGGCGTGTTCCGGACGGTGGCGGCGATTGGTTCCGGCGACGACGTTTTTCCTGCGCGGGAAAGAGACAGTCAGCGCGCGGATCAAGACGGTCACGCAACGGCGGCGCGGGACGGTGGCATGGCGCGCGAGGCGGGCGTGCATGCGGGCAAGCGCGAGCGGCGGCGCGCGGGCGAGTGCGGCGCGCGGCAGCGGCGGCGGCTCGGCTGGCGCGCGCGCGCGGCAGCAACAGCGCAGCGCGGCAGCAGGCGCAAGCGGCCGCTGCAGCGGCGGGTGCGGGGCGCGCTGCGGCTCGGCGGCGGGGCGAGGTGGCGAGGCAGGGAAGGTAGGAGGCGATGTACCTGGGCGGCGGCGGCGATCCCGAAGATTGAGGCGGTGGCGCGGTCTTCGAGGTGGCGGCGGGGCAGGGGACCCGAGGCGGGTGGGGCGATCGAGGCGGGCAGGGAGCGGCGGCTCGGCTAGGTGGGGTCCGCCCTTTTGTGGGCCCCACACGGGGTCCTAGTTGGATACGGCGTGCGGTTGGAAACGGACAAGGAAATCGGCCCGAGAATCGGCCCGTTTTCCTACCTTTTAATAAAACGGCCGTAACTTTTCCGCACGAGCTCCGAATCGGGCGATTCTTGCTCCTACGTTTTTGTAAAATCGAGGGGAACAACCTAGGGTCAATGGTTGAGCGAAACCACTAGGCTACATGGGCGGACTACACTAGTCCTACTCATGCCTCCCGCAGGAGCCTCGTAGTAGAATAGAATAGGGTTTTGAAAATAGCGTTTCGCCGATTCTCTTCAATCGACGGTTTTGCATGGAAAAGTATGATGCAATGATATGAATGATATGCAGAACCAAATCAAAAATTTGGGATGTGACACTATGAGAGACCAACGGAATAGTTTTTGACGAGAGAATTCTCTAGGAAAACCTTTTGGTCCAAGAGATGTTATCACATCGTAGAACTCTCTAAGATGTCTTCCTGGGTCTTCATCTTCCCTTTCGTTGAAAGATTTTTCCTGCAAAATTTTAATAATCATACCATCAAATCGATATTCTCTAACTCTAGGATTAGTAAATTCTATTGGTTGTTTAAGAAAAGCAAAATTTGGAGCACTGTATTCTCTAAGATTCTTCTCAGGTTTCTTGGGAGTTGTCCTATGAATGGACATTATTTCCATGAAGTCACTTAGGTTTTCAATAATTTCCTCGCGCCTTTGACTAGGTAGGTGATCAAGATAATCTGGTAGATAAGCCCTACCAGAGCGTGTAGACCCTTTTTCTCGTAGGGATACCATCTTGTAATAGTACCACCTGAAATATGAAGAGATAAAACACTTAGCTCTTAGCTCCCCGGCAACGGCGCCATAAAATATCTTGATGGCTGCAACTACATAGATCGTTTGTAGCTAGTTTCGAAGTTAAGATGTCGATCCCACATGGAGCCCAAAGGTAAGTGTTTATAGGTGAAGTCTCTATCACACCCGAAGTTGTCACATGTATTTGAGTGAATTTACTGCAAGTGTTGAAATAATAATAGATTTTTGGATTAAACGACAATATTTAAATAAAACTAAGATGTAAACTTCAGAAATAAATAGCAATAAAAGTAATGAACGATTTGTTTGTTGTTTTCTGCAGATGACAAAGTAGGCGCGGGGAGATTCCATTCATGGTTATAGTGAATGTTCCAGGTGGATGAGTGATAAGTTTAACAATTATAATCTTATTAGTATGTGTGCAGGCGAACAACCCATAATTAGCCGGAACTCCTCTTGGTAGATATCAGCCCAACTTCAATAATCCTACTAGCATGTTTACCACAACCATGGTTAGTCACTAGACGATTAAGATCCTTCAGATTGCTTTGAAATTAAGCTCCTTCGATCGGACTAATGAAATAAGCTTGGTGGCTCCTCGTTATCCTCGAGTCAAACTAGATTCCCATTGATATCCCCACGTCACTTGAGCGTTGCCGGTCTGCTAGCTAACAAGATTCTATCTACGTAGAACAAAGAATCATGTTGTCTGGGCCCTTAATTGGACAACATGCATTAAGAATCCCACAGATAGTCAAGCACACATAATATACTAATTAAAATCAACCACAAACTATAATGAAAATTAAATAGGCACATCACATCTCACTAATCCCCTACATCTCCCATGCCCAAGTGAACTTACTCACACATGAGAGAAGAAATCATCATTGATATAATGAAATAAAGGGAGTTCTTCTTGATATTACCATGGAGATCCACAATAAGAAATAGAAATAAATTCAACACAATTCAAGATGGGAAGAACAATCTCAAACCCTAGTCTTGCAAGGTGGAAATCTCTCTCTCTCTCAAGTACAAGTAATGGCTATGGAGGTGTGGTGGCTGGAGATTGAAGATCGTCGAGCGGGTTGAAGAACGTCTTCCCCTTCTTCTCCGGATCTCTTCTAGATAAGATGTCGGCTCGTGTGTTCTGTTTTTGTCCTTGGCCTCTTTAGGAAAGTTGTCCCTTTAATAAGACGGAGGAGATGGAAGCTATACGTCGGGAACTATACGGCCGGAGAAATATTACCGCTATATAGTTGCTCGTTAAAGCTTCAGTTTATTCCCCTCGATTGCTTTTAAAAAGAGACTTGCTTGTTTTCGTCTGAATATGGTGTTATGAAAACTATCGATAGAAACCATCAAAAATATGTCGAATCTCATAGCTATCATGCACGAGACCGCAGCTCAAGCGGCTGAGGCCGCCGTGTAATTGCCGCCAGCCGGTGCGTGCGGTGGTCGTGGAGGGGACCGAGGATCTTGGAACTTTTGGGAGGGCTAGTGGGAAAAACTGCGTGAATAGGGACCTTAGAGGTGAACATGAAACAAATTATGATCGTGCACCCAAGCTACCGAATTTAGCATTGCCCATTTTGCGTCTGAACAAAGGGTAGAGTGGAAATTTTACAGTCAATTTTTTAAAAAAAATAGGAGCACGAAATGCCTCAAGGTCGATGTGTGATATGGTCGCTCGATTGAGATTTTGACTTTGGCTAGTGCCCATCTTGTATTCTAAAAAAATGGTACTAACCGGTGGGTGATTTTGGATCAATTTTTTTGAAACGAAGGGGCAGGAAGGTCGGTGGGTGGTTTTGCCGCTTGATTGAGATTTTGAAATTGGCTAGCATCCATCTAATAATAATAGTTCTAGAAAAATGGTACTCCAATGGTGGGAGATTTTTCCTCGAAATGTTTAAAATGGAGGCGCATGAAATGCATCTAAGTTGGTGGGGAATTTCCGCTTGATTACGATTTTGAATTTTGTTGCTAGCATCCAAGTAGTAATAATAGAAAAAAGCTAGTAGACCGTATGCTATCTGTCCAGGAATTTATGTCCTAGAGTCACATCAAATGATCATCCACTGACCATAATTAATGTGCAGACTAATATTTTTAATTTTTCTAGCGTCCAAGCAATAATAGAAAAAAGGACGATGCCAACATCACATCTAGCTATCAGATCATACTGATAATAAGTTTATCACTAACACTCAATAACATGACTATGCCAACATTGCATCTGTCTGTTTCTTCATCGCCAGATGCATGACATGAAAAGACAACTCTTTATACCGTTCAAAACTAAAACTCACACTAGATGGAAATCATCTAGTGTAATTAAATTAAAAAAAAACTGTGAAGCAATTTAGGAAGTGCTGCACATCTAACTGTAAAATAGAAATCACCGAGGGTGTGTCATCACAAAATATCAATAGAACATAAGAATTATAATAACACTCTTAGCATAGGGATTTATCCCTTCTTTTTTCCTTGTCTGGCATGCCTCGAATTTTTGCTGCAGACTTATCGCATATTTCTACAACGTGGGTGGAACACATAATCAAAATATAAGAAGCACAAAGTCTCTACAAGATTACAAACTGATTATCCATACTATTGCGCTCAGGTTCCCAACCAATCCACGAGATCCGGTTCGGTTTTTTAAGCATTGTGCGGCACGGTTCCTCTTGTTTCTCTCAGCGTTCATCTGCAAAAGGAGACTAGTGATACAGATGCGCAAATAGAAATTTTGAATGTTATATGGTCTCGGTATTCACAAACCATACCAGAATCTTTGGATCAAACCATTGGTCAAGAAGATCTATCCACTGTTGGTCAGTCATAGAATGTTCCATAGCAGAAGTTCTTTGAATATCCTTACTTGCCTTACCATCAAAGTATTTATTATTTAGCCTATGGCACTGCTGGCGCAAAGAACATCAGAACATTCCCATGAGAACATACTCTGCATACTTATTATCCTAATCAAAGTTGAATTTTGTTTGTCAGCAATAATTGAACAGTTGATGTGTTATGTGACTTAGAATTGAACCAACGGCAAGCTTGAAGGAATGGGACACAACACCATGACTTACATGTAACTTCTGGAGTAATGAACTGTAATTTTTAGGGGTCTGTTGGTGGAGCCAGAATGATGCGAAGATGGGAACATCATTCCTAACAAAAACACCTATTTCTGATGCTAGGAAAGCATATTATTTTGGATCTTCTACCATCGCTTTCCAGGCATAATAGAATTGATGCAATATCTAGATTGCATTCCAGAAATTTGAGGTTCAAGCTTTTTTCCTATGGTTGGCCCCCTTTTCTTAAATCTTCGTGCAACTGCCAATTCAACCATTGCATCAGGCTATCATGGTATATATAATAGAGCATACAACGATAACCGTTGGAACACATACCTTGTTTGGCGGCCGGCTGATCAACAGGTGGGTGATCATCGCTAGCTTGTTGGTGTTGTGCCAGCAGTATTAGGACAGTAGAGGTCAAAACTGGTTGGGCTGTCAATTGTTCATGGCTATCTGGATTGGAAAATTCTGATTGTGGAATGTGTGGGATGGTATTTGCTACGTCTACTCCTGTTGGAACCTGTGCTATGCCACCAAGACGAGCCTTTTTAGCCTTATGTGATTTTCCTAAATTTCTTTTATTGTATTTCTGTAACATCCCAGCATTAGATCTTAGAAATAAGCTGAACCCAGATGTGTGCATTGCATTCATGCATAGAAAATCCGAATAATTTTCGCGCTTTTAAAACAGAACTTGTCAAAGTGATTGAAGCTTCTCTTAACTTGATAGAATTGAAGTAGATCATCAAGTTAACTGCGATAAGTTTCTAAATGACCTTTGCTAAAACCTTATTTGGGTAAACATGATTTGATCTAAGGGTAGACAAGATATAATAAAATGTCACTCATAATACATTTCTTAAATGATTCATAATTGATCCTTAAGGGATCATATCATACTATTCATCATATCAACCTATGAATACTAAGTTATGATTACCACTAGAATAATAAAAATGCAATTATTAATGCTGACCTATCTTATTTTTATCTATTCTTACTATGAGTATCATAGTAATACCTAACCTTAAACTCTTTAACGAGTTGGAGTTGGAAAGAGACTAAGTCAAGATCATCCACTAAATATCTTTCTTTCTATAACAATCTTTATGGAACTTATCTTAATATCTGTTGTTCATCAATGATGGGTAATTCCCCATTGATTCACACATTCTTTAACTATCAATCCTTGATCTACTATTTCTTGATCTTATCATAACATCTACATAAATATTTTAAAGGGGGCATAGTCCATTAATAACCTTAATCCAATATGAGATACTAAGAAGATAATTTCAAGATAATGGAAAAGTAGGATTGATAAAGCCTTCCTTAGACAACTAAGAACTTAAGCAATAAATGATGAAAGGATTATAATGGTGATTCTCTAGCCACCAATAATGAATGCTTATATTTAGTATAAGTAATACTGGTGGGTAGAACATGATTGGAACCTTAGTAGAGATAAGTTATCCTATAGTAGTCATTGCAAGCCACATAAATATAATTTAGGGTTGGAGTAAAGTGAATATAGGATGATATTATTCAATTAAAGCTAGTAAAGCATAGAGTTATGGAAGTAGTGTTATCCATTTTAAAGGATAGTAAACTTAGGAGGAAGATAGTTGGATATATTCATCTGATGAAGAAATATTAGTAATGAATGATTAAGGAAGATTATGAGTAGAGTTTGAGGGAACTATTTGTTGGATGGAAGGCTATCAACAGTAGAGTAGTAAATACAACCAAGCAAGGATATGAGGAAGTTATGAAATACTTTAGTATCAAACTCATTTGATTCATCCATGAGTTTAGAAGGTTAATCAGTGAATGAGAATATTTCTATGAAGTAAAACTCATCATGTTAATCATGATGATAGATAGAAAAAGGTAGTATATCTAGGAAAGGAATTCCTTAATAAGAAGTCTAGAATTATGAATTATGGAAGATAGTAATTCTTGGTAAACAATCAACTCTAAATCTTAAAACCAAGTATAATATCCATTTCATATTAAGAATTCCTCATCTTATATCTATATCACTTGATAGGAACATTCCCCTATAACAAATCACTTAAGCACATCTCTGCCAATTCCAACCATCATAATTAAATGTGCTTAGGAGTATCTTTATCAATTCCTTTCTATAAAACATTCAAGATATAACTTTGTAGTTGTGAGACCCTGGCGCATGGCTCAATAGGATTGATAGGAAACCCATACCAACAAGTTGCAACTTCTTTTCCGGAAGCTCATTCGAAAAAGAACAATAAGGTTAATCATGCTTGGCCTAGAGCAATTCTAGGATGGGTGACCGACCAGGAAGTGGGTAACCGGGTGCGCATGAGTGAGGACAAAGTGCGTAGAAAAGACTAGTGTTGGTCTGTGGGGCTAGTCTAGAGATCCTATTGAGCTGCCAGAAGTGACAGCCGTCGGTCCGGAGTGGCCGGGGGTGTTACACTAGTACTAAAGGTGATGGCATCAAATATCCCAAACAAAAAACAATATGCTTAGTTATTGAATCTTTAAACACATTCATAAAGGAGTCTAAGTATATTAAAAACCCTAAACCCTAGGGTAAATAATCATAATCCAAAATCATAAACCTCTTTGTTTATCATAATAGAATATATATACATGTCATTTTCCAAATTAATGGAAGTAATGATATAGGATAATTATACATATAAAAATTTATATTCAAACTCTGAGCCAACTAGAGTTAAGTCTTATAAACAAATAAGAATACATCATTCAAGAAATCCAAAATTAAAAGAGGAGAGAAAAATAATAAGAAAAGTTTCTACAAATTAGTAAAAGGGGGTTCATATTGAGAAAATAAAAGAAATATAAAAATATTATATAATAAAAGTTCACAAATGATACTAAACATATTCTAGTATTATTGCAATTATCCAGCAAATAAATCCTACAAAGAAAAGTTCAAAATATATATCAAATTCAAATCTGAAAAGGAAAACAGAAAATAGAAAAAGGTAAAACAAATAAAAAAATTACCTGGCCGTGGCCCAACATCTCTGTACTTATCTGACGCCCATGTGCAGCCCATAATAGCCCAGCAACCAGCCTAACTCGTTTCCATCTGTGACTAACAAGTGGGACAAAAGAAGGACCGTGGGTTGAGCTGAAAGAATCGCCAGGGGTTTTCCGCAAAAGTTACATCTTCGTCACCCTCACGCACACAGGCAGCTCGCTGGATGAGCTCGCCACCGCTCGATGTCGTCATCGTCGTCCTTGTGCCAAGATCAACGCCGCCGTCGCTAGGAGAGGATAAGAGGCCACCGCGATGTCCTTGCTCGTCCTCATCCTCAGTTTCCCCCTCTGCAGCTCGCTCTCTTAGTTTCTTCTTCTGACTCGAGAACCCTAGCTCGGATGTGAGCCGTAGCCGGGGATTCCGTGCTCGCCTCGGCCATGTAAGACCACGGTGGATACCTTCGTGCTCTTCTCGTCCGTTTGCCCCAACTCGCCAGGTGTGAATCAACCCAATCGAACCCTCGTTCCCGACGCTGTTCGTCGACCTCGCCGGGGTCTCTGACCGCGCCTTGTCAAACCAAGCACACCATCGCGTTCCTGGTGAGTCACTGAATCTCCTAGTATGTGTAGATCTTTCATTGGCTTCCTAAATCCACGCCACCGTGATCGACCGCAAGCACCACCGCATAATCTCGTCGCCGGTTGAATTCCGGTGACCAAATAGGGGCGACACCACCACCAATAGGCTCGCCTCGATCTCCTCTGTCCAACGAACCTAGCCACAGCCCCGCGCATGCACCAGATCATTAGATTGATTCTCAACCAGTGAGGATCAACTCGAGTGACGTCATGATCACTTCAAGTTCGAACCACGTCAACTAATTTGACTAGTCTTTGTCTCGCGTGGCTGATGGTATGGCCTTAGCCCCATATGTCATTCTCTGGGGGTAAAGACAGGGTCGGTAACGAATGCATTTTCTTTAACCAGTGTGTTGAGGTGGCCACTGGCCCACTAGTCAGTGACTCAGGCTAGTCTTAGTGTGGTGTAAAAAGTATTTCCTGTTTAAGAAAGAAATAAAATGTTATAAATTCAATTAATAATATTCCAGAAATCAAATAATGCTTAAATCTTGTTTCATTAATAACTTTTGATTTATAATTCAAAAAATGTGTATAACATATGAAAATTTGTAGAAAAATAAAATCTACAACTTAAAATTATTATTAAAAATTAATCTGATTATTATTTAAATAAATATTATTTAATAAAGGTTTTATAAGTAATAAAACTTTGATAATTCATATTTTAATAATGGTAAATGTTAATAATATAAATAAAATACCAAAAATCTTAGAAAAATAAAAATTATAATTTTAAAACATAATCATGTATTATTATTTCAATTAATTAAATATTCATTATTTATTAAGTAATTATAAAGTAATAAGCATTATAAAAATCATATCTTATTATTTATAAATCACAAAAATAAATGTAATATACCAAAATGATCACAAAAATAATATCTACATGTTAAAAATCTAATATTTTACTTTTGAGTTAAATAAAAATTCAAATATTTTAATAACTCAAAAATTATACTTATTTACTTCATTAATAATTCATATAAGTATAAATAAAATTTATTAATATCCCTAAAATGAGTAAATTAAGTATCATAAATAGTATTAATTTCGAATGTTAATAATATGAAGCCATAATGGTTTGACACATTATAAATGTTTTTATTTTAGAATTTTTTTCAACCTGAAGTGAAGACTACATTCTAAAAGGATTCCTATTCATAATAAAAACCTTAAAGAACAACTTGTGAATAAATCAGATCATTCCTATCTACTTTAACCACCAGATAACAAAAACTACCACCACACTATAATAAATCCATAAGTAGTTAAGTAATATTATATTTTGGTCTATAAACTATAACCACTCATTTATAAAAAGTAAATGATACTACTCCATTATAAAATCAAGAAACCTCTGCACCAAGTAAAAGAATAACCATTCTTAAGTAACCTTAAGGAAACATTACCAGGTACACAAAATACAAATATCATAAGCATTATAATTTCAAACTATCCTTGTTTTAAAGTTAACTTTAGTCTATAAGAATCTAAATATAACACTATAAACATTATTATATGTTTTATAGTTAACTTTGATCTAAACTAGTTAAGCTATAAAGAATTTCAAGCTAAAAGTATTCAAGAAAACACAAATGACATCGAACACCACTAACTAACCACAAAGATTGTTTAAACCTTAGAAAAGGAATTTATTCTTCAAAAGTTATTCGTTTTGCCACTTTAGACAATGTATGAAAAATAATCAAAATCACCTTACTTCATACTTCACTTGTATACCTAGGATCGATAACACTTAAGCTATTTATAAATGACTATACTTATAAAGTAAAGTTTGAAGATAAACAATTAAAGTGTAAACAATCTTGAAGAGCATTTCATAGGTATATATTTTATTGCTACATAAATATGTGTTGTTCACACACACTCACAAGCCCTAATAAGAAGCACAAGTGTGAAACTTATATAAAAGAACAACACATTCTAAAGTAACCATTTTCGGAATCCAAAACCTAGAACAACATTTTTCAAAATTTGTGTTTATAACGTGCATCACATTACATTTGCATAAGAGCATATTGCTTCTTTAAACATTAGTCCTTACCGGACCAATGATGCTGATTTCAGATTTTGGATCTTATACTGACTCGAAGACCATGAGTGCATAACCTTGCAATCACAAAAGGCAAGTTCACACTTGCTCATGTCCTTTCTTTATTTTCTGTAAAGTATTTTACAAATCCAGTGTTGTTATCACCTGCATTTGAAAAAGATGTAAAAACACTATTCTCGATAATAATGTGAACTATTGGTTACTGATCCAGGGGAATCAACTAATCTATTAAATATGACAGTTGGAATACCACTGTTCAAAACTATATCACCTAGGACTTAACAACCAATGTCGCCAGTGATTCTTGCGTCGTATATTACACGTTGACCATGAGATTTGGAATGGGACGGAGAAGTCAGCTGTATCTTCTTCCTCTCACATGAAACCGGATGTGCAGGTCGTGGCTGTTATCCACGAAGCGTGCATATTAATTGGTAATTCATAGAGGATATGCAGCATATGGGTGGGAACCCTCATCGTCCCACGATAGTTCTGGCATCTAACAGTTTGTACAAACCATTGTCGTAATCCAATATGTGGGCATGGTGTACACCAAGGAGGCATGCGAGGTCGCGAAGGGGGCAGTGACTGGCTTGGATAATGAATTGTACACGGGAATAAGATGCCCGATTGTGCACCAAAGAGTTTATCTCTCATGGTTAAACCCGTGAAGGCTGATGGACATAGCTTTTCAGAATAAAATCAGCCTTTGAAGAAATGTTTATGAAAACTTGCATTTCCTACGACTTATGGTATGTGGCTGTAGTTATAGTGCATCAAACACTCCTTTTCTAGTGAATTTGCTGAGTATGCTGGTACTCAAAGTATCTTCTTAACCCTTGCTAGATTCTGAAGACGGAGTCAACAAACAACCACATAAAGTTATGCTCCAGGACTTATCATGCAAAGCTAAAGCTCTTCAATGAAGACAAGGAAGTCAACATATACCTCAACTCAAGTGAAGACGTAGTTACTAATTAGATAGGAATGTAATCTCTAGACAAAGAACCTAATTCTTTAGTTCATTGCAATAGCAGCAATGCCAATCCCTTAGTTATAATACTAGTTCTAATAGTATAATAGTTCTTGCGTTATTTATCTTTGATTCTTCTCCGTAAGAAGTTCTTTCTCTCTCTAACCTAGAGTGTTCTCTAGATCTTGTGTAAAGAATGAGTTGTATCCTTTAGCCATGTATTGGACTCGATCTGTTTCGGTTGTGCCATTCTAAGGGATGTAATACTAGTGAACGGTGTTTCATTGGTGTTATGTCAACGACTACAATATACTACATCATGCAGTGGTATGCTGGGTCACCGCAATTTCCCGGTATGTGTTTGTGTTCCACCTGTAGAATTAGCAGGACTGCTTGTCGACGCTTCAGGTTTTGTACCTGAATGTGTCTTACCTGAACCAGATGATTCTTGACACACATAAACGATGGAATAGAAGAACAGTAAGGCAAACATGCTAAAATATATGATGCATGAACTAGGCAGAGGGCATTCTGTTACCTACCAAAACCCACCGGCGAGCAGCGACGGGCAACACGGAGAGCCGGGAGGCTCCCAGGACTGCTGGTGGGCCCTGGTCCCTCGGGCAATGGCCCGCAAAACTCCGGCACACGTCCTGGCTTGGTTCGAGGGCGTGCCACCTGACCTATACCTGATCAGGAAGGTGAAAGATTGCTTCGATTGGTTTCCTGCATGGCAAACAAACATACGTAAAATTCAAGCCGTAACCGGCTCCCAGGTTTCCCTGTGAATCGGCTCCTAGAGCCGATTATCCCATGGTTCTGCATTAGATCTATGATAACATGGGGTTTTGCTTCATCAATACAAGTTAAATCGATCTACGACAGTTTAACATTTTCACCACATAATTGGAACGTCCTACACGTAATTGAGCCTGGTAGATACAAAAGATAATAGAAAACTAATCCTAGAGAAGGCCTAAAAACCAACGTAACGTCAATTCCCGGAACAACTCCTCTCGGATTGGTGAACCATATCTTACATACTACTGGATCGTTCAACCCGTTTGCAAGGCCTGATCATGTGGATATCAAACTAAACCTTGGAGAACAAGGCACAATTATAACAGATCAAATCGACTTAAATAAAGATCAAGCAAGATGCCACCCTTACACCCGGGGAAAGGTGCAAAGGCGGCGAGACAGCTAGAGGTAGCATAACTAAACAATCATAGCGAAAAGTACTGATGCTAGCCTAAACAAATCTATGATAATAGTGTTACTCGCCATCAACAAGGCTTCAGTACGAGTAACACCAGATAACGCATAAGTAGATACTGCCTAGATCGCAAGATGCGATCTAGTCAGCATGGCACTTACCCGAGAAAAACCCTAGAAACAAGGGGTGGCGATGCGCCGAGATTGTGTTTGTTGTGAACGTGATTGTCCTCCTTTTCTCGATAACTTTAGGTACATATTTATAGTCCGGGGACTTTCTATCTTTGGAATAACTCTACAACTCTAACTCCTACCTAAACCGACACGTAATCTATTACAATATAAGATACACGGGCAACTTAGCCCAAATCAACGTACGAGGCCGATTCAACAACACGTTGCATATACGTATCTTCTAAGCCCATCTTGATCACGACCCATCTCCTCCTTTGGCCAAAATATAGCGATAACACATGCCCCCCTGGTTTTGGCAATAATAATTCCAAAACCACTCTGTTTTTTTCCTTCTCCTCTTTTTTTTTCTGTATCGGGTTATGCGTTGCCAGAATGCGTTGCAGAACAGAATCGTCACGCCACCCCCTTATCATGATGCCCTGTCTTCTCCACTTCTCCGCAGTGCATGATTTGACAATTTCGGCAGCACATTCTGGGAAACCGCTATAGCATTGAACCGCTTCATACTGTTCCCCTTATTTATATTCATCTAAGAAGTTTGCAGCCCCATCTTCCTCCAGTAGCCAAGAAACCCTTCTTCCTCCGCCGAAAAAACCCTCTTCCTCCGCAATGGCCTCCTCTGCTTCATCTGGCTTGTCCTCCCAAGCCTCCAATACAATGAGCGACCGGGAGCCGACGCCAGAGCATCCGCCGACGGCGGCGTACAACACTCTCGCCCCACAATGGTGGGACGAGAGGGATTAGGATTTCGCCACCTGGTTCGAGGACGACGAGTCCTTGACCGATGGCGAGGAGGACCTGCAATTCCTCGCCGATGGGGAACTGTAGGCGGACAACACCGACGACGCCATGTCCTGGGACGACGTCGACTCCTCCGACGAGGAGGAGGAAGCGGAGGAGGACACCTCCTCCGAGGAGTACCAGCCGGTGAAGTACTTCCGCGCCGGGTCCAGCGAGGACACCGAAGACGACGACGAGAACGAGGAGGCCCCCGCTGGCATCTGGATCAGCAGCAGCGAAGACGACGCCGGCAGCAGCGCTGATGACAGCGAACAAGACGGCGGTGAAGACAGCAACGACGACCTCGGCCTCTAGATTAGGAATTAGTAGTAGCATTAGTAGTAGATTTCCTTTCATAAGCAATCAGCTCCTTTTGTAAGCAATCAACTCCACTGTAAATAATCGTCTTTTGAATGAACGAAGATTGCTTTTCCAACTCGAAGATTGCTTCTCCGACCCAATTTCGCCGATAGTCACATAGGTCGATTTTTCAGAAGCCGATAGCAACGCATCGGCTTTTACCCTGCTACACTCATACAGTCAACCAAGTCACAGCCCAAAGAGCCGATGGTAAAACATCGGCTTTCCCAAAAACGTTGACAAGGTCAAGTTCGGTCGCATACTTAGACAAACCTGAGCGGCCACTTTCCAGTTTCAAACGGTAACCTGCGACCCTCTTCAAAAAGGGCGACCCAGATCTCCAATTGCTCATCGACCAAATCGAGCTCACAGCGACAAGACTCCTCGATCCCCAAGTGCACAGATCCATCTCCGCCGGCAAACTAGATGGCGGAATCATCCAACACCAACCCAGAGGTCTCCGGCCTGAAGGTACGCCTACTCCCCGCAGTCTGAACGCGATTCTAGAATTAATGGCGAACACCTGAATTAATGCCTTTATTCCATTATTAAATTTTCTAGGTTTCAGACATTCTGCTGCCACATCCTTCTCTCCCAAATTCTCTCTGCCTTGGCCCTCGTACAGCATCTAGTCCTGCCCATCTGATTTCTTGCGAAGCAAACCGAATCCCCTTCGTAAGCCAAGACCTAGATTTAAACTCTTGGGCCGACTGTTTGCGAGCCTGGCCTAATCCCCCTGAACATTGGGTCGCTTGGTTCATCAGGGTAGCTAGAGCTTACCAATCTCAATGGGAAACCACGGGGATAGCCGATGCCTTGCACTTGTCATTGTATCCTCTTGAGAAACATGAGAATCTTCTAAAAACCATCGGCTACTTCTGGTCTGACGCTCTGAACTGCTTTATGTTCGGTCATGGCCCTATGTCACCAACTCTGCTAGACGTGGTGATGATTACTGGTCTAGATGTTACATCACCCAGCCCCTCTGCTTTTAAACTGACCAAAGTCCCCTACAAACTGTCTTCTAAAACAGACTGCACGAACTGGGGTGCCTACCTCCAACGCCATATGAAAACAAAGGGTCCTGTCACAGAGAAAGAACACACAGCCTTTCTCAACTTCTGGCTAGAACACTTCATATTCTGTGGCCCTTCCCTTGCTCCAACCAAAAATTATCTCTCCTTAGCCTACGAGCTTGCCAAAGGCACCCAACTTGGCATCGGCAAACTGTTCCTTGGAGAGGTCTATCGATATCTCCAGTTGATGTCTGTCAAGCTGTTCTCTGGCATAGCAGTCAAAACAGGAGGTCCTTGGTGGTTCATCCAGCTATGGGCCCAGCTGTACTTTCAAAACCATGTCCCCAACTTTCCCATTTTGGCGAGTTGTACCTTCCCAGATGTCAAAGGGAAGCAGATCCGATGCACTAGTTATGGCCAAGCTTTGTATAGGCTGCCAGGTAGTAAACTATCCCCTCAGGAAGCTTCCAAGTGGTTCAGTATTTTCTTCCAAGGCCTGGATAATCCTAACTTCTTCCCTTACATGGAAGAATCGGAACACTTTGAAAATCCCATCTCCTTCAGGCTAGACAGCTTTGCCGATGACACCAGCACTCGGCAACTCTTTTCTATTGTGATCCGTCCCTGTTTCCTTCCAGTTGGCATGAGTACGTCCAACAGAATCATCAAGCCTGGGTATGAATTCTACCAGCCGGTCATAGTGGCTCGGCAATTTTGCCTTGGACAAGTACCTCCCCATCTCTTTCTCCACCATCTTACGGAGAGCAGAGCCGACCTGCCTGATCCTCTCACCAGTCAGAGGTTTTAGTCCTTCTTTGATGCTCTGACCATCCCAATTCCCAACGACCTCACCTTCGCCTCATCAACCAATGACTTTGAAGACTGGTGGTTGATGTGGAAGACTCACGCCTTCAGAAGAGCTCTGGGACCGTTGCTGAAACAGCTTGATGCTGACTATGACATCTCCGTGGAACAGGTACCACTACTTGTAAATTTTCTTGATGCAGCTCACAAATGACTCTTCTACTAACCCACTCTTTCTCTTTGCAGCAACAAGATGGCCCTGAACCTATGCACAGTGATGGCTCCCCCTTTGAGTTCTTTCCGCCAGCTCCTGTGGTTCTTTTCTGCAAAAACTCGCCACCTTTGAAAAAGGTCATGATGCAGAACCAGCCGATAACACCGCAATCGGCTTCTAAGAGGCAAGTAACTTCAACACCAGCTGCCCCTCGAGTTCCAACTAAGACAAGAACGATGGCGAGGAATGTAGCTGCCAGGAAGACCTTGAGGCGCCGGAGCCCTTCTCCAGAAAGCTCGCATGTAGGCTGATCCATGTCTTGGTCGATCCTTCTCATTCTTCCATTCTTGCAGACGTGCTCGTGTCTAATAGCTTTCCTTCTTTTGCAGGCTTCCGTCGAAGACACCTCCCACGAGGACACACAACCCGATCAAGGGGAATCGAGCCCAACAGACTCTGAGAGGACTGCCACACCAAACCAGCCAGATGCGCCAACATCGGCTCCCAGGAAAAGGCCAGCTCCTGAACCTGCTGCCCCCCGAGCATCAGTCGAGGCAGGGCCAGCTGTGGGTCCCAAGAGAGATCGCAAAGGACTGCAAGCTTCTTCGTCGAGCCAGGAGGTTTCGAAAATCATCACCCTTCATGCTCTTACCACTTACTTCTTTTTATCTGCCGATTTATTTTACATCGGCTAAAACCTTCCATGCAGACGACTGACGCTTCTAGTGGGAAAGCTGGGGCAGCGCCGATGCCTCTTGCAAGCCGGATCTAGCAATCCCCGAAGGTGCAGACGAAACAGCTACCAATTTGGCCAAGCCACCAGCAACTACACACAAGCCGATTGCCTCGTCATCTACAATCCGCTCGATCTTAGGAGAGGTATGTTAGCTTCTCCCGGCTAATCCTTTTCTATTGGACGCACACTGACGCTTTTTCGTGCTGCCAGGGTTGTGATATTTCAGGCTTGTTGACGTTTGACCCTGAATCCATCGAACCAACTCCCTCTATCGCCACCGGTGAACCACAGGCCAGGGCTGTTCCACCTCAATTCCAGCGTCTTAAAACCCTGCTGTCCTCCCCGATCGAAGAGTTGATCGAGGGTTCTGAGGAGGTGAAGAGCGTTCTTGCTGAAATAAAAGACCATCTCCCAGTAGCATTGCAGGTGAAGCTTTGGCCCGTTGTAACTCTGTCCTTCTACGGGTCAAGGGTGAAGCTAGCTCGTGAAAGGATCAACCTGCGTCGTGCCCAACTTCCGCTGAAGGCCAATATTGCAGACAGATGTCAGCAGCTCAACGAGAAAAAGGCGTCTCTGGATGCCAAAACTGACACCTCTGTCGGCACCGCCGAGCTCGCATCCTTGAAAAGGGAGCTGGAAGATCTTGAAGAGAAGGTCCGGGGGACTAAAAAGCTCATTCGCGACAAGGAAGAATCCATCGCCCGATCCCAAGACGAAGCAGAAAGCCTCAGGGGTCAACTGAAGGCCGATCTGGCAGAAATACGTGCCCTGAACAAGCAGCTAGTGACGGGCAAGGACGAAGATGACGAAGCCGAGATCGCCGAGGTGGACCGTGTCCGTGCTGACGCCCTCCACGCCTTCGAGACATTTCTTCAGTAGATCGTTTATGTAAACTGGCATCTGCTTGTAACAGTTTGAACCTCTAGAGTCGATGATCATGCATCGGCTGTATATTTTGTTCATTGGCCGATCTCATGTATCGGCCCCCATATCTCACTGTCCGTCATCCCACATGCTTGGGAAATTATATTTATTAGTTTTTTATTGGCTGATTTCGTGTATCGGCTCCCATATCTCACTGTCCATCATCCCACATGCTTGGGAAATATTTCTTGAGATGCTGACCGTTGACAGCCACTAGGAATTTCACGCCATCCAGCCCCTCCAGCATGTACACGTTTCCCCTTAAAACTTGATCGACCCTGTATGGCCCGTGCCAATTTGGAGACCATTTACCATATGTTGCATCCTTAGTTCCCAATGGCAATACAGCTTCCCATACCAGATCGCCAACGTGGAACTCCTTCGGTCTCACCTTCTTGTTATATGCACGAGCTACCTTGGCCTTGTTTTCTTTGATTTTCTCAAGCGACCATAGCCTAAGCTCAGTCAGATCCTCAATGCTGTCACTCATCAGGGCCGCATATTCTTCAGTCGTTAGATCGTTCTGAAAAGTGACACGTCTCGATCCAGCCGTAATTTCCCAAGGCAATACGGCTTCTTGTCCATAGACTAGATGGTACGGCGAGGTTTTTATCGCTCCATGACATGACATGCGGTAAGCCCATAAAGCCTCTGACAAAACCTCGTGCCAACGCCTAGGGTACTCATCGATTTTCCTCTTGATCAGCTTGATAAGGCTCTGGTTGGACGCTTCAGCTTGCCCATTTGCTTGATCATAGTATGGATATGATCGAATCAGCTTAATCCCTGTGTCCTCATAGAAATTTCTGAACTCGTGAGAAGTGAAGACCGAACCTCCATCGGTCGTGATAGTCTGGGGAATCCCAAACCTATGAATGACGTGTTCTTTCACAAAATTGACAACATCCTTCGCCCGACAGGAAAAGGTGCAAAGGCGGCGAGACAGCTAGAGGTAGCATAACTAAACAATCATAGCGAAAAGTACTGATGCCCGACTGGATGGCCAAAATATAGCGATAACACATGCCCCCCTGGTTTTGTCAATAATAATTCCAAAACCACTCTGTTTTTTTCCTTCTCCTCTTTTTTTTCTGTATCGGGTTACGCGTTGCCAGAATGCGTTGCAGAACAGAATCGTCACGCCACCCCCTCATCATGATGCCCTGTCTTCTCCACTTCTCCGCAGTGCATGATTTGACAATTTCGGCAGCACATTCTGGGAAACCGCTATAGCATTGAACCGCTTCATACTGTTCCCCTTATTTATATTCATCTGAGCAATTTGCAGCCCCATCTTCCTCCAGTAGACAAGAAACCCTTCTTCCTCCGCCGAAAAAATCCTCTTCCTCCGCCATGGCCTCCTCTGCTTCATCTGGCTTGTCCTCCCAAGCCTCCAATACAATGAGCGACCGGGAGCCGACGCCAGAGCATCCACCGACGGCGGCGTACAACACTCTCGCCCCACAATGGTGGGACGAGAGGGATTAGGATTTCGCCACCTGGTCCGAGGACGACGAGTCCTTGACCGATGGCGAGGAGGACCTGCAGTTCCTCGCTGATGGGGAACTGGAGGCGGCCAGCACCGACGACGCCATGTCCTGGGATGGCGTCGACTCCTCCGACGAGGAGGAGGAAGCGGAGGAGGACACCTCCTCCGAGGAGTACCAGCCGGTGAAGTACTTCCGCGCCGGGTCCAGCGAGGACACCGAAGACGACGACGAGGACGAGGAGGCCCCCGCTGGCATCTGGATCAGCAGCAGCGAAGACGACGCCGACAGCAGCGCTGATGACAGCGAACAAGACGGCGGTGAAGACAGCGACGACGACCTCGGCCTCTAGATTAGGAATTAGTAGTAGCAGTAGTAGTAGATTTCCTTTCGTAAGCAATCAGCTCCTTTTGTAAGCAATCAGCTCCACTGTAAATAATCGTCTTTTGAATGAACGAAGATTGCTTTTCCAACTCGAAGATTGCTTCTCCGACCCAATTTCGCCGATAGTCACATAGGTCGATTTTTCAGAAGCCGATAGCAACGCATCGGCTTTTACCCTGCTGCACTCATACAGTCAACCAAGTCACAGCCCAAAGAGCCGATGGTAAAACATCGGCTTTCCAAAAAATGTTGACAAGGTCAAGTTCGGTCGCATACTTAGACAAACCTGAGCGGCCACTTTCCAGTTTCAAACGGTAACCTGCGACCCTCTTCAAAAAGGGCGACCCAGATCTCCAATTTCTCATCGACCAAATCGAGCTCACAGCGATAAGACTCCTCGATCCCCAATTGCACAGATCCATCTCCGCCGGCAAACTAGATGGCGGAATCATCCAACACCAACCCAGAGGTCTCCGGCCTGAAGGTACGCCTACTCCCCGTAGTCTGAACGCGATTCTAGAATTAATGGCGAACACCTGAATTAATGCCTTTATTCCATTATTAAATTTTCTAGGTTTCAGACATTCTGCTGCCACATCCTTCTCTCCCAAATTCTCTCTGCCTTGGCCCTCGTACAGCATCTAGTCCTGCCCATCTGATTTCTTGCGAAGCAAACCGAATCCCCTTCGTAAGCTAAGACCTAGATTTAAACTCTTGGGCCGACTGTTTGCGAGCCTGGCCTAATCCCCCTGAACATTGGGTCACTTGGTTCATCAGGGTAGCTAGAGCTTACCAATCTCAAAGGGAAACCACGGGGATAGCCGATGCCTTGCACTTGTCATTGTCTCCTCTTGAGAAACATGAGAATCTTCTAAAAACCATCGGCTACTTCTGGTCTGACGCTCTGAACTGCTTTATGTTCGGTCATGGCCCTATATCACCAACTCTGCTAGACTTGGTGATTATTACTGGTCTAGATGTTACATCACCCAGCCCCTCTGCTTTTAAACTGACCAAAGTCCCCTACAAACTGTCTTCTAAAACAGACTGCACGAACTGGGGTGCCAACCTCCAACGCCATATGAAAACAAAGGGTCCTGTCACAGAGAAAGAACACACAGCCTTTCTCAACTTCTGGCTAGAACACTTCATATTCTGTGGCCCTTCCCTTGCTCCAACCAAAAATTATCTCTCCTTAGCCTACGAGCTTGCCAAAGGCACCCAACTTGGCATCGGCAAACTGTTCCTTGGAGAGGTCTATCGATATCTCCAGTTGATGTCTGTCAAGCTGTTCTCTGGCATAGCAGTCAAAACAGGAGGTCCTTGGTGGTTCATCCAGCTATGGGCCCAGCTGTACTTTCAAAACCATGTCCCCAACTTTCCCCTTTTGGCGAGTTGTACCTTCCCAGATGTCAAAGGGAAGCAGATCCGATGCACTAGTTATGGCCAAGCTTTGTATAGGCTGCCAGGTAGTAAACTATCCCCTCAGGAAGCTTCCAAGTGGTTCAGTATTTTCTTCCAAGGACTGGATAATCCTAACTTCTTCCCTTACACGGAAGAATCGTAACACTTTGAAAATCCCATCTCCTTCAGGCTAGACATCTTTGCCGATGACACCAGCACTCGGCAACTCTTTTCTATTGTGATATGTCCCTGTTTCCTTCCAGTTGGCATGAGTACGTCCAACAGAATCATCAAGCCTGGGTATGAATTCTACCATCCGGTCATAGTGGCTCGGCAATTTGGCCTTGGACAAGTACCTCCCCATCTCTTTCTCCACCATCTTACGGAGAGAAGAGCCGACCTGCCTGATCCTCTCACCAGTCAGAGGTGTTAATCCTTCTTTGATGCTCTGACCATCCCAATTCCAAACGACCTCACCTTCGCCTCATCAACCAATGGCTTTGAAGACTGGTGGTTGATGTGGAAGACTCACGCCTTCAGAAGAGCTCTGGGACCGTTGCTGAAACAGCTTGATGCTGACTATGACATCCCCGTGGAACAGGTACCACTACTTGTAAATTTTCTTGATGCAGCTCACAAATGACTCTTCTACTAACCCACTCTTTCTCTTTGCAGCAACAAGATGGCCCTGAACCTACGCACAGTGATGTCTCCCCCTTTGAGTTCTTTCCGCTAGCTCTTGTGGTTCTTTTCTGCAAAAACTCGCCACCTTTGAAAAAGGTCATGATGCAGAACCAGCCGATAACACCGCAATCGGATTCTAAGAGGCAAGTAACTTCAACACCAGCTGCCCCTCGAGTTCCAACTAAGACAAGAACGATGGCGAGGAATGTAGCTTCCAGGAAGACCTTGAGGCGCCGGAGCCCTTCTCCAGAAAGCTCGCATGTAGGCTGATCCATGTCTTGGTCGATCCTTCTCATTCTTCCATTCTTGCAGACGTGCTCGTGTCTAATAGCTTTCCTTCTTTTGCAGGCTTCTGTCGAAGACACCTCCCACGAGGACACACAACCCGATCAAGCGGAATCGAGCCCAACAGACTCTGAGAGGACTGCCACACCAAACCAGCCAGATGCGCCACCATCGGCTCCCAGGAAAAGGCCAGCTCCTGAACCTGCTGCCCCCCGAGCATCAGTCGAGGCAGGGCCAGCTGTGGGTCCCAAGAGAGCTCGCAAAGGACTGCAAGCTTCTTCGTCGAGCCAGGAGGTTTCGAAAATCATCACCCTTCATGCTCTTACCACTTACTTCTTTTTATCTGCCGATTTATTTTACATCGGCTAAAACCTTCCATGCAGACGACTGACGCTTCTAGTGGGAAAGCTGGGGCAGCGCCGATGCCTCTAGCCAAGCCGGATCTAGCAATCCCCGAAGGTGCAGACGAAACAACTACCAATTTGGCCAAGCCACCAGCAACTCCACACAAGCCGATTGCCTCGTCATCTGCAATCCCCTCGATCTTAGGAGAGGTATGTTAGCTTCTCCCGGCTAATCCTTTTCTATTGGACGCGCACTGACGCTTTTTCGTGCTGCCAGGGTTGTGATATTTCAGGCTTGTTGACGTTTGACCCTGAATCCATCGAACCAACTCCCTCTATCGCCACCGGTGAACCACAGGCCAGGGCTGTTCCACCTCAATTCCAGCGTCTTAAAACCCTGCTGTCCTCCCCGATCGAAGAGTTGATCGAGGGTTCTGAGGAGGTGAAGAGCGTTCTTGCTGAAATAAAAGACCAACTCCCAGTAGCATTGCAGGTGAAGCTTTGGCCTGTTGTAACTCTGTCCTTCTACGGGTCAAGGGTGAAGCTAGCTCGTGAAAGGATCAACCTGCGTCGTGCCCAACTTCCGCTGAAGGCCAATATTGCAGACAGATGTCAGCAGCTCAACGAGAAAAAGGCGTCTCTGGATGCCAAAACTGACACCTCTGTCGGCACCGCCGAACTCGCATCCTTGAAAAGGGAGCTGGAAGTTCTTGAAGAGAAGGTCCGGGCGACTAAACAGCTCATTCGCGACAAGGAAGAATCCATCGCCCGATCCCAAGACGAAGCAGAAAGCCTCAGGGGTCAACTGAAGGCCGATCTGGCAGAAATACGTGCCCTGAACAAGCAGCTAGTGACGGGCAAGGACGAAGATGACAAAGCCGAGATCGCCAAGGTGGACCGTGTCCGTGCTGACGCCCTCCACGCCTTCGAGGCATTTCTTCAGTAGCTTGTTTATGTAAACTGGCATCTGCTTGTAACATTTTGAACCTCTAGAGTCGATGACCGTGCATCGGCTGTATATTTTGTTCATTGGCCAATCTCATGTATCGGCCCCCATATCTCACTGTCCGTCATCCCACATGCTTGGGAAATTATATTTATTAGTTTTTTATTGGCCGATTTCGTGTATCGGCTCCCATATCTCACTGTCCATCATCTCACATGCTTGGGAAATATTTCTTGAGATGCTGACTTTTGACAGCCACTGGGAATTTCATGCCATCCAGCTCCTCCAGCATGTACGCGTTTCCCCTTAAAACTTGATCGACCCTGTATGGCCCGTGCCAATTTGGAGAACATTTACCATATGCTGCATCCTTAGTTCCCAATGGCAATACAGCTTCCCATACCAGATCGCCAACGTGGAACTCCTTCGGTCTCACCTTGTTGTTATATGCACGAGCTACCTTGGCCTTGTTTTCTTTGATTTTCTCAGGCGACCATAGCCTAAGCTCAGTCAGATCCTCAATGCTGTCACTCATCAGGGCCGCATATTCTTCAGTCGTTAGATCATTCTGAAAAGTGACACGTCTCGATCCAGCCGTAATTTCCCAAGGCAATACGGCTTCTTGTCCATAGACTAGATGGTACGGCGAGGTTTTTATCGCTCCATGACATGACATGCGGTAAGCCCATAAAGCCTCTGACAAAACCTCGTGCCAACGCCTAGGGTACTCATCGATTTTCCTCTTGATCAGCTTGATAAGGCTCTGGTTGGATGCTTCAGCTTGCCCATTTGCTTGAGCATAGTATGGAGATGATCGAATCAGCTTAATCCCTGTGTCCTCACAGAACTTTCTGAACTCGTGAGAAGTGAAGACCGAACCTCCATCGGTCGTGATAGTCTGGGGAATCCCAAACCTATGAATGACGTGTTCTTTCACAAAATTGACAACATCCTTCGAGCTTACTGACTTCATAGGGACGGCTTCCACCCATTTGGTGAAATAATCCGTAATGGCCAAAATCCACATGTGGCCTTTGCTTGACGGAGGATTGATCTTGCCGATCATATCCATGCCCCAACCTCGGAATGGCCAAGGCTTGATGATGGGGTTCATTGCTGACGCGGGTACCATCTGAATTTTTCCAAATCTCTGACATGCTTGACACCCTTTGTAGTACTTAAAACAGTCCTAAAGCATGGTAGGCCAATAAAACCCTGATCGCCTGATCAACCACTTCATCTTGTGAGCCGATTGGTGAGTTCCACAGGCGCCTTCGTGTACCTCGTGTAGGAGCCGATTGGCCTCGGCTGTCCCCAGACATTTGAGCAATAACCCTTCCAGAGTCCTGTAAAACATGTCGTCCCCAATGAGCACATACTTCATGGCCTTGTACCTTATCTGTTTAGGTGCCCCCCGAGCCGAATCCTTCAAGTAATTGAATATATCGGCTCTCCAGTCGTCTGCGTCCAGGAACTGTACCTGAACATCAGCTCCCTCTGCTACGTCCTTGTAGCCTGAAGCCATTTGTGCAAGATCATTCGCCTCGGTATTCTGCGATCGCGGGATCCAGGTGAAGTTTATGTACCGGAACTGTGCCATCAGCTCACGGCATTGCAGCCATAATGGGAAGAGCGACTCGCTCTCACACTTGTATTCCTCCGTGAGTTGAGAAATCACCAACTTGGAGTCTCCAAAAATTTCCACTGCTTCTGCTCCAGCTTCGATGAGCAACTCCATTCCCTTGCGTATCGCCTCATACTCAGCGACGTTGTTGGTGCGAGGGGAAGGTAACCTGATGGAGAAGGAAAATGTTGCCCCCCGGGGCGACACGAGTAGCATGCCGATGCCGCACCCATCGTCGCAAACCGATCCATCGAAAAACATATCCCACGCTCGTATAGATAGTGCTGCTATATTAGTGTTGATCCTTTCAGCAATAAGGTCAGCCAATGCCTGTCCCTTAACCGCTTTCGCGGGTTGATAACGGATATCGAACTCCGATAATGCAAACATCCATTTGCCCAGTCGGCCTTTCAACATAGGAGCCGACAGCATGTGCTTTATGACATCTGATTTGCATATGATGACAATCTCCGCTGATAGCAGAATGTGGCGCAGCTTGGTGCAGGTGAAAACCAGGCAGAGGCCCAACTTGTCGATCTCAGGATACCTTGTCTCTGCATCCAGCATCCTTCTGCTGATGTAAAATACCACTCGCTCCAGCCCATCATAAACTTGCACCACCACTGAGGCGATGGACGTGTCAGCTACTGATAAGTAAATGTAGAATGGCCTATCCGGCTGGGGCGGAACCAATACTGGCGGTTTCGTCAGATATTCTTTGATCTCGTCGAAGGCTCGTTGTTGTTCTGCCCCCCAGCTGAACTCCTCGTCAGATTTAATCTTCACCAGTCCCATGAACGGCTCTATTCTTCCTGACAGATTGGAGATGAATCTTCTGACGAAGTTGATCTTGCCGATGAGAGACTGTAGTTCCTTCTTCGTGGTAGGCGGCTTCATTGTTCGCACTGCCTCCTGACTTTTCAGGCCGATCTCAATTCCTCGTTCATGGACCAAGAAACCCAAGAACTGACCGGCCGTCACACCGATGGCATTCTTAAGTCCAAATGTCATGACTACATATTCAAACAACCCTACCGAACCTAGGACTCTGAACGCAGTCTTGTGTATATCTTCCAGAGCCATAAAAATTTGGTTGTAACCGGCATTGCCATCCATGAAGCTCAAGACTTTATGACCAGCAGCTGCGTTGATTAATGTTTCTGCCACCAGCATCGGATACTCATCCTTTGGAGTAGCCCTATTGAGATCCCGAAAATCTATGGCAACACGCCAGCGGCCATCCTTTTTCTCTACAGGTACGATACTAGAAATCCACTCAGCATACCTGCATGGCCTGATTAACTTGGCCGTCAACATTTTCTCGACCTCTTTCTTCACTTCTGCCAAAATTTCGGCCTTCATCTGTCGTGCTCGCTGATGGAATGGCCGAAATCCTTTTTTAAGCGGGAGTCGATGCTCAATGATGCTCCTGTCTAATCCAGGCATCTCTGTATAGTCCCAGGCGAAGCAGTCTGGATATTCTTTCAACAGAGCTATCATCGGACCCCGTAGACTCGGATCCAACTTCTTGCTGATAAATGTTGGTCGTGGCTTATCCCCAGGACCAATGTCGATTTCCTCTAGTTCATCAGCGGATGTAAACCCATACCCTAGCTTTCCGTCACCTGTTAAATCGATGCTAAACACAGGGTAAACAGTAGGTGAGGATAACAAAAATAATTTGGGCCGATTGCCTGAATCGGCCCCCTTTTTGATTGCATTAGTCAAGGACGGTTTACACCTTATTTGTGTTTCACAATGGCAGGGAATCTCCCTGCTACGACTACATGATCTGCTTGTCGTAAGATTGTTGCTTTTTGTTTTTTGTGGCCGATCGCAGGGATCGGCCGTACCACGTACGATCGTGGACTTTGCTACTCTGTCAGGCCAGTGGATAAGACCAGCCTCACCCCGTTTTTTGTAGCTTCAATGCGCTCACAGCCGTCTAGACTGATTCCAGAGATCGGCTCTTGGTCTTCTGCTTCCCAGATGTTCATGCCAGCTATGGAGATCTCGATAGAATCATCTGCATGAATGACCTCGACCTCATCTCCATCCCACTGTATTAGGCACTGGTGCATCGTGGATGGAATGCAGCAGTTAGCATGAATCCAATCTCTCCCTAGCAAGACAGCGTAGGTGCTTTTGCTGTCCACGACGAAGAATGACGTAGGGATGGTTTTTCTGCCCACGGTCAGATCCACGTTCAGTACGCCTTGCGTTTCTGAAGTTTGGCCGTTGAAGTCGCTTAACGTGACGTTGGTTTTGATCAGATCTGCAGTGGAGCGTCCCAAACGCCGTAGCATGGAGTATGGCATTATATTGACTGCCGCTCCAGTGTCCACCAACATCTTGCTGACAGGCTGCCCGTTGATGTAACCTCGTAGGTACAGGGCTTTCAGATGTTTGTAGCCCTTCTCACGTGGCTTCTCAAAGATAACCGGCCGTGGGCCGCAGTCAAACTGTGCCACTGGTAGCTCGTTGGTTCTTGGCGCGCAAAACTCTGACGGAAGTACGAATACCATGTTTGTGCCAGCCGATGTCTTTGCATTGGGTTTTACTGGTTTGGGGCGCCACTCTCTCCTTTTCGGGCGATCTTCCGTTTCCAAAGTCTGCCGAATCTTAACGGCCAGATCGGGCCGTGCTTTCTTTAAAGCGTGGAGATACTGTGCTTCGGCTTCCTCCAAGTTACGCAGCCGTTGCACTCTACGCTTTTGGGTGTGTCTGAGTCCGTCGGGACACCACCTTGGACGGTGATATCTGTCTTTTTCTTTGTCATCCATTGGCTCCTCGAGATCTTTTGCTCGAGCGGACTCCCTGTATCGGCTCTGAGGTGGGAGAGGCCCTAGACGCTTGAACACTGACACTGGCCCCGTGTCCTCCTTCTGCTGTCCACATTCCGGGCAGTTATCGATTGTAGGCAATCGGCTCATTCCCGCATCCCAGCAATACTTGAAGAAAGGGCAATCCCAATGTTTGTCTACGCCTTCCTTTTCTTTTGACGGTCCCCTAGCGAGGTGCTCGTATCCTTCATCGTTTCCATCGCGCCGGCGACGTCGGTCATACTGACGCTCATACTTGTTAAGGAGATGTGTGGAATGTGGCTTCTGATATCGCACGTTCCTCACCTGCTCCTCAGTTAGATACCGCCTGTCATCGTAGCTGGGCCGGTCGCGTGGACCAGCCTTCTCTCTTTCTTTTCCCCGAGAACGACCGTCTTCCTCCTTATATGCGCCACGGTGGTACCCAGGTCCTGCCATGTTGACATCGAACGAGAAATCCAACTGGCGCCTCGTGGAGTGGCTGTGTTCTACCATGTTGACGCCGGGAAATGGGTTTGTGTCTACTTTCATGGCGAACTGCCCAAGGATCAGACGACCCTGCTCTATCGCCGTTTGGATCTGGCGACGTAGCTCTTTGCAGTCATTGGTGGTGTGGGTGAACGAGTGGTGCCACTTGCAGTATGGTCTTCCGTTCATCTCTTGAGCCGTAGGGATTCTGTGGCCTTCGGGTAACTTCAGCTGCTTTTCTTTCAGCAGTAAATCGAATATCTGCTCAGCTTTGCTCACATCGAAGTCAAACCCTTTTGCAGGCCCTTGCTGTTTCACCCATTTGCAGGATACAGGATCTGCCCCTCGAGCCCATTCAGCCACGGCCACCTCCTGGTCTTGCGTAGGATCTTCTTCTTCTGTATCGACCAGGCCTATCGGACGTTTGAACTTGTCTTGGTACAACTCAGGGTGGCGCTGTTCATACATCGTCAGCTTCTGGGCCATGTGCGCCAACGAGTTGTACTCTACTTGGAAAGCCAGATCCTTGATAGGTGCTGAGAGACCCAACGCTGCCAGCTCGACTGCTTCCTTTTCAGTTAACCGAGCTGAGTAACATCGGTTTTTTACAGTCCTGAAGCGCTGGATGTACTCGGCTACAGTTTCTCCCCGCTTTTGCCGCACCTGTGCCAGGTCTGCAATGCCAGCCTCGGTATCCTCTGAATGATACTGAATGTGGAACTGCTCTTCCAGTTGCTTCCAGGTATGGATCGAATCAGGTGGCAGCGAGGTGTACCACCCAAAAGCTGGTCCCGTAAGAGATTGCGCAAAGAACCTTACACGTAACTGATCCGATGCTGAAATCATGCCGAACTGTGTCAGGTATCGGCTCACGTGCTCGATCGAGCTCGACCCTTCTGACCCGCTAAACCTGGAGAACTCAGGGAGCCGATACTTGGGTGGCAGCGGAATCAGGTCAAACTCGTTGGGGTACGGCTTTGAATAGCCGATTGTCCTTCTCTTCGGCACGAAGCCGAACTGGTCTCTCAAGATGGTACGGATTTGTTTCGTTGTTTGGGCTGCAGGGGCTAGATTCTCATGACTCGTTCCAGTGGCATACTTGGCTAGGCACGCCTGTTTGTCGGCGTCCATCCCAGAGATTCCTGCTCCAGAAACACCTGCCCCAGCAATCCCTGCGGTTGCGATCTGGTTCGTGCGCGTCCAGCTGTTGTAGTCCGGCACGTAGGTGCACACATATCCATGTGGGATTTCTTTAGGTGGCTCACACAGGAATTGGCAATCGCCAGGGTCACCTCCGATCTTGTAGACGACGTACGCCGGTGCCCCTGGTGGCTCCGGAGCTGCAAGCGTGAATGGCAGTGGTGGCCTGGCCTGGAGCGGTCTTTCCCCCTGGTGAGTCCCCAGAGTAGGCCCCGACGGAGAGTACTGATGTTTCATGATCTCCTGAACTACGCGAACTGCAATCCGCTCGAAAGCGTTCACCAGGCTCTCAGAATGGCGGTGAAGAGAATGAGCCACCATGTAGTTGACTTCCTGTCGCAGAGCTCTGGTGCGCTCCTCTGAAGGAACAGACAGATCCACCTCATCAAGAGCACCCTAGGGTGAGAACCCTTTCCACCTGATGCCATGCTTACGAGTCCTCTCAAAAGAGCCGATGAGATCGGCTTCGAAGAGAGCTTTGACGTCATCATACTTCGCCTTGTGCTCCTCAGGCAGTTCGTCGTACGTGACTGGTCTGTTGTCCATCGCAGCGTCGGATGTTGATGTAGACGCTGTTGAATGTCCCACCGGGCGTGCCAGAATGTGTTACCTACCAAAACCCACCGGCGAGCAGCGACGGGCAACACGGAGAGCCGGGAGGCTCCCAGGACTGCTGGTGGGCCCTGGTCCCTCGGGCAACGGCCCACAAAACTCCGGCACACGTCCTGGCTTGGTTCGAGGGCGTGCCACCTGACCTATACCTGATCAGGAAGGTGAAAGATTGCTTCGATTTGTTTCCTGCATGGCAAACAAACATACGTAAAATTCAAGCCGTAACCGGCTCCCAGGTTTCCCTGTGAATCGGCTCCTAGAGCCGATTATCCCATGGTTCTGCATTAGATCTATGATAACATGGGGTTTTGCTTCATCAATACAAGTTAAATCGATCTACGACAGTTTAACGTTTTCACCACATAATTGGAACGTCCTACACGTAATTGAGCCTGGTAGATACAAAAGATAATAGAAAACTAATCCTAGAGAAGGCCTAAAAACCAACGTAACGTCAATTCCCGGAACAACTCCTCTCGGATTGGTGAACCATATCTTACATACTACTGGATCGTTCAACCCGTTTGCAAGGCCTGATCATGTGGATATCAAACTAAACCTTGGAGAACAAGGCACAACTATAACAGATCAAATCGACTTAAATAAAGATCAAGCAAGATGCCACCCTTACACCCGGGAAAAGGTGCAAAGGCGGCGAGACAGCTAGAGGTAGCATAACTAAACAATCATAGCGAAAAGTACTGATGCTAGCCTAAACAAATCTATGATAATAGTGTTACTCGCCATCAACAAGGCTTCAGTACGAGTAACACCAGATAACGCATAAGTAGATACTCCCTAGATCGCAAGATGCGATCTAGGCATCATGTCACTTACCCGAGAAAAACCCTAGAAACAAGGGGTGGCGATGCGCCGAGATTGTGTTTGTTGTGAACGTGATTGTCCTCCTTTTCTCGATAACTTTAGGTACATATTTATAGTCCGGGGACTTTCTATCTTTGGAATAACTCTACCACTCTAACTCCTACCTAAACCGACACGTAATCTATTACAATATAAGATACACGGGCAACTTAGCCCAAATCAACGTACGAGGCCGATTCAACAACACGTTGCATATACGTATCTTCTAAGCCCATCTTGATCACGGCCCATCTCCTCCTTTGGCCAAAATATAGCGATAACAAATGACTCTAGCCAAATGACTCTATTACGGCTTCAATTTTACGTATGTTTGTTTGCCATGCAGGAAACCAATCGAAGCAATTTTTCACCTTCCTGATCAGGTATAGGTCAGGTGGCACGCCCTCGAACCAAGCCAGGACGTGTGCCGGAGTTTTGCGGGCCGTTGCCCGAGGGACCAGGGCCCACCAGCAGTCCTGGGAGCCTCCCGGCTCTCCGTGTTGCCCGTCGCTGCTCGCCGGTGGGTTTTGGTAGGTAACAAATGACTCTTCTACTAACACAATCACGTTCACAACAAACACAATCTCTGCGCATCGCCACCCCTTGTTTCTAGGGTTTTTCTCGGGTAAGTGCCATGCTGCCTAGATCGCATCTTGCGATCTAGGCAGTATCTACTTATGCGTTATCTGGTGTTACTCGTACTGAAGCCTTGTTGATGGCGAGTAACACTATTATCATAGATTTGTTTAGGCTAGCATCAGTACTTTTCGCTATGATTGTTTAGTTATGCTACATCTAGCTGTCTCGCCGCCTTTGCACCTTTTCCGTCAAAACCACTTCTCACCTTTCACAAAATTGACAACATCCTTCGAGCTTACTGACTTCATAGGGACGGCTTACACCCATTTGGTGAAATAATCCGTAATGGCCAAAATCCACATGTGGCCTTTGCTTGACGGAGGATTGATCTTGCCGATCATATCCATGCCCCAACCTCGGAATGGCCAAGGCTTCATGATGGGGTTCATTGCTGACGCGGGTACCATCTGAATTTTTCCAAATCTCTGACATGCTTGACACCCTTTGTAGTACTTAAAACAGTCCTCAAGCATGGTAGGCCAATAAAACCCTGATCGCCTGATCAACCACTTCATCTTGTGAGCCGATTGGTGAGTTCCACAGGCGCCTTCGTGTACCTCGTGTAGGAGCCGATTGGCCTCGGCTGTCCCCAGACATTTGAGCAATAACCCTTCGAGAGTCCTGTAAAACATGTCGTCCCCAATGAGCACATACTTCATGGCCTTGTACCTTATCCGTTTAGGTGCCCCCCGAGCCGAATCCTTCAAGTAATTGAAGATATCGGCTCTCCAGTCGTCTGCGTCCAGGAACTGTACCTGAACATCGGCTCCCTCTGCTACGTCCTTGTAGCCTGAAGCCATTTGTGCAAGATCATTCGCCTCGGTATTCTGCGATCGCGGGATCCAGGTGAAGTTTATGTACCGGAACTGTGCCATCAGCTTACGGCATTGCAGCCATAATGGCAAGAGCGACTCGCTCTCACACTTGTATTCCTCCGTGAGTTGAGAAATCACCAACTTGGAGTCTCCAAAAATTTCCACTGCTTCTGCTCCAGCTTCGATGAGCAACTCCATTCCCTTGCGTATCGCCTCATACTCAGCGACGTTGTTGGTGCGAGGGGCAGATAACCTGATGGAGAAGGAAAATGTTGCCCCCCGGGGCGACACGAGTAGCATGTCGATGCCGCACCCATCGTCGCAAACCGATCCATCGAAAAACATAGCCCACACTCGTATAGACAGTGCTGCTATATTAGTGTTGATCCTTTTAGCAATAAGGTCAGCCAATGCCTGTCCCTTAACCGCTTTCGCGGGTTGATAACGGATATCGAACTCCGATAATGCAAACATCCATTTGCCCAGTCGTCCTTTCAACATAGGAGCCGACAGCATGTGCTTTATGACATCTGATTTGCATATGATGACAATCTCCGCTGATAGCAGAATGTGGCGCAGCTTGGTGCAGGTGAAAAACAGGCAGAGGCACAACTTGTCGATCTCAGGATACCTTGTATCTGCATCCAGCATCCTTCTGCTGATGTAAAATACCACTCGCTCCAGCCCATCATAAACTTGCACCACCACTGAGGCGATGGACGTGTCAGCTACTGATAAGTAAATGTAGAATGGCCTATCCGGCTAGGGCGGAACCAATACTGGCGGTTTCGTCATATATTCTTTGATCTCGTCGAAGGCTCGTTGTTGTTCTGCCCCCCAGCTGAACTCCTCGTCAGATTTAATCTTCACCAGTCCCATGAACGGCTCTATTCTTCCTGACAGATTGGAGATGAATCTTCTGACGAAGTTGATCTTGCCGATGAGAGACTGCAGTTCCTTCTTCGTGGTAGGCGGCTTCATTGTTCGCACTGCCTCCTGACTTTTCAGGCCGATCTCAATTCCTCGTTCATGGACCAAGAAACCCAAGAACTGACCAGCCGTCACACCGAAGGCACACTTCTTTGGATTCATCCGTAGCCCGAATTTCCTTGTTCGGTCCAGGACGCGTCGCAGATCGTCCAAATGTCCTTGTACTGAAGATGACTTGACCACCACGTCATCGATATAAATTTCCACCAGCTTGCCGATCAGATCATGGAAAATGTAATTCATGGCTCTTTGGTACGTGGCGCCGGCATTCTTCAGTCCAAATGTCATGACTACATATTCAAACAACCCCACCTAACTTGGGACTCTGAACGCAGTCTTGTGTATATCTTCCGGAGCCATAAAAATTTGGTTGTAACCGGCATTGCCATCCATGAAGCTCAAGACTTTATGACCAGCAGCTGCGTTGATTAATGTTTCTGCCACCGGCATCGGATACTCATCCTTTGGAGTAGCCCTATTGAGATCCCGAAAATCTATGGCAACACGCCAGCGGCCATCCTTTTTCTCTATAGGTACGATACTAGAAATCCACTCAGCATACCTGCATGGCCTGATTAACTTGGCCGTCAACATTTTCTCGACCTCTTTCTTGACTTCTGCCAAAATTTCGGCCTTCATCTGTCGTGCTCGCTGCTGGAATGGCCGAAATCCTTTTTTAAGCGGGAGTCGATGCTCAATGATGCTCCTGTCTAATCCAGGCATCTCTGTATAGTCCCAGGCGAAGCAGTCTGGATATTCTTTCAACAGAGCTATCATCGGACCCCGCAGACTCGGATCCAACTTCTTGCTGATAAATGTTGGTCGTGGCTTATCCCCAGGACCAATGTCGATTTCCTCTAGTTCATCAGCGGATGTAAACCCATACCCTAGCTTTCCGTCACCTGTTAAATCGATGCTAAACACAGGGTAAACAGTAGGTGAGGATAACAAAAATAATTTGGGCCGATTGCCTGAATCGGCCCCCTTTTTGATTGCATTAGTCAAGGACGGTTTACACCTTATTTGTGTTTCACAACGGCAGGGAATCTCCCTGCTACGACTACATGATCTGCTTGTCGTAAGATTGTTGCTTTTTGTTTTTTGTGGCCGATCGCAGGGATCTGCCGTACCACGTACGATCGTGGACTTTGCTACTCTGTCAGGCCAGTGGATAAGACCAGCCTCACCCCGTTTTTTGTAGCTTCAATGCGCTCACAGCCGTCTAGACTGATTCCAGAGATCGGCTCTTGGTCTTCTGCTTCCCAGATGTTCATGCCAGCTATGGAGATCTCGATAGAATCATCTGCATGAATGACCTCCACCTCATCTCCATCCCACTGTATTAGGCACTGGTGCATCGTGGATGGAATGCAGTAGTTAGCATGAATCCAATCTCTCCCTAGCAAGACAGCGTAGGTGCTTTTGCTGTCCACGACGAAGAATGACGCAGGGATGGTTTTTCTGCCCACGGTCAGATCCACGTTCAGTACGCCTTGCGTTTCTGAAGTTTGGCCGTTGAAGTCGCTTAACGTGACGTTGGTTTTGATCAGATCTGCAGTGGAGCGTCCCAAACGCCGTAGCATGGAGTATGGCATTATATTGACTGCCGCTCCGGTGTCCACCAACATCTTGCTGACAGGCTGCCCGTTGATGTAACCTCGTAGGTACAGGGCTTTCAGATGTTTGTAGCCTTTCTCACGTGGCTTCTCAAAGATAACCGGCCGTGGGCCGCAGTCAAACTGTGCCACTGGTAGCTCGTTGGTTCTTGGCGCGCAGAACTCTGACGGAAGTACGAATACCATGTTTGTGCCAGCCGATGTCTTTGCATCGGCTTTTACCGGTTTGGGGCGCCACCCTCTCCTTTTCGGGCGATCTTCCGTTTCCAAAGTCTGCCGAATCTTAACGGCCAGATCGGGCCGTGCTTTCTTTAAAGCGTGGAGATACTGTGCTTCGGCTTCCTCCAAGTTACGCAGCCGTTGCACTCTACGCTTTTGGGTGTGTCTGAGTCCGTCGGGACACCACCTTGGACGGTGATATCTGTCTTTTTCTTTGTCATCCATTGGCTCCTCAAGATCTTTTGCTCGAGCGGACTCCCTGTATCGGCTCTGAGGTGGGAGAGGCCCTAGACGCTTGAACACTGACACTGGCCCCGTGTCCTCCTTCTGCTGTGCACATTCCGGGCAGTTATCGATTGTAGGCAATCGGCTCATTCCCGCATCCCAGCAATACTTGAAGAAAGGGCAATCCCAATGTTTGTCTGCGCCTTCCTTTTCTTTTGACGGTCCCCTAGCGAGGTGCTCATATCCTTCATCGTTTCCATCGCGCCGGCGACGTCGGTCATACTGATGCTCATACTTGTTAAGGAGATGTGTGGAATGTGGCTTCTGATATCGCACGTTCCTCACCTGCTCCTCAGTTAGATACCGCCTGTCATCGTAGCTGGGCCGGTCGCGTGGACCAGCCTTCTCTCTTTCTTTGCCCCGAGAACGACCGTCTTCCTCCTTATATGCGCCACGGTGGTACCCAGGTCCTGCCATGTTGACATCGAACCAGAAATCCAATTGGCGCCTCGTGGAATGGCTGTGTTCTACCATGTTGACGCCCGGAAATGGGTTTGTGTCTACTTTCATGGCGAACTGCCCAAGGATCAGACGGCCCTGCTCTATCGCCGTTTGGATCTGGCGACGTAGATCTTTGCAGTCATTGGTGGTGTGGGTGAACGAGTGGTGCCACTTGCAGTATGGTCTTCCGTTCATCTCTTGAGCCGTAGGGATTCTGTGGCCTTCGGGTAACTTCAGCTGCTTTTCTTTCAGCAGTAAATCGAATATCTGCTCAGCTTTGCTCACATCGAAGTCAAACCCTTTTGCAGGCCCTTGCTGTTTCACCCATTTGCAGGATACAGGATCTGCCCCCCGATCCCATTCAGCCACGGCCACCTCCTGGTCTTGCGTAGGATCTTCTTCTTCTGTATCGACCAGGCCTATCGGACGTTTGAACTTGTCTTGGTACAACTCAGGGTGGCGCTGTTCATACATCGTCAGCTTCTGGGCCATGTGCGCCAACGAGTTGTACTCTACTTGGAAAGTCAGATCCTTGATAGGTGCTGAGAGACCCAACGCTGCCAGATCGACTGCTTCCTTTTCAGTTAACCGAGCTGAGTAACATCGGTTTTTTACAGTCCTGAAGCGCTGGATGTACTCGGCTACAGTTTCTCCCCGCTTTTGCCGCACCTGTGCCAGGTCTGCAATGCCAGCCTCGGTAGCCTCTGAATGATACTGAATGTGGAACTGCTCTTCCAGTTGCTTCCAGGTATGCATCGAATCAGGTGGCAGCGAGGTGTACCACCCAAAAGCTGGTCCCGTAAGAGATTGCGCAAAGAACCTTACGCGCAACTGATCCGATGCTGAAATCATGCCTAACTGTGCCAGGTATCGGCTCACGTGCTCGATCGAGCTCGACCCTTCTGACCCGCTAAACCTTGAGTACTCAGGGAGCCGATACTTGGGTGGCAGCGGAATCAGGTCAAACTCGTTGGGGTACGGCTTTGAATAGCCGATTGTCCTTCTCTTTGGCACGAAGCCGAACTGGTCTCTCAAGATGGTACGGATTTGTTCCGTTGTTTGGGCTGCAGGGGCTAGATTCTCATGACTCGTTCCAGTGGCATACTTGGCTAGCCACGCCTGTTTGTCGGCGTCCATCCCAGAGATTCCTGCTCCAGAAACACCTGCCCCAGCAATCCCTGCGGTTGCGATCTGGTTCGTGCGCGTCAAGCTGTTGCAGTCCGGCATGTAGGTGCACACATATCCATGTGGGATTTATTTAGGTGGCTCACACAGGAATTGGCAATCGCCAGGGTCACCTCCGATCTTGTAGACGACGTACGCCGGTGCCCCTGGTGGCTCCGGAGCTGCAAGCGTGAATGGCAGCGGTGGCCTGGCCTGGAGCGGTCTTTCCCCCTGGTGAGTCCCCAGAGTAGGCCCCGACGGAGAGTACTGATGTTTCATGAACTCCTGAACTACGCGAACTGCAATCCGCTCGAAAGCGTTCACCAGGCTCTCAGAATGGCGGTGAAGAGAATGAGCCACCATGTAGTTGACTTCCTGTCGCAGAGCTCTGGTGCGCTCCTCTGAAGGAACAGACAGATCCACCTCATCAAGTGCACCCTCGGGTGAGAACCCTTTCCACCTGATGCCATGCTTACGAGTCCTCTCAAAAGAGCCGATGAGATCGGCTTCGAAGAGAGCTTTGACGTCATCATACTTCGCCTTGTGCTCCTCAGGCAGTTCGTCGTACGTGACTGGTCTGTTGTCCATCGCAGCGTCGGATGTTGATGTAGACGCTGTTGAATGTCCCACCGGGCGTGCCAGAATGTGTTACCTACCAAAACCCACCGACGAGCAGCGACGGGCAACACGGAGAGCCGGGAGGCTCCGAGGACTGCTGGTGGGCCCTGGTCCCTCGGGCAACGGCACGCAAAACTCCGGCACACGTCCTGGCTTGGTTCGAGGGCGTGCCACCTGACCTATACCTGATCAGGAAGGTGAAAGATTGCTTCGATTGGTTTCCTGCATGGCAAACAAACATACGTAAAATTCAAGCCGTAACCGGCTCCCAGGTTTCCCTGTGAATCGGCTCCTAGAGCCGATTATCCCATGGTTCTGCATTAGATCTATGATAACATGGGGTTTTGCTTCATCAATACAAGTTAAATCGATCTACGACAGTTTAACATTTTCACCACATAATTGGAACGTCCTACACGTAATTGAGCCTGGTAGATACAAAATATAATAGAAAACTAATCCTAGAGAAGGCCTAAAAACCAACGTAACGTAAATTCCCGGAACAACTCCTCTCGGATTGGTGAACCATATCTTACATACTACTGGATCGTTCAACCCGTTTGCAAGGCCTGATCATGTGGATATCAAACTAAACCTTGGAGAACAAGGCACAACTATAACAGATCAAATCGACTTAAATAAAGATCAAGCAAGATGCCACCCTTACACCCGGGAAAAGGTGCAAAGGCGGCGAGACAGCTAGAGGTAGCATAACTAAACAATCATAGCGAAAAGTACTGATGCTAGCCTAAACAAATCTATGATAATAGTGTTACTCGCCATCAACAAGGCTTCAGTACGAGTAACACCAGATAACGCATAAGTAGATACTGCCTAGATCGCAAGATGCGATCTAGGCAGCATGGCACTTACCCGAGAAAAACCCTAGAAACAAGGGGTGGCGATGCGCCGAGATTGTGTTTGTTGTGAACGTGATTGTCCTCCTTTTCTCGATAACTTTAGGTACATATTTATAGTCCGGGGACTTTCTATCTTTTGAATAACTCTACAACTCTAACTCCTACCTAAACCGACACGTAATCTATTACAATATAAGATACACGGGCAACTTAGCCCAAATCAACGTACGAGGACGATTCAACAACACGTTGCATATACGTATCTTCTAAGCCCATCTTGATCACGGCCCATCTCCTCCTTTGGCCAAAATATAGCGATAACACATTCAGAATATTAGGTTGGAGTTAGATAGAAAACATGGAAGATACAACATATATCACGATGAAAAAACAGAGCAAGCACCTTCGGGGGTGGACAAGCGGGCGGACTATGGGGGAGGTCCTCAACGGGTCCAAATTCCTGAGTGATGCCTCCCTCGAGGTATTGTTCATCAACTCAAACCAATGTTGAATCGGACACTTGCCGGAAAAGGTTTTATATGAAGGGTCTTCGGCGAAACAGCTGATTCCTGAGACACATAAACGATACATTAATCTATGAAAGTCCTGTGTATAATGAGACGTAGATAGAACAGAAGAATAGTAAGGCTAGACAAGATGAACTAAGCAGATGGCATTGAACAACATTTGGTTGGACTGAGGTACAAAACATGTAAGATGCAACTATCTCAATTACAAGACAGAGCACCTTGGGGGTGGACAAGCGGGCGGACTAGGGGGGTGTTCTCGACCGGTCCATCTTCCTGAGTCAGGTCTCCGTCGGGGTTTTGTCCATCTCGAGGATCAGATTCTTCTTCAGAAACCTAGCCCTCATGATTCATGGTGGTAGGTACAAAAGATCCAAATCTGTGAAAGACGAGCGACCTTGCATGTTTGGAATTCTTTAGTAATCTCTCTTCCCAAACCTTCCATTCTCCATTATTAGTCGGCCCCAAAGCAGCTTCCATGCATGTAACATTCCAAAATTCATGAATTGTAAAAGCATGCATTGCATTCATATAAGAATAGCATATTTGTCTTACACACAAATTTCAAACCAAAACCCTAAAATAAAACCATATTTAACCCCTCTTTATTTATATTATGGGGCATGGTTTTATTTTTATTTTTATTTTTCAAAGCACCCAGGTGTTTTGAGTAGACAGATGTGTTTGACACACGTTTGAGTTGAAGGATCACATTACAAAAATTTGGAGGTGATTTGAATTCAAATAGATTTGAAAAAGGGTTTCAAAACCATTCCTAAAAATCAAATTAGAAAAAGAAAAGGAAAATGAAAAGGAAAAAAATTAAAACAGGCGCTACACTTTCAGCCCAGCAGCACTCCTGGCCCATCTAGCCCACCCGGGCCATTTCCCCCTTTGCCCCTCTCTCACGTGCGCAACCCTACCCCGCAGCCACTGCCACTAGGCCCTGCGCCACCTCACCTCTTTCTTCCCCAAACCCCGCGTGAGACCACGTCGTCGTTGACCGTTCCTCCCCAATTACTGCCACGATCAATCACATTGATTCTCCATGCAATTGACACCCCTGCTCTAGCTACTTAAACACCACCCCTCCACGACCATTTCCCCTCACTCGCCACCCCCTAATCGCCGCCACGCTGCTCGCATTTGAACTCACACCGTCGCTGCCCGAGCATCTCTGACGAACGATTCTGGTGAGCATCGTCTGCCCCGTGCCTTCTAATCCATGCAGTCGTGCTCCCCTTGTTCTTGCGCTTCTTCTGACACGTTTGGTTCGCCCTGTACTTCCCCCGATCGTCAACTATGTCGAGCACCTCGAACACCCGACGCCGTCCTCAACTTCGACAAGCAATCGCGGTATGAATCAAACGCCCCTTGGCCTCTAGTTCAAACCATGTTGAGCGCCCCGTCTTTGTGCACACACTGATGCTGTCTGTTTATCCTAGGGAGACCTAGAACGTCACCGTCGTCTCCGGCAACCCGTGCCCGACCCCAGCAAGGATTCCGACGAGCTCTCACGGCAACTACAGCACACCCCCGCCCAATCCAGCAACACCTTGAGAATCCTCATGTTCTTGCGAGTCTGATGAGCCACCGTACCACCCCTAGCACCCTCTGGAATCGCCGAAGCATCACCGGTAGAAGCGCCGCCGCCGCCAGCACCCATTCACGCTGCCCATGTGTGGTCAAAGTAGGTAGCACCATTAGATCTAGATCTAAAGGTTAAGATTAGATCACTTACTTGAACCAGTATCAGCAGATCTGGCCGTACATCGTCACTTAAATCCTACAGCTCACGTTGATCGATCCGCGCGAAGCAGTACGAGCCAATCAGATACGCCCACGTGTCTGGCAGTTAGATTTAAAATCTGTTTTTGAATCTATTAGGAATTTAAACTTGTAAAATTCATATCTCTAGTTCTGTTTGGCCAAAATTTGCAACTAATATATCATTGGATTCAGAGAATTAAACCCTACATTACTATGGGCCTGAATTTGTATTTTTCTTCTGGAAATTAGGATTAATTGAAGAACACATTATAGGCTTATTTTGGCTATATAAAATGTTTATAAAATTGTTTTGAGGCAAATTTGACTTTGTTTAGGTTCTAGATAGATCACTTTGTGTTCAGTACTGTTTGGTTTGATTTGTTTAGTATAGAAAAATCATTTCATTGCATTTGCATGCATTCATATATTTTGGCTTCAATATTTGAATGTAAATTTGGTGCTATCATTTTATGTGTAGATTTTGGTGCTAGTGGTGATTGTGATTGTGAAGATTGTTGCTACTCCCCCACTACCAAGGCAAGTGGTGCTTCATGTATTTTGTCCTATTATTTTAACTATGCACTAGTGATATTTTTAATAGGGATTGCATGGAATATTTTCTAAGTATATATATGTTATGCCTTGGGAAATCCTAGTAGTTGTAGTCTTGGTAGAATTTTCTCTAAGTTAAGAAACTTGTTATGTTATCATGCTTATCCTAGCTAGTATCAAACAAGGGTGGATTAATCATGCTATGAAATATTTCGAAGTCTTTGACTTGTGTTATTTCTTAATAAAATAACTAAGTGAATGAATCACCTGGGTGGAATGGTATGATGGTTTGTGTTGAGTGGTTACACACGACCCATGCCTATGGTTTACCTTGTGTATCACACTTGTGTAAAGCCACCCAGGAACAAAGGGATTTGAGATGTTTAGTGTTGAGAAGCTTCTAGTGCAACCACATGGCATATGGGCTCTGCCTTGACCACATAGGTTGCAAGAACTTAGCCAGATGGACAGTTGGTGGTAGGGTGATAGGTTGGAACGCGTCCATGGTGGTCTAAGGGAATTCTTCTGAAAGGTCTCGTCTCGATGCATGTAGAGTCTTGTGGGGAAAGTGCACCACCTCTCGAGAGGGTAAAACCTAAGTACTTAGCTGTGTCCCCGGCAACGGACAATTTGAGCATCAAAGACATTGAAGCTATCAAGGATCTCCTCATTGTTAAAAACTTGTGATTGAACAAGGTTTAAGGTTCACCAATGTCTATTAGTGGTTCCTTGGGGGTTTTTGACAAACAAAAACTTAGTATTTTCAACTGATAGGAAAAACATATTTTGAGCAAAGCAAGCCTAAGCTACACTTAGCCAAATTCATATAGATATTAGATACTCCTATTCTACTATGGTATCACTTGCCAATAAAATTCCAAATATATTGAACCACTATGGCTGTAACTTATGATGTTGTAGGTTACTCTGATGGAGATTAGGGTTGTGGTTCTACACTGAGCATGCTTGCCTGTGGCACATGAAGATGAAGACTTATAGTTATTTACTTTACGTTATGAACTCTTTTTATAGCCTTTGGCTATTGAGTTGTAAAGACTATGTTATTATCTGGAATGATGATGTAATAACGACCTTTGTATCTGTGTACTTCATCTTAAACTATGGATGCTAGCATTTGATCCAGGGACTAGCATTGCAATCACAAGGGCCTTTACCTTATAATGGTGGGGTCTTATAGATGGTATCACATCACTGTGTTGCCTGTAGGATTTTGACCCTAAGTTGGATTAGACTAAGGAAACCACTAGGAAAAAATGCAACTCTTTACACATTATTGAAGGGACCACTCATGACCATGACTTTGGAGTGTGAGACGGAGTTTCCCAAAGCACTCAAGAACCTTATAGTTACCATGGGGATACATGGTACAATAGTGTACAAAGGATTTCCCCGGGATGGATGAAGGAGAAGAGTATTGGTGGGTACAACTTCACTTCTACAAAAACATGGAAGACAACCACAAAGAGTCAGTATTCTACATGGTCACCAACTCAGAAATGCACAAGTCATTCATTGACTCTACAAGGAATGCATCTTGGAATGCCATCAAGGAGCTTGGTGATAGACTCAAGTGTAGAACGCTCAACACTCAAAATGACCTTATAGAGGAAAAGAAGCATACCCATGACTAAGAGGCTACCAATCAACGTCTAAGGGAAGACATCATAGATTTAGCATTGGAATCTTGTGATCAAGACAAACGGATGGCCACTAAGGATGCCCTGATAGCTATTTTTACAAGTGAGTGAGAGTTGTAACGAATTCAAATAGTTGGACCACCACACTTATCGTTTTAATCGCGTTAATAATTTGATCATACCAACTTATGTGGTATGGCAAGTTTTTGTCTAAGTTATGTTTGAACCTTAGTGCTTTTGGTAGATTTTTGTATGCCATGACTTGTATGATTTTTATTGATGAATGTATGCTTTTGGCTTTTTCTTCACTATCTTTTGTTCCTCTTTACTTGTATTGTTTCTAATTTTTTTCTCTATCTTATGCAATAGATGCCTAGCCTTGTTATCAGCACTACCAAGGAGTTCAAGGGAACTCGTTTCAGTTCTCGTCTTGTGGAGCTCACTAGTTGCTCAACTTTACTCTTCCTAGTATTAAGGCACTTTAGCTCACCAAGTTCGAGAGGAAGGATCTTTGGGGCTTTAGAGTCTCGCAGCCTAGACGCCAGACGGAGCCACCCACGGAGGAGATTACCTTCAAGCTGATGCATGATGACAAGGAGAAGGGACTAGATGTAGTCATGCAGGAGCTACTTGGACACCTTTGCGGACGACACTCCACCGAGCTCTGGGGCCTCTACTTTCACCCATTCGGGAGACGTGAAGAGCAGGGTGAGGCAATAGTGTATGATGACGCTACTAGAGAGACGATTGAGCCTGTACGTCTATACCTCAAGGACCAAGAGGGTCTTGTTAGACACCTCGACATAGCTAGGACCAACATCATGCTTAGCAATGACGAGCTTCAGGTTCAGCTGAGGGAGAAGGTGTAGCACCCCGGGTAAAAGCACTACTAGAAAATCGCCTGCATTTACATCTGTGCATCATCATGATATTTACATGCATTTTTTAAGCTAAAACTATTTTGCTAAAAGCCTATGTTTGTTTTCTAAATTATCCCCTTTCTATTTCAAATGTAAAACCCTCGGTCCGTCCGGATCTTTTGTTCGCCTAAAGTATTTTACCAAAAGGATATTTTAAAACTAAATAAAATAATAATAATAATAAACTATTTTGACCGGAGAGGCAGTCTAGACGGTCAGGCTAGAGGCTGAACCGACCAAACCACCTACTATCCGGCCTATCTAAAATAAAACCCTAACCCTAAAAACCACCCTAGACCTACCCCAAATCCCACCCTACCTATCACCCGCCGCCACCCCCTGGCTCTACACGCACGCACCCGCACATGCCCCAAGTCCCGCACGCAATCCCCACTCCCCTCCAGGCCCACCGCGTGGACCCGACCACCCCGCAACCCCCACTCCTATCTCTCCCGGCCCCACCCCGAACGCTCCTTCCTTTCGTCCCCAGGCCCCCGACGCGCTCCTCTTCCCTCCCCTTCGTGCTCGCCCATCCGCCACCAAGATAGAAGCCGCCACCGCAGGCCAGCGCGGCCGCGCGCCTCTCCTTGTCTCCTTGTTCTCCCACCACCCCTTGAGCGCCCTCTGGTCCTCCTCATGCCTCTCTATGCGCCGCTAAGATCCCCTCGACGTTCGGCCGCCCTTCTCCAAGCTCCTCCCCAGCAATCCGAGCCGTCTCCGCCCTGTACCCGCCCGGCCACGTCCAGGTCCTCCCCAGCTTCGACCCGCCCTCGCCGTCGGGTGCTGACCATCCTCCTCCCCGCATCGGCATGCCCAGCATTGTTGCCTCGGGCAGTGGCCGGGCCCTTCTCCGGCGCGCCCCCTCCTCCCGTAGAGCATCCTGTTGCCTCGGGCCGGCCACGTCTGCAGGCACCTGCCAGCGCTGCCGCGCGTCTGCCGGACCGTCTACGCATCATCAACCAAGCTCCTCTGAACCGTGCATCGCCACTTCTCGTGTAGAATTCTTTTGTTTCGTTTTGGAAAGTGGTAATGGGCTGGCCCTAGTCTAACTGAAGGCTGCCCGTTCCATGAGTTCAGTCAAGAGCATAGTAACCGCCAAGATCGACATCGACCGGGAAGACCCGATGCACGGGCATCCATCCGAGTTCGCCAACGACCCTGTGTGCCGACAAGATCGACATCGGCACCAAAAATAAATAAATAAATCACAAGACCCCTTCTGGACTCGAAGAACGATCAAGATCGTCGAGGTTCCCTTCGCGGATGCCAAGTCCCTGGATTCGAAGACTGATCATGAACCCGGTGCCAAAGATCTTCGGTCTGAGATGTGTGACCCCAAACCCAAGCCTTTATTTTATTAAACGCTATATACACTTCCTGCATATTAAATTGTCATGCTTGCATACATATTTTGGTTTGGGGGTTTTTGACGATTCACCTTATAATTAAATATGGACACCATATGCGGGTGAAACTAGTCTAATATTGGTCCCATTTAAATTTATGCATTGAACCAGTGAAATATTTTTCCTTGATAAGATAACATTTAAATTGCGGAGCATATAAACAACTTGAACCATCTAAGTAAATGTCGGAACCCCGGTTCCGTTTAATATTGTCTAATTGCATCACAACTTTGCCATGCCATGCATCATACATGCAACATGCCCGATCTTCTGCCTTAGTATTAAATAGTGCATCCGATATTTCTTCTAGTGCTTTGCTTCTTCACGGATTATGCCGATGAGTTGATGCGAGTGTCGACCCGATCTTCGGATGAACCTTCGGCAATGTTTTCCAGGCGAGCATTCTCCCCCTTTCTACCTATTTTACTTCTATAGTCTTTATTTCCTCCTGTTGATCTATTGCTATCTGTGTTGCGATGCTCTAGTTTTCGTACCCGTGATATCCCTTGCAGCCTTATAGTGCCTTGGACACATCCTATTACCTGTTGCTTAGTAGATAGTTGGACTTGCGTGTCGTAGTCGCTTGCTCAAGTTCTGTTGCGGGTCGTCAAGTACCACAGTTGTTGGAAGACTGCTATATGCTTTATGTTGGAGATGATCATGGCTTTAATTACTGTTTAATAACTAAAATTGAATTAGGTAAATAATGTAGAGGCACAGGTGGGCATTAGATGTTATTTGGTTTTTAACCGTCCACTTGTGTCCTGTAGGACCCCGAGTACTAGATACTTGTTCTTTGAATATTCGCACTATCCGCATGTGGGACCATGAATCCCCCTAACCCTAGCTTGAGTCATATTTAATTCCTTGGGGCCACAAAGTAGTTTGGGAATTTATTACTATCCTGTACTTATGCCATGCTTTACTGCTTTATTTACGATTGCGCGTGGAGCGCCTGTATTGTTTAGGTAAGTGGAATGTTTGCGCGGTATCGACAAGCCCAATCACACTTTCGGGTTCCCAGTCATTTGCAGCCATTGAAACAAACCTCTGGGTCCGTTTCGGAGCCGGCCAACTTCGTCGCGGGTAGCTTGGTTGGGTGGCCCCCTGAAATCAAATATGAATCTTGCGAATGTTCTGTCGTGATGCCTCGTTGGGTTTTCATTTGGTTTTTCTTGAGGTTGATCGTGCGTGTGTTGCTATTTGTGCCCCCCGCAGGGTAAAACTTTCTGAAAGCCGTGTCCCCGGTTATGGACGACTTGGAGCACAGTATCTCGATCATAGACAACTATAACTACTGGGTTTTGGGATGCCTCATGCTATAAGTATCTGACTAGTAAGTATTGCAACTACAACGGAATGGTTAACTAAAACTGCCCATGGTTTATATTATCAGGATGACTCATGCTATCTATATCTGACTAGCAATTGCTGCAACTATAACAGAATGAATAAAACTGCCAACTGTGTGAATTCCTCGGTTGACTTCCTCGTTTGGACTTGTCAACACCCGGATTTTTCAATCCTAGATGCCTGTTATGCCATACATCGCAATCCCAGGATTACCATTTTTGCGAGACATAACAGAATTGGATACCATAGTACTTCATCCATTACAAACGATACATAAGTTCTTACACAAATAGGGATCTCATGATCCAGTTCTTAATACAACATCAAGCAGCGGAATACGTAATAATAACGGTAGCGTAGGCAAAGCTCCATCATCGGGGTCACAGGCAATGCTGACGATGGGAGATGATCCTAGTTGTCGTAACCTTCCTGGGGTCCATCTTCCAGGTACTCCTCTTCATAGTCTGGCCATGGGAATAGCCAGGGACAAAGCCATGAGTACTCTTTAAGTACTCGCAAACTAATACTAACAGGTAAAGGGGTTTTTGTATAATAGGACACTAGGCTCTAGGGTTGTTTTGCAAAAGCCAGATTTATCTCTACTAAGTTCTAAAGCTAGTCACAATTTTATAATTCCCAAGTGGGAACTTGTATTTCATATCACAACTCTGTTGTGGTCAAGGCAAAGTCTCAATTCATTTCACAGGTCATTTTGAAAAGTCTGACGGGGGAATAGTATGGCCACTCCAACTTTCCATAACCGCGGACGCGGCTATTCGAATAGTTTGACACTCTGCAGAGATTGTACACTTTCACCACAACATTCGATACATCCGTCGGGAACAAATCCTGAATTCACCATACTCAGTATGCGGATAATCAATCCTAACCTTTCCATTACACGCCCTAGTATAAGCACCTCTCCTATGAGTTTGGCCTCCCAACCATGACCAGCTATCATCTTGGGTACTGCACAGGTGGACAATCTTCATAAGGTAGCCTCAGCTCAAACCTTGGCCGTGAGAGAACTAATACGAAGGAATATAAGTTTCCAGTCAAGCCCTACCCAATATTCGGGTATTGTGGTTGTACGATAAAATTGGAATGGTATCGCATCCAGACAACCATCAGTTTTATAAAGGGCTAAGGCTCATGCCTCAACATTTTTATCACCAGAATCATCAAGTGTTCGGAAACACATGTCCAAAACATTTCAATAGAATGATCCATCATTCCAAGGTTTTCATAACCATTTTCCACCAAGTATTCCCATCTAGAGTTGATCAAATTTTATGCTTAGCACTAGCATCTAAAGTAGGGGGGGGTAGTACTGATGATGGGGTTGTAACTAGTGGAGTTTCAACTAAGTCCAACCTTATATCTTAGGCTGATATCAAGGTTTCTAGCTTAGGCCAGATTTTATGCTCTTTATGCAACCTTCAACATCTTTCCAAAATCTACCAGTCACTTAAGTAAACTCTAAGTGAGCTTTGATAAAGAAATAAAGTAAGAAGCTTGCAAGTAAAACTAGGATTGGTTTATCAAATGGGTATGATCACATATGCTTAAGGCATATAGTGGTCATAGAACAAGTATGGTTTTGTTGCATTACTAGGGTATCTTGCAAGGGTTAGCTTGCATAGGTATAGTATCATCTTGCATTAATATCAGTATAAGCTTGCACATTCACTAGTAGTATTTGGCTTCCCTTGTGGATAGCAGTGGTTGAAGTTCTCCTCGGCTTCTTCTTCGTAGTATCCTCCTTCCTCCTCGTATCCTTGGTCGGTACTAGCGTCTATGAATAAATACGAGGTACAGAATCACCAAACAATACTTAACTACTTGCAATCATCACACACAGGGGTCCTATAGATGATCTAGCATCATCTCTAACCTTACAAGGTTAAGGCTTGCTTTAATTATTTTTATTTTTAGAAAAGTAATTTCTACTCATTGAAAAACTACTTAAGATTTAATATTCTCCAAACCAAATATGGGATCATGTTGACACATGTCATCACCACATATTGTAGTCCATGGGAATGTGATTTAAAGTGGTGTCACAATTTAATAAGGTTTTACCCTTTTATTTTAATTAATTAAAGTGTCTAGAAATGCTTATGTAGCATTCTTTTATTATTTGAACATTATTTCTGCAAGTAAACCTATATATTTTTATATATTCTGAAAGGTATGGTTAAATGTGATTTTTGAGAGTTGGAGTCAACTCAAAAGCTTTTATGGTTTAAATTTGAAAAATGTTTGAATGCAGAAAAGCTTCTGCCTTGTTATTTTTACTATGGGTGATCTACATATCCAAATGACTTGAATCCAACGGGCTTGGATTCAGCATTCACAGACCTTTCCAACAAAATTGTTTCATTCAATTTGGTGCACTGAATCGATCTGGGTTGATTTTTGAAGTTGGGTACAGAAGTGTGTTTGAAAAGAAATAGAAAAATGTTTAATCTGAATAACTGGGCTGCGCGGGAAAAGTTACTAGGCCGGCCTGCTAACGGCTGGGAGTCATCATCGACACGAGACAACTCCGGCGAGAACGAAACCTAGCGCGGACAGTGTGGGGTGCTAGGGGCTCACCGGGGTACGGGCGAGGGTCGGCGAGGCAGGTGACACTACTAGAGAAAATGCTATAGGAGACATGCTTATGCGAGGCACATTTAGCATATGCGCCTCCTATAAAAATAGGCGAGGCGCACTTTGCGATATGCGCCTCTAGTATAAAAATAGGCGAGGCGCATATGATAAGAATGCGCCTCCTATAATCCCTGTACGGACAGAATCTAGCAGCCCCATATTATGCGAGGCGCATTCTAGTCATATGCGCCTCCTATATATCAGATAGGCGAGGCGCATATATACAGAATGCGCCTCGCATATTTTGTGTGGGCCCGCGTGTTGGTAGGTGCACGAATATGCGAGGCGCATATGGCTATATGCGCCTCCTATATTGGACAATATGTGAGGCGCATATGTCCAGAATGCGCCTCGCATATTCTGTGTGGGCCCGCGTATTGGTAGGTGCATGAATATGCGAGGCGCATATGGCTATATGCGCCTCGCATATTGGACAATATGCGAGGCGCATATGGCCATATGCGCCTCAAGTAACTCATGCGGGCCCGGGCGCTGGTAGGTGGCGGCATATGCGAGGCGCATATTGCACAATATGCGCCTCCTATATTTTGAATTATAGGAGGCGCATATTGTGCAATATGCGCCTCGCATAAGCTGCACCACTTTTTTTCCAGCTTTTTGCACATGGAGGCAACTAGCACCCCACTCACTTGTGTCACTTCTTCCTCCTCCACCAAACAAATCTGGTCGCCCCCCTCCTCCTCCCCACCTCATTTCCCCCATTGATTCACCTTCGAATCTTGCTCAACATCCATTGGTTGACACCCATATGTAAGTGAAGTCTCTTGCTCCTCTAGATCTACAACATGTCCATTTACTTCTCCTCCGGCTCTCTTGCGCAAGTCGTTGTTGGAGGAAGCGTGAAGGCGTTGCTTGCATGTATGCGCGTTGTCGGAGACACCGACTATATGATTGTGTTGTGGTGCTACTTTTTTTGCAGGGATTTCATTTGAGATGCCAATGTTTCGCCGGAATGTCGATTTATTTCTTTTCCGGCGAATTTCTGGCACTCACGTATGTCCTCTTTTTAGGGGAGGTCATGCCGAATTTTTCCGGCGATCCACGTCCATATATGCTCTAATTATTCTCTTGCTCTTTGTACCACGCAGGCGGCCATCGTCCGACCACTGATCAACAAAGCCCGCGTGGATAGGTGGATGACATGCGCGAGGGCCGACATGGAACGTGCAAACAAGACAGAGATAAGATGTCCATGTCGGGACTGCAAGCTGATGTATCTGATAAGGCATGATTCCGGAATGCTGGAGTCGCACCTGCTTCGACGTAGTTTCATGGATGGCTACACTCGATGGATACGTGATGATCACGAAGATCAAGATGCCAGTGATGATCACGAAGATCAAGACGCCAGTCACGATCACGAAGATCAGGGTGGTGGCACTGGACATGGACACGAAGATGATCAAGGTGGCGTCGGGCATGGACACGAAGATGATCAAGGTGGTGCCGACCATGATTCGAGCTGGTTGCGAGACCCTCATGTCCAAGATCTGCTTCTCAAGGAGACGAGTAACGCCAGAGCCGCCGGTAGAGAGAAGGCTAAACTGGAGCAAATGGAGAAAGACGCGGTCACTCCATTGTTTGACGGATGCAACGACGGGGATACCCGTCTAAATGTAACGCTTAGGGCTCTGGAGATGAAGGCGAAAAAAAAAATGACCGACGAATGTTTTGACGACAACATTGTATTCTGGCACGATATTCTTCCCAAGAAGGGGAACACATGTCCGACTAGTATCGCTGAGGCGAAGAAAGTCGTGTGTCCTCTCAATCTACCGCACGTGAAATACCACGTCTGCATAAATGATTGCATCATCTACCGGGGCGAGGACGCGGAGAAGACCACGTGTCCGGTGTGCAAGACCTCTCGATACAAGAGAGGGACCAAGAAAGCTCCTAGGAAGGTGGTGTGGTACTTTCCTCTAACTCCTCGTTTGCAGCGGTATTTCGCAGACCCTAAGGAAGCACAGCTCATGCGCTGGCACGCGGAAAGAAAGAGGCCGGAAGACGATGATCCGGAGAAGGAGGAAATGTTGAGGCACCCTTCGGATGCTTGCCAGTGGAAGGCGTTGGACCTACAATATTACCAACATTTTGGGAAAGAGTCAAGGAACCTCAGGCTGGGCGTGAGCACTGACGGACTCAATCCGTTTGGAAGCCAGAGCAGCACACACAGCACCTGGCCCGTGTTTGTATGGATCTACAACCTCCCTCCCTGGTTGTGCATGAAGAAGAAGTACGTAACCATGAGTATGCTCGTTCAAGGTCCAAAACAACCTGGTATAGACATCAATCTGTATCTCACGTTGTTGAAAGAGGAGTTGGCCACGTTATGGGAAGAAGGAGCCCGTACATGGGACGCCTCGAGACAAGAGTACTTTGACATGAGAGCGGCGGTGATCACGACGGTGCAAGACTATCCTGGTTACGGATACTTCTCGGGGAAGGTGGTCCAAGGATTCTATGGGTGCGTTAGGTGCAAGGATAATACAACGTACCTCCAGCTACAGAAAGATCCCGGGTCTGGGAAAACCGTGTTCCTTGGGGCTCGGAGGTGGCTTCCCAAGAATCACGCCTGGAGAAAGCTAGGACATCTGTTCGATGGGACGATCGAGCTCCGAGGAATCCCACACCAGAAGAGTGGCGCGGAAATCTACAAGCTGTTGAATAACTGGAAGGAGTGCCCTGCGCCAGGAAAGACCCAGAAGAAGCCAGAGCCGTTGCTGAAGGTATGGAAGGCGAGGTCTGTTTTCTGGGACTTGCCATACTGGAAGATCCTCCGCGTGCCTCATAGCCTTGATCTCATGCATATCACGAAGAACGTGGGCGAGAGTCTGCTTGCCACCCTCCTTAACACCGACAAGACCAAAGATGGGCCGAAGGCAAGGAACGACTTGAAGCATATGGGCATCAGGGATGAACTTCAACCACCACCTAGCGATGATGAGGAGGAGGACGAGGTGGAGGAGACAGAAACACAGAATAGCCGTCGTCGCAAGGGGAAAAAGGTTAAGAAGGGAGAGGTCAAGCTCAAGGCCTCATGCTTCACTCTGAGTAAGAAGGAGGCCATACAGTTTATGAAGTGCCTCCTCGGAGTCAAATTTCCGAACGGCTACGCGGGGAAGATAAGCAGATGGCTAGACGAGGCGAAGCAGCGCTTCAGCGGGATGAAGTCTCACGACGTCGCCGTGCTAATGACGCAGGTACTCCCGGTCGCGATCCGAGGTATAATGGACAAGCACATCCGTGAAACACTGTTTGGCCTCTGCAACTTTTTTGACGTCATCTCTCGGAAGTCGATAGGCATTAAGCAGCTCACGAGGCTACAGGACGAGATCGTGGTGATAATGTGCGAGCTCGAGATCTATTTCCCCCCCGCTTTCTTCGACATCATGCTTCATCTGCTTCTCCATGACGTGGAGGATATCGTCCAGCTCGGTCCTGCGTTTCTGCGAAGCATGATGCCGTTCGAAAGTCTCAATGGACACATCAAGGGATACGTTAAGAACAAGTCCCGTCCAGATGGAAGCATAGCAAACGGCTTCCTGGCCGAAGAGTGCATCTCTTTCTGCTCGAACTTTCTACAAACCGAGACCCCTCTTGGTATGCCATTCAACAAGCACCTCGGGAGGCTCGCTGGATGGGGTCACCGTGAGGGTCGACGTGCAAAGCATGTCGACATGGAGGGCCGAACCAAGGACTTTGAAAGAGCAAACCTGGTCGCGCTGCAACACCTGCAGGTGGTTGATCCATACATACATGAGCACAAAGAGTTTATCAAGAAGAATTATGCTGATCAGGGGCGCCAGGTCCCGAGGGAGGAAGATGTTATCAAGGAGCACAACTCCGGTTTCACGCGGTGGTTTAGGGAGAAGGTCATAGCTAATCCACCGCAGGGCGAGTACTCGGAGGAAGATAAACTCATATTCTCATTGTCACAGGGCGCCTCGCACAACCTCATGACCTATCAGGCTTACGATATCAACGGATACACGTTCTACACAGAGTAAAAAGACAATAACTGCGATTACCAGAACTCAGGGGTAACAGGGATATTCTACACCGGCGACATCCCGGAAAGATACTACGGAAGGATCGAGGAGATTTGGGAGCTCGACTATGTTACGGAGAAGGTGACGATGTTCCGTGTCAGGTGGGCCAAGAGCGTCGAGAAAGAAGACCGGTATTTCACCACGATGGTTATACCGTCAAAGACCACCAGCACGAACGCACCCGCAAGAAATGAGCCTTGGGTTTTGGCTAGCAAAGTCGACCAATGCTGGTACATCAAAGACCCGTCAAAGCCTAGTCGGGTTGTCGTCAGGAGAGGCAAAAGGAACATTATCGGAATGGACGGAGTCGCCAACGAGCAAGACTTTGACCAGAACGGCGACCCGAAGATAGAAGACGGGTATGGCAACCAAACACCGTACACCACAACCCTACCTAAGAAAGGACTTCCGTTCAAGAGAAGTAGTGAAGACGTCCCGGACCTAACCTATGCAACCGCGACAAAGAAGGGCAAGAAGACGACCATTGTCAAGAAACGCTAGCGCGCTCCGACCATTGTCAAGAACCGTCGTGTGTGTGGCCTACTATTATGTATCAAAACATTCTTAATTTTCATTATGTGTGTGTTATAATAATATTGCATTGAGAATATTATGTATCGACAAGACACATTCATTGAGAATACTCACTTTTGTTGTTTTAGCAATATTTGAATATTTAAAATATTTGTAGTATATTTTATAGTTCATATTTGTATGCTTTTACATGAAAATTGGCCTTTAAAAAAATTCCAAAAAATTGGCCCCCTTAGGATTCGAACTTGGGTGGCCAGCAGTGAAGGACAAGGAATGCTACCACTAGGCTGCTGTGTGATAGTTGATAGAAACATGCGCACGTACTGCCCTATTTGTCTAGGAGTGCATATTATGCGAGGCATATTTAGCCCAGATGCGCCTCGCGTAATATTATACGAGGCGCACTTTGCGATATGCGCCTCGCATAACCAGCACCCATCGAACTTTTTTTTATACGCACGCAGACCACTCTCGTCGCCGCACGCAGATCACTCTCCTCGCCACCGTCCCCGTGAAGGAGGATCCCGACGCCGCCGTCCCCGTGAAGGAGGAGCCCGACGCTGCCGTCCCCGTGGAGGAGGAGCCCGACGCCGCCGTCCCCGTGAAGGAGGAGCTCGCGGCCGTCCCCGTGGAGGAGGAGCCCGACGCCGCCCCGTGGAGGAGCTCGTGGAGGACCGACTGTTGCTGCGCTCCGTCCTTAGCACCCCAAGGTGAGCACCAATCCCCCTTCTCCCTTACCCCTCGTAATCGTCAAGATCCGGAGGGATTCGCGTGGGGCGCTGTGGCTCAAGTCCGCCGCCGTCGTGTCCATTATAGCAACCCGGGATGCGGGGGTTCTGGTGCCCGTGCTGGGCCGCTCCTCCGCGGTGCCGCGGCCTGACGACGAGGACTTCTTCGTCACCAAGGCGTTCGCCGTCGACGTCATCCGCGGCACCGGTGAGATGCACATCCCGCCAGCAACAAAGACGGCGACAAGGATGGCGATGGCAACGGGCACGGCTGGCTGAGATTCTCACCTAATTTTCGGCTCCTCCGATTACTGATGAAACTGTAGCTGTCAAGTGAATATTTCTACTGTATTTGCCTGCTGCACAGTTCTGTTAGAAAGGAACACTAGTGCAGTTATGTCTGTTACGTGTTGATTATCTCTATATTCGTTGCCGTTTCAAGTTTGCCATACCTTGATCTGCCATGCAATTCGTTTCCAAGTGCTTTGGAGAATGAATAAGATGCTTGTGAGGATGTAGCTGATGCTTTTAGTTCTAGTAATGGCAGGTACCAACATCATTCTTGTAATGCTTCAGGTTGAGGAGTTGTACTAGTAGTGTAGTAGCTTCCTTTGCTGCAACTTTTGTTTATTGGCTCGCTTTCTGTCTAATTTATACAGAGAGAATGTGAAGGAGAGCTGAACTACCTGAAGCATAACATAGGGAAGCTGAGAGCTACAGCCATGTATGTTGTGACATATCTGGGAACTTTTAGAGATGGATATAAAAGTTTTTATTTTTGTGCGGGTTTTTCTTTTTGAGTTGCCAATGTTTCGCCGGAATGTTGATTCATTTCCGTTCCGGCGAATTTCTGGCACTCCTAGACATAGAAAATTAGCAAAGTTCATGCCAAAATTTTCTGTGAATTTTTGTGCTTATTAGTTTCATTTATTTGTGTGTTTAGAAATGTCGGATCCGGGCCCTTCTAGCCAGAAGCCCTTTTGGGAGCAGCAGGAGGAGATGGAATCCCTAGAGGCCCCGGAATTTGTTCCGCGGGACGACGAGATGGAGGAGGACGAGGATACCTCGTCGGGCAATGAGGAGATGGGGGACGCCGATGGCGACGCCACTACCACTGATGGCGGCGGTGAAGCTACTACAGACGGTGGTAGCGCATCGAAGAAGTCTCGGAAGGATCGGACCCCGATCGTGGTCGACCTCAAAAGGTCCATCATCACAAGCGTGAGCCCTAAAGGTGCGCCTTTGGAGCCAGAAGAATTTGTTGGGGGTTACTCTAACCAGCTCGCGGCAATCCTCCGGAACACCGTCACGATCAACATGGAGAACCTGAAGGCCGAAGAGAACAGGGGTTTCCTCATCCAGCTTTTCCGGAAGCTGCACGCAAGATACGCGTTCCCGGGTGATGAGGAAAACAAGTATAATAATGACAATCTCAAAGGGAATCCGGTGAACAAGTATGCCCTCGGGAGGATGACCAAGGCCTTGTCAAATTGGAAGGCTCGGGTGAAGAATCTGATTTTCGAGGAGAAGCTAAGTTATCCAGAGCTCGTCAAGAAGGAGCCTCTGGTCAAGGAAGAAGACTACAATGTTTTCAAGGCCAGATGTAACTCCGCCTTGGGCAAGGCCAGGACTGAGAAGGGCAAGAATATGAGATCCCGAAACATTGGTACCCACCATCTCGGCTCTGGCGGTTATAGAGCCGCGAGGCCCAAATGGGATAAGGAGGACGCCGACGCTCGTGCAAAGGGGTTGACACGTCCCTTTGACGACATAAAGGAGGAGCAGGCAAAGAATTTCGTCAGGGCCCGGTTTGCCCCGCCGAAAAAAGGGGGTTCTGATTATTCTTCGGAGCCCGCCGGCCCCTTTGCTCCGAGGGTGACGGACTTCATGCAAAAATATGTAAGTAGTTTGCATGCAAGTCGATTAATTGCATTCATGATTAATCAATGAAGTCCAGTTTTCTGATCAAATGCTTCGCGTTCCTTGTGCGCAGGACGAGGAGTGTAGGAGCTCCTCATCCCAGGGGTCAGCGCCACTGCCTGTCGCCAAGTGGGACACCACTTTTAATAGGGCGCTGAACCGGACCAAGAGTGTCGATCCCCTGGCGGCCCCGTCGGCTGGTCGTGTGGTCGGCTTTGGCGGCATATCATGGTCCGAGTACTATGGCACCCCGGAGAGGAAGGGCAAGAAGGCCGAAAGCGCCGAGGTAAAACTCCTAAGGGAACAGGTGGAAGCCTTTCCAAATATAGTCTAAGATGCCGTGAACAAGGCTGTGTCAGCTGCCGAGACAAAGTTCCAAGAACAAGTCCAGTCACAAGTCCAGTCACAAGTCCATTCACAAGTGAACGAGAAGCTCAACACCATCCTTCCCGTCTACATGGAAAAGTACAACAAGTGGCAGAAGGGTGGTAAACGGGGGCCGCCACCGGTTCCCAACCTCAACAACGCCCAATCGGACAATGTGGCGCGGCCGGAGGCGTTGGTGACTCCTCCAGTAGGGCCGGTGGTGGTGGAGACTCCTCTAGATCCGGAGCTTAACTTGCCCACTGCGGCAAAGGCGCCGGCCCGCACCACCGTGCCATCAGGCAGCCACTCCGCCACTTGCGTGCTCAAGCCTGTCGGCGTCGGTGCCTCGACATTGGCCGAATTTGACGCCCTCAAGGTAACTAACTAATTAAAGCGAGAGTTGGGAGGCTCAACCACACCGATGACTTGATCTATGTTTTTCTAACGCTCGGCCTACATGTCGATCTTTCGCAGGGAGACACTCCTTGCACTCTAATGCATTGGGTGGGCGGCCAGTTGATGGATGTTGCCAAGGGTACTATTGTTCAACCAGAGAACCGCAAAATGCACAATGTCACAACGCCACCTGACATGATGAGGGTCAAATACAGTATGGTGCTTCCGGGCTACGAGCAAGTGGAACCTCCCTCTCAACCACAAGGATGGGATGATGAGGACACGGCAGCGGTCCTCAATACCGGCTTCGGCTACTTGTACCTATGGCCGAAGAGCCAGATCCGTTTGGGGACAGAGGACCAGCTCAACATCACCCTAGAGGCAGCACAACCAGCACATGATGAAGACTTCGAGATGGGAGACTTGGACAACATGGCACAGAATCCCGATGATGATGAAGAAATTGACCCGAACTACGGTGACCAGTTTGTTAACACAAGGTTTTCTGATTTGTATGAGCCGGGACCATCAGGCACACATCAAGTTGCCGAGACCCAACCAGCACCAGCGAAACCCCCTTGCAAGGTGCGTCTCTTCCCAACTAGTCAGGAGACGCCGCCACCTGTCCCCTTCACCGAGCCTCCAAGGCCAGTAGTTCCTTTGATCAGCCCTGGCACCCTCCATAAGACGGTCGGTGAGGTGAACGCAGTGGCCGAAGCCGTAAAGAGCAAGAAGGGTCGCAAAAGGAAGCCTAAGGGTGATCGGGGCCAGGATCCCAATCCTCTTTTCCGGGACGGTGCTGTGGGGCAAGCCAGGAATCAGCAGCACGTGGCAGGTGTACCGATGATGTGTAAATCGATGCTCGAGGTCGCAGGCTCGCATATGCGTAGTATTCATTATGGATGTCTCACAATTGAGCAGTGCCGCATTCGCGACAACGATCAGTCGTACCTCGTTTTCAAGGCTAAGGTGCCTTCTCACATGCCGTGCTTCGTCACTGTACCCCCCGGGGATATCTTCTATGTGCGGCATACCGACCTATTTGACATGTTGAACGGGTTTCGACTGCACAATACCCTGGTCCGGTTGTTCTCCCTCAATATGGCCATGGAGATCACCAGAGACAAGATCCCGGGCATCCAGATAGTGGATCCCTACTTCATGCGTGATGCCGTCCTGAAAGATGCTGAGGCCATAGATCTGGCGACCGACTACCTCTCAAACTTCCTGCAAACATACTCGGACAAGGATGTGATTCTCCTTCCCTACCATCCCATCACGGAGGATGATCGGACAGGCTGTGTGCTCATAAGCTTGAATTTGAAACACTCAACAGCCTTGTACCTCGACTCAAACAGTGCGATCCAAAAAAACTACACCAATATCAAGAAAATTCTTGATGGCGCTCTCATCGGCTACGTCGCAGCGGGAGGCGTCAAACCGGCAAGGCCACATGTAAAGTTCGGCGCGCACGTGTTCCGCCACACGATGAAGTTTGCCTGCGTCAAGCAGCCGCCTGGCAGTGGGAAGAATGCCTTCTACGCCATTTACCACATGAAGGCGTTCTTCAATGACATGGATACCAAAACGCTGCCATCTGACCTCGTGAAGTGGGCTGAAAAGCTTGCATGCATACAGGCTCGCAACCTCAGGCAACACTTCTTCAACATCCAGGAGGAGATCGCGACAATCGTGTACCAGGGAGTCATAAAAGCCGGAGGCACCTTCCACGGCGGCTATACACCGTCCAATAGGGAGATAGACGAACGCTTAGCGCAGCAGGGTGACGGCAGGATGTTCATGCAAATGGCGAAAACTCGGTCGGGCTTCATCAATGCCCCCCCAAAGCCGACTCAAGAGCCGAAGAAGACTTCATGATTGCATTGCCTGGGTACCTAGCTGTTAGTTCCGAACTCGTGTTGTAACCTCTTATCACTGTGTTAAACTTGCCTAGCAAAACCTCTAGAATATGTTTCGTCAACCGTTGAACTTGATTATGAGAGACACTAGCTAGTTATTTGTGTTACGAACTATTTTAAGTGCTTGTTGCTTTTCATTTGTCATTGCTTCCCTACTTTCTTGTGGTTTGCTTTCTTTGTCTTTCTTCGAAATGCCGATGATTAGAACGTGTTGTGGTGTCACGTGTATGACCATGCCGCTGTTTGATCTTGTGTGCCAAGTAGACTAGTAATTTGGGCATATACTCTACTTGCCGCACAAGATCAAACAGCGAGCATTGTTATTTCCGTGCCCAATCTAAGTATGAGGCACTAATCCATGTCATTCTTGGTTTGCTTTCTTTTGGTCTTTATTCGAAATGCCGATGATTAGAATGTGTTGTGGTGTCACGTGTATGACTATGCCGCTGTTCGATCTTGTGTGCCAAGTAGACTAGTAATTTGGGCATATACTCTACTTGCCGCATGAGATCGAACAGCGAGCATTGTTATTTCTGTGCCCAATCTAAGTATGAGGCACTAATCCAAGTCATTCTTGGTTTGATTTTTTTTGGTCTTTCTTCGAAATGCCGATGATTCTATCTTTGTGAACCTCTAGCTATTGCTTTCCACTGACATAAGTAATATCATCTTTATTATGTGTAGGAGATGCCGAGGTGTTATGTCGTGTACGTCGGTCGGGTTCCAGGTGTGTACGAGGAGCGGAAAGACTGCCAGAAGCAAGTGAACAACTTCTCGGGCAACAGCTACCAAGGCTATGCGAGTAGAGAGGTGGCGGAAGAGAAGTGGAGGAGGCATGGAAGGAAGAAATGGAGGAACTTCCTCGTGATCACCACCTTGTTGCTCTTCATTGTAGGTTGTGTTCTACTTCATCTAGGTAGAGCTACGTCGTTGGAGTTGTAATGTGAATTGTGAACTTGTACTCGAAGTTGTAATGTGATTGTGAACTTGTACCGATCGAAGGTGTGAACTTGTGGCACAAACACTTGATGTATGAACTTGTATGTCATGATTGATGTGTAATGTATTGTATTCATGTTGGTTCTATTATGCTTTGGCAAAATGCAAGTTTCTGAAAAATTCTATGGACTATATTGTATATTTGAATATCTGTATATTATTATTTATAGTGGTCTGTAAAACTTGAATTTCGAAAATATTACCGGAGGCGCATATAGGATACTATTGGAGGCGCATATACTATAAATACCCGAGGCGCATTCTGAAACATATGCGAGGCGCATATACTATAAATACCCGAGGCGCATTCTGAAACATATGCGAGGCGCATATACTCTAAATACCCGAGGCGCATTCTCAAACATATGCGAGGCGCATCTGATATGCGCCTCCTATACTTCACATATGCGAGGCGCATATCGATATGCGCCTCGCATATTATGTGAGGCGCATATCGATATGCGCCTCGCATATGTGAAGTATAGGAGGCGCATATCAGATGCGCCTCGCATAAAAAATACCCGAGGCTTGAAGCTAGAGGCACATGTGATATGCGCCTCGGATAGGCTTTTTGGTGCGCCTCGGATAGGCTTTTCTCTAGTAGTGTGAACGACGAAGTCGACGACGACGAACTCATGGGTGGTCGCGGCAGCTACTGGGACGGCTCCAACCGCTGACTCCCTTCTTCTCCAGAGGCGACGGGCTTCGGTGAAATTCCGACGGGGTGGTGCTCGCCTTGCTCTGAGAACGGTGTGGCACGGTCAGTGAGGAGAGGGGAGTGAGATGGTGTGAAGAAATCGTGCGGGGGTGGCCTCTATTTATTGTCGAGGGAGGGGACCATCGGGGCGCATGGTGAGCTCGTCGGGGGCGAGGTTACAGGCGGCTAAAGGCATGGGCAAGGGTAGGGGACGGTGCGGTGTCTCCTGGCGATGCTCAACGACATGGTCTCGAGGCGTGGGGCAGTGCGGTTTGGTCTGGAACGGGCGGTGCTCTGTGTGGCAGAGGCGGCGTCTTTGACCGCGGGCGGTGGCTGTATGGCACGGGGCGGCAAACGGGGGTGTCTGGCGGTCTCCTGGGTTGATGGCGATCTTGTGTGCACGCGGTGAGGGCGGCGCGCGGTCTGTGGACGCTGGTCGAGGGTGGCGCTCTGGCGCATGCTCGGCATGGTCTGGGAGTGGCTTGTGCGCGTGGTCCAAGGCTTGTCAACGCTCGTGGCTGGGACAGGTAGTGGCGGTGGACGGTGGGCTGCCTCCCAGACAAGGTTGGCACGGCTAGTTCTTCCTCTAGCCTGCTGTCCACAATGGGGTGGCAAGGTTGGCTTCGGCTCTTCACCATTGATGGCAATGGCAAGCTCACAGTGGTGCTAGTGCCTGGCTAATCTTCCTAGATGATCTATTGAGCTGTGTGTGAGCTAACTAGGGAACAAGTTAGGCAAGAATCACTGCTCACAATAGTGTTTGATGAGATTTGTGTCTGCAACATATTTGATGAAATGGCCGCATGAAATCAAGTTTTGAATTTTGAAATGAATTTTGGTGGGTTTGCTAGATTGGTGTTGGTGAGTCTGCAGATGCTTGGGTTTTGAAAGTTGAGCTTGTTTGAGTGGTTTTTAAAAAAGTGGGATCTTCCCATATGATAAAGATTCAATTTTGAATTGTCATTTAATCTATGCATTTGAAAGTTTCTGGATCATCACAAAGTGGGCCTTGATACCTTGTTATGAGTACATTCAAAGGGTGCAAAGATCCAGAAAAGTTTCTGTTAGGTTTTGAAAGTTTGAGACAGCCAAAGTAGGCATGGGAGTTAAATTGCCCAAAATGACCATTCATTTCATATATGTGTTTTGATTTACTTGTCTTTAGGAAAAGTGTGGGAAATGTTTTAGATGATGTTTATTTCACCTAAGAAACATTTTACAAGCAATGAAAGAAACAAACAAGGTGGTTTTAAAAGAATTCAAAATCAATGCATACACATATGCATGCATTCATAATGTTATTTAGAAAAGTTTTTGTTAACCCTAAATTTGATGATTAGAATTTGATGATCCAAGCTTAGTATTTTTGGGATGTTACAAACCTTCCCCCCCTTAAACAAAATCTCATCCCGAGATTTGAAAAAGGACGAAAAGATTACCTAGGATTTGAAGAGATCGGGAAACTCCGTCATGATGTGATCTTCGCGTTCCCAGATAGCTTCCTCTTCTATGTGGTTGCTCCACTGAATCTTGAGAAACTTGATGCTTCGGGTTCGGGTAGTTCGAAAGGCTTCTTCCAAAATACGGATGGGTACTTCGGGATAGGTCAGGTCATCGTTGATCTCTATGGTCCGGTGATCGATATTCTTCTCGGGGACTTCGAAACACTTGCGAAGTAACGAGATATGGAACACATTATGCACAGCTGACATCTCTTCTGGTAGTTCCAATTGATACGATACTTCTCCTCGACGGTTCAGAATTTTGAAAGGTCCGATATATCTGGGGGCTAACTTTCCCTTGAGTTGGAAACGCTACATTCCCTTTAATGGCGACACTTTCAGATAAACAAAATCTCCTATGTTGAAGGCGAGGTTGTTGGAGATATGCCCTAGAGGCAATAAAAAATATAGTTATTATTATATCTTTGTGTTTATGATAAATGTTTACATTCACGCTATAATAGTATTAACAAGGAAACATTAATACTAGTGTGATTTGTAGACTAAAATAAGAGTCCCTAGTAAAGCCTCTATATAATACTAGCTTGTTGGTTAATAGATGATTGTGGTTTCCCTATCATGAACATTGAGATGTTATTAACAACACGATCATATCGTTAGGAGAATGATATGGTGGACATACTCCTATAGATAAGCGTAGCATAAAGATCAAGTCATTTTAATAGTTCAATTGCTATATGCTTTCTGATACATAGTAATCTAATTCCTTCGACCATGAGATCATGCATATCACCTTTACCGGATGGATGCTTTGATGACATCAAACACCACACCGTAACTGGGTGGCTATAAAGGTGGCATTGAGTGTTCAGAAAGTATTGGTTTGTCCATCCATATGACGGATAGATATACTCTAGGCCCTCTCGGTGGAATGTCATCCAATTAGCTTGCAAGCATGTGACTGGCTCACAAGGGATCACATATCACGGGAACTAGAAAAGAGTACTTATCGGTAACGAGGTTGAACTAGGTATGCAAAGATACCGACGATCGTAACCTCGGATAAGTAAACTATCGTGAGACAAAGGGAAATTGATATCGTATGTAAGTGGTTCATTCAATCGCAAAGTAATCGTAGAAATATGTGGGAGCCATATGAATTTCCAGATTCCTCTATTGGTTATTTTTCGGAGAAGTGTCTCGATCATGTCCGCATAATTCACGAACCGTAGGGAGACACACTTAAGGATTCGACGTTGTTTGAGTAGTTTTGGAATGATGAGAAAGAGTCCGAATGTTGTTCGGAGTCTCGAATGGGATTCGGGATATCACGAGGAGATCTGGAATAGTCCGGAGAATAAGATTCATATAAGGAAAGTCCCGTTTCGGAGTTGGAGAATGGTTCCGGTGTTTTCATCGGGAATGTTCTAGAAGGTTCCGGAATGTCCAGCACTCCGGGGGGAAGGGTACATGAATGTGTTATATCAAGTTGGTATGATTGCATCATGTACTCGGTGTCATCGCTGAACAAAAATAGAGGGTTTATTCAAATCCTAGTTTGAAAAGTCAAACGGCTAGTTTGAAAGGCAAACGGCAGTTTTTGGAAAGAGGAGGAGGAGTGGGAAAGCGAGTTGGGGAGGAGTTCCCTGCTCCAACCACCGGCCCACATCCAAGCCGAGTTGGGGAGGGACTCCTCTCCATCCCCTTGGCCGGCCGGCCCCTCCACCTATATGAGGAGGGGCAGGGCTCCCTCCTAGACACACACAAGATCCTCTCCTCCAAACCCTAGTACCAAGCCGCCGCCGCCTCCATAGCCTCCGCTAGCCCTAGGGCACTCGCCGCCGCCTCCTGGGTGAAACCCTAGCCGCCGGCCTAGCCCCCTCCTCGGCGTGACTAAACCCTAGATCGTCGAGGGACTCTCTCATACTCCACCATACTCGCTCCGGCTTAAGGCGAAGCCCTACGAGATCTCCCCTCTACTTCTGGTACCACGCCGTTGTGCTGCTGGAATCACGAGGAGAGTTCTACAACCTCCGCTGCCTGCTGGAACAAGGGAGAGGAAGGTCTTCGTCGAGTACCGAACGTGTGACCGACTGCGGGAGCGCTGCCGGAACGCAGCGCCGGAAGGATCATCTACGCGATCTTGAGATCGGGAAGAGTACGACTACATCACCCACGAGAATCCGCTCTCGTTAAACACTTTGGAATCTTCAAGGGTGAGTTATTCCATCGACTCGTTGCTACAATCTAGTAGATAGATCTTGGCTTGTTTGTTTGTATGCGGTAGAAATTTTTTGTTTTCCATGCTACGAAACCCTACAGTGGTATCAGAGCCGTGTCTATATGTAGATCTGTTGCACGAGTAGAACACAATGGTCATTGTGGGCGTTGATGCTTTTATTGTCGATTGCTTTTTGTGTACTTTGCATCTTGCGGGATGTTGGGATGAAGCGGCCCGCGCTAACCTTACATGACATCGTTCATGAGACTTTCTCCACGCTTGACATGCAACTTGTATTTTATAAGTGGCTTTGCGGGTGCCTGTTTCTCCTAGCATAGTTAAGATTCAATTTACAACGGGTGATTAACAATACTAGTATCAATGTTGTGGTTCATGTTCGTAAGTTAGAACGACACTTATTGAAAGCCCCAAACCACGTAAAACATGCAAAGAAAGTAGAGGCATCTAACTTTGTTTTGCAGGGGTGTGCAGTGATGTGATATGGCCATGATTGTGATTATATTTGATGTATGCAATGTTCCTTATTGTAAGTTGGCAACCGGTAGGAGCCATATGGTTGTCTTTAATTTATGTTAAGACCCGCGTGTCTATTCAAAGTAGTTGTAATAGTTGATGCCGGTGATGATGGAGATCATGTTCGTGCTAGAAGATGGAGATCGGAAGCACAAAGAAGAAAGGCCATATCATATCACATATTATGAATTGCATGTGATGTTAATCCTTTATGCATCTTGTATTGCTTAGTAGACGACGGTAGAATTATAAGATGATCCCTCATGCACATGAATTTCAAGTCATAAAGTGTTCACCCTTAGTTAGCACCGTTGCTAAAGCTTGTTGTTTCGAAGCATCACGTGATGATCGGGTGTGTTAGATTCCACAAGTGTATACAACGTGAGCAAGGCAGATTTGCTCATGCGGAAACTAAGGTTTGATCTTGACGAGCCTAGCATGTACAGACATGGTCTCGGAACACGGATAACCGAAAGGTAAAGCATGAATCATATAGTAGATATGATGAACATGTCGATTGTTCGCCATTGAAACTATATCAACTCTCATGATGATCGGTGTTGATATGGTGGATTTGGTTCGTGTGATCACTAAAACAATGTGAGGGATATTGTTTTGAGTGGGAGTTCACCTAGATTAATTTTATTATTAATTTGAACTCAATTTGTCATAAACTTAGTCTAAACTATTGCAAATATGTTTTAGATCAATGGCAGCCCCTACCATCAATTTTAATGCGTTCCTAGAGAAAGAAAAGTTGAAAAACAATGGAAGCAACTTCGCGGATTGGTTCCGCAATTTGAGGATTGTCCTCACAGCTGGTAATTTGACCTATGTGCTGGATGCACCGCTGGGTGACCCACCTGCAGCTGATGTTGCCGATAAAGTAAAGAATGTTTACCTCACTCGGAAGAGTCAGTAGTCCACAGTTCAGTGTGCTATCTTGTATGGTTTAGAATCGGAGCTTCAGAAAAGTTTTGAGAATTCAGACCCATATGATATTGTCGAGGATCTCTAATTGATCTTTGAGACTCATGCGGCAATTGAAAGCAATGAGGCTTCTGAAAAGTTCTTTAACTGCAAGATGGAAGAGGGCAGCTCCGTCAATGAGCATGTGCTTAAGATGTCTGGGCACGCAAACAAACTTCAAAGCTTGGGTATATTGATTCCTAATGCTTTGGGGATTTACCGTGTCCTCCAATCACTACCACCAAGTTACAAGAACTTTATGATGAACTACAACATGCATAACATGAACAAGACGTTGCCAGAACTCTTTGCCATGTTGAAATCTGCAGAAGTGGAGATCAAGAAAGAGCACCAAGTGTTCTTGGTCAATAAAACCACCAAATTCAAGAAAGGCAAGTCTAAGCAGAAGGGACACTTCAAGAAGGGTGGTAAGAAAGTTACCACGCCGATAAAGAAGACCAAGGCTGGACCTAAGCCTGATACTGAGTGCTTTTACTGCAAGGGAGAAGGTCACTGGAAGCGGAATTGCCCAAAGTACTTGGCGGATTTGAAGAACGGCAACATCAAGAAGAAAGGTATATCTGATATACATGTTATTGATGTGTATCTCACTAGTACTCGTAGTAGTTCCTGGGTATTTGATACTGGTTCGGTTGCTCATATTTGTAACTCGAAACAGGTGCTGCAGAATAAATGGAAGCTAGCGAAGAACGAGGTGACGATGCGCGTAGGAAACAGATCAAAGGTTGATGTGATCACGGTCGGCACGCTACCTCTTCATCTACCATCAGGATTAGTTTTATACTTAAATAATTGTTATTTGGTGCCTGCGTTGAGCATGAACATTATATCGGGATCTTGTTTATTGCGAGAAAGTTACTTGTTTAAGTCCGAGAATAATGGTTGTTCGATTTATATGAGTAATATGTTTTATGCACATGCACCTTTGATAGATGGTCTATTCTTGTTGAATCTCGATCGTGGAAATACACATATTAATAACATTGAGGCTAAACGTTTGAAATCGAGCGATAACTCGACCTATATGTGGCACTGTCGTCTTGGTCACATTGGAGTGAAGCGTATGAAGAAACTCCATTCCGATGGACTTCTTGAATCACTTGATTTTGAATCACTTGAAAGATGCGAAGCATGTCTGATGGGTAAAATGACTAAGACTCCATTCTCTGGTATGATGGAGCGAGCTACGGACTTGTTGGAAATCATACATACCGATGTGTGTGGTCCAATAAGTGTAGCATCGCACGGTGGTTATCGTTATGTTCTTACCTTCACGGATGACTTGAGTAGATATGGGTATATCTATTTCATGAAACATAAGTCCGAAACTTTCGAGAAGTTTAAGGAATTTCAAAGTGAGGTTGAGAATCAACGTAACAAGAAGATTAAATTTCTACGTTCTGATCGTGGAGGTGAATATCTAAGTTACGAGTTTGGCGAGCATTTGAAGAAATGCAGAATACTTTCACAATTGACACCGCCGGGAACACCATAGCGTAATGGTGTGTCCGAACGTCGTAATCGAACTCTCTTAGATATGGTTCGCTCTATGATGTCACTTACATATTTACCGCTATCATTTTGGGGTTATGCATTAGAAACAGCCGCATTCACTTTAAATAGGGCACCATCTAAATCCGTTGAAACGACACCGAATGAATTATGGTTTGGGAAGCAACCGAGATTGTCGTTCCTTAAAGTTTGGGGATGCGAAGCCGATGTAAAGAAGTTACAGCCGGACAAGCTTGAACCCAAAGCGGAAAAATGTGTCTTCATTGGATACCCGTAGGAAACTATTGGGTATACCTTCTATCATAGATCTGAAGGCAAAATCTTCGTTGCCAAGAATGGATCCTTTCTAGAGAAGGAATTTCTCTCGAAAGAAGTGACTGGAAGGAAAGTAGAACTCGACGAGGTTGTCGAACCTTCTCTCGAAATTGCGAGTAGCGCAGCACCGGAAGAAGTTCCTGTGGTGCCTGCACCAGTTAGAGAGGAAGCTAATGATGATGATCATGAAACTTCGGTTTAAGTTGCTACAGAGCCTCGCAGGTCAACGAGAACTCGTACCACTCCAGATTGGTATGATCCCGTTATGAGTGTCATGTTGGTGGACAACACCGATGACCCTAAGACATATGAGGAAGCGATGATGAGCCCAGATTCCAATAAATGGCAAGAAGCCATGAAATCCGAGATTGGATCCATGTACGAAAACCAAGTATGGACTTTGGTGGACTTACCGGATGGCCAGAAGGCTGTCGAGAACAAATGGATTTTCAAGAAGAAAACATATGCTGATGGTAATGTTACTGTCTATAAAGCTCGACTTCTCGCAAAGGGGTTTCGACAAATTCAAGGAGTTGACTACGATGAGACTTTCTCACCAGTAGCGAAGCTAAAGTCTGTGAGGATTATGTTAGCAATCGCTGCATATTATGATTATGAGATATGGCAGATGGATGTCAAAACAACATTCCTCAATGGAGACATTCATGAAGAGTTGTATATGATGCAACCCAAAGGTTTTGTCGATCCTAAAGATGCTAACAAGGTATGCAAACTTCAACGGTCCATCTATGGATTGAAGCAAGCATCCCGAAGTTGGAATCAACGTTTTTATAAAGTAATCAAAAGTTTTGGTTTTATACAAACTTATGGAGAAGCTTGTATTTACCAAAAAGTGAGTGGGAGCTCTGTAGCATTCTTAATACTATATGTAGATGACATATTGTTGATTGGGAATGATGTAGACCTTCTTAATAGTGTCAAGGAATATTTGAATAATAGTTTTTCAATGAAGGATCTTGGCGAAGCATCTTACATATTAGGCATAAAGATTTATAGAGATAGATCGAAACGCCAAATATCATTGTCACAAAGTACATATATGGACAAAGTTCTAAAGAGGTTTGGAATGGAAGAAAGCAAGAAAGGGTTCTTGCCCATGTTGCCCAATACGACCTTGAGTAAAACTCAAAGTCCGACATCGGCAGAAGATAGAGAGAGGATGAGTAAGACTCCCTATGCCTCAGCCATAGGATCTCTAATGTATGCCATGCTATGTACTAGACCCGACATTGCATATGCTGTTAGTTTAACTAGCAGATATCAAAGTGATCCAGGAGTGGATCATTAGACAGCGGTCAAAAACATCCTTAAGTACTTGAGAAGAACTAAGGATATGGTTCTTTCTTTTGGAGGTGATGAACAGCTCGTTGTTAATGGTTACACCGATGCTAGTTGGAACACCGATCCGGATGATTCTAAATCACAATCTGGATACGTATTTATTTTGAATGGTGCAGCAGTTAGCTGGAGGAGTGCAAAGCAAAGCGTTGTGGCGAGATCTTCAACTGAATCGGAATACATGGCTGCTTCGGAGGCTTCACAAGAAGCGATATGGATGAAAGAGTTCATTACAGAGATGGGTGTGGTTCCTAGTGCGCTAGACCCAATGTCTATCTACTATGATAACATGGGCGCCATAGCCAATGCGCAAGAACCAAGGTCACACAAGAAGCTGAAGCACATCAAGCTACGTTTTCATGCTATTCTAGAACATATCCAAGATGGGGATATAAAGATTTGGAAAGTACACACAGATCTGAATGTGGCGGATCCATTGACTAAACTTCTCCTGAGGGCAAAACATGACCAGCACCAAACTGCCATGGGTGTTCGGTATATTACCATGTAATCTAGATTAGATGACTCTAGTGCAAGTGGGAGACTGTTGGAGATATGCCCTAGAGGCAATAATAAATATAGTTATTATTATATCTTTGTGTTTATGATAAATGTTTACATTCATGCTATAATAGTATTAACAAGGAAACATTAATACTTATGTGATTTGTAGACTAAAATAAGAGTCCCTAGTAAAGCCTCTATATAATACTAGCTTGTTGGTTAATAGATGATTGTGGTTTCCCTATCATGAACATTTAGATGTTATTAACAACAAGATCATATCGTTAGGAGAATGATATGGTGGACATACTCCTATAGATAAGCGTAGCATAAAGATCAAGTCATTTTAATAGTTCAATTGCTATATGCTTTCTGATACATAGTAATATAATTCCTTCGACCATGAGATCGTGCATATCACCTTTACCGGATGGATGCTTTGATAACATCAAACACCACACCGTAACTGGGTGGCTATAAAGGTGGCATTGAGTGTTCGGAAAGTATCACCTTTGCGATCAAGAGTGGGATTTGTCCATCCATATGACGGATAGATATATTCTGGGCCCTCTCGGTGGAATGTCATCCAATTAGCTTGCAAGCATGTGACTGGCTCACAAGGGATCACATATCATGGGAACGAGAAAAGAGTACTTATTGGTAATGAGGTTGAACTAGGTATGCAGAGATACCGACGATCGTAACCTCGGATAAGTAAACTATCGTGAGACAAAGGGAAATTGATATCGTATGTAAGTGGTTCATTCGATCGCAAAGTAATCGTAGAAATATGTGGGAGCCATATGAATTTCCAGATTCCTCTATTGGTTATTGTTCGGAGAATTGTCTCGATCATGTCCGCATAATTCACGAACCGTAGGGAGACACACTTAAGGATTCGACGTTGTTTGAGTAGTTATGGAATGATGAGAAAGAGTCCGAATGTTATTCGGAGTCTCGAATGGGATTCGGGATATCACGAGGAGATCCGGAATAGTCCGGAGAATAATATTCATATAAGGAAAGTCCCGTTTCGGAGTTGGAGAATAGTTCCGGTGTTTTCATCGGGAATGTTCTAGAAGGTTCCGGAATGTCCGGCACTCCGGGGGGGAAGGGTACATGAATGTGTTATATCAAGTTGGTATGATTGCATCATGTAGTCGGTGTCATCTCTGAACAAAAATAGAGGGTTTATTCAAATGCTAGTTTGAAAAGTCAAACGACTAGTTTGAAAGTCAAACGGCAGTTTTTGGAAAGAGGAGGAGGAGTGGGAAACTGAGTTGGGGAGGAGTTCCCTCCTCCAACCGCCGGCCCACCTCCAAGCTGAGTTCGGGAGGGACTCCTCTCCCTCCCCTTGGCCGACCGGCCCCTCCACCTATATGAGGAGGGGCAGGGCTCCCTCCTAGACACACACAAGATCCTCTCCTCCAAACCCTAGTACCAAGCCGCCGCCGCCTCCATAGCCTCCGCCGGCCCTTGGGTACTCGCCGCCGCCGCCTGGGTCAAACCCTAGCCTCCGGCCTAGCCCCCTCCTCGGCGTGTCTAAACCCTAGATCATCGAGGGACTCTCTCATACTCCACCATACTCGCTCCAGCTTAAGGCGAAGCCCTGCGAGATCTCCCCTCTACTTCCGGTACCACGCCGTTGTGCTGCTGGAATCACGAGGAGAGTGCTACAACCTCCGCTGCATGCTGGAACAAGGGAGAGGAAGGTCTTCGTCGAGTACCGAACGTGTGACCGACTGCGGGAGCTCTGCCGGAACGCAGCGCCGGAAGGATCGTCTACGCGAACTTGATATCGGGAAGAGTACGCCTACATCACCCACGAGAATCCGCTCTCGTTAAACACTTTGGAATCTTCAAGGGTGAGTTATTCCATCGACTCGTTGCTACAATCTAGTAGATAGATCTTGGCTTGTGTGTTTGTATGCGGTAGAAATTTTTTGTTTTCCATGCTACGAAACCCTACAGAGGTCTCTACGTCTCTTGTCGGCGTAACTCTTCTGTCGGGATTGGGCTGTCTTGAGGTGCTCGCGAATCTTGTGAACCTTCTCTTCTGCTTCTCGTAGGATGTCGGGTCCGAAAATCTGACTCTCTCCTACTTCTGACCAGTTCAAGGGGGTGCGACACTTCCTTCCGTACATAAATTCAAATTGGGCCATTTGCAAACTGGCTTGGTAACTGTTGTATGAAAATTCTGCAAACGGCAGACAGTCTTCCCATTTGGATCCATATTCTAACAAACATGCTCTCAGCATATCTTCGAGTATTTGATTTACTCGCTCCGTTTGTCCATCGGTCTGAGGGTGGTACGCGGTACTGAAAGCTAGGAGGGTTCCTAAACCTTCTTGGACTTTCTTCCAGAATCTAGAGGTAAACTGAGTTCCTCGATCCGATACGATGTTCTTGGGGACTCCATGCAAACTAACGATTCTAGCGATGTACAACTCTGCTAGCTTCGAACTCTGATAGGTGGTTTTGACGGGCAAGAAATGGGCCACTTTGGACAATCTGTCCACTATGACCCAAATAGAGTCATTTCCCCTACTAGAAGTAGGTAGTCCAGTGATAAAGTCCATTCCTACAGAATCCCATTTCCATTCCGGAATCTGCAATGGTTGCAATAATCCAGCGGGTCTTTGATGTCCTACCTTGACTCGCTGACATATATCACACTTGGCGATATAGATTCCGATTTCTCTCTTCATCTTATGCCACCAAAATTGCTCTTTCAAATCTTGATACATCTTAGTTCCTCCGGGATGGATAGAATAAAGAGTATCATGAGCCTCCTTCAAGATAACTTATTTTAACTCAGAATCTGATGGTACACAAAGGCGTCCTTTGTACCACAAAACTCCTTCTTCGTCCTTGGTGAATCCGGGTACTTTGACTGTACCGATACGACGCTTGATTCCATCGATACTGGCATTTCCCTTCTGCGCCTCTTTAATCTGACTAATCAAAGTGGGCTGAAGTTCTATGCTAGCCAAAAATCCTTCACTTACTAATTCCATTAGAAAATCTTCCATCTCTTTTTGCAAACTTGGTTTCTCCTTCAAAATCATGGAGTTCAAGCGGCACGGCAATCTGCTAAGGGCATCGGCTACCACGTTGGCTTTACCAGGGTGATAGTGAATGTCCAGGTCGTAATCCTTGATTAGCTCAATCCATCTTCTCTGCCTCATATTCAGCTCCTTCAGAGTGAATATATACTTTAGGCTCTTGTGATCCGAATAAATCTCACAAAGGTTTCCCATCAGGTAATGTCTCCATGTCTTCAGGGCTAGAACTACGGCTGCGAGTTCGAGGTCATGGGTTGGATAGTTTTGCTCGTGTTGCTTCAATTTTCGAGATAGATAAGATATAACTTTGCCTTCTTGCATTAGCACACATCTGAGACGAATCTTGGATGCGTCACAATACACATCGAAGGGCTTCTTGATATCCGGCATGATCAAGATTGGGGCTGAAATCAATCTCCTCTTGAGTTCTTGAAAACTCGCTTCACATTTGTCGGTCCATTCAAACTTCTTGTCCTTCTTCCGGAATTGGGTCATGGGTCTGGAGATACTAGAGAATCTTTCTACAAATTTGCGGTAATATCCCGCCAATCCGAGAAAAGCACGAACTTGGGTTTGAGTGGTTGGCGCTTGCCAATCTTCTACATCTTTCACTTTGGCAGGGTCAACGACAATTCCTCCGGCTGATACAATGTGACCGAGGAATCCTACTTCCTGTAACCAGAATTCACATTTGCTAAACTTTGCATACAACTGATGCTCTCTAAGGGTTCCAAGAATCGTCCTTAGGTGTATCTCATGTTCTTCTTCTGATCTGGAATAAATCAGAATGTCATCGATGAAAACAACGACAAACTTATCATACTATAGGTTCTAAGGGTTCCAAGAATGGTCCTTAGGTGTAGCTCAAGTCCATAAAAATCTTATTCATGAGGTTCATGAAATAAGCAGGGGCATTGGTTAATCCGAAAGACATGACTATATACTCATACAATCCATATCTGGTGGTAAAGGCAGACTTTGGAATATCCTCTGCACGAATTTTGAGTTGATGATAGCCAGTCCTAAGATCAATCTTAGAAAACACTTTGGCACCGGTAAACTGATCAAACAAATCTTCTATCTTGGGTTAGGGGTACTTGTTCCTGATGGTGACATCATTCAACTTCCGACAATCCATACACAAACGGTTACCTCCATCCTTCTTGTCCACAAACAAGACAGGTGATCTCCATGGGGACGCACTTGGTTGAATCAATCCGATTTCCAGCATGGAATCCAGTTGCTTCTTCAATTCTTCTAGTTCTGACGGGTTCATACTATAGGGTCTCTAGGCTATGGGTCCGGTTCCGGGGATTAGTTCAATGATAAACTCGATATCCCGATCTGGGGGCATACCGGGCAAAACATCTGGAAATACATCAGGGTATTCGCAGACTATCCGGACTTGGTCAATGGTAGGTTGGGCTATACTCTTGTTGCATTTGAATTGGCGAGGTAAGGTTTCAGATATATGCTCGACTGATATTCCGGCGGTACTGGTCATAGTGATGGCTTTCTTGGCACAATCAATCAATCCCTTATGTTTGGACATCCAATCCATTCCTAGTACTACTTCCAAACCTTTAGTTCCGAGTACTATTAGATTAGAATAAAAATCTATGCCACGGATTCGGATAGGGATGACTTTGCAAATTTTCCTAGCCTTGGTGGTTGATCCGGGAATTTGCACAATCATCACATGCTTCAATTTGGTTGGTTGAATTTTACTAGTGCAGGCAAATTCTTCGGTGACAAATGAAGGCGATGCACCAGAGTCAAACAACACTCTTGCAAGTACTGAATTAACAGAAAACAAACCCAGCACGACGTCTGGCGCTTCCTGAGCTTCTTCAGCATGCATGAGAAAAAGACGGCCATTGCGGTTGAGTGAATTCCCTGGGGCAAATATTCTCCCTGGCTGGACACGACGCTGCTGCTGAGCTAGGACATTGGTGTTAGGGGTTGTAGCATTCTTCTTGTTGGGGCACTCGTTGGAATAGTGGCCTTTATGTCCACAGTCATAACAGGTCACTTGTGACTTATCCTTGGCTGCGACAGGCACAACATTGCTTCCAGTCCTCGGGGCAGTGTTGGGGTTGGCGGTAGCATTGTTGGTATTGAACTTGGGTGGGGCACGGGTGAAATTGCTAGAGTTGTCGGGGTTGTTGTGATTTCCTCCGGGTCTAGGGTTTCCACGGTTGGGGTAGGTCGGACGGGTCATAGCGGGTCTGTTGGTTCTTGGGGCAAATCCTGGAGATGGGTTGGGGCGATACTTTGGGGTCTGATGGGTTCCTGGTTGATGCATCATGCGACGCTTGCGGTTCTCATTGGCATGGTTGATCTTTCCTTCCATCTGGATAGCAGAGTCGACAAGGGCTTCAATATCTGCAAAGGGGATATTGACTAACACCGTCTGCATCTCGTCATGCAGACCATTCAGGAATCTTTGTTTCTTCTTGGCTTCGGTGTCTATCTCGTCCGGGGCATACCTAGTGTGGCATCCCGCAAAACCACTACTAGAAAATCGCGTTGTTTTTGTGCATTGCATCGTCATCATCATGCATTGTTTGCTTAAAAACAATTTTTTTTGCAAAGCCCGATTTGTTTTCCAAACGCCTCGTCTTTATTCAAACGCCAAAAATCCGGGTCGCCGGAATATTTTGTTTTGCCCGGTATCGGTTTGCAAAAGCCTTGTTTGAAATAAATAAAAATATTTATTATTTTAGCGGGGGCAGTCGAACGGGCCGTTCCGACCCGAACGACCACCCCCAGGAATTTACAAACGGTCCACCCTAATTCCTAAACCTACCAGGTAACCTACCCAACCCTTCCCTCCACATCACCCCACCCAATCCCCTAGTGCCACCTCACCTCTCTCCCTCCCTCCACCACTCACACTCTGCCAACTCAGCTGGCCCACCCCACTCCCTCACCACCACACACCCACCCCACACACGACGCACACACGCACGCCAGCGCAGCACACACCCAGGCACACCCTGCACGCCGCACTCACCACCCCACTCCTCCCTGACAACCGGGCCCCATCCCTGGGTCCCACACCCCCCCGCACTCCCACGCCCCGACCCTGCCCGCGTGGCCACCCAGGAACCGCCCATCCCACGCGTGCGCCCCCGCTCTCCTCTCCCTCCTCTCTTTTCTCTCTCACCTCCGGCGACCGGCCCGCCGGCGCGGCCGCCCCTCCCCTCCCTCACGCGCCCCTGCCACGCCGCCCTCCTCCCCGCGAGTCCCTCTCCCCTCGCTCTCTCCGGCGGGCCCGAGCCGCTCGCCCCTCTCCTCCGCGGCCGGCCGCCAGCAGGCCGCCGCCGCGCTCGGTCCTCCGCCTCGCCGCCCGAACCGTGCTCGCCGGCCCGAGCGTCCTCCGCCACACGCGCGTCCCCGACCAGCGCTCCTCCCCTCTGCCTCGCCGCCGTCGGTCTCCTCGCCGTTGCCTCCCCGAGCTCGCCGCCTGCCTTCGACTCGCCGGAACCCGCGTCCTGCCGGCCGCGTCCGTCGCCTCCCCGTCGCCCCGAGCCAGGCCGACCTCGCCCAAGCCAGGCCGACCCCGCCGAGCCCGCCTCTCCTTCCCTCCGGCCGCCCCGCGTCCGCCGCCGTGCCCGATCCCTCCTTCCGCCGGCTTCAGCCCCGACCCCACATCGCCGGCGGCCGCCGCATCCTCAGCGACGCCGCCACGGCTCCTGCCTCCCCATCGACCGCCTCGCCGACCACCTCTGCAAGAGCTACTCCCCTGCGCCTCCCAGCTCGCTGTTGCTGCCTCGTGGACCCCTCCTCACTGGAGCTTCCGCGCGTCGAGCATGTGCCGTCGTCGCTAGGTTCCTAGGCTCGCGTGTCTCAATCCAGTGGTGCCCCCTCTGTTCGCCACCGCCGTGTGCGGAGTCCGTTGGTGGTGTCTTTTCAAAGACAGGAACTGCAAGATCTGCTCGTAATAGCATTCGTGTGTTCTCGATGAGGCCTATCCCAGACAGGTGGTGACGTGTGTTCCTGAAGCTCCTCTCGGCAAGTTCGTTGTGGCCACCAACATGTGAGGATGTAACCAGGGACTTCAAGAACTCCATCACGGAAAATCCCCAAGATCGCCTTCCCCGACCCAAAGGCGTCGAGATCTCGAGCCTCCGAAGACCGATCCGACAACAGAACCCCGGTACCGAACAAGTTCGCCTTCGACCTCGAGAACGCCTACACGGAACAACAAGACCGCCACACGTACACGAACCCCCTAGACCCTGAGGCCCTCGACGCGACGATGCCTGCTTCCAAGATCTCCGGCATGGGTCGAAAAGTTCCCCGAAGCCAAGACCGACCCGACTTGAGGACCCGACAAGATCTGCGCAACGACAAGATCGGCACCGACCAGGGCGGATCCGATGCGCCCCGGCACCGAACCAAGTACTCCTTTCCGGACGCCGAGTCCGCCGAGAACCTGGATGCGTCAAGATCTGCCCGATGTCCGAGAACGAGCCGCTGAGACCGTTCCGTCGAACCCTGGACCCCGAGACCGACCCCGAACCCCGGAACCCCAAGTTCGTCGAGACCCCCCTAATGTGTGAACCCTTTCCGAAACCCTATTTTATAATATAAAACAAATTGTTGCATATTAAATTGTCATTCCCGCATGCACACCATTGGTTTGGGGACCTTATGCCGATTCACCTCTGACTAAATATGGGGCCCATATGCGGGCAAATCTAGTCTCATATCGGCCTCATTTAAACTTGTGTAGCGAACCGGTATCTTATCTTGCCTTGTTAAAACAACATTTAAATTGCGGGGGTTTCTAAATAACTAGAACCATATATATAATTGTCGGGGCCCCGGTTCCGCTTAATATGACCTAATTGCATCGCACCTTTGCCATGCCATGCATCATACATGCATCATGCCGATCTTCCGCCGTTGTATTAAATATTGCATCCGGTGTTTCTTCTAGTGTTTTGCTTCTTCGCGGATAAGACCGTTGAGTTGATGTGAGCTTCGCCCCGATCTTCGGTTGAACCCTTCGACAATGTTTTTCAGGCGAGCATCTCCCCCTTTCTACCTATCTTACTTTTATAGTATTTACTTCCCTCCTGTTGATCTATTGCTATCTGTGTTTGCGATGCTTTAGTTTCCGTACCTGTGACATACCGTGCAACCCTATATTGCCTTGGACACATCCTAATACCTGTTGTTTGGTAGATAGTTGGACTTGCGCGTCGTAGTCGCTGGCTCAAGTGCTGTTGCGTGTTGTCAAGTGCCACAGTTGTTGATGTATTGCCGCATGTTGCTGTTGGAGATGATTCTAGTTTTACTTACCGTTCATTTTAATTCCTGTTTAACAACTAAAATTGAAGTAAGCAGAGGCATCGGTGGGAGATAGAGAATATTTGGTTTCCGAACGCCCACTTGTGTCCCGTAGGACCCCGAGTACTTGATACATGTTCCTTGATTTATCGCGCTATCCACATCCGGGAGGTATATGGGACCCCCCTGAGCCAGAGCTTGATTCAGTCTTATTTCTTGGGGCCACAACTAGTTTGAGGTTTTATTTACGATCCTGTACTTATGCCATGTTACTTTCTGTATTTAAATTGTGCGACAGATAGCACACTGTACTGTTTAGGAAGGCGGAGTGATTACGCGGTATCGACACCCCGAGTTTTCGGGTTCCCAGTCGCTTACAGCCATTGGCGCTAACCTTGAGTCCGTATCGAAGCTAGCTTACTTCTTTGCGGGATCTACTCAAAGGGGTGGCCCCCTGAAATATTTCTGAATCCTGTGATTGTTCAGTCGTGAAAGCCTCGTTGGGTTTTGTTTTGGTTTTTCCGAGGTTGATCGAGCGTGTGTTGCTATTGGTGCACCCCCGCCGGGTAAAACTTTCTGAAAGCCGTGTCCGCGGATATGGACGACTTGGAGCACAGTATCTCGATCATAGACAAGCATAACTAAAGTTTATTGCTGTAAATTTGACTTTATAATGACTAGTAATCAGCTTCACTATAATGGAATGGCTAATTAATACTGCCCACAATTGCTTGTTTGGAGTGTCGCTTGCGACCATTGTACCTGACTAGTAAGTATTGCAACTACAATGGAATGGCTGAATAAAAGTACCAACAACTGCTGGGTTTAAGGGTTATCTCATGCTCATTGTATCTGACTAGTAAGTGTTGCCACTATCACGGAATGGTTAATTAAAAGTGCCCACTGCTTATTTTATCAGGATGATTATCTATACTTGACTAGTAATTGCTGCAACGATAACCGAATAAGTAAAACTGCCAACTGTGTGAGTTCCTCGGTTGACTTCCTCGTTTGGTCTCGAGGGGGAAACACCAGGATGGGTTTGTTTGGTGTTAGCTTCAGGTTGGATCCGGATAGGACTATCTTACCCCTCTCTGACTATCGCCAGATGTATCGAGTCTCTATAGGTTGTTTAGTGCATGCTGCCGCTGCCGCTTCAGTCCACCATACCTATGTAGGCGAGGACCGCCGAATTCTAGCCTCGCCGTGTACTGGCCTCAGTACTGACGCTCCTTCTTTTTTCCTTTGCCCTTTGTCGGCACCCCTTTTGTTTAAGCAGGTTTTGAGATCGACGCCGTTAGCAGGGTTACCCTTCCGGCTTGGCCTGGGCAGGGTTATGGACGCCATTGGTTATTCTTCAGGGCTCTTAGCCCCAATTTGCATCTTGTCCGTAGTCGGACGCTCTGTCATTTTCAAGGTGTTTTGGATCTTTGTATATTATATCTGTATTCTTGACTCTCTGAGTCGTTGTTGTATATATCTGTTCTGTGGGTCCCATCGAGGACTGTTGTGTAATGTTATTACTTCGTTTTCCACCCGCACGAAAGTTCCTGGTGGGCACCTTTGAATCGTTTCTATGCGGGTTTGGCGGGTTTCGCTAAAACTTGCATAGGTCCGATTCTGAGGGTGTTACAGAGTGGTATCAGAGCACGGCAGTTGCGATACCCCACAAGTCCAGCCTGTAGGATAACCTAGCTAACGGCCGAAGTAGAGTGTCAAAACTATTTTTGCAAAATCGGTTGGATAGTTCTGATTAGGTCTGATTTTACTCCTTACCCCTCTGCTATTCTCCTCTCACCTCTACGCGTTTTGAATCCGCTCTCATATCTCTCTTCGAGTCCAGGATTTCTCGTGGTTGGGTTTCCGTCGTACCTTCAGGGTTTCGCTTCTTCCTTTTTGTAACGGAGGTGCTACGATCATCAATCTGCAACTTGTCTGTTGTACCCTTCCTCCAAACTTTTGTTCTTGACCTCTTTATCCATATGTTTTCCTTGGTGCATATCCGTGTCGTTGAAAAACATATGAGAAGGACGAGCATTGGTGAAGTTGGAGTATACCTTGAGCATGTGTTGTTCATGCCAATGGAACCATCGCGGAACCTAATCATTGTGTCTTTCATACGATTTCTGCTGGCATCATCCCTTTGTTCCGGATACCGCTTGTGAAGATTTTCATTCTAAAATCTCGAGAGTTGAGTTGCCTGATTCTCCTCCCCATGTATAGAGTTGATAGTTTGGGTACGGGATGGACTGATCACCCTAACCGACTCTTACTGTTCGCTCTGTACATCGAACTGGTGGATCAATGTAACTTTTCCCTCTTCTAATGGAAGTTAGAGGTGGCCTTATCGTTTGATACCTCTACCTTCGTCCTTTGTCCTCCGGAGTGTTCTCTCGACGATCAGGGACAACGACCCTTTGTTGGTGGTGTCGCCGATTTCAAGATGGAGAAGGAACCCTCGTTAGTGGTGTCGCGAGGATCTACACGAAGCGCGAAGGGGCAGATCGCCGACCTTCCTTCCGGTACCATGAGGCGGATCTCGAGGGCGAGATCCATTGTTAGTGGTGTCGAATTGTGGCATCCCGCAAAACCACTACTAGAAAATCGCGTTGTTTTTGTGCATTGCATCGTCATCATCATGCATTGTTTGCTTAAAAACTATTTTTTTTGCAAAGCCCGATTTGTTTTCCAAACGCCTCGTCTTTATTCAAACGCCAAAAATCCGGGTCGCCGGAATATTTTGTTTTGCCCGGTATCGGTTTGCAAAAGCCTTGTTTGAAATAAATAAAAATATTTATTATTTTAGCGGGGGCAGTCGAACGGGCCGTTCCGACCCGAACGACCACCCCCAGGAATTTACAAACGGTCCACCCTAATTCCTAAACCTACCAGGTAACCTACCCAACCCTTCCCTCCACATCACCCCACCCAATCCCCTAGTGCCACCTCACCTCTCTCCCTCCCTCCACCACTCACACTCTGCCAACTCAGCTGGCCCACCCCACTCCCTCACCACCACACACCCACCCCACACACGACGCACACACGCACGCCAGCGCAGCACACACCCAGGCACACCCTGCACGCCGCACTCACCACCCCACTCCTCCCTGACAACCGGGCCCTATCCCTGGGTCCCAGACCCCCCCACACTCCCACGCCCCGACCCTGCCCGCGTGGCCACCCAGGAACCGCCCATCCCACGCGTGCGCCCCCGCTCTCCTCTCCCTCCTCTCTTTTCTCTCTCACCTCCGGCGACCGGCCCGCCGGCGCGGCCGCCCCTCCCCTCCCTCACGCGCCCCTGCCACGCCGCCCTCCTCCCCGCGAGTCCCTCTCCCCTCGCTCTCTCCGGCGGGCCCGAGCCGCTCGCCCCTCTCCTCCGCGGCCGGCCGCCAGCGGGCCGCCGCCGCGCTCGGTCCTCCGCCTCGCCGCCCGAACCGTGCTCGCCGGCCCGAGCGTCCTCCGCCACACGCGCGTCCCCGACCAGCGCTCCTCCCCTCTGCCTCGCCGCCGTCGGTCTCCTCGCCGTTGCCTCCCCGAGCTCGCCGCCTGACTTCGCCTCGCCGGAACCCGCGTCCTGCCGGCCGCGTCCGTCGCCTCCCTGTCGCCCCGAGCCAGGCCGACCTCGCCCAAGCCAGGCCGACCCCGCCGAGCCCGCCTCTCCTTCCCTCCGGCCGCCCCGCGTCCGCCGCCGTGCCCGATCCCTCCTTCCGCCGGCTTCAGCCCCGACCCCACATCGCCGGCGGCCGCCGCATCCTCAGCGACGCCGCCACGGCTCCTGCCTCCCCATCGACCGCCTCGCCGACCACCTCTGCAAGAGCCACTCCCCTGCGCCTCCCAGCTCGCTGTTGCTGCCTCGTGGACCCCTCCTCACTGGAGCTTCCGCGCGTCGAGCACGTGCCGTCGTCGCTAGGTTCCTGGGCTCGCGTTTCTCAATCCAGTGGTGCCCCCTCTGTTCGCCACCGCCGTGTGCGGAGTCCGTTGGTGGTGTCTTTTCAAAGACAGGAACTGCAAGATCTGCTCGTAATAGCATTCGTGTGTTCTCGATGAGGCCTATCCCAGACAGGTGGTGACGTGTGTTCCTGAAGCTCCTCTCGGCAAGTTCGTTGTGGCCACCAACATGTGAGGATGTAACCAGGGACTTCAAGAACTCCATCACGGAAAATCCCCAAGATCGCCTTCCCCGACCCAAAGGTGTCGAGTTCTCGAGCCTCCGAAGACCGATCCGACAACGGAACCCCGGTACCGAACAAGTTCGCCTTCGACCTCGAGAACGCCTACACGGAACAACAAGACCGCCACACGTACACGAACCCCCCTAGACCCTGAGGCCCTCGACGCGACGATGCCTGCTTCCAAGATCTCCGGCATGGGTCGAAAAGTTCCCCGAAGCCAAGACCGACCCGACTTGAGGACCCGACAAGATCTGCGCAACGACAAGATCGGCACCGACCAGGGCGGATCCGATGCGCCCTGGCACCGAACCAAGTACTCCTTTCCGGACGCCGAGTCCGCCGAGAACCTGGATGCATCAAGATCTGCCCGATGTCCGAGAACGAGCCGCCGAGACCGTTCCGTCGAACCCTGGACCCCGAGACCGACCCCGAACCCCGGAACCCCAAGTTCGTCGAGACCCCCCTAATGTGTGAACCCTTTCCGAAACCCTATTTTATAATATAAAACAAATTGTTGCATATTAAATTGTCATTCCCGCATGCACACCATTGGTTTGGGGACCTTATGCCGATTCACCTCTGACTAAATATGGGGCCCATATGCGGGCAAATCTAGTCTCATATCGGCCTCATTTAAACTTGTGTAGCGAACCGGTATCTTATCTTGCCTTGTTAAAACAACATTTAAATTGCGGGGGTTTCTAAATAACTAGAACCATATATATAATTGTCGGGGCCCCGGTTCCGCTTAATATGACCTAATTGCATCGCACCTTTGCCATGCCATGCATCATACATGCATCATGCCGATCTTCCGCCGTTGTATTAAATATTGCATCCGGTGTTTCTTCTAGTGTTTTGCTTCTTCGCGGATAAGACCGTTGAGTTGATGTGAGCTTCACCCCGATCTTCGGTTGAACCCTTCGACAATGTTTTTCAGGAGAGCATCTCCCCCTTTCTACCTATCTTACTTTTATAGTATTTACTTCCCTCCTGTTGATCTATTGCTATCTGTGTTTGCGATGCTTTAGTTTCCGTACCTGTGACATACCGTGCAGCCCTATATTGCCTTGGACACATCCTAATACCTGTTGTTTGGTAGATAGTTGGACTTGCGCGTCGTAGTCGCTGGCTCAAGTGCTGTTGCGTGTTGTCAAGTGCCACAGTTGTTGATGTATTGCCGCATGTTGCTGTTGGAGATGATTCTAGTTTTACTTACCGTTCATTTTAATTCATGTTTAACAAATAAAATTGAAGTAAGCAGAGGCATCGGTGGGTGATAGAGAATATTTGGTTTCCGAACGCCCACTTGTGTCCCGTAGGACCCCGAGTACTTGATACATGTTCCTTGATTTATCGCGCTATCCACATCCGGGAGGTATATGGGACCCCCCTGAGCCAGAGCTTGATTCAGTCTTATTTCTTGGGGCCACAACTAGTTTGAGGTTTTATTTACGATCCTGTACTTATGCCATGTTACTTTCTGTATTTAAATTGTGCGACAGATAGCACACTGTACTGTTTAGGAAGGCGGAGTGATTACGCGGTATCGACACCCCGAGTTTTCGGGTTCCCAGTCGCTTACAGCCATTGGCGCTAACCTTGAGTCCGTCTCGAAGCTAGCTTACTTCGTTGCGGGATCTACTCAAAGGGGTGGCCCCCTGAAATATTTCTGAATCCTGTGATTGTTCAGTCGTGAAAGCCTCGTTGGGTTTTGTTTTGGTTTTTCCGAGGTTGATCGAGCGTGTGTTGCTATTGGTGCACCCCGGCCGGGTAAAACTTTCTGAAAGCCGTGTCTGCGGATATGGACGACTTGGAGCACAGTATCTCGATCATAGACAAGCATAACTAAAGTTTATTGCTGTAAATTTGACTTTATAATGACTAGTAATCAGCTTCACTATAATGGAATGGCTAATTAATACTTCCCACAATTGCTTGTTTGGAGTGTCGCTTGCGACCATTGTACCTGACTAGTAAGTATTGCAACTACAACGGAATGGCTGAATAAAAGTACCAACAACTGCTGGGTTTAAGGGTTATCTCATGCTCATTGTATCTGACTAGTAAGTGTTGCCACTATCACGGAATGGTTAATTAAAAGTGCCCACTGCTTATTTTATCAGGATGATTATCTATACTTGACTAGTAATTGCTGCAACGATAACCGAATAAGTAAAACTGCCAACTGTGTGAGTTCCTCGGTTGACTTCCTCGTTTGGTCTCGAGGGGGAAACACCAGGATGGGTTTCTTTGGTGTTAGCTTCAGGTTGGATCCGGATAGGACTATCTTACCCCTCTCTGACTATCGCCAGATGTATCGAGTCTCTATAGGTTGTTTAGTGCATGCTGCCGCTGCCGCTTCAGTCCACCATACCTATGTAGGCGAGGACCGCCGAATTCTAGCCTCGCCGTGTACTGGCCTCAGTACTGACGCTCCTTCTTTTTTCCTTTGCCCTTTGTCGGCACCCCTTTTGTTTAAGCAGGTTTTGAGATCGACGCCGTTAGCAGGGTTACCCTTCCGGCTTGGCCTGGGCAGGGTTATGGACGCCATTGGTTATTCTTCAGGGCTCTTAGCCCCAATTTGCATCTTGTCCGTAGTCGGACGCTCTGTCATTTTCAAGGTGTTTTGGATCTTTGTATATTATATCTGTATTCTTGACTCTCTGAGTCGTTGTTGTATATATCTGTTCTGTGGGTCCCATCGAGGACTGTTGTGTAATGTTATTACTTCGTTTTCTACCCGCACGAAAGTGCCTGGTGGGCACCTTTGAATCGTTTCTATGCGGGTTTGGCGGGTTTCGCTAAAACTTGCATAGGTCCGATTCTGAGGGTGTTACACCTAGCTAATGACAAAAAATTGTCACGGTATTCCACTACAGTCATCCTTCCTTGCTTCAGCTCTCTGAACTCTTCTCTCATTCTCTTGATCAAACCTGGTGGCACATGGGTTCTGCTGAACATGACATTGAATTCCTCCCAGGTCATCATTTGGCCTCCGGTCATGGCACGAACACTGTTCCACCATGCCCTGGCATCTCCAGCTAGATAGTGGGTGGCGAACAGGACTTTCTCGTTGGCTTCCACTCCGGCGACTTATAGGTTGTTTTCCATGGTTTGCAGCCAGTCATCAGCATCTAGGGGTTCTTCTGACTTGGTGAAAACGGGTGGGTTGGTATTCTGGAAATTCTTGAGCTTAGATCCATGGTTGTCCTGATTTCCGTGGCCTTGGTTGTTGTGGGCTAGCTGGGCTATCTGTTGCAGAGTGGCTAGGTTGGCTTGACGTTTCGCTCTTTCAGCTTCGCGGTCAGAAGTCAACATTTGCAGGATCTGCAACATCGGGTCCGGGGCTGAACCACTTCCTCCACGTGGCATCTGAAGATTGATATAGATCATGAGAAAAGAGGGAAATTTCTAAGGTTTTGGGTCTTTGAAAAGTTTTAAATGTTTGATTCAGATTTTTCTAGCAACTTTCTTTTTCATTCATTCATTCACACGATACAACGCACACCACAGCAAGGAAAAACAGATGGTTTTAAGAACCATTCTAGAATCTACGATACAGTGGGACCGACTACTACTCACTACGCTAGTGCTCAAGTGCTACTACTCCTAGAAATATGTGGCTTCATCATCTTCATCATCATCGATGAAGGCGAAATCATCCTCATCGGTGAAGAAGTCCATGGCCTGATCCTCCAGAAAATCATCGTCATCGCTGAGATAGGAGTAACGGTCTCCACGAAGATCCTCTCCGACATTCTCCCTTTCCTATAACTGCATGTCTCTCTCGTGGATGGTCTCCTCCAGAGATGATATGCGATGGCGAAGATGGGCCATAATGCGCTCCTCCTTGTCGAGCTGACGGCGGCGAGACTTGTGGTTGCAATAGTAACGGCAGTTGTCCAATTCCTGCTGACGATCATACATCATGAAGCTAAGGTGGTCCAATTGAGTCTTCATCTCGGGGTGGTATGGGGCTTCCAGTGGTTGTCCATTTGCATCACGTCTTGGGAAAAACTCAAAGCGAGTACCCTTGATCTGATTGATGCTCTGCCCACACAGACGGGAAAGAGCTTCCTGCATTGCTCTGGCAAGTCCATCGAGCCAGTTGTTTTCCCTCAAGGTAAACTGAATTCCCTCCGTAGTGGGAGGTTCAATCTTTCCTCGGAGACTTGCAACAATTAGCCACTTCAGATCTTCTCCTCCTTGATCATTGACCTGAGCTCCGAAGAACTTGGGGTGCGGACGCTCTAGAAGTTCCGAAAGCTGATCCAGATCCCTCTCAAAGATAAGGTCTCCACCATTCCCCAGTTGGTAAGACTTGCTGTACTTCACGACCATCTATAAAAATAGAGGATGAGTAGATTAGCATAGTGATCAATTGTGTCAAAATTTTATCTATTTTGCAAGGGTTTTTGAGGAACATGAATTTTTATGAAAGAATTAAAGAGGTAAGAATGAGAATAAGTTTTCGTAAATATTTGTTTTCTTTGGTTTTGAAACTAAGTTTTTGGTTCAATGTCCAATCTAACTAGGGTCTCCTATGGTCAGGATGGCTCTGATACCAACTTGTCAACACCCGGATTTTTCAATCCTAGATGCCTGTTATGCCATACATCGCAATCCCAGGATTACCATTTTTGCGAGACATAACATAATTGGATACCATAGTGCTTCATCCATTACAAACGATACATAAGTTCTTACACAAATAGGGATCTCATGATCCAGTTCTTAATACAACATCATGCAGCGGAATACGTAATAATAACGGTAGCGTAGGCGAAGCTCCATCTTCGGGGTCACAGGCAATGCTGATGATGGGAGATGATCCTAGTTGTCGTAACCTTCCTGGGGTCCATCTTCCAGGTACTCCTCTTCATAGTCTGGCCATGGGAATAGCTAGGGACAAATCCATGAGTACTCTTTAAGTAATCGCAAACTAATACTAAAAGGTAAAGGGGTTTTTGTATAATAGGACACTAGGCTCTAGGGTTGTTTTGCAAAAGCCAGATTTATCTCTACTAAGTTCTAAAGCTAGTCACAATTTTATAATTCCTAAGTGGGAACTTGTATTTCATATCACAACTCTGTTGTGGTCAAGGCAAAGTCTCAATTCATTTCACAGGTCATTTTGAAAAGTCTGACGGGGGAACAGTATGGCCACTCCAACTGTCCATAACCGCGGACGCGGCTATTCAAATAGTTTGACACTCTGGAGAGATTGTACACTTTCACCACATCATTCGATACATTCGTCAGGAACAAATCCTGAATTCACCATACTCAGTATGCGGATAATCAATCCTAACCTTTCCATTACACACCCTAGTATAGCACCTCTCCTGTGAGTTTGGCCTCCCAACCATGACCAGCTGTCATCTTGGGTACTGCACAGGTGGACAATCTTCACAAGGTAGCCTCAGCTCAAACCTTGGCCATGAGAGAACTAATACTAAGGAATATAAGTTTCCAGTCAAGCCCTACCCAATATTCGGGTATTGTGGTTGTACGATAAAATTGGAATGGTATCGCATCCAGACAACCATCAGTTTTATAAAGGGATAAGGCTCATGCCTCAACATTTTTATCACCAGAATCATCAAGTGTTCGGAAACACATGTCCAAAACATTTCAATATAATGATCCATCATTCCAAGGTTTTCATAACCATTTTTCCACCAAGTATTCCCATCTAGAGTTGATCAAATTTTATGCTTAGCACTAGCATCTAAGGTAGGGGGGTAGTACTGATGATGGGGTAGTGACTAGTGGAGTTTCAACTAAGTCCAACCTTATATCTTAGGCTGATATCAAGGTTTCTAGCTTAGGCCAGATTTTATGCTCTTTATGCAACCTTCAGCATCTTTCCAAAATCTACCAGTCACTTAAGTAAACTCTAAGTGAGCTTTGATAAAGAAATAAAGTAAGAAGATTGCAAGTAAAACTAGGATTGGTTTATCAAATGGGTATGATCACATATGCTTAAGGCATATAGTGGTCATAGAACAAGTATGGGTTTGTTGCATCAGTAGGGTATCTTGCAAGGGTTAGCTTGCATAGGTATAATATCAGCTTGCATTAATATCAGTATAAGCTTGCACATTCACTAGTAGTATTTGGCTTGCCTTGCGCAGAGCAGTGGTTGAAGTTCTCCTCAGCTTCTTCTTCGTAGTATCCTCCTTCCTCCTCGTATCCTTGGTCGGTACTAGCGTCTATGAATAAATACGAGGTACACAATCACCAAACAATACTTAACTACTTGCAATCATCACACACAAGGGTCCTATAGATGATCTAGCATCATCTCTAACCTTACAAGGTTAAGGCTTGCTTTAATTCTTTTTATTTTTAGAAAAGTAATTTCTACTCATTGAAAAACTACTTAAGATTTAATATTCTCCAAACCAAATATGGGATCATGTTGACACATGTCATCAGCACATATTGTAGTACATGGGAATGTGATTTAAAGTGGTGTGACAATTGAATAAGGTTTTACCCTTTTATTTTAATTAATTAAAGTGGCTAGAAATGCTTATGTAGCATTCTTTTATTATTTGAACATTATTTCTGCAAGTAAACCTATATATTTTTATATATTATGAAAGGTATGGTTAAATGTGATTTTTCAGAGTTTGAATAAACTCAAAATCTTTTATGGTTTAAATTTCAAAAATGTTTGAATGCAGAAAAGCTTCTGCCTTGTTATTTTTACTATGGGTGATCTACAGATCCAAATGACTTGAATCCAATGGGCATGGATTCAGCATTCACAGGCCTTTCCAACAAAATTGGTTTCATTCAATTTGGTGCACTGAATCGATCTGGGTTGATTTTTGAAGTTGGGTACAATAGTGTGTTTGAAAAGAAATAGAAAAAGGTTTAATTTGAATAACTGGGCTGCGCGGGAAAATTTACTAGGCCGGCCTGCTAAGCGCAGTGCTCCCGCGGGCTGCTTAAGTGGGTGTCCCCACTCGTCAGTGACACGGGGCTGGGCGAAGCGGTATGGGGCAACGTGGATTGTTCGATATAGTTCTAATCTAACGGCTAGGAGTCATCGTCGAGGCGAGACAACTCCGGCGAGAACGAAACCTAGCGTGGCCAGTGAGGGGTGCTGGGGGCTCACCGGGGTATGGGCGAGGGTCGGCGAGTCGGGCGAACGACGAAGTCGACGACGGCGAACTCAGGGGTGGTCGCGGCAGTTACTGGGGCGGCTCCAATCGCTGGCTCCCTTCTTCTCCAGAGGCGGCAGGCTTCGGTGAAATTCCAGCGGGGTGGTGCTCGCCTTGCTCTGAGAACGGTGTGGCACGGTCAGTGAGGAGAGGGGAGTGAGATGGTGTGAAGAAATCGTGCGGGGGTGGCCTCTATTTATAGTCGAGCGAGTGGACCGTCGGGGCGCACGATGAGCTCGTCGGGGGCGAGGTTACAGGCGGCTAAAGGCATGGGCAAGGGTAGGGGACGGTGCGGTGTCTCCTGGCGATGCTCAACGACATGGTCTCGAGGCGTGGGGTGGTGCGGTTTGGTCTAGAACGGGCGGTGCTCTGCGCGGCAGAGGCGGCGTCTTTGACGGCGGGCGGTGGCTGTATGGCATGGGGCGGCAAACGGGGGTGTCTGGCGGTCTCCTGGTTGATGGCGATCTTGTGTGCACGCGGTGAGGGCGGCCCGCGGTCTGTGGACGCTGGTCGAGGGTGGCGCTCTGGCGCATGCTCGGCATGGTCTGGGCGCGGCTTGTGCGCGTGGTCCAGGGATTGGCAACGCTCGCGGCTGGGACAGGTAGTGGCGGTGGACGGTGGGCTGCCTCCCAGACAAGGTTGGCACGGCTAGTTCTTCCTCTAGCCTGCTGTCCACAATGGGGTGGCAAGGTTGGCTTCGGTTGTTCACCATTGATGTCAATGGCAAGCTCACAGTGATGCTAGTGCCTGGATAATCTTCCTAGATGATCTACTGAGCTGTGTGTGAGCTAACTAGGAAACAAGTTAGGCAAGAATCACTGCTCACAATAGTGTTTGATGTTTGTTTGATTTGTGTCTGCAACCTGTTTGATGAAATGGCCGCATGAAATCAAGTTTTGAATTTTGAAATGAATTTTGGTGCGTTTTCTAGATTGGTGTTGGTGAGTCTGCAGATGCTTGGGTTTTGAAAGTTGAGCTTGTTTGAGTGGTTTTTGAAAAATTGGGATCTTCCCATACGATAAAGATTCAATTTTGAATTGTCATTTAAACTATGCATTTGAAAGTTTCTGGATGATCACAAAGTGGACCTTGATACCTTGTTATGAGTACATTCAAAGTGTGCAAAGATCCAGAAAAGTTTCTGTTAGGTTTTGAAAGTTTGAGATAGCCAAAGTAGGCATGGGAGTTAAATTGGCCAAAATGACCATTCATTTCATATATGTGTTTTGATTTACTTGTCTTTAGGAAAAGTGTGGGAAATGTTTTAGATGATGTTTATTTCACCTAAGAAACGTTTTACAAGCAATGAAACAAACAAACAAGGTGGTTTTAAAAGAATTGAAAATCAATGCATACACATGTTATTTAGAAAAGTTTTTGTTAACCCTAATTTTGATGATTAGAATTTGATGATCCAAGCTTAGTATTTTTGGGATGTTATAGGACTCGTGGGGGAAATACTAGGATGGGTATGCTTGGTGATAGTTTTAGGTTGGATCCGAATAGGTCCTTCTTATCCCTATCTGATAGCCGCCAGTTGTATTGAGTCTGCATAGGTTGTTTAGTGCATTATGCGCTGCCGCTTCAGTCCACCATACCTATGTAGGCAAGGACCGCCGAATTCTAGTCTCGCCGTGTACTGGCCTCAGTACTGACCGCTCTCTTTCTCCTTTGCCCTTTGTTGGCACCCCTTTTGTTTAAGCAGGTTTTGAGATCGACGTCGTTAGCAGGGTTACCCTTCTGGCTTGGCCTGGGCAGGGTTATGGACTCCATTGGTTATTCTTCAGGGCTCTTAGCCCCATTTGCATCTTGTCCATAGTCGGACATTGTATCGTTTTCAAGGTGATTTGAATCTTTTGTATTGTATATATGTATTCTTGACTCATGGAGTCATTGTTATATATATATCTATTCTGTGGGTTCCATCGTGGACTATTGTGTAATGATATTACTTCGTTTTCCACCCGCACGCAAGTGCCTGGTGGGCACCTCTGAATCATTTCTATGCGGGTTTTTGCGGGAATCGCTAAAACTTGCATAGGGCCGATCCGACGGTGTTACAGAAGGACAAGTGCTTCGTGGAACAGGACGAGATCGTCAAGGAGATGGAGGCCAGATTCAAGAGCCAGGACAAGAAGTTCAAGAATCAGGAGAAGAGAGTTCAGGACAAAAACAAGAAGATCAAGGACATGAAGGCCGAGATAGAGGCCAAGGACTTTAAGCTAGAGACCAGAAGGGAGTGATAGAGAGGCTGCATTCGCAGAAGAGAGCCCTTCATGCAAAGATTGAGGCCTTGACCACTAGCATGGAGGATTACAATATTGCCATGGAGACAGCAGGTCTTGCTCTTGTTGACGAGGAGGTCGACATGGTGGAATAGTGATGACTACATGACTACCCATTTATCTATCATCCTTTGATTTATCGAGTCGCAATGATCATCCAACATGTGGATGGCTTGCTAGTGTGTTTACTTTTCCAAAAACTTGTTGTTTACGTTGTTTAAACTCTATGTTTACCTTGTATTTGTTTATTGTGATTGGTGCTATGTGATTTACTGTTCATGGAATCTATGGGTTATATCTCATTACTTATCCTTGTTGAAACCACATATGCCTCCCCCTCGTGCCAATCCCAACCCAAACAACAACAATAATAACGTCAATCCCGAGATGCAGCAGCTGATGACAGCTCAAACCCAACTGATGCAGATGATGACACAGTTCATGGCAAATCAAAATCAGAACCAAAACAACAACAACAACAACAACAACAACAACAACAACAACGACAACAACAACAACAACAATCAAAACAACCCACCAGCCTTTGACATGCTTACAAGGTTTTCGAGGTTGAGGCCAGCCAAGTTCTCGGGAACCACTGATCCAATGGTAGCCAATGACTGGTTACATTCCGTGAATAAGGACTTAGTCAATGTTGGCTGCACCGATGAGGAAAAGGTCAGATTCATAGCACATCTGATTGAAGGACCACCAGCAACATGGTGAGATAACTTCTAGATCACCACTCCCCTTGAAGATGTGACTTGGGCCATATTTGAAGATGGTTTCCGCACTTCCCACATCTCATCAGGGGTGATGAACTTGAAGAAGGAGTTCCACAATGTGAAACAGCGTCACCGTAGTGTGGCTGAATACATTGAGGAGTTCAACAATCTGGCACTCTACATCCCGGATGAGGTTGATACTGATGCCAATAGGAAGGATAAATTCCTCGAGGGACTGAATGATGAGACGAACCTGCAGCTATCTGTTGCCTATGTCCCAACATATCAACCACTATGTGACAAGGCCACCATCTTGGAAAGCAAGACGAAGCAGGTTGAGAACAGGCAGAGGAAGCATCACTTTGACAAGCACAACTCGGGATCATCTCACAAGCGTTCCCATGGTGATGATAGTGAAGGGAATATGCCCTGAGAGGCAATAATAAAGTGTTTATTATGTGTATTCCAAGTATATGATAGATGTTTATTTTTCATGCTATAATTGTATTAATACGGAAACATTAATACATGTGTGCTTAATAAACAAACAGAAAGTTCCTAGTTATGCCTCTCTCATAAACTAGCTTGTTGATTAACAAGATGCTCAAGGTTTCCTGATCATAGACATTGAATGTTGTTAATAACGGGATCACAACATTAGTGTAATGGCATGATGAACATTCATCCGAAGTATAGCATTACGATCAAATTCATTGAGTTTATATTGCTATAACAACTTACGAAGTGATCCTAATCCTTAAACCATGAGATCATGTCAATCACTAACACCGGAAGAGTTTCTTGATAACATCAAACGTCACACCGTAATAGGGTGATTATAAAGATGGGTTCAGGACTAATAAAGTGTTATGTTGAGGACCATGGATCGAGAGTGGAATGTTTTCATCCCGACAACAGATAGATATACTCAGGGCCCTCTCGGTGATATCACATTGGTTAGATTGCAAGCAAGTGATTTGATCACTAGAATGTTATATCACGGGAACGAGAAAAGAGTGCATGTCAGTAATGAGATCAAACTAGGTATGGATATACCGATGATCGAATCTTGGACATGTAATATATCATGAAACAAAGGGATTAAGATACTAGCGTAAAAGGTTCCGACGATCACAAGAAAGTCATCATTGAATGTGTGGTAGTCAGTATGGGTCTCCAGATCCCGCTTCTGATTATTGATCCGAGAGGGGTCTCGATCATGTACACATTATTCATGAACCGTAGGGTGACACACTTAAGAGACAACGACATCCAATTGGAGCAAAAGTTTCATGCCGAAAGAATAAACTACCGCAGGAATTTATTTCACTAGATACCGAAATAGGTTTTCGAGTGAAATTGCATAAAGAGGTTATGCATGTGAAATAGAATTATAGCAAGGGGTTATATGTGAATGTTTGTCATTAAAGTAATTGACAAAATTCTGAATAAATAAAAGAGTTTTATTTAATGAGAGTTTGCATTAAATTTGGTGGAAATTTAATAGCAAGTTTGAGTGGGATTTTGAGTGGAGGGATTTGAATGGATTTTTGTCAGTGGAGTGTCCACCCACATGAATAGGGGAGGGGAAGGGGGCAGCCCCCATGCGCCGGCCACCTCCTTGGGGTCCCCCATCTCCTATAAAAGGCACTCCTCTCCTCACTTCTCACTCACACCTCCTCGTGAAGGATCTCTCTCCCCCTGTAGAATTTATCCCCCATGGTCTCGGACTATCGAGATACATGTTCCCGGTGGCTATTCGGCAAGAAAGAGTTGTGCTTCCGCTGCATCGCTGGAGCGAGGAGGCGGAGGTTGCTCGGTGCCTCGGACGTGTGTGCGAGCACGGATGCGCTGCTGATTTGCGGCGCTAGGACTTCCTCTCGATCTTGAGATCGGCAAGAGATCATCTACATCAACCACGAGTTTAACTCGTTAAGCTTTGTCGGTCTTCAAGGGTATGTTCTCTACGGATATACATCCGCCCATTTTTTGTATCTAGTAGATAGATCTTGGTACATAGTTGTTCCCATCGTAGGAAAATTTATGTTTTCTATGCTGCGAAGCCTACAGTGGTTTTAGAGACGGATCTATGCGTAGATGCTTTACATGGGTAGTACACATATGAGTATGTGGGCGATGATGATCATGTTGTTGCTCCTTAGTTGTAATTTTGGATATTGGTGGCATAGTGGGATGAAGCGGCCCGGACAAACTTTACATGTCCTCGCACATGAGACCTGTTCCACGCGTGACATGCAACTAGTTTGCATAAGTGGCTAGCGGTTGTCTGTCTCTCCTACTATAGTCAATAACTATTTTGCAATGAGTTGTCAACAATTTGGTTATCCTCATTGTGGTTCATGTTCGTAGGTATGAACGGTTCTATCTCGAAATCCCTAAGCCACGTAAAAACTTGTATGGATAAATTAGAGGCGTCTAGTTTAGATTGTTGCTGGGCTAGTGTTATGATATGGTGATGTTGTAAGTAGAAGTATGAGATGATACTCTTACAACGCACATAACGTGTAAGTTCCATAGACCTTGGCCTTACACATAAAGGTATGATAGTGATCATACCACGGTGCACATGATAGAGATCATATGCGGGCACCATATCATTTTACTAATAAACATATGATGTTTGATATCATCTTATATTACTTGTTTGGATTTTTATTAGCATAATAAGATGATCCCTCATTTAAATATCGAGATAAGAATGTGTTCTTCCTTTAGTATGCACCGATTATGTTTTCGTCGCTCCAAGACATCACATGATGATCGGGTGTTCTTGGATCCACGACCATATTTTGGGTGTAAGACAATTACACACGCGAATACTAAGGTTCTTACTTGGCGAGCCTAGCATGTATAGTAATGGCATCGGAACACGGACCGATAGGTTAAGCATGAGTCATATAGTAGATATGATGCCCATTTGATGCTCGCCTTTGAAGCTACACTGACTCACGTGATGATCAGACTTGGTGCAGGGATCTCGTTTTGAGTGGGAGTTCATTTGTAATGTGGATTAGTTGAACTCAATCTATCATAATCTTAGTCTAAACTTTATAAATTCTGTTGTAGATGGCAGCACCTGCTTTTAATTTCAATGTGTTCATGGAAAAAGAGAAACTTGCAACGAACGGTAGCAACTTTACCGAATGGGCCATGTATTTGAGGATTCTCCTCACTGCTGCACAAAAACAATATGTGCTAGAAGCGTCGCTAGGACCCCCACCTTTTGAGGATGGCCCTGACAAGGAGAAGAATGTCTATCATACTCGTCAGGAGGACCACCACTTAGTTCATTGCGGCATATTGTTTTGTCTAGAGACGGAACTTCGAAAGCGTTTTGAAAACAACAATGAATTTGATACAATGGTTGAGTTGAAAATGATTTTTGACACACATGCTGCTGTAGAGAGCTACAACGCTTCAGAAAAGTTCTTTAGATGCATGATGGAAGAGCACAACTCAATTAGTGAGCATGTACTCAAGATGTCGGGTTATGCCGATAAGCTTGTGTCCTTGGGAATATCGATTCCCATTGACTTAGGCATCCATCGTGTTCTGCAATCTCTGCCACCTAGCTATAAGAGCTTTGTGATGAACTATAATATGCAAGGCATGAAGAAGTCTCTCCCCGAGCATGTGTCAATGCTTAAAACTGCAGAAGTGGAGATCAAAAAGGAACATCAAGTGTTGATGATCAATAGGAAGACTGGTTTCAAGAAAGACAATAAGGGAAAATGGAAGGGAAGTAAGGGCGACAAGCCAGTTTCCATGCCTGAAAAGAAACCCTGAGTTGGACCTAAGACTGATAACTAGTGTTACTATTGTAAGGGGACCTAAGTCCATGCTAAAAGGATTAAACTTAATGATGATTTATCCGTATATATGTGGCACTGCCGTCTAGGACATATTGGCGTTAAACGCATGAAGAAGCTCCATTCGGATGGACTTTTGGAATCACTTGATTTTGAATCATTTGATACATGTGAGCCATGCCTTATGGGCAAGATGACTAGAACGCCGTTTTCCGGTTCAATGGAACGGGCGACAGAATTAGTGGAAATAATACATTCTGATGTATGTGGTCCAATGAGTGTGTCGGCACGACGTGGATATTTTTATTTTGTTACTTGATGATTTGAGTAGATACGGTTATATCTAATTGATGAAACACAAGTCTAAAACCTTTGAAAAGTTCAAGGAATTTCAGAATGAAGTGGAAAATCATCGTAATAGAAAGATCAAATTTCTACAGTCCGACCGTGGAGGTGAGTATCTAAGTTACGAGTTTAGCACACACATGAAAGAGTGTGGAATTTTTTCTGGTCATGTGGCAACATGGCAATACTTCTAGAAGACATCTAGAATATCACGAACCACCGATATGTCACTTTCTTCATGAGGAAAATTGCTTAGTAAGGAAAGAAGGCACAGTCTTAGAGCTTTGGCACAAACCTAACTCTTTGACCGAAGAGAGTGCACCAGAAGAGCGGACTTGGTAGCACAATCATCCTTTGCTTAGTAAAAGGATTAACGAATCACACTAAGGATGACACAAATGTCATTGGAGTTCAAAAAATAATAATTGCTAAGCGCACGAGGTAGAACAGATAGAAGCTAATCAATGCCTCTTGATTTATATATTACAATGCTTTGACCTGGTCCTAGATATGACGAGGTACTGGAGTTTGTTTCTCCTGACATCCCGAAATGGTTTGTCATGACGGACCACAAGAGTATCTTGCATCAGAAGACACCGATGTGCATTTACTACTTGGATACCAACCGGTAGAAAAGGGTTGAAAACAACAGGGGAGAAAGAACTACTCAGGTTAGAATCCCGAGATGTGGATGCATAGATTATCAATCTTCCGAAAACCAATGCATAGAGGTCTAAGGTGTGGCAGAGTCACGAGTATGGATGCGAGACTCTCAAGGAGTACTCTTGTCGTGATCTATTTGGTTCCATTAAGGAACATCTACCATAGCATGTGGCAGGGGAAGACCTTAGTTGTCACAACTCAATTGCAACCAAGACCACAAGCTTGAAGGATAGAATTTTAGTACCAGCCATACTGAGGTAGTGTGTGAACATTAACAATACCAATCAAACGAATGGATCTTGGTTTAAAGATCAGCTTCATGTACAAGATTCACAACATTAGAATCCAGCACAATCCGGGACCTTCGGTTCAAGTCCAAGGGTTAAAACCCGAGAAAAGAAGTAACTACTACTTGAGTGACATAGCGTACACTACAAGATAATAATCACGAGGTAGATTCCAAGAGAATAAATGACTTTTGAAGTACCCAAACAAACAAAAAGGAGGCACACGAGGTGAAAGGAAACCTCGAAGCCTAGAACAGAACACTGTGGATCCAATAATATAATATTGTGGGTCCAAAAGATAGAGATATCATGATGGAAAGGAATCTCTCAGAAGAAACAGAGCAAACGGAACAAGGAAGTCACAACACACACAACTCTATAGAACTCAACACTAGGTGAACTGTTTGTGAAACGGCATGCCCAAAAGGCACCTAAGCTTTGAAAGACTAGAAGAGATGTCAAAACTTTTCCAAAAACAACAACAGATGAGATAACCCAGAGTTGGAGCAAAACTGGATAAGAAGAAAAAGAAACATACTAGAGTTTTTGCAAATACTTTTCTTCTTTCAAAATAGTTTTCACAAGCACTAGACTCAACATCGACCAGTAGCAAGGTTTTCCTACGGTCGGTACTACTCTAATACCAAAACCTATGACACCCCCGTGATCAAGGCTAAACAAATCCCAAACCTCTGTCTAACATAAGCTTAACCTTGAGCTCGAGGATATCCAGTGAAGAATCGATAACACCGCAGTGACCCTACGACACAAAATTATTACAACAAGCTAATAACTCAGCAAAGACCCAAATTATTACAAGCAGAGGTCACTGACCACAAACATAAAACAACGGAAGGAAAATTATGCTATTAAGTATAGCAAACTTAACAAATGGCCTAAGAGTCCTGAAGCATAACGATGACGTCCCAGCCCATAGATTCCAGGCTGCCGATCGGGAACCCCAAGCTACTCGTCGGTGTTGATGTAGTACCAAACTGATCTTCAGGGGAACACTTACTCTGCCAAAAGTATCAACAAAGCAAGGGTGAGTATAGGGTGAACTCCGCAAGACTTCTGGCTGGTGGAGTTGTTTTTCATAAAGCCATCTTTGTTTATAAAACAAGAGGGGGAAGAAGAATCTTTTCTAATCAGAATATTTTAAAAGGGGATAAGAAAGTGACGTCTCCAAAATATTGATCATCATCATTTATATCCACCAAATCATCATCATCTGAACCCTAACTAGGATCACCCCCTCGTACCCATGAGGAAGCATCCTTGAACACACGTTGATCTGCCAAGTTTTACGATTAGGTTATAGTTATCTATGATCTTAGAATATGGTCACCAAGCATTCATAACTGTGAACACATCTTTTTGAAAAGATTATTACCCTGCAGGGGTGTAGAACTTCACCCACATGTACTAACCTTCTCTTAATGCCACATGATTAGCCCTCTTCCTTGGAAGGCCGGCATAGGGTGGTTAGACACGACCTTTACCTTGCTTTCGCCAAGACCATGAGACACGCAATAAGGATGGTTCTGTCGTAACCGGTCAAATACCGAAGCCGATCCTTAAAGATGTGAGGCGAGGTTGGTTTACCAGGGGCGCTATCTACCCCAAGCAACCCGGTCCATGCTTCCCTACTTGTTATGAATGCACCTCCTTCACCGCCTTCGAGAAGATCCAGAATGCATGTCGAATGGAATGCCCGAACTATGGGACTCATGGAATCTAATAGGCAAGTTAGTTGCTCGTGAGGTTTTATAGGACCCGTGTGGTTGTATGCTTGTCTCGGTTCCAAAGGCAAGAACTCAGTTCCTAGTGCTGGCGAGAATGGGACTAGAAAAACCACATCCCACTTTGGCCTCCCATACAAGCCTTGGCATGTTTAATCTCATATCACCTCTTATCTCATCTCAACATGTTCTCCTGTCAAACTAGATTCTCTGCATCTGATACATCATCTAGATGAACCAGCACTGACAGCTATGCATGGCTAAGCAGGACACATCTATAAGCTCTAGAGTGCACACAAGCCAAATCTAGTTATGCTAGGAATAGTGGATCAGGTAATATAAGCTCAAAGGGCGTAATGCAATAGATAGGATACTCTATTTATCGATAAAAGACCACAGTAGAATCGTATGCAATATGGTAGAATTGAAATGCTTTCGAAAACATAGGTTTATATCATGGTGGGGCTATGCTTGCCTTTGCTAGTTGATAACAGATAAGCAGATCTTCGGACATATTGTACTTGACTTGGGTATAGTTGGTCAAGTATTGTTCGTCGATCTTCAATCTTCGATGGTGATGGGGATGCGCCTACCGGGGTATACCCAGCAGGACGTTTCCGACTGGCCCAAGACCTGGCGAGTGGGCCTGCAGGACGGCGACTGGATCAAGGCCCGGCGTGGATCCAAGCGACTGGAAGCTGAAGGCCCTGGCGAGTAGATAGGCCAAGTCGGATTAGGTTAAACGACTACCGAAGACTTATCTGATTCGGTTGAGATATGTAAACCCTAGGGGAGGTGAGCCTATATAAACCTCCCTGTGGGGCGTGTAGAGATATGTTCCATCATACACCCAAGCGACTCGCCGCCTAGCTCGCCCATTGTACCACCTCCACAATACAATCTAGCAGGAGTAGGTCTTTACCCTCCGGGGGGCCGAACCTGGGTAAAACCCTGTGTCTCCGCCCTCATCTCGCACCGCAGATGGCTGGCCGCCCTTGCCCCTCGTTCTACTACTCGCTGCCGATTGCAGCATCTGCCGTGACCATTCCCACGATAGTGGCGCCCACCGTGCGGCCTGGCCAGACTGGCCGGTGTTCTGCGGCGAGATCCAATCTGCCAATCAACGAGACGGTCGCCACCGGCCACATGATAGCGATCGGCGAGATGCTACAAATCTTTCCGAGCAGCTACGTCCCGGCGGCGCGACCCGTCACGCACAGCGTGATCCTGCCGGTCGGCACGATCAGCCTCTTCGTCGGCCTCACCGACGTCATCGTCTCGGAGGACTAACCTCGCATCCGCGAGTCGCCGCCACGCGATCGGCTCTCCGAGAGCCAGATCCGCACGATCCATCGCCTCGCCTCCGAGTACAACTCGGCCCACAACGACGTGGCCGAAAACTCAGCGGCCGCAGAAGACGCGGCCCTCAACGACGACGCCGACTCGGCGACCCCGGCGTCACTCACCGGGTCCATCACCGCGGCTTCACCCGCGGGCTCCATCACCCAGGTCTCCAACGTGGGAGACTTCGAGGACCCCTCAATCCTCGGGATCTTCGAATTCGATTCCGGATCGGAAAACTCCGCAGACCTCCGCGACGGAACGGGTCGCCACGCCGCAACCTACATGGCGACCGGCACCGAGCCGCCGGAGGACCCCTTCTCCACCCCAATTCCTCCTAACGCCATGGCGACGGAGGTCGAGGAACTCCGCCTGAAACTGGCGGAGGCGGTGCGCAAGGAACAAGCCGAGCGCGAATTTTTTTGCCTCGAGCAGGTGACGGCGCAGGAACTATCGCGCTACCATCAGCAGCGGATCAGGTCGCGCCTGAACCCCACCGTTCAGGGGCGCGCCCTGGACTTCGACGACGAAAACGACCCGGCCCGCCTGGTCGAGCGCGCGATCTACGAGAACACGCCACCAGGAGGAAGCGCCCGACCCCCGCCAGGGTCGACGGCGATGGGCGCCCCACCTCCACCCAACCGCACACCTCCCAGGGACCAGCCGCGGATAGTAGTCTCCTCGCGGGAGCGAGACGCAAACGGCCTCCCACTATTCTCCACCCCGATGGACAACCTCGTGGCAGGCCGAGCAGCAGCCGACAACATCACGGGCACGAGTGACGGCGCCCTACAGATCCAGTATGTCAGGGCCCTGCTCGCAAAGGCCGTCGAGCAGCAAAACGCGGGTGCCGACTCGTAGGGTCGAGTATACTCGCGTTCTTCGGGAAGCAGAGCGTCCTCAAGCGGCCGCCCAATGGCGGCAACCACCCTCAACTGCCCGCCACCGGAGCCACTGCAGCTCCAACACCGACCCGCGAACGCGGCACTCTCCACCAACGACCCCAGGCCAGCGACCAACTTCGTCGCTGCCAACGGTCAACCCATCGACGCCCGAACTCACATCATCAACAACCAAAGCTAGCGCGCACGCCAGCCCGATGACCTGCGACACACCCTGACCAATCGCCGGGAAGGCGAGCCCATGGGGTCGCTCAGTCGACTCGGCCCCAAGTGCTTCAGACCAATGATCCGAGGCGAGAAGTATCCGCCAAACTTCAAGGCGCCGAAGGAGATAGAAAAGTACGACCCCTCGTAGGACCCCGCTGTTTGGCTCGATACATACCTCATGGCGATGGGGATCGCAGGCCACACTGACCTGCTAGCTGCCCGTTACCTCCCCCTGATGATGGAGGGGACGTGCAGGCAGTGGATCAACGCCCTCCCCTAGGACAGTATCGACTCCTGGGAGGAGATGCGCGACGCCTTCGTCAGGCACTTCGAGTGCTCCTACACCCGCGCCACCACCATCGAGGACCTGGCGCGATGCGTCCAGGGACCCCGCGAGTCGACCCGCAACTGGGTCCAACGATGGCAAGAACTCTGGTACAACACGGTGGGCATCCACCCGGACACCGCGATCCACTGCTTCAAGACCTCGTGCCGCTACGAACCCTTGGTCGCCAAGCTGAAGCGACACTCTCGCACACTCGACAACATCCCGGACCTCCTCGAGATCGCTAAACGGTACGCGGAGGAAGATCCAAACCAGAAACTGACGACGAGTCAGGAGGTCAACGCCGCACGAGCGGCAACGACAGCGGACGACGGTCCGACCTACGCTACAGCAACACTCGTCTCACCGGCAAGCGCCGCAGTGACGGGCGAGTCGACTTCGTCGCCAACGCCGGGCACGCACAACGCGAGCCCAAGAGCTTCCGCCGCGACGGAGGACAACGCTGCGACGGCGCCAACTACAAGGCCAAGCCAAGGTTCGACCCCGCGGCCCTCCTTAACCAACCGTGTGCCTTTCATAGCAGGGAAGGGCAGCCCGCAACGCACACAACCGCCGACTGCCACACCCTCAGGGAGATCGAGAAGGCACGGCGAGCACGGGAGGACCCCGACAACGACCCGCCAAACTACGGAAAATTCGGCAAAGTGGCCGGCTCGCTCCATACCTTCACAGGCTTCAACACGAAGCACGAGAAGAAGGTCATCGCCTGCGCCGTCGCCGTCAACACGGTGGCCCAGGTGGACGTTCCCCAGTTCCTCAACTGGTCGGAGCAGCCCATCACCTGGAGCCTCCAAGACCACTCGCCACGCATCGAGTACCCAGGTCGAGTCGCCCTGGTGGTCAAGCCTAAGGTCGGTGACTACTGGCTCCCCAAGACATTGATGGACGGCGGCAGCTCCAGCAACATCCTGTACCTGGACACCTTCAGGCGGCTGCGGCTCCCGCAGTCAATGATCGAGACGACCCACACCACGTTCCATGGCATCGTCCCCGGTCGGAAGGCGTACCCGATCGTCAAGGTCACGCTGCCAGTCACCTTTGGCACACCAGCAAACTTCCGCACCGAGCGGATCGTCTTCGAGCTGGTGCCCTTCGACAGCCCCTACCATTGCGTCTTGGGGCGCCAGGCGTTCGCCAAGTTCATGGCAGGGCCCCACTACGCGTACAACGCGATGAAGCTCCCCGGGCCGTGCGGCGTCATCACCATCAACGGCGACCCCGACATGGCCGCAGAGTGCGAGGCCAAAGGAGCCGAACTCGGTGACGCCATCATCGTGGCGGAGACCAACCACGCTGATGAGCTCGCCAAGTACGCGAGCTGGGTCAACAACGACGACCCCACCATACTCAAGAAGCCCAACTCAGAGGGCGCAAACACCTCGACCTTCGAGGCGACGATGCACACCCGCACCGTCGAGCTGATCCCAGGCGACTCCAGCCAGACTGTGACGATCGGGACGGGCATGAGCCCAGCATAGGAAGGCGCGCTCATCGAGTTCCTCCATGAGAACAGGGACATCTTCGCATGGAAGCCCTCTGACATGCCTGGTGTCCCTAGGGAGCTCGCTGAGCACAAGCTAAACGCCGACCCCAAAGTGCGACCCGTCAAACAGTCGCTGCGGCCCTTGAATGAAGAGCGCCGCCGAGCAATCGCTGAGGAGGTGCAGCGTCTACTCGCTGCAGGCTTCATCCGGCCAAATCAAATACTCCAAGTGGCTGGCAAACCCAGTCCTGGTCGAGAAGAAGAACGGGACCTGGAGGATGTGTATCGACTACACAAACTTAAACAGCGCCTGCCCAAAGGAGCAGTTCGTCCTCCCGCGGATCGACCAAATAATCGATTCCACCGCGGGCTCTGAATCTCTATGTTTCCTCGACTCCTACTCTGGGTATAACCAGATCAAAATGGCCGTCGAAGACGAGGAGAAGACGGCGTTCATCACGCCATTCGGAGCCTTCTGCTACACCTCCATGACCTTCGGCCTCAAGAACGCCGGGGCGACCTACCAGCGGTGCATGCAAGAGTGCCTCGCGAGCCAAATTGGCCGCAACATCCACGTCTACATCGATGACGTGGTCGTAAAGTCCGCTCACCAGGGTGACCTACTCGCCGACCTGGCGGAAACATTCGCCAACTTGCAAAAATACAAGATAAAGCTTAACCCAGGCAAATGCACCTTCGTTGTACCAGCAGGACAACTACTGGGGTACGTCGTCTCCAAGCGAGGGATCGAGGCGAACTCCACGAAAATCGACACGATCGCCCGGCTCGGCACACTCGAGTGCCTGCGCGACGTCCAGAAACTGGCCGGGAGAGTAGAGGCTCTCAGTCGCTTCATCCCCCGCCTGGGCGAAAAGGCGATGCCCCTATACCGCCTGATGCGCAAGAACCCCACCTTCCAGTGGGACAAGGAGGCGGATGACGCGCTCCGCAACCTCAAAAAGGAGATACTCGCTGCACCGCTACTCGCTGCCCCCGCCGACAAAGAACCCATGCTGGTTTACGTCGCGGCTTCCGAGCGCGTCGTTAGCGCCGTGATGGTCGTCGAACGATCGGAGGAAGGAAAGGAGCGCCTAGTACAGCGACCGGTATACTACATCAGTGAGGTCCTTACCAAGTCGCGCCAGCGGTACCCGCAGTACCAAAAGCTGGTATACGCGGTCTTCAGAGCTCAGCGGCGCCTGCCGCACTACTTCCAGGAGCACCCGATCAAGGTCGTCTCCTTAGCACCACTGCAAGACATCATCCGCAACCGCGAGGCGACCGGGCGGGTCGCCAAGTGGGCCATCGAGATCGGCGTCCACAACATCAAATACGAGCCACGAAAAGCGATCAAGTCGCAGGCCCTAGCGGACTTCATCGCCGACTGGGAAGAGGCCCAGCAGCCAGAGAAGATGCCATACCTCCATTACTAGAGCCTACACTTCGACGGCTCCAAGAAAGCGGACGGCGCAGGCGCAGGGATCGTGCTAACTTCACCGAAGGGCGACAAGCTCCGCTACATCCTCTACCTCGACTTCACACCCTGCACCAACAACATGGCCGAGTACGAGGCCTTGCTCCACGGCATGCGAGATGCCAAGGATATGAATGTCAACCACCTACGCTGCTACGGAGACTCCGACCTCGTCGCGGGGCAAGTCGCTGGCACCTGCGACGCCGTCTCCCCCACCATGGCGGCGTACCGCCAAGCAGTGGACAAGCTGGGAGGACACTTCACAGGCTACTCCGTCGAGTGGATCGACAGGCGGAAGAACAAGGAGGCCGACACCCTCTCTCGCATTGGGTCGGCTCGACTCGCACCACTACCCGCTGGCGTCTTCCTCGACACAATAACCAAGCCATTAGTCTCTCCCCCGAGGGAGATCGACATCGGAGTCCCGTTACAGCCGGAGGCAGCCCTGGTCGCACTCGTCACCGAGCCAGACGACTGGACCAAGCCCTACATCGCCTACCTGGAGGCCGGCACCTTGCCGACAGACGAGACGGACGCTCGGATGATCGCCCGCCGATGCAAGTCCTACACCATCATCGACGGCAAGCTCCACAAGCGCAGCGTCACCGGCGTGTTCCAACGCTGCGTCCAACCCGCCGAAGGACGCAAGATCCTCCACGACATCCACTCCGGTGACTGCGGCCACCACGCCGGCGCCCGCTCTCTGGTCGCCAAGGCTATGCGGCATGGCTTTTACTGGCCCACCGCACACGCCGATGCTGTCGACATTGTCCAGCGGTGCGCCGGGTGCCAGAAGTACGCCAACCAGACGCACGTGCCGAGCTCAGCGCTCAAAACAATCCCCATCACCTGGCCATTCACTATGTGGGGCATGGACATGGTAGGCCCCTTCAAGAAGGATCCCTCCGGCTACACCCACCTCCTGGTCGCGGTCGACAAATTCACAAAGTGGGTGGAGGCCAAGCCAATCCGGAAATGCGACGGGAAGACCGCCACTAAATTCCTACGCAAGCTCATATATCGCTACAGGTTCCCAAACAGCATCATCACGGACAACGGCACCAACTTCGCCAAAGGAGCCATGGCCGAATTCTGCGAAGAACACCACATCCGGCTCGACCTCGCGTCGGTCACCCATCCGGAGTCCAACGGCCAGGCAGAACGGGCCAACCAAAGCATCCTCCACGACCTAAAGCCGTGACTCCAAGTACCACTCGAGCGCACCGCCGGGTGCTGGGTCGAGGAGCTATCCTCCGTCATCTGGGGCATCCGCACCTCGATCATCAGGTCGACAGGATTCACCCCCTTCTACATGGTGTACGGCGCCGAGGCAGTCATGCCCACCGACCTTGTGCACGACTCGCCGAGGGTCGTCCACTACACGGAGGCTGCGAACGAACTCGCCCGCTAGGACGGAGTCGATCAACTCGACGAGGCACGTGACCTCGCTCAGTTTCGCACCACAATTTACCAACAGGGACTCCGCCGCTACCACAGCCGGCGGGTGAAAACTCGCACCTTCCAAGAAGGCGACCTGGTGTTGCGCCTCATCCAGGACAAGAAGGGCATGCACAAGCTCTCCCCTCCGTGGGAGGGACCATTCGCCATCGGGCGAGTACTTGGCAGCGACGCCTATTACCTCATCGACGTCCGCGGGGACGGCAAACTCGACGTCAAGCGACCATGGAATGTAAACCTCCTACGGAAGTTTTACCCCTAGAACCCAACATATGTACTCTCCAGTCGCTATGAAATAAAAAGAATCGGTTACTGCAAATTGCGCCTACTCTCCATGTCTTGTGCCACTCGCACTCGTAATAACAGCGTCCAGCTAACCGCAGAAGTCAACCTTTGGTACAGCGATCGGCACGGCTAAGTAATGCGGTGCAAGAGCACTGAGTAACCTCAGGTCTTGCATCGTCTATGAAAAACGCCTACCCGGAGCCCCATTGGAGTCGCTCAGCCCGACTGGCTCTACGAGCCAAGACAACTGCCTTCGCTTCTTACAGCGACCATGGTCCTCCGCATCCTCGACATAGCAACTCGAATGGCCAAGTACCACGCTCAGGGACTGACGACCAGTTCATCGCGAGCGGCTCGGGAAAACGCCAAGTAGGAGAGCATGCCCAGGACTCGCCACGCGACTGACCCAACGGGCCAGGCAGGAGTGATGCGCCCAAACTAACGCGCCAAGTCCTCAACCACCCTCGAGTCGCGCCTAGAACAACCAAGTACCACGCTCGGGGACTAGGCCACCCGACCCCGTTCGCGCAAGGGAAAACGGTGAAGTATAGAGCGTTCAAGGGAGTCGCCCTGCGACTGGCTCTTCGAGTCCGGGCGAGTAGACCAAAATAACAAAACGTTCAAAAAACCACAAACAAATCACACACGAGGTAAACCCCATAAAAGGGCGGATGCGCTCGGGGACTCGTTCAAACCTCAAACACAAAATACATGACAAGTCACAAAACAGACATGATTCAATAACATTTAGCATTGTCTCAAGGTACAAAATATGCCCATACGGCAGACCTGCTACTAACGCCCCAGGGCAAACTATCCTATTCTGCAGGATTCAACGACGACTCGCAAACACCCCGGCGATTGCGGATGAACGGCGTGTACGGGTTAGACGGGTACGTCGTCAGCTCACCCGCCATCGCCGCGCGGAAGGGCTGCTCGACCTTGAAATCCCGGTGCGGTGGCTCGGGGTCGTTGGGCGCGACGACCGTCTCCTGGTACGGAAGGAGGTCGCCCATTGCCCAGACACACTCGGAGTACACCGCGGCGCGGTCCGTCAACTTGAGCACCTCGGAAAGTTCCACCGCGCCAGTCGACGAAGGGTAGCCACTCGTCACATCGTCGAGGTCAAAGTCTTCCGGAAAGTGAGCAAGTTCAAGGCTAAGCGTCGTCGCTGCTCCGCGCTGAAACTCCGATCGCGCCATGAATTCAACAACCGAGGGCGCCTTTTCCAAGTACTTCCACACCTCGACGAGGTCGCTGGGAATCACCTCCTTCGGTGATATTTCCTGGAGGTAGGCTCGGATGCATGTTGCCGACAACGTCGCCGAGTTGACGAGTGTGGCCACACACTGCCACGCGTCGAACGAGCTCGCCTTTTCCGCGCTATCAATGATGCGACCTGCGAGTAGAAGACAAAAGTGAGTACGTTGGACATCACAAAAAAGCATAAGCTACTGGCAGAGGCAGATGCACTTACCAATCAACGGGCGGGCGAGATCCATGATGAAACGTTGAAGCGCAGTATGGTCGTCCTGAAGCCCAGCAACAAGGGCGTCCGACACTTTACGATCTTCTTCGGCGGCTGTAATGGCGGCCTTGGCTCGCCCATTAGCCGAGCTCGCTTCTTCCTTCGCTTCCCGCAGCTCGCGCTCGACATCGGCGATCCAATTTTCAGCCGAGCTCAAAGCCGATTGCGCCGCCACCAATTCACCCGCGGGGACAAGTCCCTGGCGAGCTTACTCCGCCTTCGCGGCAACCGCCTGAAGCCCTTTAATTGCTTCGCTGCCAATCGGTCAGCTGATTCCCGTTGCAGACCCTGCACATCATTCAAACAGTAAGCCAAAGCGAAATCCTAAGTGCCCACCCGCTGAAATTCAGCGAGTATGCACTCGGGGACTGGCAATCAAAAACTTCCTAAGTGCCCACCCGCTGAAATTCAGCGAGTGCGCACTCGGGGACTGGCAATAAAAAAATTCCTAAGTGCCCACCCGCTGAAATTCAGCGAGTGCACACTCGGGGACTGGACGCGCAAAGTAACAATTATACACTAAAAGGATCAGACCGCTGCAAAACACCGACCTGATCCTCGAGGACTGGACATACCTGGATGGCTGCGCCAAGCATGCCATGGAGTTGTATCGCGTCCACGGACGCGAGGAGAGCTGGCGTGTACCCACGACGCTGGTCGACTTCCGCATCCGCGACCCCAGGTGCACGGCTCGAGGGCGAAGTTCCACTCCCCGCGGCCGCTTTGGCCATGAAGCGCGGGAATGTCGCGATGGAGGCACCCGCCCCAAAGGAGGTCGGCTCGGCCGCTCCAGGAGAGGGAGCGCCCTCCTTCGTGGACGCGGCTACCTCTGTTACGGGCTTAGTCGGCGCGACCGCCGTGTCGTCAGAAATCGTGACGACGTCATCGCCCTTGGACTTCTTGCCGCCATCCATAGGGACGACGGCCTCGCCCGCCTTCCTCTTACGGGAAGGATCCTCCTCGCTGACGACGGATGTCACCTTAGCCACGGTCGGGTGGCCCATCCTCTTCACTCCGGTCCTGTACATCAATCATGTAAGCAAGATAATTCAAGCTGTTATGGAAGACAAAGGAAGGTGAGTGTACTCACTTGGCGACTGGAATGAAGCGTAGCCCCGTGCGGAGGCCGGCCGGCTTCTCTAGTTCAGGGCCCAGGCGGCGGCTGAGCCCCATCTCCAGGACGTCGCGTGCCCAAGACACGGACGGCTTCTTCGTCGTCGAGGCCGCAACTGGAGCCTCTAGGACATCTTCGGCAGGAGCCTCTCTGTGAGGCGAAGCCGCCGCAGTCGGAACATCCCCCAGCCCAGAAACTGGGACGAATGGCGGAGCCATCGAATCCAGTGGCACCTCGACAGCGGCCGTGTCCAACGTGGTTGCCATCGGTGGCGCCTCATCCTTGACCGGGCTGGGGGCATTGGAGCTGCTCGCCGAGCACGGCGGCGAGGCCGGCCTTGTCGGTTTTGTCTTTTTCTTCGGAGGGGCCTTCGCCTCCTTCTCCTTCTTCTTCTTTTTCGATGGATTAGCCTCGCGGCGCGAGGTGGTCTCCGGAAGTTCTTCATAGTCGTCGTGACGCTCGAGGCTTTTTATCGCCTCAAGCTCACGTTGACGATGCCCGCGGGTCTTGCGGACCAGTGGGGCGACCTCCTCCTCGGACTCGTCATCGCTATCATTCTCATCGCTCCCGGCGTCGCTCTTGGCGGGAGGTGACTCGCCCATGTCCTAGATGGACAAGCTCGAATTCTCGTCGTCCGAAGGCGGGAGCCATCCTTCCACCACTTGGAATAGCTACAATGAACGCAAGATGAAATCAGAATTACCGCGACTGCAAAAACTGCGACTACGAAAGAAGCGAGGTGATTACCGTTGGGGCTGGACGCTTTGCGTTGTAGGGGGCGACCCCAGCCTGTGCGTCCAGGTACACCGCCTGGGTAATCTTCTTAGTGCTGGGATGTAGTCCTCGAGCTTCCACTCGGCGAGGCAGGCCTTCGTGAGTCCTCCCGGCCCATGTACTGGTACATGTAGTGGTCGCGTCGAGCCAGAGGAACGAGCCGCCGCCCGAGCCAGCAGTTGTATAGGTTGATCGTCTGGAGGCCCTTCTTCTTCAAACCGCGGATGGTTTGGAGCATTTCGTCAACGACCATCCGCTGGTCGCTGGGGATCTTGCCGACTTGAAGACGGCGCGGCTCGGACCGGTTGGCGGAGTACCTCGGGATCGCTGTCTCGCCCTCCGGGGTCGCCTCGGCAACATAGAACCACGACTTCTTCCAGTCGCTCGCTGCCTTGGCGGGCAGCATCAAGTCGAAGAATGAAGCCTTCGACTTCAGCTGGAAGGTTAGGCTGCCCGCGGCGAGCATTGGGCCGCCCGCTTCCTCGCGGCTGATCCGTCCATGAAACAGTTCTTGCCACAGAGGGAAGTAGGGCCGGCAGCCCAAGTAGCATTCATAGAACGCCACGAAGATGGCGAGCTGCTCGATGCTTTGGGGACCCAGATCCGATGGTTGGATCCCATAGTAGGCGTAGAAGCGCCGGAAGAACAGGGACGTGGGGAATCCTAGCCCCCGTTCTAGATGACTAGTGAAGCAGATGAATTCCCTCTATCGCGGGTTCGGGGTCACCTCTCCGGCCGCGGGGATGCGCCAGCAGCCGGCTCGCAGGATCCCGGCCTCCTCAAAGGAAGCCAGTTGCGCCCTCGTGCACTTAGATCTACCCCAAGCTTCGGTGGAGAGGGCCATGGCGGAAGGATTTGGAGGATTTCTGGTCGGCTGGATCGCGATGCGAAGGGAGGCGAAAGTGCGCGCAATCGGAGGAAATGGCGAGAAGGTGGTTCTCTGATCGCCTGCCATTCACCTTATATAGAGGTTGTTACCCGCAAAATTAGGGAGCCGTTACTACGCGGTGATTACGCCAAAAGTTACCATTGGATTACCCCAACGGCTAGTTTGACCACGTTTAACGGTCCTACTTCAGCCACTCGGCTCGCCGGCCCGACGATGTTGCGCCGACTCGACTCGCCAAAGATGCGATCTGGATGATTAGTTTTCTCCTTTATATAGGAGCCCGCCGACGATTCGAATGGATGTCTACTCTGAAGCCGTATACTCTGACTACCAGCAGCCACCTACGCCTAATCGACGACGGCCTCGGGGACTACTGATGGGGATGCGCCTACCAGGGTATACCCAGCAGGACGTTTCCGACTGGCCCAAGACCTGGCGAGTGGGCCTGCAGGACGGCGACTGGATCAAGGCCCTGCGTGGATCCAAGCGACTGGAAGCTGAAGTCCCAGGCGAGTAGATAGGCCCAGTCGGATTAGGTTAAACGAGTACCGAGGCCTTATCTGATTCGGTTGAGATATGTAAAACCTAGGGGAGGTGAGCCTATATAAACCACCTTGTGGGGCGTGTAGAGATACGTTCCATCATACACCCAAGCGACTCGCCGCCTAGCCGCCGAGCTCGCCCATTGTACCACCTCCACAATACAATCTACCAGGAGTAGGTCTTTACCCTCCGGGGGGCCGAACCTGGGTAAAACCCTGTGTCTCCGCCCTCATCTCACACCGCAGATGGCTGGCCACCCTTGCCCCTCGTTTTACTACTCGCTGCCGATTGGAGCATCTGCCGTGACCATTCCCACGACAGATGGTGTTGTCCTCGGGCTTCGATCTTGTTCTCGATATCGTTATCGTATTCTACCGAGAAGATCCAAAACACCGGAAAGAAAGGGGAAACAATCAACACATGGCATCGATGTAATTCTCAAGCAAGTATGATGATGTGACAAGTTAAATTGTATTGAAAAGTAACCCTAAGACATGCTCGACAATTTAATCGGGGTCCCCAGGGGTATAAACCCTAATTCGGGGAAACTCCGGAATCACCTGTGAGGGTTATATGTTATTATAATTAAACTTGTAATTTAAGTTGCTTAACAATGCATGATTATAGCTCTCATAGACAGTTCTCCTTTTTCTGAACATTTTGATATATTATTTGTATTTTTTTTGACTTATAATGAATTAGTTATAATTTTTTGCAATTTATATCCATTTGAAATCATTTTAGGAAATTATAAAACATTTGCTGATTATATTAAATATTTATCCACTTGGTCTGTCATGTCATATATTTAATCATTTTAGAAATTAATTTCCAAAAAGAATAAAATCCTAACAGACTGGGCCCACAGGGTTATTTATATTTCTAGAAATGATTTTCATTAAACAAATAAACTAAAAGAAAAAAAGGAATATTGTGTCATGCTGATGTCATCCTGACATCGGAAATGGAGATGCTCATAGTCAAAGGGGAATTCGGCGATTGGGGGCGTGAGAGGGAGCGGTGTTGGGCTGATTCGAATGAGTAGAGGATAGCGAACTCGCTAGTGCTAGCGCCGCTCTAGTTTGGTCGCCGGAGATGGTGGCTCGATGACGGCAGTGGAGGCGGCGACAGGTGGTCATGGGGATGGCGATACAGAGAGGGAGAGACCAAACATAGGGCACTAGATAGTGTAGACGCTCACCACGAGTGCAGAGGAGGGCTCAGCGAGGTTTGGCGAGCTCGGACGCGGCCGTAATCGGCGACGAAGATAGTGGATAGAGCTCGGAAACAAGGTGTCGATTGAGGCTCCTGGGTTCGCTCGCGCTTGCGCTGGTGGGGAAAAAACAACAAGGAAGACACGAGGAGCATGACGGCATGGTCGGAAAGGTGAGGGGTGGTTGGAAGCAACGAGACGCCGGTGAGGTATGCAAGCTAGGGTTCGAGTTCTTCGGCCTGAAAATGAGAGGAAAGGGGATGTAGCGAACTGGGGCTTTGCTAGGGCTCTCGACAGCTTCCAGATCTTATACGCATCCAGAGCGGTGGCGAGGATCATGGCGCACCACGGGGAGGTGACTTCATCCGCTGTGACACATAGCTGCTTCAACGTCGGGAGGAAGACGATGACCAACAGAGTGGCCGAAGCGGTATGGGCCTCTGCTGGGCTGAGTTGGCCAAGGACGGGCCGAACGAAAGGTTGCAGGGAGATGAAGGAAGTGGGCTGCGCGGCCTGGGGCCTCTGGATACATTTTTTTCCTGTAAAACCTTTTCCATTTTCTGTTTTCCAAATCTTTTTTGTATATTCAATTTATAAACTGTTTTTAATACTTTTAAAATACCAGGGAATTTTATAAAATATATGAAATTATTGTAGGGACCCTTTTAGTCCAATTGGGCTCCAAACATTTTGGATTTTTCAAATATTTTCTACACCGCCTTTTGTAGTGGATTTCAAATGGAGGGAAGAAATAGGGTTTTAGGGTTTTGATTTGTTTCATAGATGCATTTTTAGAATATGATGCTCATGCAATACACATTAAACCCTAATTAGACATTATCTAAAACTAGGGTGTTACATATTCTTCAGACTTTCTTTACGGAAAAGAACAATCTCGTCATCACTCTGGAAATTTAGAATGTTCTTTCAAGATAGTTGGACACTCACACTGACGGCATTGATTTACTACAAGAAGATGCACCCATCAACCTCAGAAAAGACATTTAATTCCAGAGCAATGTATCGCGTTTACTTGTAGCTCAAGTTTGACCTAATTTCGTTTAATTGGCAAGTCAGTGCGGTGTGTGAAGCTACGTAGGAAGCTTGAAAAATGGAACTATAAGAAACTTTGGTACACTTTGTGTGATAATTGGGGCGCAGTTGCATTTTCTTGTAATTATGGTAGGTGTCGTAGGAGCTAGGTGCTTCAGTTAACACGGTTGGTGGAAGTACAAGTTACATCAAGGACCTCATAAAAAATGAAAATTACATCCAAGTCCATGCACTTAGCACAAGGTCCCTAAACTATGCAGTAAAGTGTGTTCTGAGGTTTGTGCATAATAGCTTTCATTGTGCTAAAGACTATCAATATAATCTTCTAGATTCTAAGAATGGAAAAGAAGACCCAACGGTTAGCAATGTTTGGATTTGCCAGTCTTGATCCAACGGTTAATGTTAAAAGTTATCCTTACACTATATAGTGGTATGGTATTGTAAAAGATAATAAAAGATAAAGATAATATAAGAAGTACTACTACTACGAATGGCCGGTCTTTTGAATATCCTTTCCCTCCCGATGTTTGGGAAGAGTGAAAATTTCAAAACCGGAAAATTTTGAATTTTATTGGCCGCCTAGGACCAAAGCTAGGTCGAAGTTTGAAAACTCATAAATCATGGGAATCGTAAGTACAACATGTTGGTCCACTATATATATGTGAGAAAGCTTGGCTTGTGGCATTCAAATCCATATTCTCTAGACTTTCTTTTTGGAAAGGAAAAATATCGTTAGCACTAGAGATATTGAGAATGTTCTTTCCTGATAGTTGGAAACTCACACCGAGGGCATCGTTTACATAAAGAATATGCACGCATCTACCTTCGAAAAAACCATTAATTCAAGAGCAATCTATCTCTCTTACTTGTTGCTCAAGTTTGACCTAATTTTGTTAAGTTGTCAAGATGAATAATCTTAGCAAGGAGTTGAACCTATTGTCAATTTTTTGGTGGCAGTTTGTGATATATTAAATGACCCCCGATGGTTACCTCCAAAAAAATTCACAGAAATTTCATAGAAACCTATAGATTTCTTTGAGTTCAAATTGGACCTAATTTCAATAAATCGACATAAAGTCATTCAAGTGGGTAGAGTTTGCTAGGATGAAGTTTTAAAACTCATAACATTAAGCATGAGAATCATAAATAAAACATGTTGGTCCACTTAGTATGTCAGGAAGCTTGCCTTGTGGCATTCAGATCCATATTCTTCGGACCTTGTTTATGGAAAAGAACAATCTTGTCATCACTCGGGAAATTGAGAATGTTCTTTCTAGATAGTTGGAAACTCACACCAGAAGCATTGTTTACTACAAGAAGATGCACCAATCTACTTCAGAAAAGACATTTAATTAAAGGGAAATCTAGTGCTCTTACTTGTAGCTCAAGTCTGACCTAATTTCGTTAAATCGGCAAGAAGTCAGTGAAGTGTGTGAAATTGGCTAGTAAGCTTGAAAAATGGAACTATAAGAAACGGTGGTCCATTTTATTCTAACGGTGGTAGGTCCCATAGGAGCGACGTGGTTCAGTTAACATGGACGGTGAAAGTACAAGTTACATCAAGGACCTCATAAAAAATGCAAATGACATCCAAGTCCATGCACTTAGAACAAGGTCCGTGAAACTATGCAATGAAGTGTGTTATGAGGTTTGTGTATACACTATGTCACATCCCAAGATTTTCCAAATCTTGTAATGTGAAAAATAAATGAATAAAATAAAACTTTGTTGATTTTCAGGGTGAGAAGAAACTTTTTGATTCCAATTGGAAACCTTCAAACCTATTTGATCAAATAAAATCCTAAAGGAATTTAAAAAGATAAATAAAAAATAAAGCTAAAAATATTTGGAATTACTATTTTGGATCTTTTAATAAAAAGATTTGGTTTTCAAATGAAAAGGTAGAAATATAAATAAGGATTATTTTACAAGCCAAATTAAAACTTGGCCAAGACTTTGAAATAAAATATTTCTATTTGATAAAAATAGTAAAAGTTTATTTAAATAAAATAATAAGGATTTAATATCCAATTTTATTAGAAATAAAGGTTTTACTATATTAATTAAACATCAAAAACTTGTTAATTTATTTTAAACAAGTTTTCCAAGTATTTTATATTCTCAAATAAAACCTACTGAAGTGTTTTTAGTTTTATATTTAGATTTCAAAAATAAATATTTTAATAAAACAAATCCCATTTGAATTAAATGATTAAGGTCTAGTCATTTAATTATTAATGGACCCTAAAATAAAAATATTATTTTATTTTTGGGACTTGGTTTTGTGTTATTAAACAGAACCAAACTCAATTGCAAAGTGTGGTGGAAGTTTGAATTGAATTAGTGTTTGAATTGTTTGATTGAAATTCAAAACAGAAAATCGAAATAGAAAAAGATAAAACAATTACAAAGAAAAAAATAGAATCAGACCTGACCCAACTCTCCTGGCCCAGGAAGCCCAACTCCAGCCCAGCTACTTCCCACACGCACGAAACGTTTTTCACCCACAGACAGACCCACTCAGCGACTGGCTGGTGGACCCTCTCCCTATCTCACTCCCTCGCTGACGCCCAGACCCCACTGCCACCTCAGCGTCGTCTTCAACCCCCAGACCCCGCCCTGCCGTTGCAGACAAGAAACGCCGGCGTTGATTACACGTTTATGGCCGCATTACTCCACCCCGCGACCACGCCCATTTAACCGACCGCGTCTTACCTCTCTTTCCCCCCAGACCCCACACCACCGGAGCCACCGGGCTGCTCCCATTTTTCGTTGCACTACCGCTGTCTCCGACGAGTTCCGCAAGCAATTCCGGCCAGTAGACACCGCCCCTTGCCTCCCTGAGCACAAGGCCGTGATCCCCAGCCTCTGGCTCTTCTCCCAGTGCTTCCCGTTCGTCCGCGCTCACCCCAGAGCATCGGCTTTGACAACCTCTCAGCGCCGCCGCGTCTGCTTCTTTCTCCGGCGACCTCCCCTGGTAAGCTCAGACCGTCCCGAAGCCATTCCTTGATGCTCACATGTTTCCTGGTACCGTGCGCGTCTAACGCACCCCTTAACTTGATCTGGCACGCCTTGTAGCCCCGCCTCCGTCGATGACAGTACGAACCCGAGGCGCAGCTCCACTCCGGCGAGCGATTCCGATCACCTCCGTGCGCCCCTTCGCCAACCAGTACCACCTCGACCTTCAGCAAGTATCTGTGAGTCTGGTAAGCCTCTCCAACCTCTTCCTCGCTTCCTCTAGCACCATCTCCGCCGTAGCCAGACACGCCGCCTCCGCCAGCCGCCTTCAGCGCCGCTCGAGTTTGATCAATCAGATTTACACCGTTAGATCTTGATCCTATGGCTAAGATTAGAACCTGAGCAAAAGGGTATGAGCACGTCTGAGCTGCGTGATCTTTTTAGATCCAACGCCTCACAGAGGCCGATCCGTGCGAACCGATACCACCCAGTAGTATTGCGCCGCGTGGCCAGCCTTTGTTTTAAAATAGAAATTAGAATCTGATTTGTATGCAAATTTGTAAACCATATAACTTTTGATCCACACGTCCAAAATTTGCAAACTTTATATCAATGGAATCAGTGGAACAAGCCCTAGCCAACCATGCAATTTTTTTAGTAAAAAGCTTTAGGTAAAATGTTTGTTTTTGCAGAAACATTTGTATGCTTGTTTAGGATATAAAATTTATTTCAAAATGATTTTGGGGTTGAAATCTTTGCAAAATGGTTTAATGTGAACCTACTGACCCTAGGAACCAACTTATGGATTGAAAAATGTATTTGGTGAAGTTTAGGAATAAAAACTTCAATTAGCTCATTTCTAGTCAAATAAAAATGTTGATTTTGTTATGCAAATGATTTGTGAGAAAAACCTTTGGAAAATGTTTTGATTCAAACCTACTGACCCAAAACACCAAGTTTTGTGATTTAACAACTTATTTGGTGAACAATATAAAGTTGTTGCTTTGCTAAAAACATTTTCCACCACATAAAATAATTATTAGATTTAAAAATGGTTTATAGATAAAACCCTTTTTCAAATGACTTTGCCACTTTATAAAATGACCACTTTGAGACTTACAATGTTTAGAGTCTAGTAGAAACCACCTTTGCAAATGAAACTAACTTTTGCATGCTACCATGCATGACTTTTCTTCTATTATTTTTTATGTGTGTTAGATTGTTTGAATATTGGTTGGAATGCTAGTTGAATTTGTGTTTGCTTGATTGATTTGTAGTGAAGTTGGAAGAGTGTGAGATTAGCAAGATCAAGAATTGAACCAACATTCCCTACCAAAAAGGCAAGTGACACTATCATCCAAGACCTACTGTTTTCATACTTAGTGGATTTTGAAACATGCATGAAAAGGATTTCTATACTTTATGCTATGCTAAATCCTAATAGGATACCCTTATATATTCCTTAGTGAAAACAATGTAGTTGTAAAATGCTTAGCCATGCTAAATATTTTGAGAAGAGATACATGTTGTGATTTTGTGAAGTTGAGAAAAGACTTATGTTTTATATAATAAAACAAGTACTCAATGAACCACCTGGGTGGACAAGGATACTCAAGTTTTGGAATAGGTGGCAACAAGAGGAACCATGTTTATATGGCAATCTCTTTTTGTTGTGCACCAGATGAAAACCACCCAGGGACTTAGAGATTGAACATGTTTCTCCAACAGTGGCTTCCGTGTACAGAGACATGCTAAATGGGCACTGGCTTGGTCAACTAAATTGGGAAGACCCATGCATTGGTCTTCAGGTTAACTGGAAATGAGGGAACTAGGAACCCTACATTGGTGCCTGAAGACAATCTAGCATTGTGTATGGGAGGACCCTATGGAAAGACTTCGTCACATTCTCAATCTGCCAGTATTCTATCTTGGTGAGTACTTATCCAGCGGCCACTGGTGGCAACAATATGAGATTGTGTCATGTGGGTAAAGTGTACAACTTCTGCAGAAGATAAAAATATAAGTACTTAGCCGTGTCCCCGGTTATGGACAATACTGAGCAACTAAGGCCTGAAGCTATGGGAAATCTCGACATTCCAATTTCTAAAAGCAAAACTTTAAAGTGACAACAAAGACTTGAAGCACTTTGGGTGTACCAAGGAGCTCAAGAGATTTTGACTGAGACTTGAAGCACTTGGGGTGTACCAAGGAGCTCAAGAGATTTTGACAAAGACCTGAAGCACTTGGGGTGTACCAAGGAGCTCAGAAAGATTTTGACAAAAGATCAAAACTGTTTTGAAAAGATAGGATAAATTATTGCTTTCTGCAAATGAGCCTAAAACTCTACTTAGCCAAATATGCATGTAATGTTAGGATCCACTTACTTCTACATAGTAGTGAAACTTGCCAATACAATTCAAATGTATTGACCCTTGTGGCTGCAACTTGTTATGTTGCAGGTTTGTTTGATGTTAAGTGTGTTGATTAGGATCACAAGTCTACAACCAACATGTTTTCCTGTGGCACTTTGAAGATGAAGGACACAATGCTTATAGATATTGTGCTGCAATGTAATGTAATAGCAAAATGAGCTATGTAAGATGTAATAAAATTATGTTATTCCTGGTTGTAAAGTTGTATTATGACCTTTGTTTCTTGATATTACATCTTAACTGTGGATGCTAGCTATTGATCCAGGGACTAGCACTGTAAACACAGGGATCTCTTCCTTATTCAAGGTTGGGACCTCTACAGATGGTATCAGAGCATTGTGTTGCCTGTAGGATTTGTAAACCTAGGATTGGACAAAAACCCTTAGAAAAATAGGAGTTGTATTTGTTCCAAAACTTATTCACAAACAATTTTGTAAACTCTTTCCTCAACCATTTTGGTTTCAACTCTACATCTCTTCTACTTCAACTTGATGGACAAACCTACCCCATGGCCAAAGACTTCACCATGAGCTAAGGACTTCATCAACTCTAATGACTTCAACTTCTTCAACTCTAATGACTTCAACATCTTCAGCATTTTCACCAAGGACCTCAACCTTGGATATCACTAAGGACAAGTGAGATAAGGAATCTTGCTCAAGATTTGGAGACTAAGGGAAACACAACTTAGAAAGAGCCATCATCAACTTTGAAGTTTTTGTGACCAAGAGTTTTCCCAAGGAAACCATGATCTCATACAAGAAGAATCAACCAAGAAGGATGGAAAGATCACAAGTGAACCATATATATGGACCACCATATTTAGTTTAAGACAAACCCACCAACTTATGTGGTGTAACAAAAATATTTTTGGTTGCTAAGAATATGCTTGGGAACTTGTGTTTGAAAGGAATGTTTGTTTGTGATTGCTTGCACATTGCTTGTGTGAATTGTGATGTGTGTAATTAGAACCCTTACTTAGAAATCTTTTGCCTATTCTAATCTCCATTCAACCCAAACAGATGACTACTCCAAGAGACTCCAGCATCAAGGTTGATGACAACAACACCAACCAAGAGGACAATATGAGAGAACTCATAGAAACCCAAAACCCGTTGAACCAAATGACAGCTCAATTCATAGCCAACACCAGTGGGGAAGATCCAACTATTGGAGATATGCCCTAGAGGCAATAATAAATGTAGTTATTATTATATCTTTTTGTTTATGATAAATGTTTACATTCATGCTATAATAGTATTAAAAAGGAAACATTAATACTTGTGTGATTTATAAACTAAATAGAGTCCCTAGTAAAGCCTCTTTATAATACTAGCTTGTTGGTTAATAAATGATGGTGGTTTCCCTATCATGAACATTGAGATGTTATTAACAACAAGATCATATCGTTAGGAGAATGATATGGTGGACATACTCCTATAGATAAGCGTAGCATAAAGATCAAGTCATTTTATTAGTTCAATTGCTATATGCTTTCTGATACATAGTAACCTAATTCCTTCTACCATGAGATCATGCATATCACCTTTACCGGATGGATGCTTTGATGTCATCAAACACCACACCGTAACTGGGTGTCTATAAAGGTGGCATTGAGTGTTCGGAAAGTATTGGTTGAGACACATGGATCAAGAGTGGGATTTGTCCATCTATATGACGGATAGATATACTCTGGGCCCTCTCGGTGTAATGTCATCCAATTAGCTTGCAAGCATGTGACTGGCTCACAAGGGATCACATATCACGGGAACGAGAAAAGAGTACTTATCGGTAACGAGGTTGAACTAGGTATGCAGAGATATCGACGATCATAACCTCGGAAAAGTAAACTATCGTGAGACAAAGGGAAATTGGTATCATATGTAAGTGGTTCATTGGATCGCAAAGTAATCGTAGAAATATGTGGGAGCCATATGAATTTCCAGGTTCCCCTATTGGTTATTGTTCGGAGAAGTGTCTCGATCATGTCCGCATAATTCACGAACCGCAGGGAGACACACTTAAGGATTCGACGTTGTTTGAGTACTTATGGAATGATGAGAAAGAGTCTGAATGTTGTTCGGAGTCTCGAATGGGACTCGGGATATCACGAGGAGATGCGGAATGGTCCGGAGAATAAGATTCATATAAGGAAAGTCCTGTTTCGGAGTTGGGGAATGATTCCGGTGTTTTCATCGGGAATGTTCTAGAAGGTCCGGAATGTCCGGCACTCCGGAGAGGAAGGGTACATGAATGTGTTATATCAAGTTGGTATGATTGCATCATGTACTAAGTGTCATCGCTGAACAAAATAAAGGATTTAATCAAATCCTTGTTTGAAAAGTCAAACGCCAATTTGAAAGTCAAACGGCTAATTTTGGGAAGTGGAGGGGAGGTGGAATCCGAGTTGGGGAGGAGTCCCTCCACCTCCACCGCCGGCCCACCTTGGGTCCGAGTTGGGGAGGGACTCCCCTCCCCTGGCGCGCCTCCCTCCACTTATATAAGGAGGGGCAGGGCTCCCCTCCTAGACACACAAGTTCCGTACCTCTAAACCATAAACCTTGCCGCCGCCGCCCTCCATAGCCGCTGCCGGCCCTAGGGCACTCGCCGCCGCCGCCTAGGTCAAACCCTAGCCGCCGGCCTAGCCCCCTCCTCGACGTTTCTAAACCCTAGATCGTCGAGGGATCTCTCATAGTCCACCATACTCGCTCCGGCTTAAGGCGAAGCCCTACGAGATCTCCCCTCTACTTCCGGTACCATGCCGTTGTGCTACCGGAATCGCGAGGAGAGTGCTACAACCTCCGCTGCCTGCTGTAACAAGGGAGAGGAAGGTCTTCGTCGAGTACCGAACGTGTGACCGACTGCGGGAGCACTGCCGGAACGCAGCGCCGGAAGGATCGTCTACGCGATCTTGAGATCGGGAAGAGTACGACTACATCACCCACGAGAATCCGCTCTCGTTAAACACTTTGGGATCTTCGAGGGTGAGTTATTCCATCGAATCGTTGCTACAATCTAGTAGATAGATCTTGGCTTGTTTGTTTGTATGCGATAGAAAATTTTTGTTTTCCATGCTATGAAACCCTACAGTGGTATCAGAGTCGTGTCTATATGTAGATCTATTGCACGAGTAGAACACAATGGTCATTATGGGCATTGATGCTTTTATTGTCGATTGCTTGTTGTGTACTTTGCATCTTGCGGGATGTTGGGATGAAGCGGCCCGGGCTAACCTTACATGACATCGTTCATGAGACTTGCTCCACGCTTGACATGCAACTTGTATTGCATAAGTGGCTTTGCGGGTGCCTGTTTCTCCTAGCATAGTTAAGATGCAATTTACAACGGGTGATTAACAATACTAGTATCAATGTTGTGGTTCTTGTTCGTAAGTTAGAGCGACACTTATTGCAAGCCCCAAACCACGTAAAACATGCAAAGAAAGTAGAGGCGTTTTGCAGGGGTGTGCAGTGATGTGATATGGCCATGATTGTGATTATATTTGATGTATGCAATGTTCCTTATTGTAAGTCGGCAACCAGCAGGAGCCATATGGTTGTCTTTAATTTTGTTAAGACCCGCGTGTCTATTCAAAGTAGTTGTAATAGTTGAAGCCGATGGATGACAACCATGGAGAAGCGTCATTGACCTTGATGCAATGCCGGTGATGATGTAGATCATGTTCGTGCTTGAAGATGGAGATCGGAAGCACAAAGAAGAAAGGCCATATCATATCACATATTATGAATTGCATGTGATGTTAATCCTTTATGCATCTTGTATTTCTTAGTAGACGATGGTAGCATTATAATATGATCCCTCATGCACATGAATTTCAAGTCATAAAGTGTTCACCCTTAGTTAGCACCGTTGCTAAAGCTTGTTGTTTCGAAGCACCACGTGATGATCGGGTGTGTTAGATTCTGCAAGTGTATACAACGTGAGCAAGCCAGATTTGCTCATGCGGAAGCTAAAGTTTGATCTTGACGAGCCTAGCATGTACAGACATGGTCTCAGAACACGGATCACCGAAAGGTAAAGCATGAATCATATAGTAGATATGATGAACATGTCGATTGTTCGCCATTGAAACTATATCAACTCTCGTGATGATCGGTGTTGATGTGGTGTATTTGGTTCGTGTGATCACTAAAACAATGTGAGGGATATTGTTTTGAGTGGGAGTTCACCTAGATTAATTTAACTATTAATTAGAACTCAATTTGTCATAAACTTAGTCTAAACTATTGCAAATATGTTGTAGATCAATGGCGGCCCCTACCATCAATTTTAATGTGTTCCTAGAGAAAGAAAAGTTGAAAAACAATGGAAGCAACTTCGCGGATTGGTTCCGCAATTTGAGGATTGTCCTCACAGCTGGTAATTTGACCTATGTGCTAGATGCACCGCTGGGTGACCCGCCTGCAGCTGATGCTATCGACGAAGTAAAGAATGTTTACCTCACTCGGAAGACTCAGTACTCCATAGTTTAGTGTGCTATCTTGTATGGTTTAGAATCGGAGCTTCAGAAAAGTTTTGAGAATTCAGACCCACAAGATATTGTCCGTGATCTCAAATTGATCTTTGAGACTCACACGGCAATTGAGAGCTATGAGGCTTCTAAAAAGTTCTTTAACTGCAAGATGGAAGAGGGCAGCTCCGTCAGTGAGCATGTGCTTAAGATGTCTCGGCACGCAAACAAACTTCAAAGCTTGGGTATAGTGATTCCTAATGCTTTGGGGATTTATCGTGTCCTCCAATCACTACCACCAAGTTACAAGAACTTTGTGATGAACTACATGCAAAACATGAACAAGTAGTTGCCAGAACTGTTTGCTATGTTAAAATCTGCAGAAGTGGAGATCAAGAAAGAGCACCAAGTGTTGATGGTCAATATGACCACCAAATTCAAGAAATGCAAGTCTAAGCAAAAGTGACACTTCAAGAAGGGTGGTAAGAAAGTTATCGCGCCTACAAAGAAGACCAGGGCTGGACCTAAGCCTGATACTGAGTGCTTTTACTTCAAGGGAGAAGGTCACTGGAAGCAGAATTGCCCAAAGTACTTGGCGGATTTGAAGAACGGCAACATCAAGAAGAAAGGTATATCTGATATACATGTTATTGATGTGTATCTCACTAGTACTCGTAGTAGTGCCTGGGTATTTGATACTGGTTCAGTTGCTCATATTTGTAACTCGAAACAGGTGCTGCAGAATAAACGGAAGCTAGCGAAGAACGAGGTGACGATGCGCGTGGGAAACGGATCAAAGATTGATGTGATCGCGGTTGGCACGCTACCCCTTCATCTACCATCGGGATTAGTTTTATACTTAAATAATTGTTATTTGGTGCCTGCGTTAAGCATGAACATTATATCGGGATCTTGTTTATTGCGAGACGGTTACTTGTTTAAGTCCAAGAATAATGGTTGTTCGATTTATGTGAGTAATATGTTTTATGCACATGCACCTTTGATAGATGGTCTATTCTTATTGAATCTCGATAGTGGAAATACACATATTAATAACATTGAGGCTAAACTTTTGAAATCGAGCAATAACTCGACCTATATGTGGCACTGTCGTCTTGGTCACATTGGAGTGAAGCGTATGAAGAAACTCCATACCGATGGACTTCTTGAATCACTTGATTTCGAATCACTTGAAAGATGCGAAGCATGTCTGATGGGCAAAATGACTAAGACTCCATTTTCTGGTATGATGGAGAGAGCTACGGACTTATTGGAAATCATACATACCGATGTGTGTGGTCCAATGAGTGTAGCATCGCGCGGTGGTTATCGTTATGTTCTTACCTTCACGGATGACTTGAGTAGATATGGGTATATCTATATCATGAAACATAAGTCCGAAACTTTCGAGAAGTTTAAGGAATTTCAAAGTGAGGTAGAGAATCAACGTAACAAGAAGATTAAATTTCTACGTTCTGATCGTGGAGGTGAATATCTAAGTTATGAGTTTGGTGATCATTTGAAGAAATGTGGAATACTTTCACAATTGACACCGCCGGGAACACCACAGCGTAATGGTGTGTCCGAACATCGTAATCGAACTCTCTTAGATATGGTTCGTTCTATGATGTCACTTACAGATTTACTGCTATCATTTTGGGGTTATGCATTACAAACAACCACATTCACTTTAAATAGGGCACCATATAAATCCGTTGAAATGACACCATATGAATTATGGTTTGGGAAGAAACCTAGATTGTCGTTCCTTAAAGTTTGGGGATGCGAAGCCTATGTAAAGAAGTTACAGCCGGACAAGCTTGAACCCAAAGCGGAAAAATGCGTCTTCATAGGATACCCAAAGGAAACTATTGGGTATACCTTCTATCATACATCCAAGGGCAAAATCTTCGTTGCCAAGAATGGATCCTTTCTAGAGAAGGAATTTCTCTCGAAAGAAGTGACTGGAAGGAAAGTAGAACTCGACAAGGTTGTCGAACCTTCTCTCGAAATTGCGAGTAGCGCAGCACCGGAAGAAGTTCCTGTGGTGCCTGCACCAATAAGAGAGGAAGCTAATGATGATGATCATGAAACTTCGGTTGTAGTTGCTACAGAGCCTCGCAGGTCAACGAGAACTCGTACCACTCGAGATTGGTATGATCCCGTTATGAGTGTCATGTTGGTGGACAACACCGATGACCCTGCGACATATGAGGAAGCGATGATTAGCCCAGATTCCAACAAATGGCAAGAAGCCACTACTAGGAAAATGGTCGTTTGTGGCGCACCTGAAAGGCCCATCCGTGGCGCACCTGTAGTGCGCCACGGGCCTTGCGCTACGGCTATCTCTCAGCCGTGGCGCACTGCCTAGTGCGCCACGGTTGTGTAGAGATAAGCGTAGCGCACCAGCTAGTGCGCCACAAAAGTTTGGGACGGTGCGCTACCCCTTGGATCTTCTGTGGCGCACTACCCAGTGCGCCACTAAACATCCATGGTGCGCTTTAGGTGTAGTGCGCCACAGAAGGTAGAACATGTGCGCCACAGATGTATTTTTTGTTTTTTTTTTAATTTCCAAGCCAGATTATATGCAATACAGATTATATACAATATTACAGCAGATATACACACACAGATACAAGATATACAATTATATATATAAATACTCGATATGAAAAACAAGATTGAAACAAATACATATAGATAAGTCTCATACATGAATACATAGTCCAAGTTACATTGTTTTGATCATGTTACAAAGTAGTAGTTGGTGACATGCGAATACATGTGTCGATCGAACAAGTTAGAGCTCGGAAGCTCGCCTAGACATCTAAACTAGCTAGCTAGACACAAACGCGAGATAAATAACCAAAGAAGATAAGCATGATCACCGCCGCGACGAAGGTGTAGGTCTTCATCCGGTTCCTTGTCCTAACTCCCGCTAGATAGCGCGTGTATCTATCTTCCGCCTCCGCCATAGTGTTGTACCCTTTGTAGCTATTGCCGCTGAAACGGTGCACCTGTCTCCGGCAGTCTTCCCAATCATCGTAGACTCCGGGAACCCGTCCCTTGTACACGACGTACCACGTCATCTACAAGTTGACAATAATAACTAACCGGTGATTGAAAAAACATGTATAATTAAAGTCGCATATGAAGATACACTTATAGAAAGTACTCTTAAATCAAAAAGAGCAAACTCAAAAAGCATGCCTCATATATAACTAGCTAGGTCGTTGGACACAAGAATTGCTTATGACGGGACTGTTAGCCAAGTAGGATGCACAATTCCTGGACTTGTGCATATCACAAGGCTAACAATCCCGTCATAGCACATTCACATATATATTGTTCCACGACATTTCAATCATCGGCATATTCTCGAAAAAGACAAAAATAACTCGAAAAGCATGCCTCATATATAACTAGCTAGGTCGTTGGACACAGGAATTGCTTATGACGGGACTGTTAGCCAAGTAGGATGCACAATTCCTGGACTTGTGCATATCACAAGGCTAACAATCCCGTCATAGCACATTCACATATATATTGTGCCACGACATTTCAATCATCGGCATATTCTCGAAAAAGACAAAAATAACTCGAAAAGCATGCCTCATATATAACTAGCTAGGTCGTTGGACACAGGAATTGCTTATGACGGGACTGCTAGCCAAGTAGGATGCACAATTCCTTGACTTGTGCATATCACAAGGCTAACAATCCCCGTCATAGCACATTCACATATATATTGTGCCACGACATTTCAATCATCGGCATATTCTCGAAAAAGACAAAAATAACTCGAAAAGCATGCCTCATATATAACTAGCTAGGTCGTTGGACACAGGAATTGCTTATGACGGGACTGTCAGCCAAGTAGGATGCACAATTCCTGGACTTGTGCATATCACAAGGCTGACAATCCCGTCATAGCACATTCACATATATATTGTGCCACGACATTTCAATCATCGGCATATTCTCGAAAAAGACAAAAATAACTCGAAAAGCATGCCTCATATATAACTAGCTAGGTCGTTGGACACAGGAATTGCTTATGACGGGACTGTCAGCCAAGTAGGATGCACAATTCCTGGACTTGTGCATATCACAAGGCTGACAATCCCGTCATAGCACATTCACATATATATTGTGCCACGACATTTCAATCATCGGCATATTCTCGAAAAAGACAAAAATAACTCACACTTGTCGTCCGAGAACCAAAGAGTAAGCAAAAAAACCAAAGAGTAAGCAAAAAAACCAAAGAGTAAGCAAAAAAACCAAAATAAGTAAGCGGTGATTCATAAACCTAATAAGATAAGTACACTTGTCGTCCACACACACACAAAGGTCATCTATAGTTTGCAACTACAACTAGGCCAACAACATCAAGCCTTCTGGCTCGGCTTAGGGAACGGGAGGACGCCCTGCCTCGTCATGAACTTCCTATAGTCACCCTGCATCTCTAGGCGATCTTCTATGTCACGGTTATTCGGGATATTTCCTCCGTAGAAGATCCCCCCTGAAGTCATGACATCACGAAAGATGATTGTCCCAAACTGCTGCTGGATGCGATACATCTCTTGTCTAATATCCGAATCATTGATCTTGGCCTTTGCTTCGGCCCACTGTTTGAGATGATCTGGCAGCGTAGAATTCTGCTGGTCAAGTAGGAACGCCCTCATGTGATGGAGTGCGTAGTAGGCTTCCTTCTTACTGTTTTCCGGCTGCTTCACGCAGGGGAACTCTGTTACGTGGTTGAAGACGTGCCTGCCGAACTTGACCTTCTTATGCACGAAGCTGGTGCCTTCCGTCGAGGCAAAGCCAGTGAGAGCATCATCCAGAACTTCCTTGATCTTGTCGTAGTTTTTCTTCTTTTCTAGACTCCCCGAGTCGAAATACGTGGCGTGGGAATGCTTCGGCGATAAGGAGATGAGCGTGCAGTGTTCATCTCTGCGCAAAAAATTCAAATGGAATGTGTTGAAAAAAGAATGATGATGATCTAATAAAGCCAATCGACGGTGGCGACTGAATAACGACTTACACGGGAAAGTAAGGCACGAGAATGTATTCCTTTGTCTTGTTCGCCACGAGGATTCTTTTTAGGTACGAGGCCACGATACGTCGTTCGGCGGGGGAACCCAAGCAGCCGTCACGCATGTAGTAGGGGTCCACTATAGCGATGCCCGGTGTGTTCTCTCTAATGATCTGCGTGGCCAGGCTGAGAGAAAAGAGACGGACCATGGTATAGTGCAGCGGGTATAGGTGGAACATATTGAAGATGTCCTCGAACCGCAGGAAGAACAGATCCGCGGGGGCAGTGTCGACGAAGCCCAAGCCTGGTGGCACCTTAACCACGAATACCGGGTGCGAGGGATCTTTCTCCGATAGAAGGCGTCTCTCTATCGTCAGCACGCCGTCATGCACACTCTGCAGTTCCGAACTGGCGAGCTTCCGCAAATTCTTAGGTAGCATGGGCTCACCCGCCACATGAATCCTCCACATAATACCCTCGGGTCTTGGTGGCCCGTCCCGAAACCTGATCGGATTCGCAGTTGTTGACGCCACCGGCTGGCTCGAGCTGCTAGATTTTCTTTTCCTGCCCTTTTTTCCTTTTGGAGAGCGGGCAGGCACCGCAATCTGAGCACCGGCCGCCCTATGTAGTGTGTCAAGGCCCAGAATGTCAATTGTTTATTCGGAGGTCTGAGTTCTCCTTCAGCGCTGATGCGCTTAGAACATCCAGCCTCGTCGTTATCACACATCTTTGCACTAATAAAAAACAAATAATTGGTTAAATGCACGGAAAAATCCGGCATGACCTTTGCTAATTTTCTTAAACTAGGAGTGCCCGATTTCTGCCAAAACGGAAGTTAATCAACATTCCGGCAAAAATCGGGACTCGTTTCATACAAGAACCTGCATATATATGGCCAGCATAGCTAGCACACAATAAATGGCCATCATAGCCAGCACAACCAACATAAATGGCCCAGTATAGCCAGCATAACTGCACAACCAGCACACAATAAATCTGTTTCAGGAAAAAATGGAGCAACTAGAATAAATGGCCAACACACAAACAGTACATCAAGCATAAATGGCCAGGTTTCAGGTTTGGACTTAGCAGTTTCAGTTTTTAGGTTTGGACTTAGCAGTTTCAGGTTTGGACTTAGCAGTTTCAGGTTTCAGCAAGCATAAACAGTGTAAAAATGCAAAGACAAAAACTGTTCCCACCCAGAGAGAGGAGTTTCTGGAGCATGGTCCAGGTGATCCTTAGCTCTAGCCACTCAGATGTAACCCCAAGAAGCATATATATGCATGGACAGCAGCTTTGCACAATAGTATATAGCAATAAAAAAAGGGAACTGTTGTTCAGTAGAAAAAAATTAGTTAACTTGACCTTTATTTCAGAGAAGTAGCACCACTACTCTAGTGCATATTCACTTTTCAACAACAGAACTTGCTGAAACCTGTACTTGCTGACTGTTTTCTGGATTTATTTCAAACCTGTACTTTATTTCAGACAACAGAACAACAGAACAACAGAACTACTCTAGTGTTCCATGCAATTTCTTGACTAGTTTCCATGTACTTGCTGGCTGTTTTCTGGATTTTAGTTGTGCTTGTAGGATATATGTCATTGTCAACTAGCTCCAGTAACAAAAAGGAATAAACTAACCAATTACACAGAATAAACCTAACCTGAAGCTGCACACCTTGGTATATTGACCAATTACAGTAACAGAGCCTTGCCAATCATATACTGGACCAAATGTTCAGAATTTCAGAAATCTAAAGAGCAGTTGAGAGAGAGGGAGAGAGGAAGAGAGGGAGAGAGAGGGAGAGAGGGAACATCTAGATCATGATTAAATGACTCTACTGATGTGCACACTCCAAATTCAACAAAAGAATTGAACTTGAACATCTAGAAGGATAAGCACGTGCTTATCCTTCTCTTCCTTCCCCTCTCTGAATTTATCAGATTATATGGATCAGGTGTTTGTTTAGGAGATGTTAGCTGGCCTTCTCTAATCTGAACCCTAATGAGTGCAAAGAAATGGACTTGATTTATTTACTTTAGGAAGACAACTATTGATTTCTTGCTTTCAGTTGCAGTGCAGAGAAATGGTCTTAGTTGAAGTGCAGTGCAGAGTAATGGTTGTGAACTTCTGATATATGCACTAAATTTGCTATCAACCAAGCTACACTAAATTTGCTATCAACCAAGCATCGATTGCATCCTAACCTCTAATGGCCTTCTCTAATCTGAACCCTAACCAAGCTACACTAAATTGTGCAAAACAGCAAATTCTGAACTTCACTGAACCCTAACCTCTAATCTCTAATCTGAACCCTAACCTCTAATGGCCTTCTCTGAACCCTAACCTCTAATATGAACCCTAACCTCTAATCTGAGCAGAGAGAGGGGAGAGAGGGAGAGAGGGGAGGGGCGACACTCACCTCTGAGATGAGTACGACGATGGCGGGCGGGCGGACGACGATGGTTGGCGCACGGGCCTCCTCCTCGAGAGGCGGCGGGCCTCCTCCTGCTCCTGCTCCACGGCCTCCTCCTGCTCCACGGCCTCCTCCTCGAGCGGCGGCCTCCTCCTGGCGTGGCGGCGGGCAGGCGGGCGGACGACGATGGCGGCGGGCCTCCTCCTCGAGCGGCGGCGGGCCTCCTCCTGCTCCTGCTCCATGGCCTCCTCCTGCTCCACGGCCTCCTCCTCGAGCGACAACGGCTGGCGAGACGGTGGATGGAGAGAGCGGCGGCGGGGGCTCGGGATCGGGATCGACAACGGCGGCGGTGGGCGCGGTTGAGAATGGGGATGAGGCCGACGTGTGCCTGCGTGAAAGTGGATAAGGCACAGATACGCGTAGCGCACTCTGGCATAGTGCGCTACAGATATCCGTAGCGCACTATGCCAGAGTGCGCTACGCCTATCTCCCCCAGCAATTGTATAAGAAAGGAGCGTCCCACTATCTAACAGAATCACTATCCTATCCCACTGGTTCTGCCCACTGCTCTATTCTAAACTTCAGAGCACCCAGGTTCGAATCCTGGTGCCCCCCTTTTTTTGTTTTTATTTTAAAAATACTTTTAAATGTTCCAAAAATTCCCAAAAGTGGTAATATATGTCATATTTGTTTTGTTTTTATTTTATAAATACTTTTAAATGTTCCAAAAATTCCCAAAAGTGATAATATATGTCATAAAAGTGCTACAAATAATATGATTTAAATTATAACTAAATTTTATAATAATTTGTCCATAATAATATGAATCGGGCACGGCCCTACTCGACCACCCGCACTTTACAATCTTTTTCGACCACGCGTTTACAATATTTTTTGAGCTAGCGTTTTACAATCTTTTTTCCCTTCTTTGTCGCGGTTGAATAATTTAGCCCCGGCACTTTAATGTTTCTTCTTTCGAACGGGCTACCTTTTTTGGGTAGGGTTGTCCTTTTTCTTCTTGTGATGTATGTTGCTGCATCGTAGTCGTCGTCATCTTCAATCTTTGGATCGCCGTACTGGTCGAAGTCTTGCTCATTGGCGACTCCATCCATTCCGATGATGTTCCTTTTTCCTCTCCTCACGACAACACGGCTAGGCTTTGTCGGGTCGGTAATGAAAAAACATTGGTCCACTTTGGTAGCCAGTACCCACGGTTCATTTTTCGCGGCCACGTTTGCACCGGCGGCCTTGGATTTGGCTGCTTCGGGTATAACCATGGTTGTGAAATACCGGTCTTCTCTTTCGACGTTCTTTGCCCATCTGACACGGAACATCGGCACCTTTTCTCCACAGTAGTCGAGCTCCCAGATCTCCTCGATTCTTCCGTAGAATCTTTCCTTCACGTTGTCATCGGTGTAGAATTCCGACGTTACGCCTGAGTTCTGATAATCACACTTGTTGTCCTTTTCCTCCGTGTAGAATGTGTAGCCGTTGATATCATACGCCTGATAGGTCACCAGGTTTTGCATCGGTCCCTGCGACAAGGTGAATATGATCTTTTCCGTGTCAGAAGAATGCGAGCGCGGGGGATTATCAAGGAGCGTCTGCCTAAACCAACGCGTGAAATCTGAGTTGTGCTCTTTGATTATTTCTCCCTACGTCCTCTGTATGCCCCGGTCACTGTACTTCTTCTCGATTAACCTTTTGTGCTTCTGTACCCAAGGATCGACCAGTTCTAAATGCTGTAGCGCGACGAGGTTTGCTCGATCAAAGTCTGCGCGTCGAAAATCGAAGTCTGCATGCAGTATGCGACGACCCTCTCGGTGACCAGATCCGTCGAGCTTGCCAAGGTGTCTGTTGACGGGAAGACCGACAGGGTTCTCGATGTCTAGATAATTCGTGCAGAAAGAGATGCACTCTTCGGCCAGAAAGCCCTTGGCTATGCTTCCATCTGGACGGGACCTGTTGCGAACGTATCCTTTGATGTGTCCGTTCATCCTTTCGAACGCCATCATGCTGCGGAGAAACATCGGCCCTTGTTGTACGATGTCCTCCACGACATGGACCAGCAGATGCACCATAATGTCGAAGAATGCGGGTGGGAAGTAGACCTCAAGCTCACATAGTATCACCACGATCTCCTCCTGTAGCCTTCCGAGCTGATTCAAGCCAATCGACTTCCTAGAGATGACGTCGAAAAACTTGCATAGGCCAAATAACGTTTCACGGACGTGCTCGTCCATTATCCCTCTTAGTGCGACCGGAAGTACCTGCGTCATTAGCACGGCACAGTCGTGAGACTTCATGCCACTGAACCTCTGCTTCGCCTCGTCTAGGTATCTGCTTATCTTGCCCGCGTAGCCGTAAGGAAATTTGACTCCTAGAAGGCACTTGAAAAACTGTTTGATCTCATCCTGGCTTAGAGTGAAGCAAGAAGGAGGGCAGTAATATTCGTTCTTCTTGAACTTTTTACCCTTCCGACGACCTTGTGTCGTCTCCGACTCATGATCATCGTCATCTTCCTGATCATCAGGAGTAGTGCGTCCTCCGTGAAGCTCCTTCCGGATACCCAAGCATATCAGGTCGTGCCTTGCTTTCGGACCATCTTTCGTCCTATCTGGCATGTTGATTATGGTGGCGACCAGACTCTCGCACACGTTTTTCGTGATATGCATGATGTCGAGGCTATGAGGCGTGCGGAGAAACTTCCAGTATGGCAACTCCCAGAAAACAGACCTTGTTTTCCATACCTTCATCAGCGGCTTGTCTTGTTGCTGCCTCTTTCGCTTCTTTCCAGGCTTAGGACAATCTTTCCAGTTTTTCAGCAACTCTTCCACTTCTTCGCTGCTCCTACGCTCTGGGATTCCTCGGGTCTCTGATTTGCCATCGAACAGGTCTCCACGTTTTCTCCATGGATCATTCTTGCCGAGCCACCTCCGGTGCGCCATGAACACGGTTTTCGATGACCCTGGATCTTTCTCTAGTTGGAGATAGCTTGTGTTATCCATGCACCTAACGCATGCGTGGAATCCTTGGATAACCTGCCCCGAGATATACCCGCAACCTGGATAGTCTTGCACCGTAGTGACCAACGCGGCTCTCATAGTGAAATAATCTTGTGCGACGGCGTCGTAAGTATTGGCTCCAGATTCCCATAACGTGGCTAGCTCCTCTTTCAACAGCCCGAGATACAGATTGATGTCGGTACCAGGTTGTTTCGGCCCTTGAATTAGCATACTCATTTGTATGTACTTCTTCTTCATGCACAACCATGGAGGGAGGTTGTACATCCATACAAACACAGGCCAAGTGCTGTGCGTGCTGCTCTGGCTACCGAACGGATTGAGTCCATCGGTGCTCGCACCAAGCCTGATGTTCCTCGAATCTCCACCGAATTCTGGGAATTCGAGGTCCAATGCTTTCCACTGGCTAGCATCTGAAGGGTGCGTCAGCAGCTCATCCTTTTCGGGGTCATCATCATCTCCTGGCTTCTTCCTTTCCGCATGCCATCGCATGAGCTTCGCTTCCTTAGGGTCCGCGAAATAGCGCTGCAGACGAGGGGTGATAGGAAAGTGCCATACCACTTTTCGAGGTGCTTTCTTCCCTTTCTTGTATCGACTCACGCCGCACACCGGACATGTGGTTTTCTCCGCGTCCTCGCCCCGATAAATGATGCAATCGTTGATGCATACGTGATATCTAACGTGCGGTAGATCGAGAGGACAGACGATTTTCTTGGCATCCTCGATACTAGTTGGACATGTGTTCCCCTCCGGGAGACGATCGTGCCAGAATGCCATCATATCGTCGAAGCTTGCGTCGCTCAATTTGTGCTTTGCCTTCATCTCCATAGCCTTGAGCGTTACATTCAACCGGGTATCATCGGGCCTGCATCCTTCATACAATGGAGTAACCGCGTCTTTCTCAAGTTGCGCAAGCTTGGCTTTCTCTCTAGCGGCAGCCCTGGCATTACTCGTCTGCTTGAGAAGCAGCTCTTGCACATAAGGGTCCCGCACCCAGCCTGACGTTGTTCCATCGTCGTCTGCTCCTCCGGCATCTAGATCATCATCATCCCGGTCTGCTTCCGTACCTTCACCATCTCCAGGAGCCTCTTCATCATCTCGCCCGTTCTCGCCGTGATGATGATCACCGTCTCCATCATCTACGCCATCGCTTATCCAACGAGTGTATCCATCCATGAAACCATGGCGGAGCAGGTGCGCCTGCAGATTCCCGGAATCTGGGTCGATCACCCAGTTGAGTTTGCATCTTCTGCACGGACATCTTATATCTGTCTTGTTATTTCGTATCATGTCGGCCGTCGCACATTTCAAAAATCTAGCCACAATGCCTTCGCTCATTATGCGGACCATTTTTGCCTGCACGATGTACACGGTACAATTTTGAAGTCTATTAGAACCACATAATGAATGCATGCATGCAATGGTCGATAGAAAATTTCGGCATGACCTATCCTAAAATTAGGACCTTTGCGAAATGCCAAAGTCTTGCCAAAATGGAAATGAATCAACATTTTGGCAAAACAAATGGCAACTTGTTCACATACAAACACAAGAGAGAGAGAGACCGATCCATACACACATGAACATATCATTATCCTCTCCATACACACATGCATGAGCATCATCGATACTCTCCATATACACACACATATGACCATCGATCCTCTCCACACATACACACATCATGAGCATCGATCATCTACATACATATGAGCACATGCATCATCCATATACACATGAACACATCCTTACATGGACAACTTACCGAGATGAGAGACCGATCGCGAGAAAGATGGAAAGGAGAGGTGCGCGCGTCGACCGGAGACGGATAGATGAGAGACCGGAGACCTCCTCTATTACTTATGTAACATCCAAAGCAAGTTTTACATGCTAAAAATGGTGAATGTGTGGAGAAATTGAGGTGGGAAGGAGAAGATCCCGACTAGATCTAAGGAGGAAGAAGAAGGGGAAAGTGAAGTGTGGGGTGGTGGATGTGGTCACACATATGTGCACATAAAGTGCTGCCCTAAAAAAATCGACACATCAGTGGCGCACACGGCCCCTGTGCGCCACAGGGAGTACAAACATCTGTGGCGCACTAGGGGGAGTGCGCCACAGATGCTCCTAGTCCCTGTGGCGCACTAGGCGGAGTGCGCCACAGAAGTTTGTGGCCGTTTCAGAGCAGAGGTGGGCATGCGCACAGTTGTAGCGCACCATGCTCACGTGCGCCACGGATGGCCCTAACAACCGTGGCGCACATGGCTGTAGTGCGCTACAGAAGTTTGGCGTGTGGCCAACAGGGCCCTGGCCCACACACATCTGTGGCGCACTATGGTCATGTGCGCCACGGATGTTCTAGTTATTAGTAGGGCACTGCCCACAGGTGAGCCACGCCTGTTTTAGCCGTGGGGCACTTCAACCATGTGAGCCACGGATGTGCTGATTACCTATAGCCGTTTTCCTAGTAGTGAGCCATGAAATCCGAGATTGGATACATGTACGAAAACCAAGTATGGACTTTGGTGGACTTACCGGATGGCCGAAAGGCTGTTGAGAACAAATGGATTTTAAAAGAAGAAAACAGATGCTGATGGTAATGTTACTGTCTATAAAGCTCGACTTGTCGCAAAGGGGTTTCGACAAATTCAAGGAATTGAATACGATGAGATTTTCTCACCTGTAGCGAAGCTAAAGTCTGTGAGGATTATGTTAGCAATCGTTGCATATTATGATTATGAGATATGGCAGATGGATGTCAAAACAGCATTCCTCAATGGAGAAATTGATGAAGAGTTGTATATGATGAAACCCAAAGGTTTTGTCGATCCTAAAGATGCTAACAAGGTATGCAAACTTCAACGGTCCATCTATGGATTGAAGCAAGAATCCCGAAGTTGGAATCAATGTTTTGATAAGGTGATCAAAAGTTTTGGTTTTATACAAACTTATGGAGAAGCTTGTATTTACCAAAAAGTGAGTGGGAGCTCTGTAGTATTCTTAATACTATATGTGGATGACATATTGTTGATTGGGAATGATGTAGACCTTCTTAATAGTGTCAAGGAATATTTGAATAATAGTTTTTCAATGAAGGATCTTGGCGAAGCAGCTTACATATTAGGCATAAAGATTTATAGAGATAGATCGAGACGCCAAATATCATTGTCACAAAGTACATATTTGGACAAAGTTCTGAAGAGGTTTGGAATGGAAGATAGCAAGAAAGGGTTCTTGCCCATGTTGCCCAATACGACCTTGAGTAAAACTCAAAGTCCGACATCGGCAGAAGATAGAGAAAGGATGAGTAAGACTCCCTATGCCTCAACCATAGGATCTCTAATGTATGCCATGCTATATACTAGACCCTACATTGCATATGTTGTTAGTTTAACTAGCAGATATCAAAGTGATCCAGGAGTGCATCATTGGACAGCGGTCAAAAACATCCTTAAGTACTTGAGAAGAACTAAGGATATGGTTCTTTCTTATGGAGGTGATGAACAACTCGTTGTTAATGGTTATACCGATGCTAGTTGGAACACCGATCCGGATGATTCTAAATCACAATCTGGATACGTATTTATTTTGAATGGTATAGCAGTTACCTGGAGGAGTGCAAAGCAAAGCGTTGTGGCGAGATCTTCAACTGAATCGGAATACATGGCTGCTTCAGAGGCTTCACAAGAAGCGATATGGATGAACGAGTTCATTACAGAGTTGTGTGTGGTTCCTAGTGCGCTGGACCCAATGTTTATCTACTGTGATAACATGGGCGCCATAGCCAATGCGCAAAAACCAAGGTCACACAAGAAGCTGAAGCACATCAAGCTACGTTTTCACTCTATTAGAGAACATGTCCAATATGGGGACATAAAGATTTGCAAAGTACACACAGATCTGAATGTGGCGGATCCGTTTACTAAACCTCTCCCGAGGGCAAAACATGACCAGCACCAAACTGCCATGGGTGTTCGGTATATTACCATGTAATCTAGATTAGATGACTCTAGTGCAAGTGGGAGACTGTTGGAGATATGCCCTAGAGGCAATAATAAATGTAATTATTATTATATCTTTGTGTTTATGATAAATGTTTACATTCATGCTATAATAGTATTAACAAGGAAACATTAATACTTGTGTGATTTGTAAACTAAAATAGAGTCCCTAGTAAAGACTCTTTATAATACTAGCTTGTTGGTTAATAAATGATGGTGGTTTCCCTATCATGAACATTGAGATGTTATTAACAACAAGATCATATCGTTAGGAGAATGATATGGTGGACATACTCCTATAGATAAGCGTAGAATAAAGATCAAGTCATTTTACTAGTTCAATTGCTATATGCTTTCTGATACATAGTAACCTAATTCCTTCGACCATGAGATCATGCATATCACCTTTACCGGATGGATGCTTTGATGACATCAAATACCACACCGTAACTGGGTGGCTATAAAGGTGGCATTGAGTGTTCGGAAAGTATTGGTTGAGACACATGGATCAAGAGTGGGATTTGTCCATCCATATGACGGATAGATATACTCTGGGCCCTCTCGGTGTAATGTCATCCAATTATCTTGCAAGCATGTGACTGGCTCACAAGGGATCACATATCACGGGAACGAGAATAGAGTACTAATCGGTAACGAGGTTGAACTAGGTATGCAGAGATACAGACGATCATAACCTCGGATGTAAACTATTGTGAGATAAAGGGAAATTGGTATCATATGTAAGTGGTTCATTCGATCGTAAAGTAATCGTAGTAATATGTGGGAGCCATATGAATTTCCAGATTCCTCTATTGGTTATTGTTCGGAGAAGTGTCTCGATCATGTCCGCATAATTCACGAACCGTAGGGAGACACACTTAAGGATTCGACGTTGTTTGAGTAGTTATGGAATGATGAGAAAGAGTCCGAATGTTGTTCGGAGTCTCGAATGTGATTCGAGATATCACGAGGAGATCCGGAATGGTCCAGAGAATAAGATTCATATAAGGAAAGTCCTATTTCGGAGTTGGGGAATGATTTCGGTGTTTTCATCGGGAATGTTCTAGAAGGTTCCGGAATGTCCGGCACTCTGGAGGGGAAGGGTACATGAATGTGTTATATCAAGTTGGTATGATTGCATCATGTACTAAGTGTCATCGCTGAACAAAATAAAGGATTTAATCAAATCCTTGTTTGAAAAGTCAAACGCCAATTTGAAAGTCAAACGGCTAATTTTGGGAAGTGGAGGGGAGGTGGAATCCATGTTGGGGAGGAGTCCCTCCACCTCCACCGCCGTCCCACCTTGGGTCCGAGTTGGGGAGGGACTCCCCTCCCCTGGCGCGCCTCCCTCCACCTATATAAGGAGGGGAAGGGCTCCCCTCCTGGACACATAAGTTCCCAACCTCTAAACCCTAACCCTAGCCACCGCCGCCCTCCATAGCCGCCGCCGGCCCTAGGGCACTCGTCGCCGCCGCCTAGGTCAAACCCTAGCCGCCGGCCTAGCCCCCTCCTCAGCGTGTCTAAAACCTAGATCGTCGATGGCGCTCTCATAGTCCACCATACTCGCTCCGGCTTAAGGCGAAGCCCTGCGAGATCTCCCCTCTACTTCCGGTACCACGCCGTTGTGCTGCCGGAATCGCGAGGAGAGTTCTACAACCTCCACTGCCTGCTGGAACAATGGAGAGGAAGGTCTTCGTCGAGTACCGAACGTGTGACCGACTGCGGGAGCGCTGCCAGAACGCAGCGCCGGAAGGATCGTCTACGCGATCTTGAGATCGGGAAGAGTACGACTACATCACCCACGAGAATCCTCTCTCGTTAAACACTTTGGAATCTTCAAGGGTGAGTTATTCCATCGAATCGTTGCTACAATCTAGTAGATAGATCTTGGCTTGTTTGTTTGTATGCGATAGAAAATTTTTGTTTTCCATGCTACGAAACCCTACACCAACCCTGCAAGGATTTTTGGAAACTCAAGCCCAAATGTTGCACAAGGTGACAGATCAAATGATCAACATGGAAGGCAACTCTTCCAAAGGAGTTTGTGACAACAAGGATGACAAAGATGTTATTCTAAAAGGAACCAAAGCTTGCAATATTTGTGGAGACAAGGATCACACTTCCAAGGAGCATGGAGATCAATGCCCCAACTGTGAAGAGAAACATTCAGTAGGCCAATGTCCCACCTCTCAAGCTACTTGCTACCTATGTGAAGGAACTAATCATGTCCCTATCCAATGCCCCATCTATTCCATAGTTGAACAAAGGAAACAAGGTGGAGTGCAACAACTGATTGCAAACTATCAAGAGGGAGCCAAGTCTACCAAGAAGGATGAGGACAAAGGGAAAGCTCCACTTATACCTCCATGCAATACAACCCAATTTAAAGGACCAAAGAAGAGGCATATGAATTATCCAAGGAGCAATAGAAGGTCAAAGAAACCAGTACATTCCCACCTATGAGATAACATATGAACAACATGAACTAGATGCACTCCTAGCTTTGGATAAACCCAAGAAAAAGAAGGACAAAAGCCATGTGCAATGTCATCATTGTAAAGAAATAGGACACTATTCCAGTGAATGTCCAGAGAAACAGAAGTATAAAGAGATTGGCAAAGTATGGTGCAACAACTGCAAAGAGCTAGGCCATTATGCAGCAACATGTCCACAAGAGATACGTGAAGAACTCAAACTTATCACATGTTTCAATTGTGGTAACCAAGGACATTATGCAAGCAATTATCCAGATAGGATGAAGCACAAGATAAACCAGCCTATGGAGGATCTCAGCCTTGTCACATGTATCACGTGTGGAAACAAAGGACACTATGCAGATGATTGCCCAGAGAAGTTTCCCCAAGATCCCAAGCAAGACAAGATGTAATTTAGTTGGAAAATTTTTAAGGGTGGTAGTACCCTAGATACTTTGAGCCTACTTGTAACCCTAGCCTTCCCAAATCTCGGGACGAGATTTATTTTAAGGGTGGTAGCCTGTCACATCCCAAGATTTTCCAAATCTTGTAATGTGAAAAATAAAGTAATAAAATAAAACTTTGTTGATTTTCAGGGTGAGAAGAAACTTTTTGATTCCAATTGGAAACCTTCAAAACCTATTTGATCAAATAAAATCCTAAAGGAATTTAAAAAGATAAATAAACAAAAAAGTTAAAAATATTTGGAATTACTATTTTGGATCTTTTAATAATAAGATTTGGTTTTCAAATGAAAAGGTAGAAATATAAATAAGGATTATTTTACATGCCAAATTAAAACTTGGCCAAGCCTTTGAAATAAAATATTTCTATTTGATAAAAATAGTAAAGGTTTATTTAAATAAAATAATAAGAATTTAATATCCAATTTTATTAGAAATAAAGGTTTTACTATATTAATAAACATCAAAAACTTGTTAATTTATTTTAAACAAGTTTTCCAAGTATTTAATATTCTCAAATAAAACCTACTGAAGTGTTTTTGGTTTTATATTTAGATTTCAAAAATAAAGATTTTAATAAAACAAATCCCATTTGAATTAAATGATTAAGGTCTAGTCATTTAATTATTAATGGACCCTAAAATAAAAATATTATTTTATTTTTGGGACTTGGTTTTGTGTTATTAAACAGAACCAAACTCAATTGCAAAGTGTGGTGGAAGTTTGAATTGAATTAGTGTTTGAATTGTTTGATTGAAATTCAAAACATAAAATCTAAATAGAAAAAGATAAAACAATTAGAAAGAAAAAAAATAGAATCAGACCTGACCCAACTCACCTGGCCCAGGAAGCCCAACTCCAGCCCAGCTACTTCCCACACGGACGAAACGTTTTTCACCCATAGATAGACCCACTCAGCGACTGACTGGTGGACCCTCTCCCTATCTCACTCCCTCGCTGACGCCCAAACCCCACTGCCACCTCAGCGTCGTCTTCAACCCCCAGACCCCGCCCTGCCGTTGCAGACAAGAAACGTCGGCGTTGATTACGCGTTTATGGCCGCATTACTCCACCCCGCGACCACGCCCATTTAACCGCCCGCGTCTGACCTCTCTTTCCCCCAGACCCCGCACCACCGGAGCCACCGGGCTGCTCCCATTTTTCGTTGCACTACCGCTGTCTCCGGCGAGTTCCGCAAGCAATTCCGGCGAGTAGACACTACCCCTTGCCTCACTGAGCACACGGCCGTGATCCCCAGCCTCTGGCGCTTCTCCCAGTGCTTCCCGTTTGTCCGCGCTCGCCACAGAGCCTCGGCTTCGACAACCTCTGAGCGTCGCTGCGTCTGCTTCTTTCTCCGGCGACCTCCCCTGGTAAGCTCAGACCGCCCCGAAGCCATTCTTTGATGCTCACATGTTTCCTGGTACCGTGCGCATCTAACGCACCCCTTATCTTGATCTGGAACGCCTTGTAGCCCCGCCTCCGTCGATGACAGTACGAACCCGAGGCGCAGCTCCACTCCGGCGAGCGATTCCGATCACCTCCGTGCGCCCCTTTGCCAGCCAGTACCACCTCAATCTTTAGCAAGTCTCTGCGAGTCTGGTAAGCCTCGCCAACCTCTTCCTCGCTTCCTCTAGCACCAACTCCTTCATAGCCAGACACGCCGCCGCCGCCAGCCGCCGTCAGCGCCGCTCGAGTTTGGTCAATCGGATTTACACCGTTAGATCTTGATCCTATGGCTAAGATTAGAACCTGAGAGAAAGGGTATGAGCACGTCTAAGCCGTGCGATCTATTTAAATCCAAAGCCTCACAGAGTCCCATCCGTGCGAACCGGTACCAACCAGTAGTATTGTGCCGCGTGGCCAGCCTTTGTTTTAAAATAGAAATTAGAATCTGATTTGTATGCAAATTTGTAAACCTTATAACTTTTGATCCACACGTCCAAAATTTGGAAACTTTATATCAATGGAATCAGTTGAACAAGCCCTAGTAAACCATGCAATTTGTTTAGTAAAAAGCTTCTGGTAAAATGTTTGTTTTTGCAGAAACATTTGTATGCTTGTTTAGGGTATAAAATTTATTTCAAAATGATTTTGGGGTTGAAATCTTTGCAAAATGGTTTAATGTGAACCTACTGACCCTAGGAACCAACTGATGGATTGAAAAATGTATTTGGTGAAGTTTAGGAATAAAAACTTGAATTAGCTCATTTCTAGTCAAATAAAAATGTTGATTTTGTTATGGAAATGATTTGTGAGAAAAACCTTTGGAAAATGTTTTGATTCAAACCTACTGACCCAAAACACCAAGTTTTGTGATTTAACAACTTATTTGGTGAACAATATAAATTGTTGATTTGCTAAAAACATTTTCCACCACATAAAATAATTATTAGATTTAAAAATGGTTTATAGACAAAACCCTTTTTCAAATGAGTTTGCCACTTTATAAAATGACCACTTTGAGACTTACAATGTTTAGAGTCTAGTAGAAACCACCTTTGCAAATGAAACTAACTTTTGCATGCTACCATGCATGACTTTTCTTCTATTATTTTTATGTGTGTTAGATTGTTTGAATATTGGTTGGAATGCTAGTTGAATTTGTGTTTGCTTGATTGATTTGTAGTGAAGTTGGAAGAGTGTGAGATTAGCAAGATCAAGAATTGAACCAACATTCCCTACCAAAAAGTCAAGTGACACTATCATCCAAGACCTACTATTTTCATACTTAGTGGATTTTGAAGCATGCATGAAAAGGATTTCTATACTTTATGCTATGCTAAATCCTAATAGGATACCCTTATATATTCCTTAGTGAAAACAATGTAGTTGTAAAATGCTTAGCCATGCTAAATATTTTGAGAAGAGATACATGATGTGATTTTGTGAAGTTGAGAAAAGACTTATGTTTTATATAATAAAACAAGTACTCAATGAACCACCTGGGTGGAAAAGGATACTCAAGTTTTGGAAAAGGTGGCAACAAGAGGAACCATGTTTATATGGCAATCTCTTTTTGTTGTGCACTAGATGAAAACCACCCAGGGAATTAGAGATTGAACATGTTTCTCCAACAGTGGCTTCCGTGTACAGCCACATGCTAAATGGGCACTGGCTTGGTCAACTACATAGGGAAGACACATGCATTGGTTTTCAGGTTAACTGGAAATGAGGGAACTAGGAACCCTACATTGGTGCCTGAAGACAAGCTAGCATTGTGTATGGGAGGACCCTATCGAAAGACTTCGTCACATTCTCAATCTGCCAGTATTCCATCTTGGTGAGTACTTATCCAGCGGCCACTGGTGGCAACAAGATGAGATTGTGTCATGTGGGTAAAGTGTACAACTTCTGGAGAAGATAAAAATCTAAGTACTTAGCCGTGTCCCCGGTTATGGACAATACTGAGCAACTAAGGCCTGAAGCTATGGGAAATCTCGACATTTCAATTTCTAAAAGAAGAACTTCAAAGTGACAACAAATATTGAAGCACTTGGGGTGTACCAAGGAGCTCAAGAGATTTTGACTGAGACTTGAAGCACTTGGGGTGTACCAAGGAGCTCAAGAGATTTTGACAAAGACCTGAAGCACTTGGGGTGTACCAAGGAGCTCAGAAAGATTTTGACAAAAGATCAAAATTGTTTTGAAAAGATAGGATAAATTATTGCTTTCTGCAAATGAGCCTAAAACTCTACTTAGCCAAATATGCATGTAATGTTAGGATCCACTTACTTCTACATAGTAGTGAAACTTGCCAATACAATTCAAATGTATTGACCCTTGTGGATGCAACTTGTTATGTTGCAGGTTTGTTTGATGTTAAGTGTGTTGATTAGGATTACAAGTCTACAACCAACATGTTTGCCTGTGGCACTTTGAAGATGAAGGACCCCATGCTTATAAATATTCTGCTGCTATGTAATGTAATAGCCAAATGAGCTATGTAAGATGTAATAAAATTATGTTATTCCTGGTTATAAAGTTGTATTATGACCTTTGTTTCTTGATATTACATCTTAACTGTGGATGCTAGCTATTGATCCAGGGACTAGCATTGTAAACACAGGGATCTCTTCCTTATTCAAGGTTGGGACCTCTACACACTAGTAGGAAAAGGTCTATCAGTGACCGAATTTGAGGTCAGTGGCGCACCATCCGTGCGCCACACATATTACGCCACTGATAATATTTATCCGTGGCGCACAACTAGGTGTGCCACGGATAGAAGGGAAGTCAGTGGCACACTTACATTCCATGTGCCACGAATATTACCATCTGCGAACGCTCCTACACGCCACGGTTAGTAGGGCAGTCAGTGGCGCACTACAACTCCATGCGCCACGGACTTTATCAGCAACGCATGTGTAGGTGGTGCACCACTAACACGGTGCGCCACTAACGTCGATAATGGTGCTCCATTGACTGCTCGAGTGTATTTTTTTATTTATATGGTAGTATATACAACATTTATATTGTAACATCCCAAATATATTGATCAAGGATTATCAAATTCCAATCACCTAAATTAGGGTTAACAAAAACTTTTGTTAATTAAAATCATTATGAATGTATGAGTGTATGTGATGAATGTATGAATGCATGAATGGACTTATGTGATTTTTGTGAATAGCAAGGAATGGTTTAAAGATGAAAACAACACCATATAAATCAATTCCAATCAGAAACAAATCAAGGGAAATTCAAAAACAAACAAAACAAGTAAATGGTCATTTTTGCTAATCTTGCTCACTAGGCCACTTTGAGTGTTTCTAGTCAAAGATTTCAAACAAAAAAAGTTCTATTTATTTTCACCCTTGATAGACCAAGTGAAAGTGAACCCAAGCCCACCTTTCAAACTCACAGAAACATCTGGCAACTTGATTCAAATGACAATTCAAAATTGAATCTATATCATATGTGAAGATCACCATTTCTCAAAAACCAACCAAACCCGTGCACCTTGACAATTCCAAGAAACCATAGACTACCTAGTATGTGACTAGTACACCCACGAAGTTTCATCAAAAATTCAAATTCAAATCTCTTTCGGCCATTTCATCAAACACCTTGTAAACACAAATCAAACAAAACATCAAACACTATAGTGAACAGTGTTTGTGCCTAACTTGTCTCCCCTCTAGCTCACAGCACACTCTCAGTAGATGATCTAACTTATTTAACAAGCCCTAGCTCACTGTAAACTTGACAATATCATCAATGGTGACCATTGACGAGCCTAACTTGCCATCCCAATGTCGACAACAAGCTAGGAGCCTCACCAAGCCTAGCCACCTTGTCTAGCAGACACTCCACCGTCCATCGCCACCCCCTGTCCAATGCCCAGGCACTGCCAGCCCCTGGACCAGCCTAGAACCGCCACGCCCTATGCCTCTATAACATTACGAGAGCGCGCTAGAGCGTCGCGCTCGACATGCGAGCACAGATCGCGCCCTGCCATCACCGCTTGCGTGCGTGATCACCACCACCCCAGGGACCGCTCGGACATGCCCATTCGTCGCTGCGTAACCGGGAGAGACCGTGCGCCATTAAAATTCCCGTTGGACCCATCCAGAGCACCACAATGTTTCGACCAATTTGCAACGTCCAGAGCACCACAACGTTCAACATGCCATTGAGCTTCGCCAGGAGGCACCACACCGTCCCCTACCCACAGCCATACCGTTATCTCACTGTGACGACGACCATGACGAGCTCCGCCCGCAACCTTCGGTCCCCTCTTCGCACTATAAATAGATGCCTCCCCCGTTCGATTTCAGCACACCATCTCACTCCCCTCTCTCTTAGAACCAAACCCACTCATCCCCGGAGCAAGGCGAGCACCACGTGGATGAAATTTCGCCAGAGTCTGCCACAGAGGAGGAGAAGAGGCGCCGTTGATTGGAGCCGCCCTAGGAGGAGCTGCCGGTACCAGGAGGATCGCTGTCGACGACTTCTTTGTTCGACCCCATCTCCGACCATCGCCGAAGCCCCGATGAGCCCCTACAGAACACCACTATCTGTGGTAGGGTTCTACCTCGCCGCGTTCTGTTCAGACGTGGACGATGAACCTCAGTCGTAGATCTAGCTTCTAATCCTACGGCCCAAACCACCCCGTACCCCTTCGCACCCCCCTGTTTCGCTGACTGGTGGGGACAACCACATAAACCCACCCATGCGCGCGCTGTGCACCGTGGGCCGGCCTAGTTAGCCTCCCGTGTGACCCAGTAGTTTGAATTTAGGTTTTATCAATTTAAGTTCAAACCTAGTTCTGCCTATAGATTCAAAAATCATTTCAAAGAGATTCACTAAACCAAATTGCATGAAACCAATTTTGTTAGAAAGGTACTGGAATTCTTAATCCAAGCCTATTGGATTCAAATCATTTGGAATTGTAGATAACCTAGAGTAAAATAACAAGGAAGAAGCTTTTCTGCATTCAAACTTTTTCAAAATTCAACCAAAAAAGCTTTTGAGTTGATTCCAACTCTAAAAAATCACATTTAGTAAGACCTTTCTGAATATATAAAAATATCTATGCTTAGTTGCAGAAATAATGGACATGTAGTAAAAGAATGCCCCATAGGCATTTCTAGTCACTTTGTTCAATTAAAATAAAAAAGGTTAAACCTTATTAAATTGCGACACCACTTTAAATCACATTCCCAAGTACTGAAATATGTGTGATGACATGTGTCAACATGATCCCCTATTTTAGTTGGAGAATATTAAATCTTAAGTACTTTTTCAATGAGTAGAAATTACTTTTCTAAAATAAAATAAATAAAACAAGTGCTTTAATCCTTGTGATAATAGTTATGATGCTAGATCATCTAGTGTAAACCTTGGTGTGATAAATAGAATTAGTTAAGTATTGTTTGGTGATTGTGTATTCGTATTTATTTATAGGCGCTAGTACCGAACAAGGATACACGGAGGAAGGAGAATACTATGAGGAAGAAGCTGAGGAGAAATTCAACCACTGCTCTTTAAAAGGCAAGCAAACACTTGAAATTGTGAAAACTATATAACCTATGCAATGAATTAGGCATGGCTTTGTTATACCAAATGATTATACCAACCCAGTTTTACTTGCAATCTTAGTTATTTTATTTCTTTACCAAATCTTTCTATTTGAGTTTACTTAGTGACTTGTAGATTTTGGAAAGATATTTAAAGGTAGCATAAAGAGCATAAATTTTTTCCTAAGTTAGATAATATTGATGTCATCCTGAGGCATGAGATTGAACTTAGATCATTCACACCTGTTTACCACCCCTCATTACTGTTTACCCCCACTTGTAGATGCTAGTGCAAAGCATAAAACTTGATCACTTTAGATGGGATTACTTGGTGAAAATGGTTATGTAAACCTTAGAATGATGAGTCATTCTACTGAAATATTTTGACATATGTTCTTGAACACCAGAGTATTTTGATGATGAAAATGTTGAGGCATGAGCCTTAGCCCTTTATAAAACTGATGGTTGTCTGGATGCGATACATTCCAATTTTACCGTATAACCACAATACCCAAAATTTGGGTAGGTCTTAACTAGAAGTTGATATAACTTAGTATGGGTTCCCTTGCAGCCAAGGTTTGAGCTGAGGCTACCTTGTGAAGATTGACCACCTCTGCAGTTCCCAAGATGATAGATGGTCAGGGTTGGGTGGCCAAACTCATAGGAGAGGTGCCTATAATAGGTCGTGTAATTGAAAGGTTAGGATTGATTATCCGCATACTGAATATGGTGATTTCAGGATTGTTCCTGACGGATGTATCCAATATTGTGGTGAAAGTGTACCACCTCTGTAGAGTGCCAAACTATTCGAATAGCTGTGTCTGCGGTTATGAACAGTTGGAGTGGCTGTTGGGCCACGCGGAGATAAAACAAAATTTTCCCCTCTAACGTGGTGATCCCAAGATTTAGCTGAGGTAGAAGGCCACGAGTTTTACCACTAGAAGCGCAGTTGCGGATTACTAATGAAGCGCGTCATTTGATGCAGTGCAGTCCTCACGATCCGATCATCCTGGTGCTGATCGCACAGCACCTCTGCTGGTATCCACACGTACAAGGAGGATCACCGGCGGCGAACTTCTAGGTTCGTAACGACGGCTGGACTGTTGTGGAGCTAGGGTTTCCAACACATTGAATAACCTAGCCGAACAACGATTAATCTTTCTGGGATACGGTGCTCCACTATATATAGGGAGTGAACGTGGGCTCTGCTCGCGCGACCCATTCACTAAAGCCCATATAACACTAGTCACCGTGAGTCCAACTCACTAACTCAGTCCTAATCCGGTTTAGGTCCAACCCAACCAGATTACAGGTTCAGATCCAATGCGAACTTGCTCCCGCTCTTAAGTGTGTGACCCCGCATGATCATGGCTACTTGGACACGTTTGGAGTCCGACTCTCAATCGATCAGTCGGTAGCGGCTCCTAGCAGAACGTGCCGACCCCCAAGTACCAAAGAGTCATGACGACTTGCCTTTCCAATGCGACTTACGTCCGAGTCCCTTTTGCCTCACGATATACCTTGTCATACTATAGGCGAATAATTGTCATCCCTTAAATAGTCCGACTCTCTTCTCGATCCAAGATAAGTGATTCACCTGAATAACTCTTAGTCGATCGCCTCGGTTAACACTAAACCGAGTCGTGCATTGCCATGCTTTCCGAATCATATCTCACTAGAGGGCCCAGAGAATATCTCTCTGAGTGGAGGGGCAAAATCCCATCTTGGTTAATCACATCACGCAGCTTGATTCTCAGTCGACCCGAACCCTGCCTTTATAACTGCCCAGTTACGGATCAATGTTTGACAGAACCTAAGTCGGTGATCCTCAACTTGGACTATGCAACAATCTCAGGTCTAAGGATTACATTGATTGATATATACAAATGACAACTTGTTCGTTGTACCTCAATATGGGTCAATCCGACTCGCTAAACTCTTTAGCCGAATCTGTGTAAGTTGGAATAGCATCTCCATGCTCATAATAAGTGGAACCGAGTCATCAAGCCAACTTTCACATTGGTCTAAGTTGTGTGTCCAGCACAACTTCGATGACCAAGGATATTTGGTACAAACAACATGAATGCGTAGTTCCACAACCGAATCACATATTCAATGATACACATCAGATGTTTATACAAGGACTACTTAATATCTTTATGAATACAATGGGAAATCTCATCATACATGATTGCCTCTAGGGCATATTCCCAACAGTGGCCATACTGTTCCATCGTTAGATGTTTTCAAAATGACTTATGAAATGAATCATGACTTTCACATGACCACAATAGGGTTGTGATATGAAAACTCAACTTCCCACTTAGGTGTTATAAAACTTTCAACTAGCTTTCTTTTCTTCTGAACTTAGTTAGAGATAAATCTTGCTTTTTGCAAAACAACCTAGAGCCTAGTACTTCGTACTTAAAATCACTTAACTTGTTAGTATTAGTTTGCGAGTACTTAAAGAGTACTCATGGCTTTGTCCCTGGCTATTCCCGTGGCCAGACTATGAAGAGGACTATCAGGAGGATGGACCGCAGGAAGGTTACAACAACTAGGATCATCTCCCATCGTCAGCATTGCCTGTGACCATGAAGATGGATCCTCGCCCATGCTACCGTTATGATTATGTTATTCCGCTGCTATTATTGCATTAAGACTGGATCATGAGATCGTTTATATTGTTGTAAGACCTTACGTATGGTTTGTAATGGATGATGTACTGTGATATCCAATTTGTTATGTCTCGCAAAAATGGTAATCCTGGGATTGCGATGTATGGCATAACAGGCATCTGGGATTAAAAATCTGGGTGTTGACATATATATACAAAAGTTATATACATCAAATACACCGAATCTAAGATGATAGTATCCAAACTGCTAAAATACATCAAATATGAATTCAAGTGTTATGAGATTATTACAGAAAGTGTGGTAGTACACATTCGGTCGATCACATTACATACTCGATCATCACATTACACATGCATAGAGCTATCAACCTAGACTATGATCGAATAGAGCATAGCCGGTGACGACGGGAAGCAACACTGAGACCATGATCAAGATCTTCATACAGTTCTTCTTCCAAATGTATCTCCTCCACTTGGCTACCGCTAGCTCTCTTGTCATGTAGCCTGTGTAGTTGTTGATGTTGAAGTTGTTCACTTGTGCCTGGTATTCCCCCACTTGTCATAGACCCCTAGAACCCAACCCCTGTATACCACATACCACTTGGCCATCTCTATAGACAAGGCATACATAGACAAGACATGTAGTATATGTTATACAAAGAAAAGAATGTCAAACTACAAACATGTTTGCATGATTAGAAAAATGAGCAAAGATTCATAAACTTAAAATAAAATATAGCATTGATGACGATCATATAAGCAAGTCCAACATCGACAGTCAAGGGTTTAACTAGCCTGGGTAGTTAATAATGTTTACGACACACACATCAAACGATAGTTCAAAAACACATCACGAAGATAGTCAAGTCTATGACATGACACACAAATAACTAACACTGCTATCTAGGCACGCACACATCATGTAGACCTCGCCGGGAATGGGGTCACGCCCTCTCTCGCCACGAACGTCCTGGCGTCGCACTATATGTCAAGGCGTTCTTCGATCTCGTGGTTACTCAACGCGATGTGCAAGTACATGGGTACACCTTTGGTTTCGACATCATCATGGATGATTTGGCAGAGCTGAGTATGGATGCGCCAAAAGTCCTGGCAGAGCTGAGTATGGATGCGCCAAAAGTCCTCCATAAGGTCCGCATCATCGATCACCGCCAACTGTGTGTCCCATTGTCAAAGATTAGCTGGCAGCACCTTGATCTGTGAATCCCGCATGAAACCCTTAATGTGATGGAGGACGTAGAAGACCTCCTTCACACTGTTGGTCGGCTGCTTGACACAGGGTAACTTCGTGTGGTGCATGAACACATGCCATCCTTGCTTCTTTCCCCTCCCTTGGAGAATTCACCTCCCTTGGATTTGTAGACTTGTAGATCATCATCTAGAACTCTATTGAATCTGACATAGTCCTTTGGCTTTGTGACACTTGATGAGTCGAAGTACGTTGCTTGTGACAATCTCGGACAAATGGAGATGGGTGTGAAATATATGCCTTTGCATAACACAATTGAAACAAAACTAATTATTGTTGGAAGAGGAGAATGAAAATCTATGAAAGAATTTGTTACACGGTGACCTAATGTCTGTTTACTTACTCAGGAAAGCAAGGCAGAAGAATTGAATCATTGGTTTGGTTCTCATGGAAGATATTCCCTAGGTACTCTGCCACCGTTGCCCGATCCTCATTGTTTGCCAAGACAACCTCACACATGTACTAGTCTTCCACTATCACGATGCCCCCGGTTTTCTCCCTCTTGGCCTTCAATGCCATATTGATCAAGATAGACGGACCAAGTTATAGTCCAGCCGCTTCGAGTGCAGGAGATTGTAGATTTCCTTGTACCGCATGAAGAATATGTCCGTGGGTGCTTTTCCGACAAAGCCATGGCCCGATGGCACCTTGCATGTGAAGACCGGGTACCCAGGATACTTCTCTTTAAGAAGGGTGTTCTCTATATACAAAATTGAGTAATTCATATCCTGTATGGGTCCACCTCTAACTTTGAGCATTTCGTTAGTCACAATAGGCTTACCCGCTATGTGCGCCATGAAATCACGGGACTCTCGTCTCATGCCTTCCTAAGACCGGAGTATCTTCTTCGGAAGCGGCTGGCTCGAAGCCTTCTTGCTCCAGCTATGCTTCCGACCCTTCTTCGGCTTCTTGGCCGCCTCGATAGGATAAGTGGATCACCCTAACTGCTCCGCGGCCGCCTTGTGGAGTGTGGTGGGGCTGATGATCACCCTCGGGTTGGGTTATGGAGTAGCGATGTCACCTAAAGGCGTCTTTTGATCATAGGCGCCACCAAAGTGCAAACGCTGCATGCATTACATGGGACGACCGGGTTGTTGACCGCGGGAGGCTGGCTCTCCAATAGGAGGCATGTAGAATCTATCGGAGCCCATGGTGTTGAGTTAGCCGTCGACGTCATCCTCATTGTTGGCGATGTGAGGTGCATCCTGATACCGTGCGCATCTAACGCACCCCTTATCTTGATCTGGAACGCCTTGTAGCCCCGCCTCCGTCGATGACAGTACGAACCCGAGGCGCAGCTCCACTCCGGCGAGCGATTCCGATCACCTCCGTGCGCCCCTTTGCCAGCCAGTACCACCTCAATCTTCAGCAAGTCTCTGCGAGTCTGGTAAGCCTCGCCAACCTCTTCCTCGCTTCCTCTAGCACCAACTCCTTCATAGCCAGACACGCCGCCGCCGCCAGCCGCCGTCAGCGCCGCTCGAGTTTGGTCAATCGGATTTACACCGTTAGATCTTGATCCTATGGCTAAGATTAGAACCTGAGAGAAAGGGTATGAGCACGTCTAAGCCGTGCGATCTATTTAAATCCAAAGCCTCACAGAGTCCCATCCGTGCGAACCGGTACCAACCAGTAGTATTGTGCCGCGTGGCCAGCCTTTGTTTTAAAATAGAAATTAGAATCTGATTTGTATGCAAATTTGTAAACCTTATAACTTTTGATCCACACGTCCAAAATTTGGAAACTTTATATCAATGGAATCAGTTGAACAAGCCCTAGTAAACCATGCAATTTGTTTAGTAAAAAGCTTCTGGTAAAATGTTTGTTTTTGCAGAAACATTTGTATGCTTGTTTAGGGTATAAAATTTATTTCAAAATGATTTTGGGGTTGAAATCTTTGCAAAATGGTTTAATGTGAACCTACTGACCCTAGGAACCAACTGATGGATTGAAAAATGTATTTGGTGAAGTTTAGGAATAAAAACTTGAATTAGCTCATTTCTAGTCAAATAAAAATGTTGATTTTGTTATGGAAATGATTTGTGAGAAAAACCTTTGGAAAATGTTTTGATTCAAACCTACTGACCCAAAACACCAAGTTTTGTGATTTAACAACTTATTTGGTGAACAATATAAATTGTTGATTTGCTAAAAACATTTTCCACCACATAAAATAATTATTAGATTTAAAAATGGTTTATAGACAAAACCCTTTTTCAAATGAGTTTGCCACTTTATAAAATGACCACTTTGAGACTTACAATGTTTAGAGTCTAGTAGAAACCACCTTTGCAAATGAAACTAACTTTTGCATGCTACCATGCATGACTTTTCTTCTATTATTTTTATGTGTGTTAGATTGTTTGAATATTGGTTGGAATGCTAGTTGAATTTGTGTTTGCTTGATTGATTTGTAGTGAAGTTGGAAGAGTGTGAGATTAGCAAGATCAAGAATTGAACCAACATTCCCTACCAAAAAGTCAAGTGACACTATCATCCAAGACCTACTATTTTCATACTTAGTGGATTTTGAAGCATGCATGAAAAGGATTTCTATACTTTATGCTATGCTAAATCCTAATAGGATACCCTTATATATTCCTTAGTGAAAACAATGTAGTTGTAAAATGCTTAGCCATGCTAAATATTTTGAGAAGAGATACATGATGTGATTTTGTGAAGTTGAGAAAAGACTTATGTTTTATATAATAAAACAAGTACTCAATGAACCACCTGGGTGGAAAAGGATACTCAAGTTTTGGAAAAGGTGGCAACAAGAGGAACCATGTTTATATGGCAATCTCTTTTTGTTGTGCACTAGATGAAAACCACCCAGGGAATTAGAGATTGAACATGTTTCTCCAACAGTGGCTTCCGTGTACAGCCACATGCTAAATGGGCACTGGCTTGGTCAACTACATAGGGAAGACACATGCATTGGTTTTCAGGTTAACTGGAAATGAGGGAACTAGGAACCCTACATTGGTGCCTGAAGACAAGCTAGCATTGTGTATGGGAGGACCCTATCGAAAGACTTCGTCACATTCTCAATCTGCCAGTATTCCATCTTGGTGAGTACTTATCCAGCGGCCACTGGTGGCAACAAGATGAGATTGTGTCATGTGGGTAAAGTGTACAACTTCTGGAGAAGATAAAAATCTAAGTACTTAGCCGTGTCCCCGGTTATGGACAATACTGAGCAACTAAGGCCTGAAGCTATGGGAAATCTCGACATTTCAATTTCTAAAAGAAGAACTTCAAAGTGACAACAAATATTGAAGCACTTGGGGTGTACCAAGGAGCTCAAGAGATTTTGACTGAGACTTGAAGCACTTGGGGTGTACCAAGGAGCTCAAGAGATTTTGACAAAGACCTGAAGCACTTGGGGTGTACCAAGGAGCTCAGAAAGATTTTGACAAAAGATCAAAATTGTTTTGAAAAGATAGGATAAATTATTGCTTTCTGCAAATGAGCCTAAAACTCTACTTAGCCAAATATGCATGTAATGTTAGGATCCACTTACTTCTACATAGTAGTGAAACTTGCCAATACAATTCAAATGTATTGACCCTTGTGGATGCAACTTGTTATGTTGCAGGTTTGTTTGATGTTAAGTGTGTTGATTAGGATTACAAGTCTACAACCAACATGTTTGCCTGTGGCACTTTGAAGATGAAGGACCCCATGCTTATAAATATTCTGCTGCTATGTAATGTAATAGCCAAATGAGCTATGTAAGATGTAATAAAATTATGTTATTCCTGGTTATAAAGTTGTATTATGACCTTTGTTTCTTGATATTACATCTTAACTGTGGATGCTAGCTATTGATCCAGGGACTAGCATTGTAAACACAGGGATCTCTTCCTTATTCAAGGTTGGGACCTCTACACACTAGTAGGAAAAGGTCTATCAGTGACCGAATTTGAGGTCAGTGGCGCACCATCCGTGCGCCACACATATTACGCCACTGATAATATTTATCCGTGGCGCACAACTAGGTGTGCCACGGATAGAAGGGAAGTCAGTGGCACACTTACATTCCATGTGCCACGAATATTACCATCTGCGAACGCTCCTACACGCCACGGTTAGTAGGGCAGTCAGTGGCGCACTACAACTCCATGCGCCACGGACTTTATCAGCAACGCATGTGTAGGTGGTGCACCACTAACACGGTGCGCCACTAACGTCGATAATGGTGCTCCATTGACTGCTCGAGTGTATTTTTTTATTTATATGGTAGTATATACAACATTTATATTGTAACATCCCAAATATATTGATCAAGGATTATCAAATTCCAATCACCTAAATTAGGGTTAACAAAAACTTTTGTTAATTAAAATCATTATGAATGTATGAGTGTATGTGATGAATGTATGAATGCATGAATGGACTTATGTGATTTTTGTGAATAGCAAGGAATGGTTTAAAGATGAAAACAACACCATATAAATCAATTCCAATCAGAAACAAATCAAGGGAAATTCAAAAACAAACAAAACAAGTAAATGGTCATTTTTGCTAATCTTGCTCACTAGGCCACTTTGAGTGTTTCTAGTCAAAGATTTCAAACAAAAAAAGTTCTATTTATTTTCACCCTTGATAGACCAAGTGAAAGTGAACCCAAGCCCACCTTTCAAACTCACAGAAACATCTGGCAACTTGATTCAAATGACAATTCAAAATTGAATCTATATCATATGTGAAGATCACCATTTCTCAAAAACCAACCAAACCCGTGCACCTTGACAATTCCAAGAAACCATAGACTACCTAGTATGTGACTAGTACACCCACGAAGTTTCATCAAAAATTCAAATTCAAATCTCTTTCGGCCATTTCATCAAACACCTTGTAAACACAAATCAAACAAAACATCAAACACTATAGTGAACAGTGTTTGTGCCTAACTTGTCTCCCCTCTAGCTCACAGCACACTCTCAGTAGATGATCTAACTTATTTAACAAGCCCTAGCTCACTGTAAACTTGACAATATCATCAATGGTGACCATTGACGAGCCTAACTTGCCATCCCAATGTCGACAACAAGCTAGGAGCCTCACCAAGCCTAGCCACCTTGTCTAGCAGACACTCCACCGTCCATCGCCACCCCCTGTCCAATGCCCAGGCACTGCCAGCCCCTGGACCAGCCTAGAACCGCCACGCCCTATGCCTCTATAACATTACGAGAGCGCGCTAGAGCGTCGCGCTCGACATGCGAGCACAGATCGCGCCCTGCCATCACCGCTTGCGTGCGTGATCACCACCACCCCAGGGACCGCTCGGACATGCCCATTCGTCGCTGCGTAACCGGGAGAGACCGTGCGCCATTAAAATTCCCGTTGGACCCATCCAGAGCACCACAATGTTTCGACCAATTTGCAACGTCCAGAGCACCACAACGTTCAACATGCCATTGAGCTTCGCCAGGAGGCACCACACCGTCCCCTACCCACAGCCATACCGTTATCTCACTGTGACGACGACCATGACGAGCTCCGCCCGCAACCTTCGGTCCCCTCTTCGCACTATAAATAGATGCCTCCCCCGTTCGATTTCAGCACACCATCTCACTCCCCTCTCTCTTAGAACCAAACCCACTCATCCCCGGAGCAAGGCGAGCACCACGTGGATGAAATTTCGCCAGAGTCTGCCACAGAGGAGGAGAAGAGGCGCCGTTGATTGGAGCCGCCCTAGGAGGAGCTGCCGGTACCAGGAGGATCGCTGTCGACGACTTCTTTGTTCGACCCCATCTCCGACCATCGCCGAAGCCCCGATGAGCCCCTACAGAACACCACTATCTGTGGTAGGGTTCTACCTCGCCGCGTTCTGTTCAGACGTGGACGATGAACCTCAGTCGTAGATCTAGCTTCTAATCCTACGGCCCAAACCACCCCGTACCCCTTCGCACCCCCCTGTTTCGCTGACTGGTGGGGACAACCACATAAACCCACCCATGCGCGCGCTGTGCACCGTGGGCCGGCCTAGTTAGCCTCCCGTGTGACCCAGTAGTTTGAATTTAGGTTTTATCAATTTAAGTTCAAACCTAGTTCTGCCTATAGATTCAAAAATCATTTCAAAGAGATTCACTAAACCAAATTGCATGAAACCAATTTTGTTAGAAAGGTACTGGAATTCTTAATCCAAGCCTATTGGATTCAAATCATTTGGAATTGTAGATAACCTAGAGTAAAATAACAAGGAAGAAGCTTTTCTGCATTCAAACTTTTTCAAAATTCAACCAAAAAAGCTTTTGAGTTGATTCCAACTCTAAAAAATCACATTTAGTAAGACCTTTCTGAATATATAAAAATATCTATGCTTAGTTGCAGAAATAATGGACATGTAGTAAAAGAATGCCCCATAGGCATTTCTAGTCACTTTGTTCAATTAAAATAAAAAAGGTTAAACCTTATTAAATTGCGACACCACTTTAAATCACATTCCCAAGTACTGAAATATGTGTGATGACATGTGTCAACATGATCCCCTATTTTAGTTGGAGAATATTAAATCTTAAGTACTTTTTCAATGAGTAGAAATTACTTTTCTAAAATAAAATAAATAAAACAAGTGCTTTAATCCTTGTGATAATAGTTATGATGCTAGATCATCTAGTGTAAACCTTGGTGTGATAAATAGAATTAGTTAAGTATTGTTTGGTGATTGTGTATTCGTATTTATTTATAGGCGCTAGTACCGAACAAGGATACACGGAGGAAGGAGAATACTATGAGGAAGAAGCTGAGGAGAAATTCAACCACTGCTCTTTAAAAGGCAAGCAAACACTTGAAATTGTGAAAACTATATAACCTATGCAATGAATTAGGCATGGCTTTGTTATACCAAATGATTATACCAACCCAGTTTTACTTGCAATCTTAGTTATTTTATTTCTTTACCAAATCTTTCTATTTGAGTTTACTTAGTGACTTGTAGATTTTGGAAAGATATTTAAAGGTAGCATAAAGAGCATAAATTTTTTCCTAAGTTAGATAATATTGATGTCATCCTGAGGCATGAGATTGAACTTAGATCATTCACACCTGTTTACCACCCCTCATTACTGTTTACCCCCACTTGTAGATGCTAGTGCAAAGCATAAAACTTGATCACTTTAGATGGGATTACTTGGTGAAAATGGTTATGTAAACCTTAGAATGATGAGTCATTCTACTGAAATATTTTGACATATGTTCTTGAACACCAGAGTATTTTGATGATGAAAATGTTGAGGCATGAGCCTTAGCCCTTTATAAAACTGATGGTTGTCTGGATGCGATACATTCCAATTTTACCGTATAACCACAATACCCAAAATTTGGGTAGGTCTTAACTAGAAGTTGATATAACTTAGTATGGGTTCCCTTGCAGCCAAGGTTTGAGCTGAGGCTACCTTGTGAAGATTGACCACCTCTGCAGTTCCCAAGATGATAGATGGTCAGGGTTGGGTGGCCAAACTCATAGGAGAGGTGCCTATAATAGGTCGTGTAATTGAAAGGTTAGGATTGATTATCCGCATACTGAATATGGTGATTTCAGGATTGTTCCTGACGGATGTATCCAATATTGTGGTGAAAGTGTACCACCTCTGTAGAGTGCCAAACTATTCGAATAGCTGTGTCTGCGGTTATGAACAGTTGGAGTGGCTGTTGGGCCACGCGGAGATAAAACAAAATTTTCCCCTCTAACGTGGTGATCCCAAGATTTAGCTGAGGTAGAAGGCCACGAGTTTTACCACTAGAAGCGCAGTTGCGGATTACTAATGAAGCGCGTCATTTGATGCAGTGCAGTCCTCACGATCCGATCATCCTGGTGCTGATCGCACAGCACCTCTGCTGGTATCCACACGTACAAGGAGGATCACCGGCGGCGAACTTCTAGGTTCGTAACGACGGCTGGACTGTTGTGGAGCTAGGGTTTCCAACACATTGAATAACCTAGCCGAACAACGATTAATCTTTCTGGGATACGGTGCTCCACTATATATAGGGAGTGAACGTGGGCTCTGCTCGCGCGACCCATTCACTAAAGCCCATATAACACTAGTCACCGTGAGTCCAACTCACTAACTCAGTCCTAATCCGGTTTAGGTCCAACCCAACCAGATTACAGGTTCAGATCCAATGCGAACTTGCTCCCGCTCTTAAGTGTGTGACCCCGCATGATCATGGCTACTTGGACACGTTTGGAGTCCGACTCTCAATCGATCAGTCGGTAGCGGCTCCTAGCAGAACGTGCCGACCCCCAAGTACCAAAGAGTCATGACGACTTGCCTTTCCAATGCGACTTACGTCCGAGTCCCTTTTGCCTCACGATATACCTTGTCATACTATAGGCGAATAATTGTCATCCCTTAAATAGTCCGACTCTCTTCTCGATCCAAGATAAGTGATTCACCTGAATAACTCTTAGTCGATCGCCTCGGTTAACACTAAACCGAGTCGTGCATTGCCATGCTTTCCGAATCATATCTCACTAGAGGGCCCAGAGAATATCTCTCTGAGTGGAGGGGCAAAATCCCATCTTGGTTAATCACATCACGCAGCTTGATTCTCAGTCGACCCGAACCCTGCCTTTATAACTGCCCAGTTACGGATCAATGTTTGACAGAACCTAAGTCGGTGATCCTCAACTTGGACTATGCAACAATCTCAGGTCTAAGGATTACATTGATTGATATATACAAATGACAACTTGTTCGTTGTACCTCAATATGGGTCAATCCGACTCGCTAAACTCTTTAGCCGAATCTGTGTAAGTTGGAATAGCATCTCCATGCTCATAATAAGTGGAACCGAGTCATCAAGCCAACTTTCACATTGGTCTAAGTTGTGTGTCCAGCACAACTTCGATGACCAAGGATATTTGGTACAAACAACATGAATGCGTAGTTCCACAACCGAATCACATATTCAATGATACACATCAGATGTTTATACAAGGACTACTTAATATCTTTATGAATACAATGGGAAATCTCATCATACATGATTGCCTCTAGGGCATATTCCCAACAGTGGCCATACTGTTCCATCGTTAGATGTTTTCAAAATGACTTATGAAATGAATCATGACTTTCACATGACCACAATAGGGTTGTGATATGAAAACTCAACTTCCCACTTAGGTGTTATAAAACTTTCAACTAGCTTTCTTTTCTTCTGAACTTAGTTAGAGATAAATCTTGCTTTTTGCAAAACAACCTAGAGCCTAGTACTTCGTACTTAAAATCACTTAACTTGTTAGTATTAGTTTGCGAGTACTTAAAGAGTACTCATGGCTTTGTCCCTGGCTATTCCCGTGGCCAGACTATGAAGAGGACTATCAGGAGGATGGACCGCAGGAAGGTTACAACAACTAGGATCATCTCCCATCGTCAGCATTGCCTGTGACCATGAAGATGGATCCTCGCCCATGCTACCGTTATGATTATGTTATTCCGCTGCTATTATTGCATTAAGACTGGATCATGAGATCGTTTATATTGTTGTAAGACCTTACGTATGGTTTGTAATGGATGATGTACTGTGATATCCAATTTGTTATGTCTCGCAAAAATGGTAATCCTGGGATTGCGATGTATGGCATAACAGGCATCTGGGATTAAAAATCTGGGTGTTGACATATATATACAAAAGTTATATACATCAAATACACCGAATCTAAGATGATAGTATCCAAACTGCTAAAATACATCAAATATGAATTCAAGTGTTATGAGATTATTACAGAAAGTGTGGTAGTACACATTCGGTCGATCACATTACATACTCGATCATCACATTACACATGCATAGAGCTATCAACCTAGACTATGATCGAATAGAGCATAGCCGGTGACGACGGGAAGCAACACTGAGACCATGATCAAGATCTTCATACAGTTCTTCTTCCAAATGTATCTCCTCCACTTGGCTACCGCTAGCTCTCTTGTCATGTAGCCTGTGTAGTTGTTGATGTTGAAGTTGTTCACTTGTGCCTGGTATTCCCCCACTTGTCATAGACCCCTAGAACCCAACCCCTGTATACCACATACCACTTGGCCATCTCTATAGACAAGGCATACATAGACAAGACATGTAGTATATGTTATACAAAGAAAAGAATGTCAAACTACAAACATGTTTGCATGATTAGAAAAATGAGCAAAGATTCATAAACTTAAAATAAAATATAGCATTGATGACGATCATATAAGCAAGTCCAACATCGACAGTCAAGGGTTTAACTAGCCTGGGTAGTTAATAATGTTTACGACACACACATCAAACGATAGTTCAAAAACACATCACGAAGATAGTCAAGTCTATGACATGACACACAAATAACTAACACTGCTATCTAGGCACGCACACATCATGTAGACCTCGCCGGGAATGGGGTCACGCCCTCTCTCGCCACGAACGTCCTGGCGTCGCACTATATGTCAAGGCGTTCTTCGATCTCGTGGTTACTCAACGCGATGTGCAAGTACATGGGTACACCTTTGGTTTCGACATCATCATGGATGATTTGGCAGAGCTGAGTATGGATGCGCCAAAAGTCCTGGCAGAGCTGAGTATGGATGCGCCAAAAGTCCTCCATAAGGTCCGCATCATCGATCACCGCCAACTGTGTGTCCCATTGTCAAAGATTAGCTGGCAGCACCTTGATCTGTGAATCCCGCATGAAACCCTTAATGTGATGGAGGACGTAGAAGACCTCCTTCACACTGTTGGTCGGCTGCTTGACACAGGGTAACTTCGTGTGGTGCATGAACACATGCCATCCTTGCTTCTTTCCCCTCCCTTGGAGAATTCACCTCCCTTGGATTTGTAGACTTGTAGATCATCATCTAGAACTCTATTGAATCTGACATAGTCCTTTGGCTTTGTGACACTTGATGAGTCGAAGTACGTTGCTTGTGACAATCTCGGACAAATGGAGATGGGTGTGAAATATATGCCTTTGCATAACACAATTGAAACAAAACTAATTATTGTTGGAAGAGGAGAATGAAAATCTATGAAAGAATTTGTTACACGGTGACCTAATGTCTGTTTACTTACTCAGGAAAGCAAGGCAGAAGAATTGAATCATTGGTTTGGTTCTCATGGAAGATATTCCCTAGGTACTCTGCCACCGTTGCCCGATCCTCATTGTTTGCCAAGACAACCTCACACATGTACTAGTCTTCCACTATCACGATGCCCCCGGTTTTCTCCCTCTTGGCCTTCAATGCCATATTGATCAAGATAGACGGACCAAGTTATAGTCCAGCCGCTTCGAGTGCAGGAGATTGTAGATTTCCTTGTACCGCATGAAGAATATGTCCGTGGGTGCTTTTCCGACAAAGCCATGGCCCGATGGCACCTTGCATGTGAAGACCGGGTACCCAGGATACTTCTCTTTAAGAAGGGTGTTCTCTATATACAAAATTGAGTAATTCATATCCTGTATGGGTCCACCTCTAACTTTGAGCATTTCGTTAGTCACAATAGGCTTACCCGCTATGTGCGCCATGAAATCACGGGACTCTCGTCTCATGCCTTCCTAAGACCGGAGTATCTTCTTCGGAAGCGGCTGGCTCGAAGCCTTCTTGCTCCAGCTATGCTTCCGACCCTTCTTCGGCTTCTTGGCCGCCTCGATAGGATAAGTGGATCACCCTAACTGCTCCGCGGCCGCCTTGTGGAGTGTGGTGGGGCTGATGATCACCCTCGGGTTGGGTTATGGAGTAGCGATGTCACCTAAAGGCGTCTTTTGATCATAGGCGCCACCAAAGTGCAAACGCTGCATGCATTACATGGGACGACCGGGTTGTTGACCGCGGGAGGCTGGCTCTCCAATAGGAGGCATGTAGAATCTATCGGAGCCCATGGTGTTGAGTTAGCCGTCGACGTCATCCTCATTGTTGGCGATGTGAGGTGCATCCTGATGCACGTCCTTGGGCTATGGCAATGACGTGTGTGCGATTAACTTCTGATGCCTCTTGGTGGTGGGTACGAACACCGGTGGACGTGTCTTATCAGTTGGGGCAGTGGGGCGCCGCCATTCCTTGGCTATGGCAAGGCGAATCTGCGACATGGGCCATAGCAAGGGCCAGCCGTAGAAACCTCCAAGTGTCTTATGCTCATCTGCTCCTTCAGGTTGGTTGGGGGGTCAATGTCGTCGCAATCCTTCAACATCCTTACCTATCATGAGCATCTTCGGTTGAATAATACTACCTGTGGCTACATCCTTCAGCACTCCATCCACATACTGAAGTAATGTGCAATTAGCGTCCTTGTTGAGGGAATCGAGCTCGGCTATTGTGGACACGCGGGGATTCGTCACATCTTGCTCGGGTGCATCACGAAGCAACGCCGGTTGCCTGTTGGTGTTGGGCACTGCCGGCTGCTTGTTGGTGTTGGGCGCTACTGGCTGCGCGTTGGTGTTGGGCGCCAGCAGGCTTATCAATGCGACCAGCTGCGCCAAGGTGTTGGAGGGCGGGGTCACCAAGTTCGGAGACACGTGTTGGGCCGAGTTGCTGCTAGACACGCTGGGCATGGGTATCGACCCAACTCCACCAGCAGCATTCCACTAGGCTAGACCCTCCCACAACTAAGGAGGAATGATCTGGCGTAACCTTGCTTCCAACTTTTCCTCCATTTGCTCCGGAAAATTGGCCACTTGGGCCTTGAGATCTGCGATCTCCCGTCTCTTCTTAGCCTCCACCTTGGACTTCTCTCCTTTCTGACATTTGAGTCCTCTTTGAAGTGGACACCAACTTTCCTGGTCAGCCCATAGCCGGGAACACGTCCACCGGACATCATCTTCATGCTCTTGGGCCTCTACTTGACAATGTTCACCGCCCTATTGAAAGGAGTGTCCCATGCCTCCGAAAGGCCCGTGGTGGGGGAACTTGCCTCGGCCGCTATTTCATCTTCCTTCAAAAGGAAGGTGAACTCATTCTTAATTTTGGCCTTCATTATTGATCGCCAATCGACTTGATATCCTGTTGCTTAACAGGTCATTTGAATTCCATTGTTATGGGGCACAGTAAGTACCGGGCCCACACAAAGTTCCTCACCTACTCGTCCTTGAATTTGTCAAACATGTTTGGTTTACCAAGAAGGCTAAGCTCGGCGTCCTCCTTCTCCCAAATTAGCATTATTCCTCCGTAACCGCCACTCCCAAGCCTGTGGTTACCTATATTATGGTCACGCAGTTTCTTCCCCCATGCTGTCCAAGCTTTTGAGTTATCGGTCTCCAACTCCTCCTTGAAGATGAGATAGTCGTCTTGTTCGAGCAGTGGCTCGTGCTTCTTTATCTCCTCCTAGATTTCATTTTTTTCTATTCGCTTCTTCAACTGGGTTCTCTAGTTGCTCAAGAGGGTGCTCATCTTCGTGAGGGACGCCTCGTTCACTGCATTGTTCTTGACCTCAAGATTGTCATAATCATGGGGAACTTGTAGAGTCTATGAAGCTTCTTCATGAGGAGCTAGACTAAATGCGCATTTCCGGGATCTCAGAAGTTCCTCGTATTAACCGTCAAGGTCTCCCGTACAATGCACCCGAGTTGTATCCCATACCCATCGGCAAGGGCTGCAGGCGCCATGGGTGCAGCGCTCACTATCACTTCGGTGAACTCGTCATGCTCTGAGCCGAGCATCGACAGGTCTCGATTCTTCATCACAGACTTCTTCTTAGATGCTGGGGCGACACCACCATCCATCTCACCTCCTGCCTCGGTGGGTTCGCCGGCATCGGTGGTGTCATCCTCGGTGCCATCGGTGCATTCGCCGCCGGCATCAGTGGTGTCATCCTCGTGGACATCACTCGTTCCAGCATCGTAGTCACCCTCCATGTCTTCTTTGTCGTCGGCCATGGAAGCTATTTCCTGCTCCTCCTCCTCCCTCTGGGAAACCCGTCAAAACGACATGTTGGCCTTCCGGGATTCTTCTTCGATGGTCATTTGCTTCGAAGGGCTGGCCCCGTTATTTACTTGTCCGGTAGACATATTTGCACTAAACAAGTATATGCAACTAATTGGTACAAGAGAAATCTATCTGAAAATTGGAAAGCACCTACCCTAAAAAAGGCAACCTATGAGGGCCCATTTCTCACCGAAACAGAAATGAATCAACATTTCAGGAGTAACGGGCACTCAGTTTGGAATCCCTACAAAAATTGACAAAATACACATGCGTGCATATCTTCGACACACGAAACAATTCTTCCTGCAGACACTTTCAGAACATGCATGCTAAAAAAAACCATATCTGTCACATCCTAAAATTTTCCAAATTTTGAAATGTGAAAAATAAATAAAAAAAATAAAACTTTGTTGAAATTCAGGGTGAGAAGAATCTTTTTGAATCCAACTGGAAACTTTCAAACCTATTTGGATCAAATAAATCCTAAGGAGATTTAAAAAGATAAACAATTAATAAAGAAAGTTTTGATAGATGGAATTACTATTTTAGATCTATTAATAAAAAGATTTGTTTTTCAAAAGAAAAAGGTAGAATTATAAATAAAGATTATTTCTTAAAGCCAAATAAAAATCTTGGCCAAGCTTTTGAAATAAAACATTCCTATTTGATAAAAAGAGTAAAGGTTTAATTAAATAAAATAATGAGGATTTAATATCCAATTTTATTTAAGTAAAGGCTTTTCCATTTTTAAATAAACACTAAAATTTATTAATTTATTTTAAATAAGATTTCCAAGTGTTTTATATTTTCAAATAAAACCTACTGAAACGATTTTGGTATTATTTAGATTTCTAATGGAGATTTTAATAAAACAAATCCTATTTGAATTAATAACTAAGGTCTATTTTATTCAATTATTAAATAGATCCTAAAAGAATAAAAGTATTATTTTGGACTTTTGAAATGTGTTGATAAACAGAACTAAAGGATACAAAGTTTGGTGGAAGTTTGATTTCATTTGGTGTTTGAATTGTTTGATTGAAAATCAAAACAGAAATTCGAATAGAAAAAGAAAAGGACAATCAGTATAAAAAAAATGAATCAGACTAAACCCAACTGGACAGCCCACTAAGCCCAGCAAGAGCCCACCTGGCATAACCCTCAGCGAAACGTTTTCCTACGCGCGAACGCACCCACAGAGACACTGACGAGCAGGCCCCACTCCCCCTCTCTTCCTCACGCTGACAGACAGGCCCCACGCCACCTCAACGCCATCAACCTCGCGCCAGCCGTTCCCTGCCGTTGCTGCCGATTAACTCCGGCGTCAATACGAGTTCCTAGGCTGCTCCAATTCGAGCTCGCATCCCACTGTCTCCGACGACGTCCCAGAGAAATTCCAGCGCCGTCCAGCCGCCCCTCACCTCCCACTTCTCACGAGCCCGTTCCCCACCTCCAGGCGCACCTGCTCGTGTGCTCCATTCACTAGTGCCCGCTCCAGAACGTCGGCAACTTCAACGCCACTTGCCATCGCCGTCTATCCTTTCTCCGGCGACCACCCCTTGGTAAGCTCAGACCTCCCCAGCACCTCTCAGTGATGCTCCCTTACTCGCGACCCTCGTGCGCACCTAACCGTGTCTCTCCTTTGCCTTAGCGCGGTCCCGAACGACGCCAGCGACGACAACCCGAGAGCACCGCCGCCTGCAGCAACTCCGACGAGCGATTACTCCCGCCCCCGTGCGTCCCTTGCCTCCTCGCGACCACCTTGAGCTTCACCTCGACCTCGCGAGCACGGTGAGACCCTCCTCTGTCTTCCTTGCTTCTTGGTTCATCGGCTAGCACACCGTCTGACCGAGCATTGCCGCAAGACACCGTCGGCGCCGCTCGAGTTAGGTCAAGTCAGTATGCACCGTTAGATGTTAATCCAATGGATGAGAATAGAACTTAAACAAAGAGGTATGAGTGCATCAGAGCCGAGCGATCTAACTTAAATCCTACGGTTCGCAGAGGCCGATCCGCCCGAAACGGTACCGGCCAGTAGAAACACGCCGCGTGGCACTAGTTTTGATTTAAAACTGAATTTTGAATCTGATTGATATGCAAACTTGTAAAATTCATAACTTAAAATCTACACATCCAAATTTTTCAAATTTTATATCAATGGAATCAATAGAACATGTACTTTACAATCATGCAATTTTTTTAATGATTTGCTTCTGCTAAATTGGTTGAATTTGTAGAAACTTGTGTAGACTTATTATGAATATAAAAATTGTTCTAGATAAAATTTTAATGTGAAATCTTTGCACAATGGTTTGTTGTAAACCTACTAACCCTAAGAACCAACTCATAGATTTAAAAATGAATTTTGTGAAGTTTAGGAATAGATACTTGAATTAGATCATTTCTAGTCAAATAAAAATATTGATTTTGATATGGAAATGATTTTTTGAGTAAAACCTTTGGGAAATGTTTTGATTCAAACCTTATGACCCTAAACACCAAGTTTTGTGAATTAATAACTTATTTGATGAACAATATAAAGTTATTGCTTTGATAAAAGCATTTTCAACCACATAAAATAATGATTTGATTTAAAAATGGTTTATAGATAAAACCTTTTGCAAATAGTTTTACCACTTTAATAAATGACCACTTTGAATCTTATAATGTTTAGAGATTACTAGAAACCACCTTTTCAAATAAAACTATCTTTTGCATGCTTGCATGCATGACCTTGTTTGTGTTATTTTATGTGTGACATATTGTTTGAATGTTGTGTCGAATATGTGTTTGCTTGATTGAATTGTAGTGGAATTAGAAGAGTGTGATATTTGCAAGATCAAGAAGTGAACCAACATTCTCTACTAAAAAGGAAAGTGACATTATCATCCAAGAACTACTATTTTCATTACACTTAGTGGATTTTTGAAACATGCATGATAAGTTTCTATATTTTTATGCTATGCTAAATCCTAATAGGATACCCCTATATATTCCTTAGTGGAAACGTTGTAGTTGTAGTATGCTTAGCCCAGCTATATATTTGGGATGGGATACATGTTATGATTATATGAAGTATTGAAAAGACTTATGTTTTATATAATAAAACAAGTACTCAATGAACCACCTGGGTGGACAAGGATACTCAAGGTTGGACAAGGTGGCAACAAAAGGAACCATGTTTATATGGCTATCTCTTTTTGTTGTGCACTAGAAGGAAACCACCCAAGGACTTAGAGATTGAACATGTTTCTCGTACAATGGCTTCCATGTACAGCCACATGCTAAATGGGCTCTGGCTTAGTCAACTATATAGTGGAAGACCCATGCATTGGCATCTTCAGGTTAACTAGATTTGTGCTAGGGAACTTGGAACCCTACATTGGTGCCTGGATGACAAGCTAGCATTGTGTATTGGGAGGACTTCTATGGAAAGACTTTGTCACATTCTCAATCTGCCAGTACTCCATATTGGTGAGTACTTATCCAGCGGCCACTGGTGGCATCAAGATGAGATTGTGTCATGTGGGTAAAGTGTACAACTTCTGCATAAGATCAAATTCTAAGTACTTATCCGTGTCCCCGGTTATGGACAATACTGAGCAACTAAGACCTGAAGCTATGGAAGATCTCGACATTCCAATTTCTCAAAGTAAAACTTGATTGTGATAACAAGGGATTAGAAGCACTTGGAGTTTTCCAAGAAGTTTAGAAAGATTTGACAAAAGATCAAAACTATTTTGAAAAGATAGAATAAAACTATATTGCTTTCTACAAATGAGCCTAAACCCTACTTAATAAAATATGCATGTAATGATAGGATCCACTTATTTCTACATAGTAGTGAAACTTGCCAATACAATTAAAATGTATTGAACCTTGTGGGTGCAACTTACTATGTTGCAGGTTTGTTTGATGATTAGTGAAGTTTATTGATTAGGATTACAAGTCTACAACCAACATGACTTCCTGTGGCACTTTGAAGATGAAAGACCCCATGCTTATAGATATTATGCTGCAATGTAATGTGATAGCCAAATGAGCTATGTAAGATGTAATGCATTATTTTATTCCTGGTTATAAAGTTGTATTATGACCTTTGTTTCATGATATTACATCTTAACTGTGGATGCTAGCTATTGATCCAGGGACTAGCATTGTAAACACAGGGATCTCTACCTTATTAAAGGTTGGGAACCTTACAGATGGTATCAGAGCACTGTGTTTCCTGTAGGATTTGTAACCCTAGGATTGGACAAAACCCCTTAGAAAAATAGGAGTTGTTTTTGTTCCAAAAACTTATTTACAAACAATCTTTTAAACTCTTTCCTCAACCTTTTTGGTTTTGACTCTACATCTCTCTATTTCAACTTGATGGACAAAACCTACCCCATGGACAAAGACTTCACCATGAGCTAAGAATATCTTCAACTCTAATGACTTCAACATCTTCAACTCTAATGACTTCAACATCTTCAACATTTTCACCAAGGACCTCAACCTTAGACATCACTAAGGACTACAAGTGAAAACCAAGAGACATTATATTTCCTACCAAAGACATTGATATCAAGTTAGAGTATGGATCATATTGACCTATGAGGTATGATTATACTAAGTTATTATTTTCAAGAAAACTTGTTGTTTCCTTCAACTCATGAGTTAAGCTCATAAGTTGTTAAGTAAATAGTTGCTTGTTGATTGCTTGATTGTTTGATTGAACTTGGTTGGTTTTGAGTTGTGTGTTAGAACTTCTTAAAAAAACCTATCCACCAATACTTATCCCTATCAAACCAACAGATGCCTCCTCGTCGTGCCAACCCCAACCAAAACAACAACAACATTCCCCCTGAGATACAGCAGATGTTGGCAGTTCAGACACAGTTCATGCAGGAGATGACCACACTCATACAGAATCAGAACAACAACAACAACAACAACAACAACAACAACAACAACAACAACAACACAACAACAACAACAACAACAACAACAACAACAACAACAACAACAACAACAACAACAACAACAACAACAACAATCAGAATAATCCTCCAGCACTTGACATGCTCACCAAGTTTCTGAAACTTAGGCCTGCAAGATTCTCTGGAACAACTGATCCAATGGAAGCTGATGATTGGTTACGTTCAGTGAACAAAGACTTAGTGACTGTTGGCTGCACCGATGAAGAAAAAGTCAGGTTTGCAGTATTTCTGCTTGAAGGACCAGCAGCAACATGGTGGGACAACTTTCATATCACGACTACCCTTGAAGATGTAATTTGGGCTATTTTTGAGGATGGATTCAGAACAACTCACATATCACCTTGAGTGATGTACTTGAGGAAAAAGGAATTTCACAATCTAAAACAGCGTCACCTCAGTGTGGCTGAGTATATTGAAGAATTCAACAATCTGGCACACTATGCACCGGATGAAGTTGATACAGATGCTAAAGAAAAGAAAAGGTTCTTGAAGGACTTAATGATGAGTTGAACCTGCAGCTAGCTGTTGCCTATGTCCCAACTTATCAATCACTCTGCGATAAAGCCACAATATTGGAAAACAAGATTAATCAAGTTGAGAACAGGAAGAGGAAGCATAAACTCAAGAATCACTCAGGATCATCAAAGAAGAATCATTCATTCAAAAAGAGCAATGAAGATTCTGAACCACATCAAGATCACCACCACAACAATGGAAGTGATAATAATGGAAATGATATTGACAATGGAGATGACCTTGGTCAGAATCAATAACACACTTTCAGGAAGAAAGACATTAGCCAGTTGCAGTGCTATATGTAAGGAACTTGGGCACTATGCATCAGACTGTCCTGGGTCTGCCAGCCATCAGGTTAGTGTAGTCGATACACATTATCCATGTCTTGTTCTTCTTTTCGACCAGGATTGGGTCTGCCAGCCACTTGGACTATTTGATGAGCCGGATGAAGCCTGTAGCGAGTAGAAGCTGCACCTCATCGGTGATTGCTCGATGGTGCTCTTCATTGAAGGGCCGCAGCGACTGCTTGACGGGTCGCGCTTTCGGGTCTGTGTTCAGTGTGTGCTTACCGAGTTCCCTCGGGACACCTGGCATGTCGGACGGCTTCCATGCAAAGATGTCGTGATTCTCATGTAGGAACTCAATGAGCGCGCTTTCCTATGCGGGGCTCATGCCTATCCCGATCGTGACCATCTGGCTGGAGTCACCTGGGACTAGCTCGACGGTTCGGGTGTGTGTGGTGGCCTCGAACGCGGTCGATCCACCGTTTTCCTGTTGGGGTTATTCAGTATTGTGGGGTCATCTTTGTCGACCCCGCTCACATATCTGGCGAACTCCTCTGCGTGGTTGGCCTCGGTGGCGATGACGGCGTCCACGAGCTATGCGCCTTTTTCCTCGCAGTTGATGGATATGTCGGAGTGGCCGTGGACGATGATGATGCCGCATTGCCCTGGGAGCTTCATCGTGGTGTACGCGTAATTTGGCGCCACCATAAACTTTGAGACTGCTTGTTGCCCTAGGACGCAGTGGTAGGGGCTATTAAAGTTGACCAGCTCGAAGACGATACGCTCGGTGCGGAAGTTGGTTGGTGTGCCGAAGGGGACTGGCAGCGTCACCTTGCCGATCGGGTACGCCTTCCAACCGGGGACGATGTCGTGGAAGGTGGTGAGGGTCGTCTCGATCATCGACTACAGGAGTCGCAGTCGCCTGAAGGTGTCAAGGTAGAGTATAGTGATGGAGCTTCCGCCATCCATCAACGTCTTGGGGAGCTAGTAGTCGCCCACTTTGGGCTTTACCACCAGGGTGACTCACCTGAGATATTCGATCCGTGGCGAGTGGTCCTGGCGGCTCCACGTGATGCACTATTCTGACTAGTTGAGGAAGCGGGGGACGTCGACCTGGGACACCGTGTTGACGACGATGGCGCGGGCAAGGACCTTCTTATCACGCTTGGTGCCGAGCCCGGTGAATGTGTGGAGCGAGCCGGCCTTGTTGTCGAATGCCCCTCCGTTTGTCGGTTTGTTGTTGGGGTCCTCCCTTGCATGACATGCCTTCTCAATCTCCTTCAGGGAGTGGCAGTCGGCGGTCGTGTGTGTGGCGGTCTTCCCCTCCCTGCTGTGGAACACACAGGGTTGGTTGAGGAGAGGTGCGGGGTCGAATTTCATCCTCGCTCGGTAGTTTCCGCCATCGCGGTGCTGGCCTCCTTCGCGGCGGAACCTCTTGGGGTCGCGTGGCGCGTACCCGCGTTGGCGATGAAGTCGACTTGCCTGTCACCGCGGCGCTTTCCGGTGAGGCAAGTGTTGCTGTAGCATAGCTCGCGCTGCCTTCCGTTGTCGTGGCCGCTTGGGCGGCGATTTCCACCCGACTCATCGTCGGTTTCTTGGTTCGGATCCTCCTCTGCGTACCACTTGGCGATCTCGAGGAGGTCTAGGATGTTTTCAAGCGTCCTATAAACCCGCTTGATCTTGGCGACCATGGGCTCGTACCGGTACGAGTTCTTGAAGCAGTGGATCGCCGTTTCTGGGTGGTTGTCGGCCGTGTTGATCCACATGTCTTGCCAACGTTGGACCCAGTTGCGGGTCGACTCACGGGGTCCCTGGACACACCGCTCCAGGTCCTCGATGGTGGTGGCACGGGTGTATAATCCCTCAAAGTGCTTGATGAAGGCCTCACGCATGTCCTCCCAGGAATCGATGCTATCTATGGGGATGGGTTGATCCATTGCCGATTCTCTCTAGCCATCATCAGGGGGAGGTAGGGAGCGGAGAGGAGGTCGGTGTGGCCAGCGATTCCCATCGCCATGAGGTATGTGTCCAGCCACTTGGCCGGATTGTATGTGGGATCATACTTTTCAACCTCCTTAGGCACTTTGAAGTTCGCCGGGTATTTCTCACCTCGGATCATCGGTCCAAAGCACTGTGGGCCGACTCGACTGAGCGAGCCCCTTGGATCGCCGTCGTTGCGGTTGCTGAGGGTGTGCCTCAGGTCGTTGGGATGGCTTGCATGCCAGCTCTTGTTGTTGATGATGTGGGTTCGTGCATCGACTGGATGCCTATTGGCGGCGACCGTGTTGTTTAGCGGTCGGTGGTCATTGGTGGAGAGCGCTGGATGCACGAACCGTGCCTGCAGCTATAGGGGCTCGCGTGGAGGGAAGTTGAGGGTATTTGCCATCGATAGGCGGCCGCTCGAGGCCACCCTGCTTCCGGAGGGGCGAGAGTACATGCTCCCCCACTATTCGGCTTTTGCGACTTGCTACTTGACAGCCTTGGTGAGTAGGGCCTTGGCGTATTGGATTTGCAGCACGCCCTCCCCTGCGACATTGAGATTTGCGACTACTGCTTGTCCCACGATGACATTGTCCATCGGGGTAGAGTATAGCGGGAGGTCGTTCGTGTCCGTCTCTTGCGGAGAGATGAGGACTCTCGGCTGGTTTGGGGCGCGTGGCCTGGTGGCGGTGGGGGAGCTCCACTCACTGGTCCTCCTGGTGGTGGACGGGCGCTGAAGCCTAGCGGCGCGTTCTCGTAGATAGTGCGACCAGCCACGCAAGCAGGGTTGTTCTCGTCATTGAAGTTCATGGCGCGACCCTGAACGGTGGGGTTTAGGCGCGTCCTAATGCGGCGCTGGTGGTAGAGAGATAGCTCCAACACCGTCGATTGCTCGAGGAAAAAATTTCGCGCTCGGCTTGATCCTTGTGCAATGCCTCTTCGAGGAGTAGGAACATCTCCTCAACCTCCCCCGCTGTCGCGGTTGGCAGGATTGACATGGAAAATGGGTCTGGCGGGGCTCTCGCACCGCACGCCATGTAGGTCACGTTGAAGAGACCGGATCCGGCGTGGAGGTCGCCGGAGTTCTCCGACCCAGAGTCGGAATCTAAGATCCCAAGGATGGATGGATCCTCGAAATCCCCATCATTGGAGACTCGCGTGATGGTGCCTTTATGGAATGCGGTGATGATGGACCCGGCGACCGAGGCTGGGGTCGCCAAGTCGGTGTCGTTGTGCAGGACCGCGTCGTCTGCGGTCAGGTTGGTCTCTGCCATGTTGCTATTCGCCTAGTCGTACTCGGAGGAAAGGGGGTGGATGGTGCGGACCTGTCTCTCAGAGAGCCGATCGCGTGGCAACGACTCGCCGATGAGCGCCGAGTCCTCCAAGACGATGACGTCAGTGAAGCCGACAAGGAGGCTGATCGTGCCGACTGGCATAATGACGCTGTGCGTGACCGGGCGCGACACCGGAATGTAGCTGCTGGGCAAATTCTGGAGGATCTCGCCGATGGCGATCATGCGTCCGGTGGCGATCTTCCGGTTGATGGGCAAGTCAGGTCTCACCGCAGAACACAGGCCTGACCGGCCAGGCCCCACGGTGGGCGTCACTATCATGGGAATGGCCACAACAGATACTGCGAGTGGCAGCGAGTAGTAGAACGAGGGGCAAGGGTTGCCAGCCATCTGCGGTGTGAGATGAGGGTGGAGACACAAGGGTTTACCCAGGTTCGGCCCCCAGAGGATAAATACCTACTCTTGCTGGATTGTATTATCGAGAGATTACAGTGGGCGAGCTCGACGGCTAGACGGTGGGTCGATGGGGTGTATGATGGAACGTAAGAGATATGCATGGCCTAGGGAGGTTTATATAGGGTCACCTCTCTAGGGTTTACAGATCTACAACCTAGTTGGATAAGGACTCGAAGGGGTTTGACCTAATCTGACTGGGCCTAGATACGCATCTGGGCCTTCAGCTTCTAGTCGCCTGGCTCCCTCTTGGGTCGCGGTCCAGTTGCCATCCTGCAGGCCCACTCGCTAAGAGTATGATCCAGTAAGGAACGTCCTGCTGGGTATACCCCACTCAGCATATCGCTATCACTCGATGTCAGAATCGACCATCGGAGTTCACTGTGGAATACAAGCTTCGTACGGACTTTAATCGTTAGAGAATAACACATCTTAATCTTATTGTGATGATCCTAACGTGAACACATGTACTCCTCAACAGGATTTTTATTATCATTTTGGGACATGTGGTTCCTAGCTTAAGGTAGTTTTGAGTATTTTGTATGGAGTTCTACTACTGCTAATCTATTTTTTTTGTAGTACCTATGTACTGGGACTTCTTTATACAGACGGATAAAGTGCATAATATGGTCTATCTTTCCTTTTGAATTATGGCCTTGCTACATCTATTGAATTTCAATGTCTGCATTGTTGAAATCTATCAAATTTTTTTCATTATCTATACTACTAAATTGGTCACCTTGAAAGCTGTTGAATCTGTCAAGTGTCGCTGTTTATTTAATGGGAATCAGTTGATATTTTTCAGTTTTATTTACTACTATGAATCTTTAAAACGCTAGTTAATGTTTCAAATGTTTTGTCATTTTTATTACTAAGTATTTTGTACAACTAATACTAATGTACTAGTACTTGTTTAGTTCAAGGTCAGTAGATGTCTTGCTCTTCTTTTTAAATATGGCCTTTTCACAATTAAGATGAGGCTTGGATCAGTTTGGGTTGCATATGTGGGTCACACAGGTATTGATGTGAGTAGAAGGTATGCATAGAAAAGCAGACTTGATCGTCAGTTTTGCTTGCTCCAATGATCGATTGTGTTCGGAGAAAGGGACTGATACCACGCCAAGGTTTTTAGGGATGAAATAAGAATTGATTCTCTCTGTACTGCTATTGAATTTTAGAGTCTATATTTCTGAGTTGCTCACTTTGAAATGAAGCTGAATATGAACTGGGAACTTGTCGTTATTATTTCACCAAGCATGATGCAATTTAGGCTGCAGGTTCTTGACTTTCTATAAGTTTGTTCTATTTTAGCAGGCTTGGCAAAATTTTCAAAGGGGTACTTTTCTAGAAAGCTCATATAAGGTTCAGCATCTTAGTATTTTGGTATGAAGTACAGGAAAACGTAATAAGTGACTCAACTTACAACTATTCTTTCTAACTGATGTGATATACAATACATAATCTAGACAAAGTTGAGGCCATTAAAAATATGACCCGGAGGGAGTAGCTAGTATAAAAATGGAAGTAAGTATAAATCATCTCACAATTTTCTCATGGCAGCGTGCCAGTCTAGAGTTATACTACTCCGTACTCCATAACTCTAGTCGGAGTCCTCGATGCAGCTACGCCCAACAGAAGACATCTGAAGGAGCACGGCAAAACCCCATCGTTCAAAGAGCCATCCCCAACTCTGCCAGGAAGCATTTGGATCTTCTCGAGCGCGTACTTCACACATTTTTCTCGCCATCTCACCCGTAGCATTTCTCCTTCTAGATAGCCACCCCTCTCATCCAAATATGCCTAACAGTCATACAAAGATCCGCTCTTGCCCCGATCCATCCGGACGTGATAACCGTGGATTCAAGGCACAACCATATGAATGACATCTTGAGGAAGGTCGGCGCTGACGTCTTCAAAAAAATAGCTATGCGTCTGGACACTACCAGTGCCATCCGGCTAGCCGAATGCTCCAAGAAGCTGTACCACCAAGTCGCTGGCGGTAAAGGTAGTGCATGCCCCAATGACATCTGCTGGACTTTGGTCTCCTACAAGGACGTCTACGACCACAAGATCGCGTGCAACTACCGCCGGTGTGTCTGAACGGAGCCAGGATGCGAGTTCACCAGCGTCAAGAAAGTGTTCGTCGAGCACCATATATCTGCCCACGCGATGACGGTGCCCAGATACAGCCCCCAAAAATGGGACCCAAAAATGTCAGTTCCTGTACCGGGCTCACGGAGAGCTAGGGTCATCGGCATCGGGAAGGAGGGAAAGTTGTTCGGCGCCCAAATTTATGGGGATAGCATGGACTTTCTCCTATCCGTCAGGCCGGTCAGGTTGGCGGCATGCGAATATTCGTCGTACAAGGTGAGGTTTTGGTCGTTGGTCTTGTTCACTAGTTTCAATCAGGTTCTAGTAACAAGGTCATCGCAAGCCGACGTCGCGCTGGAAGTGCTCACGTCTTATCTGTCGAAGTTGTTGCTTTACTGTCATACCACTAAACTTGTCGTTGGACAAGATACAGCGGTGAGATATAACATACTAATCCTCTTGTGATGATCCTAACGTAAGTGTATGTAATGTTTGTACTAATTTGATAATTTATGTTGGTGTCAGATTCTCTTCGTAATCGAAATTGTGGAAATTAAGGATCCCAAATTTCCTGGTTCGTCATATGAATTTTACATGTACGCTGCTTACCTAGAGGCCAAATGGCGACAATGAAAGAAGAGAGGCGTCCCAGGCAGGAAATCGAGCGTGTTGCCCGGACAACACTTTGACACGCTGAAGCATTCTCTTTCTTCTACATATATGATGGGACATTTAGTGGTTCCAAACTACCGCTCGTTGCTACTGGATCTTTCAAATGCTACTAAATCTATCAAACTACCAGTCGTTGCTATTAATAAATTATTTCGTAAAGCTAATACTGATGTACTAGTGCTTGTTTAGATCAAGGGCATTAGATGGCCGGTCTTGCTTTTCTTTTGAAACATGGCCTTGTGACAATCTAGATGACTCTAGGGCATTTTGGGTTGCATATATGTTGGTCACACAGGCATTAAAATAAGAACGAGGTATGCACACAAAATCATACTTGATCATCAGTTTTGCATGCTCCAATGATGGAGAGTGTTCGGGGAGATTGCAAACTCATTGTGCGCCAAAGTTTTTGGAGATGAAACAAGAACTGATTATCTCTCTACTACTATTTAATTTCACGTGGTTGCTAATTTCATCTACTGAAACGAGGTGCATATGTCCCCTTTTGTATGAAACCGGGTCATGTGGCTGCTAATTAATTAATGTACTAAACCTGTTCTACATATGTTTGCACTTGTCGAATTAAGCTTAATCCAATATATATAGGGAAAACAATTAGTCTAGGATTACAATCCAACAATAAAATGTCATCAGGTCTCATATATTCTGAAATGAGAAAACCAAAACGAAACAATGTTCGTCATCTCACTACATAATTTGAAACAACAGTCTAATCATCGTCACCGTCACCGCTTTGAGCACCATCGCGTTCTAGATCCACATGTTCCGACTGGGTTGGATCTTCTTCCTCTTTCCATTCATCATACATGTACTGAGATTCATCAAGTAGAACCAGTTTATTCTTGTCTTTGTCCACTACACTAACCTTGATAGTGAAATCTACTTGTCCATCATGCGCAAACCTGCCTTTGGCAATCAAATTTTCATCGACGTCAGCCAGTTCAGTTACCATACAAACACTAGGATCATCTTGGTGGGCAACATCAATGGTGACTGGCTCGTCATACTCATTCACATTTCTGACCTTTTCTAGATGCGCCTGCAAGTCAGCTGCAACTAACTTTCATGGTCCAATGTCATACTAAGTCCTCTTTCCACATAACTACAATTTCTTTGAAATTTGTGGCCTTTAGGAAGAAAAATTCAGTGGACAATGTACTTGGTCTTATTTTGTAGACTCACTGTGACATGTTTTGACTCATGGAGAACACATATGTTGTAACCTGCTATCACTCTGTCTGACATGCCAAGAGCTCGAAGATTATGGGTGCAGAACAACAACATGCAGAGGGAACTTGGCATCTTCAAGTTTGCTTGCAAGGATATCAGGAGTCATGATACCCTTCCACAGTTTCTGCAAGTTTCGTACAAGACGCTGCATGAATATATCAAAATCCTTCCCAGGTGATTTGGGACCTGGGATGAGTAATGCCAGCAAGCATTTTGACTGATCTATGCATGCCTAGGGAGGTAGGTTGTAAATTGTACCAAGTAATGGCCAGATGCTATAAGAGTTACTCATGTTGCGAAATGGGTTAAATCCATCTTTAGCAAGGCCAAGGCTAAACTTCCTCACTGGATGAGCCTTGTCAAAGTTCTTCCATTCATCGCCATCAGATAGATGTCTCAGTAAGTAATCGCCTGGCCAGAGAATCTCTTTATGCCATCTTGTTTCCTTAGATGTTTGTTCTGACTGAAATAGCCTCTGCAATCTATCTATAATTGAAAAATATCTCAGAACCTTACAAGGATCTTTCTTCTTTTGATCACCATTTTTTAATATTGATTCGTTACATACTGGCCATTCATCGAGGTTTTCATAATCCTCCCAGAGCAGTACACAATTATTAGGAAAAAATGGATCTTCTCATATGATAGTCCGAGTATATTAATGTACTTTTCATCTCATAAAAGGATTTTCGTTGTCCTTCCCTAGGGATTTACTCATTCTACAACTTAATCGCTGAGTCGAAACTTTTATTGGTAACCTTGTTGAACGACATTTCCGTTACCAATTTCATTACCTGTTCAAATCTTGACATACCAGAATGAGGGTCCACTAAAAACTTGGCATCTTTTATCAGTTCAAAGAAAAGTGTTATTTTAAGAGAAGGACCATCCTTTTTGCTCGCAGTGGGGTACAGGTCCCTTAACAAACCAGTAGGGTCCTCATCCTTGATCTGATGAGCTTCAGGCATATCAACATTAGCTAGAGGATCAATAAAAGGATGATCATATGGTTCACTATGTTTTGTCCAACTAATATATGTTCATTGCATACCGTTACTGAATATAAGGTATGCAATTGTGCTCTGACCTAGCTTTTTATAATTAAGGCATTGTTGGCATGGGCAAAACACATCTGAGTCACCATTATGCTATCTAAAAAACTTCATGAAATCATTAAAACCTTACCAATATGAAGGTGTTGCTTTTTGTCCATTCAATATCCAATATTTTTCCATCTGTTGAGGATATAGATGGTCAGAATCTTTCAAGATATTTTAGAGAACATGTAGATTACAGATCTAATTAAGCCAACATATATGAGCAAACTGATGAAATATAGAACTAAATGTCATGTAATTTTAGCCTATTTCAAAAATTGAGTGCAGAACTATGTTACATATTTGAGAGAACAGATCTAATGAGTGCAATAAAATGCCAACCAATTCGAACAAATAGATCATGTGCAGAACAATGTCAAATGAATAGATCAAGTACGAAACAACTTCTAGGGAATGATTTGAGCAAACTAAGGAAATTATAAGCATATTGTGGGGATTGACTAGATGACCACCGGCCTATGTACATCTGAAGAATAAAGCCGCCACAGCGATGGTTTCAGCCGCCCTGGCAGGTAGACGGAGGCTGAATGTTTTGTAGCATGACCTGTGGTGTTCATGGCCAGTGCGTCTCTAGAAGAATGGCGCAAAGAGCCAGCAGCTGGCTGCTGGAGTGAATGTGTGAGTAGGAAAGTTTTGGCGCACGCGGGCTACGTATCCTAGTTGTCAACAATTTTCACGCGAAATATCTGTCAATTTTTTTCTTCCTTGTTGACATCTGGAATTTTCATTACTGATCCCATGAAATTATCCTATGAGGCCCAAGCATAGCCCATAAATTTATAATTCGGCCTTTTCATGGTATTATGGCCACCAATAATAGCCCATTAAGTTTAGGAGTGAGCCTATTGAATATTGCCCATGACGATAAAGAAGCTCAGCCTACCTATGTTTCTGTGTAAAAACTACTGCATTATGTAGCAGTTTTTAGTTTAGCTACCAGGAGTGCTGCCTTATTACTTGAAGGGAGAAAAACATGGTCAAATAAAGTCTTTTTGAGTTATATAAGGATCCGTTTAACGTTTTCTGTTGTATTAAGTGTTTATTTCATAGTGGAAAGGCAAGCAGTTCACCATTTCTTGTATTTACCGTTTAACGTCTCGAGTTCGAATCCCAGGCAATTTTTTTTTCTTGTAGTCATTGTTTTGTACTCGGAGGCTAACATCTAGGACCCATGTAAACTGCTACTGTGTATAGCAATATTGCCAAGGTCAGAATGGCGGACTCGATCTGAATAACTAGTCCAACAAATACATGTTTCTTTCAAATAGAGGCTGAAACCTGGGACCCAGTATAGACACATTTCCTGCATAGAGGAGGCTGACAGTTGGGACCCAGCAACAGACCAAGGTCAAAATAGTGGTCGTGGCAATTTGTGTTATTATATACTAACACTGACCTGTGGGACCCAGCAATGGAGTATAGATTAACTTTAAATAAAAAATGATACCCGAGACCCAAATAAACTGTTGCTGCATCTAGCAATGTTGCCAACGCATGTGTCCTGCACAGTCCAACATACACACGTTTCTTTCAAATGGAGGCTGACATCTGGGACCTAGCCTACACACGTGTCCTGCATAGAGGAGGCTAACGTCTGGGACCCAGCAACAGACCAAGGTCAGAACAACCGTCCGAAAAAAAGTCCATCATACTAGCACGTTTCATTTACAGAGAGGCTGACATGTGGGGCCCACCAGAGAGACCTTATTATAGGTATGCATTGAGCAACTTTGCCAGTTTGAATAAGGGAGCCGTGAGTGAGAAAAAAAGTCCAACATGCAGATATTTCTTCTAATGTGATGATGATGTGGGACCCTGCAGCGTGAGAAAATGGCAGATTCTTCGAGCAACGCTATCTAGTTCGGAACAGGGTAGGGCTATAGAAGAAAAAATTCCCACATGATTCTTGTAATGTGAGGCTGACATAGGGGACCCACCAGTCTGAATAAATGACTGATGTAGCGAGCAACGTTATCAATTTAATACGGAGGAACGAGCCATGGAAAAAATCCATCATGCACATGTTTCTTCTAATATGAGGATGACACGTGGGGCCCAGCTCCGAGATTAACATTAAATTCATCTACAGAGAGGCTGACATGTGGGACCCATAAACGATACCTTATACATGTGCTGCATCGAGCAACTTTGCCAAGTTCAAATCTGGAAGGCGCGAGTGAGAAAAAAGTCCAACATGCAGACGTTTCTTCTAATGAGATTCTGACACGTGGGACCAAACTGCATGACCAAATGGAAGATTTTCCAAGCAACACCATCAAGTTAATATGGAGGCACGACTGAGGGAAAAATAACCATCATATACACATTTATTCTAATGAGAGGATGACATATGGGCCCAGCTGTGTGATTAAACGGTAGATGCATCTAGCAGTGCAATCAAATTCGCAATAGGGTAGCGGGAGCGAAGGAAAAAAATTCCATCATACACACAATTCTTCTCATGAGAGACTGGCATGTGGGACCCATCGTAATGATTAACGTTAGATAGATCGAGCAACGTTATCGAGTTCAAATCAGGGAGGCACGAGCCAAGGAAAAAAATCATCATGCACACGTTTCTTCTAATGTTAGGATGACATGTCAGGCCTAGATGCGTGATTAAACTGTAGATGCATCTAGCAGCGCTATCAATTTTGGAATAGAGGAGCGGGAGCGAAGGAAAAAATTCCGTCATACACATGATTCTTCCAATGAGAGGTTGGCATGTGGGACCCATCATCGTGTTTAATGGAAGATAGATCGAGCAACATTATTGAGATCATATCAGGGAGGCATGAGACAAGTGAAAAAATCCATCATGCACACGTTTCTTCTAGTGTGAGGATGACACTTGGGACCCAGCAGCCTGATTAAACTACATATGCATCGAGAGACTCTATCAAGTTTGGAGTAGGTAAGGAAAAAATTCCATCATACACACAATTCCTCTAATCTGAGGCAAACATGCGGGACCTAGTAGCCTGACTAAACGGAAAAGGCATCAAACAACGTTATCAAGTTCAAATCAAGGAGGCGCGACGAATTTGTTTGGTCCGTTAGAGCCAATGACGTCTAGGACCCACACACACAAAAAATAATTCAGGGAGTCAACATCTCGCGAGGAAGTGGAAATCTTACTTCTGCCATGCGTCCATGTTTTTAGAGGTTTTGTCATAGTAGAGGGGCGTGAAACTAGGAAAAAAGTTTTGCATCGGCCACGGTCCGGCCGAGAATTTCATCACAGAAGACGCGCCTTCTACAACGACCAACAAGCCCAGTCATTGCGGAAGGAAACATTTCTTGTAGTGATAACACCAACAAGGTATGTGTTTAAAAGCTTATCATTCCTTGCTCCCTTATATATACCGTGATTGCTTGATGTAAAGGTGGAATTGGCGGCTACATGATGATTTAAGAAAATGGGGCCAATGGTAGGAAAAAAATATTGAAGCTCAAATTTCCAGAACACAATCTAGATACTGCATCAATTCTATTGTACCTAGAAAGCGAAGGCCAAAAGATCCAAAAGAATGAACTTTCCTAGCATCGGAAATTAGCTTTTTTGTCAGGAATAATATTCCCATCTTCGCATTGTTCAAGCTCCAACAACAGACCCCTGACCATTAAAATTCATTACTCCCAAAGTTACATATAAGTCATGGTTCTTTGTCCCATGACTTCAAGCTTGTCGTTGGTTCTATTCTAAGGCACATAACACATCAACTGTTCCATTCTTGTCGACAAACAAAATTCAACTTTGATCAGGATAATATGGATGTAGAGTATGTTATCATGGACATGTTCTCCTATACTTTGCACCAGCAACGCCATAGGCTAAAAAATAAATACTTTGATGGTAAGGCAAGTAAGGATATTTAAAGAACGTCTCCTATGAACATTCTATGACTGACCAACGCTGGATAGATGTTCTCGGCCACTGGTTTGATCCAAAGATTACGGTATGGTTTGTGAAGACCGAGACTAGATCACATTCAAAATTCCTATTTGCGCATCTGTATCACTAGTCTTCTTTTGCAGATGAACGCTAAGAAAAATAAGAGGAACCGTGTCGCACAACGGTTAACGAACTGAACTGGATCTCATGCATTGGTTGGAAACCTGAGCACAATAGTAAGGATAATTAGTTTGTAATCTTGTAGAGACTTTGTGCTTCTTATATTTTGATCATGTGTTCCGCCCACGTTGTAGAAAGATGCGATAAGTCTGCAGCAAAAATTCGAGGCATGCCAGACGAGCAAAAAAGAGGGGCTCGATCCCTTTGTTAAGAGTGTTATTGTAATTCTTTTATTCTATTAATATTTTGTGATGACACACCCTCAGTGATTTATATGTTATAGTTAGACGTGCAACACTGCCTGAATTGCTTCCCAGTTTTATTTTAATTTAAGTATAGTAGATAATTTCCAACTAGTGTGAGTTTTAGTTTTGAACGGTACAAAGAGTTGTCTTGTGATCTCATGCATCTAGCAATGAAGAAATCGGTAGATTCCATGTTGCCATAGTCCTGTTATTGAGTGTTAGTAATAAACTTCTTATCCGTATGACCAGATAGCTAGTATGGTTTTACTATAGTGCATAAGATGCACAATCAACAATGCCAACTTGAAAGATTTGTTCATAGACAGGTTAAATGTGTTGTTTGCATGTTCCTCTTTAGTGGATTCTCTTCTCTCACCCATTGAAAGAACATTTCATAATCCCTAGTGTTTGTGTGTTAGATAACAATATCAAGGATTATTTAATGTGTGTTGAAGTGTTGCAGCTCTCTCTAAGGATAAAAGGAAAAGGAATCTTCCTTTGGGGGGGGGGGGAGTTTCGGCCGGATAATCCGCCCCTCATGTTCACTGCAAGGCGCAAGCCCTAGAGGGGGGCAGAGTTTTGGCCGGACTTTCCGGCGACGGATAATCCGCCCCTGGAGGGGGGGGGGCGGATAATCCCCCCCCCATGGTCTTCATCAAGTTCTGCAGGAGCCAGCCCTAGAGAGGGGGTGGATTTTCTCCCCGGAATATCCGCCCTAGGGGCGGAGTTTTCCCAGGGGGCAGATATTCCGCCCCTAGTGGGGGCGGATAATCCGCCCCCAAACTTGTTCAAAGGCCAGATCTGTGCAGGGGGTATTTAAGACAGCCTTCCCCCTCCTGCCAGACCTCTTGGTTCATTTGAAAAATTCAAGATCTGATCTGCAACCATCATCCAAGAGAGCTCCACCTAGATCCACCCAAAGGCCCCGTCCCTTGGGGAATCGAAGGAGGAGAACTCGAGCTTCATCATGAGAAATCAAGCGCTTCATCTCCTCTCCATTCATTTGGAGAATCACCGATCCAGTATTTCTTGCAAATACCTATATCCTTGTTTTGTTTATATTGATAAACCTTGTTCTTTTGACAGCTTGTTGTCATCTCAGGAGCCCCCAATTCAGTTGTGGGTGTGTGCCCCGGTAGCGTTGTAAAGGCATCGGTTCCCGCCTTGAAGGGTACCAGTAGTGGAGAAGGTGGATCAGTACTTTCGTGGCGAGATCCATTGGAGAATAGGGTGAGGCCTATTGTTCCGTGGTGGTCTTAGAACCGCCCACCCCTCCAACGCAGATGTACTTCCCTTAACAAGGAAGGAACTCCGGTAAACCAAATCCATGTTTCTCCGCGTGCTCCACTACGGTTTCCTCGCTCCTCTATTTACGTGCTTGTAGCTAGGGTTGCATATAGGGAAATTCTTTTAGTTACATATTTAGAGAATTTACTTTGTGTCAAGCCTAAAATTGAAAAAGAACTAAAAATTGGGTAGCACCTATTCACCCCCCCCCCCTCTAGGTGCCCATACAATCCATTTAAATTGGTATCAGAGCCCCGGCTCTTATTTCGGGCTTAACCACCTAAGAGAATTATGGGTTCCAAGGTAGATGGGAGTGATGCTCCGGAGGTAATCACCATGAACGATCTCAAGACGTTGGAAACAACCTTGGTGAGTTCTATGGAGGATAAGATGTAAGAGATGCGTCAATTGATAATGCGTCTCTCCACATCTACATCATCATCTCCATCTAACTCCGAGGCTACCACTTCGCAATCCAAGGAAACGGGTAAAACCGATTCCAAAGATAACGAAGTGGTTGGTGATGACACTAGCAATAGCTCCTCCTTGAAAAAGCATAGTGGTAAGGATGGATACAATGAGGTTTCTCATGTGTATTCTCCTGATCCACCTATCCCTCACCCACATATACATAATAGGGGTGATCCACCCAAACTTTCAGCATCTACTTTTACTCAATGGCAACTTTTGATGAAGTCTCATGTGTGCAGTTCCTCCATTGAGTTATGGATAATCATCGAAAATGGTCTTCTTGTTGGAAACCCCAACAATCTCAAAAGAATATAAGTTGTCGATAGTCAACTCAATGCTACAGCTCTAAACATGATACAGCTTGGTGTGGGTGACAAAGATATGCCAGACATTCATCATCTTAGTACAGCTAAGGAAGCTTGGCTCTCACCGACCTCTTCATCGGAAATGAAAGTATGAGAAGGAATAGATATGATGCTTTGAGCAATGAAGCTGAAGGATTCTATATGTTGGATGGAAAAAACCACGAGGACATATATAGGAGGCTCAAGGCAATACCCACAAATTTCAGAAACCATGGTGCCACTCATGTTGATGATGCATGGATCAAGCGCAAGTATGTCAGTGCTCTTATGCCATTTGAGCCCACAGATTTGAAAAGTCTCCAAGGTAGGCATAACTACCACCTTATGACATCCAATGAGGTAATGCAAGAAATGGACGCTTTCAAAGTGGCTGCCAAGAATGCCAAAGATGCTCATGCACGAGCTATGGGGATGCAAAAGGGGGTTAACATGGCCTTGAAGACTAGTGTGATTGACCATGATGAATATGCCATAGAAGGTATGGACTGTCCCGAGGATATAAAATGGATCCACGGACAATAACTGGCTCTGTATGCTAGAAACTTTTGGAAAGACCCGGCCAAGGACAAAGCTGAACTAGAACGCAAGACTGGAGCCTATGGATGAAAGGAAAATGGTCCCAAGCTAAGAACATGTTTCAACTGTGGGGACTGGCTGCACTTTGTAGCTGAGTGTCCATATCAAAGTAGGGAAGATAATGGAGGAAGACTTATTTTCAAATACAAGTCAAAGGCCCCATGGAAAAAGAAGTTTATAAAGAAGAATGCTCCTTTCAAGAAGCAACCAAAGATTGTTCTAGTGGCTCAAGATGAATATTCTTCGGGAAGTGAAGATGAAGACGAGGATTATATCTCTCAAGAGGTGGCTGCTGTAGTCACCACATCTACATCAACATCTCTCTTCGACTCTCCGAACGAAAACATCATCAACAAGAATGCTACTTGTCTCATGGCAAGAAGCTCTGAGGTAACTTCTTCTAACTCCTCTTTTCCTAAGGCTATGATTGACATGGATGATCCTACTAGTCTTAAGGTTAAATAAGAGATTATTGCTTTGGACTATTTCTTCACTAACTTGCAAGGTGAGCACAAAATACGCTTTGAAGCTCTTATGGACCATCTTGCCCAAAATGAAGCTCTCCTCGAAGAAAAGGTCAGAATTGAAAGGGAGGATGCAATGGAAATTGCATCCTTAAAAAATGCTCTTGAAGAAGAACAAGAGGCTCGGGTCTCTCTTGAAGAGATCTTGAGTCTATTGAGGAGTCACATGAAGAAATAGTGGCTAAACTTGTTAAGGAACGTGACAATGCAGTCACCAAAGCAAAGAAGTTAAAGAAGGAAAAGATTGACTTTGGGGCTACTCATGATAGACTCTCCGAGGAATTGGAGAAACTTGAGAACACTCACAAGGCATTGAAAAGCAATTTATCCATTCTCAATGAGTCACATGATCAGCTCCAAATTCGATTGGCCAAGTATGATGTTCCTAGCACATCCAATTCAACATATAGTTACAAGGAAAATGCTAGTGTGGAAAAATAATTGGTCAAGGACATCACTCCAAAGGATAAGGGTGATCTTGGTGAAGTTCTTGGCAAGCCAAGGTCAAATCATGGTAAAGAGGGACTTGGGTATGTCACCAAGTCCAAGAAAAGGAAAAACAAGAATAACAAGACCAAGAATGTGCAATCAAAGACAAGCACCGCTGAGAAGAATGTCACAAACGACAAAACTAACAATATTGGTCTTGCGGGGTCTCACAATCCAAATTATGAACCCTTTTGTGATGATTATGGCGATGTTTATGCTTATTATGTCGGTCCCTTTGATGAATATATTGCTTGGTCTATTTGGGTTCCAAAGACCCTTGTTACTAACATGAAAGGTCCATTGAAAAATGGGTACCTAAAACCAAGAAGTAATTCTCTTGCAGGGCTATGCTTCCGGTGGGTCGAAATGGGTGATTTATAGTGGATGCACTAGTCATATGACCGGAAGCAAGGAGATCATCACGAAGATGCGTCCAAATCATGAGCTATGGGGATGCAAAAGGGGGTTAACATGGCCTTGAAGACTAGTGTGATTGATCATGATGAACATGTCATAGAAGGTATGGACTGTCCTGAGGATATAAAAAGGATCCACGGACAATACCTAGCTCTATATGCTAGAAACTTTTGGAAATACCCGGCCAAGGCCAAAGCTGAACTAGAACGCATGAGTGGAGCCTATGGAAGAAAGGAAAATGGTCCCAAGCTAAGAACATGTTTCAACTGTGGTGACTGGCTGCACTTTGTAGCTGAGTGTCCATATCAAAGTAGGGAAGATAATGGAGGAATACTTATTTTCAAAGACAAGTCAAAGTCCCCACAGAAAAAGAAGTTTGTACATAAGAATGCTCCTTTCAAGAAGCAACCAAATATTGTTCTAGTGGCTGAAGAATAATATTCTTCGGGAGGTGAAGATGAGGACGAGGATGATAGCTCTCAAGAGGTGGCTGCTATAGTCACCACATCTACATCAACATCTCTCTTCGACTCTCCAAACGAAAACATCATCAAAAAGAATGCTACTTGCCTCATGGCAAGAAGCTCTGAGGTAACTTCTTCTAACTCTTCTTTTCCTAAGGCTAGGATTGACATGGATGATCCTACTAGTCTTAAGGTTAAAGAAGAGATTATTGCTTTGGACTATTTCTTCACTAACTTGCAATGTGAGCGCAAAATACGTTTTGAAGCTCTTATGGACCAGCTACCCAAAATGAAGCTCTCCTCGAAGAAAAGGGCAAAATTGAAGAAGAAGAGGCTCGGGTCTCTCTAGAAGAGAGGCTTGAGTCTATTGAGGAGTCACATGAAGAAATAGTGGCTAAACTTGTTAAGGAACGTGACAATGCAGTCACCAAAGCAAAGAAGTTAAAGAAGGAAAAGATTGACTTTGGGGCTGCTCATGATAGACTCTCCGAGGAATTGGAGAAACTTGACAATGCTCACAAGGCGTTGAAAAGCGATTTCTCCATTCTCAATGAGTCACATGATCAGCTCCAAATTCGATTGGCCAAGTATGATGTTCCTAGCACATCCAATTCAACATATAGTCACAAGGAAAATGCTAGTGTGGAAAAATAATTGGTCAAGGACATCACTCCCAAGGATAAGGGTGTTCTTGATGAAGTTCTTAGCAAGCAAAGGTCAAATCATGGTAAAGAGGGACTTGGGTATGTCACCAAGTCCAAGAAAAGGAAAAACAAGAAGAACAAGACCAAGAATGTGCAATCAAAGACAAGCACCGCTGAGAAGAATGTCACAAAAGACAAAACTAACAATATTGGTTTTGTAGGGTCTCACAATCCAAATTATGAAATCTTTTGTGATGATTATGGCGATGTTTATGCTTATTATGTCGGTCGCTTTGATGAATATATTGCTTGGTCTATTTGGGTTCCAAAGACCCTTGTTACTAACATGGAAGTACCCATTGAAAAATGGGTACCTAAAACCAAGAAGTAATTCTCTTGCAGGGCTATGCTTCCGGTGGGTCGAAATGGGTGCTTGATAGTGGATGCACTACTCATATGACCGGAAGCAAGGAGATCATCACCGAGATGCGTCCAAATCATGATAATATTATAGTCTCCTATGGTGATAAGTCTAAATCACAGGTATTGGGTCTTGGCAAGGTTGTGGTTGCCCACGATATCTCTCTCGTGGACATTATGCTTGTTGAGACCCTCGGTTACAACCTTCTTTCTGTTCGTGCCCTTGGCAAGATGGGTTTTGCTATTTTCATTGATGATGATTTAGTGGTACTCTTGTGGAGCAAGTCTCTAAAGGTCGCTTTCGTTGGGTATGTCGAAAATGACCTGGTATGTGGTGGACTTTTCAAAGAAAACCACTTCGGGTCCGATGTGCCTAATCGAAAAGCCGACGTGGGCTTTTTATGGCATCGCCGGTTAGCCCATGTCAACATGATAACTTTGCAAAGTCTCCACAAGGGTGGCCACATCCTTGGACTAAAACACAATGTCTCCTTTGCCAAAGATCGTGTTTGCAGGGTTTCTGTTGAAGGAAAAATGCATGACTCTCCCCACAAGAGGAAGACTATTGTGTCTTCAAAGAGGATCTTGGAATTACTTCATGTGGATTTATTTGGTCCTCCATCTCATGCAAGTCTTGGTGGGAAGAAATATTGCTTGGTCATTGTCGATGATTACTCAAGATATACATGGGTCAATTTCTTCAAGCTAAAGAGTGAGACTCAACAAATGGTCATTGACTTTGCCAATTAAGTTCAACGTCAACACAATGTTCCTATATTAGCAATAAGAAGTGACAACGGCTCCGAATTCAAGAACTACACTTTGAATGAGTTTCTAAGCGAAGAGGGGATAAGACATCAATATTCCGCTGCGTACACCCCTCAACAAACTGGTGTAGTTAAGAGGAAGAACCGGACGTTGATGGACATGGCAAGATCAATGTTGGCTTAATTCAAGCCTCCTTACAACTTCTGGGCTGAAGCCATATCCACTGCTTATCACTCATCTAATCGGCTCTATCTCCGAAAGATTTTGGACAAGACTCCATATGAAATACTTACCGGTAACAATCTCAACATCTCGTACTTTAGAGTATTCAGGTGTAAGTGTTTCTTTCTTATTAAAGGTGTCCACTTGTCTAAATTTGAGTCCAAGGCTTTAGAAGGTATTTTTGTTGGTTACGGTGACGAATCCCACACTTATAGAGTCTACAACAAGCTCACCGGGACTATTGTAGAATCTTGTAGTGTGGAGTTCGAGGAAAATAATGGCTCCTTTGTAGGGCAAGTTGATGTTTGTGATGCAGATGTTGAAATACCCCAAAATGCCATAAGAAGAATGGGCGTGGGATTTTTCCGCCCCATTGAGGATCCCCTTGTGGCAGATCAGGAAGGGCAATGCTCCACTCAAGTGGAGCCCTCATCTTCACAAGATCAACAAGCCCCTACTGTTGGAGAAAACTCTTCACCAACACCACACTTTGTGAAGCTCATCTGTCTCCTGGACAAAATGGCAGTCCCAGGCCGGATTATCCGCCCTCTCCAAGTGGCGGACAGTCCGACCCTGGCACTCCAACTTGTCCCATGGGATCCGAAGAAGACAACAGCCAAGAAGACTCCAGGCCGGATTCGCCGGCCTCCAACGATGGATTATCCGGCTCTGGATATCCCAACTCTATCAGACATTCTCAGGAAGAGGAAACAGGTGCCTCACCTCCCAGGCCGGATAGTCTGGCCCCACCAAGGGGCGGATTATCTGGCCCTGAAGAACAAGTCCAACAGCAAGCTCCTATTGTCAACTCAGATCAAGATCAAGGGCAAGGTAGTGGACAAGACAAGGATACAAATATTGAATCAACTCCTTCTAGAAACAATAAGAACATTGAGGCTCGTCGCAAGGCTCGTGCTAATCGGAACCTTGAACTAAGGGGTCACACTCTTGACAAGGTTGTCGGTGATCTACGAAGAAGGGTGTCTACTTGAAGAGAACTTGCAAGTTCCTGTGATCATCAAGCTCACATTTCTATGGTTGAAACGAACAAGGTCTTTGATGCTCTTGAAGATCCCGATTGGGTTGTTGCAATGCATGAAGAATTAAATAACTTCGAGCACAACAAAGTTTGGAAGCTCGTAGAGAAACCCAAGGATTGCCGCAATGTTATCGGCACTAAGTTTTGATTTTAAAGAACAAACAAGATAAAGCAAGACTCGTGGCTCAAGGATTCTCTCAAGTGGAAGGAATTGATTTTGGCGAGACTTATGCTCATGTGGCTCGTCTTGAGTCCATTTGTATCCTTCTTGCCTATGCCGCTCATCATAATTTTAAATTATAGCAAATGGATGTTAAGAGTGTGTTTCTTAATGGTCCACTACATGAGTTGGTATACGTCAAGCAGCCCCCGGGTTTTGTGGACCCCAAATTTCTGAACCATGTCTACAAACTCTATAAGGCTCTCTATGGCCTTAAACAAGCCCCATGTGCGTGGTATGAGCACCTTAAAGAGCTCTTGTTATACCGTGCATTCGAAGTTGGGAAAATCGATCCCACTCTTTTTACTAAGAAGGTTAATGGGGAGCTTTTTGTATGCCAACTTTATGTAGATGACATTATTTTTGGCTCTACTAACCAAGCTTTCAACGATGAATTTTCAAAGCTTATGACTGTGTCGATGAAGGGTGAATTGCGGTTCTCCCTTGGATTTGAGATCAAACAACTTAGAGAGGGAACTTTTATTAATCAATTTAAGTACATTCAATACATGCTTAAGAGGTTCAAGATGATAGATCTTAATGGCATTGCTACTCCAATGCAAACAAAGTGTCATCTTGAGCTCAATCCCAAGGGTAAAGACGTGGACCGAAAGGTATACCGATCCATGATCATCTCTTTGATTTACCTTTGCGCATCTAGGCCTGATATCGTGTTAAGTGTAGGAGTGTGTGCAAGGTACCAAGCCGCTCCTAAAGAAAGCCACTTAGTGGCGGTCAAACGAATCTTCAGATATTTGGTTCATTCCCCAGATTTTGGGTTATGGTATCCCAAGGGTTCAAGTTTATCTCTATGTGGTTACACTGATTCAGATTGGGATGTTGACAAAGATGATAGAAAACCAACTTCTGGTGCATGTCTATTCTTGGACAGGTCTCTAGTGTGTTGGTCTTCAAAAAAACATAATTGCATTTCGCTCTCAATCGCTGAAGCTGAATATGTTGCTGCTGCAAGTTCTTGTACACATTTATTTTGGATGAGGTAAACTTTAAAGGAATATGGTGTCAATTGTGACAAAGTTCCTCTATTATGTGACAATGAAAGTGCTATCAAAATTGCTTACAATCCCGTGCAGCATACAAGAACAAAACATATTGAGATCCGCAACCATTTCATTCGGGATCATGTTGCTCATGGCGATATTGCCCTATCCTTTGTGAGCACGAAGAACCTACTTGCTGATATTTTCACGAAGCCTCTTGATGAAGCAAGATTTTTTTATTTGTGGAATGAGCTAAATATCATAGATTCAAGGAGCATGGCTTGACTACCCTTGCACACTCACTTACTACTTTCATGTATTTGGTTTAGATGCGGGCATAGACATAGGGGGAGTTTGTTCCTAATTGATTAGGATTACCCTCCCCCCATAATGCCGAAAGCAAGAAAAATCATTTCCCTTAATATCATTTAGTGATATGTGGGTTATTGATGAGCATTGGTTTTGAACTCAGGATACATCTTCGCGGTGTCATGACATGCGCTCCAACATGGTGGCTTCGGCCACCTCCCTCTTCCTCGAGAAGAGTTGGTTTCTAATGGCTCTCTTTGGATTTTATTGCATATTTCTTGTTCTTATGGAAAACACACTCAATTTGGATTTTTGTTTGATTTGATTCTTGCAATTTTAGGTGTGTAGTACCATCTCAGTTCGTTGCTCTAAACCCAAGCCTTCTTTCCCTCCTTGAACCATCTATTCTTGCACACAAGTCCTCTATACACCATCGAGGGGTTTTGCAAGCGTGCTCCGGCCTGAATCTGTTCCAACAGAAAATTCAGAGGGGGGCAAACTATCCGCCCCAAGTGGGGGGCGGATTATCCGCCCCGGGCGAATTCTGCCTCTTAAGGGCTGGGTCGGGGAGGCCAGGCTCAAACAGAGCAGCCAGTCCTCCCCCAACCCTAGATCTTCCCCCAGCCGCCGCCAGAGCCTCCGCCCCTCCCCGGAGTCGATTTGACCACCAGATTCTCCGGGCCCTTCCCGGATCTTCTTCACCTTGCCTCCGGGTATCTTATCCTCCACGATTTTCCTCCAATGAGTGAGGGTGGATCCAAGGCTACTAAGACATTCTCTCGTCGTCCCCGTGCCCGTTATCTCAAGCCCACTGCAAAAGGGACATTCATTGACGAAACAGAAGTCAGCAGAGCAGCAACAGAGGCTGAACGGATGGCTGAGGCAGGAAAGAAAACAAAGAGGACTGCATCTCGCAAGGGCAAACAGTCTCGGCCCAACTATAAAGCTATGGACAGTATTCAATATGCCTCTATTCGCCAGACTTATTACTATGATGAGGCTGACAGTGATGGTCAGCCAGAGGACTCTATGTTTTGGAATGCCCACTTTCGGGCTATTCATGATGATGTGTATGCCACTCTCAAGCTTCTCCCCATGCACCCCATCAATATGACTGAGGATCAATCCATGGCAAGGCTCCATGAGGCATTGGATGTGACCAACAAGATGGGACTTCACCACCTTATGACTCTCCAATGTGACTATGATTCCTCCGTGGTGAGGCAGTTTTTCTCGGCACTTGTCATTTGCGGTGATGAGCGTTGTACCATGAAGTGGATGATTGGGATAACAATGATTCAGTCGGACTTCCGCATTTTTGGGCAGGTTCTTGGGTATGCTTTCCATGGCCGTGACACTCCTTCTGGCCATCAGATCATTTCCCCACTGAAGCCATCCAAGGACACAGTGCTTGCTCCCTGCCTTTCTCCTGATGGTGTTGCTGGTACTTTCGTTGGTCTCTCTCCCTTGTGTGCCTCCCTTGTTGGCATATTTAGGGATAGCATTTCTCCGAGTGGTGGCAACAATGACAAGATTCGTGGCCATCTGGTTCCTCTCCTTGCGTTTGCTCATGAGTGTGCCACCAATTCTGGTTCAGCTACAGGTTACAAACTTGATGTCATGAACTACATTTATCATGAGATGACAGATGCTATGATCAACAGGCTCTCTATTCCATATACTCCTTTCATTATGATGCTCATCAAGCATATGTTGCCTCTTCGGGACTTTGGCACTACTTTGGATGGGGTTCACAAGCCCAAGAAAATCTACAACAAGGCTCAGAAGACCCATCACCCTTCCACTGCCCCTGAGTCCTTCATGCGTGATGCACGGGCTAGTGGTCGTCGTTCCGCAATGTCCCCAATGGCACGCGAGGTTAAACATCTCACTTGGTTCCAGCGGCACATCCTTTGCATGGGCATTGAAACTCACAAGGGCCAGTATGAGGGGTACTAGAGGGATCATGAGAGGGATCACACTAAGCGGCTTATTCTTCACCATGTCTTAGGTGCCACTGGCCATCCACCTCCTCCCACTGCTCCGGAACCGTATGCTCAGTGGAACACTTATGGCATCAACTACGGTGAGCTCGAGAGTTGCCTGTTTCCTCCACCTCCGAGGGAACCCACTCCTCCAGCTAATGACGATGATGATGAGTATGACGAAGAGGAAGGGGGTGGGGATGACTATGAAGAGGATGAGGAGGCGTGATCTTCTGGGGCGTTAGCATCGCTCTTCATCCTTTTTGGCATTTTGATGCCAAAGGGGGAGAAGTAGTTCTATTAGGTCTCGTGGATTCACAAGGGTCGGGTGCAAGCACTTGTCTTTCAGTCGTTTTATTTGCTTGCTTGTGCCCCTTTTAGCGTGAACTTATTTGCTATTTGTGCTTGGATTATGTAAGACTATGTCCTGCTATACTCCGTTTGGTCTTCTGGAATCCCGGATTCATATTGTGGGTCTACTCTCATGGAATTATGGATTTATCTATGGAGTCTGTTTGATGGCATATGGAATCATGAGATTATCTAGTGTATGCATCAATATTGTGAGATGTGCTTGGAGTCTAACATTCACATTATTTTCTTTGGCTATAATCACATCCCAGTGGTATTACCTTGTTTTCCAATCCATCTTGTTTCAATTATCTTTGCTATGAAAGTTGTGTTCTCTCTAGTGTGTGTATTTGTATTCAAATACAAATTGTAAATATGCACACATCTAGGGGGAGCCTCTATCATTTTTGTTAAGGTGGCGTTAGCCGTTTTCATTGCAAATCCTAGTATTGTCATCTAACACCAAAAAGGTTGAGATTCAAAGAACATTTCATAATCCCTAGTGTTTCGTGTGTTAGATAACAATATCAAGGATTATTTAATGTGTGTTGAAGTGTTGCAGCTCTCTCTAAGGATAAAAGGAAAAGGAATCTGCCTTTGGGGGCGGATAATCCGCCCCACCCTTTTCCCAGATAGGCGCAAGCCCCAGAAGGGGGGGGTTTAGCAAGATTTTCCGGCCCCGCCGGATAATCCGCCCCTCATGTTCACTGCCAAGGCGCAAGCCCCAAAGGGGGGCGGAGTTTCAGCCGGACTTTCCGTCCACGCAGGATAATCCACCCCCCCAAGGTATTCATCAAGTTCTGCAGGCGCCAGCCCCAGAGAGGGGCAGATTTTCTCCCCGGAATATCCGCCCTGGGGGCGGAGTTCTCCCAGGGGGTGGATAGTCCGCCCCTAGTTGGGGGCGGATAATCCGCCCCCAAACTTGTTCAACGGCCAGATATAGGGGTAGATAATCCGCCCCCAAACTTGTTCAACGGCCAGATCTGTGCAGGGGGTATTTAAGCCAGCCTTCCCCCTCCTGCCAGACCTCTTGGTTCATTCGAAAAAGTCAAGATCTGATATGCAACCTTCATCCAAGAGATCTCCACCTAGATCCACCCAAATGCCCCTTCCCTTGGGAAATCGAAGGAGGAGAACTCGATCTTCGTCATCAGCAATCAAGCGCTTCATCTCCTCTCCATTCATTTGGAGAATCACCGATCTAGTATTTCTTGCAAATACCAAGATCCTTGTTTTGATTATATTGATAAACCTTGTTCTTGTGTCAGCTTGTTGTCATCTCGGGAGCCCCCAATTCAGTTGTGGGTGTGTTCCCTGGTAGAGTTGAAAAGACACCGGTTCCCGCCTCGAAGGGTACCAGTAGTGGAGAAGGTGGATTAGGACTTTCGTGGCGAGATCCATCGGAGAATAGGGTGAGGACTATTGTGGCATGGTGGTCTTAGAACCTCCCACCCCTCCAACGCAGATGTACTTCCCTTAACAAGGATGGAACTGCGGTGAAACAAATCACTGTGTCTCCGTGTGCTCCACTACGGTTTCTCTTTACGTGCTTAGTAGCTAGGGTTGCATATAGGGAAATTCTCATAGTTACATATTTAGAGAATTTACTTTGTGTCAAGACTAAAATTGAAAAAGAACTTAAAATTGGGTAGCACCTATTCACCCCCCTCTATGTGCCCATACGATCCATTTCAATTGGTATCAGAGCCCCGGCTCTTATTTCGGGCTTAACCGCCTAAGAGAAGTATGGGTTCCAAGGTAGATGGGAGTGATGCTTCGGAGGTAGTCACCATGAACGATCTCAAGACATTGGAAACAACCTTGGTTAGTTATATGGAGGCTAATATGGAAGAGATGTGTCAATTGATAATGCGTCTCTCCACAGCCGCAACATCACCTCCATCTAACTCGGAGGCTACCACTCCGCAATCCAAGGAAACATGTAAAACCGATTCCAAATATAACGAAGTGTTCGGTGATGACACTAGCAAGATCTCCTCCTCGAAAAAGGATAGTGGTAAGGATGGATACAATGTGGTTTCTCATGTGTATTCTCCTGATCCACCTATCCCTCACCCACATATACATAATAGGGGTGATCCACCCAAACTTTCAGCATCTACTTTTACTCAATGGCAATTTTTGATGAAGTCTCATGTGTGCAGTTCCTCCATTGAGTTGTGGAAAATCATCGAAAATGGTCTTCATGTTGGAAAGCACAACAATCTCATAAGAAGAGAAATTGTGGATAGTAAACTCAACGCTACAGTTCTACACATGATACATCTTGGTGTGGGTGACAAACATATGACACACATTCAGCATCTTAGTACAACTAAGGAAGCTTGGGATGCTCTCACCGAGCTCTTCATCGGAAATGAAAGTATGAGAAGGAATAGATATGATGATTTGATCAATGAAGCTGAAGGATTCTATAGGTTGGATGGACAAAACCACGAGGACATGTATAGGAGGCTCAAGGAAATAGCAACAACTTTCAGAAACCATGGTGCCGCTCATGTTGATGATGCATGGATCAAGCGCAAGGATGTCAGTTCTCTTATGCCATTTTAGCCGACAGATCTGAAAAGTCTCCAAGGTAGGCATAACTACCACCTTATGACATCCAATGAGGTAATGCAAGAAATGACCGCTTTCAAAGTGGCTGCCAAGAATGTCGAAGATGCTCGTGCATGAGCTATGGGGATGCAAAAGGGGGTTAACATGGCCTTGAAGACTAGTGTGATTGATCATGATGAACATGTCATAGAAGGTATGGACTGTCCTGAGGATATAAAATGGATCCACGGACAATACCTAGCTCTGTATGCTAGAAACTTTTGGAAATACCCGGCCAAGGCCAAAGCTGAACTAGAACGCAAGAGTGGAGCCTATGGAAGAAAGGAAAATGGTCCCAAGCTAAGAACATGTTTCAACTGTGGTGACTGGCTGCACTTTGTAGCTGAGTGTCCATATCAAAGTAGGGAAGATAATGGAGGAATACTTATTTTCAAAGACAAGTCAAAGGCCCCACAGAAAAAGAAGTTTGTACATAAGAATGCTCCTTTCAAGAAGCAACCAAATATTGTTCTAGTGGCTGAAGAATAATATTCTTCGGGAGGTGAAGATGAGGACGAGGATGATAGCTCTCAAGAGGTGGCTACTATAGTCACCACATCTACATCAACATCTCTCTTCGACTCTCCAAACGAAAACATCATCAAAAAGAATGCTACTTGTCTCATGGCAAGAAGCTCCGAGGTAACTTCTTCTAACTCCTCTTTTCCTAAGGCTATGATTGACATGGATGATCCTACTAGTCTTAAGGTTAAATAAGAGATTATTGCTTTGGACTATTTCTTCACTAACTTGCAAGGTGAGCACAAAATACGCTTTGAAGCTCTTATGGACCATCTTGCCCAAAATGAAGCTCTCCTCGAAGAAAAGGTCAGAATTGAAAGGGAGGATGCAATTTCCATTGCATCCTTAAAAAATGCTCTTGAAGAAGAACAAGAGGCTCGGGTCTCTCTTGAAGAGATCTTGAGTCTATTGAGGAGTCACATGAAGAAATAGTGGCTAAACTTGTTAAGGAACGTGACAATGCAGTCACCAAAGCAAAGAAGTTAAAGAAGGAAAAGATTGACTTTGGGGCTACTCATGATAGACTCTCCGAGGAATTGGAGAAACTTGAGAACACTCACAAGGCATTGAAAAGCAATTTATCCATTCTCAATGAGTCACATGATCAGCTCCAAATTCGATTGGCCAAGTATGATGTTCCTAGCACATCCAATTAAACATATAGTTACAAGGAAAATGCTAGTGTGGAAAAATAATTGGTCAAGGACATCACTCCCAAGGATAAGGGTGATCTTGGTGAAGTTCTTGGCAAGCCAAGGTCAAATCATGGTAAAGAGGGACTTGGGTATGTCACCAAGTCCAAGAAAAGGAAAAACAAGAATAACAAGACCAAGAATGTGCAATCAAAGACAAGCACCGCTGAGAAGAATGTCACAAACGACAAAACTAACAATATTGGTCTTGCGGGGTCTCACAATCCAAATTATGAACCCTTTTGTGATGATTATGGCGATGTTTATGCTTATTATGTCGGTCCCTTTGATGAATATATTGCTTGGTCTATTTGGGTTCCAAAGACCCTTGTTACTAACATGAAAGGTCCATTGAAAAATGGGTACCTAAAACCAAGAAGTAATTCTCTTGCAGGGCTATGCTTCCGGTGGGTCGAAATGGGTGATTTATAGTGGATGCACTAGTCATATGACCGGAAGCAAGGAGATCATCACGAAGATGCGTCCAAATCATGATAATATTACAGTCTCCTATGGTGATAAGTCTAAATCTCAGGTATTGGGTCTTGGCAAGGTTGTGGTTGCCCATGATATCTCTCTCGTGGACGTTATGCTTGTGGAGACCCTCGGTTACAACCTTCTTTCTGTTCGTGCCCTTGGCAAGATGGGTTTTGTTGTTTTCATTGATGATGATTTAGTGGTACTCTTGTGGAGCAAGTCTCTAAAGGTCGCTTTCGTTGGGTATGTCGAAAATGACCTATATGTGGTGGACTTTTCGGGGAAAACCACTTCGGGTCCGATGTGCCTATTTGGAAAGGCCAACGTGGGCTGGTTATGGCATCGCCGGTTAGCCCATGCCAACATGAGAACTTTGCAAAGTCTCCACAAGGGTGGCCACATGCTTGGACTAAAAGAAAATGTCTCCTTTGCCAAAGATCATGTTTGCAAGTCTTGTGTTGAAGGAAAAAATGCATGAATCTCCCCACAAGAGGAAGACTATTGTGTGTTCAAAGAGGATCTTGGAATTACTTCATGTGGATTTATTTGGTCCTCCATCTCATGAAAGTCTTGGTGGGAAGAAATATTGCTTGGTCATTGTCGATGATTACTCAAGATATACATGGGTCTATTTCTTCAAGCTAAAGAGTGAGACTCAACAAACGGTCATTGACTTTGCCAATGAAGTTCAACGTCAACACAATGTTCCTATCTTGGCAATAAGAAGTGACAACGGCTCTGAATTCAAGAACTACACTTCGAATGAGTTTCTAAGCGAAGAAGGGATAAGACATCAATATTCCGCTGTGTACACCCCTCAACAAAATGTTGTAGCTGAGAGGAAGAACCAGACGTTGATGGACATGGCAATATCAATGTTGGTTGAATTCAATTCTCCTTACAACTTTGGGATGAAGCCATATCCACTGCTTGTCACTCATCTAACCGGCTATATCTCCGAAAGATTTTGGAAAAGACTCCATATGAAATACTTACTGGAAACAAGCCCAACATCTCATACTGCAAAGCATTCAGTTGTAAGTGTTTCTTTCTTATTAAAGGTGTCCGCTTGTCTAAATTTGAGTCCAAGACTTTAGAAGGTATTTTTGTTGGTTACGGTGCCGAATCCCACACTTATAGAGTCTACAACAAGCTCACCGGGACTGTTGTAGAATCTTGTAGTGTGGAGTTCGATGAAAATAACGGCTCCTTTGTAGGGCAAGTTGATGTTTGTGATGTAGATGTTGAAATACCCCAAGATGCCATAAGAAGAATGGGCATGGGATTTTTCCTCCCCATTGAGGAACCCCTTGTGGAGGATTAGGAAGGACAATGCTCCACTCAAGTGGATCCCTCATCTTCACAAGATCAACAAGCCCCTACTGCTGGAGAAAACTCTACACCAACACCACAACTTTCTGAAGCTCATCTCTCTCCTGGACAAAATGGCAGTCCCAGGCCGGATTATCCGCCCTCTCCAACGGGCGGACAGTCCGCCCCTAGCACTCCAACTTTTCCCAGGGGATCCGAATAAGACAACATCCAAGAAGACTCCAGGCCGGATTCTCCGGCCCCCGAGGGCGTATTATCCAGCTCTAGATCTCCCAGCTCCCAGGCATTCTCAGGAACAGGAAACTGGTGCCTCACCTCCCAGGCCGGATAGTCCGGCCCCACCAAGGGGCAGATTATGCGGCCCTAAAGAACAAGTTCAGCAGCAAGCTCCTGTTGTCAACTCAGATCAAGATCAAGGGCAAGGTAGTGGACAAGACAAGGATAAAAATATTGAATCAACTCCTTCTAGAAATAATAAGGACATTGAGGCTCGTCGCAAGGCTCGTGCTGATCGGAATCTTGAAATAAGGGGTCACACTCTTGACAAGGTTGTCGGTGATCTATGAAGAAGGGTGTCTACTAGAAGAGAACTTGCAAGTTTCTGTGATCATCAAGCTCACATTTCTATGGTTGAACCAAAGAAGGTCTTTGATGCTCTTGAAGATCCCGATTGGGTTGTTGCAATGCATGAAGAATTAGATAACTTCGAGTGCAACAAAGTTTGGAAGCTCGTAGAGAAACCCAAGGATGGCCGCAATGTTATCGGCCCCAAGTGGATTTTCAAGAACAAACAAGATGAAAATGGCATTGTTGTGAGGAATAAAGCAAGACTCATGGCTCAAGGATTCTCTCAAGTGGAAGGAATTGATTTTGGCAAGACTTATGCTCCTGTAGCTCGTCTTGAGTCCATCCGTATCCTTCTTGCATATGCTGCTCATCATAATTTAAAATATAGCAAATGGATGTTAATAGTGCGTTTCTTAATGGTCCACTACATGTGTTGGTATACGTCAAGCAGCCCCCGGGTTTTGAGGGCCCCAAATTTCCGAACCATGTCAACAAACTCGATAAGGCGCTCTATGGCCTTAAACAAGCCCCACGTGTGTGGTATGAGCACCTTAAAGAGGTCTTGTTAGACCGTGGATTCGAAGTTGGGCAAATCGATCCCACTCTTTTTACTAAGAAGGTTATTGGGGAGCTTTTTGTATTCCAACTTTATGTAGATGACATTATTTTTGGCTCTACTAACCAAGCTTTTAACGATGAATTTTCAAAGCTTATGACTGACAGGTTTGAGATGTCAATGATGGGTGAATTGCGGTTCTTCCTTGGATTTGAGATCAAACAACTTAGAGAGGGAACTTTTATTAATCAAGCTAAGTACATTCAAGACATTCTCAAGAGGTTTAAGATGACAGATCTCAATGGCGTTGCTACTCCAATGCAAACAAAGTGTCATCTTGATCTCAATCCCATGGGTAAAGTCGTGGACCAAAAGGTATACTAATCGATGATCGGCTCTCTTCCTTACCTTTGCGCATCTAGGCCCGATATCGTGTTAAGTGTAGGAGTGTGTGCAAGGTACCAAGCCACTCCTAAAGAAAGCCACTTAGTGGCGGTCAAACGAATGTTCAGATATTTGGTTCATTCCCCAAATTTTTGGCTATGGTATCCCAAGGGTTCAAGTTTCTCTCTATGTGGTTACATTGATGTGACACCCCCGGGATCATGGCTAAACAAATCCCAGACCTCCGTCTGACATAAGCTTAAACTTGAGCTCGAGAATATCTAGTGAAGAATCGGTAACACAGTAGTGACCCTACGACACAAAATTTATTACGGCAAGCTCATAAATTAGCAGAGAACCAAATTATTACAAGCAAAGGTCACTGACCACAAACATCAAACAACGGAAGGCAAATTATGCTATTAAGTATAACAAACTTAACAAATGCCCTAAGAGGCCTGAACCATAACGATGACGTCCCAGCCCATAGATTCCAGGCTGCCGGCCGGGAACTCCAAGCTAATCGTCGATGTCGATGTAGTACGAAACTCGTCTTCAGGGGAACACTTACTCTGCCAAAAGTATCAGCAAAGCAAGGGTGAGTACAGGGTGTACTCCGCAAGACTTCTGGCTAGTGGAGTTGTTTTGCATAAAGCCACTTTTGTTTATAAAACAAGAGGGAGAAGAAGCTCGTCTAACCAGAGTATTTTAAAGGGGAAAAGAGAGCGACATGTTTGAAATATTGATCATCATCTTTTGATATCCACCGAATCATCATCATCTGAACTAGGATCACCCCCTCGTACCCATGAGGAAGCATCCAACAAACATTAGTTGCCAAGTTTTATGATTAGGTTCATATTCTCTATGATCTCCCATCCGTTCCCAAGTCGTCCATAACCGTGGACAAGGCTTTCCGAAAGATTATTACCCTGCAGGGGTGTACAACTATACCCACACGTACCAACCGACTCTTATTGCCACTTGACACACTTCCTTGGTGTGCTGACAGAGGGTGTGGTTGGACACGACCTTTACCTTGCTTTCGCCGAGACCATGAGTCACGCAATAAATATTGTTCCGCCGTAATGGGTCAAATCCCAAAGCCGGTAATTAAAGATGTGAGGCGAGGTTGGTTTACCAGGGGCGGCATCTACCCCAAGGAACCTCGGCCACGCTTACCTACCTGTTATGAATGCACCTGCACCCGGCAAATCTTTCAAAGGTTTCTATGCATATGTCAAATGGAACGCCCGAACTATGTGACTCATGGAATCTACTAGGCAAGTTAGTCAATCATGGGGTCCCCATTTACCCTGTGTGGTTGTACGCTCGTCTTGGTTCAAGAGGCAAGAACTCAGGTCCTAGTGGTGGCGAGCATGGGACTAGAAAAACCACATCCCACCGTGGCCTCCCATACAAGCCTTAGCAGGTTTAATCTCATATCACTGATCTCATCTCATCATGTTCTCCTGTCATACTAGATTCTCTGCATCTGATACATCATATGGATGGACCAGAACTGACAGCTATGCATGGCTAAGCTGACACATATAACACCAATGCACACACGCCAAACCTAGTTATGCTAGGAGCAGTGGATCAGGTAATGTAATCTCAAGGGAGTAATGCAATAGATAGGTACTCTATCTATCGATAAAAGACCACATTAGAATCATATGCATCATAGCAGGAATTGAAATGCTTTCGAAAACATAGGATTATATCATGGTGGGGCTATGCTTGCCTTTGCCTGTTGATAGCAGATAAATAGATCTTCGGAAGCCTTGTACTTGACTTGATTATAGTTGGTCAAGTATTGTTCGTCGATCTTCGATCTTCGACGGTGTTGACCTCGGGCTTCGATCTCGATCTCGATCTCGATATCGTATTCTACCGAGAAGAAGCAAACACCGGAAAGGAACGAAACAATCAACACATGGCATCGATGCAATTCTCAAGCAATGATGATGATATGACAAGTTAAAGTGCATTGGAATGTAACCCTAAATCATGCTCGACAAATTAATCGGGGTTCCGAGAGGTGAAAACCCTAACTCGGCGAAAACTCCGGAATCACCTGTGAGGGGTTACTATGTTCTTATAATTAAACTTGTCATTTAAGTTTCTTAACAATGCATGATTATAGCTTAACTAGATAGGTTTCATTTTTATGAACATTTTGATATATTATTCATATTTTCCGACTTATAAAAAATAAGATATTGAATTTACAAGTTTTATTCAAATTCTAAAATTATTAAATAAATTATTAAAAGCTTATTAAACTTTTTATACCCAGTCACAGTCTACCCACAGTGACTGACTGATGGGCCCTGAGCCACCTTAGCAGCCACGCAAGCAAAGTGGGACAGGGGGGGCGGTTTGCTATTCTCACCGAGGCAGTAGCTAGCCACTGCCACTGACGGGTGGGGCCTGGGTCGGGTCAACATGCCATGCAGGCTCCACGCGGGCTCGCCGGCGAGCACGGCAGACGACGGCGGTTGGCGGAGCTAGGAGGCGAGCGGGCTAGCGCGGAGGGGCGGTTCAACGCAGCACTCTGCGGGGAGCCTAACTGGGGCGGCGCCGCCATGATATGGTCGCCGGAGCGACTTCCATGATGACGGCCGACGGAGGCAAGCGGCAGTGCACAGTGGGGTGGCGATTCAGAGAGAAAGGGAGGCAGAGGAGAGGTCCTTCCGGACCATGAGCTCACCGAGAGTGCATAGGAAGTCTCGAGGAGGCCAGGCGAGGTCGGAGGGCATCGGAATCGTCGATGTAGACGGTGGTCGGCGCTCGGGAAGACGGGGACCATGGCATCAATTGTTGGCATACGGGGTCAATTCCCTTGGCTAGGAAGAAGAGGGCGACTAGGCGGAGCTCCTACGATGCTCAACGGGTCTCGGCGAGGCCGGGAGCGACGGGGCGATGCGGCGGCCATGAGGCTAGGGTTCAGGCCAAAGAGGGGAAAACGCGAGGGAGCACGAGAGGGAGTGAGATGGGTATGGGGAGAGAGAGGGGAGCATCGGCGTTCTTATCCCCTGCTTAGCGGGCGGCGGCGGGCATCTCAGCGCGAGGACGATCGACGGCCGGCGCACAGACACGCAGGAGCTTGCCGACGGGAGGAAGAAGAACGGAAAAGGGGGTTAAGTGGTACGGGCCAGCTTGGGCCGAGGTGTGCTGCGGGGTGGGCTGCAGCAAAGGTTGCAGGGGAGAGGAAGGAGATGGGCTACGCGGCCTGGTTGCTCTGGATACATTTTTTTAACAGAATCTTTTTTCTATTTCCTGCAATCCTTTTCTTTTTGTATTTCATTTCAAATTCTGTTTTGAATCATTCAAAAATATCAAAAGCTTTTATAAAATATAGGGAATAGTGTGGGGACCTTTTTATTCAACTTGGGCTCCAATTGTTTTGGTAACTTTTCAAATTCGAAACCATTTGAATGCTTTTCAAATAGAGAGGAAAGGATTAGGGTTTAGGGTTTTAGTTAGGTTTTCTTTAATGCAAACTTTAAGACATGATGATCATGATGCACAACAAAACCCTAATTATACATTAGTTAAAACTGGGGTGTTACAGCTAATTCAGATTGGGCTGGTGACAAAGATGATAGAAAATCAACTTTTGGTGCATGTCAATTCTTGGCCAGGTTCTAGTGTGTTGGTCTTCAAAGAAACAGAATTGCATTTCACTCTCAACAACCGAAGCTGAATATGTTGATGCTGCAAGTGCTTGTACACAGTTATTATGGATGAGGCAAATTTAAAGGAATATGGTGTTAATTGTGACAAAGTGCCTCTATTATGCGACAATCAAAGTGTTATCAAAATTGCTTACAATCCCATGCAGCATACAAGAACAAAACATATTGAGATTCGCAACCATTTCATTCGGGATCATGTTGCTCGTGGCGATATTCCCTATCCTTTGTGAGCACGAAGAACCAACTTGCTGATATTTTCACGAAGCCTCTTGATGAAGCAAGATTTTGTTATTTGAGGAATGAGCTAAATATCATAGATTCAAGGAGCTTGGATTGACTACCCTTGCACACTCACTTACTACTTTCATGTATTTGGTTTAGATGCGGGCATAGACATAGGGGGAGTGTGGTCCTAATTGATTGGGCTAACCCTCCCCCCATAATACCGAAAGCAAGAAAAATCATTTCCCTTAATATCATTTAGTGATATGTGGGTTATTGATGAGCATTGGTTTTGAACTCAAGATACATCTTCGCGGTGTCATGCCATGCGCTCCAACATGGTGTCTTCGGCCACTTCCCTCTTCCTCGCGAAGAGTTGGTTTCTAATGGCTCCCTTTGGATTTTCTTGCATATTTATTGTTCTTATGGAAAACACACTTAATTTTGGTTTTTGTTTGATTTGCTTCTTGCAATTTTGGGTGTGTAGTATCATCTCAGTTTGTTGCTCTAAACCCAAGCCTTCTTTCCCTCCTTGAACCAACTATTCTTGAACACAAGTCCTCTATACACCATCGAGGGGTTTTGCAAGGGTGCTCCGGCCTGAATTTGTTCCAACAGAAAATTCTGATGGGGGGCGTACTATCCGCCCCAAGTGGGGGCGGTGTTGCGGATATGCTATATGGGTATCCTCATAGCATGTCTCTTATCCGACTAACCCGGGTGGCCCATAGTCGGTAGCATGGCGTGTGGCCTGCTGGGCAGCCCAGTTAGGTGGATCCAGAAGGGAGGCCCATGCCATATAAAGGAAGGCTACGGTGGAGTCACCAGCGTACCCGGAGCCTTGGAGTGCAAGATACACAAGACTAATAATAGACGGTGTAGAACTCTGTAACCTGTCCGGCTAGGACTTTTCCCTATAACCCTAGGACCTGGCGACTATATAAGTCGGGCCTATGGGAGCCTTTAGGGCACAACTTAGTATCATTTTACACACACCTCGCACAACGAACCTATCTCTGTAACTCGGCATATTGCCATTATAGTGATTTATAGCAGGAGTAGGATTCCGCCACCATTGTGGGATCTGAACCTGGGTAAGCTGTGTTACCTCGTACCCGTCAACCGTCCGCCTTACCCCACGTCTCTAAACACACACTGTGAGGACCCCTCCATGGCGTACTCGTCGGCAATACCACGACAGTTGGCGCCCACCGTGGGGCAAGAGGCGCTTCAGGCTCTTCAGCGGGCGAGGACCAAGATCTTCGCGGGAATCGGCGAAACCGTAGCCATCGGTCGCGTTCTCTTCTCCGGCAACGTTCCGATCGTCCCCCCCCCCCACCCCTGACGAGTTCTGGATCCCGGCGAAGACGAACCCTATGCGGTGTTCGATCGTTCCTATCGGAGACATCCACCTCTTCATCGGCGAAAACGACTCGGGCACTAGTTCCCTGGAAGTGGGAGGAGCGTCAAGACCCGCACGGACCGCCTACGGGCAGGATACGTTCGCGGAAGGATCGATGTCGGATCTCTCTTCGGAGTTTTCTGGCAAAGATCGGAAAGCATCAAGACCCGCACGGACCGCCTACGGGCAGGATACGTTCACGGAAAGATCGATGTCGGATCTCTCCTTGGAGTTTGCCGGCAAAGATCGGAAAAATTCAAGACCCACCCAAACCGCCCCTTTGCAGGATATAAAGGTGGAAGATCACTGCAAGCCCGCCGGCTTTGTCCATGCGTCTGGACAGCAGAGATCCAAGTTCGTCGGCGTGGTTACCATCTTCAATCTGGCGCGTTGCGTTCAGAGAGAGGTCGAAAACCCCCACGACTACCTCGCCAGGTGGCTCCGTATACGGGCCGACCTGACCAACTACCCCAATGATGATGCTATCTATCACTTTGTGGAAGGACTGGACCATGGCACGCTTCTCCGACATTCTCTAAGTCGGCAGTAGGCGTAAGGACGCCTTACCTTCGAAGGCATGGTGAACACCGTCAACAACTACGCGGAGGATGAAGCGGCAGCTCAGACAGCGCTTGCGCTCATTGACGGAGCCCCTCCGATTCAGCCACCACCACCACCGCCTCCAGCCGCCATCATCGTAGCAGCACCACCACCTCCAGTTATCATCGAGGCCGTTGCACCTCCACCGCCCGTCATCGAGGAAGTCCTGGAACCCTCCGACTCTGTCATTGACGCGCTTTATGCTGATTTCAGTGCAGATTCAGAGGAAATAGACTTCAGTCCAGAAGAGATAGACTCCGCTATGCAGGAGATGGAGGAGGAGTACTTGTGCGACGAACAAACTAATAACACCGTCATGTCTCAAGGGGTGTTCTTCACCATTGGGACAGCGATGGATGAAGACCAGCCCGGGCAAGCTCCGCCTACGGTGCTGGATAAGGGGAAGGGGCCATTTATTGCTACTGACGATGATCGCGCAAAAGTCATGCCTCCTCCGCCTAATAACCCAGTGCAGCAGCCGCATGAACTCGGCACCGGCCCGAGTAACAACAACACCGCAAACTTGCCGCCTCCAGCATCTACGTCGGCAGCAGCCCATGTTACTCCAGCTGATAGAGTGATGTACGGCAATCTCCTCGTTGAGACACTAACTGTTGATCATATCCGGAACATGACTCATCTTGACGAGAAGCGCCAGCAACTGCTGGAGGAGGCGCAAGCCATCGCGGAGCAAGGCGCTAAACTAGATCGAGATCTGGTCAACGCGCAGAAATCCATAGAGAAAGCTAGAGAAATGGAGGCCGAGTACAAGACTCTGCTGCAGCGGCAGAAGGCTAAGAAGGCTCCGGCTCGCGTCATCAACGATCCTGGTGTATGGCGAAACCTAGGATGGGCTCCCTCGAAGCCGGCACAGGACAAACCATACATTGATAGTGAAGGCAAGCAGGTGATGCCCACCCCACTCCTTAACCTCGCCGTCGCCAGGACCCTTCTGGAGCAGGATAGATCGCCTGAGGCAGTAGAACAGGTCTATGACCTAGTGTCCAAGGCGGTAAAGCAACACGAAAAGGCCACCTCTCAGAGGCTTGAGTCTGACCCAGCGCTCTGCCGGTCTAGCCAGTACAAACCGCCAAGGGACAGATCTCCTCAGGATGTCGGATCACAGACGGGTTCATCGGAACAAAGACGGAGGGATGCGCGCAACGGGAAGGATGCTATCCCCATATCCTCCGACCACGGAGAAAGAGCCCAACCTCGCCGCTCATCGCCACCGCCCCGATCCCCCCGACGTCACGAAGATTACAAGGCTCACCATCATACGGATATGCCCCTCCAAAACAGTGCGGCATCGTCATCCGCGAAAACGCGGCACATACCCGTCATGATGAAGAGCGCCACCAAGGACACAAGAGCAGGTCACACCACGACCCTCCGCGTCCGACAAGCAACCGTGACAGGCGTGGGGTGAGATAGGAGGGTAACACAAGAAGTCTAACCCACCGCCACCTCCACCTCCGTCGCCGCCAAGCAGTCACCATGGCGGAAGAGGCCCGCATCGTTCACGCAGCCCATCCCCTGTTGACCACAAGAAGAAGAACCCGGAGCCGTACGATGCACGTTCACGGATCCATAAGATCCACGAAGCCCGGGAAGGACCATACCTGGGACCACGTTGCTTTGGACCTGCAATACGGTCCGCAAATTACCCCAAAGGTTTCCGGATTGACAAGACCATCAAGCCCTATGACGGCACCACCAAGCCTACCACATGGTTGCAGGACTACGGCAACGCGGTGGAGATTGCTGGAGGCAACCCCAACGTCGCCGTCAAGTACCTCCCGTTAATGTTGGCGGGCACGGCCCATCAATGGATCGATGACTTGCCGAAGAGATCTGTCTACAACTGGCTGGACATGAAAGAAGCATTCACCAAGAACTTTCAGGGTACATACAAGCGTCCCTTCACTGTGGGCGATCTACAGCGGTGCGTGCAAGAGAAAGACTGGACATCTCGCGCCTACCTCTCCCGCTGGCTGGATATGAAGAATTCCTGCACAGGAGTGCACGCCCAGACAGCCATGGCCGCCTTCATCGATGGGTTGGAAAGGGGCACGTTGCTCCGACACAAGCTGAAGTGCTTGCAGGACAATCATCAGCTTGACTTGAATCAGATGATTCAGTTAGCCAGTGAGTTCGCAGTTGCCGACGACGATGCTTGTGGCTCTTTTCCGGCAACGGCCGTTCCAACCCAAGCTCGGAGGAACAATAGTGCAAAGCGGAAAACCTCTCGAGAAGAAAAGAAATCTACCGACATGGTCGCCATGACTTTTGCAGGACGAGGAGAAGGCGGACAACGTGGCCGAGGAAGGGGAGCAGGCCGCGGGCAGCAGCGAGGAAGTGAAACTAACTCGGTGCCGCTCCGTGTTCCCCAAACGTACGAGGAGTACCGCGATATGCCGTGCCTTGTACACCTCGATGTCAACGGCAAGGCCACCCATACCAATCGACACTGCAAGTTCGTCAATAAACTCAAGGAAGATCCGGAGTCCGGCTACAAGCAAAGTCGGAAGAATAGACCGCGAGGAAAGGGCAAGGGGAAGAAGAGGGAGGAGGAGTCCAAGTATTCAAGTGACATGGACGAGGACGTTGACCCCAAGAACGCCGCCAAGAGCAACGACAAGGGCAAGAACCCCTTCGCAAAGAAGGCCCTAGTCTACCACACTTTCCTTGGCACCCCCACCGCACGACAACAGAAGACCTCTCTAAGGATCCTGATGGCCACTATCCCCCCAGTTCCCCAATAGCTGCGCTGGTCGGAGGTTCCAATCACTTGGGAGAGCACGGACCACCCAGACCTTGTGCCCACGGAGAACCAGTACGCCTTGGTCATCAACCCATTGATTGACGGCGTGGAGTTCACCAAGTGCATGGTGGATAGTGGAAGCAACATCAACATCATGTACCTGGATACACTGCAGAAGATGAACTTGACGGAGGCAAACCTAAGGCGGACCAACACCATGTTCCATGGCGTAGTTCCTGGCCGGGAAGCTCGGTCCCTTGGGTGCATCACACTTCAGGTAGCCTTTGGCGATGTCAGTAATTACCGCCAAGAGCGCATGACCTTTGAGGTGGTCCCCTTCAAGAGCATGTACCATGTCATATTCGGCCGCGACATATTCCACATGCTCATGGCCAAGCCATGCTTCGTCTACAACAAACTCAAGATACCCGGACCAAAAGGTGTCATCACCGTATCCGGAAGCTTTACCAAGGCAAGGGACTGCGAGATCAATGAAGAAGCCGTTGCAGAAGTTGTCCTCTACAGCGAAGAATTCAAGGACATCCAGAGCAAGGTCAATGACTCAGATATGCCCGCGTCAAAGAAGCAGATCTCCGACTCCGCTCCTGCGTTCAAGGCCGCCATCGAGACCAAGCCGGTGGAACTTGTGGTAGGCGATGCCTCCAAGACCGTCGCCATTGGAACGAACTTGGATCCCAAATAGGAAAGCACGCTCGTCGAGTTCCTCCGTAAGAATAGGGACATCTTTGCCTGGAAACCTGCCGTCATGAAAGGTGTACCTAGGGAACTTGCCGAGCACAGCTTAAACATAGATCCAAAATGTAAACCAGTGAAACAACCTCTACGACACTTCGGAGATGAGAAGAGACGCGCCATTGGCAAAGAGATAAATAGGTTACTTAAGGCTGGTTTTATCCAAGAAGTCCTTCACACCCGATGGGTGGCCAATCATGTACTTGTCCCCAAAAAGGGAACTACTGAATTAAGAATGTGCGTTGATTACACCAGCTTGAACAAAGCGTGTCCCAAAGATCCGTTTGATTTTCCTCGCATTGACCAAGTCATTGACTCTATGGTTGGCTCGGAACTTTTGTGTTTTCTCGATGCATACTCAGGATACTACCAGATCAAGATGAGAAAGTCGGACCAATTGGCCACTTCGTTCACTACCCCTTACGGCACGTTTTTCTACGTCACGATGCCCTTTAGGCTGAAAAACGCAGGTGCTACCTACCAGCGGACAATGCAACATTGCCTTCACGACCAAATTGGTCAGAACGTTCACGCTTATGTGGACGATATCGCGGTGATGTCTAAAAAGTCAAACGAATTAATCTCCGACTTAAAATAAACCTTTGATAATATCCGGAAATACAACATGATGCTCAACCCGAAGAAGTGTGTCTTCGGGGTTCCAGCCGGCAAACTGTTGGGCTTCATCGTTTCCCAGCGTGGAATCGAGGTCAACCTGGAGAAAATCAAGGCCATCTTAAACATAAACCGTCCGACATGCCTAAAGGACATCCAACGACTAACATGTTGTGTTGCAGCAGTTAGTCGGTTCGTCGGCCGACTTGGAGAGAAGGCTCTGTCGCTGTACAAGTTGCTGAAGAAGGCGGACAAATTCACATGGACGGACGAAGCAGATGCAGCATTGAAGCAACTCAAGGAGGTTCTTTCCTAAGCGCCTATCCTTGCAACACCCAAGCCTGGGGAGCCCCTATTAATTTACATGGCGGCAACCAACCGGGTTATTAGCATCGTCGTCGTGGTAGAGCGGAAGGAACCAGGCTGTGAGCACGGAGTTCAACGACCAGTTTACTATGTAAGAGAGGTCTTGACGGAGTCCAAGCAGCGTTACCCGCACTACCAAAAAATAGCTTATGGAGTATTCCTTGCTTCTCGGAAGCTGAGGCATTACTTTCAGGAGCACCCAATCACAGTAGTGAGCAAGACTCCACTGTCCGACATTATCAACAACAACGACGCTACATGAAGGGTCGCGAAGTGGGGCATTGAACTTGCCGCCTTCGAGATCACCTACAAGAGACGTGACACTATCAAGTCACAAGCTTTGGCGGATTTCATTGCAGATTGGACGGAGATGCCGGATGCTACTCCACTACCAGAACCAGAGTACTGGGTGATCCACTTTTACGGATCAAAGTTGCTCAACGGCTCGGGGGCTGGTGTACTACTACAGTCACCAAAAGGAGACAAGCTGCACTACGTTCTGCAGATCCACTTCGAGGCTACAAACAACATGGTGGAGTATGAAGCACTCATTCACGAACTGTGTGTAGCCAAGGATATTGGCATCAAGCGCATAGTTTGCTGTGCAGATTCCGACTTGGTTGCCCAGCAGGTGGCTGGCACCTGGAATGCGCGGAACCCTATGATGGCGGCATATCACGACGAAGTGGACGAGATAGCCAAGAGCTTCTTGGGCTACGAAGTCAAGTATGTGCCTAGGGAGCAAAACGAGGCGGCTGATCTACTGTCTAAGCTTGGATCAGGGCGCAAGCGAATTCTGCCAGGAGTTTTCCTAGAGCATCTACGCACACCATCCGTGAAGGGCGCCGACATCGACAACCCGGATAGAGCTGACTCTTTCGTCAACATGGTGACAAAGATCCCTCCGGCTTGGACAAAACCGTTCATGGAATATCTCGAACACGGAACCTTGCCCGATGATGAAGTCGAAAGACGGCAAATAGTACGATGAGCAAAGGGTTATACCATAATCAATGGGAAACTCTACAAGAGGAGCACTACTGGTGTATACCTAAAGTATGTTTCCCAGCTAGAAGGTATGGAAATCCTACGCGAAATACATCTCGGAGATTGCGGGCATCACGTCGCTCCTCTATCGTTGGTCGCGAAAGCCTTCCAGCAAGGATTCTACTGGCTGACCGTGAAGGCGGAAGCCGACAAGCTGGTTGAGACATGCATAGGATGCCAGTATTATGCCCGACAACCACATGTTCCTGCTGAAGAATTGCGAACAATACCAATAACTTGGCCATTTTCAGTCTGGGGGCTAGACATGGTGGGGCCGTTACAAACGGCACCGTGTGGATTTACGCATCTGCTTGTAGCAGTTGACAAATTCACCAAATGGATAGAAGCTAAACCCATTAGAAAGATTGATGGGGCAACTGCCCTCAGGTTTGTCTGGGATCTAGTGGTGAGATTTGGTCTCCCACATAACATCATCACCGACAACAGAATCAACTTGTCACTCGGAGAAGTGGAGGCCTATTGCTGGGACAAAGGAATCCGACTTGACCTTGCGTCTGTGGCACACCCACAATCCAATGGTCAAGTTGAGCGAGCCAATGGATTAATTCTGCAGGAAATCAAGCCACGTCTTGACGCACCGTTACATAGAGCAGCTGGAGCCTGGGCGGAAGAATTGCCATCTGTGTTGTGGAGTTTACGAACTACACCCAACAGATCCACCGGCTACACCCCCTATTTCATGGTATATGGAGAAGAAGCCATCCTACCTTCCGACATCCTCCATGATGCACCAAGAGTTGCCGCCTACGACGAAGATGACGCTGAAGAATCCAGACGCCTAGGTGTGGACCTTCTCGAGGAGGAGCGCGTTTTGGCATGCCAAAGATCCGCCATCTAACAGCAGAAGCTACGCAGCTACCATAGTCGCCGCGTTTGGCATCGCTCGTTTAAAGAGGGGGATTTAGTGCTCCGACTTAAGCAGAAGAAGTCACATAAACTATCCCCGCCATGGGAAGGACCGTTCATCATAATCAAGGCGCTGCTCAATGGGTCTTACTACCTTGTCGAAAATCATGAACTCAAGGATAGACCCAACGAGGATCATAAGAGTAAGCGATGTGACCCGGATGATGACTACCCGGAGCTTGATCGGCCATGGAACATAGCACAGCTACGTCCTTTCTACACTTAGCATTTTTTATCTAATCGTGTACCTCTTATATGATCAATGAAATAAAGCTCTTTGGTTCACTCATATTGCTGAGTCTTTTACCTCCTTTAGTGTTCATTTTTGTATCATATAAAACTTTTATGCACAAGTCTTGCGATTGCACTTGTGAAAATTCTGCCTACGGGCGTTAGCTTAAGTTTTCTGGTCTACACATTCTTTGTTGTTTTTATGTGGATTCTCGAGTAGTGACTTTCGGCACTTATTGTCGGCAATTTTGTGCTCAGGTTATTGACGCTGCCATTGGGCATCATCACCTAAGCGCATGGTTCTAACAACGATTCTTCCGACTCACGAAAAGTCAAGCATAAAAACCAAAGTAATGGATAAGCCAGCACTTGCTTAAAAAATATATACATACTGGGAATTAATTCTTAAGTAGCAGGATACGACAACCACTGTTTTCCGCCTTAAGATCACATCACCAAGTTTTTTCAATGCACACGTCAAGAGTAAAACAGGAATTACAAAGTGTTTTTCACTCTTTGGGTGCAGGGGACATGGAGGCCGCATCATCACCAGCAGGAGAATCACCCTCAGCATCAGCACTGTGATGAGACTCGGAGGAATCCGGGTTGGCATTGTCGAGAAAGTTTCTGGGCACGAAGACGTCAACATCCACCAACTCGGCACCCTGGTGTCATAACCCGCGAGTGATGACAGGATGGCTTCGTGATCGATCTCCTTGCCGTCATCATCCACGTCGGGGCTAGCAGATGTCACCGTGTTGATGTCGGTGCCTTCATAGTGTGCCTTCACCATGGACAACGCCATCCTTGCGCCAGCCCGTGCACATGAAGCCTTCCAGCTCGCGACACGCTCGGGGGCTTGGCGCAAAATCTCCGAGTACTTCACCACGGAGTCCGAGGCCTTGATATAAATCTGGAGGGGCTTGGCAATCTCCTTGGCTTGGTAGATGGCGGTGTTGATGAAGTTGCCGGAAAGAATCATGCATTCCTTGTCCGAAGGAGGTGAGCGGGTTAAACCCATAGGCGCTAAAAATTCCGACAAGAATTGCATGAGCTCAATAAATTCTAAGTATCCAGACTACAGAACTACAAGGCGGAGGACACTTACTGAAGATGCTGGCCTTAGCCTGCCAGACGGTGTCCGCAAAGGATTCATTCTCTTGTTGGAGGAGCTTAAACGCCTCGCTATGGCGAAGATTTTGCTCATCAGCAGCTTGCTTCTGATCCTTTAGGATCGCAAGCTCCTCCTTCAAGCGAGTGATTTCCGCGGAGGCGGACTCCTGCAGGGCTTTCATGGAATCCTCGTGCGTCTTCAGCATTTTTTCTCTCTCCTTGTTAAGGATCTTTTTCTCGCTGTCCAGCTGCTGGATGTGCTTGGACTGCTCGAGAATATCCTTGGCCTTGGCGACATGCTCTGCAAGTCAGAGAAAACAAAGTACACATTGAGTACTCGGATATTATGGGCACAAAAGTAAGACGGAAATGCGCAAAAAGAAAACATACTCTTGTTTTTGATGATATGTTCCTTCAAGATGGCAGTTTTACCCTTTTCGGCTTCAAGATCTGCGCGCATCTTCTGGTACTTGTCGTTGGCCATGCCCCTCCGAGCATTCTCGTTCTGTGGAAACAAATACAAAGTCAAGTTGTTATTTAGTCTGCTTGGAGCTTCTAGTCGGAAATTTTCCACCTAGATGCTCGGGGGCTACAGCGAGAGCTTTTAACTTAGCAATATGCTTAGCTTTTCTTTAAGCATCTCGTCAGAGCTGATTCAGTTCTCAACTAGAGGCTTCGGGGCTATAGTATAAAGTTTTTACTCAGAAAATGCTTAGCTTTTCTTTAAAGCATCTAGTCGGAGCTAATTTAGTTAGAACTAGATGCTTGGGGGCTACACCATTGAAAATTATGAACATTGTGTATGCTACTCTTAAAGCATCTAGTCGGAATAATTCATTCCGTCTAAATGCTTGGGGCTGCAGTGAGAGTTTTTTCTAACTTAGTCACTCTTAGAGCATATAGATACAAAACCTATGGTTTTCCGTCTACATCCTCGGGGGCTACAGTGGGATACTAGTAAAAAATGCAAAAGGTAAAGTAAAACTTACAAGTGCGATGATCCTGAGGCTTGTAGCGCTCTCAGCCAGCAGCTTGCCAAAGGCAATGCTGTTCCCTCGCAAGATGTCCGCTTGCCGGAGTAGCTCCTCAAGACCGCACGTCGGAGATGATGGCACTCCTCCAAGAACCATAGCTGTGTTATTCGGCATGAGCGCCGGGTAAACAATCTTCAAGAACTCGAAGGGTTTCTGGGGAGCAGAGGCGCCGCCTTCGGCAGAAGTACCAGCTCCCACCACCGCCTTGCCGCTACCGATGGCATCCTTAACCGGAGCTTCAGCCATTTGAAGAGCAGCAAGCTCGGTTGAGGCGCTAGAGTCCACTTCCATGACGGAAGGGCCTGGTGCCTCCTGGACTTGAGAGCTTGTCGGAGCAGAGGAGGGCTTGACGACAGGAGTAGCAGGGGCGACGGCGGGAGAAGAGTCGCGATGCAGCATATCTTTGATATTTCTAGAAGCCCCAAGAGTCTTGGAGGACATCTTGAGGCTGGTTGTGGCTTTCTTCCTGAAACATGCAAAATTCATAAGTACAGGAATAAGACAGATAAAATAAGACAATGTCGGAAAATAAGAAGCTTACACTAGGGGGCGCTTTGTCAAACATCCCGGGGGGTTTTTTCTTTTCCGCCTCCAGGGCGGCAGTACTCTTTTTGGAGGCTCCACCCTCCGTCTTCTTTTTCTTACCTCCGTCGGTAGCGTCAGAGGTGGAGGCCTTCCGCTTTCGCGCCAACAGGGCATCATCGTCGGACACGACCGTGACTTCCTTCATCTTGGGATCGTAGATTTGGGCAGCCAGGTTGCCCTCCTCTAGATCGCTAAGCTGTTAAGTGAGAAATCATCGTGTTAGACAAGATGGTATTGGCAAGACGGAAAAACTGGAGCAATGTCATGCACGGAAAATAAATATCTACCTTTGGGCACTTTCCGTATACGAACATGTCGTAGGTGAGGGTGAAGCCACGCTTCTTATCCTTCACCTTGACGATTACCTTAAGGCGGAACTTGACTGAGTCACTCGAGAAGTTGCCCTCGGAGATCCGGAGGGTATCCCTTTGGTCGCCGGTGTACTCGTGCATATACTTCGTGCGGTGCTGCAGAGGTTGGATCCGCCTGATGAAGCAGCACATGGCTAGGTCCAAGCCGGTTAGACCCGTCTCTACGAACCACTCGATCCGCCTTATTGAGCGAGAAGCGTCGAGGTCGGAGGGAAGGGAGGCATGGGACCTTCATGTGGAGACTTAAGCGGCGGCTCCATCCACGAAGTCCGGGTATGTTACTTCTCGGCCCACCAAAGGAATGTCGGGGCCGTAGAAGTACGTCCCCTGCCAATTTTTACACGACTCATGGCCGACGATGTCGGGGAACCGCCGGCCAGGACTGATCTTGAAGCTTATGGTGCCGCAGTTCCTAAGCTCCTCCCTACTATGTCCGGCTTCATGTTTGACGGTGAAGAAGTATACAAACAAGTCTAACCTAGGCCTAATCCCTAGGTAACCCTCACAAAGTGCCGCGAAGTTGCTAAGCACTAAAATACTATTGGGGGAGAAGTTATGGGGTTGGACCTTGAAGTGATTCAAGACGGACAGGATGAAGTGGGAGATGGGTAGAGAAACGCCGCATACCAATTGCTCCTTGAGGTATACTTTATCTCCGGCTTGGGGAGAAGGGATCACCTCGCCGGCCGGCGCCGCCCGCCAGGCGAGCCCCTTCGTTGCGGGGAGGTAACCCTCAGTGACCATCTCTTGGATGTCGCGGCCGGTGATGTCCGAGCCGCACCAGTCGCCTTTGTGCGAGTCTGGCTCCTCTTCCAGGGGCTCCAGCGCCGCCAGATTGTGGTCGCCGCCGGTGGTTTCAATCACCACCGATGCGGGGATGACCAGGTCCTCTGGGGGCGCGACGACGGATCTCGCCGGCTTCGCCGTGGCTTCGCTCGACGCCGCCATTGACGGGGATGAGCTGCTGCTAGCCATGCAGGAGGGAGAGAATGTGACTGGTGCAGAGAGAGAGGCTAGGGTTTCTCGAGGTTTTCCGCAGAGAGCTTTAGGAGGCGTGCGGCTGGAGGAAGAAGACGATGACGCGAGAGAATGGGGTGAAAAAGTGGCAAGTGTCCCACAGTTACTATTTATCTTACTCTGCGTCAAGATTCATGCAGCTAATCGGACGGTTTCCGCGTAGACGGCCTGTTCGTGAGCGTGCGCTGTAGTTTCGCCACCTCTCCAACCGCCGCCGCCAACGGTTCGTATCGCTCGCGCGGGAAAATTGGATATGATTACGTTCTCTGCATGTGTGAGTTACGAGGTGTCGCTGACCTACAGCCTACGTCGCCATAACTGAAATGGTATATGAGCCGTCCCATCGAAGATTCCGGCATGGACGGATTTAATCCGACAATGGAAACGTACGATGGAAGATTCAACATTTCTCCGACTTACTAATAGAAGACGGAGAAACCTTTGCAGGGTTCTTTGGGAGGAATACAAGATCTTGCTTGATAGTTTGCTGACATCCATATAGACGGAGCATTCCATAAGAAGATGCAAGAAGGCGCAAGATCTCGGAGTTCTCCGGGGGCTACTGTTGGGGATATGCTATATGGGTATCCTCATAGCATGTCTCTTATCCGACTAACCTGGGTGGCCCATAGTCGGTAGCATGGCCTGTGGCCTGCTGGGCGGCCCAGTTAGGTGGATCCAGAAGGGAGGCCCATGCTAGATAAAGGAAGGCTACGGTGGAGTCACCAGCGTACCTGGAGCCTTGGAGTGCAAGATACACAAGACTAATAATAGACGGTGTAGAACTCTGTCGGGCTAGGACTTTTCCCTGTAACCCTAGGACCTGGCGACTATATAAGTCGGGCCTATGGGAGCCTTTAGGGCACAACCTAGTATCGTTTTACACACACCTCGCACGGCGAACCTATCTCTGTAACTCGGCGTATTTCCATTATAGTGATTTAAAGGAGTAGGATTCCGCCACCGTTGTGGGATCTGAACCTGGGTAAGCTGTGTTACCTCGTACCCGTCAACCATCCGCCTTACCCCATGTCTCTAAACACGTACTGTGAGGACCCCTACATGGCGTACTCGTTGGCAATACCACGACAGGCGGATTATCCGCCCAGGGCGAATTCTGCCTCTTAAGGGCTGGGTCGGGGAGGCCAGGCTGAAACAGAGCATCCAGTCCTCCCCCAACCCTAGCTCTGCCCCCAGCCGCCGTCGGAGCCTCCGTCCCTCCCTAGAGTCGATTTGACCACTGGATTCTCCGTCCCTCCCCGGATCTTCTTCACCTCGCCTCCGGGTATCTTCTCCTCCACGATTTTCCTCCAATAAGTGAGGGTGCTTCAAGGCTACTAAGACCTTCTCTCGTCGTCCCCGTGCACGTTATCTCAAGCCCACTGCAGAAGGGACATTCATTGACGAAACAGAAGTCAGCAGAGCAGCAAGAGAGGTTGAACGGATGGCTAAGGCAGGAAAGAAAACAAAGAAGACTTCATCTCGCAAGGGTAAACAGTCTCGGCCCAACTATAAGGCTATATATCGTAGATTCAAGGAGCGTGGTGGCCGTAGTCGCCGGATTGGATGTCTTGGAGGATTTTGCGTCCTTCAGCAGGTTGGACGCAGCGTTGAAACACGCCGGTCATGCTCCGTTTGTGGAGCTCGCCGTTGATGATGACGAAGGATTTGCAGTGGCGTGCTATCATCCGGGCCTCTGTTTCATCTACGCGTAGGGTTCCTCCCTCCAGGTAAGCGACGTATGGCGCGGTCCATTCGCTTGGCTCGGAGATTAGCGCGACCAGGGGTTCCTCTGGTTGCAGCGGAATTCCGATGTCGGTCTCCCTTGGGGGAGAGACGGAGGGTTTGGTGATGGTGTCAAGGAAGATGCCGGCGGGTGGTGCGAGTCAGGCCGAACCGATGCGAGAGAGTGTGTCGGCCTCCTTGTTCTTCCGCCTGTCGATCCACTCGATCCACTCGACAGAGTACCCTGCAAAGTGGCCACCCAGTTGATCCACTCGACGGAGTACTATGCCGCCATGGTGGGGGATACGGCGTCGTAGGTGCCGACGACAAGGACGGAGTCTCCGTAGCAGCGCAGGCGATTGATGTTCATCTCCTTGGCTACCCTCATGCCGTGGAGTAGCGCCTCGTACTTGTCCATGTTGTTGGTGCTAGGGGTGAAGTCGAGGTAGAGGACGTCATGGAGCTTGTCGCCCTTCGGAGATGTCAGCACGATACCCGCTCCTGCACCGTCTGCATTCTTGGAGCCGTCGAAGTGTAGGATCCAGTAATGGAGATATGGCAGCTCCTCCGGCTGCTGCGCCTCCTCCCAGTCGGCGAGGAAGTCTGCGAGAGCCTGCTACTTGATCGCCTTGCGCGGCTCCTACTTGATGTTGTGGACGCTGATCTCGACGGCCCACTTGGCGACTCGCCCGGTCGCCTCGCGGTTGCGGATGATGTCCTGCAATGGTCCTGAGGAGATGACCGTTATTGGGTGCTCCTGGAAGTAGTACGGCAGTCGCCGCTGTGGTCTGAAGACCGCGTATACCAATTTATGGTACTACGAGTAGCGCTGGCGCGACTCGGTAAGGACTTCGCTGATGTAGTATACGGGTCGCTGCACCGGGCGTTCCTTCCCTTCCTCTAGCCGTTCGACGACCATGACGGCGCTGACGTCACGCTCGGAACCCGTGACATATACTAGCATGGGCTCCTTGTCGACGGGGGCGACGAGTAGCGGTGCTACGAGTAGCACCTCCTTGAGAGCGTGGAGCGCGTCATCTGCCTCCTTGTCCCACTGGAAGGTGGGGTTCTTGCGCATTAGGTGATAAAGCGGCATCGCCTTCTCGCCTAACCGGGGGATGAAGCGACTGAGAGCCACGACTCGCCCGGCCAGCTTCTGGACGTCGCACAGGCACTCGGGTCTGCTGAGTCGTGCGATCGTGTTGATCTTGGCGAGGTTCGCCTCGATCCCATGCATGGAGATGACGTACCCCAGTAGCTGTCCAGTAGGTACACCGAAGGTGCACTTTCCTGGGTTTAGATTTATCTTATACATTCGCAGGTTGGCGAAGGTTTCCGCCAGGTCAGCGAGTAGATCGCCCTGGCGAGTGGATTTCACCACCACGTCTTCGATGTAGACGTGGATATTGCAGCCAATTTGGCTTGCGAGACACTCCTGCATGCACCTCTGGTAGGTCGCCCCGGCGTTATTGAGGCCGAAGGTCATGGTAGTGTAGAAGAAGGCTCCGAATGGCGTGAAGAACGCCGTCTTTTCTTCGTCCTCGATGGACATTTTGATCTGGTTGTACCCTGAGTAAGCATCGAGGAAGCATAGCGCCTCTGAGCCCGCGGTGGAATCGATGATTTGGTCGATCCGCGGGAGGACGAATTGCTCCTTCGGACAGGCGCTGTTTAAGTTTGTGTAATCGATACACATTCGCCAGGTCCCGTTTTTCTTCTCGACCAGTACCGGATTTTCCAGCCACTTGGAGTATTTGATTGGCCGAATGAAGCCTGCAGCGAGTAGACGCTGCACCTCCTCGGCGATTGCTCGGCGGCGCTCTTCATTGAAGGGCCGCAGTGACTGCTTGACGGGTCGCACTTTGGGGTCGTCGTTGAGTTTGTGCTCAGCGAGTTCCCTCGGCACACCAGGCATGTCGGATGGCTTCCATGCGAAGATGTCCCTATTCTCATGGAGGAACTCGATGAGCGCGCCTTCCTATGTTGGGCTCATGCCCATCCCGATCGTCACCGTCTGGCTGGAGTTGCCTGGGACCAACTCGACGGTGCGAGTGTGTGTCATTGCCTCGAAGGAAGTGGAGTTGCCACCACCCGAATTGGGCTTCTTAAGTATGGTGGGGTCGTCATTGTTGACCCCGCTTGCGTACTTGGCGAGCTCCTCAGCGTGGTTGGCCTCCGCCACGATGACGGCATCAACGAGTTCGGCGCCTTTGGCCTCGCATTCTGCGGCCATGTTGGGGTCGCAATGGACAGTGATGATGCTGCATGGCCCAGGTAGCTTCATTGCGTTGTACGCGTAGTGGGGCGCTGCCATGAATTTGGCGAACACCTGGCGCCCCAGGACGCAGTGGTAGGGGCTTTTGAACGACACCAGCTCGAAGACGATCCGCTCGGTGCGAAAGTTTGCTGGTGTGCCGAAGGTGACTGGCAGTGTCACCTTGCCGATCGGGTAAGCCTTCAGACCGGGGACGATGCCGTGGAAGGTGGTGTAGGTCATCTCGATCATCGACTGGGGGAGGCGCAGTCGCCTGAACGTGTCCAGGTATAGGATGTTGATGGAGCTACCTCCGTCCATCAGCATTTTGGGGAGCCAGTAATCTCCCACCTTGGGCTTGACCACTAGGGCGACTCGGCCTGGATATTCGATCCGTGGCGAGTGGTCCTCGCGGCTCCAGGTGATTGGTTGCTCAGACCAGTTGAGGAACTGGGGGATGTCTATCTAGAACACCGCATTGACGATGACAGCGCGGGCGATGACCTTCTTCTCGCGTTTCGTGTTATGCCTATGAAGGTGTGGAGAAAGCCGGCGACGCTGCCGAACTTTCCGCCGTTTGGCGGGTTGTTGTCAGGGTCTTCCCGCACGCGCCGTGCCTTCTCGGTCTCCTTGAGAGAGTGGCAGTCGGCGATCGTGTGCATGCCGGGCTTTCCTTCCCTGCTATGAAACACACAGGGTTGGTTGAGGAGGGTCGTCGGATTGAACCTCAGTTTTTCCTTGTAGTTGCCATCGTCGCGGCGCTGGCCTCCGTCGTGACGGAAGCTCTTGGGTTCGGGCGGCGCGTATTCGGCGTTGGCGGCGAAGTGGACTTGCCCTTCACTGTGGCGTTTGCCGGTGAGGCGAGTGTTGCTGTAGCGTAGCTCGGGTCGCCTCCCGTTGTCGTGGCCGCTCGTGTGGCGATTTCCTCCTGACTCGTCGTCGGTTTCTTGGTTTGGGTCCTCCTCCGCGTACCTCTTTGCGATCTCTAGGAGGTCCGGTATGTTGTCGAGTGTTATGTACACTCTCTTGAGCTTGGCGACTAGGGGCTCGTAGCGGCACGAGGTCTTGAAGCACTGGATCGTGGTGTCTGGGTGGATTCCGGCCGCGTTGTACCACAGGTCTTGTCACCATTGGACCCAACTGCGGGTCGACTCGCGGGGTCCCTGGACGCATCACTCCAGGTCCTCGATGGTGGTGGCGCGGGTGTATGAACCCTCGAAGTGCCTGACGAAGGCGTCGCGCATTTCCACCCAGGTGTCGATGCTATCCGCAGGGAGGGTGTTAATCCACTGCCTGCACGCGCCCTCCATCATTAGGGGAAGGTAGCGGGCGGCGAGTAGGTCGGTGTGGCTGGCGATCCCCATCGCCATGAGGTAAGTGTCCAGCCACACAGACGGATCGTATGAGGGGTCGCACTTCTCGATCTCCTTCGGCGCTTTGAAGTTCGCCGGGTATCTTTCGCCTCGGATCATCTGTCCAAAGCACTGGGGTCCGACAAGGCTCAGCGATCCCCTTGGTTCGCCGTCGCGGCGGTTGGTGAGGGTATGCCTCAGGTCTTCAGGCTGGCGTGCACGCCAACTCTAGTTGTTGATGATGTGGGTGCGTGCGTCGACGGGCTGCCCGTTGGCGGCGACGAAGTTGTTCGCCGTCCATGGGACGTTGGTGGAGAGTGCCGCGTTCGCGGGTCGGTGTTGGAGCTGCAGGGGCTTGGGTGGTGGCAGTTGAGGGTATTCGCCGACATTGGGCGGCCTCGCGAGGCTTCCCTTCTGCCTGATGATAGCGAGTACATCTGACCCTGTGAGTCGACGCCCGCGTTTTGTTGCTCAACTGCTTTGGCGAGCAGAGCCTTGGCGTACTGGATCTGCAGGGCGCCTTCCCTGGTGACTTGGATGTTGTAAACTGCTGCTCGGCTCACGACGACGTTGTCCATTGGGGTGGAGAACAACGGGAGGCCGTTCGCGTCTCGCTCTCTTGAGGAGACCATGATCCTTGGCTGGTACCTGGGGGCGCGCGGTTGGGTGGTGGTGGGGCGCCATTGGCCGTCGCCCCTGGTGTGGTCGAACGCTTCCTCCTGGCGGTGCGTTCTCGCAGATTGCGCGCTCGGCCACGCGAGCCGGGTCGTTTTCATCGTCGAAGTTCAGGGCGCGCCCCTGAACAGTAGGGTTCACGGCGCGACCTGATTCGGATTTGGTGGTAGCGTGATAGCTCCTGCGCTGTCACCTGCTCGAGGCGAAATTTTTCGTGCTCGACTTGATCCTTGCGGACTGCCTCCGCCAGCCGCAGGAGGAGTTCCTCGACCTCCGTTGCTGTCGTGTTTGGTGGGATCGGCGTGGAGAAGGGGTCTTCCGGGGGGTCGGCGCCAGTCTCCGTATAGGACACGGCGTGGCGACCGGTTCCATCGTGGAGGTCGACGGAGTTCTCCGACCCGGAGTCGAAGTCGAAGATCCCAAGGATGGAGGGGTCCTCAAAGTCTCCGACATTGGAGACTTGGGTGATGGAGCCGGAGGGCAATGCGGCAACGATGGATCCGGCGGCCGACGCCGGGGTCGCAGAAGCGGCATCGACAATGAGGGCCACATCGTCCGCAGCCACGGTGGTTTCGGCCACGTTGCTGTGGGCCGAGTTGTACTCGGAGGCGAGGCGGTGAATCGTGCGGACCTGGCACTCAGAGAGCCGGTCGTGTGGCGGTGACTCGCGGATGCGAGCCGAGTCCTCCGAGATGATGACGTTAGTGAGACCGACGAAGAGGCTGATCGTGCCGACCGGCAGAAACACGCTGTGTGTGACGGGTCACGCCACTGGGACGTAGCTTCTCGGTAAGATCTGGAGGATCTCGTCGATTGCGATCATGCGGCCGGTGGCGATCGACTCGTTGATGGGAAGATTGGATCTCGCCGCAGAACACCATCCTGACCGGCCAGGCCCCACGGTGGGCGCCACTGTCGTGGGAATGACCACAGCAGACGCTGCAATCGGCAGCGAGTAGTAGAACATGGGGAAAGGGCGGCCACCCATCTGCGGTGCGAGATGAGGGCAGAGACACAAGGTTTTACCCAGGTTCGGCCCTCGGAGGGTAAAGACCTACTCCTTCTAAATTGTATTATGGTGAGATTACAAGGGGCGAGATCGACGACTAGGCGACGAGTCGCTTGGGTGTATGATGGAACGTATACTCTATGCATACCCTAGGGAGGTTTATATAGTCTCACCTCTCTAGGGTTTATAGATTACAACCAAATTAGTTAAGGATTCGGAGGTTCTTTGATCTAGTCCGACTGGGCCTAGCTACGCTTCTAGGCCTCCAGCTTCCAGTCGCCTAAGTCCTCCCCAAGTCTCGATACAGTCACCGTCCAGCAGGCCCACTCGCTGGCGGCTTGGGCCAATAGGAAACATCCTGATGGGCATACCCCGGTAGGCATATCCCCATCAGTATGCCTCCATTCGCTAGACTGATTACTATGATGAGGCTGACAGTGATGGTCCGCCAGAGGACTCTATGTTTTCGAATGCCCACTTTCGGGATATTTATGATGATGTGTATGCCACTCTCAAGCTTCGCCCCATGCACCCCATCAATATGACTGAGGATCAATCCAAGGCAAGGCTCCTTAGGCCATTGGATGTGACCAACAAGATGGGACTTCACAACCTTATGACTCTCCAATGCGACTATGATTCCTCCGTGGTGAGGCAGTTTTTCTCGACACTTGTCATTTGCGGTGATGAGCGCCGTACCATCAAGTGGAAGACCGGGACAACAATGATTCAGTTGGACTTCCGCATTTTTGGGCAGGTTCTTGGGTGTGCTTTCCATGGCTGTGACACTCCTTCTGGCCATCACATCATTTCCCCACTGAAGCCATCCAAGGACACAGTGCTCGCTCCCTGCCTTTCTCCTGATCGTGTTGCTGGTACTTTCGCTGGTCCATCTCCCTTTTATGCCTCCCTTGTTGGCATATTTAGGGATAGCATTTCTCCGAGTGGTGGCAACAATGACAAGATTCGTGGCCATCTGGTTCCTCTCCTTGCATTTGCTCACGAGTGTGCCACTAATTCTGGTTCAGCATATTTAGGGATCATGAGAGGGATCACACTCAGCAGATTATTCTTCACCATGTCTCAGGTGCCACTGTCCATCCAGCTCCTCCCACTGCTCCGGAACTGTATGCTCAGTGGAACACATCTGGGATCAACTACGGTGAGCTCGAGAGTTGCCTGTTTCCTCCACCTCTGAGGCCACCCACTCCTCCAGCTGACGGCGATGACGATGAGTATGACGAAGAGGAAGGGGACAGGGATAACTATGACGAGGATGAGGAGGCGTGATCTTCTAGGGCGTTAGCATCGCTCTTCTTCCTTTTTGGCTTTCGATGCCAAAGGGGGAGAAGTAGTTCTATTAGGTCTCGTGGATTTGCAAGGGTCGGGTGCAAGCACTTGTATTTCAGTTGTTTTATTTGCTTGCGTGTGCCCCTTTTAGCGTGAACTTATTTGCTATTTGTGCTTGGATTATGTAAGACTATGTCCTTCTATACTCTGTTTGGTCTTCTGGAATCCCGGATTCATATTGTGGGTCTACTCTCATGGAATTCTGGATTTATCTATGGAGTCTGTTTGATGGCATATGGAATCATGGGATTATCTAGTGTATGCATCAATATTGTGGGATGTGCTTGGAGTCTAACAATCTCATTATTTTCTTTGGCTATAATCACATCTTGGTGGTATGACCTTGTTTTCCAACCCACCTTGTTTCAATTATCTTTGCTATGAAAGTTGTGTTCTCTCTAGTGTGTGTATTTTTATTCAAATGCAAATTGTAAATATGCACACATCTAGGGGAGCCTCTTTCATTTTTGTTAAGGTGGCGTTAGCCGGTTTCATAGCAAATCCTAGTATTGTCATCTAACACCAAAAAGGGGGAGACTGAAAGAACATTTCATAATCTCTGGTGTTTTGTGTGTTAGATAACAATATCAAGGATTATTTAATGTGTGTTGAAGTGTTGCAGCTCTCTCTAAGGATAAAAGAAAAAGGAATCTACCTTTGGGGGCAGATTATCCGGCCCTACAAGGGGCGAATAATCCGCCCCACCATTTTCCCAGATAGCAGAGTTTTGGCCGGATTTTCCAGCCCTGCTAGATAATCTGCCCCTCAGGGGGGCCGGATAATCCGCTCCTCATGTTCACTGCCTAGGCGCAAGCCCCAGAGGGGGGTGGAGTTTCGGCCTGACTTTCCGGCCAAGCCGGATAATCCGACCCAGGAGGGGGGCCGGATAATCCGCCCTCCCAAGGTCTTCATCAAGTTCTGCAGGCACCAGCACCAGAGAGGGTGCGGATTTTCTCCCCGGAATATCCGCCCTGGGGGCGGAGTTTTCCCAGGGGGCGGATAGTCCGCCCCTAGTGGTGGGCGGATAATCCGCTCCCAAACTAGTTCAACGGCCAGATCTGTGCAGGGGGGTATTTAAGCCAGCCTTCGCCATCCTGCCAGACCTCTTGTTTCATTCGAAAAAGTCAAGATCTGATATGCAACCTTCATCCAAGAGAGCTCCACCTAGATCCACCCAAAGGCCCCGTCCCTTGAGGAATCGAAGGAGGAGAACTCGATCTTCATCATCAGCAATCAAGCGCTTCATCTCCTCTGCATTCATTTGGAGAATCACTGATCCAGTATTTCTTGCAAATACCTAGATCCTTGTTTTGTATATATTGATAAACCTTGTTCTTGTGACAGCTTGTTGTCATCTCGGGATCCCCCAATTCAGTTGTGGGTGTGTGCCCCGGTAGCGTAGTGGAGAAGGTGGATCAGGCCTTTCGTGGCGAGATCCATCGGAGAATAGGGTGAGGCCTATTGTGGCGTGGTGGTCTTAGAACCGCCCACCCCCCAACAAAGATGTACTTCCCTTAACAAGGAAGGAACTACGGTAAAACAAATCCCTGTGTCTCCGTGTGCTCCACTACGGTTTCCTCGCTCCTCTCTTTACGTGCTTAGTAGCTAGGGTTGCATATAGGGAAATTCTCGTAGTTACATATTTAGAGAATTTACTTTGTGTCAAGCCTAAAATTGAAAAGGAACTAAAAATTGGGTAGCACCTATTCAATCCCCCTCTAGGTGCCCATATGATTCATTTCACCCATGTCTACCAACTGATAACCTTACAGATTAAATTGAAGGAATAGATGGAAGAACCTCGAAAGACGGTCTCGAAAAAACACCAAGAAGAATGTGTGGAAACATTTAACATGGTACGAAAAGGTGAAGGTCGTCATAAAAGTATGTTCCTGTGTAATGCTGGGTTGTCGCAGTCCAAGTACAATTCCACGTTGGGATATTTTTCTTATCAGGAAGAAATTGTAGCAGTACGAGCTGAATAGGAAGTGCAAAGACGAACAATCAAAGAGATGAGATAGGAAGCATTAGCAAGTGATGCGGAGTTGCAGCTATTACGAGATCAGCTGAATTATCAAGTGCTCTCATAGATGAACAAACTCTTCTAAATTGAAGATGAACCGTGACAATGACAGGTGAGTACAGTGGTCATGTGAAATGGTTCCTAGTAGTACTACTGAGCATGTGATGTGTTTGGGGCCACGTAACAATAACAGAGGGACTATATGTGTTCTACATCATGCTTTTATCTCTTCACACTGTGATCCATGCACAAAAATCCTATTACCGAACCTCACTCACTCAAACCTTGGATTCATGAACTCCACAAAGGTTTTTTATTCTTTGGAGAACCGCCAAATTCAAAATCTCTGTCGGTCGACAAAAACTATCGCCTACCCTATTTGAATCAGAGATTTGGTATCCAATTATCTTTGCCAATATGATAAGTACTTTGATGATCAGCCTTCAATTCGTATAGAAGGAGTACCATTTTTTCTATTATTCCCTGGATGCTAACAAAATTCAAATTCTTAGTCTAGCGGCAAATCTTGCCTTCAACCCTGTCACAGTCAGGCTTCAATTCCTGAAGAGGGATTACCCCTTTTTTTATTATTTCTTGGATGCTAGCCAAATTAAAAATATCAGTTTGTGCATTCATTATGGTCATGGATGATCAGTTGATGTGACTCTCGGACTTGAATTCCTAGACAGATAGCATACAGTCTACTAGATTTATTTTTATTACTTGGCCGCCAGCAACAAAATTCAAATTCATAATCAAGCGGCAAATTTCCCACTCACTCATATGCATTTCGCGCGCCTCCATTTCAAACATTTTGAAGCAAAATCTCCCACCATTGGAGAACCATTTTTCTAGTACTCTTATTATTAAATGGACACTAGCCAAATTCAAAACCACAATCGAGTAGCAAAACTACCCCACAGACCTTGAAGCATTTCCCGCCCATCCCTTTCAAAAACTATAACACCCCGGCCTCTCCGGACCAGCGGCTGTCACTTCTGGTAGCTTAATAGGATCTCTAGACTAACCCCACAGACCAACACTACTCTTTTCTGTGCACTTTGTCCTCACTCGTGCGCACCCGGTACCCACTTCCTGGTCGGTCACCCATCCTAGAATTGCTCTAGGCCAAGCACGCTTATCCTTAGATTTCTTTTCAGATGAGCTTCCGGAAAAGAAGTTGCAACTTGTTTGTATGGGTATAATATGAATCCTATTAAGCCATGCACCAGGGTCTCACAAAAACTTTGAGACAGGCGCTAGCCAAATTCAAAATCTCAATCGAGCGTCAATATCACACACCGACCTTGAAGCATTTCGCGCTCCTCCATTTCAAAATATTTTGACTTTAAAATTCCCATTCTACCCTTTGTTCAGACGACAAATGGGCATGCTAAATTCGGTAGCTTGGGGAATGATCATAATTTGTTTTCTTTTCACCTCTATGTTACCTATTCGTGCAGTTTTCCCATTGGCCCTCCCAAAAATCCCAAGCTCTTTGTCCCCTCATGACCACTGCGCACACCAGACGGCGGCAATTTCACGATGGAAATTCCACGGCGGCCTGAGTTACTTGAGATATGGTCTCGTGCACCGCCATAGAGCCGCTTCACCGGCACCCACCCCACCGGATCTAGTTCACTAGGTTTCTCTGCCACGGCAGCGGAGCTGCGGTATCGTTCACCATGCCGATGGCATCATCGACCGCCCAAGCTCTGCTTCCCCGCCTCCGAATGCTATCCAACCGTACCAGAGATGCCTCACCAGTGTCCATCAGATGGGATCTAGTTCAACAAGTTCCATGTCTACCGCTCCAGACCAGCTGCATGGGCGTCGTTGTTCACTATACTGGATCTGCCTCAGCGGCGCTCTCATCCACCGTTCTCAACCCAGCATAGACCTCCTAAGGTCAGTTTCCCCGATAGCCTAAGATCATCTTCCCCGCAACCGCAGCACCTTCGGTGGCCTGCACGTCATCCGTATGGTATCGACGATGCTTAGACGCCTCTCCGACCAAGGTAACCAAATCTCTAACCCCATTTTGTTTTGTCAGCAGTATAGAAGGTTCAAGCCTATCGTAGTGAACTGCATTTTTGGAATAGTGCTAGTACATACAAGTCACTAGGCATGCCTGCTCTTTGTGCTACATACAAGGTCACTGGACAGGTTGGTTTGCATTCGCTGCTCTACGAATTTCAAGTCATGCACATGTTTATTATTTTGTCATGCACATGTTCTTAGATACTCCCTACAATAGTAATTGCCTACTATTCTGTAGTTCTTGCAAAATGTAAAGTTAGTGGAAAATATTAGTGTGGATTCCCTGCTCCATAGTTACTGAATGTATCTGGTTCGTCCTGAGCTAAGTTCCTGCTATTATTTCCTCCCAGGCATCGTTCTACAATCCTTTAGTACCCGTTTATACTCATCATACTATTTCGATTTTAATTTTGTTATTGCCATCTGTATCCTTAAAAGCTGCAACACTAACTATTTTCTTTGTCTTCGCATAGAGCTCAAGAATGGAACACTGAACATGTTGGTTTGCACAGCCTCTTCTACAGGTTCACAAGCGATGTTGTTGTTTCCTTATCTAGTGCTGGTTCATCCTAAGCAACGACATAGCTATCCTCTACTATGTAGTTCATTTGTGGTTAGCTTTCCTGCTCTACAAGTTCTGATATGATGCCATTATAATTTCTATTTGGTTGAATACTAGCTACGAAAGTAATTGTATACCCATTGTTTATCTCACCACAAATTCTGAGTCACCCAACGTCTCTTGCATTCTAGTATATACTACTCCTATATATATTTGTTAAAATGACCTGGCTAGTGTATATTTTCTAAAATTCTCTGAAACACTCTATTCGATTTCTCAATCATTTATGGGCACACTTGTGTAATGCTTGCATGTCCTGTTCTACAGGTTCACAAGCAACACCATTATATTTCATTTCTAGTGGTTCATCCTAAGTAGAGACATAGCTATCCTCTACTGTATATATAGTTCATTCATTGTTTGTTTGCATTTCTGCTCTACGATTTCTCTTATGATGCTAGTATACTTTCTATTAGGCTAATTCCTAGCTACGACCGTAGCTGTATGCCCATTGTGTAGCTCACAGCAAATTCCGAGTCACCCAATGTCTCTTGCATTCCAGGATAAACAGCTACTTCCATATATATATTTGGTGAATGACCTAGCTAGTTTATATTTGCCGAAATTAGTTTGATTGATTGCTCATTTCATGGTAGGAATACTTTTCTAATGATTGCTTGTCCTGTTCTACAGGTTCACAAGCGATGCCATTGTTTCCTTATCTAGTCCTCGTTCATCCTAAGCAACGACATAACTATACTCTATTGTGTAGTTCACTCGTGGTTTGCATTCTTGCTCAGTAATTTCTGGTATTGTTGCCTGCCAAAACTCACCGGCGAGCAGCGACGAGCAACACGAAGAGACGGGAGGCTCCCAGAACTGCTGGTGGGCCCTGGTCCCTCGGGCAACGGCCCACAAAACTCCGGCACACGTCCTGGCTTGGTTCGAGGGCGTGCCACCTGATCTATACCTGATCAGGAAGGTGATGGATTGCTCCGATTGGTTTCCTGCATGGTAAACAAGTATACGTAAAATTCGAGCCGTGACCGGCTCCCAGGTTTCCCTGTGAATCGGCTCCTAGAGCCGATTAACCCATGGTTCTGCATTAGATCTATGATAACATGGGGTTTTGCTTCATCAATACAAGTTAAATCGATCTACGATAGTTTAATGTTTTCACTACATAATTGGAGCGTCCTACACGTAATTGAGCCTCGTAGATATAAAAGATGATGGAAAACTAACCCTAGAGAAGGCCTAAAAACCAACATAAAGTCAATTCCCGGAACAACTCCTCTTGGATTGGCAAACCATATCTTACATATTACTGGATCGTTCAACCCGTTTGCAAGGCCTGATCATGTAGATATCAAACTAAACCTTGGAGAACAAGGCACAACTATAACAGATCAAATCGACTTAAATAAAGATCAAGCAAGATGCCACCCTTACACCCGGGAAAAGGTACAAAGGCGGCGAGATAGCTAGAGGCAGCAAAACTAAACAATCATAGTGAAAAGTACTGTTGCTAGCCTACACGAATCTATGATAATAGTATTACTCGCCATCAACAAGGCTTCAGTACGAGTAACACCAAACAACGCATAAGTAAATACTGCCTAGATCGCAAGGTGCGATCTAGGCAGCATGGCACTTACCCGAGGAAAAACCCTAGAAACAAGGGGTGGCGATGTGCCGAGATTGTGTTTGTTGTGAACGTGATTGTCCTCCTTTTCTCGATAACCTTAGGTACATATTTATAGTCCGGAGACTCTCTACTTTTGGAATAACTCTACAACTCTATCTTTACCTAAACTGAAACGGAACCTACTATGATACAAGATACACGGGCAATTTAGCCCAATTCTACGCACTAGGCCGATCCAACAACACGTTGAATATACGCATCTTCCAAGCCCATCTTGATCACGGCCCATCTCCTTCGTTGGCCAAAATACGGCGATAACACATGCCCCCCTGGTTTTGGCAATGATAATTCCAAAATCACTCTGTGTTTTTTTCTTCTTCTCTCCTGGGTTTTTTTTTCTCTTTTTTTTTGTATCGGGTTGCGCGTTGACAGAATGCGTGGCAGAACAGAATCGTCACGCTACCCCTTCATCATGATGCCCTGTCTTCTCACCTCCTTCGCACTGCATGATTTGACGATTTTGGCAGTGCAATCTGGGAAACCGCTATGGCATTGAACCGTCTCTCCAATATTCCCCTTATTTAAATCTGTCTGAGCAGTTCGCAGTCCCCATCTTCCTCTAGTAGCAAAGAGAAAACCCTTCTTCCTCCTCTACCGAAAAAACCCTCTTTCTCCGCCATGGCCTCCTCTGCTTCCTCTGGCCTGTCCTCCCATGCCTCCAACAGCATCAGTGATCGAGAGCCAACGCCAAAGCACCCGCCCACGGCGACGTACAGTACTTTCGCCCCACAATGGTGGGATGAAAGGGACTGGGATTTCGCTGTCTGGTCGGAGGACGATGCGTCCCTGACTGACAGTGAGGAGAGCCTACAGTTCCTCGTTAACGGGGAACTGGAGGCGAAGAGCAGCGACGACGCCTGGTCTTGGGACGGCGTCGAGTCCTCCGACGAGGAGGAGGAATCGGAGGAGGACACCTCCTCCGATGAATACCCGCCGACGAAGCGCTTCCGTGCCGGGTCCGATGAAGACACCGAGGACGATGATGAGGACGAGGGGGCCCCTGCTGGCTTCTTCAGCAGCAGCAGCGAAGACGACGCTGGCAGCAGCGCTGAGGATAGCGAACAAGACGGCAGCGACGGCAGCGACGACGACCTCGGCCTAGATTAGGAACCAGTAGTAGTAGCCGTAGTAGTAGTAGGCTCCCTTTTGTAATCCATCAGTCGCTTGTAAGCAATCTGCTTTTGAATGAATGAATGAAAAATCCGTTTCTCGCAGATTTGTCTTTCCACCCCAATTTTGTCGATAACACAAATAAGTCGATGCTCCAGGAGCCGATAGCAACGCATCGGCTTTCACCTTGTTACGTTCTCACAGTCAACCAAGCTATAACTCAAAGAGCCGATGCACATCGGCTTTCCCAAAATCGTTGACAAGGTCAAACTCAGTCGCATACTTAGGCAAACCTAAACGGCCACTTCTTAGTTTCAAACGGTAACCTGCGACTCCCTTCAAAAAGGGCGACCTAGATCCCCAACTGCCCACCGACCAGATCGAGCTCACAGCAACAAGAACCCTCAATCCTCAATCTGCATAGATCCATCTCCGCCGGCAAACCAGATGGCAGAATCGTCCAACACCAATCCAGAGGTCTCCGGTCTGAAGGTACGCCTACCCCCCGCAGTCTGAACGCAATGTTAGAACTTAATGGCGAACACCTGAATTAATGCCTTTATTCCACCATTAAACTTTCTAGGTTTCAGACATTCTGCTGCCGCATCCTTCTCTCCCAAATTCTCTCTGTCTTGGCCCTCGTACAGATTCTAGTCCTGCCCATCTGATTTCTTGCGAAGCAAATAGAATCCCCTTCGTAAGCCAAGACCTAGATCTGAACTCTTGGGCCGACTGCTTGCGAGCCTGGCCTAATCCCCCTGAACATTGGGTTTCTTGGTTCAGTAGGGTAGCTAGATCTTACCAATCCCAATGGGAAACTTTGGGAATAGCCGATGCCTTGCATCTATCATTGTCTCCTCTTGAGAAAAACGAGAATCTTCTCAAAACCATCGGCTATTTCTGGTCTGACGCTCTGAACTGCTTCATGTTCGGTCATGGCCCTATGTCACCAACCTTGTTAGACGTGGTGATGATTACTGGCCTGGATGTCACCTCGCCCAGCCCCTCTGCTTTTAAACTGACCAAAGTCCCCTATAAGCTGTCTTCTAAAACAGACTGCACGAACTGGGGTGCCTACCTCCAACGCCATATGAAAACAAAGGGCCCTATTTCAGAGAAAGAACATACAGCCTTTCTCAACTTCTGGCTGGAGCATTTCATATTCTGTGGCCCTTCCCTTGCTCCAACCAAAAACTATCTTTCCTTAGCCCACGAACTGGCCAAAGGTACCCAACTTGGCCTTGGCAAACTGTTTCTGGGAGAAGTCTATCGATACCTCCAGTTGATGTCTGTCAAGCTGTTTTCGGGCATAGCAGTCAAAACAGGTGGTCCTTGGTGGTTTATTCAGTTATGGGCTCAGCTATATTTCCAAAATCACATCCCAAACTTCCCCCTTTTGGCGAGTTGCACCTTCCCAGATGTCAAAGGGAAACAGATCCGATGCACTAGTTACGGCCAAGCTTTGTATAGGCTGCCAGGCAGCAAACTATCCCCTCAGGAAGCATCCAAGTGGTTCAGCACTTTCTTCTAGGGCCTGGACAACCCTACCTTCTTCCCTTATATGGAGGAATCAGAACACTTTGAAAATCCACTCTCCTTCAGGCTGGACAATTTTGCCGATGACACTAGCACTCGGCAGCTCTTTTCCACCGTGATTCGTCCCTGTTTCCTTCCAGTTGGCATGAGTACGTCCAACAGAATAATCAAACCTGGGTATGAATTCTACCAGCCAGTCTTAGTGGCCCGCCAATTCGGCCTTGGACAAGTAGCTCCCCACTTCTTTCTTCATCATCTTACGGAAAGCAGAGCCGACCTGCCTGATCCTCTCACCAGCCAAAGGTGTTACTCCTTTTTTGATGCTCTGACCATCCCAATTCCCAACGACCTCACCTTTGCCTCATCAACCGATGGCTTTGGAGACTGGTGGTCGATGTGGAAAACTCACGCCTTCAGGAGGGCTCTGGGACCGCTGTTGAAACAGCTCGATGATGACTATGACATCCCCGTGAAACAGGTACCACTACTTGCAAATTTTCTTGATGCAGCTTGCAATTGATCCTTTTACTAATCCATTCTTTCTCTTTGCAGCAACAAGATGGCCCTGAACCTACACACAGTGACGGCTCTCCCTTTGAGTTCTTTCCACCAGCTCCTGTGGTTCTTTTCTGCAAAAACTCACCGCCTTTGAAAAAGGTCATAATGCAGAAACAGCCGATGACACCTCAATCGGCTTCTAAGAAGCAAAGAACTTCAACATCAGCTGCCCCTCGAGTTCCAACTAAGACAAGAACGACTACGAGGAATGTAGCTGCCAGGAAGACCTTGAGGCACCGGAGCCCTTCTCTAGAAAGCTCGCATGTACGCTGACCCATTTCTTGGTCGACTCTCCTCATTCTTTCATTATTGCAGATGCAAACATGTCTAACATCCTTCCTTCTTTTGCAGGCTTCCATTGAAGATTCTTCCCACGAGGACGAACAAACCGATGAGGGAGAACCGAGCCCAACGGATTCTGAGAGGACCATCACCCCGAGCCAGCCAGATGTGCCACCATTGGCTTCTAGGAAAAGGTCTGTTCCTGAGCCTGCTGCCCCCCGAGCACCAGTCGAGGCGGGGCCAACTGCGGGTCCCAAGAGAGCTCGCAAAGGACCACAAGTTTCTTCGTCGAGCCAGGAGGTCTCGCAAATCGCCACCCTACATACTCTTATCACTTGTTTACTTCTATCTGCCGATTTATGATCATTTACATCGGCTAAGAACACCTTTCATGCAGACGACAGACGTTTTTAGTGGGGAAGCCGGGGCGGTGCCGACGCCGGATCTGGGAATCTCCCGAAGGTGCAGATGAGACGGCTACCACTCTGGCCAGGCCTCCAGCGACCACACACAAACCGATTGCCTCCTCATCGGCTATCCCTTCAATCTTAGCAGAGGTACGTTTAGGTTTTTCCGGCTCATCCTTACCCGTTTGGATGTACACTGACGCCTTTCTGGCTGTCAGAATTGTGATCTTTCAGGTTTGCTGTAGTTCGACCCTGAATCCATCGATCCAACTCCCTCTGTTGCCCACGCTGAACCACAGGCCAGGGTTGCTCTACCTCAATTCCAGCGTCTTAAAACCTTGCTGTCCTCCCCGATCGAGGAGTTGATCGAGGGTTCTGAGGAAGTGAAGAGCGTTCTTGCCGAAATCCAGGACCATCTTCCAGTAGCATTGCAAGTGAAGCTTTGGGAAGTTGCAAATATGTCCTTCTTCGGGTCACGGGTGAAGTTAGCTCATGAAAGGATCAACCTGCGTCTTGCCCAACTTCCGCTGAAAGCCGATATTGCAGACAGATGTCAGCAGCTTAACGAGAAAAAGGCGTCTCTGGATGCTAAAACTGACACCTCCGTCAGTACCGCCGAGCTCGCATCCTTGAAAAAGGAGCTGGAAGACCTTGAGGAGAAGGTCCGGGTGACTAAACAGCTCATCCGCGACAAGGAAGACTCCATCGCCCGTTCTCAAGACGAGGCGGAAGGTCTCAAAGCTCAACTGAAGACCGATCTGGCAGACATATGTGCCCTGAGCAAGCAGCTAGTGATGGGTAAGGATGAAGATGACGAAGCCGAGATCGCCGAGGTGGACCGTGTCCGTGTTGACGCCCTCCACGCCTTCGAGGCATTTCTTCAGTAGTTCGTATGTGTAAACTGGCATCTGTTTGTAACATGTGTGAACCTCTAGAGTCGATGACCGTGCATCGGCTATATTTTTTTTTTTATTCGGCCGATTTTCAGCATCGGCCCCCACATTTTTACTGTCCAAGTTTTACTGTCCAACATCCCACATGCTTGGGAAATATTTCTTGAGATGTTGACCGTTGACCGCCACTGGGAATTTCTCACCGTCTAGCTCCTCAAGCATGTACGCGTTCCCTCCTAAAACCTGATCGACCCTGTATGGCCCGTGCCAATTTGGAGACCATTTACCATATGCTGCATCCTTAGTCCCTAACGGCAACACCGCTTCCCATACCAGATCGCCAACGTGGAACTCCTTAGGTCTCACCTTTTTGTTGTATGCACGAGCTACTTTGGCCTTGTTCTCTTTGATTTTCTCAAGCGACCATAGCCTAAGCTCAGTCACATCTTCAACACTGTCACTCATCAAAGCCGCATATTCTTCAGCCGTAAGATCGTTCTGAAAGGTGACGCGTCTCGATCCAGCCGTAATTTCCCAAGGCAATACGGCTTCTTGTCCATAGACCAGATGGTACGGCGAGGTTTTTATCGCTCCATGGCATGACATGCGGTAAGCCCATAAAGCCTATGATAAAACCTCATGCCAACGCCTAGGGTGCTCATCGATTTTCCTCTTGATCAGCTTGATAAGGCTCTGGTTGGACGCTTCAGCTTTCCCATTGGCTTGAGCATAGTACGGAGATGACCGAATCAGCTTAATCCCTGTGTCCTCACAGAACTTCCTAAACTCGTGAGAAGTGAAAACCGAACCTCCATCGGTCGTGATAGTCTGGGGAATCCCAAACCTATGAATGACGTGCTCTTTCACAAAATCGACAACATCCTTTGAACTTACTGACTTCATAGGGACGGCTTCCACCCACTTGGTGAAATAATCCGTGATGGCCAAGATCCACATGTGGCCCTTGCTTGACGGAGGATTGATCTTGCCGATCATATCCATGCCCCAACCTCGGAATGGCCAAGGCTTGATGATGGGATTCATTGCTGACGCGGGTACCATCTGGATTTTTCCAAATCTCTGACATGCTTGACACCCTTTGTAGTACTTAAAACAGTCCTCGAGTATGGTAGGCCAATAAAACCCTGATCGCCTGATCAACCATTTCATCTTATGAGCCGATTGGTGAGTTCCACAGGCGCCTTCGTGTACCTCATGTAGGAGCCGATTGGCCTCGGTTGTCCCCAGACATTTGAGCAATAACCCCTCAAGAGTCCTGTAAAACATGTCGTCCCCAATGAGCACATACTTCATGGCCTTGTATCTTATCCGTTTAGATGCCCCCCGAGCCGAATCCTTCAAGTAATTGAAGATATCGGCTCTCCAGTCGTCTGCGTCCAGGAATTGCACCTGAACATCGGCTCCCTCTGCTACGTCCTTGTAGCCTGAAGCCATTTGTGCAAGATCGTTTGCTTTGGTATTCTGCGATCGCGGGATCCAGGTGAAGTTTATGTATCGGAACTGTGCCATCAGCTCACGGCATTGCATCCATAATGGGAAGAGCGACTCACTCTCACACTTATATTCCTCCGTGAGTTGAGAAATCACCAGCTTGGAGTCTCCAAAAATTTCCACTGCTTCCGCTCCAGCTTCGATGAGCAACTCCATTCCCTTGCGTATCGCCTCATACTCGGCTACATTGTTGGTGCGAGAGGTAGACAATCTAATGGAGAAGGAAAATGTTGCCCCCCGGGGCGACACGAGTAAAATGCCGATGCCGCAGCCATCGTCACAAACTGATCCGTCGAAAAACATAGCCCACGCTCTTATGGACAAGGCTGCTATGTTGGTGTTGATCCTTTCAGCAATAAGATCGGCCAACGCCTTCCCCTTAACTGCTTTCGCGGGTTGATACCGGATGTCAAACTCTGATAATGCAAACATCCATTTGCCCAGTCGGCCTTTTAACATAGGAGCCGACAGCATGTGCTTTATGACGTCTGATTTGCATATGATGATGATCTCTGCTGATAGCAAAATGTGGCGCAGCTTGGTGCAGGTGAAAAACAGGCAGAGGCATAACTTCTCAATACCAGGATACCTTGTCTCTGCGTCCAGCATCCTCCTGCTTATGTAAAATACGACTCGCTCCAGCCCATCATAGACTTGCACCACCCCCGAGGCGATGGACGTGTCAGCTACTGACAGGTAAATGTAGAACGGTCTGTCCGGCTGGGGTGGAACCAACACTGGCGGCTTCGTCAGATATTCTTTGATCTCGTCAAAGGCTCGCTGTTGTTCTGCCCCCCAGCGGAATTCCTCGTCAGATTTAATTTTTACTAGTCCCATGAACGGCTCTATCCTTCCTGACAGATTGGAGATGAACCTTCTGACGAAGTTGATCTTGCCGATGAGAGACTGTAGCTCTTTCTTCGTGGTAGGTGGCTTCATTGTTCGCACGGCCTCTTGACTTTTCAGGCCGATCTCAATCCCGCGTTCATGGACCAAGAAACCCAAGAACTGACCGGCCGTTACCCCGAAGGCGCACTTCTTTGGGTTCATCCGTAGTCCGAATTTTCTCGTTCGGTCTAGGACGCGTTGCAGATCGCCCAAGTGTCCTACTACTGAGGCAGACTTGACCACTACGTCGTCGATATAAATTTCCACCAGCTTGCCGATCAGATCATGGAAAATGTAGTTCATGGCTCTTTGGTACGTGGCACCAGCATTTTTCAGTCCAAACGTCATGACAACGTATTCAAACAACCCCACCGAGCCTGGTACTCTGAACGCAGTCTTGTGTATGTCTTCTGGAGCCATAAAAATTTGGTTGTAACCGGCATTTCCATCCATAAAGCTCAAGATCTTATGGCCAGCCGCTGCGTTGATTAACGTTTCTGCCACCGGCATTGGGTACTCATCCTTTGGGGTAGCTCTATTGAGGTCCCGAAAATCTATGGCGACACGCCAACGGCCATCCTTTTTCTCCACAGGTACGATACTAGAAATCCATTCAGCATACCTGCATGGCCTGATTAAATCAGCTGCCAACATTTTCTCGATCTCCTTCTTGACTTTTTCAAGAATTTCGGCCTTCATCTGTCGTGCCCGCTGCTGGAACGGCCGAAATCCTTTTTTAAGCGGGAGTCGATGCTCAATGATGCTCCTGTCTAACCCGGGCATCTCTGTATAGTCCCAGGCGAAGAAGTCTGGATATTGTTTTAACAGGGCTATCATCGGATCCCGCAGACTCGGGTCCAACCTTTTGCTGATAAAAGTTGGTCGTGGCTTATCCCCAGGACCAATGTCGATTTCTTCTAGTTCATCAGCCGATGTAAACCCATACCCTAGCTTTCCGTCACCTGTCAAATCAATGCTAAGCACAGGGCAAACAGTAGGTGAGGTTAACAAAAATAATTTGGGCCGATTGCCTGAATCGGCCCCCTTTTTCATTGTATTAGTCAAGGATGGTTTACACCTTACGGTTTTAACATAGCTGGGAATCTCCCTGCTACGACTACACGATCTGCTCGTCGTAAGATTGCTGCCCTTTGTTTTTTGTGGCCGATCGCAGGGATCGGACGTACCACGCACCGTTGTGGACTTTGCTACTCCGTCAGGCCGGTGGATAAGACCAGCCTCACCCCGTTTTTTGTAGCCTCGATGCGTTCACAGCCGTCTAGACTGATTCCAGAGATCGGCTCTTGGTCTTCTGCTTCCCAGACGTTCATGCCAGCAATGGAGACCTCGACAGAATCGTCTGCGTGAATGACTTCTACCTCATCTCCATCCCACTGTATCAGGCACTGGTGCATCGTGGATGGGATGCAGCAGTTGGCATGAATCCAATCTCTCCCTAGTAGGACGGCATAGGTGCTTTTGCTGTCCACGACGAAGAATGACGTGGGGATGGTTTTTCTGCCCACGGTCAGATCTACGTTCAGTACGCCTTGCGTTTCCGAAGTCTGACCGTTGAAGTCGCTTAACGTGACGTTGGTTTTGATCAAATCTGCGGTGGAGCGTCCCAAACGCCGTAGCATGGAGTATGGCATGATATTGACTGCCGCTCCGGTGTCCACCAACATCTTGGTGACAGGCTGCCCATTGATGTAACCTCGTAGGTACAGGGCTTTCAGATGCTTGTAACCCTTCTCCCGCGGCTTCTCAAAAATAACCGGCCGTGGGCCGCAGTCGAACTGTGCCACTGGTAGCTCGTTGTTTCTTGGTGCGCAGAATTCTGACGGAAGTATGAACACCATGTTTGTGCCAGCCGATGTCTTCGCATCGGCTTTTACCGGTTTGGGGCGCCATTCTTTCCTTGTCGGGCGGTCTTCCGTTTCCAGGGTCAGCCTAACTTTGACGGCCAGATCAGGCCGTGCTTTCTTTAAAGCGTGGAGATACTGCGCTTCGGCTTCCTCCAAGTTACGTAGCCGCTGCACTCTGCGCTTTTGGGTGTGTCTGAGTCCATCGGGACACCACCTTGGACGGTGATACATGTCCTCTTCTTTGTCGTCCCTTGGCTTCTCGAGGACGTTTGCTCGAGCGGATTCCTTGTAACGGCTCTGAGGTGGGAGGGGCCCTAGACGTTGGAACACTGACACTGGCTCTGTGTCCTCCCGCTGCTGTCCGCATTCCAGGCAGTTATCGATCGTAGGCAATCGGCTCATTCCCGCGTCCCAGCAATACTTGAAGAACGGGCAATCCCAATGTTTGTCCGCGCCTTCCTTTCCTTTTGGCGGTCCCCTAGCGAGGTGCCCATATCCTTCATCTTCTCCGTCGCGCCGGCGACGTTGGTCATATTGCCGCTCATACTTGTTAAGGAGATGCGTGGAATGTGGCCTCTAATATCGCACTCTCCTTACTTGTTCCTCTGTTAAGTACCGCCTGTCATTGTGGCTGGGCCGGTCGCGTGGACTAGCCTTCTCTCTTTCTTCGCCCCGAGAGCGACCACCCTCCTCCTTGTAGTCATGGTGGTACCCAGACCCTGCCATATTAACGCCGAATGAGAAATCCAACTGACGCCTCGCGGAGCGACTGAGCTCTACCATGTTGACGCCGGGAAATGGGTTTGTGTCTACTTTCATGGCGACCTGCCCAAGGATCAGACGGCCTTGTTCTATCGCCGTTTGGATTTGGCGACGTAGCTCTTTGCAATCATTGGTGGTGTGGGTGAACGAATGATGCCACTTGCAGTATGGTCTCCCGTGCATTTCCTGAGCCGTAGGGATTTTGTGGCCTTCGGGTAACCTCAACTGTTTCTCCTTCAGCAGTAAATCGAATATCTGCTCGGCTTTGCTCACATCGAAGTCGAACCCTTTTGCAGGCCCTTGCTGTTTCACCCATTTGCAGGACACAGGATCTGCCCCTCGAGCCCATTCGGCTACGGCCACTTCCTGGTCTTGTGTAGGATCATCTTCTTCTGCATCGACCAGGCTTATCGGACGTTTGAATTTGTCTTGGTACAACTCAGGGTGGCGCTGTTCATACATCGTCAGTTTCTGGGCCATGTGCGCCAATGAGTTGTATTCCACTTGGAAAGCCAGATCCTTGATGGGTGCTAAGAGACCCAACACTGCCAGCTCGACTGCTTCCTTCTCAGTTAAACGAGCTGAGTAACATCGGTTCTTGACGGTCCTGAAGCGCTGGATGTATTCGGCTACAGTTTCTCCCCGCTTCTGCCGCACCTGAGCCAGGTCTGCAATGCCAGCCTCAGTAGCCTCTGAATGGTACTGGATGTGGAACTGCTCTTCCAGTTGCTTCCAGGTATGAATTGAATCAGGTGGCAGCGAGGTGTACCACCCAAAGGCTGGTCCCGTCAGAGATTGCGCAAAAAATCTTACGCGCATCTGATCCGATGCCGAAATCATGCCTAGCTGTGCCAGATATCGGCTTATGTGCTCGATCGAGCTTGACCCTTCTGACCCGCTGAACCTTGAGAACTCAGGGAGCCGATACTTGGGTGGCAGCGGAATCAGATCAAACTCGTTGGGGTACGGCTTTGAATAGCCGATCGTCCTTCTCTTCGGCACGAAGCCGAACTGGTCCCTCAGGATGGTACCGATTTGCTCCACTGTTTGAGCTGAAGGGGCTAGATTCTCATGACTTGTTCCAGTGGCATACTTGGATAGCCACGCCTGTTTGTCAGCGTCCATCCCAGACATCGCTGCTCCAGACACGCCTGCCCCTGAAGATACTGCCCCAGGAACCCCTGCCGCAGAAACTCCTGCGGTTGCAATCTGTTTGGTGCGTGTCAGGTTATTGCAGTCCGGCACGTAGGTGCATATATATCCGTGTGGGATTTCCTTAGGTGGCTCAAACAGGAATTGGTAATCGCCTGGGTCGCCTCCAGCCTTGTAGACGCATAAGCCGCTGCTCCTGGCGGCTCTGGAGCTGCAAGTGTGAATGGCAGCTGTGGCCTGGTCTGGAGCGGTCTTTCTCCCTGGTGAGTCCCCAGAGTAGGCCCCGTCGGAGAATACTGATGTTTCATGATCTCCTGAACTACGCGAACCGCGACCCGTTCGAAAGCGTTCACCAAGCTCTCCGAATGGCGGTGCAGAGAATGAGCCACCATGTAGTTGACTTCCTGTCGCAGAGCTCTGGTACGCTCCTCCGAAGGAACAGACAGATCCACCTCATCAAGAGCACCCTCGGCGGAGAACCCTCTCCACTTGATGCCATGCTTACGGGTCCTCTCGAAAGAGCCGATGAGATCGGCTTCGAAGAGATTTCTGATCTCATCATACTTCGCCTTGTGCTCTTCAGGCAGCTCGTCGTACGTGACTGGTCTGCTCTCCATCGCAGCGTCGGATGTTGATGTAGACGTTGTTGAAGGTCCCACCGGGCGTGCCAAAATGTGTTGCCTGCCAAAACTCACCGGCGAGCAGCGACGAGCAACACGAAGAGCCGGGAGGCTCCCAGAACTGCTGGTGGGCCCTGGTCCCTTGGGCAACGGCCCGCAAAACTCCGGCACACGTCCTGGCTTGGTTCGAGGGCGTGCCACCTGATCTATACCTGATCAGGAAGGTGATGGATTGCTCCGATTGGTTTCCTGCATGGTAAACAAGTATACGTAAAATTCGAGCCGTGACCGGCTCCCAGGTTTCCCTGTGAATCGGCTCCTAGAGCCGATTAACCCATGGTTCTGCATTAGATCTATGATAACATGGGGTTTTGCTTCATCAATACAAGTTAAATCGATCTACGATAGTTTAACGTTTTCACTACATAATTGGAACGTCCTACACGTAATTGAGCCTGGTAGATATAAAAGATGATGGAAAACTAACCCTAGAGAAGGCCTAAAAACCAACATAAAGTCAATTCCCAGAACAACTCCTCTTGGATTGGCAAACCATATCTTACATATTACTGGATCGTTCAACCCGTTTGCAAGGCCTGATCATGTAGATATCAAACTAAACCTTGGAGAACAAGGCACAACTATAACAGATCAAATCGACTTAAATAAAGATCAAGCAAGATGCCACCCTTACACCCGGGAAAAGGTGCAAAGGCGGCGAGATAGCTAGAGGCAGCAAAACTAAACAATCATAGTGAAAAGTACTGTTGCTAGCCTACACGAATCTATGATAATAGTATTACTCGCCATCAACAAGGCTTCAGTACGAGTAACACCAAACAACACATAAGTAAATACTGCCTAGATCGCAAGGTGCGATCTAGGCAGCATGGCACTTACCCGAGGAAAAACCCTAGAAACAAGGGGTGGCGATGCGCCGAGATTGTGTTTGTTGTGAACGTGATTGTCCTCCTTTTCTCGATAACCTTAGGTACATATTTATAGTCCGGAGACTCTCTACTTTTGGAATAACTCTACAACTCTATCTTTACCTAAACTGAAACGGAACCTACTATCATACAAGATACACGGGCAATTTAGCCCAATTCTACGCACTAGGCCGATCCAACAACACGTTGAATATACGCATCTTCCAAGCCCATCTTGATCACGGCCCATCTCCTTCGTTGGCCAAAATACGGCGATAACAGGTATGATGCCATTATAATTTTTATCTGGTTCATTCTTAGGTATGACAGTAACTGCATGCCATTGTCTAGTTTGATTGCTCATTTCATTGTAGGCACACTTGTCTAATGCTTGCTTGTTTTGTTCTACAGGTTCACAAGCGACGCCATTATATTTCATATATGGTTCTGGTTCGTCCTAATCAACAACATAACTATCCTCTATTGTATAGTTCATTTGTGGTTTGCATCCCTGCTCTACCGATTCTTGCATGATGCCATTATAATTTTTGTTTCGTTCATTCTTAGCTATGAAAGTAACTACATGTCATTGTCTAGTTTATTCTTCTATATATATTTTTTGAAATGACCTGGCTAGTTTATATTTGCTAAAATTCTAACATATTGTTATATTTCGCGTTTCACGATAGGCACACTTGTTTAATGCTTGCTTGTCCTGTTTGTTTGACATGATGGTCAATATATTTGAACCATTCACTAGTAGTAAACTCCAATTCATAGCTCCTGTCGCATTAGTTAAATGAGTAGTTTGCCTTGTTTGATGTATTAAGTTGTTATTACTTAGTTCTAGACTGTAATTATTGCTATCACCACCAAAGACGGAGCTGCAATATCATGTCTCAATGTTTTTTTCGAATGTAGATGTCACACTCAAAAGGGAGATGCATGAGATAGATGGAGAAATAAAATTGATGACTGCTATCAACTCGATTGTCAACTGAAATGCTGATTTTTCTTTCCCTTGAGTTGATAATATGTAATAATTTTAAGTAGTTTGCATTTGATGTAATATCTAGATTAATCGCATAGGACGTGTAGGCATTTAGTTGACACCGTCCACACGTAGCGGTAGACGGTACCATACCAGTGCTAGCCAGGTAGATTAGGGTACAAGGGCTTTGTTATTTGCCCGTCTTGTATTGGGCCGATGATGAACAGTAAAAGATGCTCGCAAGTTATACACCTTTTTGGGAATGGGCTCGAGAAATATTGAAGATGTAAAAGCCCGTAAAATTAAAGGGCCACACACAGGCGTGATTAGCAACAGTAACATGCCATAACAGTGACATGCCGAAACTGTAGCAAGTCGAAACAGTAACAGGCCAAAATAGTAGTAGGGAGAAAACAATAACGAACCAGGACAGTAATGGGACAGAATAGTAACAGGCGACAACCTTCAATGGCCAGAATAGTAACCGGCCATAACCGTAGCATGCCAGGCTAGAATAAGTCATGGATCGTAGCATGGCCAAAATAGTAACAGACCGAATTTGAATCAGGCGAGAATAGTAACACTCCTAGAAACTTACAGGCAAGAACAGTAACATGCTAGAATATGATTGGGCCGTTTATGGCCCTAAATAGTAATGGGATAGGAAGTATATGGGCCGTAGATGTTCACATATATGGGCCCATATCAAATAGTGCAGGATTATATAGTAACTTCCGAGAAAGTTCACGGGCTGACCAAACGGGCTATTTCAAATAGTACAGGGTGAAACAGTAAGGGTCCCGATAGTTTGATGGCCATAAAATGGGCCTGTCTCAAACAGTGAAGGTCGAAATAGTAACGGGCCCAAAAATTTACGGGTCATAGTTGGAAAACCTAATGAGCTCGTTTGTAACAGTGCAGGACAAAACAATAACGGACCATGATACTATTGGGCTCCCTTAATGGCTGGCCCACTTAATAATAATCAGGCCTTGGCTGGGCCTGGCTTCTACCATGGTTTCATTGACAGTGAATGGCGCTAACTGGTCGTTAACGGTCTCTGCCACATGGCAGTTTCCATGACATCAGCAGTCAACGCGGCTAGCAAACAGATCTTTGACAGAATGACTTCTCGTGGATAAAGGGGGCGATCCGCCACGGTCGGAAAAAACCATGGTAGATTCATTTGTGAAGGGGCTTCTACCACGAAGGCCATCCGTCGTAGAAGGCTTTTCATCCACGAAAAATGGGCCTTGAACCACAAAAATCGTCTGTTGTAAAAGGAAATTTTTCTTGTAGTTGTGAGGCAGGATCTTAACATTGGACCTGCTAAACTCACAAGTAAGCTTAGCGAAAAGTTTAACTTTCTGATTCCTTACCACAAAGTCTTTGATGGGAAGGATATGGCTCTAGACTTCATTCAGGGAAAGTGGACTGACAGTTTTCACATGTTGTATAGTTTCAAAGCTGAGGTAGAGAAGACATCACCTGGTAGTATAGTTGACATTGATTATGAGGTTGTGAAAGGAAGAGAAAATGTATCAAGGGGGGTTAGGTATAAGAAGGCAGATCAGAAATGTTTCAAGAGATGTTTTGTCTGCCTGAAGGCATGATGGAAGGGGTTCCTAGACGGCTGCAGGGCATACATGGCAATAGATGCAACTTCTTCAATAGGGAACGAAGTTCAGGGGACGGCTTGCTACCACTTGTGATGTTGATGCTCATAATTGACTTTTCCCATAGCTTATGTTGTTCTTGAGGGTGAATTGATGTAGCACCCTCGAATCGTCCCTATGCAAGTCCTAGCGATTCCCGCCAAACCCGCATAGAAACGATCCAAAGGAGCCCACCTGGGACTTTCGTGCGGGTGGAAAACGAAGTAATACCATTACACATTAGTCCATGATGGAACCCACAGAACAGATATATATATAGCAACGACTCAACGAGTCAAGAATACAGATATACAGTACAAAGATCCAAATCACCTTGAAAACGATACAATGTCCGAGTACGAACAAGATGTAAATTGGGCTAAGAGCCCTGAAGAATAATCAATAGCGTCCATAACCCTGCCCAGGCCAAGCCGGAAGGGTAACCCTGCTAACGACATCGATCTCAAACCTGCTTAAACAAAAGGGGTGTCGGAAAAGGGCAAAGGAAAAAGAGAGCGGTCAGTACTGAGGCCAGTACATGACGAGTCTTAGAATTCGGCGTTCCTCGCCTACATAGGTATGGTGGACTAAAGCGGCAGCGCAACATGCACTAAACAACCTATAGAGACTCGATATAACTGGTGACTATCATAGAGGGATAAGAAAGGTCTATTCGGAACCAACCTGATGCTAACATCAAACATACCCTTCCTAGTATTCCCCCTCGAGACCAAACGAGGAATTCAAACCGAGGAACGGAGACAGCTGGCAGTTTTATTCATTCCATTAAATTTGCAACAATTACTAGTCAGATATAGATAGCATGAGTCATCCTGATAACATAATAAGTGGGCAGTTTTAGTTAACCATTTCGTTGTAGATGTAATACTTACTAGTCAGATACATAGACCATGAGACATTCAAAAACCTAGAAGTTGTTGGTACTTTTATTTAGCCATTCCGTTGTACTAAAGTTTATTACTATTCATTTCAAAGTCAAATTTATAGCAATACTTTAGTTATAGTTGTCTATGATTGAGATACTATGCTCCAAGTCGTCCATAACCGCGAACACGACTTTTAGGAAGTTTTACCCTGCAGGGGGCACAAATAGCAACACACACACGATCAACCTCGGAAAAAACAAATGAAAACTCAACGAGGCATCACGACAAAGAAATCGCAAGATTTATATAATATTTCAGGGGGGCACCCCACGAAGCTACCCGCTACGAAGTTGGCCGGCTCCAAGACGGACCCAGAGGTTTGTGACGACGGTTGTAAACGACTGGGAACCCGAAAGTGTGACTGGGTTTGTCGATACCGCGAAAACATGTCACGGGGTTCCAAAACAGTCCAGGCGCTACATGCGCAATATTAAATAAAAAAGTAAAGCATGGCATAAGTACATGATATTAATAAATCCTCAAACTACTTTGTGGCCCCAAGAAATAAGATATGACTCAATCTCATGCTAAGGGGATTCATGGTCCCACATGCGGATAGTGCGAATAGTCAAGGAACATGTATCAAGTACTCAGGATCCTACGAGACACAAGTGGACGGTTAAAAACCAAATAACATCTATTGCCCACCTGTGCCTCTGCATTATTTACCTACTTTCAATATTAGTTATTTAAACGGGAATTAAAGCCGATCATCTCCAACATTAAGCATGAGGCGTTCTCCAACAACCGTGGAACATCGACGTCGTGACGCATCACCTACGCAAGCAACTACGAGTCGCAAGACCGACTATCTACCAAACAATAGGTAATAGGATGTGTCCATTGCAATATATGAGATGCGGGAAAGTATAAAGGGGTAAGGAATCTATAGCATCGCAACACAAATAGCAATAGATCAACAGGAGGAAGTAAAGACTAGAAATGTAAAATAGGTAGAAAGGGGGAGAATGCTCGCCTGGAAAATATTGCCGAAGTTACATAACCGAAGAACTTGTCGAATGTCACAACGTCTCATCATCCTATCCGAGAAGAAACAAAAACTAAAAGGAACAAGCGATGCAGCAGTTACAACTAATGCGAAAGAATCGGCATGATCATGATATGATGCATGACATGGCAAGTTAATTATGCAAACTATGTTGAAAAGGTATTAGGGGCATGATGATAATGCATTTGTGAGGCATTATTAATAAGAAACAATTAGTTTCCAATTTTATTTATCATGTTTTCCTTGCATAAACAGTACTGATTATAAAACTCCTCTTAATGCATGATACAAATGATAACATGATATCATGGTTGGAGATGTCTCGTCGCACTGATCGATTTGGACATATTATTTGTCGAATTCGAAATTACGGATTTAAAGATATACAATATTTAAGAAATGACATTTATTAATTCGAAAATTTTAAATTGCTCAAATGACATTATAAATAGCATAAACAGATTCCTCACAATTTTCTGATTCAAAAACATATATTATACTTAATATTTGGATTTTTCATTTCAAAGCTATATTTAAATCAAATATATTAAAGAGGGGTCAAAGTCAAAGGTTTGACTAGATATAGTCAAATCTGGTCAAATTTGAAAACATGGATCGATTCAATTTGCAAAAGATTCATATTTCATTTTGAAAGTTTGTTCAAATTCAAAACATTTTAAAAGATATGAATTAATTTGATATAAATGATTTCCTGGAATTTTATTTATTAGGGAAACGTTTCTGGAAGTTTAGATACCTAGGCATGGTTTACCCACAGTCAGTGACAAGTGGGTCGCTGCTGACTGGGTGAGGCGATGGGGACTGCGGGTTGAGGGGGATGGAAAGCTGGGAGGGCTTTTGTAAAACATGGGTGGTTGTCTGACGGAGCTATATGGGTGACTATGGCAAGTAATCTGTTAGGCTTTGTTCGGTTAATCCTAACCCCGCCAATTTTGTTGTCAATTCCCCGTGGATCAGCCGGGATTCGTCTGGCCGGGAATCAATCCGCGCCCACTCTTCATTGCCTGTTCGGTTACGCCCGGCCGGGATCTGACCCCGGCCCAATCCCTCTCAACCCCGCCCAATCGACCGGGGGAAAAACATCTCCTTCCCATCCGTGGAACCAATCCCGAACAGTCGCTCGAGCGAGACCCTCTCTCCCTCGATCCCATCTCTCGTAACTTCGTACATGGCGGCGGCGCGAGGACCGGAGGCGACGACGCTCACTCGATGAACCGGAGGAGACGGCTGATTCCCCCTCTTGCGCGCGACATGGCGGCGTCTGTTGCCGGGAGCTCACCGGCGACCTGGAGGTGTACGAGCTCGCCGGCGACAGCGAGAGTCCACCTCCGGCGTTACTGCGTGTCATCAACGGCTTGGCACTGGTATGTCCCTACTGCTCCTCTTCCTTCCCGTGACCTCTTTCTATGGTTTCTAGGGTTCTTGGAGAGAAAAGAAAGAAGATCATTCCATGCGGCTAATTCTTTACTAGCTAACCATGCTTTTACATGTTCTTGCTACTGATTGATATGCTGGACTTCTTTGCAAGTGCGGTGCAGGGATAGATCGATTTTGCTCGATCTGTGTATTACTTTTGTTATGCACTTTATTGTAGAAATTTGGATGTTGTTTTGGCAAAGTCAAAATAAGATATATAAAAGTTGATTAAAAATGTTACTCATCCTTTAAACCTTGCCAACATAACAATCAAGATTTCTATCTTTTGCACCTTTTCTCTCTCACTATCCCTGTTCGAAGTTGATTATCCGATCATCAAATAAACAAAGATAGTAACCTTGGATTTGTTCCAATTAATTTTTCCCTGGTGTGGGCAGGTCCTGGGCGGTGGCCTTTCCACGCGTTGCGTTCGTGGTTGCTTCGGTGTGCCATTGACCCATTGAATCTCCGCCATTATGTCCCTTCCATATGGGCCCTGTTGGATGGTTGGTTTGGGCTCACTCGATGAGCAAAGCTCCTCGAGAACTTGGATCTGAATCCTCCCATGGAAGGTCTTGATCTGAGCCATAGCATCATGACCCCGGTAATATCTTCCCTCCATCGCTTGCTATCTGCAATTATGTCTCCGGTCTCTGATATGTGTGAACCAGCCTGATCCATAATTTTGTACAAAGATTAAATGGCAAGGAAAGGATGTTATATACGCTATAACTAAGAAGACCTTGATTATGAACTCGCAATGTTTTTGATGCTGTATACGTTGTAAGTAAACGTTGTTTGAATCTAAACTCCTAATGTTGTGGAACAGTTAAGTAAACATAGACTGAATCTGAACTCCTAATACTATGGCAAAAGACACCCAGATTTGTAGTCAATAATTTGACTTCCTTTCTAATTTTTTGCCTCTTCCAAAGTTTAGGTACAGACTGTTGTTTGGAGTTTCTAGACAAGACACTGCCTGATGGAGTTTCTAATTTGTCGCCTCTTTCAAAGTTTAGCTTTTTTTGATAATGGATTGATAATTTAGCTAGCTGCGGAAGTGTGTCGCTATGCTCTGCCAGCCCCACTCTGGCTTCTACTACATCCTCACTTTCCAAGAAATCGCCGTGCCAAATCTAATTTTGTTTCTCTGGTGCATTGTCTATAGATCCAAATCCAATTTTGTTTCTCTGGTGTATTGTCTACAGCTCCAAATCCAATTTTGTTTCTTTGGTGCATTGTCGACAGCTTCTGCTCCCACAAGACTGCTATAGAGTGCTCTCTACACCATTGGTTGATTACAGCACATTCAGCCGCTCGATATCAGCGCTTCTGATTTCTTTTGAGATACATATGTATTGATCTGCTCCTAATCAAATAGTGCTCTGAATTTCTATGGTCGATCAACAAGTCATGAAACAATGGAGGTTACCGTCTGCTCCTAATCAAACGGTGCTCTGAATTTCTGACATGGATCACTAGGTCATTGCATTAAAGATGATGGTTCAAATTGGAACAATGCAATCTAGCTAAACGTGAGTACTTGTCAAATTGTACTGTTTGACTTGCATGTTTTTCCTTTGCTACTAGACATATACTTAGAGATAATAGAAGATCATAATCTCACTTGGCAGGGGTGCACACTTAAGATTGGTTTGTTGCACTTAAGTACTAGTATAACATGATAAATACCTCTGCAATCTTGCAACCTTGACTTTCTGTAGATGCATGTAAATTACATTTCACCTGAATTCAGCTCAAGATGGACGCCACAAGGTCCTTGCCGCCTCACAACCTGCCGCAGAGCGTCCACTCTGAGTTCCCGGTAATTGGCACCTCCCCGCCTGCGGCAGAGGCGTCCAATTCGAGGACGGCGGAGCGGCGGTGAGTTGGGTGACCCCACTAGAGCCCTCCAGTGAGCTGAGCGGCATCACGGCCCTAGGAGAGAGCTCCTAGATAGCCGGAGCAGGTTGAGTGGGGCGATGCGGTGGAGCAGCTTCGAATGTGCCACAGAGCCTAGGGGCGATGGCGGCCGACGGGGAGGATGGCCTTGCGCGGCAGAAGAGTGCGGCGAGGTCGTGCTCCCTCCTATGCGGGCGCAGGAGTAGGCGAGTCCGGTGAGGGCGTTCTCCTATGCGTTCGTGAGCTTGAACGGGGAGGCGACGTCGCGAGCTCAGATGGGGACAAGGACCGGGACTACCATGAGCACAACGACACAGAGGGGGACTTATTTTTAATCAGGACAAATATTGAAATAATTTGAATTTAGAATGGAATTTGTGTAAAAATGATTTTGTACATAGGGGGCGATATCCTTTTTCGAATGGAGGGAGTATATTTTTTGCCATTTGTTCTTGATCAATTTAATTTGTATCTGGTGATGATGATTCTTGAGCATTGTACAGTAATTAGAAGACATATTTGTAATAATTAGCAACTCCAGTTTGCCTGTTCGTGTTGCCTTTTTCATTCATGCTGAATTAGTACTTTGTTATTTTCCTGTGTTGGCTGACGGGAGGGATTAAACGAACAGAGCTGGAATTGTGGAATTGGTAGGAAAGGGATCGGTGTGAATCGGGTTACACGAGGGGGTCAACCCAATCCCTTCGTGAGTTGTTTCCCTGCCGGGAATTAATTCTTAGCAATCGAACGAGGCCTTAGGAGTTTCGCGTCGAGGAAAAAACAAGAGTTTTGGAGGAGACAAGGATCTACAAGTTTAATTAAGGAAGTTTTCTTGGAGGAGGCCTAGCGCGATTGGGAAACATCAAAGAACAGAGGGGTAAAACTGTTGCGCGGGTCTGCTGCTGATACTAAAGAACATGTCACGGCGGGTCTGAACCTGACGGAAGAACGACCGCGAATAGGGATCCGGGTCGAAATTTGAGTGAATATTGTGACGCGATCCGTGCACCGATATGAGCACGTAAGGGCTCGAAAGAAAGAGGGGACATAGGGGTACACATCGCTGTAGTTTTCTCGGGGCTAGGACTCGCTGCACGCGAAGCGAGCAAGCACAAAACAGGGGCAAAAGAACGGCAGCGTTAGACACATCCGGCGGCGGATCTCGTCAAAGCTGATGCTGCAGGGAGTGCTGGTGCTAGGGGGTGTCCGGGAGTACCAGGGGACTTAGGCGCATCACCAGGAGTGCCTAGGCATGCTTGAGGAGGCTGGAGGCGAGCGGTTCTGCAAGGAGGCGGTGGCGAGCGCGGTACATGGAGGGCGCTTGGCAGAACGAACTAGCGGTGCAGTGCATGAGGAAGGAGAGGATGTAAGGGTCGTTCGGGTGCTCACCAGGACGCTTCCGAGCTATCCCTGCTAGCTGGAGCAGAGTAGATGGTCCAGGAGGCTCGCGACAAGGAAGGTCCAGAGGCTGTCGGGCATGGCGGCGTGGTGGCTGCTCCGGCGGTTTCCAGTGGCTTCCAGCGGAGTTAGACAATGTAGAAGAAGCAGAGGGGCACGCCAGTACTCGAGGGCCTTATTGATGCGCTCAAGATCGTCGAGAGGAAGATGTGGCCATATATAGGGTTTAGGTGCATGATTGAAATCTTGCAAGCTTGCGAAAGAAGAAGGGAGGTAGAGGAGGACCTAGGCACGTCCCAGATCCGATCTGAGATGGTTATGGTGATATGGGGTGGTTGGGGAGATGGGAGAAGGAAGGATGAGGCACATGGGGCTTCATTTTGCAAAAGAAGATGAGGAAGGGGCTCGGGTTGCATGCTCTCTGTGTCTTGGTTGTCCACCAAGAGAGGAAAGAGGAGGGGACTAGGGGAGGTAAGGGAGCACGTGGTGTTGCTGCTTGATTGTCAAAAGAAGGGATGGAGATTAGCTATTGAGGTTTGAATAAATGGAACAACTTGTTTGAATTCAAAAAAACAAGCTTCCTCGCAAAATCCAATAGAACACATATAATAGGAGACAAGGGAAAGCTTGCATGGGCCATGCATGAGTGTTAAATACCACATGTATGCTTGCGAAAACAAATATAAATACACATGGGTATTTACCCAAGCATGCATACAAATATTTGAATTAAAGTCCTCACAAGAAAGGAAGCTTGCTCTCTCATATGGAATATGTGAGTATGAACCATGCATGGATACAAGGTGGTCAAGCTAGTGTGTGTGTCCCACTAGATAACAAATAGCCACAATATATTCATACATGAGCATATATTCAAACAATACCTGATGGGGAATACCAATCAGGGTATATCCACGAAGCGGAGTCGTCAGCTGGATTGAGCCGATTGAAGCCTAGCCCTGAGCGGGTCGACTCGCCCAATACGGCGACTGGTGCATGCTGGACCCAGACGAGTGGCGCCAACTGAAGGCCCAAGACGGCGACTTCAATACAAAGCCCAAAATACTTGTAAACCCTAGTTGGCTGCATATATAAGGTCACCAGGGGCACCCACGTGGTATGTCATATGGAATCTTCTTCCATATTAGACTAGATCTAGTCTCTCCCTCCGCCTACGGCGGCTCCCATATAAACCAATCTATGATCATATACTGGATTGATAGCAGGACGTAGCAATCCTCCATCGAGGGGACGTGAACCTGGGTACATCTGTGTGCCAATATCGTTCCCGGATTCTCCTATGTCGCCTGCTCCCTCTACGTAAGCTACCCCCAGTAGCATCTGCCGTACAATACCACGACAGTTGGTGCCTACCGTGAGGCAAGCGACGCTTGGAGGGTGATGATCCGGGCGAGATCCCTCACCATCGCCGACAACTAGATTGCATCCTGCGCGCTGTGTGGGAAAAGCCGATCAATCTGATCTGATACCGCCCAACATCGCCTGCGCGGAGCAAGCACGTGCAGTCATCTCGGAAATTTGCGCGACACCAGATGACGACTGATTATCTATCTCCCTCTGATCTAAAGTTTTTCCTAATCTGCTTTGCATGGCGGCGGATCCTAATGCTCTAGTTTCTCGCCGACAAACACGATAGTGAGAAACTGTTTCAGTCACGAGCGTTGCAGATTGCCGATGTGAGTGCAGGAAAAATCAGCAGGAAGATCCGCGACTCACCCCATGCACATCGATTCGGTCCACATACATATGATGACTAAATGATAGGTCAAATCAGATTGTTCTGCCGCTGCCCTAAATTCACTTCTTGAATCACAAGGGCAGACATGCACCATGATCGATTGCATGGCTATGATTAATGGGTTTTCTTTATTCGATCCCATCTTTCTCGCTTCTTATCGATGACTATTGATAACTCAGGGTTTTTTATTTGAATCTAACCTTCTACACAATTGTTCATGGAGATGAGGCGGAGGAACGTCAGCCTCAGGTGGTCGTGGTCCACGGTTTCTTAGCCGCCAGTTCATCCTTAGATTGTCCTCGGACTCGGCGAACACTGTTCAGATTAATTAATTCAAGACAACGTGGATTTGCCATCATAGAATCGCCACGTTTGGCAACTCGCTCGTCGCGGACTCGCTAGCACGGACTCGCCATGCTCACGGACTCGCCCGTCGCAGAATTACAATGCTAACAACTAAGTTTCTTTACAATTGTACATGTTATGGGATCAAAACATATATGCCTCTCCATTCATTCTCCAAAGCCGACCATGCAGTCGCATATGACCCTTTCAGGGACCAAAATCATATTTGGGATCGGTTTCAGTTTTGTCTGCTGTTTATTCGCGTCCGTCGAAGTAGTGAGGCTGGGTACCAAAAGGCCGACCTTGTCTCCGAGTTCAACAGTCCGGCATCGCGTCCCTGTTACCCGGCAAGCGTTTGATGCTGGAGGTCTGCCTACTCATGAAAAGACACACATAAACCTTACATATTGCCCATCGATCCACATATAAAAAGTGCATTTTCTTTAACGTCTATAATTTACACGTCTTACAAATATTCAATATATTTCATAAATACACCTTATTGCAGTCGTACTTTTTCTGCCTTCTCTGCAAAATGGTGTCTTTATCGCTACTCGCCGTGCTCGGGGACTCGATGCTCGCCGGTCGCTCGACCTCGCCGCTCTCCGCGCTCAAGGACTCGACGCTCGCCAGTCGCTCGACCTCGCCACTCGCCGCGCTCGGGGGCTCGGCGCTCGCCGGTCGCTAGACCTCGCCGCTAGCCACGCTCGGGGGCTCGGCGCTCGCCGGTCGCTCGACCTCGCGTACTCAACGCGCTCGGGGACTTGCCACCGCGGACTCGCCCTCGTGTACTCAACACGCTCGGGGACTCGCCACCGCAGACTCGCCCTCGCGTACTCAACGCGCTCGGGGACTCGACGCCCGCAGGTCGCTCGACCTCGCAACTCGCCGTGCTCGGGGACTTGGCGCTCGCCGGTCACTCGACCTCGCCACTCGCCACGCTTGGCAACAACCACTACTATTTTCAAAATATGAGCCTCAAGTCGCCTCTACAAGCCAACTCGAGCCTCGGGGACTACTCCTAGGCATGCTGTGTGTACGCGTGGTTCCGCGACCACGGTTCGCCCTTCTCGACTCGCCACCACGGACTATCCACTTGCATACTCAACGCGCTCGGGATCTCTCCACCGTGGACTCGCCCTCGCGTAATATCCATGCTCGGGGACTCTCCACTGTGGACATGCCCTAGGGTACTCGCCACCGAGGACTCGCCCTCACGTACCCGACACGCTCAGGGACTCTCCACTGTGGACACGCCCTCGGGTACTCGACACGCTCGGGGACTCGCCACCGCGTACTCGACACGCTCAGGGACTCTCCACCGCGGACTCGCCCTCACGTACTCAACGCGCTCGGGGACTCGCCACCGCGGACTCGCCCTCGCGTACTCAACACGCTCGGGGACTCGCCACCGCGGACTCGCCCTCGCGTACTCGACACGTTCGGGGACTCTCCACCGCGGACTCGCCCTCGTGTACTCAACGCGCTCAGGGAATCGCCATCACGGACTCGCCCTCGCGTACTCAACGCGCTCGGGGACTCGGCACGCTACAGACAGCGCCACTCGCCACGCTCGGGGACTCGGCACGCTCCACGTTCAGTGACTCGCCGCAACTAGCGGCTTCACCGACACCCTGCGTCTTTCGCCAATTGGCCATCACCGACTAGCTCACGCCGACCGCCTCCCGCTTCACGGTTCTTTTCTCTGTTTAGGAGCTCGTCGCCGATTCGCCACGACCCATCGTCAAGACTCTCCGCGCCCTGCCTCAAGCCCGCGTCGAATCGACAACGCGCTCGGGGACTACTGATGGGGGAATAGCAATCGGTTATACCCATGAAGCGGAGTCGCCAACTGGATTGAGCCGACTGAAGCCTAGCCCTGAGCGGGTCGACTCGCCCAATACGGCGAATGGTGCATGCTGGACCCAGACGAGTGGCGCCGACTGGAGGCCCAAGACGGCGACTTCAATACAAAGCCCAAAATACTTGTAAACCCTAGCTGGCTGCATATATAAGGCCAACAGGGGCACCCCACGGGGTATGTCATATGGCATCTTCTTCCACATTAGACTAGATCTAGTCTCTCCCTCCGCCTACGGCGGCTCCCATGTAAACCAATCTATGATCATATACTGGACTGATAGCAGGACGTAGCGATCCTCCATCGAGGGGACGTGAACCTGGGTACATCGTGTGCCTATCTCGTTTCTGGATTCTCCTAAGTCACCTTGCTCCCTCTACGTAAGTTATCTCCAGTAGCATCTGCCGTGCAATACCACGACAATACCCATACTGAAGCTTGAGAAGGAATTATACTCACATAGCTTGCAAAGGTGGCCATGTGGCTCCACATAATCCATATTGTGAGAACAATATATATCATATATGGGAGCATGTAGAAATAGAGGTGGATCCATCTTGCTACATATGGGCTAGACATAAAGACCAAATAAATGCAACTACCCATATATAGTTTGGATGGTGGAATTATAGGATGGTGACAAGAAAGGTGGTGGAGTGGTAAAAGATATGCCCCCAACTCAACTTGGGCATCAAGCAATATATCAAAAAACCCACTATAATATATCAAGAGTCAAATACAATTAATAAGAATACAAATGCATATGAAAGAAGAACCAAATAATAGGGGTTTTATATGATGCTCAAATGCAAGGTGGCATGGTGACCATGAGGATGATGTCATCATGATGCAACAAATAACAAGCATAAGGTAGTGTTGATCGTTATTTCTTTTATAGCATTCAAATGTTAGACAATTGGGATGCTACAATTGACTAAAAGCTAGAGATGGTTCATACAGATACTACGTGTAGTAATTGGTTACCTGAAGGCTTGGTGATACACATAGGTGCATGCAAGGGGCTTCAAAATGCTGTTGATGCTGTATTTCATGGGCTTGATCATAGAGAATGCATGCGGCACCTTGCTACTATCTTCACAAAGAACTTCAAAGGAAAGACCTTTGAAAATAACTTATGGTGATAAGCGATACACCACAAGTACGTATGATACTTACATGCATAACTTGTATACTATGCCGAAGCTGAAAGAATACCTCGAAGAATATTACATCAAGTTATGGTCCGGAAGCAAGTTTGGTGAGTTAAGCAAAGTGGATTATGTTCGCAATAATCTGATAGACAATTTAAATGCTAAGATTAGGAGCATGAAGTCACTTGAAATTTTTATTTTGTTAGATGCAATAAGACAGTGTATAATGGTGAAGATAGATTTTGGGCAGACAATTTGTGCGAGAAAATTTTTAGGCCATAAAATAGTTCCAAAGGTGGTTTTATTACAGAATGCAAGAACAATGGCAATGAGAACGATAAAGACGAGGATGGTTAGAAGTTCCAGTACATTAGTTGAGGTTTATGCATAAGAAAAACATGGACTGAACGGAGGTATACTATAGACATTGGAAAAAATACTTGTTCATGCAGGAAGTGACAGGTTACTAGTCTTCCATGCCACCATGCACTGCACTTCATCTTAAAAATGAGAGGTAGAGATGCTGAATTATAGAACTATGTTCATACACTACAAGAAAAATTTCCATTTACAACAACCGATTTTCGTGATTGAAGGCCTGTTTTTCTTTGCTGAAAATCCTTCTACGATAGATCCCTTCGTGGTAGAAGCCCCGTCATAAATAAATCTATCAATGGTTTTTTCCGACATGGCGGATCGCTCCCTTCATCCACAAAAATTTGTTTCGTTGTAGATCTGTTCGCTAGCCGCGTTGACTACTGACGTCATGCAAACTGCCACGTGGAGGACGCCGTTAAAGTCTAGTTAGCGTGTTAACTTTCAATGAATTCGTGGTAGAATCCAACCCCAACAAATGCCTAATTATTAATTGGGCCAGCCCATTAAGGTAGCCCAATAGTATCACGGCCAGTTACAATTTCATTCTGCACTAATTGAATTAGGCCCATTTCTGCTGCCCGCTATGGCCCATAAATTTTCAGGCCTACCTAGGCTCACTACTATACAACCCATTAGTGGTCTGTGCAATTTTGGCCCGTTACTATTAAGGTCTGCAGTCAGCCCGACACTATTCTTGCTGTCAGTAATTGGCTTCGCACTAACGGCCCATTTTGTAGGAAGGCTCATTAGTATTATGGCTAATAAGGGGCCTGCTTAAGTTCTGGCCTGTTACTTTTCTGGCCAGGTAAGTTTTTGGCCTGTTACTGTTCTCGGCATGTTACTGTTATGTCATGTTACCTTTTTGTCATGTTACTCCTTTGGCCTGCTACTATTTTTTGGCATATTATAGTTCTGGCCTGCTACTGTTTTGATCTGGTACTATTTTGTCCTGTTTTTGGCCTTTTACTTTTCTTTCATGTTACTCTTTTAGCCTATTACTGTTCTGGTCTATTACTGTTTTGGTCTTTCGCCCATTACTATTCTGTTAGGTAAGTTTTAAGGCCTATCGCCGCTTATGTGGTCTGCCATGATTATGGCCTTGTTACTATTTATTGAGCTTGTCCGCTGGTTGTCATATCGTATTCTACAATTATGGCGTAATTCTTGTTTAAAATAGTCTGTTAATATTTCGGCTCATTAATGGTCCGGTGAGAATCAAAATATTACATCAACATGAAAATTCTAAAATTTATTATCGACCAGAATTTCAACAGAAATAAAATGATGAATTACAAAGACATCACCAGTCATGGGTTGGAACACAGTTTCTGTTACGGAGCTTACATCGCCCTACAAGTAACAATAGTCTTACCATGACAGCTGCAGGAGATATTATTATCAAGTAGACGGTCAGTCCAATCTTGCCAATCTTTTAGTTCCTGTATCTTTTCACGTATAATCGTGATTATTGCAGTTTTTTCCTCTGTTTCTTGTTCAACTGAATCAATTGTTTCGAGTGCAGTTGTGACACCTCTTTTTACTAGAAAAACTAGAATAGTGGACCGATGCAAGCAATAACCACTGTCACTGTTACTTTGTAAAATGACCTCGATAATTAACGTATGAGTACTCACTTTTGTCTTAATAGCTTTATGTGCAGCCTGAAACAAAGAAAACAAGTCAACACAGCATACCCACAAACTTGCAGCCAACCTATATATAAAATAATTGTAATTTATCATTCGCCAGGAACAATCAATGATGTGCCTCGTACATCTCTTTTAACAATAATAAGAAAAGTCGACGTCCTGGAGCGATGCGAGCTTGTGCCTGTATCATAGCCTCTCTATGGAACAAAAAATATAGATTATTTGCTGGCTAAAACTAAGACATATTAAGTTAGAGCAGCAAAGTAGGTGAAGAAATACCGTGTTTGTTGTCAAAGAATTTTAAAAACAGCATTGTCCTAATATAACAAATCAAGCGATCAACATGTGTGTCTTATACAGACTAACTAAACTAGTGTGGCAGTGAACGTAATGAACCAAGCAACTAGACTCTTTCTCTCATAAACAAATCATATCACTATGTAATGGATATATAGAAAATATAAGAAAAAGAGGTGCATGGGATCCCTTGAGTATCTTAGAACTGGTCAAGACAACAAGCATTAACCTATGATATAAAAATAGCGTTTAGAAATGGTCTATAGCACGAACTATCCAGAAAAGTGTGCAGTTCGAGAAATTATGGTTGGACCTCCAACCATAGAAGGATGCGTTGTTTTAATCATTGGAGAACTATGATAGTACCTTAGAAAAATAAGCAATAGATCAAGTGTGTGTCTTAAATAGACTACCATCATCATTTTAGAGAAACAAGATATCAACCACTATTTTTTAGTAGCTATCATTAAAATATTTTGATCTTCCGGCCAATATATAAAAAAGAAGAGAAACAAAGAGATAAGTCATTTGCTGCCAAAACAATAGTTAGATGCATCCAAAAAATAGCAGAACCCTTCTTTGTATTCCCTACATTGTGCACCTTGGAAGATCAATAATGTATGGTTGGTATAAAGTGGAATATCAAATTAAGCAGAATGTGACATTCTTTTGATAGAAGCACTTTGTGCACCATATAGAGTTGGTAGCTAGGAAACGTAGAAATCATTCGCCATTTGCATCATATAAACTGCTATGTGAAAAAAAGATATCCAACATATATAATGTCAAGTAAAGGTGTAAAAGCTCTGTTATCCACATTATATCCATAGGAACCAAGACAAAATATCACATTGTGGCAATCAAAAGTCAAATAAAAATGCAAAGGACTCATGACCAATTGAACCATCTAGTGGCTAATATTAAACTAGCAATTTCATCATGTAGAGTATCTAGTGAGTTAATATTATGTTCATCATGTAGAGTAGCTAGTGAGGTAATGAATTAGGCAATCAAACACTAGGTGAATGATAGACTTTCATATCATAGTAAGATGGTTATAGTACATATATAGTAACTAAGTATCATACAAAGCTTAATTATGTTTTTTATATCAAGGGAGTACATTGATGTTTGTCTTAATTAAAAATTACACTCTACACATACTATTATATTTTACTAGGTTAGTAATTTCGAGAGTATCATCAGTTGTATGATGCAGCCATGCTGATAACATATACTACATGATATTAGCTATGGAAATCTCACTATTAGTAGTCTAGCTAGAACTCTCTCCATTACAAAATATAAGATGTTATGGATTTTGTGAAACGAATATATCTAGAGCCCCCTTTAGTGTAGGTAGAGTAAGTTGGACTAGCATTGTATGCATTTTTACTAGTCTAAGTTACTCCCAACCAAGATCAAGTAACTTAGACAAGTCTCATACATATAACACTAGACTATGTTACTACGTCGAGAGTGCATATAAGCTCTAATATTATAATAGAATATAAGTTATCATAAAAGTGGATATACTTCAATCACCACCAGCTAATCATGATCTAGTTAACGCAGTCAAATATAGAAAAAAAGAGATCGCCACCAAGATTGAGTGAGAAAATTGAATTATAAATCAAGGGATTTATGTTTGCTCTTTCTACAGTAATATTAAAGGTCATCTTGTTCTAATAATTGTCCAACTCATATGGTGCCAACATTAGACAATGTGACTACCTTCAGGGTTCATACAAACTCTTAAATAGAGCAGAAAATACTACAATAGACTATAAATTAACATAAATGTGGATATACTTAAATTACCACCTCCTAATCATAGTCTAGTTAATACATAGATAGATATATTTGATGATGAGTCAAATATAGCAAATAATATATCATCACCATGATTGAGTGAGATAATAGAATTATAAATCGACATATGTACATTTGGTCTTTGTTACATAGCAGAAAAGTATAGCATAAAAGTCAATATACTTAAATCAGCACCACGTATTCATGGTCTAGTTAACGTATAGATAGATAGATAGGTAGGTAGATAGACGAACATAAGTCCAATATAGAAAAAGAGCACATTAAATTATAATTGAGGGATTTACGTTTGGTTTTTGTCCAGTCTTATTTAAGGTCAATCTTCTTCTAATCATTAGCCGACTCATGTGGTGCCTCGTACAAACAAGAATATGACACTAAGCACATCTCAGTAGAACAAAGGACTTACTATTTCTCTTTGTGCAGTCCCATTAGAGGACATCCTATGTCAGTTTGTTCAATGAAGACATCCACCACATCTAGTACTTGGATAGACTATGCATCTACTTTACTGTTGCTCCTCTACATATAGGTTCTAGCCACTCATTAACATAGAACAAGTTTGCATTCAGCAATATAAAGCAACAAGTACTTACAAGTTTGTAGGGGCGGTACACTCTACTATTCTTTGTGTTTCCTGTGAGAGGAAATAATATTAGATAGTGGTTCTTGTTATTTACAAAGATCTAGATAGCCATTATAGTATAATAACTTGTGAACACGTAGAGCAGAGAATCTTAGAATATAAACAAACATTTTAATGATATAAAGTTTGCCATGGCGACAAAATAGAATTTAGATACAGTCACTCCTTAGTGCGAACGGGAAAGAATATAGAATAGACAATGGTTTAACTTGTGAAATGGGATTGCAAACAAATATGTAAAGTTCCATAAAATTTGCCATGATCTACTGAAAAGGCAGATACTGTATTATCATTAGGACAAACAAGATATATATTACAATGGTATACCTCGTGAACTTACAGAACAGGGAATGCAAACACATATATGAGATGACATAAAATGCCATGAACAACATAATAGACGGTATATATTGCTTCTATAGAAATTATAATTGAGAATCTTCAATTTATAGAGTAGGGCATATAGATAACCATGTTAGGTGCCTTAAAACTTCCCATCTAATACTATATCTTATCCAAAGACTAAGGCATATAAACTTTTCTCAAGTCAGTCGATGCAAAATTCGACCAAGTTTGTAGAACGTACCAGGAACATCTACCATGCCAAACCAATACCATTCGATACATAGAAACATGTATTTTCATAGTTACAAATGCCACAAATTAACCATTAATATATTTTTATATCTGCCTGGTCAAAGCCATCATTCTTTGACTTTAAAAAGTATAGGCCTTCTTTTACGAACAAATTTAGTACATAATAGGATTCAACTATTGTTAGAGCTTAATTGAAATGAGATAGAAATAATGATGGCATACCATGCAGAGAGAATGCAAAACCAACAAGTTCAATGACATAAAATTTGTGATGAATTACATAAAAGAGGGCAGTTACTGTGGTTCCTTAGTACAAACTTGATTGGAATTAAAATAGCATAAATTCTGAACTTGTAGAGTAGGGAATGCTAACCTACATGTTCAGTGGATTAAAACTACCAATGAACTACAAAGTTACATGCAGTCAGTGTTGTAGCAACGGACAAAGAAAATTATGATTACATAACTTGCAAACTTGTAGAACATGTAGGCAGCTTTAGATGTTTAGTGAATTAACATTTGCCATGAACTTCATAACAACAATGAGCTCGAATGATGCTAATTTTGTACTACCAAAATTGTTTATAAATTAAGAGTAATTGTTGGTCAAAGAAAAACCAGAACGCCTCATTCCTTGAAATAGAGGGAGTAGTTTAACGCCTGAATTTAACATAGACTACACCAGATGATGTATTAAGGAAAATTCGGATATTAATTAAGCCAGTATTGAGGTAGAAATTTAACACCAATATAGAAATGCAATTCACTATCACTAGATTATACCTACTATATTGAAACGAAAAAGTAGATATGGTTTCCCTAGGTCATGGCATCGTCTACTCATACATGAGATCCTTGCGGGTCACGTCAAGGATGCCGAGTGTGCCCGGTAGTGGTGAGGACACCGATTTGCACATGCCTTGCACAGGGTGAGAATCATATAATAGAAGTATGACATATCATTTTTATATATAATCATAATAGGTGGTAAGATAAGATGTGTTTTGAGCAGAATGCAATCTAAATGTAAACGAACAGAGTACTACTACTTCCGTACAAAATATACACTCAACTGCATCCCTAAAACAGATCCATAACGATTCCATAGGAGTACATAGCGGCTCCTTTCATCTTCTCGATCCCAACCACTCACGCATCCATGCATCTCCCAATCTTCCTAGCAGTTCCTTTCTTCTTCTTGATTCCATTCATTTTTGTCATTTTCCTCACCCAGTCGGACCTTTGCAAAATAAAAGAAGACGCCAATCACCGTCCATGGTGCTTCCATTCAACAAGTTGTACTCCTTGCTAGATCCCGGCAACACCACCATACTACAGGTGGCGTATACCAAGAGAGCGTCGGTAGTGAATGATTACATCAAGAAAATCTAACCGCTCCTAGAGGAAGCGGATGACAAGATTGTTGGCCTCGACATCAAGTACACCAACAAGCGATCATCGACCTGGAAGGCTGCCGTCATTTAGCTGGGTGTTGGCATAGATTTTCTGGTCTACCAGATCTGCCAGGCCGACAAGTGTAACACCCTCAGAATCGGACCTATGCAAGTTTGAGCAAAATTCGCCAAACCCGCATAGAAACGATTCAAAGGTGCCCACCAGGCACTTTCGTGCGGGTGGAAAACGAAGTAATAACATTACACAACAGTCCTCGATGGGACCCACAGAACAGATATATACAACCGCGACTCAATGAGTCAAGAATACAGATATAATATACAAGAGCCAAATCACCTTGAAAACGGTAGAGCGTCCGACTACGGACAAGAAGCAAATGGGGCTAAGAGCCCTGAAGAATAACCAATGGCGTCCTTAACCCTGCCGAGGCCAAGCCGGAAGGGTAACCCTGCTAACGGCGTCGATCTCAAAACCTGCTTAAACAAAAAGGGGGTGCCGACAAAGGGCAAAGGAAAAAGAGGAGCGTCAGTACTGAGGCCAGTACATGGCGAGGCTAGAATTCGGCGGTCCTCGCCTACATAGGTATGGTGGACTGAAGCGGCAGCGGCAGCATGCACTGAACAACCTATAGAGACTCGATACAACTGGCGTCAATCAGAGAGGGGTAAGAATGACCTACTCGGAACCAAGCTGATACTATCACCACTCAAACCCATCCTGGCGTTTCCCCCTCGACACCGATCGAGGAAGTCAACCGAGGAACTCACACAGTTGGCATTTTTATTTATTCAGTTATAGTTGCGGCTCCTTACTAGTCAGGTTTAAATAATCGTCCTGAATAAAGTAGGCAGTGGGCACTTTTAGTTAACCATTCCGTTATAGTTGCAACACTTACTAATCATATACAGATGACATGAGATAAACCCAAAACCCAGCAGTTGTTGGTACTTTTATTCAGCCATTCCGTTGTAGTTGCAATACTTACTAGTCAGGTACAATGGTCGCAAGCGACGACACAAGCAAGCAATTGTTGGCAGTTTTAGTTAGCCATTCCGTTATAGTGAAGCTAATTACTAGTCATTATAAGTCAAATTTATAGCAGTAAACTTTAGTTATGCTTGTCTATGATCGAGAAACTGTGCTCCAAGTCGTCCATATCCGCGGACACGGCTTTCAGAAAGTTTTACCCGGACGGGGTGCACCAATAGCAACACACACTCGATCAACCTCGGAAAAACCAAATCAAAACCCAACGAGGCTTTCACGACAAAGCAATCACAAGATTCAGAAATATTTCAGGGGGCCACCCCTTAAGTAGATCCCGCAACGGAGTAAGCAAGCTCCGAGACGGCCTCAAGGTCTGTGGGGACGGCTGTGAACGACTGGGAACCCCAAACGGGGCTTGTCGACACCGCGGAATCGTGCCACTATCCTAAACAGTACAGTGTGCAGTACCTCGCACAATCGTAAATAAAGTAGTAACACATGGCATAAGTACAGGATAGTAATAAAACCTCAAACTAGTTTGTGGCCCCAAGAAATAAGACGGAATCAAGCTCTGGCTCAGGGGGGTCCCATATACCTCCCGGATGTGGATAGCGCGATAAATCAAGGAACAGGTATCAAGTACTCGGGGTCTTACGGGACACAAGTGGGCGTTCGGAAACCAAATATTATCTATCACCCACCGATGCCTCTGCTTATTTCAATTTTAGTTGTTAAACAGAAATTAAAGTGACGATAAGTAAAACTATGATCATCTCCAACATCAACATGCAGCAATACATCAGCAACTGTGGCATATGGCGACACACATCAGCACTTGAGCAAGCATCTACGACGCGCAAGTCCAACTATCTACCAAACAACAGGTAATAGGATGTGTCCAAGGCAATATAGGGCTGCATGGTATATCACAGGTACGGAAACTAAAGCATCGCAGCACAGATAGCAATAGATCAACATGAGGGAATAAAGACTATAAAAGTAAGATAGGTAGAAAGGGGGAGATGCTCGCCTGAAAACATTGTCGGAGGTTCAACCGAAGATCGGGGCGAAGCTCACATCAACTCATCGGCCTTATCCGCGAAGAATCAAAACACTAGAATAACACCGGATGCAATATTTAATAAAACGGCAGAAGATCGGCATGATGCATGCATGTTGTATGGCATGGCGAGGTGCGATGCAATTAGGTCATTTTAAGCGGAACCGGGGTCCCGACAATTAATTAGATGGTTCAAGTTGTTTAGAAACCCCGCAATTAAATGTTGTTTAACAAGGCAAGAAGTAATACGGGTTCGCTACACAAGTTTAAATGAGGCCGATATGAGGCTAGATTTGCCCGCATATGGGCCCCATATTTAGTTATTAGGTGAATCGGCATAAGGCCCCCAAACCACATGATATGCATGCGAGATGACAATTAAATATGCAACAAGTTATATTATGTTATAAAAGTAGGGTTTCGGGAAGGGTTCACACATCAGGGTTCTCGACGATCTTGGGGGTTCCGGGGTTCGGGGTCGGTCTCAGGGTCCAGGGTTCGACGGACTTGGGGATCCGGGGTCGTTCTCGAACTCCGGGGGTTAGGGTCTTGTCGGATACATTCTCGGATGTCGGAGGTAGGTCGTGGCGTATCCGCGGAAGCAGGACTTGGGTTGGCGTCGGGGCGCAGCGGGTTCTCCCGGTCGCTGTCGTTCTTGTCGTCGTGCAGATACTGTCGGGTCCGCGTGTCGGGTCGGTCTTGTCTTCGGGGTGAAGCGCTTGTCGGACTCGTGGCGATCTTTGCGTCCTATATTGTGGTTGTCGGGTGTCGGTGCCGGACTCGGATGTGGCGTAGATGGTCTTGCGTGGCCCGATGGTTCCATGTAGGAGATCTCCGGGTACCGTGGCGGAGTTCTCGGTTTTCGATGAAGATCTTGGCGGGGCTCCAGGTCTTCGGCTCCGTGTGGCAGATCTTGTCGATTCAAGTTGGAGACCTTGGGTGGTCGACTACGTTGCTTCATGCCGATCTTGCATTTGTACACATCTTCCAAAGGTCTTAAGGGGTCTGAACGAAAGCCACCAGAAAGCCACATCGGCGAAACACAGACGAGGCAGCGAAACACGTTTGATTAAACAGGTTGAGGGAGACACTGTGCTAGCAGGAACAACACAGCACAAGACCAAGCAGCGAAAGGGGAGGCGATGCCATCGACGGGATTGCCGGGCTTGCGTGGAGGGGCCTTAGAAGCGGACAGCAGAGGCTTCTGACAAGGCCGGCTCGCACCAGGAGGCAGCGCTCGCGAGGGGTGCACAGGCCACGGGGAGGGCGGCCGGTTCCCTGGCGCAGCGACGGCCACCCGCGGGGAGGCGCACGGAAAACAGAGGCGGGGCCGACGGCGGCCGTCGCGGACTCCGCTCGAGGACGGCGCGGAAGCGGTGGTTCCCAGAGCCGCGGCGAGGGGAGCTCGACGGGGCGCCGGCGCGGGGCCGCGGGCTCTGCCTGGGGCGAAGCGGCCGAGGCGGGCTCCGGCGAGGGGGGGGAGTTGCAGCGCGGAGGCGGCCGGCGGAGGAGGTGCTCGGGCTCGACGGGGAGACCGGGGAGGACGAGCTCGGGAGGAGGGCGAGCGGACGGGGCACCTGGGGAAACGCGGGGAGTAGGAGGGGCGGCGCCTGGCCGGAGCCGAGAGGGGGCGCGCCGGCGGCGGACGGAGGAAAACAGCAGGGCGGCGAGGTGCAGGGCGCGGTTGCTCGGGGAGGATCCGGGGGCGGGCGGCGCTGGCTCCCTGGGGCGGAGCCCGGCCGGACGCGCGGCCGGAGGGAGGTCGCTGGGGCGGCGCACCGGCGGCGGCCGACGCGGGAGCTGGCAGAGGCGGGGCGGCGGTTGAGGCGGATGCGGAGAGAGGAGGCGGGGGCGGCGGCGCGCCGGAGCAGCGGGCGAGGTAGGCCGGAGCGGGGTCCGCAGGGGCGCACTGGGGAGGGAGGTCGCCGCGCTGCAGGCGAGGTCGAGCGGGGACGGGGTGAGCGGTGGCGCAGGCGAGAGGCGAGCGCGCGGCGGCAGGAGGGTCGCCGGCGGCGAGGGGGACGCCGGGGGAGGAGGAAAAGGGGACAGGCCAGGGGGCGGTGAGGTGCAGGCGAGAGGGAGGCTGGCGTCGCGTGCGCGGGTCGCGGAAGGAAGAAAGGGAGGAGGGAGAGGCGTCTGCGCATGGGCCGGGTAGGGGACAGGTGGGGTCGGGGCCAGCTGGGGGAGGGCGCGGGTGTGGGGTCCAGGGCGATGGGGAGGTTGTGGCGTGCGGCGTGGGGTGCAGGGGCCAGGGGACGCTGGTGGGTGGGCCAGGGGAGGAAGGGGACCCACGGGTCAGGGAGTGGGGAGGGAAAAGGGCAGCGTGGGAAGGGGTGGGCGTGTGTTTGACTAGGGGGTGGGCCGGCTGAGTGGAGAGAGGAGGGAGATGGGGGTGCCATGTGGCGGTTTTGGGTTGGCTAGGGAGAGGAAAAAGATGAGGTGGCAGCGTCTGGTTGGACAGGGTGAGGTGGAGGGAAGGCTGGGTAGATAGCTGGGTAGGTCTAGGATTAGATGGGGCTGATTGGGGTGGACCGTTTTAGTTTTTCCTGGGGTGGTCGATCGGGTCAATCGGCCCGTTTGACTGCCCCTATTAAAATAATTTAAATTTTTATTTATTCTAAACGGGCCGTTTGCAACCCGATAGCAACAAACAAAATAACTCCGGAGACCCGGGTTTTGCATTAGAACAAAGGTGGGGCGTTTTAGAAAACAAAACGGGCTTTGTGAAAAAATAGTTTTATGCAAACAATGCATGATGATGACGATGCAATGCACAAATTCAACGCGATTTTCTAGTAGTGGTTTTGCGGGATGCCACAATTCGACACCACTAACAATGGATCTCGCCCTCGAGATCCGCCTCATGGTACCGGAAGGAAGGTCGACGATCTGCGTCTTCTCGCTTCGTGTAGATCTTCGCGACACCACTAACAAGAGGTCGTTGATCCCGTTTGTCAAGAGAGCACTCCGGATAACCAACGGACGAAGTTAAAGGTAAGGCCACCTCTAACTTCCATGAGAAGAAGAAAAGTCGCCTTGATCCACCAGTTCGATGTACAGAGCGAACAGTAAGAGTCAGGTTGGGTGATCAGTCCATCCCGGACCCAACTATCAACTCTTTACATGGGTAGGATAATCAGGCAACTCAACTCTCAAGATTTAGACTGAAGATCTTCATATGTGGTATCCGGAACAAAGGGATGCTGCCAGCAGAAATCGTATGAAGACTCACCGATTAGGTTTTGCGATGGTTCCATTCGCATGAACAACACGTGCTCAAGGTCGACTCCAACTTCACCAAAGCTCGTCCTTCTCATATGTTTTTCAACGACACTGATATCCAGCAAGGAACACATAAGGATAAAGAGCTCAAGAACAAAAGATCGGATGAAGGGCACAACAGACCAGCTGCAGATTGATGTTCGTAGCACCTCCGTTACAATAGGGGAAAAACGAAGCCCTGAAGGTACGACGGAAACCCAACCACGAGAATTCCTGGACTCGAAGAAAGAGAAGAGAGCGGATTTCAAACACGTCGAGGTAAGAGGAGAATAGCAGAGGGGTAAGGAGTAAAATCAGACCTAATCAGAACTATCCAACCGATTTTGCAAAAATAGTTTTGACACTCTACTTCGGCCGTTAGCTAAGGTTATCCTACAGGCTGGACTTGTGGGGTATCGCAACTGCTGAGCTCTGATACCACTCTGTAACACCCTCAGAATCGGACCTATGCAAGTTTGAGCAAAATTCGCCAAACCCGCATAGAAACGATTCAAAGGTGCCCACCAGGCACTTTCGTGCGGGTGGAAAACGAAGTAATAACATTACACAACAGTCCTCGATGGGACCCACAGAACAGATATATACAACCGCGACTCAATGAGTCAAGAATACAGATATAATATACAAGAGCCAAATCACCTTGAAAACGGTAGAGCGTCCGACTACGGACAAGAAGCAAATGGGGCTAAGAGCCCTGAAGAATAACCAATGGCGTCCTTAACCCTGCCCAGGCCAAGCCGGAAGGGTAACCCTGCTAACAGCGTCGATCTCAAAACCTGCTTAAACAAAAAGGGGGTGCCGACAAAGGGCAAAGGAAAAAGAGGAGCGTCAGTACTGAGGCCAGTACACGGCGAGGCTAGAATTCGGCGGTCCTCGCCTACATAGGTATGGTGGACTGAAGCGGCAGCGGCAGCATGCACTGAACAACCTATAGAGACTCGATACAACTGGCGTCAATCAGAGAGGGGTAAGAATGACCTACTCGGAACCAAGCTGATACTATCACCACTCAAACCCATCCTGGCGTTTCCCCCTCGACACCGATCGAGGAAGTCAACCGAGGAACTCACACAGTTGGCATTTTTATTTATTCAGTTATAGTTGCGGCTCCTTACTAGTCAGGTTTAAATAATCGTCTTGAATAAAGTAGGCAGTGGGCACTTTTAGTTAACCATTCCGTTATAGTTGCAACACTTACTAATCATATACAGATGACATGAGATAAACCCAAAACCCAGCAGTTGTTGGTACTTTTATTCATCCATTCCGTTGTAGTTGCAATACTTACTAGTCAGGTACAATGGTCGCAAGCGACGACACAAGCAAGCAATTGTTGGCAGTTTTAGTTAGCCATTCCGTTATAGTGAAGCTAATTACTAGTCATTATAAGTCAAATTTATAGCAGTAAACTTTAGTTATGCTTGTCTATGATCGAGAAACTGTGCTCCAAGTCGTCAATATCCGCGGACACGGCTTTCAGAAAGTTTTACCCGGCCGGGGTGCACCAATAGCAACACACACTCGATCAACCTCGGAAAAACCAAATCAAAACCCAACGAGGCTTTCACGACAAAGCAATCACAAGATTCAGAAATATTTCAGGGGGCCACCCCTTAAGTAGATCCCGCAACGGAGTAAGCAAGCTCCGAGACGGCCTCAAGGTCTGTGGGGACGGCTGTGAACGACTGGGAACCCCAAACGGGGCTTGTCGACACCGCGGAATCGTGCCACTATCCTAAACAGTACAGTGTGCAGTACCTCGCACAATCGTAAATAAAGCAGTAACACATGGCATAAGTACAGGATAGTAATAAAACCTCAAACTAGTTTGTGGCCCCAAGAAATAAGACGGAATCAAGCTCTGGCTCAGGGGGGTCCCATATACCTCCCGGATGTGGATAGCGCGATAAATCAAGGAACAGGTATCAAGTACTCGGGGTCTTACGGGACACAAGTGGGCGTTCGGAAACCAAATATTATCTATCACCCACCGATGCCTCTGCTTATTTCAATTTTAGTTGTTAAACAGAAATTAAAGTGACGATAAGTAAAACTATGATCATCTCCAACATCAACATGCGGCAATACATCAGCAACTGTGGCATATGGCGACACACATCAGCACTTGAGCAAGCATCTACGACGCGCAAGTCCAACTATCTACCAAACAACAGGTAATAGGATGTGTCCAAGGCAATATAGGGCTGCACGGTATATCACAGGTACGGAAACTAAAGCATCGCAGCACAGATAGCAATAGATCAACATGAGGGAATAAAGACTATAAAAGTAAGATAGGTAGAAAGGGGGAGATGCTCGCCTGAAAAACATTGTCGGAGGTTCAACCGAAGATCGGGGCGAAGCTCACATCAACTCATCGGCCTTATCCGCGAAGAAGCAAAACACTAGAATAACACCGGATGCAATATTTAATAAAACGGCAGAAGATCGGCATGATGCATGCATGTTGTATGGCATGGCGAGGTGCGATGCAATTAGGTCATTTTAAGCGGAACCGGGGTCCCGACAATTAATTAGATGGTTCAAGTTGTTTAGAAACCCCGCAATTAAATGTTGTTTAACAAGGCAAGAAGTAATACGGGTTCGCTACACAAGTTTAAATGAGGCCGATATGAGACTAGATTTGCCCGCATATGGGCCCCATATTTAGTTATTAGGTGAATCGGCATAAGGCCCCCAAACCACATGATATGCATGCGAGATGACAATTAAATATGCAACAAGTTATATTATGTTATAAAAGTAGGGTTTCGGGAAGGGTTCACACATCAGGGTTCTCGACGATCTTGGGGGTTCCGGGGTTCGGGGTCGGTCTCAGGGTCCAGGGTTCGACGGACTTGGGGATCCGGGGTCGTTCTCGAACTCCGGGGGTTAGGGTCTTGTCGGATACATTCTCGGATGTCGGAGGTAGGTCGTGGCGTATCCGCGGAAGCAGGACTTGGGTTGGCGTCGGGGCGCAGCGGGTTCTCCCGGTCGCTGTCGTTCTTGTCGTCGTGCAGATCCTGTCGGGTCCGCGTGTCGGGTCGGTCTTGTCTTCGGGGTGAAGCGCTTGTCGGACTCGTGGCGATCTTTGCGTCCTATATTGTGGTTGTCGGGTGTCGGTGCCGGACTCGGATGTGGCGTAGATGGTCTTGCGTGGCCCGATGGTTCCATGTAGGAGATCTCCGGGTACCGTGGCGGAGTTCTCGGTTTTCGATGAAGATCTTGGCGGGGCTCCAGGTCTTCGGCTCCGTGTGGCAGATCTTGTCGATTCAAGTTGGAGACCTTGGGTGGTCGACTACGTTGCTTCATGACGATCTTGCATTTGTACACATCTTCCAAAGGTCTTAAGGGGTCTGAACGAAAGCCACCAGAAAGCCACATCGGCGAAACACAGACGAGGCAGCGAAACACGTTTGATTAAACAGGTTGAGGGAGACACTGTGCTAGCAGGAACAACACAGCACAAGACCAAGCAGCGAAAGGGGAGGCGATGGCGTCGACGGGATTGCCGGGCTTGCGTGGAGGGGCCTTAGAAGCGGACAGCAGAGGCTTCTGACAAGGCCGGCTCGCACCAGGAGGCAGCGCTCGCGAGGGGTGCACAGGCCACGGGGAGGGCGGCCGGTTCCCTGGCGCAGCGACGGCCACCCGCGGGGAGGCGCACGGAAAACAGAGGCGGGGCCGACGGCGGCCGTCGCGGACTCCGCTCGAGGACGGCGCGGAAGCGGTGGTTCCCAGAGCCGCGGCGAGGGGAGCTCGACGGGGCGCCGGCGCGGGGCCGCGGGCTCTGCCTGGGGCGAAGCGGCCGAGGCGGGCTCCGGCGAGGGGGGGGGGGAGTTGCAGCGCGGAGGCGGCCGGCGGAGGAGGTGCTCGGGCTCGACGGGGAGACCGGGGAGGACGAGCTCGGGAGGAGGGCGAGCGGACGGGGCACCTGGGGAAACGTGGGGAGTAGGAGGGGCGGCGCCTGGCCGGAGCCGAGAGGGGGCGCGCCGGCGGCGGACGGAGGAAAACAGCAGGGCGGCGAGGTGCAGGGCGCGGTTGCTCGGGGAGGATCCGGGGGCGGGCGGCGCTGGCTCCCTGGGGCGGAGCCCGGCCGGACGCGCGGCCGGAGGGAGGTCGCTGGGGCGGCGCACCGGCGGCGGCCGACGCGGGAGCTGGCAGAGGCGGGGCGGCGGTTGAGGCGGATGCGGAGAGAGGAGGCGGGGGCGACGGCGCGCCGGAGCGGCGGGCGAGGTAGGCCGGAGCGGGGTCCGCAGGGGCGCACTGGGGAGGGAGGTCGCCGCGCTGCAGGCGAGGTCGAGCGGGGACGGGGTGAGCGGTGGCGCAGGCGAGAGGCGAGCGCGCGGCGGCAGGAGGGTCGCCGGCGGCGAGGGGGACGCCGGGGGAGGAGGAAAAGGGGACAGGCCAGGGGGCGGTGAGGTGCAGGCGAGAGGGAGGCTGGCGTCGCGTGCGCGGGTCGCGGAAGGAAGAAAGGGAGGAGGGAGAGGCGTCTGCGCGTGGGCCGGGTAGGGGACATGTGGGGTCGGGGCCAGCTGGGGGAGGGCGCGGGTGTGGGGTCCAGGGCGATGGGGAGGTTGTGGCGTGCGGCGTGGGGTGCAGGGGCCAGGGGACGCTGGTGGGTGGGCCAGGGGAGGAAGGGGACCCACGGGTCAGGGAGTGGGGAGGGAAAAGGGCAGCGTGGGAAGGGGTGGGCGTGTGTTTGACTAGGGGGTGGGCCGGCTGAGTGGAGAGAGGAGGGAGATGGGGGTGCCATGTGGCGGTTTTGGGTTGGCTAGGGAGAGGAAAAAGATGAGGTGGCAGCGTCTGGTTGGACAGGGTGAGGTGGAGGGAAGGCTGGGTAGATAGCTGGGTAGGTCTAGGATTAGATGGGGCTGATTGGGGTGGACCGTTTTAGTTTTTCCTGGGGTGGTCGATCGGGTCAATCGGCCCGTTTGACTGCCCCTATTAAAATAATTTAAATTTTTATTTATTCTAAACGGGCCGTTTGCAACCCGATAGCAACAAACAAAATAACTCCGGAGACCCGGGTTTTGCATTAGAACAAAGGTGGGGCGTTTTAGAAAACAAAACGGGCTTTGTGAAAAAATAGTTTTATGCAAACAATGCATGATGATGACGATGCAATGCACAAATTCAACGCGATTTTCTAGTAGTGGTTTTGCGGGATGCCACAACAAGCCATGCTCCAAGCTAGCAGAATTCCTCGCGGACCATTACATTTCCTTTGTGGGTGTAGACATCGGCAACAACGGTATCAGGCTTAGGCATTCTCTAATGCCAGTGACAAACTTCGTGGACATCCAGAAGAGGTGGAAGCCTGCCATCTCAATGAATGAGAATGATTCTTTGGCTGACTATGTTGTGGCCCTCATAGATAGTCATTATAAAGCCATGAAGGAGAAGAGGAAGGATGTGGACCATGAGCAGTGGGAGAACATGCCCCTGACTGAAGAGCAGATACAATATTCAAGTCTTGACGCCTACACTACCCACAAGGTATACAAGCGGATAGTGAACTTCGTGAGGGGTCAACAAACTCTTGAAATTTTCAACAAAAAAACTAAAGAAGAAGGGAAAGGGAAAGGTCCAGCGCAAGCACACTAAAGAAGGAGAAGACAAAGACTCATAATGGTACACCATGTGAGACATACAGTACGAGTATATCTTTGCGTTTTGGTATATCCATGCATGATACTCCGTAAAATTTAATGCATGTATATACTATAGGAGTACATGAGTAGTATCATGCAAGGGGCGGAGGTAAGAATTAAATGCAATGAATAGCAATAGTTTCTTTTAATTTTACTACATAGTGCAAGGAGTGTAGGTTTAGGCATCATAGCACGCCACCACACTATAAGGAATCGCAACAGTTTCTTTAAATTCTATAATGGTAGAGTCTTTCTTTGAGTAATTCCATTTATTATACTACTGAAGGAGTAGTAGCAGTGTGAACTAGAGTACAAGAGGTAAGACTCATACAAACTGATAATAGCAGTAGAACAGTAAGATGAACTTTTGATGATTGCCCGAATGTATGTCGAGTATAAACATACATACTACCTACTACTACTAGCAAAAAACCACGGTCCCTACTGCGTAAAAGATATGATTTATTCCAACCAAACTACAACTACTACTACTTCAATACTTGACTACCACTAATTAACTACGTACTCCATACAACTTACTACTGTACTACTACTCCAAAATCCACCCTTCCTCGTATGCCAACGATCTTTCTGCAACTAAACCAATTAACAACATGTTATATAGCCACTAAAAGTCGACGCGAATGAAGAAACAAAGATCCTTTGAAGTAGCAGGACCAAGCAGGTAATGCGGAAGCGCCGATAGATAAGCCGTAAACTCCTCAATCACGATGTCGCCTGTGTTAGTGGAGCTCGATGCCTCGAGATACACAGTCACAGTGTCAGTCATCCTCCTACCATGAGACCATGAGAGCACCAGCTCGAATTCCGCCTACATCCTCACCCTATACATTAGCGAGCCAGACAATGCGAGCCTAACGCATACCACAAACACGAGGGAGACCATGAATTCTCATCCCCTAGATTATTTCTCCATCTTCTTTTCCGTGCGAGGGACCATCGTTTCTAGCGTGCAAATCTTCAGGACGAACATGGAGCGGTCCTGCTCCCCGATGAGGATGAGTCGGCGGGACACCTTGCCCGCTAGCGGCACCAGCTCCTATAACTCTTTGTTGGTGGCATACTGGATCTTGTGCACTTGGATCGAGTTGACCGCTACGAGGTTGATGACGAGCGCTGGCAGCGGGATGGAAAAGTCGCTGCCGGTCTCCGTGCAAGTGTAGGGGGCGTACCGACACATGATTTCATGCTCGTGGAGTTCGTAGTAAGGTAGCAAGCTCCTGCAGCCTTTGTGGGCGCACTCGACCCTAGCCAATGATAGGATGGGCTCGTGGGTGAATCCACTGCTAGGGTGCTCGCACATTTGGAAGGAAGTGATCTTGCGGATGCAGTTGTGGCAGATTAGATGAATATCCACACACTGGAGAAATGGAAGTTCTAAAAATAAAATAGTTTCACAAACGAACTGACAAGAGAAAACAATGTATTGTGAGGGAGAAAGGGAGCAACCTTGTAAACCCGCCGGGGCTTGAGGGGCTACGTGCAGTAGGAATAGTTGAGCACGGTGGCTTCCATATGCAGAGTGAGCGTTCCAAGCATTGTGATTTGGGAGGTGGTAATGTGGACTCTCTAATCCGGCCTCGAGTCGTGCCCTTATTTTTACAACACTACTGATAATGAATGAAGCTCTACCTAATTTCTTTTTCCTTCCTGTCCTAGGGTCCTTTTTGTACATTTTAATACCTTATCTTTATGGGAGAGAAGGAAAACATCTAGATAGAGCTCATTTTTCGGTGGAAGCACAAGGAAAATAGAAGCAGAGCTGGGCTAGACCAGCACGTGCCCCAACTTTCTCTGCACTGCTAAGACTGCACGGTTGTTCTCCATTGTGCGGAAGCTTACATGGGAAGGAAGAGATGGACATTGTGCGGAAGCTATGATGATTCCCACCTGAACAAGTGACGTTAAAAGGCATCAAGACACCAAATGCAGAGCTGAGCAGAGCAGGCAATGCTACATTAAAGAGGATAGAGGGAGGATGTTATCCTTCGTCCATGTGCCTTTGCTCTCAAGAAAGACACCGACAAGACATAATTTTGGGCGGAGGAGCCCTTTTTTTGAAATAAGGAAAAATATTTCCGGTCGAAGGAGACTTTTCTCACCTTGGCAGTAGTACGAGATCGACTAGGCACCAAAAGCCGAGTGCTAATACAAATAGGAGTACTAGTAGTTACTCAGTTTCATAGTTCCATCCAGGAACAATAGTGCTTTACAAGTATAGTAGTTCTTCAGGAACCTTCTTGGTTCCTAGAATGCCTCCTAGTCAAATAGGAGTAATACAAGTTCGATGAATTTCATATCACAACCTCCAATTAAGCAGGATACCGCTGAACACATTGAGATGAAATCCATGTGGGCATTCCTTGAACTAAAAGATAGCCATTTCGCGTTCTAAGACCTGCGCATCGTTGACAACATATCGCCAGCTCCTAGGAGTAGTGATAATCACATGCCCTTCATCGCCCATGGCAATCACGACTTCATGATAACCTTTGTACAAATCATTGGTCAGACGCAGATTTCTTTCTTCATGAAGATGATTCGTCAAGATGTTCTGACTGTAATCCGATGAGAAGCACTAAAACCAGAAGAAACAGTTATCCAAAGTATAGGGCTTGTTGACTAGTGATATATAGTAAAAAAGATGCCTGCTTGATTCATATTATGATAGAGAAAATAAATGTAGGATTGCAATGTTATGCCCACTCCAATCCTATGGGAATTCATATGAACCAGAGTTTGTTTGCTCTTATCGTAGTAGGGCAAAGACAAGATTCCGAAAAATAGGTGTGAGTGAGTTTTGATTTCCTACGAAATCTAGTACAAATTAATCCTTAGAAAAATTCCTATGGGAAACAATCCCACAAATGTAACAACCATCTTGGTAAAATTTTCTATATACAGATTTAATCTTACAAATTTCTTAGGCAAATCTTTTGAATCAGACGACTACTTACCATCCTGTCCCCTCCCTCGCCGAGTAAAAAAGAGGTGAGCTCGCATACATAGAAAGTTATGTCAGGTTCGATCTAGGAGACTTTATTCTCGAGAAAATCTCACCTTCTGTATGATAAATCCACATTATTGCCGTAAGATATGTACCTTTTGAACTAGTCTTTCCGCTCATAAGAAGGACCTACATGAAAAAAAATCTTAGAGAGGAGCATATTGCTGCATAGTCTAATTAATTTCACAATCTAGATAAAAGTTTACCCCTTATAGCCATAAGTTCTTCCTCATCACTATCAGTTACATAAAGGTCAGTGTAGCAGAATTCATCATTACTTTGAACTGTCCATGACTTTCTACCTTGCTTGGAATCGGAACCTATAAATGGCATTGCAAGATAATTATTATATCACTAAAATGCATGGAGTTATAACCAGTTCAAGTGACAAAATGATATCCCCAGCAGCAAGCAACGTGTTTTGTCAAGGATTCACTTTGAAAGAGTACATCAATCTAAATATATTTGTATTTATGCAGATTTAAACTATCGGGAAAAAATAGAGGGTACTGACAGATATCCGAAAAAATCGGTGTCATGACCCGGGATCAGGGCTAGAAAAATACCAGATCGTCATCTGATATAAGCCTAACCTAAATTCCAAAACACGCAGGGAAAGATCGGTAAAATTATAGAACATACAAACCATACATTAATAAGGTAATCTCTTAAGAGAGTTACAAACCAGTCATACAAGCCAGGGGTCACAGACCCATCATTACATCAAACAACGGAAGCAAACAAGTTGTTCTAAACAACAATCTTAGCAAAGGGCCTAAGAGGCCATAAACAGAAGTAGCGACCCTTACATAGATCCTAGGCTGCTGCCCCGGAACCCTAACTACTCGTCGACCTCGACGTAGAAACCACCTTAAGTTGGAGTAGCATCATCTGTAGAAAAACATCAACAAAAGAAAGGCTGAGTATAGGGTGTACTCTGCAAGACTTATGGCTAGTGGAGTTATTTTTCATAAAGCCATCTTTTGTTTTCAAAACAAGAGGGAGAAGAAACTCGTCTAGTCAGATCATTTTCAAAAGGGGATAAGAAGACTACAACTCTATCTCTTCGGAGTCATCTTCGATATCCACCAAGAACCATCATTAACTGAACCTCTATCTTCCCGGAATACCCCCTCAAACAACCCTGAGGAAGTACTCCGGATCTCACATTAGTTGACAAGTTTTGCATTCGGTTATAATTCTCTATGATCTTCATGTCCATTCCCAAGTCGTCCATAACCGTGGACACGGCTTTTCAAAAAGATTAATAACCATGCAAGGGTGCACAACTTTACCCACACGTACCAACCGATTCTTAATGCCATATTATTTGCCCTCTTCCTTGGAAGGCCGACAGAGAGTGGTTGACCATGACCTTTACCTTGCTTTCGCCGATACCATGATTCACGCACTAAGGAGATGCCGCCATAACGGGTCGAGTCCCGAAGTCGGTCCCTAGCGATGTAAACAGGGTTTGAGATTACGGATGCCGGGCATCTCCCATTCCATGCCACGCTTACCTACCTGTATGAATGCACCTCCTTCACCTCCATTCAAGAACAACCAAGATGCGTATGTCGAATGGAAAGCCCGAACTATGTGACTCATGGAATCTACTAGGAAAGTTAGTTGGTCGAGGGGGTTTCTAGGCCCCCGTGTGGTTGTACGCTCGTCTTGGTTCAAGAGGTAAGAACATCGGGTCCTAGGGGTGGCTAGTATGGCACTACAAAAACCACATCCCACATGGCCTCCCATACAAGCCTTAGCATGTTTATCATCCATCTCTGATCACATCACCACATCCTACCATACTATATTCATTCGCATCTCCGGTGCATGACATGAATGATCAGCATCGGACCACTAAGCATGGCTAAGCTTCACTGAATTGTGGCACCAGCGATGCTCATAGGCCGAACCCTAGTTATGCTAGGAGTGGTGGTTCAGGTAATATAGTTCACAAGGAGAAACATGCATCCGATAGGATTACTCTATCTACTGATAAAAGACTGTTGAACCGAATGCATATGATGAGAATGAAATACTTTGTAAACATAGGATTCATATGTATGAGTGGGGCTTCGCTTGCCTTGTCCTTTGTTGAACTGGTACTGCTCTTTGGTGGCGTTGACTTCAGCCTCGGGTTCGGTTCCTAGTCGCAAGAACCAATCACCGGAAAATAGAAAGAAACACTCAACACATGGCATGTGCAATTCTCATACAATATGGATGATATGACAAGTTAAATAGTGTTGAAATAAACCCTAGAACATGATTGGTCACTTTAAAGGGGGTCCGAGATGTCCAAACCTAGAATAGGGGAATCCTCGGAATCACCTATGGGGTTCAATTGGTTCTTCTAATTAAACTTTCCATCAAAGTTGGTTAACAATGCATGATTATAGCTTAGTTGGATAGGTTACATTTTTCTGAACATTTTGGTATATTATTTTGTATTTTTCTGATTTAAAATGGATTAGTTATGAATTTCTCAAATTTTAATTCATTTTAAATCATTTTTGGAATATTTAAAATAATATCCAACTTGGGCCCACATGTAAGACTTTTAATCATTTCAGAAAATATTTACAGAAAATAATAAAATCCTGATAGGCAGGGCCCACCTGTCATATATTTATTAATTACAGAAATCATTTAAATAAAACAAAAAGAGTTATTGCATCATGCTGATGTCACCATGACATCAGCAATGGAGATGCCCATTACTGGGGATCAAATCCGCTAATTCCGAGCGTGCTTGCTTGCGCGGAGGGGTGCTTTGTAAAGAGGCGAGCGAGGTGAGAAGATTAGAGGTGGCGCCGTCCTCAAATGGTCGCCGGAGACGGCGTCGCAACGACGGCAAGCGGCAGCGGCTTCAGGCTCTCGCGGGGGTGACGATATAGAGAGGGGGAGAGCGAACGGGGAGCACTGGGAGATGCAGGATCTCACAGCAACGCGACAGAGGGGTCAACGAGGCAAGGCATGCACGGAGGGCGCCGGGATCGATGAAATATGCGGCGGCCGGAGCTCGGGGAGGTGAGGTCGATGGCGACGATTTAGAGCGTCTCCGGTTGATTCCTTTGGCAGGGATGAGCAGCGTGGCGTGGCGAAGCCGATAGTGGTCTCAGATGGCGAGGGGGTGGTCGGGAATGGCGGGGCACGGCGGAGCCCGAGGCTACGGTTCCGTTGAGTTTGGGGAAAATCTACAGAGGCCATGAGAGAGAGTGAGATGGGTATGGGGAGGAAGAGCTCGACACGGCGGTCCTTATCCTCATCCTCGCAGGCGGTGACATGCATCGCAGCGTCGGCGAGATCGACTGCAAGGGTGCTGCCAGGCAGCTGCTTCGCTGGCAGCTCGGGGAAGTAGAAAAGAGGAGGATGGCGATGGGGTACGGGCCAGATGGGCTGAGGTGGGCCGGCTGCTGGGCTGCAGCTCGCGCACTGAGCGGCGGTAAGGAGGAGAAGGATAGATGGGCTTGCCCCAGAGGGAGTTAGGATTAAGTTTTTATTTGCAAATTTCTTTTTCTATTTCTGTTTTCTAATTTTCTTTGTAAATTTCATTTGTAATTATGTTTTGAATATTTTCAGAATACTAGGTTTTTTTGTAAAATGTATCAAAAGCACTCAGGGGCCCTTGGTACTGATTGGGATCCATACATTTTGTGTTTTCCAAATATTTTCAAAACCAAATGAAGGTTTCAAATAGAGAGGGGAGTTAGGGTTTAGGGTTTTGTTTGTTCTTTCTTGATTAAACCAAAGTGCAAGTGTTATGCATGCATGCAATGCTCAAACATGTCCTTGTAAATATTACACAAAAGGGTGGTATGTTACAGCTCTACCCCACTTACAAGAATCTCGACCCGAGATTCCTAGGTTTTAGAAAAGAAGGCAGGGTACTCAAATCGAAGACGATCTTCGTGTTCCCAGGTTGCTTCTGACTCATAGTGATGAGACCATTGAACTTTCAGGAACTTGATGGTTTGACGACGAGTCTTGCGCTCAGTTTCATCAAGAATACGAACAGGGTATTCTCGGTAGGTTAAATCATCTTGGAGATCCAAAGTTACATGGTCCACACCACGAATAGGATCTTTGAAGAAACGCTTGAGTTGAGACACATGAAAAACATCATGAACCTCTGGAAAAGCTGAAGGTAGATCCAATTTATAGGCAAGCTCAGCCCGCTTGGAGAGAATGCGAAAGTGACCAACGTAGCGAGGAGCCAATTTTCCTTTGATACCGAATTGATGGACACCCTTCAGAGGAGTGACCCGGAGATAAACTTGATCACCGACTTCATAATGAACATCAAGATAATGACGATCATAGTTGGTCTTCTGACGAGATTGAGGAGACTTCAAACGCTCTCGAATTATGCGAACCTGATCTTCTGCTTCTTGGATCATGTCCGGACCAAAGAATTGTCTTTCACCGGTTTCTGTCCAGTTCAGCGGTGTTCGACATGTTCTTCCATACAGGAATTGGAATGGTGCCATGCCCAAACTGGATTGAAAACTGTTGTTATAGGAGAACTCCGCAAAAGGAAAACATTTATCCCAGTTCTTTCCAAAGGATATGGCACACACTCTGAGCATGTCTTATATAATTTGATTCACTCTATCAGTTTGACCTCCGGTTTTAGGATGATAGGCTATGCTGAAGGAGACCTGAGTTCCCATTGCTTCTTGCAAACTTTCCTAGAATTTGGAAGTAAAAAACTTCCATGGTCAGAGATGATCTACTTGGGAACACCATGAAGAATGGCAATCCGAGAGATGTATAGCTCATCCATTTGACTAGCACGGATACTTTCTCGAACCGGAAGGAAATGAGAAACTTTGGATAACTGATCAACTATTACCCATATGGCATCATTTCCTGCATGTGTCCTTGGGAGTCCAGTGATAAAATCCATACCAATTTCATCCCATTTCCACTCAGGAATTTTCAACGGCTGCAGAAGTCCAGCAGGCCTTTGGTGTTCAGCCTTCACACGACGGCAAACGTCGCACTCTGCAACAAAACGAGCGATTTCTTGTTTCATTCCACTCCACCAGAATCTTTGACGAAGATCTCGGTACATCTTGGTACCACCAGGATGGATAGACAGATGAGATTCATGAGCTTCTAGTACGATTAGATATTTGATTTTCCGACTATTTGGAACCACTAGCCGGTTACCAAAATAGAGAGTACCTTGATCACTGATGGAGAAACATTTAGCTTCACCACCTGGAACACGTTCTTTGATCTCGGTGATCTCACCATCTTGTTTTTGAGCTTCCTTGATTTGTTCCTCGAGAGAGGATTTTATCTCAAGGTTAGCAAGGAATCCAGAAGGAAGTACTTCAAGGTTAAGACGCTTGATTTCCTTGTGGAGAGTAGGTTGGGCTTGTGAAAATCATCAGATTCTTGCAATAAGACTTCCGACTTAGCGCATAAACAACAACATTGGCTTTGCTGGGTTGATAGTTGAGACCCAAATCATAATCTTTGATGGGTTCCAACCATCGTCTTTGCCTGAGATTCAGATCTGGCTGGGTAAAGAGGTACTTCAGACTATGAGGATCCGAGTAAAGTTCGCAACGGTTACCGATGAGGTAATGTAAAATCCCTAAAATCATGTTTCAAAACTCTACATATCATCCATGCATCCATGATCATTTAGGGTTCCTTTGCAAAGCCATTTCAAAAACAGGAGCATCTGATGCTCATTATTTTATGTAAGCAAGCTATGGTCATATTACCACTTTCTAATAAGAAAAATACTATTTTTTATCAGTAATGTTGAGCTTGAGCTTGGGTGATGATTCTAAGGTTTGATCAAGGTTTCAAAAACAAACTATGATTTAAAAACCATTTCTTCATTATTTATAAATATTTAATTAAGGCTTGTTTAAATTCTTTTCCAAACCCTTTTTGTTTTCTTACAAGTATGAACAGTTGTGTTACACCTCCTAGGAGACAAGAATCAACAAACTTTTGTTTGGAGAAAGTTTTATTTAAATCAGATTGATTTGAGCTTTCAAATTCAAAACAGAAATCAAATCAGAAAAAGGAAAAAGGAATAAAGGAGAAAAAAATAGAGCGGACCAACTAATCCGGCCCAACCCAGCCACTTATCCCATCTAGCCCAGCAGTTCTCTCCTGCGAGGAAAATGTTTTGCACCCAGAAACCCACTCCCTCAGTCGCTGACTGCCTGGACCCACTCCTCCTCTCTCTCTCGCTGGCAACCACGCCCCACTTGTCAGTCGTCCCTTCGACCCGCGCAATCAACTTCGGCCGTTCCTCCCCAGTCACTGCCGATGAATTTGCTTGTTTAATTCCGTTGATTCATCGAGTAACTCTCGCCCCCGATCCAGCTACTTAAACCCCTCCCCCTCGCGGCCATTTCCCCCAACAGAGCTAGCCAGAAGCGCCACCAGGCTGCCCGTATTTGCTCTCACTCCGCCGCTGCACAGTCGAACTCCGGCAGTAAATTCCGGCCAGCCACCGTCGCCCCTTGCCTTCCAGACACCATGAGCAAGTTCCCCATCTCGCTCTGCACCTTCCATCATCACCCACTCGTCCCGCGCGCTCCCGTTCATCGGCAACTTCAACGACAAGTGAACGCCGCCGTCTGTCTCAACTCCGGTGACGCCTCCTGGTAAATTCCGACCGCCCCCGTCCCTCTTATTGACGGTCATGTTTTCGCCAGACTCGTGCGCACCTAAGCCAGAGCTTGTTTCACTCTGTCATGGTCTACAACTCCGGCGACGATGACGAACAGCCGTACCCGACGTCTGCCTCCACTCCGACGAGGAATTCCTACCGTGTCCGTGCGCCCCTTGACAAGCCACTGCCACGTTGAGCTCCAGCACGCCTCTGCGAGTCTGGTAAGCCACTCCAACGACCCTAGCCCCCTCTGTAGCCACCGCGACGCCGTATACTAAGCGCGCCGCCGCTCACCGTCGCCGCACGCCGCCAGACTTTGGTCGCTTGATCGGCCACCGTTGGATCTAGATCCAACGTGTTAGATAGATCACTTAATCGAAGGGGTACGAAACAGATCTGGCCGAGCGATTTAAGTTATATCTGATGGTCCACGCTAGTCGATCCACGCGAAACGGTATGGGCGAATAGAAACACGCCATGTGACCAGACTCTGGTTTTAAAAACAGAATTTGATCTATTAGATTTGTAAACTTGCAAAATTCATAACTTTCAAACCGCACGTCCAAATTTTACTATAATTGGAATCAGGAGAGAAAATTATTTCTGTTTATGCAATGTGTTTAATGTTTTGCCTCTGTAAAAATTGTTGATTTCACAGAAACATTTGTAGGCATATTTTGTGTATAATAATTATTTGAAAAGTGTTTTGTTGTTCAAATAAAGTTTATTTGGCATGTTTTGAACTTGTTTATGATTCAGTATTGTATACTTGTATTATTTGGTGTAGGAAATCATCACATGGCATTTGCATGCATTCATATATTTTTTGTTTGGATATATTTGGTATGTGATTTTGGTGCCATTATTTTATGTGTAGGTTTTGGAGCAAATAGTGATTCTGATTGTGAGGATTGTTGCTAATCCCCAAACTACCAAGGCAAGTGGTGCTTCAGGACTTTATTCCTATGTTTTTCAACTATGCACTAGAAATATTTTGCTAGACTTGCATGAATATTTTGATCTATATGCTATGCTTGGGAAATCCTAGTAGTTGTAGAATTGCTAGAAATTTCTAAGTTAAGATGCTTATCAATGCCATGCTTAGCCTAGCTAGTAGCAACCAAGGGTGTTTATATATTCGTGCTATGAAAAATATTTCTAAGTCTTTGGACTTATGTTTTTGCTTAATAAAACAACTAAGTGAAATGAAACACCTGGGTGGAATGGGAAGAATGGTTTGTGTTGAGTGGTTACACCAGGCCCATGTCTATGGTTTACCTTGTGTATCTCACTTGTGGAAAGCAACCTAGGAACAAAGGGATTTGAGAGGCCAAATGTTAAGAAGCTTGTAGTGTAGCCACATGGCATTATGGGCTCTGCCTGGATCATATAGGTTGCAATAACTTAGCCATTTGGACAGTTGGTGGTAGTGGGATGATAGGTTGGAGCGCGTCCATTTGGTCTAAGGGAAGGCTTCTGAAAGGTCCTGTCTTGGTGAAAACCACGTCTCGTGGGGAAAGTGCACAGCCTCTACAAATGGAAGAATCTAAGTACTTAGCCATGTCCCTGGTATTGGACAACTTGAGCATCAAGACATGGAAGCTATCAAGAATCTCCTCATCCCAATTTCTAAGTAAAAACTTTTGGTTGAACAAGGGTGAAGGTTCACCAATTTCTATTGGTGTTACCTTGGGAAAGTTTTATCAAAGAAAAACTTAGTGTTTTCAAATGATAGTAAAAACCTATTTTGAGCAAAGAAAGCCTAAACTACACTTAGCAAAATGCATATAGAATCTAGATGCTAATATTATACTAGGGTATCACTTGCCAATACTATTCCAATGTATTGACCCACTGTGGCTGTAACTTGTGACGTTGCAGGTTATTCTGATGGTGATTAGGGGTTATGAGTCTACACTCAACATGCTTGCCTGTGTTACATGAAGATGAAGACTTATTTATCTTATTATATATTTGAACTCTTGTATTAGGCCTGTGGCCATGGAGTTTGTAAAAGACTATGTTTGTCTCTGGAATGATATGTAATAATGACCTTTGTTTCTGTGTACTTCATCTTAAACTATGGATGCTAGCATTGATCCAGGGACTACCATTGCAATCACAGGGATCCTTACCTTTATAAAGGGAGGGATCTTACAGATGGTATCAGAGCACTGTGTTGCCTGTAGGATTATGACCCTAGGATTGGAAACCACTAAGGAAAATTTTCAACCACTTCCACACTTGTCTTTTTCTTCTCTTAATCTTTTCTAATATTCTTTCTCATCTCTATTTGTAGATGAACTCCATCAACGAAGCCGTGAGGAAGGGACCACTCATGACTATGACTTTGGAATGTGAGGCAGAATTCCCCAAGGCTCTCAAGGACCTCATGGTTGCCATGGGAATACATGGTGCAGCTGTGTACAAAGGTTTTCCTGTGATGGATGAAGGAGTTGAGTACTGGTGGGTGCAACTTCACTTGTATAAAAACAAGGAAGACAACCACAAGGAATCAGGATTCTACATGGTCACCAACTCAGTGATGCACACCACATTCTTTGATTCATCAAAGGATGTAGCTTGGAAGGCCATCAAAGAACTTGGTGATAGAATCAAGTGTAGAATGCTCAACATCCAGAATGACCTTAGGGAAGAAAAGAAACATACCTAGGAGTTAGAGGCTACCCACCAACATTTAAGAGAGGACATCATAGACTTAGCAATGGAGTCATGTGATCAGGATCGACAGATTTCCTCTAGGGATGCCCTGTTAGACAACTTGGCAAGTGAGATGGGATTGTAACATACTTCGTTAGTTGGACCACCACACTTTCATTTTATTTCCCAAATGTTGTTTAAAATAAGTTGGACCTTGGATGCTTGTAATGGTTTTATGTATGCCATGACTTGTGTGTTTTGATTTCCAAAGATATGCATGTGATGCCTTGTCTTGTGATTTATCTTTAATTGTGTTGATTCTAAATTTTTCTATCTTATAAAATAGATGCCTAATGTTACTATCAGCACGACTGAAGAGTTCAAGGGAACTCGTTTTTGCACTCGACTTATTGAGCTCACTAGCCTGCTCAATCTTCCGCTTCCAAGCATCATGGTGCTTCCCCTCACCAAGTTTGAGAGGAAATACCTTTGGGGCTTCAAGGTTAATCAGCCAGGACACCAGACTGAGCCTACCACGTAGGCAATCATCTTCAAGTTCATGCATGACGGCAGGGAGAGAGGCCTAGAGGTAGTCATGCAGGATTTACTTGCGCGTCTTCTAGGGAGACACTCTCGGGAGATTAGAGGTACTCACTTCCACGCCTTCGGTAGACGTGACGAGGATGGTGAGGCCATTGACTTCGAGGATACTGCTAGAGAGACAGCAGAGCCGATTCGTCTATACCTCCAGGACTTAGAGTTTCTTCTTAGGCACCTAGATACTGATAGGACCAACGTCATGCTTAGCAATGATGAAATCCAGGTGCAGCTTCGTGAGAAGGACAAGATCTTCGCGGAGCAAGATGAGATAGTCAAGGAAATGGAGGCCATGTTTGAGAGTCAGGATAGAAAGTTCAAAAGTCAGGAGAAGAGAGTCCAAGATAGGAACAAGAGGATTCGAGAGATGACTGCAGAACTAGAGACCAAGGACTTCGAGCTCGAGCATCAGCAGACTGTGATTGAGAGACTTCATTCACAGAAGAGGGCTCTCAAGTCCAAGATAGAGGCTTGACTACCAATGTCGAGGAATACAAGACCGCTATGGAGAATGCAGGTCTTGCACTTGTTGATGAGGAGGTTGATGTAGAGGAGTAGTGATGACTACTCATTTACCTTTTATTTACCATGCTTTTGATTATTGAGTCGCAATGACCATCCAACATGTGGATGGTTTGCTATTGGTGTGTTTATTTTTCAAAACTTGATGTTTATGTTGTTGAACTTTTGTTATTTTGATGTATGCTTGGTGATTGTCTATGTGATGTATTGTGCATGTTAAGCATATATGGGTATCTCATTCTTATCCTTATTGAAAACCACAGATGCCTCCCCGACATACCAATCCCAACCCTAACAACAACAATACCACCCCTGAGATGCATCAGATGATGACAGCTCAGACGCAACTGATGCAGATGATGACCATGTTCATACATAATCAGAACAACAACAACAACAACAACAACAATAATAATAATAATAATAATAATAATAACAACAATCAGAATAACCCACCGGGTTTTGACATGCTTACCAGATTCTTAAGACTGAGGCCAGCAAAGTTCTCAGGAACTACTGATCCCATGATGGCCAATGATTGGATACGATCAGTTAACAAGGACTTGGTAACTGTTAGCTGTACTGATGAGGAGAAAGTCAGGTTTGTAGCACACTTGTTGGAAGGACCAGCAGCTACTTGGTGGGATAACTTCTAGATCACCACTCCCATTGACGATGTGACATGGGCTATCTTTGAAGATGGTTTCCGTACTGCTCACATCTTATCCGGAGTGATGAGTTTGAAGAAGAAGGAATTTCATAACTTGAAGCAGCGCCACTGCAGTGTGGCTGAATATATTGAGGAGTTCAACAATTTGGCGCGTTATGCACCAGATGAAGTTGACACTGATGCTAAGAGGAAATAAAAGTTCCTTGAAGGATTGAACGATGAATTGAACCTACAGTTAGCTGTTCCCTATGTCCCCACATATCAGTCTCTTTGTGAAAAGGCTGCCATCTTGGAGAGCAAGATGAAACAAGTTGAAAGCAGGAAGAGGAAGCACTCTGACAAGCATAACTCGGGATCGTCTCACAAGCGTTCCCATTATGATGATAGTGGGAATTCTAGATCCCACAAGCATGGAAAGTACAGCAAACACCACAACCACAACCGTCATCACGAAAACAAGCATTACCGTAGTCATGACAATAACAAGTACAAGAGTCACAAGAGTGGGTTCAAGAACCACCACAATGGAAGTGGAAGTGGTAGTGGAAGCCAGCTTGTCAAGAAGGATCTTAGTCAGGTTGAATGTTTTAAGTGCAAGAAGATGGGGCATTATGCAAGTAAGTTCCCAGAAAAGAAAGTTGAAGGACCCAAGAAGCCCAACCCTTTCCAGAAGGGGCAAGTGAACCACATCAATGTGGAGGAAATCTATGAAGAGTCAGATGTTGTGGCTGGTAAGTTCAAACTCAATTCTATTCTAGCACTTGTTCTTTTTTATACTGGTGCATCACATTCATTCATATCAAAAGCATTTGTTGATAGAAATGGGTTTCCAACTGAAAACATTGGGTGTCCAATAAAAGTAAGTTCTCCAGGTGGGGATATGATAGTGAGTCTTGGATGCCGAGATCTATTAATAGAGTTTGGAAAGCATAAGTTTCCAGTGAGTCTGATAATCCTAGATTCGTAAGGACTGGATGTAATTTTGGGAATGGATTGGATGACCAAGTATGAAGGAGTACTAGATTGTGCTAATCGAACTGTTGCACTCACAACCCCGGAAAAGAAACGGATCAGATTCAAGTCTAACTTTGAATCGAAAGGGAGTAAGCTAAATTCTCTTAAGGGGGTTAGCATAGATGGGGTGCCAATTGTGAGTGAATATCCGGATGTGTTTCAGGAGGAATTGCCGGGAATGCCACCAGATAGAGATGTGGAGTTTCTCATTGATTTTCTACCAGGATCTGGACCAATAGCAAAGAGACCGTACAAGATGTCAGTTGATGAGTTGAAAGAACTCAAGAAACAACTTGGAGAACAATTGCATAAAGGATTTATTCAACCAAGTTGTTCATCCTGGGGAGCACCAGTTTTGTTTGTGGAAAAGAAGGATAGAAGTCAAAGGTTATGCATAGATTACCGTTCACTCAATGAGGTGACTATCAAAAACAAATACCATTTGCCTAGAATCAATGATTTGTTTGATCAGTTAGAAGGAGCCTGTGTGTTCTCAAAAATTGATCTCTGATCATGTTACTTTCAGCTTAAGATAAGGGAACAAGACATACCTAAGATAACCTTCACCACTAGGTATGGATTGTATGAGTATACCGTGATGCCATTTGGTTTGACCAATGCACCATCTTATTTCATGAATATGATGAACAAGGTGTTCATGTAATTCCTTGACAAGTTTGTTGTCATATTCATCAATGACATTTTGATCTACTCCAAGAGCAAAGAAGAACATGAAGGACATTTGCGTTTGATACTTGAGAAGCTTAGAGAGCATAAACTGCATGCCAAATTCAGCAAGTGTGAATTTTGGTTTAATGAAGTGGGATTTGTTGGACACGTTGTGTCAGGAGATGGTGTAGCAGTTGATCCTGCTAAAGTTTCAGCTGTAACTGAATCGGAATCTCCTAAGTTAGTGAAAGAGGTTCGTAGTTTCCTTGGCTTGGCGGGATACTACAGAAGATTCATTGAGAATTTCTCCAAGATAGCTAAACCAATGACAGAGTTACTAAAGAAAGACCAGAAATTTGCTTGGTCTGAGGGATGTGAACTCAGTTTTCAAGAATTGAAGAAAAGACTAGTGACAGCACCAGTCTTATGTCTGCCAGATTTGGAGAAAGATTTCCAAGTGTATTGTGATGCATCTCATCACGGATTAGGTGCGGTACTTATGCAAGAAGGGAAAGTTGTGGCTTATGCCTCGATACAACTCAAAACTCATGAGGTAAATTACCCTACTCATGATTTAGAGTTAGCCTCTATTGTCCATGCACTCAAAACATGGAGACACTACCTTTTGGGAAAGCGATGCGAAGTGTTCACAGACCACAAAACTTTGCAGTATATCTTCACCCAGAAGGAAATTAAGGACTATGACTTGAGTTTGCAATACCACCCCGGTAAAGCAAATGTTGTAGAGGATGCTTTAAGCCGTAAGGTTTTTGTGAATGGCCTTACTAAGGGAGAATTGCCAGTTGATCTGTGTGCTCAATTTAGAGATCTCAGATTGGAGATTGTGCCTGAAGGACATCTCATGTCATTGGATGTTCAACCCACTTTGTTGGACAAAATCAAAGAAGCCCAAAAGACAGATAAGGAAATTGAAGAGATTAAGGAAAAGATTGGCAAGGGAAAAGCCAAAGGATTCCATGAAGATGAGCATGGTACTTTATGGTATGGAAAACGTATCTGTGTTCCACAAGATCCGGAGCTTCGGAAACTGATTTTACAAGAAGCACATAACTCACCATATTCTATTCATCCGGGTAACACCAAAATGTACATGGATATGAAAGAAATATTTTGGTGGAATAATCTCAAGAAGGACATCGCCGAACATATTGCCTTGTGTGATGTATGTAGTAGAGTGAAGGCGGAACATCAAAACCAGCAGGATTGTTACAACCACTACCTATTCCTGATTGGAAGTGGGACAAGATTGGCATGGATTTCATCACCGGATTGCCAAGGACCTGGTCAGGGTATGATTCTATTTGGGTAGTAGTGGATCGCTTAACTAAAGTGGCTCATTTTATACCCATGAAAACAACCTATACAAGTGCTAAGTTAGCCAAGATCTATATGAGTAGAATTGTATGTCTACATGGAGTACCCAAGAGTATTGTGTCTGATAGGGGAACTCAATTCACTTCTCATTTTTGGAGGCAACTACATGAGTCATTGGGAACGAGGTTGGAATTTAGCACTGTTTTTCATACTCAGACTGATGGACAAACAGAAAGGACCAACCAGATTCTTGAAGATATGTTGAGCGCATGTGCCCTAGTCTATGGAGCCAGTTGGGATGAAAGTCTGCCTTACGCAGAATTCTCTTACAATAACAGCTATCAAGCCAGTATTGAGGTGGAACCATTTGTGTTTCTCTATGGGAGAAAGTGTACCACCCCATTGCTATGGAATGGTGTGGGAGAAAGAACTTTGTTCGGACCAGAACTTATCAAAGAGGCTGAAGATAAAGTCAAGCTAGTTAAGGACAGATTGAAGATAACACAGTCCCGACAAAAGAGCTACTCAGATCCTAAGCGTAGATAAGTCACCTATGAAGTGGATGATAGAGCTTATCTTAGAGTGTCACCACTTCGTGGAGTGAAGAGATTTGGTGTCAAAGGTAAATTGGCCCCAAGATATGTTGGACCATTCATGATTCTGAGTCGTAAAGTAGAAGTAGCTCATGAGATTGAATTTCCAGAATCATTGTCTGTCATTCACAATGTGCTTCATGTGAGTCAGCTAAAGAAATGCCATCTGGAAATGGAAGAGCCTTCTTTGAAGGATACCATACCTTTGGAAGAGGTCCAATTGGAAAGTGATCTCACTTATGAGGAAAAACCTATCAAGATTCTTGAGACTGCAGAAAGAGTTACTCGGACTAAGACTATCAAATTCTGCAAAGTTCAATGGAACCATCATTCCGAAGAAGAAGCAACATGGGAAAGAGAAGATGATCGTCGGAAAGATCACCCTCACCTATTTGCTAGCCAATCCGAATCACGAGGGCCAGATTCACCTTAAGGGGGTTAGATTTGTAACAACCCTAAAATCATGTTTCAAAACTCTACATATCATCCATGCATCCATGATCATTTAGGGTTCCTTTTCAAAGCCATTTCAAAAACAGGAGCATCTGATGCTCATTATTTTATGTAAGCAAGCTATGATCATATTGCCACTTTCTAATAAGAAAAATACTATTTTTGATCAGTAATGTTGAGCTTGAGCTTGGGTGATGCTTCTAAGGTTTGATCAAGGTTTCAAAAACAAAATATGATTTAAAAACCATTTCTTCATTATTTATAAATATTTAATTAAGGCTTGTTTAAATTCTTTTCCAAACCCTTTTTGTTTTCTTACAAGTATGAACAGTTGTGTTACACCTCCTAGGAGACAAGAATCAACAAACTTTTGTTTGGAGAAAGTTTTATTTAAATCAGATTTGATTTGAGCTTTCAAATTCAAAACAGAAATCAAATCAGAAAAAGGAAAAAGGAATAAAGGAGAAAAAAATAGAGCAGACCAACTAACCCGGCCCAACCCAGTCACTTAGCCCATCTAGCCCAGCAGTTCTCTCCCGCGAGGAAAACGTTTTGCACCCAGAAACCCACTCCCTCAGTCGCTGACTGCCTGGACCCACTCCCCCTCTCTCTCTCTCACTCGCAACCACGGCCCATTTGTCAGTCATCCCTTCAACCCGCGCAACCAACTCTGGCCGTTTCCTCCCCAGTCATTGCCGATGAATTCGTTGGTTTAATTCCGTTGATTCGTCAAGTAACTCTCGCCCTTGCTCCGGCTACTTAAACCCCTCCCCCTCGCGGACATTTCCCCAACAGAGCTAGCCAGAAGCGCCACTAGGCTGCCCGTATTTGCTCTCACTCCGCCGCTGCACAGTCAAACTCCGGAAGTAAATTCCGGCCAGCCACCGTCACCCCCTGCTTCCAGACACCACGAGCAAGTTCCCATCTCCATATGCACCCGCCAGCATCACCCACTCATCCGCGCGCGCTCCCATTCATCGGCAACTTCAACGACAAGTGAACGCCGCCGTCTGTCTCAACTCCGGCGATGCCTCCTGGTAAATTCCAACCGCCGCCGTCCCTCTTATTGACGCTCACATTTTCGCCAGACTCGTGCGCACCTAACCCAGCGCTGGTTTCACTCTAGCATGGTCTACAACTCCGGCCACGACGACGAACAGCCGTACCCGACGTCTTCCTCCACTCCGACGAGGAATTCCCACCGTGTCCGTGCGCCCCTTGACAAGCCACTGCCACGTTGAGCTCCGGCATGCCTCTGCGAGTCTGTAAGCCTCTCCGACGACCCCAGCCCCCTCTGTAGCCACTGCGACGCCGTACACTGAGCGCGCCGCTGCTCACCGTCGCCGCGCGCCGCCAGACTTTGGTCGCTTGATCGGCCACCGTTGGATCTAGATCCAACGTGTTAGATAGATCACTTAATCGAAGGGGTACGGAACAGATCTGGCCGAGCGATTTAAGTTAGATCTGACGGTCCACGCTAGTCGATCTGTATGGACGAATAGAAACACTCCACGTGGCCAGACTCTGGTTTTAAAAACAGAATTTGATCTATTAGATTTGTAAACTTGCAAAATTCATAACTTTCAAACCTCACCAAATTTTACAAATTTTATATCATTGGAATCAGGAGAGAAAATCCTTTCTGTTTATGCAATGTGTTTAATGTTTTTCCTCTGTAAAAATGGTTGATTTCACAGAAACATTCATAGGCATATTTTGTGTATAGTAATTATTTGAAAAATGTTTTGTTGTTCAAATAAAGTTTATTTGGCATGTTTTGAACTTGTTTATGATTCAGTACTGTATACTTGTCTTTTTTGGTGTAGGAAATCACCACATGGCATTTGCATGCATTCATATATTTTTGTTTGTATATATTTGGTATGTGATTTTGGTGCCATTATTTTATTTGTAGATTTTGGTGCAAATAGTGATTGTCATTGTGAGGATTGTTTCTACTCCCCAAACTACCAAGGCAAGTGGTGCTTCATGACTTTATTCCTATGTTTTTCAACGATGCACTAGAAATAGTTTGCTAGACTTGCATGAATATTTTGATCTATATGCTATGCTTGGGAAATCCTAGTAGTTGTAGAATTCCTAGAAATTTCGAAGTTAAGATGCTTATCAATGCCATGCTTAGCCTAGCTAGTAGCAACCAAGGGTGGTTATATATTCGTGCTATGAAAAATATTTCTAAGTCTTTGGACTTGTGTTTTTGCTTAATAAAACAACTAAGTGAAATGAAACACCTGGGTGGAATGGGAAGAATGGTTTGTGTAGAGTGGTTACACAAGGCCCATGTCTATGGTTTACCTTGTGTATCTCACTTGTGGAAAGCCACCCAGGAACAAAGGGATTTGAGAGGCCAAATGTTAAGAAGCTTCTAGTGCCGCCACATGGCATTATGGGCTCTGCCTGGATCATATAGGTTGCAATAACTTAGCCATTTGTACAGTTGGTGGTAGTGGGATGATAGGTTGGAGCGTGTCCATTTGGTCTAAGGGAAACCTATTTTGAGCAAAGCAAGCCTAAGCTACACTTAGCCAAATGCATATAGAATCTAGATGCTAATATTATACTAAGGTATCACTTGCCAATACTATTCCAATGTATTGACCAAGTGTGGCTGTAACTTGTGATGTTGCAGGTTATTCTGATGGCGATTAGGGGTTATGAGTCTACACTCAACATGCTTGCCTGTGGCACATGAAGATGAAGACTTATTTATCTTATTATATATTTGAACTCTTGTATTAGACCTGTGGCCATGGAGTTTGTAAAAGACTATGTTTGTCTCTGGAATGATATGTAATAATGACCTTTGTTTATGTGTGCTTCATCTTAAACTGTGGATGCTAGCATTGATCCAGGGACTAGCATTGCAATCACATGGATCCTTACCTTTATAAAGGGAGGGATCTTACAGGTAATGTCGCCATTTCTTAAGAGCATGAACAACAACGGCGAGTTCGAGATCATGGGTTGGATAATTGTTCTCATGTGGCTTCAATTGCCGAGAAGCATAGGCCACTACATGACCATCTTGCATCAACACACAACCGAGCCCTTGGAGAGAAGCATCACAATAGATGACGAAATCCTTGCTTGTGTCCGGGAGGACAAGCACAGGGGCAGTGGTTAGCTTAGTTTTCAAAGCTTGGAAGATTTCTTCTGACTTTTCTGACCATTAAAACTTCTTATATTTCTTAATAAGATCAGTCATAGGCTTGGCTATCTTGGAGAAGTTCTCGATGAATCGGCGGTAATATCCAGCCATTCCAAGAAAACTTCGGACTTCCTTGACTGAAGTAGGCGACTTCCATTCTAGAATGGTCTGAACCTTATCCGGTATGACAGCAACACCACTTGCAGACACAACATGGCCAAGGAAGATGAGCTCTTGTAACCAGAACTCACATTTGGAAAACATGGCGTAGAGGCGATGTTCACGATGTTTAGTTAATACCAAACGTAAATGTTCGGCATGCTCTTCTTCGGTCTTGGAGTAGATTAGAATGTCATCAATGTATACCACGACGGACTTTTCGAGATACTCCATGAAGGAGTTCATGATCCTCATAAATGTGGCAGGGGCATTGGTAACCCGAAGGACATCACTGTATACTCGTAAAGACCATAACGAGTTGTGAATGCTGTCTTTGGGATATCTTCCTTTCTCATCTTGATTTGATGATACCCTGATCTTAAGTCAATTTTGGAGAAGACAGTGGCACCACCTAATTGATCAAAGAGGTCATTTATCCGGGGAAGTGGGTACTTATTCTTGATTGTCACTGTGTTGAGTGGACAGTAATCAACCACCAATCTTGTTATATTTGTATCCCGCTTCTTGACAAAGATGGTAGGGCAACCCCAAGAGAATGTGATAGGTTGGATGTATCCTAGACCCTCTAACTCTTCAAGTCGCTTCTTCAACTCAACCAACTCATGAGGAGGCATTCGATAAGGTCTTTTGGAGATATGAGTAGTTCCAGGAACTAGCTCTATGACAAACTCCACACTTCGATCAGGTGGCATGCAAGGAAACTCTTCAGGAAAGACATCCGAGAAATCAAAGACTACAAGGACATCTTGGACCTAGAGAATAGGTAGAACATCCATGGCATACAACTCCGAGAACGGTTTAAGAATTGCTGACGGAGACTTTGAACCATCAGTCCAATACTTGATAGTTATGCCATCAGGAGAGGCCACAGAAACTGTTATGAGTGCACATCAATGACGGCTTGATACTTGGTTAACCAGTCCATGCCCAGGATGACATCAATGGCACATGACTTGAGTGCAATGAAAGAAGTGGTAAACTTCTGGTAGGCTATGTCAATCTCATTCCCGTGACTAACCATAGTGGTGAACCAGCTAGAACCCGAGGAATGGATGGTCAAAGGGGTTGACAGGGGTTCAAAATTTATCCCATGCTCTTGAGCAAACAAATTTGACATGAATGTATGTGATGCTCTAGAATCAAACAAGACTGTTGCGAGAATTTAATTGACACGGAGCGTACCCAGAATGACGCGTGGATCTTCCTGGGATTCCTCAACAGTGACATGGGTCAGACGACCACGTCTAGCACCTTGAGCCTTATCATTCTTCTTTGCCTGTTGATCATTGTGTCCGACAGCCCTTTGAGAACACTCCCTTGAGTAGTGCCCAGGCTGACCACAGCAGTAACAGGTAACTCTAGTGTGAGAACCAGTAGGAGAATGATAGTTTGCTCCACCAGTATTTGACTGTGGCTAATGAGAATTATTGCCATAAGACTTGGGTGCATAAGGAGCACGAGGCACATCACTATATGGAACAAAGACACGACGCTTCTTGTTACCAGAGGAAGAAGCACGAGAATTTCCTTCTTCACGCTTCTGAGAGACTTCCATGTCCTTCCTTCCATGCTCTAGAGTAAGAGCCTGATTGTGCAAGTCCTGGAAAGACTGGAACTTGAAGGGCAACAACTCATAGCGAAGTGCAGGGTTAAGTCCCTTACGGAACAGATCTTGCTTATCTTCATCATCGGTCACATCCCTAGTTGCATAACGAGCCAGGCGAGTAAACTCACGCCCATAGGTTTCAATATCCTTATGCCCCTGAGTCAGATCCAGAAACTCCCTCCTTTTAAGATCCATGACGGGCTTAGGGATACAAGAGGCATGAAATGTTGCAACAAACTCCTCCCAAGTAACAACATGTCCCTAAGCTTGCAGATTCAGAAAACCTTCCCACCAAACACCAGCCTCACCTTCCAGTTGATAGGTGGCAAAGTTGACACGGTCAGTGGTACATACACGGAGAGCACTGAACTTGCGCTCTATGGTGCAATGCCAATCATCAGATTCAAGGGGCTCCTTGGAGTGGGTGAAGATTGGAGGAAAAGAGCGGATGGAATCTCCAAGTGTGACACAGTCGTCAGGACGACGTTTAGTGTTCTGCGCCACACACTCCAGAAGGCGTTCATTCCTCAGACGCTTGGTCTCAATGTTGTTGAGAACCCCGGCCATTGTGGGAGGTGGCGGAAGTTCCTGATCAGCATTGTTGTTTGCTCGACGGCCAACAGAACCATGAGTACCAGACGACATCCTGAGGAGAAAACAGAAACCATGAGAATAGATTCACCAAAAAGGGTATAACAGAGGATGGCAAAAACCATATCAAAAGATCATGGTAGAGGTGAACATGTGGATGAAAATTATATCAATGCATTAAGTATGGCAGTAGAACAAGCATACGAAATGTATACGCTACCAACTTAGATACAAACCATAACAATGGAATGCAAGCATGACATGATACCAACAAGTCACAAAAGAATTGAGAGCGGGATTAGTGGCATCCTTAGCAAAGTTGAAAAACAATGCTTCAGTTGCACAAATATATCTTGGAAAATCTGAGCCTAGCAACCAAGTACGAACTACTAGGGAAAAACAACCCAAACCCGTGTATCCTAAAGGTTTGAAATGATAGACGAGAAGTGAAAACTTTGCAAAGCAAACGAGGTAAGATAACTCAGCAATAGAACAACCTTGGATAAGGAGTAAAAAGGGTCATTTTCAGAGTTTTGCAAATAATTTTACCTTTCAAATAGTTTTCTCAAACTCTAGACTCAACATCGGCTAGCTAGAAGGGTTTCCAACAGGCAGTCCTGCTCTGATACCAAAATCTGTCATGACCCGGGATCGGGGCTAGACAAATACCAGATCCTCATCTGATATAAGCCTAACCTAAATTCCGAAACACGCAGGGAAAGATCGGTAACATTATAGAACATACAAACCATACATTAATAAGGTAAACTCTTTAGAGAGTTACAAACCAGTCATACAAGCCAGGGGTCATAGACCCATGGCTACATCAAACAACGGAAGCAAACAAGTTGTTCTAAACAACAAACTTTCAAAGGGCCTAAGAGGCCATAAACAGAAGTAGCAACCCTTCCATAGATCCTAGGTTGTTGCCCGGGAACCCCAACTACTCGTTGACTTCGACGTAGAAACCACCTTCAGTTGGAGTAGCATCATCTGTAGAAAAATATCAAGGAAGCAAGGATGATTACAGGGTGTACTCCGCAAGACTTATGGCTAGTGGAGTTATTTTGCATAAAGCCATCTTTTGTTTTCAAAACAAGAGGGAGCAAAAACTCGTCTAGTCAGATCATTTTAAAAAGGGGATAAGAAGACTACAACTCTAGCTCTTCGGAGTCATCTTCAATATCCACCAAGAACCATCATTAACTGAACCTGTCTTCCTAGAATACCCCCTCAAACGACCCTGAGGAAGTACTCCGGATCTCACATTAGTTGACAAGTTTTAGCATTCGGTTATAACTCTCTATGATCTTCACGTCCGTTCCCAAGTCGTCCATAACCGTGGACACGGCTTTTCGAAAATATTAATAACCCTGCAGGGGTGCACAACTTTACCCACACGTACCAACCGATTCTTAATGCCAAATTATTAGCCCTCTTCCTTGGAAGGACGGAAGAGAGTGGTTGACCATGACCTTTACCCTTCTTTCGTCGAGACCATGAGTCACGCACTAAGGAGATGCCGCCGTAACGGGTCGAGTCCCGAAGTCGGTCCTTAGCGATGTGAATAGGGTTTGAGATTACGAATGTCGGGCATCTCCCATTACCTGCCACGCTTACCTACCTATATGAATGCACCTCCTTCACCTCCATTCAAGAAAGATGCGTATGTCGAATGGAAAGCCCAAACTATGTGACTCATGGAATCTACTAGGCAAGTTAGTTGGTCGAGGGGGTTTCCAGGCCCCCGTGTGGTTGTACGCTCGTCTTGGTTCAAGAGGCAAGAACATCGGGTCCTAGGGGTGGGTAGTATGGGACTACAAAAACCACATCCCACGTGGCGTCCCATACAAGCCATAGCATGTTTATCATCCATCTTTGATCACATCACCACATCCTACCATACTAGATTCATTCGCATCTCCGATGCATCACATGAATGATCAGCATCAGACCACTAATCATGGCTAAGCTTGACTAAACTATGGCACTAGCGATTCTCATAAGCCGAACCCTAATTATGCTATGAGCGGTGGTTCAGGTAAAATAGTTTACAAGGAGAAACATGCATCAGATAGGATTACTCTATCTACTGATAAAAGACTGTTGAACCGAATGCATATGGCGAGAATGAAATACTTTGTAAACATAGGATTCATATGTATGAGTGGGGCTTCGCTTGCCTTCTCCATTATAGAACTGGTACTTCTCTTCGATGGCGTTGACTTCAGCCTCGGGTTTGGTTCCTGTTCGCGAGAACCAATCACCGGAAAAGAGAAAGCAACACTCAACACATGGCATGTGCAATGCTCATACAATATGGATGATATGACAAGTTAAATAGTGTTGAAATAAACCCTAGAACATGCTTGGTCACTTTAAAGGGGGTCCGAGATGTCCAAACCCTAGAACAGGGGAATCCTCGGAATCACCTATGGGGTTCAATTGGTTCTTCTAATTAAACTTGCCATAAAAGTTGGTTAACAATGGATGATTATAGCTTAGTTGGATAGGTTTCATTTTTCTGAACATTTTGGTATAATATTTGTATTTTTCTGATTTAAAATGAATTAGTTATGAATTTCTCAAATTTTAATTCATTTTAAATCATTTTTGGCATATTTAAAATAATTAACAACTTGGGCCCACATGTAAGACTTTTAATCATTTCAGAAAATATTTACAAAAAATAATAAAATTCTGACAGGCAGGGCCAACCTGTCATATATTTATTAATTACAGAAATCATTTAAATAAAAAAAAGAGTTATTGCATCGTGCTGATGTCACCATGACATCAGCAATGGAGATGCCCACTGTTGGGGATCAAATCCACTGATTCTGAGCGCGCCTGCTCAAGCGGAGGGGTGCGTTGGAAAGAGGCGAGCGAGGTGACCAGATTAGAGGTGGCGCCGCCCTCAAATGGTCGCCGGAGACGGTGTCGCAACGACGGCAAGCGGCGGCAGCGTCGGGCTCTCGCGGGGGTGACGATACAGAGAGGGGGAGAGCGAACGGGGAGCACTAGGAGATGCAGGAGCTCACCAGCAACGCAATGGAGGGGTCAGCGAGGCAAGGCGTGCACGGAGGGCGCCGGGATCGATGAAATATGCGGCGGCCGGAGCTCGGGGAGGTGAGGTCGATGGCGACGATTACGAGCGTCTCTGGTCGATTCCTTTGGCAGTGATGATCAGCATGGCGAGGCGAAGCTGACAGTGGTCTCAGATTGTGAGGGGGTGGTCGGGAATGGCGGGGCATGGCTGAGCCCGAGTCTAGGGTTCCATTGAGTTTGGGGAAAATGTATAGAGGCCACGAGAGAGAGTGAGATGGGTATGGGGAGGAAGAGCTCGACGCGGCAGTCCTTATCCTCATCCTCGTAGGCGGTGACATGCATCACAGCATTAGCGAGATCGACGACAAGGGTGCTGCTAGGCAGCTGCTTCGCCGGCAGCTCGGGGAAGAAGAAAAGAGGAGGAGGACGAAGGGGTATGGGCCAGATGGGCTGAGGTGGGTCGGCTGCAAGGATGCAGCGCACTGAGCGGCGGGAAGGAGGAGAAGGATAGATGGGCTCGGCACAATGGGAGTTAGGATTAAGTTTTTATTTGCATATTTCTTTTTCTATTTCTGTTTTCTAATTTCATTTGTAATTCAGTTTTGAATATTTTCAGAATACTAGGTTTTTTTGTAAAATGTATCAAAAGCACTCAGGGTCCCTTGGTACTGATTGGGCTCCATACATTTTGTGTTTTCCAAATATTTTCAAAACCAAATGAATGTTTCAAATAGAGAGGGGAGTTAGGGTTTAGGGTTTTGTTTGTTCTTTCTTGATTAAACCAAAGTGCAAGTATTATGCATGCATGCAATGCTCAAACATGTCCCTGTAAATATTACACAAAAGGGTGGTATGTTACAATCGGTTTAGAGATAGAAAATGGAATCAGTACTCCCTCCGACCCATATTAGTTGACTCAACTTTGTCTAGATACAGATGAATCTAGACTCGATACTTAACTAGATACATATGAATCTAGACAAAGTTGAGTCTACTAATATGGGTCAGAGAGAGTACAAAATAGAGGAACTGCTAATGTTTTCTATACAAGGGAGTGATGAAGATCATACCTCGCTGTTCTGGGTTGCAGTCAGCCTAGCGGTGATAGGAAGATTGATCTGCGCAGCGGTAGAGATGACACTTATGGGGATGGGAAGCAGCGATGAGAGGAGGAGGCGGCTTGAGGATGAGTGTGTTTTCTGGATTATGGTGTATGGATTGGGCAATACGGAGATGGGCATATGAGTAAAAAAAGAACGGACTTGTGGGCCCAACCTATGACGGGTCCATGTGAATGCGGCTGTTGCTTCCTTGGTGCATCATGAGAAATGGAATAACTTAGTATATAAGAGTAAAATATAGGACGGCTGTCCAGGTCCTGATGAAGTGCATTAAAAATGTAAGTTAGAATATTTTAATCATGAAGATTGTAGAAGGACGGAGAAGTGTGTTTTGAGGTTTATGCATGGTGTTCATGGTGCTAGGCTAATAGTCGAATCTTGTAGATGTTATTCATGACATATTCTACTATTGGGATTAGCCAATCTATATCCAACGTCGATGTTCAAAGTTATTTGTACACTATACTACTTACTACTAGTAAGTTGCACATGCCTTGCACACGTGAGAAATGACGAAGAAGATTATAGAATTATTGAAAAGTATGTTTTGAGGTTTGTGCATAGCGATCATTGTGCTAAAATATTCATGATGCTAGAATGGACAAAATTAAAATCCAATAGTTAGTAATGTTGAGATTTTCTTGTCTTGATCCAACACGGTCAAAGTTCAAAGTTATTTTACACTATATAGTGCTAAGATTATATAATAGGTAAAGCTCAACAAATTATAAAGATCGACATCTACTCCCTCCGTTTGGAAATATAAGATGTTTTAGGTTTGTGAATGAGATGTATCTAGACATCTTTTAGTGTCTATATTCGTTTGAACCTATACACTAAAAGGTGTCTAGATACATCTCTTTCACAAACCTAAAACATCTTATATTTCTAAGCGGAGGGAGTATAAAGTATGGGTGTATATTTGGTTCTTGTACTTTGTTATGGGGATATGCCGACCGGGGTATACCCAGCAGGACGTTTCCTACTGGCCCAAGCTACCAGCGAGTGGGCATGCAGGACGGCGACTAGATCTGGACCTGGCAAATATCCAAGCGACCGAAAGCTGGAGGCCTAGAAGCATAGCTAGGCCCAGTCGGATTAGGTCAAGAACCTTCCGAATCCTTAACTAATTCGGTTGTAGATCTGTAAACCCTAGCGAGGTGAGCCTATATAAACCTCCCTAGGGTACGCATAGAGGACACGTTCCATCATACACCCCAGTGACTCGCCGCGTAGTCGTCGATCTCGCCCTTGTACTCTCTCCATAATACAATCTAGCAGGAGTAGGTCTTTATCCTCCGGGGGGCGAACCTAGGTAAATCCTTGTGTCTCCACCCTCATCTCGCAGAGCAGATAGCTGGCCGCCCTTGCCCTTTGTTCTACCATTCGCTGCCGATTGCAGCATCTGCCGTGGCCATTCCCATGACAGTGGCGCCCACCGTGGGGCCTGGCCGGTCAGGCCGTTGTTCTGCGGCACGATCCAATCTTCCCATCAACGAGACGATCACCATCGGCTGCATGATTGCGATCGGCGAGATCCTCCAGATCTCTCGAGCAGCTACGTCCCGGTGGCGCACCCCGTCACGCACATCGTGATCATGCCCGTCGGCACCATCAGCCTCTTCGTCACCTTCACCACGTCATCGGCTCGGAGGACTCGGCTTGCATCCGCGAGTCGCCACCACGCGACCAACTCTCTAAGAGTCAGGTCCGCAACATCCACCGCCTCGCCTCCGAGTATGACTCGGCCAACGGCAACGTGGCCGAAACCACCAAGGTCGCGGACGACACGACCCTCAACAAATACGCCGACTCGGCAACCCTAGCATCGGCCGCCGGATCCATCATCACCGCTTCTCCTGCGGGCTCCATCACCTAGGTCTCCAACGTGGGAGACTTCGAGGATCCCTCCATTCTTGGGATCTTCGACTTCGACTCTTGGTCGCAACGTCGCGGCCTACATGGCGAATGGCGCGGACGCCCTGCCAGACCCCTTCTCTATGCCGATCCCACCGACCGCGACGGCAACAGCGGTCGAGGAACTCCGCCTATCGTTGGAGGAGGCGGTCCGCAGGTGATAGCGCAGGAGCTTTCGCGCTACCACCAACTCCGCATCAGGTCGCGCCTGAACCCCACCGTTCAGCGTCGCGCCCTGAACTTCGACGATGAGAACGACCTGCCCCACATAACCGAGAGTGTGATCTACGAGAACGCGCCACCAGGAGGGAGATCCCGGCCACCACCAGGCGCGGCGGCTAATGGCGCCCCCCACCACCAACCGGCCGCATGCCCCCCCCCCCTGTGATCAGCTAAAAATCTTGGTTTCCTCGCTGCAGCGAGACGCGAATGGCCTCCCGCTGTTCTCCACCCCGATGGACAACATCGTCACGACCAAGCCGCGGTTGACAACATCACCGTGACCAGGGAAGGCGCCCTGCAGATCCAGTACGCCAAGGCCGTCAAGCAACAAAATGCAGGCATCGACTCACATGGGCGCATGTACTCGCGTTCATCAGGCCTCGAGCGGCCGCCCAATGGTGGCAAACACCCTCAACTGCCCTCCACCTGAGCCCCTGCAGCTCCAACACCGACCCGCACATGCGGCACTCTCCACCAACGACCCGCGACCGGCGAACAACCTCGTCGCCGCCAACGGGCAGCCAGTCAACACTCGCACCCACATCATCAACAACCAGAGCTGGCGCGCACGCCAGCCCGACGACTTGAGGCATACCCTCACCAACCACCGCGATGGCGAACCAAGCGAATCGCTAAGCCAAGTCGGACCCCGGTGCTTCGGACCAATGATCTGAGGCGAAAGATACCCGACGAACTTTAAGGCGCTGAAGGAGATCGAGAAGTACGACCCGTCCGTGTGGCTAGACATGTACCTCATGGCAATGGGAATTGCCGGCCACACTGACCTGCTCGCCGCTCGCTACCTCCCCCTGATGATGGAGGGAGCGTGCCGGCAATGGATCAACACCCTCCCCGCGGACAGCATCGACTCTTGGGAGGAAATGCGCGACGCCTTCGTCAGGCACTTCGAGGGCTCCTACACCCGCGCCACCACCATCGAGGACCTGGTGCGATGCGTCCAGGGACCCCGCGAGTCGACCCGCAGCTGGTTCCAACGGTGGAAAGACCTGTGGTACAACGCGGCCGGAATCCACCCGGACTCTGTGATCCACTACTTCAAGACCTCGTGCCGCTACGAGCCCTTGGTCGCCAAACTCAAGCGGGTGTACAAAACACTAGAAAATATACCAAACCTCCTCGAGATTGCTAAGAGGTACGCGGAGGAGGACCCAAACCAAGAAACCGACAACGAGTCAGGGGAGAATCGCCGCACGAGCGGCCACGACAACGGGAGACGACCTGAGCTACGTTACAGCAACACGCGCCTCACCGGAAAGCGTCGTGGTGATAGGAGAGTCGACTTTGTCGCCAATGCCGCCTACGCCCGAAGCGAGCCCAAAATCTTTCGCCACGACGGAGGCCAACGCTGCAACGGCGGCAACTACAAGGCGAAGCTGAGGTTCGACCCCGCAGCTCTCCTCAACCAGCCCTGTGTGTTCCACAGCAGGGAGGGGAAACCCACCACGCACATAACCGCCGACTGCCACTCCCTGAGGGAGATCGAGAAGGCACGACGCGCAAGGTAAGACCTCGACAACCACCCGAAAAATGGCGGAAAATTCGGCAACGACGCCGACTTGCTTCACACCTTCACCGGCTTCAACACGAAGCGCGAGAAGAAGGTCATTGCCCGCACTATCGCCGTCAATGTAGTGTCCCAGGTCGACATCCCCTAGTTCCTCAACTGGTCCGAGCAACAAATCACCTAGAGCCGCAAGGACCACTCGCCAGGATCGAGTATACAGGCCGAGTCGCCCTAGTGTTCAAGCCCAAGGTGGGAGACTACTGGCTCCCCAAGATGTTGATGGACGGCGGAAGCTCCATCAACATTCTGTACCTGGACACGTTCAGGAGACTGCGGCTCCCGCGGTCGATGATCGAGACGACCTACACCACCTTCCATGGCATCGTCCCCGGTCGGAAGGCGTACCCGATCGTCAAGGTGACGCTGCCAGTCACCTTCAGCACACCAGCGAACTTTCGCACCGAGCGGATCGTCTTCGAGCTGGTGCCGTTCAACAACCCCTATCACTCCGTCCTGGGGCATCAGGCGTTCGCCAAATTCATGGCAGCGCCCCACTACGCGTACAACGCGATGAAGCAGTAGGAGAATGATAGTTTGCTCCACCAGTATTTGACTGTGGCTAACGAGTAGTGCCCAGGCTGACCACAGCAGTAACAGGTAACTCTAGTGTGAGAACCAGTAGGAGAATGATAGTTTGCTCCACCAGTATTTGACTGTGGCTAATGAGAACTATTTCCATAAGACTTGGGTGCATAAGGAGCACGAGGCACATCACTATATGGAACAAAGACACGACGCTTCTTGTTACCAGAGGAAGAAGCACGAGAATTTCCTTCTTCACGCTTCTGAGAGACTTCCATGTCCTTCCTTCCATGCTCTAGAGTAAGAGCCTGATTGTGCAAGTCCTGGAAAGACTGGAACTTGAAGGGCAACAACTCATAGCGAAGTGCAGGGTTAAGTCCCTTACGGAACAGATCTTGCTTATCTTCATCATCGGTCACATCCCTAGTTGCATAACGAGCCAGGCGAGTAAACTCATGCCCATAGGTTTCAATATCCTTATGCCCCTGAGTCAGATCCAGAAACTCCCTCCTTTTAAGATCCATGACGGGCTTAGGGATACAAGAGGCATGAAATGTTGCAACAAACTCCTCCCAAGTAACAACATGTCCATAAGCTTGCAGATTCAGAAAATCTTCCCACCAAACACCAGCCTCACCTTCCAGTTGATAGGTGGCAAAGTTGACACGGTCAGTGGTACATACACGGAGAGCACTGAACTTGCGCTCTATGGTGCAATGCCAATCATCAGATTCAAGGGGCTCCTTGGAGTGGGTGAAGATTGGAGGAAAAGAGCGGATGGAATCTCCAAGTGTGACACAGTCGTCAGGACGACGTTTAGTGTTCTGCGCCACACACTCCAGAAGGCGTTCATTCCTCAGACGCTTGGTCTCAATGTTGTTGAGAACCCCGGCCATTGTGGGAGGTGGCGGAAGTTCCTGATCAGCATTGTTGTTTGCTCGACGGCCAACAGAACCATGAGTACCAGACGACATCCTGAGGAGAAAACAGAAACCATGAGAATAGATTCACCAAAAAGGGTATAACAGAGGATGGCAAAAACCATATCAAAAGATCATGGTAGAGGTGAACATGTGGATGAAAATTATATCAATGCATTAAGTATGGCAGTAGAACAAGCATACGAAATGTATACGCTACCAACTTAGATACAAACCATAACAATGGAATGCAAGCATGACATGATACCAACAAGTCACAAAAGAATTGAGAGCGGGATTAGTGGCATCCTTAGCAAAGTTGAAAAACAATGCTTCAGTTGCACAAATATATCTTGGAAACTCTGAGCCTAGCAACCAAGTACGAACTACTAGGGAAAAACAACCCAAACCCGTGTATCCTAAAGGTTTGAAATGATAGACGAGAAGTGAAAACTTTGCAAAGCAAACGAGGTAAGATAACTCAGCAATAGAACAACCTTGGATAAGGAGTAAAAAGGGTCATATTCAGAGTTTTTCAAATAATTTTACCTTTCAAATAGTTTTCTGAAACTCTAGACTCAACATCGGCTAGCTAGAAGGGTTTCCAACAGGCAGTCCTGCTCTGATACCAAAATCTGTCATGACCCGGGATCGGGGCTAGACAAATACCAGATCCTCATCTGATATAAGCCTAACCTAAATTCCGAAACACGCAGGGAAAGATCGGTAACATTATAGAACATACAAACCATACATTAATAAGGTAAACTCTTTAGAGAGTTACTAACCAGTCATACAAGCCAGGGGTCATAGACCCATGGCTACATCAAACAACGGAAGCAAACAAGTTGTTCTAAACAACAAACTTTCAAAGGGCCTAAGAGGCCATAAACAGAAGTAGCAACCCTTCCATAGATCCTAGGTTGTTGCCCGGGAACCCCAACTACTCGTTGACTTCGACGTAGAAACCACCTTCAGTTGGAGTAGCATCATCTGTAGAAAAATATCAAGGAAGCAAGGATGATTACAGGGTGTACTCCGCAAGACTTATGGCTAGTGGAGTTATTTTGCATAAAGCCATCTTTTGTTTTCAAAACAAGAGGGAGCAAAAACTCGTCTAGTCAGATCATTTTAAAAAGGGGATAAGAAGACTACAACTCTAGCTCTTCGGAGTCATCTTCAATATCCACCAAGAACCATCATTAACTGAACCTGTCTTCCTAGAATACCCCCTCAAACGACCCTGAGGAAGTACTCCGGATCTCACATTAGTTGACAAGTTTTAGCATTCGGTTATAACTCTCTATGATCTTCACGTCCGTTCCCAAGTCGTCCATAACCGTGGACACGGCTTTTCGAAAATATTAATAACCCTGCAGGGGTGCACAACTTTACCCACACGTACCAACCGATTCTTAATGCCAAATTATTAGCCCTCTTCCTTGGAAGGACGGAAGAGAGTGGTTGACCATGACCTTTACCCTTCTTTCGTCGAGACCATGAGTCACGCACTAAGGAGATGCCGCCGTAACGGGTCGAGTCCCGAAGTCGGTCCTTAGCGATGTGAATAGGGTTTGAGATTACGGATGTCGGGCATCTCCCATTACCTGCCACGCTTACCTACCTATATGAATGCACCTCCTTCACCTCCATTCAAGAAAGATGCGTATGTCGAATGGAAAGCCCAAACTATGTGACTCATGGAATCTACTAGGCAAGTTAGTTGGTCGAGGGGGTTTCCAGGCCCCCGTGTGGTTGTACGCTCGTCTTGGTTCAAGAGGCAAGAACATCGGGTCCTAGGGGTGGGTAGTATGGGACTAAAAAAACCACATCCCACGTGGCGTCCCATACAAGCCATAGCATGTTTATCATCCATCTCTGATCACATCACCACATCCTACCATACTAGATTCATTCGCATCTCCGATGCATCACATGAATGATCAGCATCAGACCACTAATCATGGCTAAGCTTGACTAAACTATGGCACTAGCGATTCTCATAAGCCGAACCCTAATTATGCTATGAGCGGTGGTTCAGGTAAAATAGTTTACAAGGAGAAACATGCATCAGATAGGATTACTCTATCTACTGATAAAAGACTATTGAACCGAATGCATATGGCGAGAATGAAATACTTTGTAAACATAGGATTCATATGTATGTGTGGGGCTTCGCTTGCCTTCTCCATTATAGAACTGGTACTTCTCTTCGATGGCGTTGACTTCAGCCTCGGGTTTGGTTCCTGTTCGCGAGAACCAATCACCGGAAAAGAGAAAGCAACACTCAACACATGGCATGTGCAATGCTGATACAATATGGATGATATGACAAGTTAAATAGTGTTGAAATAAACCCTAGAACATGCTTGGTCACTTTAAAGGGGGTCTGAGATGTCCAAACCCTAGAACAGGGGAATCCTCGGAATCACCTATGGGGTTCAATTGGTTCTTCTAATTAAACTTGCCATAAAAGTTGGTTAACAATGGATGATTATAGCTTAGTTGGATAGGTTTCATTTTTCTGAACATTTTGGTATAATATTTGTATTTTTCTGATTTAAAATGAATTAGTTATGAATTTCTCAAATTTTAATTCATTTTAAATCATTTTTGGAATATTTAAAATAATTAACAACTTGGGCCCACATGTAAGACTTTTAATCATTTCAGAAAATATTTACAAAAAATAATAAAATTCTGACAGGCAGGGCCAACCTGTCATATATTTATTAATTACAGAAATCATTTAAATAAAAAAAAGAGTTATTGCATCGTGCTGATGTCACCATGACATCAGCAATGGAGATGCCCACTGTTGGGGATCAAATCCACTGATTCTGAGCGCGCCTGCTCAAGCGGAGGGGTGCGTTGGAAAGAGGCGAGCGAGGTGACCAGATTAGAGGTGGTGCCGCCCTCAAATGGTCGCCGGAGACGGTGTCGCAACGACGGCAAGCGGCGGCAGCGTCGGGCTCTCGCGGGGGTGACGATACAGAGAGGGGGAGAGCGAACGGGGAGCACTAGGAGATGCAGGAGCTCACCAGCAACGCAATGGAGGGGTCAGCGAGGCAAGGCGTGCACGGAGGGCGCCGGGATCGATGAAATATGCGGCGGCCGGAGCTCGGGGAGGTGAGGTCGATGGCGACGATTACGAGCGTCTCTGGTCGATTCCTTTGGCAGTGATGATCAGCATGGCGAGGCGAAGCTGATAGTGGTCTCAGATTGTGAGGGGGTGGTCGGGAATGGCGGGGCATGGCTGAGCCCGAGTCTAGGGTTCCATTGAGTTTGGGGAAAATCTATAGAGGCCACGAGAGAGAGTGAGATGGGTATGGGGAGGAAGATCTCGACGCGGCAGTCCTTATCCTCATCCTCGTAGGCGGTGACACGCATCACAGCATTAGCGAGATCGACGACAAGGGTGCTGCTAGGCAGCTGCTTCGTCGGCAGCTCGGGGAAGAAGAAAAGAGGAGGAGGACGAAGGGGTATGGGCCAGATGGGCTGAGGTGGGTCGGCTGCAAGGATGCAGCGCACTGAGCGGCGGGAAGGAGGAGAAGGATAGATGGGCTCGGCACAATGGGAGTTAGGATTAAGTTTTTATTTGCATATTTCTTTTTCTATTTCTGTTTTCTAATTTCATTTGTAATTCAGTTTTGAATATTTTCAGAATACTAGGTTTTTTTGTAAAATGTATCAAAAGCACTCAGGGTCCCTTGGTACTGATTGGGCTCCATACATTTTGTGTTTTCCAAATATTTTCAAAACCAAATGAATGTTTCAAATAGAGAGGGGAGTTAGGGTTTAGGGTTTTGTTTGTTCTTTCTTGATTAAACCAAAGTGCAAGTATTATGCATGCATGCAATGCTCAAACATGTCCTTGTAAATATTACACAAAAGGGTGGTATGTTACAATCGGTTTAGAGATAGAAAATGGAATCAGTACTCCCTCCGACCCATATTAGTTGACTCAACTTTGTCTAGATACAGATGAATCTAGACTCGATACTTAACTAGATACATATGAATCTAGACAAAGTTGAGTCTACTAATATGGGTCAGAGAGAGTACAAAATAGAGGAACTGCTAATGTTTTCTATACAAGGGAGTGATGAAGATCATACCTCGCTGTTCTGGGTTGCAGTCAGCCTAGCGGTGATAGGAAGATTGATCTGCACAGCGGTAGAGATGACACTTATGGGGATGGGAAGCAGCGATGAGAGGAGGAGGCGGCTTGAGGATGAGTGTGTTTTCTGGATTATGGTGTATGGATTGGGCAATACGGAGATGGGCATATGAGTAAAAAAAGAACGGACTTGTGGGCCCAACCTATGACGGGTCCATGTGAATGCGGCTGTTGCTTCCTTGGTGCATCATGAGAAATGGAATAACTTAGTATATAAGAGTAAAATATAGGACGGCTGGCCAGGTCCTGATGAAGTGCATTAAAAATGTAAGTTAGAATATTTTAATCATGAAGATTGTAGAAGGACGGAGAAGTGTGTTTTGAGGTTTATGCATGGTGTTCATGGTGCTAGGCTAATAGTCGAATCTTGTAGATGTTATTCATGACATATTCTACTATTGGGATTAGCCAATCTATATCCAACGTCGATGTTCAAAGTTATTTGTACACTATACTACTTACTACTAGTAAGTTGCACATGCCTTGCACACGTGAGAAATGACGAAGAAGATTATAGAATTATTGAAAAGTATGTTTTGAGGTTTGTGCATAGCGATCATTGTGCTAAAATATTCATGATGCTAGAATGGACAAAATTAAAATCCAATAGTTAGTAATGTTGAGATTTTCTTGTCTTGATCCAACACGGTCAAAGTTCAAAGTTATTTTACACTATATAGTGCTAAGATTATATAATAGGTAAAGCTCAACAAATTATAAAGGTCGACATCTACTCCCTCCGTTTGGAAATATAAGATGTTTTAGGTTTGTGAATGAGATGTATCTAGACATCTTTTAGTGTCTATATTCGTTTGAACCTATACACTAAAAGGTGTCTAGATACATCTCTTTCACAAACCTAAAACATCTTATATTTCTAAGCGGAGGGAGTATAAAGTATGGGTGTATATTTGGTTCTTGTACTTTGTGATGGGGATATGCCGACCGGGGTATACCCAGCAGGACGTTTCCTACTGGCCCAAGCTACCAGCGAGTGGGCATGCAGGACGGCGACTGGATCTGGACCTGGCAAATATCCAAGCGACCGAAAGCTGGAGGCCTAGAAGCATAGCTAGGCCCAGTCGGATTAGGTCAAGAACCTTCCGAATCCTTAACTAATTCGGTTGTAGATCTGTAAACCCTAGCGAGGTGAGCCTATATAAACCTCCCTAGGGTACGCATAGAGGACACGTTCCATCATACACCCCAGTGACTCGCCGCGTAGTCGTCGATCTCGCCCTTGTACTCTCTCCATAATACAATCTAGCAGGAGTAGGTCTTTATCCTCCGGGGGCGAACCTAGGTAAATCCTTGTGTCTCCACCCTCATCTCGCAGAGCAGATAGCTGGCCGCCCTTGCCCTTTGTTCTACCATTCGCTGCCGATTGCAGCATCTGCCGTGGCCATTCCCACGACAGTGGCGCCCACCGTGGGGCCTGGCCGGTCAGGCCGTTGTTCTGCGGCACGATCCAATCTTCCCATCAACGAGACGATCACCATCGGCTGCATGATTGCGATCGGCGAGATCCTCCAGATCTTGCCGAGCAGCTACGTCCCGGTGGCGCACCCCGTCACGCACATCGTGATCATGCCCGTCGGCACCATCAGCCTCTTCGTCACCTTCACCACGTCATCGGCTCGGAGGACTCGGCTTGCATCCGCGAGTCGCCACCACGCGACCAACTCTCTAAGAGTCAGGTCCGCAACATCCACCGCCTCGCCTCCGAGTATGACTCGGCCAACGGCAACGTGGCCGAAACCACCAAGGTCGCGGACGACACGACCCTCAACAAAGACGCCGACTCGGCAACCCTAGCATCGGCCGCCGGATCCATCATCACCGCTTCTCCTGCGGGCTCCATCACCTAGGTCTCCAACGTGGGAGACTTCGAGGATCCCTCCATTCTTGGGATCTTCGACTTCGACTCTTGGTCGCAACGTCGCGGCCTACATGGCGAATGGCGCGGACGCCCTGCCAGACCCCTTCTCCATGCCGATCCCACCGACCGCGACGGCAACAGCGGTCGAGGAACTCCGCCTATCGTTGGAGGAGGCGGTCCGCAGGTGATAGCGCAGGAGCTTTCGCGCTACCACCAACTCCGCATCAGGTCGCGCCTGAACCCCACCGTTCAGCGTCGCGCCCTGAACTTCGACGATGAGAACGACCTGCCCCACATAACCGAGAGTGTGATCTACGAGAGCGCGCCACCAGGAGGGAGATCCCGGCCACCACCAGGCGCGGCGGCTAATGGCGCCCCCCACCACCAACCGGCCGCATGCCCCCCCCCCCCCCCCCCCCCCCCGTGATCAGCCAAGAATCTTGGTTTCCTCGCTGCAGCGAGACGCGAATGGCCTCCCGCTGTTCTCCACCCCGATGGACAACATCGTCACGACCAAGCCGCGGTTGACAACATCACCGTGACCAGGGAAGGCGCCCTGCAGATCCAGTACGCCAAGGCCGTCAAGCAACAAAATGCAGGCATCGACTCACATGGGCGCATGTACTCGCGTTCATCAGGCCTCGAGCGGCCGCCCAATGGTGGCAAACACCCTCAACTGCCCTCCACCTGAGCCCCTGCAGCTCCAACACCGACCCGCACATGCGGCACTCTCCACCAACGACCCGCGACCGGCGAACAACCTCGTCGCCGCCAACGGGCAGCCAGTCAACACTCGCACCCACATCATCAACAACCAGAGCTGGCGCGCACGCCAGCCCGACGACTTGAGGCATACCCTCACCAACCACCGCGATGGCGAACCAAGCGAATCGCTAAGCCAAGTCGGACCCCGGTGCTTCGGACCAATGATCTGAGGCGAAAGATACCCGACGAACTTTAAGGCGCTGAAGGAGATCGAGAAGTACGACCCGTCCGTGTGGCTAGACATGTACCTCATGGCAATGGGAATTTCCGGCCACACTGACCTGCTCGCCGCTCGCTACCTCCCCCTGATCATGGAGGGAGCGTGCCGGCAATGGATCAACACCCTCCCCGCGGACAGCATCCACTCTTGGGAGGAAATGCGCGACGCCTTCGTCAGGCACTTCGAGGGCTCCTACACCCGCGCCACCACCATCGAGGACCTGGAGCGATGCGTCCAGGGACCCCGCGAGTCGACCCGCAGCTGGTTCCAACGGTGGAAAGACCTGTGGTACAACGCGGCCGGAATCCACCCGGACTCTGTGATCCACTACTTCAAGACCTCGTGCCGCTACGAGCCCTTGGTCGCCAAACTCAAGCGGGTGTACAAAACACTAGAAAATATACCAAACCTCCTCGAGATTGCTAAGAGGTACGCGGAGGAGGACCCAAACCAAGAAACCGACAACAAGTCAGGGGAGAATCGCCGCACGAGCGGCCACGACAACGGGAGACGACCTGAGCTACGTTACAGCAACACGCGCCTCACCGGAAAGCGTCGTGGTGATAGGAGAGTCGACTTTGTCGCCAATGCCGCCTACGCCCGAAGCGAGCCCAAAAGCTTTCGCCACGACGGAGGCCAACGCTGCAACGGCGGCAACTACAAGGCGAAGCTGAGGTTTGACCCCGCAGCTCTCCTCAACCAGCCCTGTGTGTTCCACAGCAGGGAGGGGAAACCCACCACGCACATAACCGCCGACTGCCACTCCCTGAGGGAGATCGAGAAGGCACGACGCGCAAGGTAAGACCTCGACAACCACCCGAAAAATGGCGGAAAATTCGGCAACGACGCCGACTTGCTTCACACCTTCACCGGCTTCAACACGAAGCGCGAAAAGAAGGTCATTGCCCGCACTGTCGCCGTCAATGTAGTGTCCCAGGTCGACATCCCCTAGTTCCTCAACTGGTCCGAGCAACAAATCACCTAGAGCCGCGAGGACCACTCGCCAGGATCGAGTATACAGGCTGAGTCGCCCTAGTGTTCAAGCCCAAGGTGGGAGACTACTGGCTCCCCAAGATGTTGATGGACGGCGGAAGCTCCATCAACATTCTGTACCTGGACACGTTCAGGCGACTGCGGCTCCCGCGGTCGATGATCGAGACGACCTACACCACCTTCCATGGCATCGTCCCCGGTAGGAAGGCGTACCCGATCGTCAAGGTGACGCTGCCAGTCACCTTCGGCACACCAGCGAACTTTCGCACCGAGCGGATCGTCTTCGAGCTGGTGCCGTTCAACAGCCCCTATCACTCCGTCCTGGGGCATCAGGCGTTCGCCAAATTCATGGCAGCGCCCCACTACGCGTACAACGCGATGAAGCTCCCCGGGCCGTGCGACATCATCACCGTCCACGGCGACCCCGACATGGCCGTAGAGTGTGAGTCCAAAGGCGCCGAGCTCTCCGACGCCGTCATAGAGGCAGAAGCCAACCAGGCAGAAGAGCTCGCCAAGTAAGCGAGCGGGGTCAACATTGACGACCCAACCATACTCAAGAAGCCAAAATCGGAGGGTGGCGGATCCACCGCCTTCGAGGCGAGGACGCACACTCGCACAGTCGAGCTGGTCCCTGGCGACTCCAGCCAGATGGTGACGATCGGGACGGGCATGAGCCTAGCATAGGAAGGCGCGCTCATCGAGTTCCTACGTGAGAATCGCGACATCTTCGCATGGAAGCCATCCGACATTCCTGGTGTCTCGAGGGAACTCGCTGAGCACAATCTCAACGCCGACCCCAAAACACGACCTGTCAAGCAGTCGCTGCGGCCCTTCAATGAAGAGCGCCGCCGAGCAATCGCCAAGGAGGTGCAGCATTTACTCGCTGCAGGCTTCATCCGGCCAATCAAATACTCCAAGTGGCTGGCAATCCCAGTCCTGGTCGAGAAGAAAAACGGGACCTGGAGAATGTGTATTGACGACACAAACCACAACATCGCCTGCCCGAAGGAGCAATTCGTCCTCCCGCGGATCGACCAAATCATAGACTCAACCATGGGATCGGAGTCGCTATGCTTCCTCGACGCCTACTCTGGGTACAACCACATCAAAATGGCAGTCAAGGACGAGGAGAAGACGGCGTTCATCACGCCATTCGGAGCCTTCTGCTACACTCCATGACCTTCGACCTCAAGAACGCCTGGGTGACCTACTAGAGGTGCATGCAGGAGTGCCTTACAAGCCAAATTGTCCGCAACATCCACGTCTACATCGACGACATGGTGGTAAATTCCACTCGCCAGGGTGATCTACTCGCCGACCTAGCGGAAACCTTCGCCAACCTACGAAGGTACAAGATAAAGCTAAACCCAGGAAAGTGCACCGTCGGTGTACCTACTGGACAGCTGCTGGGGTACATCGTCTCCAAGTGTGGGATCGAGGTGAACCCCGCCAAGATCAACATGATCGCCCGGCTCGGCAGACCCGAGTTGAGCACCGTTGCAGGACATCATCCGCAACCGTGAGTGGATCGGGTGAGTCGCCAAGTGGGCTGTCGAGATCAGTGTCCACAACATCAGGTACGAGTCGCGCAAGGCGATCAAGTCTCAAGCTCTCGCAGATTTTCTCGCCGACTGGGAGGAGGCCCAGCAGCCAGAGAAACTGCGATACCTCCATTACTGGAGCCTACACTTCGACGGTTCCAAGAATGCAGATGGTGCAGGGGCAGGGATCGTGCTCACATCTCCAAAGGGCGACAAGTTACGCTACGTCTTGTACCTCGACTTCACCCCCTCCACCAACAACATGGCCTAGTACGAGGCGCTACTACATGGCATGCGAGCAGCCAAGGAGATGAACATCAATCGTATGCGCTTCTACGGCGACTCCTACCTCGTCGCCGGGCAAGTCGCCGGTACCTGCGATGCAGTCTCCTCCACCATGGCGGCGTACCGCCAAGCTATAGACCAGCTGGGAGGCCACTTCGCGGGCTACTCTGTCGAGTGGATTAACAGGCGGAAGAATGAGGAGGCCGATGCACTCTCCCGCATCGCCTCGGCTCGACTCGCACCACCCGCCGGCGTCTTCCTCGACACCATCACCAAACCTTCCGTCTCTCCCCTGAGGGAGATCGACAACAGAATTCCGCTGCAACCAGACGCATCCCTGGTCACGATGATTGCCGAGCCAACCGATTGGACCGCGCCATACGTCGCCTACCTAGAGGGAGGCACCCTACCCGGTGACAAAACGGAGGCCCGGATGATAGCACGCCACTGCAAATCCTTCGTCATCATCAACGGCAAGCTCCACAAGTGCAGCGTGACCAGCATGTTCCAACGCTGCGTCCAACCCATAGAAGGATGCAAGATCCTCCAGGACATCCACGCTGGCGACTGTGGTCACCACGCTGGCGCTCGCTCCCTAGTCGCCAAAGCCATGCGACATGGCTTCTACTAGCTCACCGCACACGCCGATGCGGTCAACATCGTCCAATGATGCGTCGGGTGCCAGAAGTACGCCAGTCAGACACATGTACCAAGTCGGCGCTCAAGAAGGCCCCCTCTGGCTTCACCCACCTCCTAGTCGCGGTCGACAAATTCACAAAGTGGGTGGAGGCCAAGCCACTCTGCAAGTGCGACGGGAAGACTGAAACAAAGTTCCTATGCGAGCTCATCTATCGCTACAGGTTCCCGAATAGCATCATCACGGACAACGGCACGAACTTCGCCAAAGGAGCCATAGCCGAATTTTGCGAGGAGCACAACATACGACTCGACCTCGCCTCGATCGCCCACCCGGAGTCCAACGGCCAGGCGGAACACGCCAACCAGAGCATCCTCCACAGCCTGAAGCCGCGACTTCAAGTCCCACTCGAGCGAACTCCTGGGTGCTGGGTCGAAGAGCTCCCTCCATCATCTGGGCATCCGTACCACCGTCAACATGTCGACGTGATTCACCCCCTTATTCATGGTGTATGGTGCCGAGGCCGTCATGCCAACCGACCTCGAGCACGACTCGTCTCGGGTGGTCAACCACGTGGAGGCCAACAACGAGCTCGCATGCCAAGATCGGGTCGACCAGCTCGACAAAGAACGTGACCTAGCTCTCTCCCGCACCGCCATCTACCAGCAAGGGCTCCGCCGCTACCATAGTCAGCGAGTACAGACCCGCACCTTCCAGGAAGGACACCTGGTACTACGTCTGATCCAGGATAAGAAGGGCATGCACAAACTCCCCCCCCCCGTTGGGAGGGACCGTTCGCCTACTACCTCGTCCACATCCGAGGCGACGGAAAACTCGACGTCAAGTGGCCGTGGAATGTAAACCTCCTACAGAAGTTCTATTCCTATAACTCCAGACATGTACCTCCTACCCTCTATGAAATAAAGCAGATCGATTCGCACAATGTGTGTCCACTCTCCGTATCTTGTGACACTCGCACTCGTAATAATAGCGTTATCCTACCCGCAGAAGTCAACCCTTGGTGACGCGATCGTCACAGCGAATTAGTGCGATACGAGGGCACTAGAAAACTTCAGGCCTCGTACCGTCCATGAAAAAAGCCAACTTGGATCCCCATCGGAGTCGCCTCGCTCGACTGGCTTTCCGAGCCAAGACAACGGCATTCGCTTCCCACAACGACCTAGTCATCGATATCCTCGGTGCAGCGACTCGAACGATAAAGTACCACGCTCGGGGACTGATGACAGCCCAAACAGGAGCGGCCAGGGAAAAACGACAAGTATGAGAGCGCGTCCCGGACTCGCCACGCAACTGATCTCATGGATCAGGGGGGGGTGACGTGCCTAGCACAACGCGCCCCGTCCTCACCTACCTCGGGCACACGACTAGAACCTCCAAGTACCACGCTCGGGGACTCGGCCACCCGACCTTGTTCGTGCCCGGGAAAACGGCTAAGTACGGAGCACCCCTTGGAGTCACCATGCGACTGGCTTTCCGAGCCATGGAGAGTCGACCTTAACTTACTAACAGTTCAAAAAACACATAAAAACGATGTCAACCCCATAAAAGGGCGGACACGCTTGGGGACTCGCACAACCAACAATCAAAACACAAAACATTGGCAAAAGCACGCTTACTTTCCTTCAAACGGCAACATTTGTTCGCTTACAAGGGTAGTTACATAATTATCCTAACTAATGCCGATCGGCAAACTATTATACTCCGTAGGCTTCGACGATGAGGCGCCACCGCCCTTGCGACTGCGGATGAAAGGAATCCACGGGTTCGACGGGTAGGTCGTGAGCTCACCCGCCATGGCCGCACGGAACGACTGCTCCACCTTGAAGTTGTGGTGCGTCGACTCGGGGTTGTTTGGGGCGACGACCGTTTCCTGGTAAGGAATGAGGTTTCCCATCGCCCACACGCGGTTGGCGTACACCGCAGCCCGCTCGGTCAGCTTCAGCACCTCGGCAATTTCGACTGCGCCCGTCGATGAAGGATACCTTCTCGTGACGTCGTTGAGGTCGAAGTCGTCCGGAAAGTGCATGAGCCCAAGGCTCAGCGCAGTCGCCGCACCACGACGGAAGGCCGACCACGTCATGAATTCCACAACAGCTGGCGCCTTCTCCAGATAGCGCCAAACCTCCACGAGGTCGCTGGGAATCACCTCCGTGGGTGAAATCTCCTGCAGATACGCTTGGATGCAGGTCGCCGATAGCGCAGCAGAATCAACCAGAGTGGTGACGCATTGCCGCGCGTCGTACGACTGCGCTTCTTCGGCATTATCAGTAATCAGGCCTGCAACAAACAATGCAACTAGTAAGGGAGGATATAGCAAAATAACATGACCCACACGCTCGGGTACTCGCCAAAGTAAAACTCACCAATCAACAGGTTACAACCCTCCGTGATGAAATCCTGAAGACCGGAGAAGTCATCTTGTAGCCCGGTGATGAGCGTGTCCGCCATTTTCCGTTCTTCAGCAGCAGAGGCAATGGCTGCCTTGGCCCGCCCATCCGCCGAGGTCGCCTCCGCCTTTGCCTCCTTGAGCTCACGCTCCAGGGTGGCGATTCGCCTCTCCATGGTGCTCAAGGACGACCGTGCAGCCGTCAGTTCACTAGCCGGAACGAGGCCCTGACGAGCCTTCTCCATCGCGGCTGCACTACCCTCTGCATCAACAACACCATGATTACGAGAAGAACAAGTTTATGACCAGGATCAAGCACAACGAACACTCACCTGCGGTCGCTCAAAGCTGCTCATTCGTGTCCCGAAAAATGAGGAGATCCCTCGCAGCAAGCCGCTCCGCCGACTCGTGCTGCAGGCCCTACACACCCATGGAAGCGTTAGCAACGAAAATCCTAAGTGCTTAGATGCTGAAATTTAGCGACTACCCACTCGGCGACTGGACAGCAAAAATTCCTAAGCGCCTAGTCGCTAAAATTCAGCAACTAGCCACTCAGGGACTGGGCAGCAAAAATCCTAAGTGCCTAGACGCTGAAATTCAGCGACCAGCCACTCAGTGACTGGACTCAAAAACAATAAGAATCCGACCACTGAAATTCAGTGGCCCGATCCTCGGGGACTGGAAATACCTGGATGGCGGCGCCCAGCATGCTGTGAAGCTCCATTGCATCCAATGGGAGCACAAATGGAGTATGCCCACGACGTTGCTCGACCTCCGTGCCGGCGGCCTCGGGAAGTTGGTTCGACGGCACCGATGCACTCGCCGTGGAGGACCTCGCTACAAAGCGAGGGAACGTCGCCACCGCGGCTCCCACACCACTCGAAGGGTGGCCTGTCTCCCCAACCGAGGCCACGGGCTCTGCCCGCTGGGACTCCGTGTCCACCATAATCCTCGGGGTTGCGTCCACTACAAGTGGAGCCTCGCTCGGGGCGACCGCCGATTCGTCCAAAATCATGACGACCTCATCGCCCTTTGCTTTCTTCGCACCTTCAGCAGGCACCTCGACCTCGTCGCCCTTCCTCTTCTTCGAAGGTTCGACTGGTGCCTCTGTGGCTCCCGATGGAACCTTGGCCACCGAAGGGTGACCTATCTTCTTCACTCCAGTCCCGCGGAACGACTCCGTTAGTGAACTCGCCAGTCGGACATAAATCAAGCAGACAAATGAAATGAGTGAGAAACATTCACTTGGCGTCTGGGATGAAACGCAAACCAATACGAATGCTGGCCGGCTTCTCCAACTCTGGCCACATTTTCCGACTGAGGCCCGTCTCGAACACACTCTGTGCCCAAGACACCGACGGCTTCTTTGTGGACGAGGCCGCTGCAGGAGCTTCAGTGGCGATCGCCGTGGGAACTCCCCTCGGTGGAGAGGTCCCCGCGGATGGAGCAGACACGAGCCCGGTGACTCGGACAAAGGGCAGCGGCAGCGATGCCAACGGCATATCGCCTTCCGCAATGGCCGCTTTGCTCGCCACGGTCGCACGCGTCGGTGCGCCGGCTTTAGCTTCCTCGGTTGCGCTAGTAGCGTCGGAGCTACTCGCGGACCGAGGCGGTGAAACCCGGATTCTTCTTCTTCTTCAGTGGTCGTGGTTTGTTCTTCGATGGCGTAGCTTCGCGCCACGAGGTGTGTTCGGCGAGTTCGCTATTGTCTTTGTCATGAGCCTCGAGGCTCTTGCTGGCCTAAATCTCGTGCTGGTGTTGCCCGCTGGTTTTTTTAACCGTGGGTGCGGCGACCTCCACAGCCTCGTCGCCACCGTCATCATCGTCGTCGCCCCCGTCACTTCTGACGCCGCTCTGTTCGGGCAAAGACTCGCTATCGTCTTCCGCGGACGAGGTCGAGTTCTCGTCGTCTGCGGGCGGGAGCACACCTTCCACCACCTGGAACAACTACAACGACAAAACAAATAAGCTTAACCGCGAATGCAAATCTGCGATTGCGAATATACAAGAAAGGAAGTATTTACCGTTGGAGCCTCGCGCTTTGCGGTGTACGGAGCGACCCCATCCTTTGCATCAAGATACACCGCCAAGGTGATCTTCTTTAGGGCCAGGGTGTAATCGTTGAGTCTCCACTCGTCGTGGCAGAACTTTGTCGGGTCGTCCTTACCCATGTACTTGGACATATAGTGGGCGCGGCTAGCCAGGGGCATGAGCCGTCGCCCGAGCCAGCAATTGTAAAGGTTGATGGTTTGGAGGCCCTTCTTCTTCAGGTTACAGATGGTTTGCAGCATCTCATCAACGACCGGTTGGAAGTTTGGTGACTTGGAGCCGACGTGGCTCGGGCCGGTTGGCGGAGTACGTCCGAAGAGACACCTCATCGCCTGGCGGCGACTCGGTCACGTAAAACCAATTCTTCTTCCACTCATTCGCTGCTTTAGCGGGCAGCATCAGATCAAAAAAGGACGCCTTCGACTTCAGCTGAAAGGCTAGGCCGCCCGCGACCAACATCGGGCCACTTACCTCTTCGCGGATGATTCTCTCGTGGAACAGATCTTGCCATAGGGGGAAATATGGCCGACATCCCAGATAGCACTCGCATAATGCCACAAAAATGGCGAGCTGCTCGATGCTATGCGGCCCTAGATCTGACGGTTGGATGTCCTAGTAGGCGCAGAAGCGACGAAATAAGAGGGAAGTGGGGAATCCAAGCCCCCGCTCCAGATGACTGGTGAAGCAAATGAATTCTCCCTCACGTGGATTTGGGCTCACCTCCCCGGACGCTGGGATGCGCCATCTCCCGGCGTGGAGAATCCCTGCCTCCTCGAACGACTTCAACAACGCTTTTGTCCACTTGGATCTGCCCCACGGTTCCGCTGGAGGGGCCATCGATTGAGGGATCTAGGGCTATGAGTCGCTCTGGGTTGCTCTGGTCCCTGCGCGGAATGGATAATTGGGAAGGCATGAGATTGGAGCAAGTGAGGGAAGTGTTTTCCCCTCGCCGTTCACTCTCCTTATATAGCGGTTGTTACCCGCCATCTTCGGGGAGCCGTTACCGCGCGGTAATCACGCCGCTATTACCGTTTGATTACCCAACGGCTCCTTTGACCAACACTGACGGTCCAACTTCATCCATTCGACCTGCTATCTTCAGCGACTTGATGATTCGCCGACCTGATCATTATAACAATGACTTAAAAACTCGCCGACCTATTCGCCAAGCTGCGATCTGACTAGTCACCGTTATTGCGACTAAAATGACTAGTTCCTTCTTTTATTCAGGGAGTCCACCGCCGATTCGACTGGGTGTCCGAATTGGACCTGCATACTCCAACTGCCAACGAACACATGCAACAATCAACGACAGCCTCGGGGACTACTGATGGGGATATGCCAACCGGGGTATACCCAGCAGGACGTTTCCTACTGGCCCAAGCTGCAAGCGACTGGGCCTGCAGGACGACGACTGGATTTGGACCTGGCAAGGTTACAAGTGACTGGAAGCTGGAGGCCCAGAAGCGTAGCTAGGCCTAGTCGGATTAGGTCAAGGACCTTCCGAATCCTTAACAAATTCGGTTGTAGATCTGTAAACCCTAGGGACGTGAGTTTATATAAACCTCCCTAGGGTACGCATAGAGGACACGATCCATCATACACCCCAGCGACTCGCCGCCTAGTCGTCGAGCTTGCCCTTGTACTCTTTCCATAATACAATCTAGCAGGAGTAGGTCTTTACCCTCCGGGGGGAGAACCTGGGTAAATCCTTGTGTTTCCGCCCTCATCTCGCACCGCAGATGGCTGGCCACTCTTGCCCTTTGTTCTACCATTCGTTGCCGATTGTAGCATCTGCCGTGGCCATTCCCACGACACTTTGTATCATGTAGAAGTCAATGGTTACAAAGAACTTGAATTCTACTCCCTCCGTCCAGGAATAACTGACTTGGGGTTAAACTCTCGTTGTTTTTTGATGTATTGACTGCCTCGGTACCTTTACGACTCAAATGATGTTTGGAGTTATTTAAAAGATTCTATCAAGATTACTTGTAGTTCAAATTTGGCCAATTTTTGATAAATCGATAGAAAGTCGTCTCAGTGGGCGTGGTCTAGGAAGCTTGAAAACTACTACTAATAAAGATTGTAACCTTAAAAAGATAATTGTAAACTTTAAGAACAATCTTCCACTTACTCATAGTTCAAATTTTACCCGATATTGACAAATCGTTTTAAATTAGTTTAAGTGTGTGAAGTTAGCTAGGAAGCTTGAGAACTCATAAAATTTGGTAACTGTAAGTGAAACATGGTCGAAACTTTGTCTGGAAACCTCTCGTGGCATTTCAAGCCATATTCACCATGATTGCTCCTAAGAAAATAAACTATTCATGCAGAAATGTTTTTTCTACTTATTGTCTCCAAAACAAATACTAGTGGCACACTAAATAAATCATGGGAAAACAATTATGTGTTAAAATTTTATGAATAAATATGGTGCTTTTTTGAGAGATGTAATGAACCAAACATAAATAGATCATCTAACAGTTTGACAAAATCTTCGTTGTATATCTATTTATGTGAATTAAAGGTCAAAACTTATGTAATAACAATTTATGTTGAAAAACAAGTTTATTACAAACAAATAAAACATTCACAAATTACATGTTTGATGGGCAAATATTTAGGTACTTTCTACTTATTGTTTCCAAAACAAATACTAGTGACATACTAAATAAATCACGGGAAAACAATTACGTGTTAAAATTTTATGAAGAAATATGGTGCTTTTGTGAGAGATTTAATGAACCAAACATAAATAGATCATCCGACAGTTTGAAAAAATCTTCATTGGATATCTGGTTATGTGAATGAAAGGTCAAATCATATGTACAAATAATTTATGTTCAAAAAAATTAACAAGAAACAAATAAAACGTTCACAAATTAAATGTTTGATGGGCAAATATTTAGGTAATTTTGTATAAACATTGACGTTTTATATGAAATGAGTCTCTTACATTTTGGCAAGCAAAATGAGTCTCTTATATTATGAAATGTTTGATGCAACCAAAAAATATTGTGGATGGCTAGTGGAGGGTGGATGATGAGAGGTGCACGTCAAGCCGTGCCATGGCTAGTGGGTGGATGATGAGGCGGATCGCGGTCGCTTCGGAGGCACCCCAAAATTATGACTGTGCCCACCGAGTGCGGGAAGCAGATTCAGCGTTCCATCCCATCGGCTTACCCTATTCTTCGTCAGCGACATTGGCCACACGCATCGGTTTCATCAGCGACATTTATTGTCCCCTAGGTTTGGCTAATCTGCCACATTTATCTCGGATGACCTCCTTCTTATTTACTCTTTCTCATTCCCCACGATCCCAGAGCACCAACGCATATCCAATCCCCAGCTTCCAGCAACCATCTCTGTCCACCCGTCAGTCATCCATGGCCATATTTTGGCTGTCACCCTAAATAACGTAGCAGAAACACAACGACGTCCCTCACAGGAGGACAACGCCGTCCTCCTTTGGGCCTTCTCCCTGCCGAGAACATCCTGGCATCTGGCATGCGCCTTCCTCGACGCCGGCTGCGATCGCGACAAGTACAGTATGTACGACCTCCTCAACAGTCCGGACAGGATGTTGATTGTCAAGTTCGTCAACTTTAGGGATGCCCATATCCTCTACGGCCAGGCCTTCCACTACGGCTGCGATATGGTGGTGTTCACCAGCGCCAACACTACAAGAAATCTTGTGATACATGACCATCCATATTGGCCACTAAAAGGTCATAGTTTTTAATCTATGAACTTTTTGTGACCAAATATGGATGGTCAAAATCTAAGCGTCACCAGTTAAACACCGTAACCTTTTACCTGAATTGGTCATAGACGTCTATGACCAATATCGATGGTCATAAATTCTATGACCAACTGTATAGGTCACAGACTGTCTGCCCTGTCCACGTAAGATCCTATGTGGTCGATCCTACGTGGAAAATCCATGACCAATTTACTAGTATAAAACAAGCCTATCGTCCAGGCCATTAGTCCCGGCTGTGGCTAGGGACGGGACTAATGGCCCGTGCCACCCAGAACCATACGTCCCGGCACATTAGATCCCACTAGTCCTGGTTTGAGATACAAACCGGGACTAAAGGGCCCTGGACCTGCCGCTCGCGGCGGGCACCCCCTTTAGTCCCAGTTTGTATATCAAACCGGGACTAGTGGTATGTCCCTATATATATGCACAGCCCCGTCCCCATCTCAACTATTTTTTTTCTGGTGGAAGAGAGGTGGTGTTGTTGTGCTATTTTTTTCTTGTTCATATATATGCACTAGAGGTGTTCGGTGAAATGTCCATTAGAGCGATGCGAGTTTAGGTCACACAAGATAGACATGATATGAGGTGCCCGAGCCACACTTAAGTTTTCTCATCTTTGTTTCCAAGTGTAATAAAAGGTTAGCAAATATTTTCTCGTTTAGACCGTGCGGTACTAATTTTAGCATAGTGATTGCGTTTGACATATATTTGTATGATACAGATGAGCTATCCATGGATGTACGGTGACCGACGCTCTGCCTCTTTTAGAGAAGGCATGCGTTATTTTCGAGTTGTGGTGGAGGAGAACAAACGGCGGGATGGTTTTATGTGTTGTCCATGTGTTGACTGTAGGAATGAGAAGGCTCACACTTCCGCAAGAGTCATTCAGAACCACCTGCTTCGGTCTGGTTTTATGTCCGGCTATAATGTTTGGACCAAACATGGAGAAAGAGGGGTTATGATGGAAGACGGCGATGAAGAAGAACGATGTTGACAACTACCGATATATGTTCCCTGAATATGCTGATACCGCAATGGAAGACAATGAAGAATAAGAAAGTGAAGAACGGGAATCAGACCGGCCCGCTGATGATCTTGGTCGGGTCATTTTTTATGCAAAGCGAGACTGCGACACAGAAAAGGAGAGGTTGCAGTTTGAGAAGATGATATAGGAACACAACTAATTGTTGTACCCAACTTGTGAAGATGGCCAGAAGAAGCTGGGTAGCACACTGAAATTGCTAAAGTGGAAGGCAGAGACTGGTGTGACAGACTCAGGATTTGAGAAGTTGCTGGTACTCATTAAGTGGTTGCTTCCAAGAAATAACGAATTGCTCGCCAGTACATACGAAGCAAAGAAGCTCGTCTGCCCTCTAGTATTAGATGTGCGGAAGATACATGCGTGCCCTAATGACTGCATCCTCTCATGAATAACAACACTGTGGAAGATCAGTTGCACTTTTTGGCACGGTTACCATCTTCGACTATATGTACATTCCAAGGGTACGAGATAAATGGTAATACATTTTACACGATCGCCCAAGATAAAAAGAGCACCAACCAAAACAGTGGTGTCCACTTTGATGCAAAAGATGGCAATGGGCAGAAGGACACATATTATGGGTACATAGAGGAGATATGGGAACTTGAGTATGCACCTACTTTTATGGTCCCTTTGTTTCAGTGCAAATGGGTCAAGATGACAGGAGGAGGGGTACATGTAGACGAAAAGTATGGCATGACAACAATGGATCTCAACAATCTTTCATACATGGATGAATCATTCTTCCTAGCCAACGATGTGGCTCAGGTTTTCTATGTGAAGAACATGTCTATGAAACCGAGAAAAAGAAATCAGCAAAAGAATACATCGTCCAATGAGCCAAAGCGCCACATAGTTATTTTAGGGAAAATAAACATCATGGGAGTGGATGACAAGACAGATATGTCAGAAGATTATAATAAGTTTCATGAAATCCCGCCCTTCAAAGTGAAAACTGACCCAAGCCTCCTATTAAATGATGAAGATTCTCCATGGCTACGGCGCAGAAGAATACAACAACACTAGATAGGGATGTTGGTGTAATATATTAAACCTTTTATGTAATCATATTGTGAATCATATTATGAGTCAAATATTTTACCCAGATCTACATGCATGCAACATTGGTCATCTTGCTCAATCAAACTGGACAACGACTCCCACTTCCTAAGCCGCGGGAGGTGAAAACCAAAATAGACGGAACCATCACACGAGCATAGCTCGGTTGAGATCCCTGAAGAATCTGCCGGGTATCGTCGACCCTGGTGTCTAACCCAGCCATATAGCGACGGACGTGCTCGTCCTCCTCCCTGACACGATGACGTATCACCTCCTCGGTGGCTGGCTCCCTCTACACCCTTCCTGGACCAGGCGACCTCCACCAAATAAGCTCCGGGTCGATGACGAAACCAAGCTACGCATCCCAGAAGGTAGCACCATCCAGTGCCAGCCTGGCGGAGCCCAGTCTCGGACATGCCTGGCGGAGCCTAGTACTCCATCGTTGTCGCCGAGTCGACTACGAGGATGCGGTATGGGCATCCTAAAGTAGGCGGCGAGGAATGTGTGTATGTGTGGGTGGCCATGACGGTCGCACTATAAATAGAGGGAAAGGGCGGGCCAGGCTGGGCCAGGCAACACTAATAATAGGAGTTGAACCTTTAGTCCCGGTTGGAGAAACCAACCGCGACTGAAGGGATTGCAGCAGGCTGGGCCAGGCAGCACTAATAATAGGGGTTAAACCTTTAGTCCCGGTTGGAGAAACCAACCTCGGCTGAAGGGATTACGGTAGGCTGGGCCAGGCAGCACTAATAATAGGGGTTGGACCTTTAGTCCCGGTTGGAGAAACCAACCGCGACTGAAGGGATTGCGGTAGGCTAGGCCAGGCAGCACTAATAATAGGGCTTGAACCTTTAGTACCGGTTGGAGAAACTAACCACGAGTGAAGGGATTGCGACAGGCTGGGCCAGGCATCACTAATAATAGGGGTTGAACCTTTAGTCCCGGCTGGATGAACCTTTAGTGCCGGTTGGAGACACCAACCAGGACAAAACACGAGTCAGCACTAATAATAGGGGTGAGTGTCGACATTATGTTGTTAGGGTCGACACTATAAATAGGCATCCTTGTGAGTCCAGTCCTCTAGTCAGTTTGAGGCATCTCCAAGATGGTCTTCAAGATCAGGGACACCACTACGGCCAGTTTCAGGGAGATGCCGCCGGAGCCCAGTCCTCCGGCATCTCCAAGAAACTGGTCATAGAGGCACTCCCTAATATGTGAAATTAGGTTAGCTCCCAGGCATATTGATCTAGTTAGATAAGTTACACGCTGCAAGATGGTCTTCGACATCAGGGACACCACTACGGACTATCTCAGGGAGTTGCCGCCGGGGCCCAGTCCTCCAGCATCTCCAAGAAACTGGTCATAGAGGAACTCCCTAATATGTGAAATTAGGTTAGCTCCCAGGAATATTGATCTAGTTAGAGAAGTTACAAGGTGCAAGATGGTCTTCAATAGCAGGGACACAACTACGGACAATTTCAGGGAGATGCCGCCGGAGCCTAGTGTTCCGTCATCTCCAAGAAACTGGTCATAGAGGCACTCCCTAATATGTGACCGTACGTGTTTGGAGATCAGATCTTCATGGTAAGTACGAATCGAGACAACATCTTCATAGTTTGGGAAAGTCGTAGTATGAATCGGAACTAAAGGCCCCCCTTTAGTCCCGGTCCAACCATAAAACGGGACTAACACTCAAGTCATATATTAATATTTAAAAACTGAGACTACGGAATCGGGACTAAAGGCCCCCTTTAGTCACAGTCCAGCCACAAACCGAGACTAACACTAAATACATTTATTAATATTAAAAACCAAGACAAATTGGGACTAGCTAACACTCAGGACTAAAGCCGCCCCCTTTAGTCATAATCATGCCTAGTCCTATAGTACGCAACTTCAGGGTCTTCTTCGTCGTCATCATATTCATCGTCACCTGCCACTCCAGGGATCCGCGGCCCAGCCATGGCATATACCGGGGGCACCTTCCACTCCAGCCTCGGATTCACAGCGGACGGGGGAGGGGTCTCATGTAAGACGATGCCGCTACCGCCGGGCGAGGGAGGGGCCTTCGTGTGGCTCTGTTGCGGGTGGACTCGTGGGCACCTTAGGCGAGGATGGTCTCCCTCGGCGATGTAGCGCATCACGCCGATGATAGTTCGGTTGGCCCACCACAGAAGGCGGCCGGCTTCGTTGTGGTTCATCGGGGGCGGGCCATCACCATCGTACCTGGAGATCTCCCTTTCCCGCCGGTTAGCGAAGAAGTCATTCCAGGTGTTGTAGTTGTCGGGATCCCACTGGGGATCCATCCACTGCTCTGGCGTGAGCACGTGGTAGAAGTGGTTCGTGATGGCCGCCTGTCGGGATGATCCTTGAGGCACAGGAGGGACAGGAACCCCTCCAGCGCTCAGCATCCAGCCGACGGGCGACTGGAGCCTGGTGTGCAAGGGTAGCTTGAGGCGCACAGCGCCTTGGTCTCCTCAAGGGTCAGAATGGCCCAGTAGGCGTTGTCCATTTCTGTGAGAGAGGAAGGTGTGGATGTGTGCATAACCATGGCGAGGTCGGCCTATATATAGATGTAAAGGATGGGAAAACATGGTGGAAGCGATGGGAAATGGCGGGAAATATCTTTAGTCCCTATGAGTGGTTACAACCGGGACTAAAAGCTCGGTTCAAAGGAAAGGGTGGAAAAACTTAGCAGGAAGAAGTGAGAAATGGCGGGGAATTTCTTTAGTCCCTGTTAGTGGATACAACCGGGACTAAAGCTTATTCAGAAAATGGATTTGGATTAATCATTCAAATTCAAGAAATTTTCATGTTGAAAGTTTAGTGAGATTCAAAAATATGCAAAAAAAAATAGTTAATGCATTTTTAAATTGATAATGACAAAATGGTTAATAATTTTAGTACTTAAAATAATTATTTTATAAAATAGAAAATGGATTTGGATTAATAATTCAAATTCAAGAACTTTTCATGTTGAAAGTTTAGTGAGATTCAAAAATATGCAAAAAATAATAGTTAATGCACTTTTAAATTGATAATGGCAAAAGGGTTAATAATTTGACTATTTAAAATAATTATTTTTGAAAACATAAAATGGATTTGGATTAATTATTCAAATTCAAGAACTGTTCATGTTGAAAGTTTTGTCAAATTCATAAGTATGCAAAAAGTATAATTTTAATGTTTTAAATGATATATTCGAAAATTTGAAAAGAAAGACATAGCGCGTGCTAGGGGTTTTGGCCCAGTGCGCGCAAATTTGGGCCTTTAGTCCCAGCCTAGGTTACCAGCCGGGACTAGGTCTGGCCTAGCGCGTGAAATGAAACACCTCCCCTCTAGTCCCGGTGCGTGGCACCAGCCGGGACTAGAGACCCCCCTTTAGTCCCGGCTGGTGCCACACACCGGGACTAGAGGGGGGGTATAAATTGAGGCCTTCTCTCCCGGTGATTTCCACGCACCGCGAGAAGTGGAGGCCAGAGAGACGACGAAGCGCCGCCAGGCTGCCCCGCCACCAACTCCGACGAACCTCCACGCCTGCCGCGCCTCCCTCTATCCACTGACCGAAGTGCCACCGTCGAGCACGCCGCGCCCGCGCCTGCACTCCGATGAACCCCCACGCCCCGAGCTCGGCCGCGCACCACGCCACCTCCGCCAACTCCGACGAAGCGCCGGCCGCGAGGCTGCCCGCCGCCAACTCCCGCGCTTGCCGCCAGCGCCACCGCCGGCTGCCGCCGGTGAGTGTTAGGGTTAGGATTAGTACTTAGGATTTTTAATTTAGGATTTTTTAGTTTAATGTATAGTTTAGGATTATAGTGTAGGATTATAGTTTAGTGTATAGTTTAGGATTATAGTTTAGGATTTTTTTAGTTTAATGTATAGTTTAGGATTATAGTTTAATATTGTAAGTTATGTTTATAATAGGGTTTTTTATTGTAATATAATAGTGTAATATAGTCTTTTTATTGTAACACCCTCCATGTAACCGGAGTTAGGGTTAGGGTTAGGGTGTTGGTGCTCGGTGGTGACCGGAGTTAGGGTTAGGGTGGTGGTTCTCGCGGGGAGCCGCTTAGTCGCCCGCATCTCCCGCGGCCACCTTCACCGGCCACCGCCACCGCACCTCTGGGTTTAGGGTTTAGGGTTTATTTGTTAAGTTCAAATAAATATTGTGTGCATTTTGCAGGAACTATGGATCCACCTAGTCCAATGCGCAGAGACCTAGATTCAGACACTTGTTCGAGGATATGATTCACGATGCCGATGAGGGATCTCCCTCGAGGTATCTGAACTCATACGGTGAGGGATAGGAGACCAACATACAAGAGGAAGAATCCCATGGACGCATAACGTAGACCGACGAGGTATATATATGATGTCTGATGATCGTCACTAGATTTACCTAATTGTACATATATTATGTTGACGAATGTTTCTTCTCCTAGGCCTCTACATCGAGCAAGAAAACCAAGCGCGGCCCAGCCACAAATTTTCCCTAGGGTATTGTTTATGAAATTACAGAGGTTTCAGGAGCCGGTGAACCATTGGAACCGAAAAAAGAAAACAAATATTTGTACAACAATGCGGAGTTGTTGCTAGAGATCGCACCCCGATCACTATTCGAGAGTGGAATAAGCACAAAGCGGCGGAATGGAGTGATGTGTATATCAATGATAGATTCAAAGAGCAACTACTAACTGACCTAATGGCACATTTCAAGCTGCCAGAATGTGACACTGATGACGAGACGACTGAAATGAGAAAGAAAGTCAAGCAGTTTACACTAAATAAAATGGCCGAACTATTCAAGAACTGGAAGAAGTCATTATGGAAATACTATCAGAAGGACAAGAAAACCTCATTATTCGAAGGCTATCTAGCGAAGCAGCAACCTTACTAGGATGCATTTGTGGAGTATAGGGGGTCAGGAGTTGTAGAGGAAAAGTCTAAAAAAACAAGATAAATGTTGTGAAGAAGAAATATCACCATAACATGGGGCCAGGGGCTATGCAGCTGCCATGATAAAGGGATCATTCCAGAACCATTTCGCGAAGAATGGCATTTGAGGGCAAGAAATTGATTCCTTGGGCATGGGAGTACATATGACGAACTTACAGGGGACCTTGTTTGCAGTGACGGGATAAAGGTACCCAGGAGTACATGGATAAAAGTGGTGGAAGATATTAAAGATGGAATAAAACAGTTTCATCCCGATAGAGAGAAAGACTTGCTGACCTTGGTCCTCGGGAATCGCGAACATACAGGACGAGTCCAAGGCCTTGACGGGAGTTTCACGTGGGAGACTAGGTTTCCTAAGGACCAAGGTACCTATATAAGCCGAGCAAGAGCAAAGCAGCGACGGGAGGAGGAGGAGGCAGACAAGTTCAACCAGCTACTAGCCAGACTTGACAAGAAGCAGCAGCATATCGATGAACTTAGAGGAATAGCGTGCTTGCATGATCCTCCACTCGATATTACCGCCAACCCATCTCAGCGGACAAGCAGCATGGCTGAATCGGAGGTCCTGTCTCATGATGCATCCTATACATATGGCGGTCTCGGCTACCCCATGTATGGAATTAAGGATCAGATACCTTGTGAGCTCCATAATAAATTGAAGAACGTATCTGTGAAGGTGGCGGTCGAATCAGCTTTGCCTTGTCCACCTGACGCACGTTGGCATGGCCATGAGATTCCACTGACTATGCTAAAGTCGGGGTGGATCAAATCGTAAAGGAGTGGGAGTCAATGGAGCTTGAAATCCCTGGACCTGAAGGTGAGATCACACTCGGAGAGTACTTGGTGGGATAATTCTATGGGACAAGAACAACATATGGTTTCCAGGCTCGGACCCAAGGATAATACTACCGCCTCCGAGTCGTCGCAGGTCTCCTCCACCTCCATCACCTCCAAGAAGCCCACCCCATGATGACTGCGACCACCACATCCTGAGTCCATCTCGATCTCCGCCGCAAGCTAAACAGTGTTTGCCGCCTTCTAAGGACAATAAGCGGAAGCATGCTCCGTCAGTGAGTACTAAAGGACGCAGTAGCCCAAAACGGAAAATGTCGCACCTCCCAACAGTGCCTCGTAATAATCTTCCCATCAGACCTTACGATCGTACTGATGCGGAATCTGCAGCGATAGCAAAGGCCAAAGTGGCGGCGCATTTTGAGAAGAAGAAATCCGAGCCCGATCGAGTATACACCGAGAAGCAAAAGGCATATGCACTTGATTTTCTGAACACAAAATGGTAATATGAGTTGCACCATAAGCTAGATGACTATCTACGCACACTTCAGAAAGAAGTGGCGAAGAGAAAATCAAGGAAATCAAGTGCAAGCGGTAAAAAATCAGCAAGCACAGGTTCAAGCGGGACCAAAACTGCAATCAGTAAAAAATCAGACGTTCCTCTTCTCGGACAACAGGCAAAACAAATGATCGCACCCCTCAAGGTGGTTTCACAAAACATTCCACTCCTCGCACAACAACCAATAGATATGTCAATAGCTGCGGAGTTGGCGGCCAGCATGGAAATTAGTCTTGATGAACTGTTAGGCCCCCAACTCGACCTTCTACCCAAGATGCCAATAGCCCCTAAATATGTCGCAGGTGAGGATTTGGTCAGCAAAGAGAGGCTGAAAGAACTGCCAACACCAATGTGGAATCTCCATCAATGGTACTCGACGGTCATGAAGCAGGGGAGATTAATGATCGTAGCCAATGTCCCGCCTGAGTACTACTTCAGACCCGAAGAGGTCCATATTGAGTTTCTAGAACTGTTCTAGTTATACCATCTCGACGCCCTAGACAAATCAATCCTGATATGCTATTGTCTGTAAGTTGTTGAATTCATTGTCTACATGTTTAGTTTTTTAGTTGTTTAGTTTAGAACCTGTAATTATCCTAATTATGCGGAATTAAGATCCTGGAATGTAAAATAAAAAGAATCTATAATATTGGGTTCATTGTCCCAGATAAAGTGCATATAACCACGCTAACGGATAACCCGAGGAGATGGAGGAAAACATTCTAAGGTTTCTAATGGAGCAAAATTTCTCTAACCACATACTATTTCCTTACAATTTCAGGTGAGGGTCTTACTCTGTTGTACACATTCACTTTTGATTAGTCGGTGCTAATAAATGTAACTAATGAGTTACTGATATATATATAAATATTTGCAGCTTCCACTGGATTCTGCTAGATATTCAACTTGATAAGGGAAGAGTTGATGTCATGGACCCATCAAAGAGAAACCTGGAAGATTTCCACAGCATGCAAGACATGCTCCAGAAGTAAGTTTCGCGCTATATCGGTCTCTTTCGTTGATTTCCTAAGATATTGGGTAATGAATAACTCATTCATTCATTTTCTTCATCGGGCAGGGTTTCGATCCGGTTCAAGCGCGAGGTTATCGGTGTATTTTTTGAGAAGATAACGTTTAGGGCGGTCTCGGTAAGTAGCACGTGATATGTCCACGCATCTGTTTACTTCTAATTTCAATACAATAATGATGCTAGATTATTATTTTGATTGAATTCTATTCTTGTAAAGCGCGCGAGGAAGCCACAGGGGTCGAATCTATGTGGATTCTACGTATGCAAGTTCATTCGCACGTTTAACACCGAACACAATGATTATAGATTCGATGTAAGAAATGCATTCACACCATCATTTTATTTCCGTCACCTTTTGTAATAATGATTGATATTCATATTGATCTCCTTTTTATTATATATAGTTCGAGAGAATGAGGGATCAACTACTACCAGCGCAACGCCTATAGCAATTGCGGAGGAGCTGGCGGGATTTATTGTCAAAGAGATCGTAGACGATGCTAGAGAATTTAGTGTGAATAGGCAGTACTAATCTCCATGTAATCGAACAGACGTGCTCTAGTCCCGAGATTTTGTGATCTCCATGTAACTATGTAAATTGTATATATTTGTATGACCGATATAGTAATACAAGTTATCTTATATATGCACGAATGCGTACGATATGTGGTGGTGTATAAATATTCAAAAACTATGTTTAAATGAAAAAATAAGTAAATAAAACAATATAATATGAAATCTCTGCCGCGGAAGAGAAAGGGCACAAAATGCTGCCGCGACAGAGAACCACTAGTCCAAGGTAATTCTCTGCCGTGGCAGAGAAAAGGCGCAAAATACTGCCGCGGCAGATACCCACTAGTCCCGGTCCTTAACACCAACCGGGACTAGTGGGGGTGCACCTTGAGCGCGCAGGAGCAGCCACGTAGACAACCACGCCTCTAGTCCCGCTTGATTAGTCCCAATTCAAAAACCGGGACTAAAGGCCCTTACCGCCCGGGACTAGAGGCCCTGTTTCAACTACTGATTCGAAAGGTTTTTTATCAGATTTAGCCCAGTCCATCTAGGTGTTTTACATGGGCCAAGACCAAAAACTTAGATGGCACGCTTTGCTATTTCAGTCCATTTCTATTTGGGCCTTGGCCTTTTATGCTTCATTTATTGTCTAGGCCTGAGACTTTATACAACATATTCGATCAGATTTTGTATAATGATTCTGCGAATATTATTTGGGCCATGGCCTTTTTAGATCCCAAAAGGTACTAGGCCCCACTTGACGGTCCTTTTAGAGGCCCTACTTGTGAATCTTTGCCCGGTCTCACCTACCAGTTCCAATTCGCACATTCCAAGAGTAAATAAATGAATATTTAAGTAAGAAAATAATAAAAACACAGGCTAGACTATTTAATTAAGAAGAAACTGTTATCATTACAAAATCCTAGCATCTGGATTAACAACCAACAAGCTCAAACTCAAGCTCAAGCTCCAGTAAACTTGCATGCATAGTAGCACATACTAAAACATCATACATGGCAAGCAGATCAATGCTCAGTCACGCGTCTCCAAACTCCGGTTCCATCCACCTCTAGAATGTTGTTTGCTGCTATAGGTTTCTTCAAAATTCAACATGCAGCTTTTCTAAGAGAGGAGAACCACTCATTATATGGTAATTTTCTATCACTCCTGATATGGTACTTGGTTCATGCGCATGTTAAAACAGATAATTAGTTCATTCTAAAAATATTACATGAATCAACTAGTCCGTGAACAGATACTATGATTATAGTTTCTATTTAACAAGGTTCATAATTAGCTATAACTAAACAACATATATAAGCAACTCAGTTGCAAGAAATTAACTGCTCAGATAAGCAGGCCACACATAACACGTACTAAATTATTGATCAGTTACAAGTGATCGATGCAGACTAGGAAGGGATCTCGTTGGAGAGAGATCATATGAGTTCTCAGGTTTGAACATGAACAAGTATTACCGCCTTAGGCATAGCATACCAAAAACACTAACCTGACATGTAAGATATTTACTGCCACAATAATAGTCCACTTAGAACATCAATAAATGTGGTACTACATGTAAGATATCTACTGCCACAATAATAGTCCACAACAAAGCACTAGTAGATTGTAGTAATAACATTGAGGAAGTAGAAAATGAATATGATCACAAGGTCATTAGTAGATGGTAGTAATAAACATGATAACTTCATATACAACTAAGTATGTCCTAGTAGCAAAGGAGCCTGAGAAACATGCCATGCTACCGTCAATCACATGCACAAGCTACGAATCTGAAGTGAAATTTCAAGCGCACTGTAATGGCAGATCGTGCATACAGATTACAAGTCGCATAGTCCTGTAATGGTACTAGAAAAGGAGGGGGGAATAAGGGCACGTAACCCATTGAGTAGATTGAATGCATAGGGGACGGAGGTGCCAGGTTGATGCTGAAAAGACCACCCCGCTGCCCATGCCGCTGATGCCATGGCCGCAACAGGGAGGCGTGTTACCCTCGCCTCGACCAGCGCGTGGCTAGGCAATCTACGGTGATAAAACCATCCACTCCGGCGTTGGTTCCTTGGAGGCGGCATAGGTGACTTTGGAGGCGGAGAAGCGCTGCTATCAATCATGGTGGCAACCCATTGTTCTCTCAACTTAGCTTTCTTGAAAACATAAAGTGAAATATTTGTGGGTGACACACATGAATTGGAACAAGAAGTTAAGTACTTCAGTATTAAAGTATAACTGCCAACAAAGCACAAGCAAAACAGTAGCAGGCATGTTTGCGACTTCACTAAATTCCTACAAAGTGCCATTTACTAATCCTATCAAGAACACTAGAGTCGAGCACACTATAGGATAATGAAAGGATCGGCAATGTAGCAGACATATAGCTCTCCTGAGTAATGAGTTATAGAGCTAAACATTTGATAATCAAGTATGAAAATATAAGATTGGGTAATAAGGAAACTTGTTCTTATACACCAAATCAATTAGGAATATCACTAATTTTACTAGAACTAAACATGGAAATAATTATTCAGAAACATGCATTTCTAGAACTACTTGCATTTCTCACAAGCAACAAGAAACCAATTAATGTTAGCAATCACAATAAGAAGAAAAGCAAGAAAGCGCTCACAAAAATATTCAATAAGAATAATAAGAAGAAAATATCTGATGAAAAGTAAAATAAAACGTCCAGACAAAATTGATGTTATGCTGCTAGTGATTGGAATAGGTACAAGCAGAATAGCACAAATTGTTGGAGAACTGGGAGAAAATGGCACTTAATCTAGATGAATACATGTAGAACAAGTTCCTGGCACAACCACCTCCAATTTTCACAATTATTAGATACTGTAACAGAACAAGAATACTTGATCTGGTCAAAAAAAATGCTGGCATTGTCTCATTCAATTGACAATGTCCTGGTACAACCACCTCCAATTGACAATGTCTCATTCAATAACTGAATGTTGACAGCAGGCACTCAATGTACTACTCCAGATTAACAATATAATGTTGACAACGGCCATAAATAAAACAGCTTTGGGACATATTAGTGTAGATGCAAGTGGCACTTAAACTAACACAAAGCATTGAATAACTCACTGGCAAAAAACAGCCTAGTTAGGTAAATAAAAAACACTAGTAATATACTGTATGTGCATAGATCAAGAAACTATAACTTCATGTAGGTATGTATGTGCATAGATCAGGTAGCTAGAGAACAATGCTTGCTGCACTTAATGTAATTATGAACTTACTGCAGTTTCTTATTGACATTACTGTATGTGGAATTACTAAATGAATATTGACATTAGCATTTCTTATTTAACTCCCAGACCTAAACTTTATTCATCCCGAAGAAGAGAACATTCCTTCCAATGAAGGTATACTCCTGGACCTAAGTTGGTTGTAGTACCTATGAATCAAATCAAGAGAAGTGTCACCTCCAACAAAATAAGTAAATATATGAATAGGCAAGAACACGTGAGAATTTTTTTTATCCTACTAGAGCGAGGCATGTTGATTAAAACACAGTATAAGGCTTGCAAGCCATGAAGTCCTACAACTAATAGTCTTAAAAAGATAGAAAATCTACTTACAATTGCCCAATTGTCTGTCCTGGTTGAACTAACCTCACATGAATATGGGTGGACAAAATCAGTTCTGAATACTATAGTGATAAGCAACATCCTTAGATACCAGCTATCAAGCAAATAATCATTTTTAGTTCAACCCATCTGAATGAGTCTATATCCGCTAGAGCATCACTTCGCAAATTACACAAACAACAAAATTAGGCATACGAATTTGCACTAACAGATCAAGGTCACAAGTTCCTACTTAGGTCCCTATCAAAAAACTAAGGTTTCTAATTTGCAAATAATGCACTTAGGATTTATGTGGTTACTTGGCGCCAGAACTCGCAAGGATTAGCATGGAGGAGCGACGCAAGTATGTCATTGAGGAGTTTGACAACGGCATGCGACTCCTAGGAGTCGAAGCCACCGATCCCGGCCGCAACAGCCTCGTCGTGCGGCAGGTAATCCATAAACCCTTCGGTTGATTCGCCGCCTCCACCGCTGCTACCGTCTCTAAATGCATACGGGGAGGCATACGATCAGAGATAGGTGGTTAGCGATGGTGGCGGCGAAGATTTAGGACCTGAAGGAGCGGCAGGTTTCGAGACATCACAAAGCTCACCTCTGCCGGCCGCTCACCTCGCCGACCGCTCATCTCGGCAAGCTCTGCAACACACCGCCAACCCCTTCTCTTCCACACCAAGATCCCTCTGACCCGGAGCTCCATCCTGGCTGGCCTCACCTACTCCTGTGCGAGCACGCTCGACCACTTCGCTTCATCCTTGTTCTATCCATGCTCGCCTTGTGTCCATGAACGGAGGTGGTGTAGGGAGCTAGCAGGCGCAGCTGGATTTGGCATTGGCGAAGTGGTCGTGGGTCTAGGAATAGGAGCGAGTGAGGATATTAGGGTTTGGAGGGGTTGCGAAGAGGAACTCTCTCCATCGCGATATGGATGGGTGGCGGTGGTGGAGAGTGGAGAGCTAGGCGCCATGTCATGCCCAAAAAATTTGTAGGGTGTGAGGGGCTCTTCTAAGCCGTGGATTGTGATGCTATGGATGGGTAAGATCGAGTTTGGGAGGTTGATCTATGGTACCATAGTTCCTGAACTCTCATTGGTTGGACAAGCCTGTTTAAAAATCCAATTATCTAAAAATGGGGTGTTTTGCGAACCAACAACAAAATGAAATTTTCAAAATTCTACCATCTCATTTTTCAAAAATACTAAATCATGTTACATGGATAATGTCCCACCCGCGGTATCTCAAACATTTTCGTCCACCCTTCACGAAAAAAACAAATGTATGCCGAATTGGTAGGAAGTGGGTCCGATTTAAACTACATGTATATTATATAATGCTCATAATTTTTTGCAAAAATCATTTTTAGCATCATAATATGTTGTTTTATCAAAGATCCAATAAAAATTTAGCGAGGCTCGTCGCCTAGCTAATAACCTGCATGCGCACCATTTTGACCATAATTTGAGACGGGCATAAGAAATTAAAAAAATGGTCCGAACAAGGTAAATCCTTTGCATGGTGTCATATTATATGACATAGTTGCAAGGAAAAAAACTAAACTTGGTATATTGTAAATATCTCAAAAAAACCTTCACAAAAATGACCTATCATGTTCGAGGTTTCATAGCTTTCAGACAAAACGACTATTGTTATGGCCAAATTGAGGCATAGTTTGTGATAATATGTCCATATTGAGCATGCATGTGCATCTTGGGATGGAGAACAATGTTGCATGAGGAATTTTTCCTTTTCACCGCACAAAAAATTCATTTTCCATTTTTTGATAGCAAAAAACTAGGAGTTTTGTGAAGCAACCACCAAATGAAATTTTCAAAATGCTGCTATCTCATGTAAAAAATACTAGAACATGTTTCATGGACAAGGATCCAATCGGGACATTTCAAACCTTTCTATCCACCCCTGGAAAAAAACACAAATTCATGCTGAATCGGTAGGAAGCGGATCCGATTTGAACTACAGGTACATGATCTAATGGTCACAATTTTTTGCAAAAATCATTTTTAGAATCACAATATGTTGTTTTATGAGAGATCCGATGAAATTTTAGCGAGGATGATCCCCTAGATAAGAACCTTCATGCCCGCCGTTTTCACCATAGATTGAAACGGGCATAAGAAATTTAAAAACGGTCCAAACAAGCTAAATCCTTCGCTTGGTATCATATTACGTGACATGGTTGCAAGGAAAAATACCAAACTTGGTATATTAATTGCATATCGAAAAAACCTTCACAGAAATGACCTACCTTATTCAAGGTTTTATGGCTTTTAGGTCAAACGACCAATTTTATGGCTAGAATCGCAGCATAGTTTGTGATAATGTGACGATATTGTGCATTCATGTGAATCTTGGGATGGCAAACAATTTTGAAGGAGGAATTTTTCCTTTTCATCACACAGAAAATGCATTTTCCATTTTCTGAGTGTAAAAAACGGGGCCTTTTGTGAAGGAACCACTAAAGTGATCATTCAAAATGCTACCATCATATTTTTTTAAAAAACTAGACCACCTTACATGGACAATATTCAAACCGGAGTATATGAAACCTTTCTGTCCACCTCTCTCGAAAAAGACAAATGTCTATCGAACCGATAGGAAGTGGGTCCAATTTTACAGGTACATGATCTAATGCTTGTGATCTTTTGCAAAAATCATTTTAGGGTAAAAATATGCAATTTTATCAGAGATCTAATGAAAGTTCTGTGATACTCATCCCCTAGCTAAGAACCTTTGTGTCCACCATTTTGACCATAGTTTGAAAAGGGCATAAAAAATTCAAACATGATCCGAACACTATAAATCCTTCGCGTGGCGTCAAAAGAAAATCATTTCTGTCCTCATGTTATGCATTTATTTGAGGTGAACTAAATTGATTTTTTATCATCTCATTCCAAGGTCATATACAAAATTGATTGTAAAATTATATTTTAGAATGTATAAAAAAATCTGCCATCTGGACTCAAACTTTGTAAGAAGGATACAATTCAGAGAAAGACCAACATTTTATTTTAATATGGGCTGTTGGCCCAGCCCGCATAGAAGAAAAGAAAGGAAGGCCTCGTCCCTTATAGTCCTAGTTCCAACAAAATTTTCTACGCTTAAATAGTGTTGTGCGCGGATACATAACACAAAGGTCGATTTAGCATGGTGGTTTGGTTCTCATGGATGGAACAGTCAGGGCGCGGGTTCGATCCACCTCTTCCCCTATTTTTTAAAGCCTAAGCCCATCGCATAATTCTTTAAAGAAAGTCTAGTTTGGTAGCCTAAGCCCATCGCAAAATTCTTTAAAGAAAGTCTAGTTTGGTAGTGAGTACAAACGAACCGGTGTTGCAGTGGTAAGGCGCAGCGGGGGGTTCTGGTGGTCATGGGTTCGAACAGTGGCTGATTCATTTTTACCTGAATATTCAGGTGTAGCCCGCCTCTCATCTCCATCCACTCTGTCTGTCGGTCGCACTTGCAGGTCTGTCCCCTATGGGTGTAGCCACAAACACATATAAACATGACAAGTAAGCAAAGTTGGCACATGTGGACATGATATGTAGGTGATACTGCTGAGTTGGTCGTCCTATCATTGTTTTGCCTCAGAATATAACCAAAATAAAATGCTTGAGAATACCGAAGCTTACAAGATCCACACAAATGGTACTCCTTTCTTCGTGAGATGTGAAATACCTCCTTTGTTGAAATGTTATGTTCCCAAAATTCCTAAAATAAAAGGAAAAATACAAAGGCTCTAAACTGGTGTTGTTCATCTGTGACCATTTAATGTTAGGAAATTATAACTTTTTGACCAAATTGGTCATTATTTTTCACGGTTTGCACTCTTCCAAATTCCCTACGACCAATTGGTTTAGAATGATCATAGATCTATGACCAAAAAATCAATGGTCATTAAGAAAAGGTCACTAATGAGAAGATTTCTTGTAGTGCAACATCTTCACCAATTACTGGGACCAGATCCCCAAGAGCGACAACTTCATCCACAGGGTCCTCCCGGAGCTTCCGAATTCCTTAAAGGGTCGGTCAAATCGTCCGCGGGTACATAAACTGCTTGAATCGAAGTTATAGATCCCTTTTTAGTAGAAGCAATTCTTTCTTGCAAAGAACCCATTTCTGTACTAAGAGTAGGTTGATAACCCACTGCAGAGGGCATTCTCCCTAATAAAGCAGATACCTCCGACCCTGCTTGAACAAAACGACCAATTGGTTTAGAATGATCATAGATCTATGACCAAAAAATCCATGGTCGTTAAGAAAAGGTCACCAATGAAAATATTTCTTGTAGTACAATATCTTCACCAATTACTGAGACCAGATCCCCAACAACGACAACTTCATCCACGGGATCCTCCCGGAGTTTCTAATGGCTCAGGAGGTGCCGCCGGGTCAGGAGTCGACGGTGGCGCTGGAGCTATCATTGGTGTCGGTGTCTAACGAGCTGGCGGAACGGGACTAGGTGCTAGGAGGCGCCATACCTACACTTGTTCAGCAGTGAGTCCTATATATGTAAACTCGTGCTGTTATGTTAATGGTTGAATAAAGTTTCTTTTCAGATGATAACTGATGAACCTTAGCTAACGACGGAGGCGCAGCCACAACAAGCATGCGCGGAGGCGCAACAGGCATGTGAGCGCTTGCACGCGAGTGGCGCAAGCAGGCACACAAAGAGGCGCAACAGGCATGCAGGAAGCGCAATAGTTGACAATGCGCGGGCGTCGGTGGCGCAAGCACGCGTGAGAGGTTGCTGCTACTCCCTCTGATCCAAATTAATTGACGTGGATTTGTCTAGATACGGTGTATTTTGATTTTTGGCTAGCTATCCATCATATTTTGCCTCGACTCATCTGATTTGTGCCTCGACTCACGTGATTTGGCTTATGTGTATTCTGATTTTGATACAAGATGATCTCTATTTAGCTGTTAGCTACTCAGTTTTGGAAAAAAAAAGTTAAATATGAGTAAAAATCTACCCATTATGTTCCATGTTTTGTCCCAACCGAACAGAAATCGAAACCTTTGTGCTCATAGTATCTCCACCCTAATATTCCTATGGAGTAGGAACTAAGCTTAAATCCGATTAGATTTTACCACTTAGTTTGAGGTTAAAATTTTACACGAGCGGTGGAAGTACATTTTACATCAAGGACCTAAAAAGGGGAAAATTACATCGAGGTCCATACATTTAGCATAAAGGACCCTAAAATTAAGCGAGGAAAACATTTGGGTCCAGCTCCGACTCGAGAGAGCAGCTGATCGAGCCATACTCTTCATATTACTACTTCCTCTTTGATTGTTTTCAAGATATGCACAAATTTGTCAGCATTTCTTGGATATGGCACGCAGTTGCGGATTACTGATGTAGCACGTCTGTTGAATGTAGTGTAGTCCTTACGATCCGATCGTCCTGGTATTGATCGTACAACAACTCTGCTAGTATCCACACGTACAAGGAGGAGCATCGGCGGTGAACTGCTAGGTTCGTAACGTCGGCTGGACTGCTGTGGAGCTAGGGGTTCAAACACATGGAATGACCTAACCGATCAACAATTAAGCCTTCTGGGTTACTATGCTCCACTATATATAGGGAGTGAACGTGGGATCCACTCTCGTGGCCCATTCACTAAAGCCCATATACTATTAGTCCACGTGAGTCTGACTCACTAACTCGGTCCAAATCCGGCTCGGGTCCAACCCAACCAAATTTCCGGTTCAGATCCAATCCGAACTTTCTCCCCCTCTTAAGTGTGTGACCCACAGGCTCATGGATATTTGGAAATGATTGGAGTCGACTCACAATCGATCAGTCGGTAGCGGCTCCTATCAGAACGTGTTGACTCCCAAGTACCAAAGAGTCATGACGACTTGCCTTTCCGATGCGACTTACGTCTGAGTCCCTTTTGCCTCACGATATACCTTGTCAAACTATAGGCGAATATTTGACATCCCTTAAATAGTCCGACTCTCTTCTCGATCCGAGATAAGTGATTTAGCCAACTAACTCTTAGTCGATCGCCTCGGTTAACACTTAACCTAGTCATGCATGGCCATGCTTTCCGAATCATATCATTCGAGAGGGCCCAGAGAATATCTCTCCAAGTGGAGGGGAAAAATCCCATCTTGGTTATTCACATCATGCAGCTTGATTCTCAGTCGACCCGAACTCTGCCTTTATAACTTCGTAGTTACGGATCAGCGTTTGACAGAACCTAAGTCGGTGATCCTCTACTGGGATTGTGCAATAACCTCAAGTCTAAGGATTACATTGATTGAGATATACAAATGACAACTTATTTGTTGTACCTCAATATGGGACAATCCGATTCGCTAAACTCTTTAGCCGATTCTGTGTAAGTCGCAATAGCATCTCCGTGCCCATGACAAGTGGAACCGAGTCATCAAGCCGACTTTCACATTGGTCTAAGTCGTGTGTCCAGCACAACCTCGATGACCAAGGATATTTAGTACAAACAACATGAATGTATAGTTCCAAAACCGAATCACATATTCAATGATACACATCAGATGTTTATAGAAGTACAACTTAATAACTTTATGAATACAATGGGAAATATCATCATACATGATTGCCTCTAGGGCATATTCCCAACAGTCTCCCACTTGCACTAGAGTCAATCTTCTGACATCACATGTCTAAGCATCTAATTCCCATGGCTCTCAGGTGCGCCTCATACTTCGGTTGTGGTAACGCCTTTGTTAACGGATCCGCAATATTTGCAATATTTGATAACGGCTTGTTCTTATGGAGTTGTGTAGGTTCCTTGGCTTGTGAAATAGCACCATTGTTGTCACAATACACGTCTAACGGATTGGACGAGCCCTGAACCAAACCAAGATCCATGAAGAAGTTCCTCATCCAAACAGCTTCCTTTGCTGCCTCCGAGGCGTCAATATACTCAGCCTCTGTTGTAGATGCAGACACAGTCTCTTGCTTGGAACTCTTCCAGCTCACAACACCTCCATTTATAATAAACACGTATTCGGATTGCGAAGGAGAATCATCAGAGTCGGTAAGATAAATCGCATCTACGTAACCCTTTACACTGAGTTCATCTTCACCACCATAAACCAAAAACATATCCTTAGTCCTTCTCAAGTACTTTAGGATATTTTTAGCAGATGTCCAGTGGATTTCTCCAGGATCAGCCTGGTATCTGCTCACAACACTCAAAGCATATGAAACGTCCGTCCTAGTACAAATCATGGCATACATGATGGATCCGATTGTAGAAGCATACAGAATCGCACTCATCCAACTTCGCTCATCAGTTTTCGAAGGACACTCAGTCTTGCTAAGTTTTACACAATGGGACATTGGTAAGAACCCCTTCTTAGAATATTCCATGTTGAACTTCTTCAACACTTTGTCCAAATAAGTACTCTGACTCAATCCAATGATCCTCCTTGATCTATCTCTATAGATCCGGATTCCAAGAATATATGTTGCCTCACCCAAGTATTTCATTGAGAAACTCTTTTCTAATGATTCATTGGTTTCTTGCAACATCTGGACATCATTTCCAATTAATAATATGTCATCCACATATAAGATTAGAAAGTTTACTTTGCTCCCACTAAACTTCTTGTATAAACAAGAATCATGATCACTCTTGATGAAGCCAAACGATTTGACTGCCTCATCAAAGCGAATATTCCGACTCCGAGATGCTTGCTTCAACCCATAAATGGATTTCTGAAGTTTGCACACTTTGTCAGCATTAGCCGGATCGACAAAACCCTCAGGCTATATCATATACACGTCCTCGGTTAAATTTCCATTAAGGAAAGCCGTTTTGACATCCATCTTCCATATCTCATAGTCGAAATAGGCTACTATAGCTAACATGATCTGAAACCGATTTAAGAATCGCTACGGGCAAGAAAGTCTCGTCGTAATCAACTCCTTGAACTTTTCGGAACCCCTTTGCGACAAGACGTGCTTTATAGACAGAAACATTTCCATCCATATCAGTTTTCTTCTTAAAGACCCATTTGCACTCGACGGGTCTTGCACCTTCTAGCAGATCAATGTCGTGGTGGTGTCACGGCAGATGCCATGGGTAGGCTTAAGTTGAGCGCCGAATGGATGCTTGTGGTAATTGGGGAGGGAGTGCATGGTCTAGTCGCGCACGAAGAACAAGATGAACTCTCCACACTTAGGAATTTTATTAATCCTAGAAGTTTACAAGTGCGCCTTGAGCTGTTTCAACAGAGCCTCACGGCACTAGTTTCCTACTTGGTCCAACCTCCTAAAACCCTAGCTAAGCCCCTCCTTATATAGGCGAAGGCTAGCTAGGTTACACCCCTTTGGGTCCTAGGGTCACTGTTTGGATCTTGGTCCTCACTGTACGGGTCGGGTCATGGGCCAGCCCTAAGCCCTTGACCCAGTCCACAAAGCGAGACATCTAACGATCTTCTCGTACGTAGCCTCCAGTCCTTTTGGCATCACACAGTGACTTTGTACGTCAGCCCTTGCTTTAGGTGTCACCCGGCTCCTTTTGTGTCACCTGGCATCGCCCTTCTCTTTTGACCGTGCTTTACCATGGTCCCTCCTGAACCTCACTCGGAAAGCTGCCACGCGTCCTATCTGACTCGGCCTTTCCTCGTGAGACTCGGCTCGTTGCTTCCTGCAAGGTTAGCAAACTTGTCTTATACGGGCCGACATAGTTCTAACGTCGGCCGTACATGATCTTCTTACCCGACCGTTGCTACCCGGCCAAGTTCATTCTTTACTCGGCATAAGACAAGTTGGGCAATGTTTTACCCCATATGACCCTACCGGGGATTGTTCCCCCGACATTAGTCCCCGAAGCTGGTGAGGCCTAGCAGTTCTAGCTGTTAGGTGTCTCCAGGTTCCTTTAATATGCTTGGAATTTCTTTTTCTGTCAGCATTTACTGCTTAGGGCGCATTGTTTGGCATAACCTCGATGTTTGCCGAGTCTATTTTTCTCTTTTCGAGTCTCATCTTTGACTTTCTGGCCCATTTTTGCCTTGTTCCAAGTCATTTTGGACGCTTCTGAGTCATTTTTGGTTTGCGTTAGTCACTAACAGCTTGTAATCATGATGACTTGCCTCAAATTTTTTCCCAAATCCTGACCGCACAGTGATGGCGGCGTAGTAACTCCCCGTGACTGTGGCAGTCCGATCGCTTAGCGCCTCGTGTCTTATGCAGCGTGATGTGGCAGTGGATTTTCCGTGTATCACCTACACGTGGCATTTGCTGACTGGCTCTCTCGGCCGAATACACGGCCACACGCTGGCCGCACGGCGCAGGAGGATCCCACGTTTGGTGTTTTTACTCCCCTTAAGTAGGGGTGAGGGGGACTTAACTTCCCTCGCCCGTTCAGTTTCCCTTTGCCATCTTCTTCCTCGTTGCGCCCCAAAATCCTAACTTCTCCCTAGCGGTTCTTCTATTCTGCAGATTCTTCCCTGCGATTGCTCCTTTCCAATTTCTATTCCATTACTGTTCCTCGCTCCTCCAATCCTCTTCCAGCGGTGGAAGAGCCAGAAGCCAGCGAGATCATGGACACACGCGACACCGCCGAGGGAGCGGAGGAACAGGAGGTCGCCGCCAGCGAGAGTGGCGGCTGGGATGGCTCGGAAGTTTCTGCGGAGGAGGTTGAGTGGCTGCGCTCCACCAGGCGCATCCCGCTCGAGGTTGATTGTCGCCTCCTGTTAGGTGAGATTTCTCCCAAGCCTAATGCTAACGAGAGGGTAGTTTTCCTCTCGCATTTTGAGCGCCGTTTTGCCTTGCCAGTGAGCAACTTCTTCATTTCTTTTATGTCCACCTTCCATCTTCAAACTCACCATCTTCCTTCCAATGCGATTGGCTCCTTGTCTTGTTTTATTTCCGCCTGCGAGGGCTATCTCGGCATATGGCCCACTGTTCTTCTCTAGGCCAAGTACTTTAACTTTAGGATCCAAGTACTGCCAGATCCCAGCGTCCCCCGTGCCGAGAAAAGGCCCACTAGGTGCGGCGCCGCTAGCATCACACCCAGGAAAGAGGCAATCTTTCCTCGGGTCACCGGCATAGACTCGTGCAAGAAATGGCATAGAACTTTCTTCTATGTCAAAAACAGCGGGTCCAATGACTACATCCGGCTCCCCCCTTTCTGGAAGCTTGACCCGCGCGACAAGAACGCCGCGGTGAATGAGGTCAATGGGATTATGGAGAGGCTGCTGTCACCGGATGAGAACTTCCACTTAACTGAGGAGGATCTCATGTGTGCTTTTATTGCACGTCGGTTCAGCCCCATCCAAGCCAGGAGCCACAAGATGTGCTTCATGAGCGGCACGCATGACCCTACTTGGCACTCCATGTTGGATCTCACCCACGACTCCGTGGCCCGCTAAGTCATCTCGATCTTCAAGCTGATTTTGGCGGAGGACTAGGCCTGGAGCTGCCCTTCTTTTAGGTGGGATAGGCCTATCCCCTGTGTAAGTTTCCGAGTCAACTTCAAGACGACATAGCTCTTCTTTTGTTTACTTGCTGTTCTGTTTTTTCATTGTTTTTATTCTGTTTGTCTTTTGCAGAATCTTGTTCACCAGGTTGATGACAGTACTGTCCCTCCTAGTGACTCCCTCTCGCATGCTGTTGCCGCTTCAACTCCGGGTAAGACCCACACTTGAAACCCCTTATGAGATTGGTCTGACGACGATGATAATGAATGTAAGATTCTGGAGGTACTTGTCTTTTAACCTTAACCTTCTGACTTATCTGAGTGAGCTCATCATTTACTTATGCAGCTGGCTAGGTACATGACATTCCCCCTCTCGCTATGGGCAGAGTCGGCAAGATCCCTGCTGCCAAGCCGGGTAAGCGACGCGGGGCCTCCTCTAGAACTTAGCCTGCCAAGAAGCGCAAAGTTAATCATGCTGCTCCTCCTGCTGCCACGCTAACCGAGACTCGCAAAGCTGCTGGTCGCCGGGTCACTCGCCGCATCCCGCGCGACCGACCGTATCCGGGTAAGTCTTTATGATTGTTAGTTCTCATTTCTCTTTGCCAGTTCTGTGATTGTTTTCTTATAGGCCCTTTTTTCTTTTTTTTAGCGCGACGCCTTTGTCTGCTAGCCAAGCTGCACCAAGCATGGCCTCTTCGCTGCTAAGTCCAGCCTCTCCTCCTCGCTCCCACACTGCAGTTCAGAGCCTCGTCCGGGTCACTGCCGCCACTGAGACTCACGCGTCTCAGAGTGAGGCAGACCTGGTGGCGCACCCGTCGGAGGAGACCTAGCCTAGCTCCCCTGCTGCTTTTCCAGAACAGACTCCTGATCCCGGCGCTAGCAATATCGGTGCCGAGAAGACTACTAACATTAGGTCTCCAGTTCCTAGTGTATCTGTAGACCCTGTTGTTGCTCCCCATAACGTTGTTGAGCCTTCTCACTCGGCTCCTGTCTTTTCCAGTCCCAGATCGGCTCACTCTCCTCCTCTGTCAAAAGATCAGACCCGGCCTGCTACACCAGGCCAGGCTCGCTCCACATCAGGCAAGCCCTTCGTTACCAAGCAATTTACCTTGGTCCACGCCCCCGGCACCGCTCCACAGATTCAGCCCACACCAACAACAAAGGAACCTGCTTCGACGGGTCAGTTGGGTGAGTCTACAGCTGCCGGATCTGGAAGCGCTTCCAGGGCTGGTGCCTTGCACACCAACACCGCTGCTACTCGCGCCAAGGTGGGATCCCCCCTGAAAAGAGGGCAAGTCCTAACTCGGATGCTTAGCGGAAATGGCCTTGGGTCTGCGGAGCGCTATGCTGTGGCCTGGAACGCAACTGGCGAGCAAGAGGTCAGCTCCAGTGCTAGCAAAAATATGAAGCTGGGCCCCAAGGCCGTCTCGGATATGACGCAGCAGGCCATTGCCTTGATGGACAAGGTAGATGAAGTGAATGAGGTACACAACTTTCTTACTCTTTAGCGTACTGAGTATCTTTTTTATTATGTATGATCCCTAGTCCCCGAGGTTACTGCCGAGTGAGGAACTTACTCGGCTATAAGATCTTAGTTAAAACTCAATTCTTATTCGGCTGTAACCTTGATCGCACACTTTTTGACTACATCTTTTTTGTGTAGCTTACGCATAATGAGCGCACCAAGGTGCATCAGGCTCTCCTCTTGGAGTATCGCAAGCTCGAGCTCGCCCACCAGAATCTGCAAGCTGAGGCTAAGGGCCAAGGTACTTTCTTATTCGGTTTCCTTTTATTTGGCACACCTTCTTTGTTTCATTTCCTTCATTTTTTCGTGTTGTTTTTCCACAGCTTCTGCCCAATCCACCATCGATGCCTTGCAATTACAGATCAGCGAAGCTGAAAGTAAGTTTCTAGCAATTTTGTGACTGCTCTGTACTTATGCTTATTCCTTTCCTATTTTTATCTCGGCGGATCCAGGATAGCTTTCTTGTCGCTGATGAGTCACTTGCTCCGAATAAGCATAGAGGCACCGTATCGAGCTCCAAAAGGAGCGAGATGAGGTGACTCGGCTGAAGAAGGAAATGGCGAATATGGAGCAGAAGCACCAGTCCGAGGTGAAGGGGCTGCGAGAGGAGCTTGCCAAGAAAGATGGTCAACATGCTGCTAGTGCTGATAAAGCTAACCAGCTGCTCAAGGAGACCGAGTCAGTGGTTGATTCGGCTCATCAGGACTTGGACGCTCTTCAGGCCAAGGCTAATATTTGGCAAAGCAAGCTTGGCGCCATTAACTCTTTCCTCGGTAGTGAGTTCTTACCCTTTTCACTATACTTCTATTCTTGTTCTTTTGTCTCCTCTTTCCTTGTTTTGTTATTGTTCTTTCACCTTTGTAGAAAACTTCCCCGAGGCCGAGATGTTTGCGATAAGGGCAATGAAGACGATTCGAGCCAAGTTTTGAGCTCCTGCTGGTGGCGAGGTCACCATCGATGAGCACCTTGCGGCGCTGTCAGAACGTGCAACAACCCTCAAATCATGCAGCATCGACTTGCTTAAGTCGGTGATCCATGCGTTCAGGATGCTATGGCCGGATGAAGACGCGCCTACACTCATCGAGCCTTTGGCTGCCAAGCTGCTTCAAACTGAACACAAGTTGGATCAGTGTCATGAGTCTGTCGGCCGAGCTGCAGCAGACAAGGCCCTTGCCTTTGTGCTCTCATGGTATGAGGACATCAACCTTGATGCTCTCGCACGCATGAGGGCTAAAGGCAAGTGGATCCGAGATCCTGACCTCATCAAGAAGCGCCAGGAGCGAGCTTATGCCATGGCCGAATATGCTTTTGTGGATGCTTGGTGTGATGGGACCAGCTTCCTTGGCCTCGATGAGCCGCTAGCCGAGACAGTCGACGATGAAGGTGTTCACAGCGAGGCCACCTAGTCAGATGGTCCAGCAGTCTCGGCCACCGATGCACCTAACTCGGCAGACGCTCTAGATGATGCTCCCACTTATGGTTCCAAGAACACTCCTCCGAGCCCAGCTGCTTCTTAGGCTGGTTAAAAAACACTTAACTTTTATGAGATCCCCGGTATGCCGGGTGCAGATGTAAGATACAATGCAGTTATTTTGTGTGTGTGTGCCTTCTGATAAGGCTTAAACTTTTATCCTGCTCTGAATGGGAATCATCCGGGGGCAAGTCCCCGAGTTTCATTTTGCCGTTCACCTTTTCCTTGAATTTTTCTCTTGTCTACCTTTTTTGGCGTTCGACATTACAGTCTCAAATTTCTAAGGATTGACTTAGAGGATATGAAAATAGACTACTTGACCTAGGATCATTCGACATACAAAGCAACATAACCTGCAGTGGGTTAGTTAAAAACATACATAGGGCCATCTTGCGTTTTTCCTTTTACTTATTCGGTGTTCATGTCATTGATATTTTCCTCTTGCTTGCCATGAAGCCGTGTTTTCGGACAACAACATAGTCGAAGAGTTGATTCTATCCAAGTAAACATTACTCATTCCGAGATAAGTCTTAAGTGTCAACGCCAGCCGACATAGAATAATCAAAGGATAAACATAAGGGGTAGTCCCCAAGTCAGTTTTTCGAGTCATGCCATTTTATTATCAACACATAGCCGGCATAAGCATCCGACATATGAGAGTTCGAGAGATACATACACTGCTTCTCCTAAGTGTAGAAAGGACGTAGCAGTGCCACATTCTATGTCCTTTTGGTTTCATCGCCTGATATGTCTGCCTTGTTCTTTTGTGCTCTGCGAGCATCTATTAGGTAATATGAATCATTATGCGATGCTTTGCTTACAATGAATGGTCCCTCCCATGGGGGTGATAGTTTATGCATTCCAGCAGTGCGCTGCACTAGTCTGAGCACCATATCCCCTTCTCGGAAAACACGAGGTTAAACTTTCTGGCTATGATAGCGTCGGAGACTTCGTTGGTATATGGCAGATCTGGATAATGCCAATTCCTTTGCTTCTTCGAGTAAGTCAACTCCATCTTCTCGGGCCTCTTTTACCTTGTATTCCGAGTATTGTCATAATCTTGGCGAGTCATACTCTATGTCGACAGGCAAAACTGCTTCTATCCCATACAAAAGGAAGAACGGCGTATAGCCTGTTGATCGATTTGGAGTTGTCCTTAAACTCCACAGCACTAAGGGTAATTCCTCTATCCAACAACCAGGTGATCTCTAGAGTGGTTCCATTAGGCGGGGTTTTATCCCAGATAGAACTAAGCCATTAGCTCGTTCAAATTGTCAATTTGATTCTGGATAGCGACAGATGCTACATCAAGTCTTATTTGGTTTTTCCCACAAAATCGAGCGAAAGCTCCTTCGGCAAAGTTTGTGCCATTATCTGTGATCATACTGTGCGGGTAACCATATCTCAAGATTATATCTTTTAGGAACGTGACAACTGTTTTTCCATCCAATTTTTTGATGGGCTTCACTTCTATCCATTTGGTGAACTTGTTAACCATTACGAGTATGTGAGTCATGCCACCCCTCGCTGGTTTAAATGGTCCCACCATATCCAGACACCATACTGCAAATGGCCAAGTGATTGGTATAATTTTCAACTCGGACGCTGGTAAATGTGACTTTGACGCGTAATGCTAGCAACCGTTGCATTTTCTCACAATCCCCTCTGCCTCTGCCAATGCACTTGGCCAATAAAATCCATGTCGGAATGCCTTGTCTACCAACGCTCTTGATGATGCATGGTGTCCACATTCCCCTTAGTGAATGTCCAATAGTAATTCTTGACCTTTCTCTGGACTTATGCAACGCTGCAATATACTTGTCACACTTATTTTATACAACTACTTGTTGATTATTGTGTATCCTTTTGCTCTTCTTTCTGTTTGCCTTGCCAATATATCATCATCTGGCAAAGTTCCATCTCTTTAAGTAGTTGAATATTGGTTGCGCCCATGCTGGTATCACGATCGCCGGATCTGTTTCTTCATCGATTTCCATTGGCTGAGCCGACATATGTTCTGCCAACATAACCTGAGGAGTCCTCGAGTGTGATTCGGCAATCCCTGAGGTGAGAGGGATAGTCCCCGAGTTACTCGAACCCGCCCTAGAGTCAATGTCCATTGGCACAGTATCTGGCTCCTGATTTGCCGGGGTGATCCTGATTGACTCAGATTCTGGTGCTGGCTTGATCGATGGTTTTCTGAGATGTTCCAATTCTACTCCTGGTGGAATTGCTTGCCAAGATGAGCCTAATTTCGATAGTACATCCGCTGCCTCATTCTTTGCTCTAGGTATGTGATGAAATTCACAACCGTCAAAGTATCACGAAATTTGTTGCACATGAAAACGGTATAGTGCCATGTTTGCATCCAACACGTCCCAATGCCCAGATACTTGTTGGATAACCAAATCCGAGTCACCGAAACACATGATCCTTTTGATGGCAATTTCCTTGGCCACTTTTATGCCATGGATAAGTGCTTCATACTCGGCTACATTATTGGATGCAGCGGAGTGGATATGCAACACATACTTGAGCTGATCCCTCTTTGGTGATGTGAGCACTATCATGGCACCCATACCCATCTTTGTCTTGGATCCTTCAAAGTGCATCTTCCAGTAATTCGGGTCTGGAAGTGGTGGCTCGTATTGAATTTCCATCCAATCCACGAAGAAATCAGCTACGACTTGAGATTTAATTGCATCTCGCCTATCATATTGTGGAGTGTATGGTGCTAGCTCTATTGGCCATTTTGCCACTCGGCCACTAGCATATTTGCTGCCCAATATATCCTAGATAGGTGCCTCGCATATTACCCGAATTGGATGTTCTTGCAAATAGTGCTTCTGCTTGTTTGCTGCCATATACACCCCGTACGTCATTTTTTGGTAATGGGGGTAATTCTGCTTAGATATAGAGAGCACTTCTCTCAAGTAATAAACTGGACTTTGTACTGATTTGCCCTCTTCCTCGTGCTCTACCACTATCACTGCACTTACAACTCTGTTGGTTGCGGCAACATAGAGCAGCATTGGCTCTTTGGATAGTGGTGCTATTGCCAACATCTTTTTGAGTTCATGGAAAGGGCTATCAGCTTGCTGTGTCCAAGTAAATTTGCCTGATTTTTTCATCAGTTGATATAGTGGTAAGGCTTTTTCGCCTAGCCGACTGATAAATCTACTCAATGAGACCAGGCATCCTGTGAACTTTTGGACATCGTTGAGGGTTTTTGGCAATTCCATTCTTTCGATGGCCCTAAACTTTGTCGGGTTAGCCTCAATTCCTCGGTTGGATACAAGGAATCCGAGTAACTTTCCAGCCGGGACACCAAATGTGCATTTTTCTGGGTTAAGTTTCATTTGGAATCTTCTTCAGTTTGTGAATGCTTGACGCAAGTCCTCAATTAGAGTGTGACTTTTTTTGGTTTTTATCAGCACGTCATTGATGTATACTTGAACATTTTTGTGCAACTGATCTTGCAAGCATTTTTGCATACATCTTTGGTATGTTGCACCTGCATTTCTCAATCCAGACGGCATGGTACGATAGCAATAAGCCCCATATAGGGTGATAAAAGTTGTCTTTATTTGATCATTCGGATTCAGTGGTATCTGGTGGAAACAATAATACACGTCCACAAATGACAACAATTCACACCCAACAGTAGAGTCATTGACTTGATCGATCCATGGCAGGGGGAATGGATATTTTGGATACGCCTTATTGAGGTTCGTGTAGTCAATACACATGCGCCACACCACTTCCACGTCCGGGTCATATTTTTTCTTCTCGACCAGTACTGGATCTGATGTGACACCCCCGGGATTAAGGCTAGACAAATCCCAGACCTTCGTCTGAACATAAGCCTAACCTAATCTCGAAAGAGTACAGAGAAATAATTGATAACACAACAGTGACCCTACGACACAAAATTTATTACAGCAAGCTCCTAGCTGAGCGAAGAACCAAAATATTACAAGCAGAGGTCACTCACCACAAACATCAAACAACGGAAGGAAAATTATGCTATTAAGTATAGCAAACTTAACAAATGGCCTAAGAGGCCTGAAGCATAACGATGACGACCAATCCATAGATCCCAGACTGCCGGCTGGGAACTCCAAACTACTCGTCGATGTTGATGCCGTGAGGAACTCATCTTCAACGGTAACACCTACTCTGCTGCAAAAGTATCAACGAAGCAAGGGTGAGTACAGGGTGTACTCCGCAAGACTTATGGCTGGTGGAGTTGTTTTGCATAAATCCATCTTTGTTTTGTAAAACAAGAGGGAGAAGAATCTCGACTAATCAGAATATTTTAAAAGGGGATAAGAGAGTGGTATCTCTAACTTGATCATCTTTTGATATCCACCAACTCATCATCAGCTGAACCTATCTAGAATCACCCCCTCGATCCCTGAGGAAGCATCCTTAAGCACACATTACTTAACTTGCCAAGTTTTACGATTAGGTTCAAGTTCTCTATGATATTCACGTCCGTTCCCAAGTTGTCCATAACCGCGGACGCGGCTTTTCGAAAAGATTAATAACCCTGCAGGGGTGTACAACATTACCCACACACACGCCAACGGATTCTTAATGCCAGTACATTAGCCTTCTTCCTTGGAAGGCCGACAAAGAGTGGTTGACCACGACCTTTACCTTGCTTTCGCCGAGACCCTGAGTCATGCACTAGGGAGATGCCGCCATAACGGGTCAAGTCCCGAAGCCGGTCCCTAATGATGTGCGCAGGGTTCAAGATTACGGATGTCGGGCATCTCTTGTTCCCGGCCACGCTTACCTACCTGTTATGAATGCACCTCCTTCACCTCCATTCAGGAACAACCAAAATGCGTATGTCGAATGGAAAGCCCGAACTATGTGACTCATGGAATCTACTAGGCAAGTTAGTTGGTCGAGGGGGTTTCTAGGCCCCCGTGTGGCTGTACGCTCGTCTTGGTTCAAGAGGAAAGAACATCGGGCCCTAAGGGTGGCAAGTATGGGACTGCAAAAACCACAACCCACGTGGCCTCCCATACAAGCCTTAGCATGTTTATTATCCATATCTGATCATACCACGTCATCCTGTCATACTAGGTTCATTCACAGCTCTGATTCATCAACCGGATGGATCAGTGGTAACAGCTAAGAATGGCTAAGCACAACAGATGTAACAGCTCTAGCAATGCTTCACAAGCTCAAACCCTAGTTATGCTAGGAGGAGTGGCTCAGGGAATATAGGCTTCAGAGGAAACATGCATCAGATAGGATTACTCTATCTATCGATAAGGACTTTGGAATCGTATGAACAATGCAAGAATTGAAATGCTCAAAACATAGGATTATATCATGTGTGGGGATTCTCTTGCCTTTGCCAGCTGATATCCATAAAGCAGAGCTCTAGACACCTGGTACTTGACTTGGTTATAGCTGTCCCAGTATTGGTCTTCGAGCTTCGATGGTGTTGATCTCGATCTTCGATCTCGAACTCAATCTTGATCTCGCATTCTACCGAAGAAGAACCAAATACTGGAAAGAAAGGGAAACATTCAACACATGGAATCGATGCAATGCTGAAACAAGAATGATGAAATGACAAGTTGAATTCTATCGAAATCAAAACCCTAAACATGCTTGGTCATTTTAATCGGGGTCCGAGGAATCTAAACCCTAATTTGGAGAAACCCTGGAGGCATATGAGAGGGGTAGTTTTGTTGTTCTAATTAAACTTGCAACAGAAGTTGCTTATGAATGCATGATTATAATTTAATTAGATAGAATTAATTTTTTGAACATTTTGATATATTATTTGTATTTTTCTGATATAAAATGAATTAGTTATATTTTTTCCCAATTTTAATTCATTTTAAATCATTTTTGGAATATTATAAATAATTTGCATTTTGAAATTACTTTACCATTTTTATTAAACAGAAATATTTCTGATATGTCACATCCCAAATTTTAGATTTGGTTCTGCATATCATTCATATCACTGCATCATGCCTTTCCATACAAAACCGTCGATCGAAAAGAATCGGCGAAACGCTATTTTCAAAACCCTTTTTGTATTCTTCTACGAGGCTCCTGCGGGAGGAATTAGAAGAACTAGTGTTGCCACCCTTGTAGCCTAGTGGTTTCACTCAACCATTGACCCTAGATTGTTTCCCCTCGATTTTACAAAACCGTAGGAGCAAGAATCGCTCGATTCGGAGCTCGTACGGAAAAGTTATCGCCGTTTTATGAAAAGTTAGAAAAACGGGCCGAAAATCGGGCCGATTTTTCCGAGTTCGTATCCAACCGCGCCCGAATCGGACTAGGACCGCGCGGGGCCCACAAAAAGGCAGCCGCCACCGCCCTGCCTCGTAAACCGAGCCCCACCCCGCCCCGCCTCGATCGCACCCCGCCGCCTCGATCCGCGCGAGCGCGCCGCCTCCCGCGATCGCCCGCCTCAGCCTCCGTGCACCCCGCCGCCTCCTTCCCGTGCTGCGCCGCCACCCGCCCTCGTCCGCCGCCCCAGGTACCCCGCCTTGCCCCGCCGCCGCGCCACACCCCGCGGCCAGCCGCCGCCTCGCCGCCCTGCCCCGCTGCGCGCCTGCGGCTGCTGCTGCTCGCGCTGTGCGCGCTGCTGTCGCCCGCCGCTGCGCGCTAGCTGCTGCTGCTGGCCGCTTGTGCGCGCTGCTGCTGTTGCGTCGTCGCCGCTGCGCCGCGCCATGCTGCTGCCGCTGCTGCACGCGCGCCGCCTCGCGCGCCTTGCGCCCGCTCGCCCGTGCCGTGCCGCACCGCCGTCGTCGTCGTGTTAACCGCACCGTACTACGCGCTGATCGTTTCCCCTTCCGCGCAGGAGAAACGCCACAGCCGGAACCGATCGCCGCACCGTCCGGAACACGTTGACTGGTCAGCATCCAGGCGTTGACTAGTCAGACGCCCAGTCAGCAGACGCGTTGACCAGTCAACAGACACAGTTGACTGGTTATTTTCGTTAATCGTTTTAGTTGGCAGATTTCGGTAGAAACTTGTAAATTGCGTAGAAATTAAACCGCTTGGCTAAAAATTGCAAATAAAATATGTGTAGTTTCAGTGAGTCGTTTAGAATCTCTCTGTACCTTTGGTTCAGGCTTTTGCAGCAAGGTTTAGTACAGTTTAATCAAACTAGTTAGTGGCCTTTTTGGAGTAATTAATTCGTAGAAAAAGATCCGTAGCTCCAAAAATCACGTATGATATGTCCCTGGATTTCAGTGGAACGTGGGGAATCTCATCGTGAATTAAAAGGATAGGCTTACAGTAAAAACTTCTGCATAAACTGTCTAGTGGCTTTCTGTAGTGTTTTAATTACTCCGGGAGTTTTATAATTCCTTTTTGAGTAATTCCAATTGGTACTGTTTCTAATCAGCGATGCCTATGCAGTAGAATTTTCCCAAGATTTTACAAATAGTATACTACCGGTAGTGAATTAATTGAGTTCTTGCTCTAGTTTCGAGCATTGTATTTTGCATAATAGTTTTCCTTGCGCTAAAACTATTTTCCATGCATGCAATCGATAGTATTACTGAATAGTAGTATGTGGTGCAGCTGTAGCACCAATTCACTTGCCTTGCATACCTTCATGCATCATATTTGTTGCATATGCTTGTGGATTGTTTGTTTATGAATGCAATTGTATCGTGTAGATTGCGACGAGTGCAACGCTTGCTCGTGTGTGGATTGTTCTTCCGACCGCTACAACCAAGGCAAGTAGATGCTACTTTGTTCATGATATCGTCCTACTATTTTCTATGCATTGTCGTGTACTTTGTAGATGCATGTGTAGGATGATACTATCGCTATGCTATGACCTATTATGTGGTAGGGCTTTCCTTGTAGATGAACCACCGTTGGTAGATGTGCTTAGCCATGCTATGATGAACGAGGGTTGGGTTACATCATTGAGACTTGTTTCTAAAAGTATTGTTTTGTGAAAACTAAAACAACTTAATCAATGAATCTCCTGGGTGTGATGGGATTGATAATTTTGGTGGTTTATTGCGGAAAGGCACCCAGGTATCGAGAGAAATTGATTGGCTTCTTTATTGTGTAGCTTACGTGTATAACCATGTGCCAATAATGGAATGGGCGGTTGGTTGGACTTAGTAGGTTGTGGTAACTCGAACCCGCGTATCCAGAGATGTAGAATTTTGGTAGGTTGGACCGGGGCGCGTCGGGATTGGGGAGCTACTTCCCAAACAGTCTCTTCTTGGACTTCTCCCTATCATCACCCAAAATGAGAGTGATGGTACGAGCTGGGCTGGCCAAGTCACATGGGTAAAGTGTACTAACCCCTGCAGGGTGTATAATCTAATCGATTAGTCGTGTCCCCGGTTATGGACAACTGAGTTGCTTGATATTGATTCCATGACATGTTTCTCGCTCATTCCAATTTCTTAATTGTTATAATGTTGTTGGGTTAACTTAATTGGGATCTTTTCAAAGAAAATCAAAAACTGTTTATGAAAGTAGGACAAATGTATTTGCAAATGCAAGCCAGACACAGCTCCACTTGCCAGATATGCATGTAGATGTTAGTACTATTGTCTCCATTTACTAGCTCTACTTGCCATACATTCCATGTATTGACCCTTCGGGGCTGCTACGTTTCATGTCGCAGGTTATTCCGATTCTGAGTAATCTATATAGGCCACGGTACTCCACTCGGCACTTTTTCACTTGTGGGCAATTTGAAGAATGGAGGATTTACTTTATTTATGTTGCTACCTGAATAATTTGAGCTAGCTTTGGGCTAGGCTTTTATTATAATAATGGTACTCTGGATCTTCGTTATTCATGATACACGGATATTTTGCTATGCTATTCATCTTATTCTATTGTGGGCCAATGAACCGATCCAGGGATTGGCATGTCACATAGAAGCCTCGGTCTTTTCAGAACCGCGGTGTTACAAGATGGTATCAGAGCCCGTGTGTCGACTGTAGGATCATGACCTAGTATTGAATTAGGAAGCCATAGATTTATTAAAGCCTATATTAACTCTGTCTTTCATCTTATGCCTTTCACCCTCGTAAATTCTTACCATCTGCTATTCTCACACTTTCCTCTTTTACTTGATAGATGGGAGAAGTCAGGACTGAGTATGCCACCATGGAGTCACCAAGGCCCTTTGCAAGGCAGTTAGCACAGCTCTCGCAGTCATTGGGATTGCCACTGCCCATGTTCAAGGGAAGAAGGTTGTACACCTATGGATATGGAGAGGATGCATGGGAGATCACTACCTTCATATTCAGATATGCCGCCTTGCCAAACCCCATGCACTTGATCTACACCAAGACATACTGCAACTGGGGACTTGGAATCAACTTGGCCATACATGAAGCCCTGTCTCGCTAGTGCCATCAAGTCCGACACCTACTGCCAGCAGATTCACCCTACCGTGAATATGGGAGGCGTGATGAAGATGGGAACATTGTGGTTACCCCGGGCGACAGGAACAACATGCCGCCCCGTCGGAGGCACATAGAGGACATGGAAAGGGAGAATGGAGCTCTAGCTGAGAAGGTGATGATGATAAAGGAGATTGCAGATTTTGCTAGCAATGGTATGGTGGTCCAAGGACAGGAGATTGACACCCTGCATGAAGTTGTGGGAGTTCTGGAGAATGCCCTGATAGCCAGAGATGAAACCATAGCTCATCTTCATGGTACTGTGCAGGAGAACACCCAGAACATACAACAGCTGCAAGGGACCGTCCAAGAAAGGGATCAAACTATTGAAGCTATGACAGCCCAGATTGCCACTCTCCAAGCACAGCAAAATCCACCCTCTGATGATGACACTAGAGATGATGGCAACAATGGGGATGATGATGACAGTGGAAACGATGATGATGATGAGGACGAGGATGATGATGATGGAGACGATGATGGTGGAGGAGATGAAGCTGTTGCAGTTGCAGCTGAGAGTGAAGAAGAAGAGGAGGATCCAGAAGAGGTGGAGTTTGAGATCTCAAGTGATGATTCAGGAGAGGTGTACACTCCGCCGCCATGGTTGTACCGCGAGCCGAAGCGCCAACGCATGACAGCAAGGACCTACCGCAACCTCTTCAAGGAGTAGATAGAAGTCCACCAATTAGTCCTCGTTAGGCAAATTCGTTAGGATTAGTCTCGATCGTTGTGAAGCTTAGTTCGTGTTAGTTTAAAAGTGTTTAGTTGCTTATTTGTGTACTCCAATATCCCAGGAATTATTTGTGCGAATCTTATTAAAGAGTTATGGAAAGTTTGGTTACTATCTGTGTTATTTTTGCTGCAGTTTTTCTGCTGATACAGCCGTACTGTACGATTTTTCATATTTTTCTGGTAACTGGGAAAAATCTGAAAAACATTGGGCTGATGCGAAACTCTCTGTACTATATGTGCAAAAATCAGCTAAATTTTCTGACGAGTTTAAGTCAGGCGGAAAAATGCGCGAACGCTGCTGGACTGTTCTGGCAGATTGCTGTTTTGTTGTTTAGTTGATCAACTGTTTAGTTAACCATTGCCAACTCTTTTAAAACTATTTCAGTAGGTATATACTGTTAGGATAACCCCTGGGATGTTGCTGGATCACTTGTTTGTTGATGTGTAGCTTGCCTGTGATTGCCTACCATTGTTTGTTGTTGTTTGATCATATGCATGGGTAGAATCCTATTATCGTAGTTGATTCTTTCTAAACTTACATGTGCTGAACCGCAGATGCCTCCCCGCCGTCAACCCACTGAGTTGGAGAAACTCATGGCAGCTCAGGCACAGCTGACCCAAGTGATGACTCAGTTCATGGCAGCTCAGAACAACAACAATGGAAACAATCAACCTCAGGGAGATGCTCTCACCAGATTTCTGAGGTTAAGGCCAGCTAAGTTCTCTACTGCAACAGAACCAATGGTTGCTCTCGACTGGTTGCGTTCAGTCAACAAGGATCTGGTAACTGTTGGATGCACCGATGCTAAGAAGGTGAGGTTTGCCGCTCACCTACTGGAGGGACCAGCCGCTTCTTGGTGGGACACTTTTCAGATCACCCACCCGCTGGATACCGTGACTTGGGCTATGCTTGAGGAAGGTTTCAGGACCAACCACGTGTCTTCAGGAGTTCTTAGCCTGAAGAGGAAGGAGTTCCGCAACTTGCGCCAAACCAACCGCACCGTGGCCGAGTACATTGAGGAGTTCAACAACCTGTCCCGTTATGCACCTGAGGATGTTGACACTGATGCAAAAAGGAGGGAGAGATTCCTGGATGGCCTCAGTGATGAGCTTTCAGTGCAGCTACTGGTGGTTTATTGCCCCACTTTCCAGGAGCTTATGGACAAGGCCAGGATCTTGGAAGGGAAGCACAAACAGGTGGAAAACCGCAAGAGAAAGAGCAACAATCACCACTCTGGTTCACACCACAAGTCTCGCACTTCATATGATGGATACTCCAAGCATGGAGGGAGTGACCATGGGAGCCATGACTGCCACCACCATGGAGGCGATGGGCATCGTCATGACAACCATAGGAGCATCCACCACAACCACAAGGGAGGACACTCTCACCACTCTGGATGACACGGTGGACATGACCGCAACCGCGATCGCAGCTTTGTGAAGAAGGATCTGAGTGAGGTGACGTGCTTCAAGTGTAAACAGAAGGGACACTATGCTGACAACTGTCCGGAGAGGAAAGGACTGAAGCCAACCAACAGCGAGAAGGCCACAGTGAACCACATGAATGTGGAGGAGATTCCAGATGAGCCTGACCTTGTGATTGGTAAGTTCCCAATCAACACTTACCCTGCACTTATACTTTTCGATACTGGAGCATCGCATTCATGCATATCAAGGGCATTTGTGGATAAGTATAAGTTACCTATTGAGTCTATGAAAAGGTCTATTAGAGTGAGTTCACCTGGAGGAGATATAATAGCTAGCGCGGGATGCCGCGATTTAACTGTGAGGATTGGAACACACAACTTCAGTGCACATTTGGTAGTGTTGGATTCACAGGGGTTAGACGTTATTCTGGGTATGGATTGGATGTCTATGCATGGGGGACACATAGATTGTGCACAGCGATCTGTTTCACTCAAAACCCCTGATGGTAAGAGGATTAGATTCAAGTCGGCTGTACGACCAGGAAGGTGTAAGTTGAATCATCTTAAGGGGGTTAGCATGGATACTGTGCCAGTGATTAGGGATTACCCCGATGTGTTTCCGGAAGAACTGCCAGGGATGCCACCTGACAGGGAAGTAGAGTTTCTCATCGACCTGATGCCGGGAACAGGACCAATAGCAAAGAAACCATATAAGATGGATGTGGATGAGCTGAAGGAATTGAAGAAGTAGTTGAAAGAGCAGCTGGAAAAGGGATTCATTCAGCCTAGTTCGTCGTCATGGGGTGCACCTGTTCTGTTTGTGGAGAAGAAAGACAGCAGCAAGAGATTAGTGGTGGACTATCACTCGCTGAATGAAGTAACCATTAAGAACAAGTACCCTCTGCCGAACATAAATGATTTGTTTGATCAACTGGAAGGAGCAAAGGTGTTCAGCAAGATTGATCTGTGATCAGGCTACTTCCAATTGAAGATCCGGGAGGAGGACGTACCAAAAACCGCCTTCACCACTAGGTATGGTTTACATGAGTATATGGTTATGTCTTTTGGACTAAAGAATGCCACGGCATATTTCATGACCATGATGAACAAGGTATTTATGGAGTACTTGGATAAGTTCATGGTGGTGTTTATTGATGACATACTGATATATTCTAAGGATGATGCTGAGCATGAGAAACATCTGTGACTGATTATGGTGAAGCTAAGGGAACACAAGCTGTATGCCAAATTCAGCAAGCGGAATTCTGGCTTAACACCGTTGGGTTTCTTGGACACGTTGTGTCAGGAGAAGGAGTCGCTGTTGATCCAAGCAAAGTGACTGCAGTAACTGAGTGGGAAGCACCCAATAATGCGGGAGAGATTCGAAGCTTTTTGGGACTTGCTGGATATTACAGGAGGTTCATTGAAAACTTTTCCAAGATTGCTAAGCCGATGACTGAACTTCTGAAGAAGGAGAGGAAGTTTGAGTGGTCAGACGTATGTGAAGCCAGCTTTCAGGAACTGAAGTGTCGACTAGTGACCGCACCTGTTCTGTGTTTACCAGATCTTCAGAAGGATTTCCAAGTGTACTGCAACGCTTCTCAACAGGGACTTGGGAGTGTGCTGATGAAAGATGGGAGAGTGGTGTCATATGCCGCGCGACAACTCAAGCACCATGAGCGGAATTACCCCACACACGACTTGGAGTTAGCGTCAGTGGTTCATGCGCTCAAGGTATGGAGGCATTACTTAATGGGAAAACACTGTGATGTGTACACCGACCACAAGAGCCTGAAGTACATATTCACGCAGAAGGAACTGAACATGAGGCAAAGGAGATGGTTGGAGCTTATCAAGGACTATGATATGAATCTAGAATACCACCCAGGAAAGGCCAATGTTGTAGCAGATGCTCTGAGCCGGAAGGTTTATGCCAACGGATTGACAGTTGGTAAATTGCCTGAGGATTTGTGCAAGCAATTCAAGGACCTTAGAATGGAGGTAGTATCTGAAGGATACTTGGCAACAATGGAAGTCCAACCAACACTATAGGACAGGATCATGAAGGCTCAGGTGGGAGACAAGGAAATAGAGGAGATAAAGGAAAAGATGAAGGAGAATAGGGAAAAGGATATTCGCGAGGATGAGCATGGTACCTTGTGGTATGGAGATCGTTTGTGTGTGCCCAGCGACCCGGAGATAAGGGAGTTGATTCTGCAGGAGGCTCATAACTCGCCATACTCCATACATCCAGGCAACACAAAGATGTATATGGATTTGAAGAGCAGATTTTGGTGGAACAACATGAAGGGGGATATCGCCAAGCATATTGCCCTATGTTATGTGTGCAGCCGAGTGAAGGCGGAACACCAGAAGACAGCAGGACTGCTACAGCCGTTGCCCGTGCCAGATTGGAAGTGGGATAGAGTGGGAATGGATTTTATCACAAGACTGCCCAGGACCAGGTCAGGATATGACTCCATTTGGGTAGTGGTCTACCATTTGACCAAGGTAGCCCACTTTATTCCGGTAAAGACAACCTATACGAGTGCCAAGTTGGCCAAGATCTACATGGACAGGATTGTGTGCCTACACGGAGTTCCCAAGAGTATTGTATCTGATAGAGGCACGCAATTTACCTCACACTTCTGGCGCCAAATGCACGAGTCACTTGGTACTAGATTGGAGTTTAGCCTGGCGTTTCACCCACAGACCGATGGACAGACCGAGAGGGTGAATCAGATTTTGGAAGACATGCTGAGAGCTTGCGCCTTGGCTCATGGCTCTAGTTGGGATGAGAATTTGCCGTATGCTGAGTTTTCCTACAACAACAGCTATCAAACCAGCATCAAGACATCACCGTTCGATGTGCTGTATGGGAAACGGTGTCGAACACCATTGCTATGGGATGGAGTAGGAGAACGTCAGTTGTTTGGACCTGATTTGATCAAGGACGCTGAGGAGAAGGTCGCCTTGATTAGGGACAGGCTGAAGGTAGCACAATCAAGGTAGAAGAGCTAAGCTGACGCCAAGCGCAAGGAAGTGGTGTATGAGATAGGTGATAGAGCATACCTCCGAGTGTCGCCACTTCGTGGAATCAAGAGATTGGAATTAAGGGTAAGCTGGAATCTCGGTTTATTGGACCGTATCGAGTCTTAGCTCGCAAGGGAGAAGTTGCTTATCAGTTGGAGTTGCCAGAGGCTCTGTCCGCTGTTCACAATGTGTTCCACGTATCCCAGCTGAAGAAGTGCCATCCGGAGATGGCGGATACACCATTGAGAGACACTGTACCGCTAGAGGAGGTTCAGCTTGAGAATGACTTGACCTATGAGGAGAAGCCGGTCAAGATTCTGGAGACAGCGGAGAGGATTACACGTACCATGACAATCAGGTTTTGCAAGGTACAGTGGAGCCACCACACCGAAGAGGAAGCCACTTGGGAGCGTGAGGATGACATCCGAGAGGACTACCCACACCTATTTGCTAGCCGCGCCGAATCTCGAGGACGAGATTCATCTTAAGGGGGTTAGTCTTGTCACATCCCAAATTTTAGATTTGGTTCTGCATATCATTCATATCACTGCATCATGCCTTTCCATACAAAACCGTCGATCGAAAAGAATCGGCGAAACGCTATTTTCAAAACCCTTTTTCTATTCTTCTACGAGGCTCCTGCGGGAGGCATTAGAAGAACTAGTGTTTCCACCCTTTTAGCCTAGTGGTTTCACTCAACCATTGACCCTAGATTGTTTCCCCTCGATTTTACAAAACCGTAGGAGCAAGAATCGCTCGATTCGGAGCACGTACGGAAAAGTTATCGCCATTTTATGAAAAGTTAGAAAAATGGGCCGAAAATCGGGCAGATTTTTCAGAGTTCGTATCCAACCGCGCCCGAATCGGACTAGGACCGCGCGGGGCCCACAAAAAGGCAGCCGCCGCCTTGCCTCGTAAACCGAGCCCCACCCCGCCGCGCCTCGATCGCACCCCGCCGCCTCGATCCGCGCGAGCGCGCCGCCTCCCGCGATCGCCCGACTCGGCCTCCGTGCACCCCGCCGCCTCCTTTCCGTGCTGCGCCGCCACCCGCACTCGTCCGCCGCCCCAGGTACCCCGCCCTGCCCCGCTGCGCGCCTGCGGCTGCTGCTGCTCGCGCTGCGCGCGCTGCTGTCGCTCGCCGCTGCGCGCTAGCTGCTGCTGGCCGTTTGCGCACGCTACTGCTGCTGCGTCGCCGCCGCTGCACCGCGCCATGCTGCTGCACGCGCACACGCACACGCACACGCACACGCACGCACGCGCGCCGCCTCGCGCGCCTTGCGCCGCGCCCGCTCGTCCGTGCCGTGCCGGGCCGCCGTCGCCTCCGCACGCGCCGTCGCCTCGTGTTAACCGCCCCGTACTACGCGCTGATCGTTTCCCCTTCCGCGCAGGAGAAACGCCACCGCCGAAACCGATCGCTGCACCGTCTGGAACTCGCCGCCGTCCGTTTCGCCGTCCGTTCCTGGTGAGTCCACAGCCACCGTTAGATTTCAGATCGGCGTATCAGATCAGTCGTTGACTGGTCAGCATCCAGGCGTTGACTCAACATCGACCAATAGAAAGGTTTCCTACAGTCGGTACTGCTTTGATACCAAAACCTGTGACACCCCCGGGATTAAGGCTAGACAAATCCCAGACCTTTGTCTGAACATAAGCCTAACCTAATCTCTAAAGGGTACAGAGAAAGAATTGATAACACAACAGTGACCGTACGACACAAAATTTATTACAGCAAGCTCATAACTGAGCGAAGAACCAAAATATTACAAGAAGAGGTCACTGACCACAAACATCAAACAACGGAAGGCAAATTATGCTATTAAGTATAGCAAACTTAACAAATGTCCTAAGAGGCCTGAAGCATAACGATGACGACCAATCCATAGATCCCAGACTGCCGGCTAGGAACTCCAAACTACTCGTCGATGTTGATGCCGTGAGGAACTCATCTTCAACGGTAACACCTACTCTGCTGCAAAATTATCAACGAAGCAAGGGTGAGTACAGGGTGTACTCCGCAAGACTTATGGCTGGTGGAGTTGTTTTGCATAAAGCCATCTTTGATTTGTAAAACAAGAGGGAGAAGAATCTCGACTAATCAGAATATTTTAAAAGGGGATAAGAGAGCGGTATCTCTAACTTGATCATCTTTTGATATCCACCAAATCATCATCAGCTGAACCTATCTAGAATCACCCCCTCGATCCCTGAGGAAGCATCCTTAAGCACACATTACTTAACTTTCCAAGTTTTACGATTAGGTTCAAGTTCTCTATGATATTCACGTCCGTTCCCAAGTTGTCCATAACCGCGGACGCGGCTTTTCTAAAAGATTAATAACCCTGCAGGGGTGTACAACTTTACCCACACACGCCAACTGATTCTTAATGACAGTACATTAGCCTTCTTCCTTGGAAGGCCGACAGAGAGTGGTTGACCACGACCTTTACCTTGCTTTCAACGAGACCCTGAGTCACGCACTAGGGAGATGCCGCCATAACGGGTCAAGTCCCGAAGCCGGTCCCTAATGATGTGCGCAGGGTTCAATATTACGGATGTCGGGCATCTCTTGTTCCCGGCCACGCTTACCTACCTGTTATGAATGCACCTCCTTCACCTCCATCCAGGGACAACCAAAATGCGTATGTCGAATGGAAAGCCCGAACTATGTGACTCATGGAATCTACTAGGCAAGTTAGTTGGTCGAGGGGGTTTCTAGGCCCCCGTGTGGCTGTACGCTCGTCTTGGTTCAAGAGGCAAGAACATCGGGCCCTAAGGGTGGCAAGTATGGGACTGCAAAAACCACAACCCACGTGGCCTCCCATACAATCCTTAGCATGTTTATTATCCATCTCTGATCATACCAGGTCATCCTGTCAAACTAGGTTCATTCACAGCTCTGATTCATCAACCTGATAGATTAGTGGTAACAGCTAAGCATGGCTAAGCACAACAGATGTAACAGCTCTAGCAATGCTTCACAAGCTCAAACCCTAGTTATGCTAGGAGCAGTGGATCAGGGAATATAGGCTTCAGAGGAAACATGCATCAGATAGGATTACTCTATCTATCGATAAGGACTTTGGAATCGTATGCACAAGGCAAGAATTGAAAAGCTCAAAAACATAGGATTATATCATGTGTGGGGCTTCGCTTGCCTTTGCCAGTTGAAATCCAGAAAGCAGAGCTCTAAGCACCTGGTACTTGACTTGGTTATAGCTATCCCAGTATTGGTCTTCGAGCTTCGACGGTGTTGATCTCGATCTTCGATCTCGAACTTAATCTTGATCTCGCATTCTACCGAAGAAAAACCAAATACCGGAAAGAAAGAGAAACATTCAACACATGGCATGGATGCAATGCTCAAACAAGAATGATGATATGACAAGTTGAATTGTATCGAAATGAAAACCCTAAACATGCTTGGTCATTTTAATCGGGGTCCGAGGAATCTAAACCCTAATTTGGAGAAACCCCGGAGGCATATTGGAGGGGTTGTTTTGTTGTTCTAATTAAACTTGCAATTTAAGTTGCTTATCAATGCATGATTATAATTTAATTAGATAGAATTCATTTTTTTGAACATTTTGATATATTATTTGTATTTTTCTGATTTAAAATGAATTAGTTATAATTTTTCCCAATTTTAATTCATTTTAAATCATTTTTGGAATATTATAAATAATTTGCATTTTGAAATTACTTTACCATTTTTATTAAACAGAAACATTTCTGATATTATTTATTTGATTTACATTTGGGGCCCACCTGTTATACATTACCATTTGACGATCGGGGCCCACCTGTTATGGAAATAATTAAATATCTGATGATCGGGGCCCACCTGTTATACATTACCATTTACAAAAATAAATACAGAAAAAGAAAAAAAGGAAAATGACATCATCCTGACGTCATGATGACGTCAGCGATGCCATTGCTCCCAGATCGAGCTCCGGCACGGTGCTAGGGGCGATGCATGGCTGCGGGGTTGGGTCTGTTAGAGAGAGGGGAGCGAGGTGAGTCGACTAGAGGTGGCGCCGCCCTCAAATGGTCGCCGGAATAGCCTTCCCGGCGAGCATCTGCGGCGGACCTCGGTGGCGCACAGTGCGGGGGCAGCAGAGAGCTAGAGGAAGGGAACTGAGGGGTCTGCGAGGTCTGGTAGCTCACCCTGAGCATGGAGGTGGTGACGGCGAGGTCGGGGACGGTCGAAAATGTAGGGTTCGCAGCATAGAAAACAAAAATTTTCCTACGATGGGAACAACTATGTACCAAGATCTATCTACTAGATACAAACAACGGGCGGATGTATATCCGTAGAGAACATACCCTTGAAGACCGACAAAGCTTAACGAGTCCAAACTCGTGGTTGATGTAGACGATCTCTTGCCGATCTCAAGATCGAGAGGAAGTCCTAGCGCCGCAAAACAGCAGCGCATCCGTGCTCGCATACACGTTCGAGGCACCGAGCAACCTCCGCCTCCTCGCTCCAGCGATGCAGCGGAAGCAGAAATCTTGCTTGCCGAATAGCCACTGGGAACATGTATCTCGCTAGTCCGAGACCATGGGGGATAAATTCTAGAGGGGGAGAGAGATCCTTCACGAGGAGGTGTGTTGTGAGAGGAGGAGAGGGGGCCCTTTTATAGGGGAGAGGGGGGGCACCCAAGGGGCATGGCGCCCAGCCATGGGGCTGCCCCCACCTCTTACACATTCATGTGGGTGGAGCTCCCACTCAAAATGAAAAGCCTCCACTCCCATTAAAAAGCCTCCACTCAAAAATCCACTCACATGCATTAAATTTCCACCAAATTTAATGCAAGCTCTCATTTAAATAAAACTCTTTTATTTATTTATTCAGAATTTTGTTAATTACTTTAATTAAAAAACATTCACATAAAACCCCTTGCTAGTATTCCATTTCACATGCAGAACCAGTTTCAGCAATTTCAACCGAAAAAGTTTCGGTGTCTAGTGAAATAAATTCCTACGCTTTCCTTTTCTTTTCGGCATGAAACTTTTGCTCCAATTGGATGTCGGTGTCTCTTAAGTGTGTCACCCTACGGTTCGCGAATAATGTGTACATGATCGAGACCCCTCTCATATCAATAATCAGAAGCGGGATCTGGAGACCCATACTGACTCCCACACATTCAACGATGACTTTCTTGTGATCGTCGGAACCTTTTACGCTAGTATCTTAATCCTTTTGTTTCGCGATATATTACATGTCCAAGATTCGATCATCGGTATCTCCATACCTAGTTTGATCTCGTTACTGACATGCACTCTTTTCTCGTTCCCGTGATATAACATTCTAGTGATCAAATCACTTGCTTGCAAGCTAACCAATGTGATATCACCGAGAGGGCCCAGAGTATATCTATCCGTCATCGGGATGAAAAAATTCCACTCTCGATCCATGGGCCTCAACATAACACTTTAGTAGTTCTGAATCCATCTTTATAATCACCCTGTTACGGTGTGACGTTTGATGTTATCAAGAAACTCTTCGGGTGTTAGTGATTGACATGATCTCATGGTATAAGGATTAGGATCACTTCGTAAGATGTTATAGCAATATAAACTCAATGACTTTGATCGTAATGCTATACTTCGGATGAATGTTCATCACACCATTACACTAATGTTGTGACCTCGTTATTAACAACATCCAATGTCCATGATCAGGAAACCTATGATCATCTTGTTAATCAACGAGCTAGTTTATAAGAGAGGCATAACTAGGAACTTTCTTTTGTTTATTAAACACACATGTATTAATGTTTCCGTATTAATACAATTATAGCATGTAAAATAAACATTTATCATAAATAGGAATACGATAATAACCACTTTATTATTGCCTCTCGGGCATATTCCCTTCAGTCTCCCACTTGCACTTGAGACAATAATCTTGTTTGAAAACTTTGTGTATTGAACACCTATGGCTTTCTGGTGTTCCAAATACGCAATTGCAAGTGGTTAACATAATCTACGGATCTGACGCTTCAGGTCCGTGTGTATTTGCATGTCTTTGCGTCTCCACGCATCACTCATTCTCCAATGAGATGGCATTGTATAAATTTGGTCTTTTGGTGAGACCTTTAGTTCCTTGGGGTTAAAACACATCGATACTATTGTCATACAATATATCTTTAGTGTTAGCCCATTGCGAACCACACCTTAGTTTGATAACAAACTACTTGACACAAATTCCCTCCTTTGCTTCTACTATAGCAGTCATATACTTAGCCTTTTGTTGTAGTATTCGTCACAATGTCTTAACTTTGGAACTCTTCCAAATCCATCATGGAATCTCCTTTCCATTACATTGTGCCACCCATAGTTTAAATTGAGATAAACTTAATTTGTATCTTGTGACAAAACTAGTATCAATGTAACGCTTTTATTTGTAATTGTTTGTCACCTCTACACAAATATATTCTTAGTTCTTCCAAAAGATCATAAGAATATCCTCACTATCGTCCAATGATCATTGTATGATTCATTCTGGTATATGCTCATAACACTTAGAGCATAGGACATATCTGGATGTGTACATATCATGGTATGATTGATCAAAACATTCTCGTGATTGCACTCATCAAGTGTCAAAGCAATTGAATCTTGTTTCACTTATCAAGTGTCGATACACTTGAATCTTGATTCAATTCCTTTACATGCAACAAGAACTGTTTCTTGTCGTTTCTATATTGAACTCCTTCAATATCTCATATATGTACGTTTGGCATAAACATATTAGCGTTATAGTCTATCCACTATAGACATTCATGCTAAATATTCGGGTTTTGCCTAAGTCTTTCATCGAAATGAAATTCTTAACCTTTGTCCTTCAAATAATGTATTAGAAATATGTCTCAGCGCTCCCACTTAATTTCTTGAAAATGCAAGCATCTTCATCGTCCCCAGATGAAAAACTCATTTTTCATCATGGTGAAGAGTCCAACTCCGCGATGCTTACTTCAACCATTGAAGTTTGCATGCCCTTTTAGCATCCTTTGAATTTAACAAAACCCTTTGGACCGTGTCATGTACACGTCCTAGGTAACCATTCTATTAGAAGAACTTTGTTTTGTTTATTCATCTACAATATACCAAATTATATGTAGTGGTTGCTACTTTAATCCGTTCAGACTAAATATCGCTATGAAAGATCAAATCTTGTCATAGTCAACTCTTTGAACATTGTCATAAAATACTTTACGACATGTCGAATATTTCATAGATGTGAGACATCCATGTATGTTTCTTTATAGATCCAAATACGACCGATAGGTTTTTACACCTTTCCGGAGGGTCTTCCAAGTTCAAAACTTGATTTCTCGTATATGGAACTATCACGGATTTTATGGCTTCAAGCCATTTGACGGAGTCAGGGCCCATCATCGCTTCTTTGTATGTATTCGGTTCATCATTGTCAAACAATAATGATTTACTCTCAAATCTTAACATTTGATTGTTTAACCGACCTTCTTGGTTCAATAGGAACTTTAGACCTCCGTGACCACAACCTTTGAGGCACATAAGCTATGAGCATTATGGCAGCCTCCAGAACGATTTTCGGCGCTGCGCAACTCAGAACATTTAGCTAAGGTTCGTTAACCTTATCAAAGTTCTACTGTCCTCCCACTTAACTTTTGCGAAAAATTCCTTTTTCAAGAAACTTCACATTTCAAGCGACAAACCCTTTTGTCCTCGGTGTTATGGAGGAATAACCAATTGTTATTCGGAATAACCTACAAAGACATGCTCATCCGAATTCGGTTGTAAACATCTTACTTATGTTTAGCATACCAAAATTTAAGAAATGACAACTTGGGTTTTACCCCAAACCATAACTTCCATGGTGTCATTTCAACGGATCTAGATGGAGCTCTTTTCAGTGTAAAAGCGGTAGTCTCTAAAGCTTTAATCTTTTAAAACATAATGGCAGTTTTATAAATAACACCTTTGATCCAACCATGTCTCACAAGGTTTCATTACAAATCTCAAACACTCCATACTCCTATGGTGTTTCGGGAGATGTAAATCTAGGTGTTTTGCTAAACTTGCAACTCAAATAAATCCCTTTATGATAAAATCATAATTCATTTATTTTCTTGTTACACTTGTAACTCAAATAAATCCCTTTATGATCAAATCATAATTCATTTATTTTTCTTGTTACAATGATTTTCCACTTCATCTTGAAAGTCTTTGAAACATTTTCAAATATTCCATACTTCTTTCTCATTAAGTGAACATTCACTCAAAATTCCGGAGAAAGCATATGAAGTTGAAACCCATCGCTTACGACTACACATAATGGACTACATACATCGATATGTATAAATTCAAATAATTTAGTCGTTCGTTCTTCTTTGGCCTTTGAACGAAGTTTTTATTATCACGTGGAAAGTCTCACAAGCGTCACTTGATCAAATCAAAGATTCCAAAAATCCATGAATATGGAGATTCTTCATGTTTTCTTTCCAATATAATTTAAACAGCGATGTCACTTCATAAGTGATCTTTCAATCATTTGTCTTGCGACATTTTAGCATTAGGTTTTATGGATGTGATTTCTTCAACTAGATTTGTAAATCATCCATCTTATATGGAATACGGTAATTATTTGAACAACCTTTGTTCTCATAATACCTGATTCAAATAACAATTATTCAAACAAATCTTGAAGTCAAGCCTTGATGTCAACGAGAAATACAAACAACGTTTTTTTTTTTGATGAACATCATCACATATTCTCTTGCTAGTTACTTAGGCCATTGTGGTTCATGAATTGCATCATTCCGTATGAAATTTCATACCAACCAATTCGGTATCCAATACCCAAGAACCACATTGTTTAACAAGCAAAGAATACAACCATAACATGTATATCATATATATACCTCAATTGGATATTTCCAATCTTTTCTTTTCTGCCAAGTATATTTTATAGATTCTCTTTCAGAATTTCCTTTTCCTTTTTAAAAGAATTTATCAACATCAAAAGTGGCGCCATATACATGACACATAGTCCAAAGCGTGTATATTCAAATAATAATACCTTTGGACTTGCACTTTGAAGTAGATCACCATCATCAAAATGATCGGTATTCTTTCAAAATCCATTCTTTAGTAATATTTTAGTGTAGTAAACACTTTACATACATCTTCTATTCATCCTTATCATGACGACTTTCATGATCAAGCTACTGTAGCTTATAAAGGCGAATCGTGAGTATAACATTACTTTCCAAAACCCTTTTGGATGATTAGGATGTCTAGCATCTCCAACCTTTGTAAATTCTCATCCAATATGAGAACATATATTATACTCTATCATATTGCAACCAAAACATTGTTTCAGATATCGTTATATCTGCCACACATGATGGTTTTTGAAATAATTCTTTCAGCTCCTAGATAAACTTGATATTAAAAAAAAATCAAGTATCATGGAGGCAAACATGATACTTAAGATACTAACACTGGAATTGTTACTCTCGATTTAATACCAACTATTAAATTTCACGGAGTAAATAGAGTTTGCTGAAAGTTTGCAATAGGACTTAAACTTTAGATTGACACTCAACACAATACGTTACCAGTTCGTAAAGTATATATCCAGAATTCTATAGTTCTATTATCTCAATTACAACTAAGCATAAGGTGGTGAACGAATGCCAATAACTACAATAAGTTATGCAAATTCACTTTGATTTAATTTATGATAAATTGAGTTCTACTAATCCAAATTAGAAATGAACTCCCACTCAAAAACGACATCCTTCGTGTCTTTTTGGTGATTACATGAACCAAATCCACTACACCAAGTCCGATCATCACGTGAGTCGGTGTAGCTTCAAAGGCGAGCATCCATATGGTCATCATATAAAAACATATGACTCATGCTTAACCTTTCGGTCCGTGTTCCGAGGCCATGTCTGTACATGCTAGGCTCGCCAAGTAAGAACCTTAGTATTTGCGTGTGTAACTGTCTTACACCCGAGATATGCTCATGGATTCAAGTACACCCGATCATCACGTGATGTCTTGAAGCGACGAAACATTGTCGGTGCATACTTAAGGAAGAACACATTTTTATCTTGATATCTAAAAGAGGGATCACCTTATTATGCTAACAAAGCGCTAAACAAGCAATATAAGATGCTATCAAACATCATATGTTTATTAGTGAAATGATATGGTTCCCGCAGATGATCTCTATCATGTGCACCGTGGTATGATCACTATCATACCTATATGTGTAAATCCAAGGTCTATGGGGTTTACACGCTATGTGTGTTGTAAGAGTATCATCTCATACTTCTACTTACAACACTACCATATCATAACCCTAGCCCATCAACAATCTAAACTAGACACCTCTAATTTATCCATTGCAAATTTTACGTGGCTTAGGGCTTTCGAAGATAGAACCATTCTTACCTACGAACATGAACCACAACGAGGATAACCAAATTGTTGACAACTCGTTGCAAATTAGATATTGACTATAGTAGGAGAGACAGACACCCGCTAGCCACTTATGCAAACTAGTTGCATGTCAAGCGTGGAACATGTCTCATGTGCGAGGACATGTAAAGTTTGTCCGTGCCGCTTCATCCCACTATGCCACCAATATCCAAAGTGCAACTAAGAAGCAATAAAATGATCATCATCGCCCACATACTCATATGTGTACTACCCGTGCAAAGTATCGATGCATAGATCCGGCTCTGATACCACTGTAGGGTTCGCAGCATAGAAAACAAAAAATTTCCTACGATGGGAACAACTATGTACCAAGATCTATCTACTAGATACAAACAACGGGCAGATGTATATCCGTAGAGAACATACCCTTGAAGACCGACAAAGCTTAACGAGTCCAAACTCGTGGTTGATATAGACGATCTCTTGTCGATCTCAAGATCGAGAGGAAGTCCTAGCGCCGCAAAACAGCAGCACATCCGTGCTCGCACACACGTTCGAGGCACCGAGCAACCTCCGCCTCCTTGCTCAAGCGATGCAGCGGAAGCACAACTCTTTCTTGCCGAATAGCCACTGGGAACATGTATCTCGCTAGTCCGAGACCATGGGGGATAAATTCTAGAGGGGGAGAGAGATCATTCACGAGGAGGTGTGTTGTGAGAGGAGGAGAGGGGGGCCTTTTATAGGGGAGAGGGGGGCACCCAAGGGGCATGGCGCCCAGCCATGGGGCTTCCCCCACCTCTTCCACATTTATGTGGGTGGAGCTCCCGCTCAAAATGAAAAGCCTCCACTCCCATTAAAAAGCCTCCACTCAAAAATCCACTCACATGCATTAAATTTCCACCAAATTTAATGCAAGCTCTCATTTAAATAAAACTCTTTTATTTATTTATTCAGAATTTTGTTAATTACTTTAATTAACAAACATTCACATAAAACCCCTTGCTAGTATTCCATTTCACATGCAGAACCAGTTTCAGCAATTTCAACCGAAACAGTTTCGGTGTCTAGTGAAATAAATTCCTGCGCTTTCCTTTTCTTTTCGGCATGAAACTTTTGCTCCAATTGGATGTCGGTGTCTCTTAAGTGTGTCACCCTACGGTTCGCGAATAATTTGGACATGATCGAGACCCCTCTCAGATCAATAATCAGAAGCGGGATCTGGAGACCCATACTGACTCCCACACATTCAACGATGACTTTCTTGTGATCGTCGGAACCTTTTACGCTAGTATCTTAATCCTTTTGTTTCGCGATATATTACATGTCCAAGATTCGATCATCAGTATCTCCATACCTAGTTTGATCTCGTTACTGACATGCACTCTTTTCTCGTTCCCGTGATATAACATTCTAGTGATCAAATCACTTGCTTGCAAGCTAACCAATGTGATATCACCGAGAGGGCCCAGAGTATATCTATCCCTCATCAGGATGAACAAATTCCACTCTCGATCCATGGGCCTCAACATAACACTTTAGTAGTTCTGAATCCATCTTTATAATCACCCTGTTATGGTGTGACGTTTGATGTTATCAAGAAACTCTTCCGGTGTTAGTGATTGACATGATCTCATGGTCTAAGGATTAGGATCACTTCGTAAGATTTTATAGCAATATAAACTCAATGACTTTGATCGTAATGCTATACTTCGGATGAATGTTCATCACACCATTACACTAATGTTGTGACCTCATTATTAACAACATCCAATGTCCATGATCAGGAAACCTATGATCATCTTTTTAATCAACGAGCTAGTTTATAAGAGAGGCATAACTAGGAACTTTATTTTGTTTATTAAACACACATGTATTAACGTTTCCGTATTAATACAATTATAGCATGTAAAATAAACATTTATCATAAATAGGAATACGATAATAACCACTTTATTATTGCCTCTCGGGCATATTCCCTTCAGAAAACGATGACATGGTCTCCGGTGAGCTGCGGCAAAGGTAGGGAAGAAGTTGATGGCGATGTCGATTGCGGGCGTGTAGGCTCGATTCCGTTGGCGTAGTGGAAGAGGACGACGAGGCGGATCCGATGGTGGCCTCAGCTAGCCAAGGGGTGGTCGGAAGAGGCAGGGGCGATGGCGACCTCCGGCTAGGGTTTCGGGCTCCCAGAGAGCAGAGGAAGAGAGAGCTAGAGAGAAGGAGGGAGAAGACCAGGATGAGGACGAGGGCATCGGCACGAGCCTTATCCAACTCCAGAGCTGTCGTGGTATTGCCGACGAGTACGCCATGGAGGGGTCCTCACAGTGCGTGTTTAGAGACGTGGGGTAAGGTGGACGGTTGACGGGTACGAGGTAACACAGCTTACCTAGGTTCAGATCCCACGACGGTCGTGCGAGGTACTCCTGCTATAAATCACTATAATGGCAATACGCCGAGTTCAGAGATAGGTTCGTTGTGCGAGGTTGTCTGAGATTTTCTATGAACGTTCCCTAAAGGCTCCCATAGGCCTGACTTATATAGTCACCAGGTCCTAGGTTTACAAGGAAAAGTCCTATCTGGACAGGTCACAGAGTCCTACACCGTCTATTACTAGTCTTGTGTATCTTGCACTCCAAGGCTCCGGGTACGCTGGTGACTCCACCGTAGCTTTCCTTTATCCGGCATGGGCCTCCTTTCTGGATCCACCTAACTGGGCCTCCCAGCAGGCCATAGGCCATGCTACCGACTATGGGCCACCCGGGTTAGTCGGATAAGAGACATGCTATAATGATACCCATATAGCATATCACCAACAGTAGCCCCCGGAGAACTCCGAGATCTTGCGTCGTCTTGCCTCTTCACATAGAAGGCTCCGTCTTGCCTCTTCACATGTCGACAGATCGTCAAGCAACATCTTGTAGTCCTCCCAAAGAACCCTGCAAGGTTTTCTCCGTCTTCGAATGATAAGCCGGAGAAATGCTGAATCTTCCATCGTACTCTTCCGTAGTCGAATTAAATCCGTCCATACTGGAATCTTCGATGCGACGGCTCATCTACCCGTGTCAGCTAGGACGACGTAGGCTTAGGTCAGCGACGCCTCGTAACTCACACATGCAGAGAACGCAATCATATCCGGTTTTCCCACGCGAGCGATACGAACCGTTGGCGGTGGCGGTTGGAGACGTGGCGAAATTACCACGCACGTTCACGAACACGTCGTCTAAGCGGTAACCATCCGATTAGCTGCACGAATCTTGATGCAGAGCATGATAAATAGTAACCGTGGGACACTTTCCACTTTTTACCTCATTCCTCTCGCGTCATCGTCTTATTCCTCCAGCCGCACGCCTCCTAGAGCTCTTCGCGAGAACCCTCGAAAACCCTAGCCTCCCTATGCGTCAGTCGCATCCTTCCAACAGTCCATGGCTAGTAGCAGCTCCTCCCCATCGATGGCGGCATCGAGCGAAGCCGCGGCGAAGCCGCGGCGAAGCCGGCGAGCTCCGTCGTCGTGCCCCCAGAGGGGCTGGTCATCCCTGCATCGACGGTGATCGAAACCATCGGCGGCGACCATAATCTAGCGGCGCTCGAGCTACTGGAAGAAGAGCCAGACTCACATAAGGGTGACTGGCGCGGCTCGGACATCACCGACCGCGACATCCAAGAGATGGTCGCCGAAGGCTACCTCCCCGTGTCGGAGGGGCTCGCCTGGCGGGCGGCCCTGACCGGTGAGGTGACACCTTCTCCCCAAGCCGGAGAAAAGGTGTACCTCAAGGCTCAACTGGTACGCGGCGTTTCCCTGCCCATCTCCCACTTCTTCCTCTCCTTCTTGAACCACTACAAGGTCCAACCCCATAACCTCTCCCCCAATAGCATCTTATTTCTTAGCAACTTCGCGGCACTTTGTGAGGGTTACCTAGGGATTAGGCCTAGGTTAGACTTGTTCGTGTACTTCTTCACTGTCAAACGTGAAGCCGGACATAGTAGGGAGGAGCTTAGAAACTGCGGCACCATAAGATTCAAGATTCGACCTGGCCGGCGGTTCCCCGACATCGTCGGCCATGAGTCCTGCAAAAACTGGCAACAGACATACTTCTACGGCCCCGGCATTCCTTTGGCGAGCTAAGACGTAACGTACCCGGACTTCGCGGATGGAGCCGCCGCTGAAGTTTCCACATGGAGGTAACATGCCTCCCTTCCCTCCGACCTCGACGCTACTCGCGCAATAAGGCGGATCGAATGGTTCGTAGAGACGGGTTTGACCGGCTTGGACCTGGCCATGTTGGTTCGTCAGGCGAATCCAACCTCTGCAGCACCGCGCGAAGTTCATGCACGAGTATACCAGTGATTGAAGGGATACCCTCCGGATCTCCGTGGATAACATCTCGAGCGATTCCGTCAAGCTCCGCCTGAAGGACATCTTCAAGGTGAAGGATAAGAAGCATGGCTTCACCATGACCTACGACATGTTCGTAGACGGCAAGTGCCCAAAGGTAGATATGTATTTTCTGTGTGTACGACATATGCTCCAGTTTCTCCGTCTTGCCATCACCATCTCATCTAACACGGTGATTTCTTACTTAACAACTTAGCGATCTAGATGACGACAACCTGGCTGCCCAAATCTACAATCCAAAGATGAAGGAAGTCATGGTCGTGTCCGACGACGATGTCCCGTTGGCGCGAAGGCGGAAGAGCTCCACCTCTGACGCTGCCGATGGAGGCTAGAAGAAGAAGACAGAGGGTGGAGCCTCCAAAAAGACTACCGCCGCCCTAGAGGCGGAAAAGAGAAAAGCCATCGGGATGTTTGCCAAAGCACCCCCTAGTGTAAGCTTCTCATTCTTCGACATTGTCTATCTGTCTGTTTTGTTTCTGTACTTATGCACTTTTCACGTTTCAGGAAGAAAGCCACAACCAGCCTCAAGAAGACCTCCAAGACTTTGGGGGCTTCTAGAAATATCAAGGATATGCTGCATCGCGACTCCTCCCCTGCCATCTCCCCTGCTACTCCTTCCATCAAGCCTTCCTCTGCCCCGACAAGTTCTCAAGCCCAGGAGGCACCAGGCCCTTCCGCCATGGAAGTGGATTCTGGCGCCTATACCGAACTCGCTGTTGTCGGTGAACAGGCGACGCAGGAGAGCACTACTCTACAAATGGCTGAAGCTCCGGCTAAGGATGCCATCGGTAGCGGCAAGGAGGTAGTGGGAACTGGTACCTCTGCCGAAGGCGGCGCCCCTGCTCCCCAGAAGCCCTTCGAGTTCCCGAAGATAGTTTACCCGGCGCTCATGCCGAGTAACACCACTCTGGTTCCTAGAGGAGTGCCGTCGTCTCCGACATGCGGTATTGAGGAGCTTCTCCGACATGCAGATATCTTGCGAGGAAATAGCATTTCCTTTGGCAAGATGCTAGCCGAAAGCTCTACAAACCTCAAGATTTTTGCACTTGTAAGTTTTACTTTACCTTTTGCATTTCATATGAGTATCCCACTGTATCCCCCGAGGATGTGGACGGAAAACCATGGGTTTTGCATCTATATGCTCTAAGAGTGACTAAGTTAGAAAGAACTCTCACTATAGCCCCCCAAGCATTTAGATGGAAGAAACTATTCCGACTAGATGCTTTAAGAGTAGCATACGCAGTGTTTATAATTTTCAATACTATAGCTCCCAAGCCTCTAGTTGTAACTGAAGCAGTTCCGACTAGATGCTTAAAGAAAAGCTAAGCATTTTCCGAGTTAAAACTTTATGCTGTAGCCCCCAAGCACTTAGATGGAAAGTTTCCGACTTGGTGCTCCAAGCAGACTAAACAACAATTTAACTTTTTCCTTTTTTCCACAGTATAAGAATGCTCGGAGGGGCATGGCCAACGACAAGTACCAAAATATGCGCGTAGATCTAGAAGCCGAAAAGGGTAAAACTGCCACCTTGAATGAACAAATCATCAAAAACAAGAGTCTGTTTTCTTTTTTGCGTATTCCGTCTTTGTTTTATGCCTTCATTCTCCGAGTACTCACTGTGTACTTTGTTTTCTCCGACTTTGCATAACATGTCGCCAAGGCCAAGGATATTGTCGAGTAGTCCAAGAATATCTAGCAGCTGGACAGCGAGAACATAATCCTTAAGAAGGAGAGGGAAGAGATGCTGAAGATGCACGAGGATTCCATGGAGGCCCTACAGGATTCCGACTCCGCGGAAATCAATCGCTTGAAGGAGGAGCTTGCGACCTTAAAAGATCAGAAGCAAGCTGTTGATGAGAAAAACCAACGCCACATCGAGGCATTTCAGATCATCCAACAAGAGAAGGAATCCTTGGCGGACACCCTCTGGCAGGCCAAGGCCAGCATCTTCAGTAAGTTTCCTCTGCCTTGTATTTCTGTAGTCTGGATACTTACAGTTTATTGAACTCATGCGCTCATTGTCGGAATTTTCAGCTCCGATGGGTTTAACCCGCTTGCCTCCTTCGGATAAGGAATGCATGGTTCTTGCCGGCAACTTTATCAACACCGCCATCACCTAAGCCAAGGAGATTGCCAAGCCCCTTCAGATATATATCAAGGCCTCGGACTCCATGACGAAGTATTCGAAGATTCTGCGCCGAGCCCCCGAGCGTGTTACGAGCTGGAAAGCTTCATGTGCACGGGATGGCGCAAGGATGGCGCTCTCAATGGTGAAGGAACACTACGAAGATGCTGATGATGACGGCAAAGAGATTGATCATGAAGCCATCTTGTCATCACTCGCGGGTTATGACACCAGAGTTGCCGAGTTGGTGGACATCGATGTCTTCGTGCCCATGAAAACCATCGATAGCGTCAACCAAGATTCTTCCGAGTCTCATCATAGCGCCGACGTTGAGGGTGATTCTCCGGCTAGGGACGATGCTGCTTCCAAGTCTCCTGCGCCCAAAGAGTGAAAAACACTATGTAATATTTGTTTTTCCTTTGGTGTATGCGCGGAAAAAACTTGATGATGTAACTTAAGGCGGAAAACAATGGTTGTTATTTCCTTCCACTTAAGAACTTAGTTCCCAGCATGTATATATTTTTAAGCAAGTGCTGCCTTATCCATTACTTTGGTTCGTATGCTTGACCTTTCGTGAGTCGGAAGACTCGTTGTCGGAACCATGCGCTTAGGTGATGATGCCCAATGGCACCGTCAATAACCTGAGAACAAAATCGCCGACAATAAGTGCTGAAAGTCACTACTCCAGAATCCACATAAAAACAACAAAGAACGTGTAGACCAGAATACTTAAGCTAACGCATGTAGACGGAATTTTCACAAGTGCAAACGCAAAACTTGTGCATAAAGGTTTTACATGATCCAAAAATGAACACTAAAGGAGGTAAAAGACTCAGAAATATGAGTGAACCAAAGAGCTTTATTTCATTGATCATGTAAGAGATACACAATTAGATAAAAATGCTAAGTGTAAAAAGGACGTAGCTGTGCTATATTCCATGGCCGATCAAGCTCCGGGTAGTCATCATCCGGGTCACGTCGCTTACGCTTATGATCCTCCTCGAGAAGGTCCACATCTAGGCGTCTGGATTCTTCAGCGTCATCCTCGTTGTAGGCGGCAACTCGTGGTGCATCATGGAGGATGTCGGAGGGCAGGATGGCTTCTGCTCCATATACCATGAAGTAAGGGGTGTAGCCGGTAGATCTGTTGGGTGTAGTTCGTAAACTCCACAGCACAGATGGAAATTCTTCCGCCCAGGCTCCAGCTACTCTATGTAGTGGTGCCTCGAGACGTGGCTTGATTCCCTGCAGAATTAATCCATTGGATCGCTCAACCTGACCGTTGGATTGTTGGTATGCCACAGATGCAAGGTCAAGTTGGATGCCTTTCTCCCAGCAATATGCCTCCACTTCTCCGAGTGATAAATTGCTGCCATTGTCGGTGATAATGCTATGTGGGAGACCAAATCTCACCACTAGATCTCGGACGAACCTGAGGGAGTTGCCTCATCAAGCTTTATAATGGGTTTGGCTTCTATCCATTTAGTGAATTTATCAACTGCTACAAGCAGATGCGTAAACCCACAAGGTGTCGTCTATAACGGTCCCACCATGTCTACGCCCCCGACTGCAAATGGCCAAGTTATTGGTATTGTTCGCAGTTCTTCAGCAGGAACATGTGGTTGTCGGGCATAATACTGGCATCCCATGCATGTCTCAACCAGCTTGTCGGCGTCCGCCTTCGCGGTTAGCCAGTAGAATCCTTGCCGGAAGGCTTTCGCGACCAACGATCGAGGAACGGCGTGGTTCCCGCAATCTCCGAGATGGATTTCGCGTAGGATTTCCATACCTTCTAGTTGGGAAACACATTTTAGGTATACACCAGTAGTGCTCCTTTTGTAGAGTTGCCCATTGATTATGGTATAACCCTTTGCTCGTCGTACTATTTGCCGTCTTTCGACTTTGTCGTCGGGAAAAATTCCGTGTTCGAGATATTCCATGAACAGTTTTGTCCAAGCCGGAGGGACCTTAGTTACCATGTTGATGAAAGAGTCAGCTCTATCCAGGTTGTCGATGTCGGCTCCCTTCACGGATGGTGTGCGCAGGTGCTCTAGGAAAACTCCTGGCGGAATCCGCTTGCGCCCTGATCCTAGCTTAGATAGCAGATCGGCCGCCTCGTTTTGCTCCCTATGCACATACTTGACTTCGTAGCCCATAAAGCTCTTGGCTATCTCGTCCACTTCGTCTCAATATGCCGCCATCATAGGGTTCCGCGCATTCCAGGTGCCAGCTACCTGCTGGGAAACCAAGTCGGAATCTCCACAGAAAACTATGCGCTTGATGCCAATATCCTTGGCTACACGTAGTCCGTGAATGAGTGCTTCATACTCCGCCATGTTATTTGTAGCCTCGAAGTGGACCTGCAGAACGTAGTGTATCTTGTATCCTGTTGGTGACTGTAGCAATACACCAGCCCCCAAGCCGTTGAGCAGCTTTGATCCGTCAAAGTGCATCACCTAGTACTCTGGTTCTGGAAACAGAGTAGCATCTGGCATCTCCGTCCAATCTGCAAGAAAATCCACCAAATCTTGTGACTTAATAGCGCCGTGTCTTTTGTAGGTGATCTCGAAGGCTGTAAGTTCCATGCCCCACTTCGCGACCCTTCCTGTAGCGTCGCTGTTATTGATTATGTCGGACAGTGGAGTCTTGCTCACCACTGTTATTGGGTGCTCCTGAAAGTAATGCCTCAGCTTCCGAGAAGCAAGGAATACTCCATAAGCTATCTTTTGGTAGTGCGGGTAACGCCGCTGAGACTCAATCAAGACCTCGCTCACATAGTAAACTGGTCGTTGAACTCCGTGCTCATAGCCTGGTTCCTTCCGCTCTACCACGACGACAATGCTGATAACCCGGTTGGTTGCCTCCATGTAAATTAACAGGGGCTCTCCAGGATCGGGTGCTGCAAGGATGGGCGCTGAGGAAAGAATCTCCTTGAGCTGCTTCAATGTTGCATCTGCTTCATCTGTCCACGTGAATTTGTCCACCTTCTTCAGCAACTTGTACAGCGGCAGAGCCTTCTCTCCAAGTCGGCTGACGAACCGACTAACTTCTGCAACACAGCCTGTTAGTCGTTGAATGTACTTTAGGCATGTCGGCCAGTTTATGTTCAAGATGGACTTGATTTTCTCCGGGTTGACTTTGATTCCATGCTGGGAAACGATGAATCCCAACAATTTGCCGGCTGGAACCCCGAAGACGCACTTCTTAGGGTTAAGCATCATGTTGTATTTCCGGAGATTATCAAAGGTTTCTTTTAAGTCGGAGATTAAGTCGTTTGACTTTTTAGACATCACCGCGATATCGTCCACGTAGGCGTGAACGTTCTGACCAATTTGGTCGTGAAGGCAACGTTGCATTGTCCGCCGGTAGGTAGCGCCTGCGTTTTTTAGCCCAAAGGGCATCGTGACATAGAAAAACGTGCCGTATGGGGTAGTGAACGAAGTGGCCAATTGGTCCGACTTCCTCATCTTGATCTGGTGGTATCCTAAGTATGCATCGAGAAAACACAAAAGTTCCGAGCCAGACATCGAGTCAATGACTTGGCCAATGCGAGGCAAAGCAAACAGATCTTTGGGACATGCTTTGTTCAAGCCGGTGTAATCAACGCACATTCTTAATTCATTGGTTCCCTTTTTGGGGACAAGTACATGATTGGCCACCCATTGGGTGTGAAGGACTTCTCGGATAAATCTAGCCTTAAGTAACCTGACTATCTCTTTGCCAATGGCGCGTCTCTTCTCATCTCCAAAGCGTTGTAGAGGTTGTTTCACTGGTTTGCATCTTGGATCAATGTTTAAGCTGTGCTCGGCAAGTTCCCTAGGTACACCTTTCATGTCGGCAGGTTGCCAGGAAAAGATGTCCATGTTCTCACGGAGGAACTCGACGAGCGCTCTTTCCTATTTGGGATCCAAGTTCGTCCCAATGGCGGTGACCTTGGAGGTATCGCCTACCACAAGTTCCACCGGATTGGTCTCAATGGTGGCCTTGAACGCAGGAGCGGAGTCGGAGATCTACTTCTTCGACGCGGGCATCTCTGAGTCATCGACCTTGCTCTGGATATCTTTGAATTCTTCGCTGTAGAGGACAGCTTCTTCAACGGCTTCTTCGTTGATCTCGTAGTCCCTTGCCTTGGTAAAGCTTCCGGATACGGTGATGATGTTGTTTGGTCCGGGTATCTTGAGCTTGTTGTAGACAAAGCATGGCTTGGCGATGAACGTGTGGAATATGTCGCGAACGAATATGATGTGGTACACGCTCTTTAAGGGGATCACCTCGATAGTCATGCGCTCTTGACGGTAATTATTAACATCGCCAAAGGCAACCTGAAGTGTAATGCACCCAAGGGACCGAGCCTCCCGACCAGGAACTACGCCGTGGAAGATGGTGTTGGTTCGCCTTAGGTTTGCCTCCGTCAAGTTCATGTTTTGCAGTGTATCCAGGTACATGATGTTGATGCTGCTTCCACTATCCACCATACACTTGGTCAACGTCCTCGTCCATGTCACTTGAATCCTTGGACTCCTCCTCCTTCTTCTTCCCCTTACCCTTGCCACGCGGTCTGCTCTTCCGACTTTGCTTGTAGCCAGACTCCGGGTCTTCCTTGAGGTCGTTGACGAACTTGCAGTGTCGATTGGTATGGGTGGCTTTGCCGTTGACGTCGAGGTGTACGAGGCATGGCATATCGCGGTACTCCTTGTAGGTTTGGGGAACGCAGAGCGGCGCCGAGGTGGTCTCACTTCCTCGTTGCTGTCCACGACCAGCTCCCCTTCCTCGGCCACGTTGTCTGCCCTCTCCTCGTCCTGCAAAAGTCATAGCGACCATGTCGGTAGATTGCTTTTCTTCTGGATCGGTCTTCCTCTTTGTATTGTTGTTCCTCCGAGCTTGAGTTGGAACGGCCGTTGCCGGCAAGGAGCCACGAGCGTCGTCATCGGCAGCTGCGAACTCACTAGCCAACTGAATCATCTGGTTCAAGTCATGCTGGTGATTGTCCTGCAAGCGCTTCAGTTTAGGTCGGAGCAACGTGCCCCTTTCCAACCCATCGATGAAAGCGGCCATGGCGGTCTGAGCGTGCACTCCTGCGCAGGAATTCTTCATGTCCAGCCAGCGGGAGAGGTAGGCGCGATATGTCTCGTCTTTTTCTTGCACGCACCGCTGTAGATCGCCCACAGTGCAGGGACACTTGTACGTACCCTCAAAGTTCTTGGTGAACGCTTCTTCCATGTCCAACCAGTTGTAGATCCATTGACAGGCCGTACCTGCCAACATTAATGGGAGGTACTTGATGGCGACGTTGGGGTTGACTTCGGCAATCTCTACCGCGTTGCCGTAGTCCTGCAACCATGTGGCTGGCTTGGCGGTGCCGTCATAGGGCTTGATGATCTTGTCAATCCAAAAACCTTTGGGGTAAGTTGCGGACCATATTGCTGGTCCAAAGCAACGTGGTCCCAGGTATGGTCCTTCCCTGGCCTCGTGGATCTTATCGATCCGCAAACGCGCATCGTATGGCTCCGGGCTCTTCTTCTTCTTGTCAATAGGGGATGGGCTGCATGAACAACGCGGCCTCCTCCGCCGTGGTGACTGCTTGGTGGTGACGGAGGCGGAGGTGGCGGTGGGATAGCGTTCTTGCTGTTACCCTCCTGCGACGCCTCACGCTTGTCACAGTTGCTTGTCGGACATGGAGGGTCATGGCGCGACCTGCTCTTATGTCCTTGGTTGCGCTCTCCATCATGACGGGTCTGCTCCGCGTTATCGCGGATGACGATGCCACACTGCTTTGGTGGGGGCATATCCGTACGATGGTGAGCTTTGTAATCTTCGCGATGTCGGGGAGATCGGGGTGGTGACGATGGGTGATGAGGTCGGGCCTTTTCTCCGTGGTCTGAGGATATTGGGATAGCATCCTTCCTGTTGCGTGCATCCCTCCGTCTTTGTTCTGATCAACCCATCTGGGACCCGACATCAAGAGGAGATCTGTCCCTTGGCGGTTTGTACTGGCTAGACTGGCAGAGCGCTAGGTTAGACTCAAGCCTCTGACAGTTGGCCTTTTCCTGCTGCTTCACCGCCTTGGCCACTAGGTCGTAGACCTGTTCCACTGCTTCAGGCGATCTATCCTCCTCCAGAAGGGTCTTGGCGACGGCTAGGTCAAGGAGTTGGGTGGGAATCACCTGCTTGCCTTCACTGTCAATATATGGCTTGGCCTGTGCCGGCTTAGAGGGAGCCCATCCTAGGTTGCGCCGTACACCAGGATCGTTGATGACGCGAGCCGGAGATTTCTTAGCCTTCTGCTGCTGTAGCAGAGTCTTGTACTCAGCCTCTATTGCTCTAGCTTTTTCTATGGACTTCTGCGTGTTGACCAGATCTCGATCTAGCTTAGAGCCTTGCTTCGCGATGGCTTGCGCCTCCTCCAGCAGCTGCTGGCTTCTCATGTCGTGGTATTGCCGACGAGTACTCCATGAAGGGGTCCTCACAGTGCGTGTTTAGAGACATGGGGTAAGGCGGACGGTTGACGGGTACGAGGTAACACAGCTTACCCAGGTTCAGATCCCACGACGGTGGCGGAATCCTACTCCTCCTATAAATCACTATAATGGCAATATGTCGAGTTACCGAGATAGGTTCGCTGTGCGAGGTTGTCTGAGATTGTCTATGAACATGCCCTAAAGGCTCCCATAGGCCCGACTTATATAGTCACCAGGTCGTAGGGTTACAGGGAAAAGTCCTAGCCGGACAGGTCACAGAGTCCTACACCGTCTATTACTAGTCTTGTGTATCTTGAACTCCAAGGATCCGGGTATGCTGGTGACACTACTAGGAAAATGTCTATAGGTAATCAGCACATTCGTGGCTCACATGGTTGAAGTGCCACACGGCTAAAACAGGCTTGGCTCACCTATGGGCAGTGCCCTACTAGTAACTAGAACAACCGTGGCGCACATGACCATAGTGCGCCACAGATATGTGTGGGCCAGGGCCCTGTTGGCCGCACGCTAGACATCCGTAGCGCACGTAGGGTAGGTGCGCTACGGTTGTTAGTGTCAACCATGGCGCGCATGGAGGGGGTGCGCTACGCCTAAGCGCATGCCCCTCTCTGCTGTGAAACGGCGAGACACATTCGTGGCGCACTATGGCATGTGCGCCACTGATGTTACTAATCCCTGTGGCGCACTGGGCCGAGTGCGCCACGGATGTGGCGATTTCTTTTGGCAGCTCCACTTTATGTGCACATGTGTGATCATCCACCACCCCACACTTCACTTTCCCCTTCTTCTTCCTCCTTAGATCTAGTCGGGATCTTCTCCTTTCCACCTCAATTTCTCCACCAATTCACCATTTTTAGCATGTAGAACTTGCCTTGGATGTTACATAAGTAATAGAGGAAGGTCTCCGGTCTCTCATATCCTTCTCCAGTCTCGCGCGCACCTATCCTTTCCATCTTTCTCACGATTGGTCTCTCATCTCGGTAAGTAGTCCATGTAAGGATGTGTTCATGTGTATATGGATGATATGCTCATATGTATGTAGATGATCGATGCTCATGATGTGTGTATGAGAGGATCGATGGTCATATGTGTGTGTGTATATGGAGAGTATCGATGATGCTCATGCATGTGTGTATGGAGAGGATAATGATATGTTCATGTGTGTATGGATCGGTCTCTCTCTCTTGTGTTTGTATGTGAACAAGTTGCCATTTGTTTTGCCAAAATGTTGATTCATTTCCATTTTGTCAAGACTTTGGCATTTCGCAAAGGTCCTAATTTTAGGATAGGTCATGCCGAAATTTTCTATCGACCATTGCATGCATGCATTGATTATGTGGTTCTAATAGACTTCTAATTGTACCGTGTACACCGTGCAGGCAAAAATGGTGCCCATAATGAGCTAAGACATTGTGGCTAGATTTTTGAAATGTGCGACGGCCGACATGATACGAAATAACAAGACGGAGATAAGATGTCCGTGCAGAAGATGCAAACTCAACTGGGTGATCGACCCAGATTCTGGGAATCTGCAGGCGCACCTTCTCCGCCGTGGTTTCATGGATGGATACACTAGTTGGATAAGCGATGACGAAGACGATGGAGACGGTGAAGGTGGGCAACATGACGATGATCATCATCATGGCGAGAACGGGCGAGATGATGAAGAGTCTCCTGGAGATGGTGAAGGTGCGGAAGCAGACCGGGATGATGATGATCTAGATGCCGGAGGAGGAGACGACGATGGAACAACGTCAGGCTAGGTGCGGTACCCTTATGTGCAAGAGCTGCTTCTCAAGCAGACGAGTAATGCCAGGGCTGTCGCTAGAGAGAAAGCCAAGCTTGCGCAACTTGAGAAAGACGCAGTTACTCCATTGTATGAAGGATACATGCCCGATGATACCCGGTTGAATGTATGGCTCAAGGCTATGGACATGAAGGCAAAACACAAATTGAGCGATGCGAGCTTCGATGATATGATGGCATTCTGGCACGATCGTCTCCCGGAGGGGAACACATGTCCAACTAGTATCGAGGACGCCAAGAAAATCGTCTGTCCTCTCGATCTACCGCATGTTAGATATCACGTATGCATCAACGATTGCATCATTCATCGGGGCGAGGACGCGGAGAAAACCAGATGTCCGGTGTGCGGCGTGAGTCAATACAAGAAAGGGAAGAAAGCACCTCGAAAAGTGGTATGGTACTTTCCTATCACTCCTCGTCTGCAGCGCTATTTCGCGGACCCTAAGGAAGCGAAGCTCATGCGATGGCATGCGGAAAGGAAGAAGCCAGGAGATGATGATGATGACCCCGGAAAGGATGAGCTGCTGACGCACCCTTCAGATGATATCCAGTGGAAAGCATTGGACCTCGAATTCCCAGAATTCGGTGGAGATTCGAGGAATATCAGGCTTGGTGCGAGCACCGATGGACTCAATCCGTTCGGTAGCCAGAGCAGCACGCACAACACTTGGCCCGTGTTTGTATGGATGTACAACCTCCCTCCATGGTTGTGCATGAAGAAGAAGTACATACAAATGAGTATGCTAATTCAAGGACCGAAACAACCTGGTACCGACATCAATCTGTATCTCGGGCTGTTGAAAGAGGAGCTAGCCACGTTATGGCAATCTGGAGCCAATACTTACGACGCCGTCGCATAAGATTATTTCACTATGAGAGCTGCATTGGTCACTATAGTGCAAGACTATCCAGGTTGCGGGTATATGTCGGGGCAGGTTATCCAAGGATTCTGCGCATGCGTTAGGTGCATGGATAACACAAGCTATCTCCAACTAGAGAAAGATCCAGGGTCATCAAAAACCGTGTTCATGGCGCACCGGAGGTGGCTCGGCAAGAATGATCCATGGAGAAAACGTGGAGACCTGTTCGATGGCAAATCCGAGACACGAGGAATCCCAGAGCATAGGAGCAGCGAAGAAGTGTAAGAGTTGCTGAAAAACTGGAAATATTGTCCTAAGCCTGGAAATAAGCGAAAGAGGCAGCAACAAGGCAAGCCGCTGATGAAGGTATGGAAAACAAGGTCTGTTTTCTGGGAGTTGCCATACTGGAAGTTTCTCCGCACGCCTCATAGCCTCGACATCATGCATATCACGAAAAACGTGTGCGAGAGTCTAGTCGCCACCATAATCAACATGCCTGATAGGACGAAAGATGGTCCGAAAGCAAGGCACGGCCTGATATGCTTGGGTATCCGGAAGGAGCTTCACGGAGGACGCACTACTCCTGATGATCAGGAATATGACGATGATCATGAGTCGAAGACGACACAAGGTCGTCGGAAGGGTAAAAAGTTCAAGAAGAACGAATATTACTACCCTCCTTCTTGCTTCACTCTAAGACAGGATGAGATCAAACAGTTTTTCAAGTGCCTTCTAGGAGTCAAATTTCCTTACGGCTACCCGGGCAAGATAAGCAGATAACTAGATGAGGCAAAGCAGAGGTTCAGTGGCATGAAGTCTCACGACTGTGCCGTGCTATTGATGCAGGTACTTCCAGTCGCACTAAGAGGGATAATGGACGAGCACGTCCGTGAAACGTTATTTGGCCTCTGCAAGTTTTTCGATGTCATCTCTAGGAAGTCGATTGGCGTGAATCATCTCGGGAGGCTACAGGAGGAGATCGTGTTGATACTATGTGATCTTGAGGTCTACTTCCCACCCGCAATTTTTGACATTATGGTGCATCTACTGGTCCATGTCGTGGAGGACATCGTACAACTCGGGCCGATGTTCCTCCGCAACATGATGGAGTTCGAAAGGATGAACGGACACATCAAAGGATACGTTTGCAACAGGTCCCATCCAGATGGAAGCATAGCCAAGGGCTTTCTGGCCGAAGAGTGCATCTCTTTCTGCACGAATTATCTAGACATCGAGAACCCTATCGGTCTTCCCGTCAACAGGCACCTTGGCAAGATCGACGGATCTGGTCACCGAGAGGGTCATCGCATATTGCATGCAGACATCGATTTTCGACGCGCAGACTTTGATCGTTCAAACCTCGTCACGCTACAGCATTTAGAACTGGTCGATCCTTGGGTACAAAAGCACAAAAGGTTAATCGAGAAGAAGTACAGTGACCGGGGCATACAGAGGACGCAGGGAGAAATAATCAAAGAGCACAACTCAGATTTCACGCGTTGGTTTAGGCAGACACTCCTTGATAATCCCCCGCGATCGCATTCTTCTAACACGGAAAAGATCATATTCACCTTGTCGCAGGGACCGATGCAAAACCTGGTGACCTATCAGGCGTATGATATCAACGGCTACACATTCTACACGGAGGAAAACGACAACAAGTGTGATTATCAGAACTCAGGCGTAACGTCAGAATTCTACACCGATGACAACGTGAAGGAAAGATTATATGAAAGAATCGAGGAGATCTGGGATCTCGACTACTATGGATAAAAGGTGCCGATGTTCCATGTCAGATGGGCAAAGAGCGTCGAAAGAGAACACCGGTATTTCACAACCATGGTTATACCCGAAGCAGCCAAATCCAAGGCCGTCGGTGCGAACGTGGCCGCGAAAAATGAACCGTGGGTACTGGCTACCAAAGTGGACCAATGTTTTTTCATTACCGACCCGCCAAATCCTAGCCGTGTTGTCGTGAGGAGAGGAAAAATAAACATCATCGGAATGGATGGAGTCGCCAACGAGTAAGACTTCGACCAGTACGGCGATCCAAAGATTGAAGATGACGACGACTACGATGCAGCAACATACATCACAAGAAGAAAAAGGACAACCCTACCCAAAAAAGGTAGCCCGTTCTTGTTGGAATTATGCCCTAGAGGCAATAATAAATATGTTATTATTATAATTCTTGTTCATGATAACGTTTATATTCCATGCAATAATTGTATTAAGAGGAAACTTTAATACTTGTGTGGTTTGTGAACAACACCGTGTCCCTAGTATGCCTCTATGGACTAGCTCATTGATTAATGATGGTTAAGGTTTCCTAACCATAGACATGAGTTGTCGATTAATAATGAGATCATATCATTGGGAGAATGACATGATGGACACACCCAAACTAAGCGGAGCAATTAGATCGTGTCATCGTGTTCATCTTTGCGAAGATTTTCTTATGTCAAATATTGTATTCCTTAGACCATGAGATAATACAACTCCCTGGTATCGGAAGAAATCTTTGAGGTCATTAAACGTCAACCTATGAGAGGGTGATCATAAAGGTGTCTCTCAGGTGATCGGAAAGTGCCTGTTGGGTTGTATGTATCGAGATGGGATTTGTCCCTCCCAAGTCGGAGAGATATACTTCGGGCCCACTCGGTAATCGATATCAACACCGCTTGCAAGCATGTGGTTAAGGAGTTAGTGACAAAGTGATATCGGATTACGGAACTAGTAAAGTACTTGCTGTGAACGAGATTGAACTAGGTATGCCGGTACCGACGATCAAATCTCGGGCAAGTAAAATATCGCGAGACGAATGGAATATATATAAGGGATTGATTGAATCCTGGCATCGTGGTTCATCCGATATGATCATCGATGAATGTGTGGGAGTCAATATGGGTTTCCAAACCCCGCTGTTGATTACTGATAGAAGATCATGTCTGCATGTTCTCGAACCCGAAGGGTCACACACTTAACATTGCTCGACGCTAGGATAGATTGCATAATTGGTTTATGAGTTTTTGTTCGGAGTCTCGGATGGGATCCGGTACATCACGAGAGGTTGCGGAATGGTCCGGAGAATAAGATTCATATAAGGCAATGCAGTTTTTGGAGTTCGGAATTGTTTCGGGTTAATCGGTCTTGTACCGGAAGCTTCTAGAACCTTCCGAAGGGGGACCAACGTGGCCCCACCAGCCGGGAGGGTGCATGGGCCTATGAGGGAGTGCCCTGGCCGCATTGGGCCAGGGGCACAAGGCCGCATAGGGCCCAGCCGGCCACCTACGGCAAAACCCTAGGGGAGCTTCTAGAAGGGGGGAACTTGCCCCCCACTCCTCCCTCCTTGGCCGCCGGCCCTAGGGTTTGGGGGAGGGGCAAGGGCTGGCCTCCCACCCCTCTATATAAAGAGGGATGGGGGCGCACCCCCTCCGACACCTCCTCCTCAAGCCCTAGCCGCCCTGCTGACCTCCTCTCTCTCTCCCTCCCGACTGCACGTAGCGAAGCCCTGCTGCAGAAACTCTCCACCACTTGCACTGCGCTGTCGCGTTATAGATCCAATCGTATCTCCACCATACTTGCTGGACCGAGGAAGGAGGATACGTCGAGGTGCCACACGTGTGCATCTCTCGGAGGCATCGCCACTTGTGGTGTTAGATCGGATCGGATCGCGAGGAGGAGAAGCGAGTACGACTACATCACCCACGTTCCGACAAACGTTCCACTTGGCGAATATTCAAGGGTATGAAGATCTCATCTAATCCCCTTCGTTGTTTGCATCTCCTAGATTAGATCTTGGCTTTGCCGTTTGCATCCGTAGAAATTTTTTGATTTACTATGCTGTGAAACCCTTAAGTGGTATCAGAGCTAGATCTATGCGTAGATGTGTTTCACGAGTAGAACGCAACATGGTTGTTGCGGGCGTTGATGTTTTCTGTTGCAAGCCTCTTGTTTGTGTTCTTCTTATGACACGGGATAGTGAGATCGAAGCGGTCCAGGCCAACTTTACGTGACGTTGTTCGGGAGACCGCCTCCGCACTTGAAGTGTGGCTTGTTCCACACATGCGGCTGGTGGATGCCAGTTTCTCTCACTATAGTTGTCATGGGATTTACACCGGAGTTTGGCAACCATAATATCACCGTTGTGGCTTTCCGTAGGTAAGAATCGTTCTTAGCTTGCTACTCCCATAAGCCACGTAAAACATGCAACAACAAAGTAGAGGCGTCTAACTTGTTTTTGCAGGGAGTGTTTTCTGTGATATGGTATGCCCCAAGATGTGATGTGTATATTGTATGCGATGATCATGTTTTGTAATGTTTCCCGACTTGCATGTCGATGTGTACACAACCGGCAGGAGCCATATGGTTGTCTTTATAATTGTGTACGACCTGTGTGTCAACTTCTTATACGCCATGTAATAGTTTCACTTTATCGCTAAGTAGTTAGCAATAGTTGTAGTTGCTATTCGTGGTGGAGGCAATCATGGTGGAGTGATGGAGATCATGCTGGCACGCACGAGATGGAGATCATTGCGCGAAGATTGGCTATACCATGTCACATAAAGTTATATGCATGTGATGTTTATCCTTTTATGATTCCTCACTTAAAGATCAAGATAAAACTGTGTTCTCCCATTGCGAAAGTTCGTCGTGTCCAAGCATCACGTGATGATCGGGTGCTATAGACTCTACGTTCACATACAACGGGTGCAAGCCAGTTTTGCACACGCGGAAATACTCGGGTTTGACTTGACGAGACTAGCATATAAAGACATGGCCTCGGAACACAAGAACCGAAAGGTTAAGCATGAGTCATATGAATGATATGATCGACACTTCGTTTTCCACCATTGAAACCACATCTCTTCTCGTGAAGATCGGATTAGGTGTGGCGAATTTGGATCATGTTCACTAAACAACTTGAGGGATGTTGAATTTAGTGGGATTTCATCTAGTAATTTGATTAAGTTGAACTAGTTATCATGAACATAGTCTAATTTGTACTTGCAAATATGGTAGATCAAATGGCTAAGTCCAACTTCAACTTCAACGTTTTTGCTGAGAAAGAAAAGCTTAGAAACAATGGGTCTAACTTCACCAACTGGTTCCGCAATCTAAGAATCATTCTTTCTGGCGGTCAAAAGGACTATGTCCTTGAGAATGCGCTAGGTGACGCCCCTGCTATTGATGCGCCGGCTGATGAGAAAGTTGTCTATCAGTCGCGCAAAGATGATTATGGTGTGATTAAGAGCACCATGTTGTTTGCTATGGAATCAGACCTTCAAAATTGTTTTGAAGATTATACCGGGCCCTTTGAGATTCTTGAGGAGCTGAAAACTATGTTTCAGACTCAGGATCGTTCTGAGAGATGTGAGATCCCTGAGAAATTCTTTAACTGCAAGATGGTGAAAGGGAGTTCCGTTAGTGAGCACGCCATAAAGATGTCGGGCTACACTCAACACCTTGAGCAACTGGACTGCAAGATTCCAGAGGAGCTCAAGATTGACAGGGTTCTGCAATCACTCCCTCCCAGCTACAAAAGTTTTGTAGTGACTCATAATCAGATTGGTTCCACTGATACGATCACCGAGCTCTTCCCAAAGTTGAAGGCTGTGGAGGTGGACATCAAAAAGGATAATCATGTGTTGATGGTCAACAAGCCCCCCACTTTTAAGAAAGGTAAGGGTGCAAAGAAGCCCTTCAAGAAAAGCGGCGGCAAGCGCGTTGCCCCTGCTGAGAAGAAGCTCAAGTCTGGACCCAAGCCGGACACTGAGTGCTTCTATTGCAAGGACAAGGGTCACTGGAAGCGCAACTGTCCGAAGTACTTAGTGGACAAGAAGGCTGGCACCATCAAAGGTATATTTGATATACATGTTATTGATGTTTTCCTTACTAGCCCTCATTGTAGTGCGTGGGTATTTGATACTGGTTCAGCTACTAATATTTGTAACTCGAAACAGGAGCTACGGAATAGACGGCGGCTTGCGAGGGCTGAGGTGACGATGCGCGTTGGCAACGGATCAAGAGTTGATGTGATGGCCGTCGGCACGCTCTTCTTAGTTTTACCTTCGGGATTAGTTTTAAACCTCAATAAATGTTATTATGTGCCTGCGTTGAGCATGAACATTATTTCTGGATCGTGTTTATGGAAAGACGGTTATTCATTTAAATCTGAGAATAATGGTTGTTCTATTTATATGAGTAACATATTTTATGGTCATGCACCTGCTATGAATGGTTTATTTCTTCTGAATCTCGAAAGGGATGAAACACACATCCATAACATTGAGGCTAAGAGATGCAAAGTAGATAGTGATAATACTACTTATTTGTGGCACTGTCGTCTAGGTCATATTAGTGTAAAACGCATGAAGAAACTCCATTCTGATGGACTTTTGGAGTCTCTTGATTTTGAATCATTTGACACATGTGAACCATGCCTCATGGGCAAGATGATCAAAACCCCGTTCTCCAGAATGATGGAGCGAGCAACAGACTTGTTGAATATCATACATACCGATGTATGCGGACCGATGAGTGTTTCGACGCGCGGTGGATACCGCTATTTTCTCACTTTTACCGATGACTTAAGTAGATATGGGTATATCTATTTAATGAAACATAAATCTGAAACATTTGAAAAGTTCAAAGAATTTCAGAATGAAGTGGAGAACCATCGTAACAGAAAGATTAAGTTTCTACGATCCGATCGTGGAGGTGAATATTTGAGTTATGATTTTCTCACGCATCTTAAAGCAATCGGAATCATTTCGCAACTCACGCCACCCAGAACACCACAGCGCAATGGTTTGTCTGAACGCCGGAATCGAACCCTATTAGATATGGTCCGATCGATGATGTCTCTTACTGATTTGCCGTTATCATTTTGGGGTTATGCATTAGAAACCGCTGCATTCACTTTAAATAGGGCACCATCTAAATCCATTGAGACGACACCGTATGAACTCTGGTTTGGTGCTAAACCTAAGTTGTCGTTTCTTAAAGTTTGGGGATGCGAAGCTTACGTCAAGAAGTTGATGCCGGACAAGCTCGAACCCAAAGCGGAGAAATGCGTCTTCATAGGATACCCTAAGGAAACTATTGGGTATACCTTCTATCACAGAACCGAAGGCAAAGTGTTTGTCTCAAAGAACGGTTCCTTTCTTGAGAAGGAGTTTCTCTCGAAAGAAGTGAGTGGGAGGAAAGTAGAGCTAGACGAGGTTGTTGAACCTTCTCTTGAGTTGGAGAGTAGCGCAGCACCTGAAATTGTTCCAGTGCCGCCTGCACCAACAATAGAGGAAGCTAATGACAAGGATCATGAAGCTTCGGACGATGCTGCTACTGAACGTCGCAGGTCGACAAGGTCGCGTGCCCCTCCTGAGTGGTATGGCAACCCTGTCTTGACTGTCTTGTTGGTAGAAGACAGTGAACCTACGAACTATGAGGAAGCGTTGATGGGCCCAGACTCTGAGAAATGACTAGAGGCCATGAAATCCGAATTGGGATCCATGAGCGAAAACCAAGTATGGACTTTGGTGGACCCTCCTAGCGACCGAAAGGCCGTTGAGTGCAAATGGATCTTCAAGAAGAAAACGGACGCGGATGGTAATGTTACCGTCTATAAAGCACGGCTTGTCGCGAAAGGTTTTCGACAAGTTCAAGGTGTTGACTGCGATGAGACTTTTTCTTCCGTAGCGATGTTTAAGCCCATTCGGATTTTATTAGCAATTGCTGCGTTTCATGATTATGAAATATGGTAGATGGATGTCAAGACTGCGTTCCTCAATGGCAACATTGATGAAGAGTTGTATATGATGCAACCCGAAGGTTTTGTCGATCCTAACGATGCTGATAAAGTGTGCAAACTTCAGTGTTCCATTTATGGACTAAAGCAAGCATCTCGGAGTTGGAACCTTCATTTTGATCAAGTGATCAAGAGCTTTGGATTTGTTCCAAATTGCTACGAAGCTTGTATCTACAAGAAAGTGAGTGGGAGCTCAGTGACATTTCTGGTACTATATGTGGATGACATATTGATTACTGGAAATGACATTAACATGCTTAACGATGTGAAGAGTTATTTGAACAAGTGATTTTCAATGAAAGACCTAGGTGAAGCTGCTTATATATTGGGCATCAAAATCTATAGAGATAGACAAAGACGCTTGATAGCTTTAAGCCAGAGTACATACCTAGACAAAGTTCTGAAAAGGTTCAGAATGGATAAGGCAAAGAAAGGTTCAGTGCTTATGTTGTCAGGCAAGATATTGAGCAAGGCTCAGTGTCCAGCTACGGTAAATGATAGAGAAGCTATGAGAAAAGTGCCTTATGCCTCGGCCATAGGTTCTATCATGTATGCCATGCTGTGTACTAGACCGGATGTGTCCAATGCTCTTAGTTTAACGAGCAGATACCAAAGTGATCCAGGAGTGGAACACTAGACAGCCATGAAGAACATCCTAAAGTACCTAAATAGGACTAAAGAAATGTTTTTATTCTATGGGGGTGATGAACAGCTCGTCGTAAAAGGTTACGTCGACGCTAGTTTCGACACCGACAAGGATGATTCTAAATCTCAGATAGGATACGTTTATATTTTGAATGGAGGAACTGTGAGTTGGATCGACGTAAATAGGACTAAAGAAATGTTCTTAGTCTATGGGGACTAAGAACTTTGACATAGTCCTTTTGACCGCCAGAGAGAATGATTCTCAGATTGCGGAACCAGTTGGTGAAGTTAGACCCATTGTTTCTAAGCTTTTCTTTCTCAGCAAAAACGTTGAAGTTGATGTTGGACTTAGCCATTTGATCTACAATATTTGCAAGTATAAATTAGACTATGTTCATGATAACTATTTCAACTTAATCAAATTACTAGATGAACTCCCACTAAATTCAACATCCCTCAAGTTGTTTAGTGAACATGATCCAAATTCGCCAAACTTAATCTGATCTTCACGAGAAGAACACTAGTTTGAGATTTAGAATCATCCTTATCGGTGTCGATACTAGCATCGACGTAACCTTTTACGACAAGCTGTTCATCACCCCCATAGAATAAGAACATTTCTTTAGTCCTATTTAGGTACTTTAGGATGTTCTTCACGGCTGTCCAGTGTTCCACTCCTGGATCACTTTGGTATCTTCTCGTTAAACTAAGAGCATTGGACACATCCGGTCTAGTACACAGCATGGCATACATGATAGAACCTATGGCCGAGGCATAAGGCACTTTGCTCATAGCTTCTCTATCATTCACCGTAGCTAGACACTGAGCCTTGCTCAATATGTTACCTGACAACATAGGCACTGAACATTTCTTTGCCTTATCCATTCTGAACCTTTTCAGAACTTTGTCTAGGTATGTACTCAGGCTTAAATCTATCAGGCGTCTTTGTCTATCTCTATAGATTTTGATGCCCAATATATAAGCAGCTTCACCTAGGTCTTTCATTGAAAAACACTTGTTCAAATAACTCTTCACATCGTTAAGCATGTTAATGTCATTTCCAGTAATCAATATGTCATCCATATATAGTACCAGAAATGTCACTGAGCTCCCACTCACTTTCTTGTAGATACAAGCTTCGTAGCAATTTGGAACAAATCCAAAGCTCTTGATCACTTGATCAAAACGAAGGTTCCAACTCCGAGATGCTTGCTTTAGTCCATAAATGGAACGCTGAAGTTTGCACACTCTATCAGCATCCTTAGGATTGAAAAAACCTTCAGGTTGCATCATATACAACTCTTCATCAATGTTGCCATTGAGGAACGCAGTCTTGACATCCATCTGCCATATTCCATAATCATGAAACGCAGCAATTGCTAATAAAATCCGAATGGACTTAAACATCGCTACGGGAGAAAAAGTCTCATCGTAGTCAACACCTTGAACTTGTCGAAAACCTTTCGCGACAAGCCGTGCTTTATAGAAGGTAACATTACCATCCGCGTCCGTTTTCTTCTTGAAGATCCATTTGCACTCAACGGCCTTTCGGTCGCTAGGAGGGTCCACCAAAGTCCATACTTGGTTTTCGCTCATGGATCCCAATTCGGATTTCATGGCCTCTAGCCATTTCTCAGAGTCTGGGCCCATCATCGCTTCCTCATAGTTCGTAGGTTCACTGTCTTCTACCAACAAGACAGTCAAGACAGGGTTGCCATACCACTCAGGAGGGGCACGCGACCATGTCGACCTGCGACGTTCAGTAGCAGCATCGTCCGAAGCTTCATGATCCTTGTCATTAGCTTCCTCTATTGTTGGTGCAGGCGGCACTGGAACAATTTCAGGTGCTGCGCTACTCTCCAACTCAAGAGAAGGTTCAACAACCTCGTCTAGCTCTACTTTCCTCCCACTCACTTCTTTCGAGAGAAACTCCTTCTCAAGAAAGGAACCGTTCTTTGAGACAAACACTTTGCCTTCGGTTCTGTGATAGAAGGTATACCCAATAGTTTCCTTAGGGTATCCTATGAAGACGCATTTCTCCGCTTTGGGTTCGAGCTTGTCCGGCATCAACTTCTTGACGTAATCTTCGCATCCCCAAACTTTAAGAAACGACAACTTAGGTTTAGCACCAAACCAGAGTTCATACGGTGTCGTCTCAATGGATTTAGATGGTGCCCTATTTAAAGTGAATGCAGCGGTTTCTAATGCATAACCCCAAAATGATAACGGCAAATCAGTAAGAGACATCATCGATCGGACCATATCTAATAGGGTTCGATTCCGGCGTTCAGACACACCATTGCGCTGTGGTGTTCCAGGTGGCGTGAGTTGCGAAACGATTCCGCTTGCTTTAAGATGCGTGAGAAAATCATAACTCAAATATTCACCTCCACGATCGGATCGTAGAAACTTAATCTTTCTATTATGATGGTTCTCCACTTCATTCTGAAATTCTTTGAAATTTTCAAATGTTTCAGATTTATGTTTCATTAAATATATATACCCATATCTACTTAAGTCATCGGTAAAAGTGAGAAAATAGCGATATCCACCACGCGTCGAAACACTCATCGGTCCGCATACATCGGTATGTATGATTTCCAACAAGTCTGTTGCTCGCTCCATCATTCCGGAGAACGGGTTTTTGATCATCTTGCCCATGAGGCATGGTTCGCATGTGTCAAATGATTCAAAATCAAGAGAGTCCAAAAGTCCATCAGAATGGAGTTTCTTCATGCGTTTTAGACCAATATGACCTAGACGACAGTGACAGAAATAAGTAGTATTATCACTATCTACTTTGCATCTCTTAGCCTTAATGTTATGGATGTGTGTTTCATCCCTCTCGAGATTCTGAAGAAATAAACCATTCACAGCAGGTGCATGACCATCAAAGATGTTACTCATAAAAATAGAACAACCATTATTCTCAGATTTAAATGAATAACCGTCTTGCAATAAACACGATCCAGAAATGATGTTCATGCTCAACGCAGGCACATAATAACATTTATTGAGGTTTAAAACTAATCCCGAAGGTAAAACTAAGGAGAGCGTGCCGACGGCCATCACATCAACTCTTGATCCGTTGCCAACGCGCATCGTCACCTCATCCCTCGCAAACCGCCGTCTATTCCGTAGCTCCTGTCTCGAGTTACAAATATTAGCAACTGAACCAGTATCAAATACCTAGACACTACAACGAGGGCTAGTAAGGAAAACATCAATAACATGTATATCAAATATACCTTTGATGGTGCTAGCCTTCTTGTCCGCTAAGTACTTCAAAAAGTTGCGCTTCCAGTGACCCTTGTCCTTGCAATAGAAGCACTCAGTGTCCGGCTTGGGTCCAGACTTGAGCTTCTTCTTAGCAGGGGCAACGCGCTTGCCGTCGCCTTACTTGAAGGGATTCTTAGCACCCTTACCTTTCTTAAAAGTGGGGGGCTTGTTGACCATCAACACATGATTATCCTTTTTTATGTCCACCTCCGTAGCCTTCAGCTTTGCGAAGAGCTCGGTGATCGTATCAGTGGAACCAATCTAATTATGAGTCACTACAAATCTTTTGTAGCTAGGAGGGAGTGATTGCAGAACCCTGTCAATCTTGAGCTCCTCTGGAATCTTGTAGTCCAGTTGCTCAAGGCGTTGAGTGTAGCCCGACATCTTTATGGCGTGCTCACTTGAAAGGTTCCCATCCTTTAATAAGGTAGAGATCCATGTGTTTACAATGCTAGTCCCTGGATCAATAGCTAGCATCCACAGTTAAGATGTAATATCAAGAAACAAAGGTCATAATACAACTTTATAACCAGGAATAAAGTAATTTATTACATCTTACATAGCTCATTTGGCTATCTCATTACAATGCAGCAGAATATAACAATAGCATGGGGTCCTTCATCTTCAAAGTGCCACAGGCAGACATGTTGGTTGTAGACTTGTAATCCTATTCAATAAACTTCACTAATATCAAACAAACCTGCAACATAACAAGTTACAGCCACAAGGGTCAATACATTTGAATTGTATTGGCAAGTGATACTATGGTAGTATAGTGGAGTCTATCATCTATATGCATTTGGCTAAGTAGAGCTTGGGCTTGCATTGCTCAAAATAGATTTTCCTTATCATTTGAAAACACTAAGTTTTTGCTTGACAAAAACATTCCCAAGGCATCTCCCAATAGAAATTGGTGATCCTTTCAACCCTTGTTCACCCACAAGTTTTTAACTTAGAAATTGGGATGAGGAGATTCTTGATAGCTTCCATGTCTTGATGCTCAAATTGTCCTTTGCCAGGGACATGGCCAAGTACTTAGATTTTACACTCTGTAGAGGTTGTGCACTTTCCCCACAAGAGTTGGTTTCACCAAGACAAGATCTTTTAGAAGCCTTCCCTTAGACCAGAATGGACGCGTTCCAACCTATCATCCCCTACCACCAATTCTAGGTGGTTTCTTTATTAGCTTTGGATAATCAATTTCCTTATCTTATTAAATTCATAAGATTTTATCCATGGCTCCAAATTAAGTGAACCAATTTATATGATTTTATAATGTTTCAATTTGTCATTCTTGATCATTTTGAAATGTTAGTGGACAAATTTTTATATGGATCAAATCCATAGGTTTGGAGATAACTTGGAAATGATTTTTATTCCATTAGGGTTTTAGGGTTTGGATTTATTTTCCAAGTGTTTAAACTTCCAGATGCATTTTATGAGGAATGCATTTCTCTTGATTTGGATTTTGTTGGATTCAAACTTTTACCAAAGTTTGTTCAATATGGGATTTTTAAGTATCCATTTAGAAACAAAATTTCTTTTCACCCTAAAATTCAATAATAATTTATTTTGTTTATTTATTTTTCACATTACAAGATTTGGAAAATCTTGGGATGTGACAGGCTACTACCCTTAAAATAAATCTCGTCCCGAGATTTGGGGAGGCTAGGGGTTACAAGTTGGCTCAAAAGAAACTAGGGTACTACCACCCTTAAAATTTTCCAACTAGATTACTTCTTGACTTGCTTGGGGTCTTATTGAATCTTCTCTGGGCAAACATCTGCATAGTGTCCTTTTTTTCCACACTTGAAACATGTGACAAGGCTGAGATCCTTCATAGGCTTTATCTTGTGCTTCATCTTTTCTGGACAATTGCTTGCATAATGTCCTTGGTTACCACAGTTGTAACATGTGATAAGATTGAGTTTTTCACGTATCTTCTGTGGACAAGTTGATACATAATGGCCTAACTCTTTGCAGTTGTTGCACCACACTTGGCTAATTTCCTTATACTTCTTCTTCTTGGGTTTCTCCAAAGATAGGAGTGCTTCTAGTTCATGTTCTTCATATGTTATCTCAAAGGTAGGAATGTTTCATGGTTTCCTTGACCTTTTCTTATTCCTTGGATAATACATATGTCTCCTCTTTGGTCCTTTAAATTGGGTCATATTGCATTGAGGTGCAAGCTGAGATTTTCCTTTGTCTTCATCCTTCCTGGTAGACTTAGCTCTCTCATGGTAATCTGCAATCAGTTGTTGCACTCCACCTTGTTTCCTTTGTTGAACTATGGAATAGATGGGGCATTGGATAGGGACATGATTATTTCCTTCACATAAGTAACAAGTAGCTTGGGTTGTGGGGCATTGATCAACTGGATGTTTTTCTTCACAATTGGGGCATTGATCTTCATGCTCTTTGGAAGTGTGATCCTTGTCTCCATAAATATTGCAAGCTTGGGTTCCTTCTAGAATATCATCTTTGTCATCCTTGTTGTCACAAACTCCTTTGGAAGAGTTGTTTCCCATGTTGATCATTTGATCTGTCACCTTATGCAACATTTGGGTTTGGGTTTCCGAAAACCTTTGCATGGTTGGATCTACCTCACTGGTGTTGGCTATAAATTGAGCTGTCACTTGGTTCAACTGGGCTCGGGTTACTATGAGTTCTCTCATGTTGTTCTCTTGGTTGTTGTTGTTGTCACCATCCTTGATGTTGGAGTTTCTTGGAGAAGTCATCTGTTTGGGTTGGATTGGGATTAGAATAGACAAAAGATTTTCTAAGGAATCAATTCTAATCACACACATCACAATTCACTCAAGCAATGTGCAAGCAATCACAAACAAATAGTCCATTCAAACAACAAGTTCAAGCACATTTTTAAGCAACCAAATATATTTTTGTTACACCACAATAGTTGGTGGGTTTGACTTCGAATAAATATGGTGGTCCAACTATATGGTTCACTTGAGACCTTTCCTTCCTTATTGGTTGACTCTTCTTTAACAAGACCATGGTTTCCTTGGGAAAATTCTTGGTCACAACTTCAAAGGTGACGATGACTCTTTCTAAGTTGTGTTTCCTTAGTCTTCAAATATTGAGCAATACTTCTTGTCTCACTTGTAGTCTTTAGTGATATCCAAGGTTGAAGTCTTTGTTGAGAATAAGGTTGAAATCACTTGAAGATGTTGAAGTCATTAGAGTTGATGAAGTCCTTTGCACATGGTGAAATCTTTGGCCATGGGGTAGGCTTTGTCCATCAAGTTTGAAATAGAAGAGATGTAGAATCAAAACCAAAATGGTTGAGGAAAGAGTTTACAAGATTGTTTGTAAATAAGTTTTGGAACAAATACAACTCCTATTTTTCTAAGGGGTTTGTCCAATCCTAGGTTTACAAATCCTACAGGCAACACAATGCTCTGATACCATCTGAAAGGTTCCCAACCTTTAATAAGGTAGAGATCCCTGTGTTTACAATGCTAGTCCCTGGATCAATAGCTAGCATCCACAGTTAAGATGTAATATCAAGAAACAAAGGTCATAATACAACTTTATAACCAGGAATAAAGTAATTTATTACATCTTACATAGCTCATTTGGCTATCCCATTACAATGCAGCAGAATATAACAATAGCATGGGGTCCTTCATCTTCAAAGTGCCACAGGTAGACATGTTGGTTGTAGACTTGTAATCCTATTCAATAAGATTCACTAATATTAAACAAACCTGCAACATAACAAGTTACAGCCACAAGGGTCAATACATTTGAATTGTATTGGCAAGTGATACTATGGTAGTATAGTGGAGTCTATCATCTATATGCATTTGGCTAAGTAGAGCTTGGGCTTGCATTACTCAAAATAGATTTTCCTGATCATTTGAAAACACTAAGTTTTTGCTTGACAAAAACATTCCCAAGGCATCTCCCAATATAAATTGGTGATCCTTTCAACCCTTGTTCACCCACAAGTTTTTAACTTAGAAATTGGGATGAGGAGATTCTTGATAGCTTCCATGTCTTGATGCTCAAATTCTCCTTTGCCAGGGACATGGATAAGTACTTAGATTTTACACTCTGCAGAGGTTGTGCACTTTCCCCACAAAACTTGGTTTCACCAAGACAAGATCTTTCAGAAACCTTCCCTTAGACCATAATGGACGTGTTCCAACCTATCTGTCACATCCCAAGATTTTTCAAATCTTGTTATGTGAAAAATAAATTAATAAAATAAAACTTTGTTGATTTTCAGGGTGAGAAGAAACTTTTTGATTCCAATTGGAAACCTTCAAACCTATTTGATCAAACAAATCCTAAAGGGATTTGAAAAGATAAACAATTAATAAAAAAAATATTTTGAATAAGTAGAATTACTATTTTTGGATCTTTAATAAAAAGATTTAGTTTTCAAATGAAAAGGTAGAAATATAAATAAGGATTATTTTATAGAGCCAAATTAAACCTTGGCCAAGCTTTTGAAATAAAATGTTTTGCTTTGATTAAAAGAGTAAAGGTTTATTTAAATAAAATAATGAGAGTTTATTAATAAACTAATTTTATTGAAGTAAAGGTTTCCCATTTTAAATAAACACTAAAACTTGTTATTTTATTTTAAATAAGTTTTCCAAGTGTTTTGTATTCTCAAATAAAACCTACTGAAGTGATTTGGTTTTGATAATATTTAGATTTCAAATGGAGTTTTAATAATCAAATCCTATTTGAATTAATAACTAAGGACTATTTTATTTAATTATTAAATAGATCCTAAAAAGAATAAAAATATTATTTTGGACTTTTGATTTGTGTTGATAAACAAAACTAAAACTCAATACAAGGTGTAGTGGAAGTTTGATTGATTTCAATGTTTGAATTGTTTGATTGAATTTCAAAACAGAAAATCAAATGGAAAAAGGAAAAAGATTCAGTACAAAAAAAAAGAAACAAAACGACCCAACCCAACAGGCCCAGCAAGACCCAGTCCAGCCCATCAACTCTCCCCAGCGAAACGTTTTCCTACACTCAGTCTCGCACCCGCAAAGTCGCAGACCGGTGGACCCAACTCCCCTCTCCTCTCTCACGTTGACAAAGGACCCCACCGCCAGCTCACCTTCTTCCTCCCCGCGTTGAACTCGCCCAGCCATTGCTGCCGTTGATTCCTTTGGTTGAATTCGCTTTACTGCTGCGTTTATTCCTCGTCGTAACCACGCAGTGATAAACGCCAGCGTTCCCTCCCCATTTCCCCTCAGACACCGCTGCAAGAGAGCCCCCAGGCTGTCTCCAATTTCTTCTGCACCGCCGCCGTCTCCGACGAGGTTCCTGGCCAATTCCGTCAGCACCGCATCGCCCCTTGCCTCCCCGACCAAGCTCACACACTCCCCAGCCTCTGGCGCACCTCCTCGTAGCGCCAGCTCGCTCGCGCGCGCCCCTCAGCCTCGACAACGACGACTCCAAGCGCCGCCACCGTCTGTTTCCACTCCGGCGACCTCCCCCTGGTAAGCCAGACCACCCCGAGCCCTCTCAATCATACTCGCGTGAACACCACACTCGTCCGCGTCTAACTGTGTCCTTGTTTTGCCTCGGAGTGAACCGCAGCGTCGCCCTCGACAACGACTGACCGTGACCGACACCGTCTTGAACTCCGGGGAGCGATTGCTGTCACCACCGTGCGCCCCTCGACGAAATATCAACACGTTGAGCATCGCCGTGACCTCCTGAAACCGGTGAGCATCTCCCCTTCCTTCCTCACCTCCTGTAGCATCGCCACCGTCGTCGTATGACAGCTTCGCCGCCAGTAGCCACCGCAGCGCCGCCCATCTTTGGCTAGTGTGCTTAGCACCGTCAGATCTTAATCGCACGGCCATGATAGAAACTTAGCTGAAGCGGTATGTTTGTCTCTGTGCCGCACGATCCAACTTAAATCCAACGGCCTACAGCGCGTGATCCAGATGAAACGGTATGGACGAATAGGAATAGGACGCGTGTCCCAGTCTGTTTGATTTAAAACAGAATTTGATCTATTAGTTTTCCAATTTTGTAAATTGCATAACTTTCAAACCACGCGTCCAAATTTTGCAAATTTTATATCAATGGATTCAGAAAGACAAGCCCTAGCCAACCATGCACTTTGTTTAGTAAAAAGCTTCTGGTAAAATGTTTGTTTTTGCAGAAACATATGTATGCTTGTTTAGGATGTAAAAATTGTTCAAAAATGATTTTGGGGATAAAATCTTTTTGCAAATGGTGTGTTTTGAACCTAATGACCCTAGGAATCACTTTGTTGTTTCAAAAATATATTTGGTGAAGAAAAAGAATGATTATTTGATTTAAAACCAATTCTAGTCAAATAAAAATATGGTTTATTTATTAAACATGGATTTGAAGGAAAACCTTTGGGAAATGTTTTGTTTTAAACTCTCTGACCCTAAACACACAGTTTTATGGTTTGAAAACATATTTTGTGAACCCTATAGATTAATGCCTTAGTAAAAACATTTCTACACCACATAAAATGATACCTTGTTTTGAAAATGGTTTATGAAGTGAAATCTTTTGCGGATGACTTTGTCACTTTATAAAATGACCATTAGGTGTTTTCAAAAGTTTATGACCCATTAGGAACCACTATTTCAAATAAAACAAATCTTGGCATGCTTGCATGCATTACTTTGACTTTATCATTTTATGCGATGATTTGCTTGAATGGTAGATTGAAATATTGTTTGCTTGATTGAATTGTAGTGACATGAAGTGTGTGAAAATTGCAAAGATCAAGAAGTGAACCTATACTCTACCAAAAAGGCAAGTGATGCTTCATACTTTTGTCCCATTACTTTCACTATGCATTAGTGATTTTTCTAAGTAAAACTTGCATGGAATTTTTGCTAAGTATAAACCATGCTATGGGAAATCCTAGTAGATGAAACCTTAGTAGAATTTCCTAAGTTAAGATTCCTATTACTACCATGCTTAGCTTAGCTAATAGAAAACAAGGGTGGAATATATATTCACACTGTGGAAAAATTTCTCAGTCTGAGGACTTGTGTTTTGTTTAATAAAACAACTAAGTGAATGAATCACCTGGGTGGAATGGAAGGAATGGTTTGTGTTGAGTGGTTCACAAGGCCCATTTTGATGGTTTACCTTGTGTATCTCACTTGTGGATGGACACCCAGGAACAAAGAGATTTGAGATGTCAAATGTTGAGAAGCTTCAAGTGCAACCATTTGGCATTATGGGCTCTGCCTGGATCATATATGTTGCAAGAACTTAGCCAAATGGACAGTTGGTGGTAGGGGTTTGATAGGTTGGAGCGCGTCCATTTTGGTCTAAGGGAAGGCTTCTGAAAGATCTTGTCTTGGTGAAACCAAGTCTTGTGGGGAAAGTGCACCACCTCTGCAGAGTGTAAAATCTAAGTACTTAGCCATATCCCTGCCAAAGGACAATTTGAGCATCAAGACATGGAAGCTATCAAGAATCTCATAATCCAAATTTCTAAGTTAAAACTTGTGGTTGAACAAGGGTTAAAGGATCTTCAATCTTTGATTGGGAGATGCCTTGGGAAAGATTTTGTCAAGCAAAAACTTATTGATTTCAAATGATAAGGAAAATCTATTTTGAGCAAAGCAAGCCGAAGCTCCACTTAGCCAAATTCATATAGATGATAGACTCCACCATACTACCATAGTATCACTTGCCAATACAATTCAAATGTATTGACCCTTGTGGCTGTAACTTGTTATGTTGCAGGTTTGTTTGATTTAGTGAAGTGTGTTGATTAGGATTACAAAGTCTACAACCAACATGTCTGCCTGTGGCACTTTGAAGATGAAGGACCCCATGCTTATAGATATTCTGCTGCAACGTAATATAATGGCCAAATGAGCTATGTAAGATGTAATAAATTATGTTATTCCTGGTTATAAAGTTGTATTATGACCTTTTTTTCTTGATATTACATCTTAACTATGGATGCTAGCTATTGATCCGGGGACTAGCATTGTAAACACAGGGATCTCTACCTTATTAAAGGTTGGGAACCTTACAGATGGTATCAGAGCATTGTGTTGCCTGTAGGATTTGTAAACCTAGGATTGGACAAAACCCCTTAGAAAAATAGGAGTTGTATTTGTTTCAAAACTTATTTACAAAAATCTTGTAAACTCTTTCCTCAACCATTATGGTTTTGATTCTACCTCTCTTCTATTTCAACTTAATGGATAAAGCCTACCCCATGGCCAAAGACTTCACCATGTGCAAAGGACTTCATCAACTCTAATGACTTCAACATCTTCACCTCTAATGGCTTCAACATCTTCAGCATTTTCACCAAAGACTTCAACCTTGGATATCACTAAGGACAAGTGAGGCAAGGAACCTTGCTCAAGATTTGGAGACTAAGGAAACACAACCTAGAAGGAAACTATCATCACTTTGAAGTTTGTGACCAAGGATTTTCTCAAGAATAAAAGATCTCATTCAAGAAGAATCAACTAAGAAGGATGGAAAGATTTCAAGTGAACCATATAGATGGACCACCATATTAAGTATAGATCAAACACACCAACTTATGTGGTGTAACAAAAATATTTTGTTGCCGAAAAATGTGCTTGAACTTTGTTGTTTGAGTGGAATGTTTGTTTGTGATTGCTTGCACATTGCTTGTGTGAATTGTAATGTGTGTGATTAGAATTATTCCCTTAGAAATATTTTGCCTATTCTAATCCCAATCTAACCCAAACAGATGACTTATCCAAGAGACTCCAACATCAAGGAGGATGACAACAACAACAACAACCAAGAGATGCACATGAGAAAACAACTACAAGCAAACCAAACCCAGTTGAGCCAAGTGACAACTCAGCTTTTAGCCTACAACAATGGATTAGACCCAGCCATACAAAGGATATTGAAAATTCAATCCCAATTGTTGCAAGGGATGGCCACTCAAATGATCAACATTGGAGACAACTATTCCAAAGGAGTTTATGACAACAAGGATGACAAAGATGTTATTTTAGAAGGAACCAAAGCTTGCAATATTTGTGGAGACAAGGATCACACTTCCAAGGAGCATGGAGATCAACGCCCCAATTGTGAAGAGGAACATCCAGTTGGCCAATGCCCCACATCGCATGCTACTTGCTTCCTATGTGAAGGAAATAGTCATGTCCCTATCCAATGCCCCAACTATTCCCTAGTTCAACAAAGGAAACAAGGTGGCGTGCATCAACAGTTTGTAAACCCTCATGAAGCAACAACTTCTACCAAGAAGGATGAGGACAAAGGAAAATCTCAACTTGTACCCCCATGCAATATGACCCAATTTAAAGGACCAAAGAAGAGAAAAATGAATTATCCAAGGAGTAATAGAAGGTCAAAGAAACCAGTAGACATTCCTACCTATGAGATAACATATGAAGAACATGAACTAGAAGCACTCCTAGCTTTGGAGAAACCCAAGAAGAAGAAGAAATGCCCCAAACCTAGCAAGAAGGATATTACTCAAGAGCAATGTTACACTTGCAAAGAGATGTGACACTATGCTAATGAATGCCCAGAAAAGAAGAAGAACCAAAGAAACAAACAAGAGGCAATGATACCAAAGGAAAAGAAAGATATCAGCCAAGTGATGTGTTTCAAATGCAAAGAGCTAGGCCATTATGCATACAAGTGTCCAGGGAAGTTTCAACAAGACCCCAAGCAAGCCAAGATGTAATCTAGTTGGAAAATTTTTAAGGGTGGTAGTACCCTAGATGCTTTTGAGCCAACTTGTAACCCTAGACTTCCCAAATCTCGGGACGAGATTTATTTTAAGGGTGGTAGCCTGCCACATCCCAAGATTTTTCAAATCTTGTTATGTGAAAAATAAATAAATAAAATAAAACTTTGTTGATTTTCATGGTGAGAAGAAACTTTTTGATTCCAATTGGAAACCTTCAAACCTATTTGATCAAACAAATCCTAAAGGGATTTGAAAATATAAACAATTAATAAAGAAAATATTTTGAATAAGTAGAATTACTATTTTTGGATCTTTAATAAAAAGATTTAGTTTTCAAATGAAAAGGTAGAAATATAAATAAGGATTATTTTATAGAGCCAAATTAAACCTTGGCCAAGCTTTTGAAATAAAATGTTTTGCTTTGATTAAAAGAGTAAAGGTTTATTTAAGTAAAATAATGAGAGTTTATTAATAAACCAATTTTATTGAAGTAAAGGTTTTCCCATTTTAAATAAACACTAAAACTTGTTATTTTATTTTAAATAAGTTTTCCAATTGTTTTGTATTCTCAAATAAAACCTACTGAAGTGATTTGGTTTTGATAATATTTAGATTTCAAATGGAGTACTAATAATCAAATCCTATTTGAATTAATAACTAAGGACTATTTTATTTAATTATTAAATAGATCCTAAAAATAATAAAAATATTATTTTGGACTTTTGATTTGTGTTGATAAACATAAATAAAACTCAATACAAGGTGTAGTGGAAGTTTGATTGATTTGAATGTTTGAATTGTTTGATTGAATTTCAAAACAGAAAATCAAATGGAAAAAGGAAAAAGATTCAGTACAAAAAAAAGACCCAACCCAACAGGCCCAGCAAGACCCAGTCCAGCCCATCAACTCTCCCCAGCGAAACGTTTTCGTACACTCAGTCTCGCACCCGCAAAGTCGCAGACCGGTGGACCCAACTCCCCTCTCCTCTCTCACGCTGACAAAGGACCCCACCGCTAGCTCACCTTCTTCCTCCCCGCGTTGAACTCGCCCAGCCATTGCTGGCGTTGATTCCTTCGGTTGAATTCGCTTTACTGCTGCGTTTATTCCTCGCCGTAACCACGCAGTGATAAACGCCAGCGTTCCCTCCCCCATTTCCCCTCAGACACCGCTGCAAGAGATCCCCCAGGCTGTCTCCAATTTCTTCTGCACCTCCGCCGTCTCCGACGAGGTTCCTGGCCAATTCCGGCAGCACCGCATCGCCCCTTGCCTCCCCGACCAAGCTCACACACTCCCCAGCCTCTGGCGCACGTCCCCGTAGCGCCAGCTCGCTCGCGCGCGCCCCTGAGCCTCGACAACGACGACTCCAAGCGCCGCCACCGTCTGTTTCCACTCCGGCGACCTCCCCCTGGTAAGCCAGACCACCCCGAGCCCTCTCAATCATACTCGCGTGAACACCACACTCGTCTGCGTCTAACTGTGTCCTTGTTTTGCCTCGGAGTGAACCGCAGCGTCGCCCTCGACAACGACTGACCGCAACTGACGCCGTCTTGAACTCCGGCAAGCGATTGCCATCACCACCGTGCGCTCCTCGACGAAATCTCAACACGTTGAGCATCGCCGTGACCTCCTAAACCCGGTGAGCATCTACCCTTCCTTCCTCACCTCCTATAGCGTCGCCACCGTCGTCGTCTGACAGCTCCGCCGCCAGTAGCCACCGCAGCGCCGCCCATCTTTGGCTAGTGTGCTTTGCACCGTTAGATCTTAATCGCACGGCCACGATAGAAACTTAGCTGAAGCGGTATGTTTGTCTCTGTGCCGCACGATCCAACTTAAATCCAACGGCCTACAGCCTGTGATCCAGACGAAACGGTATGGACGAATAGGAATAGGACGCGTGTCCCAGTCTGTTTGATTTAAAACAGAATTTGATCTATTAGTTTTCCAATTTTGTAAATTGCATAACTTTCAAACCAAACGTCAAAATTTTGCAAATTTTATATCAATGGATTCGGCAAGACAAGCCCTAGCCAACCATGCACTTTTTTTTAGTAAAAAGCTTCTGGTAAAATGTTTGTTTTTGCAGAAACATATGTATGCTTGTTTAGGATGTAAAAATTGTTCAAAAATGATTTTGGGGATAAAATCTTTTGCAAATGGTGTGTTTTGAACCTACTGACCCTATGAATCACTTTGTGGTTTCAAAAATATATTTTGTGAAGAAAAAGAATGATTCCTTGATTTATAACCAATTCTAGTCAAATAAAAATATGGTTTATTTATTAAAAATGGATTTGAAGGAAAACCTTTGGGAAATGTTTTGTTTTAAACTCTCTGACCCTAAACACAAAGTTTTATGGTTTGGAAACATATTTTGTGAACCCTATAGATTAATGCCTTAGTAAAAACATTTCTACACCACATAAAATGGTACCTTGTTTTGAAAATGGTTTATGAAGTGAAATCTTTTGCAAATGACTTTGTCACTTTATAAAATGACCATTAGGTGTTTTCAAAAGTTTTTGACCCATTAGGAACCACTATTTCAAATAAAACAAAGATTGGCATGCTTGCATGCATTAATTTGACTTTATCATTTTATGTGATGATTTGCTTGAATGGTAGATTGAAATATTGTTTGCTTGATTGAATTGTAGTGACTTGAAGTGTGTGAACATTGCAAAGATCAATAAGTGAACCTATACTCTACCAAAAAGGCAAGTGATGCTTCATACTTTTGTCCCATTACTTTCACTATGCATTAGTGATTTTTCTAAGTAAAACTTGCATGTAATTTTTGCTAAGTATAAACCATGCTATGGGAAATCCTAGTAGATGAAACCTTAGTAGAATTTCCTAAGTTAAGATTCCTATTACTATCATGCTTAGCTTAGCTAATAGAAAACAAGGGTGGAATATATATTCACACTATGGAAAAATTTCTAAGTCTGAGGACTTGTGTTTTGTTTAATAAAACAACTAAGTTAATGAATCACCTGGGTGGAATGGAAGGAATGGTTTGTGTTGAGTGGTTCACAAGGCCAATTTTTATGGTTTACCTTGTGTATCTCACTTGTGGATGGCCACCCAGGAACAAAGAGATTTGAGATGTCAAATGTTGAGAAGCTTCATGTGCAACCACTTAGCCAAATGGACAGTTGGTGGTAGGGGTTTGATAGGTTGGAGCGCGTCCATTTTGGTCTAAGGGAAGGCTTCTGAAAGATCTTGTCTTGGTGAAACCATGTCTTGTGGGGAAAGTGTACCACCTCTGCAGAGTGTAAAATATAAGTACTTAGCCATGTCCCTGGCAAAGGACAATTTGAGCATCAAGACATGGAAGCTATCAAGAATCTCATAATCCAAATTTCTAAGTTAAAATTTGTGGTTGAACAAGGGTTAAAGGATCTTCAATCTTTGATTGGGAGATGCCTTGGGAAAGATTTTGTCAAGCAAAAACTTAGTGATTTCAAATGATAAGGAAAATCTATTTTGAGCAAAGCAAGCCTAAGATCCACTTAGCCAAATGCATATAGATGATAGACTCCACCATACTACCATAGTATCACTTGCCAATACAATTCAAATGTATTGACCCTTGTGGCTGTAACTTGTTATGTGGCAGGTTTGTTTGATTTAGTGAAGAGTGTTGATTAGGATTACAAAGTATACAACCAACATGTCTGCCTGTGGCACTTTGAAGATGAAGGACCCCATGCTTATAGATATTCTGCTGCAATCTAATGTAATAGCCAAATGAGCTATGTAAGATGTAATAAATTATGTTATTCCTGGTTATATAGTTGTATTATGACCTTTGTTTCTTGATATTACATCTTAACTGTGGATGCTAGCTACTGATCCAGGGACTAGCATTGTAAACACAGGGATCTCTACCTTATTAATGGTTGGGAACCTTACACTATCATCCCCTACCACCAACTGTCAATTTGGCTAAGTTATTGCAACCTATATGATCTAGGCAGAGCCCATAATGCCAAGTGGCTGCACTTGAAGCTTCTCAACATTTGACATCTCAAATATCTTTGTTCCTGGGTGGCATTCCACAAGTGTGATACACAAGGTTCACCAGTCCCCTGGCCTTGTGTAACCACTCAACACAAACCATTCCTTCCATTCCACCCAGGTGATTCATTCACTTACTTGTTTTATTAAACAAAACACAAGTCCTTGACTTGGAAATATTCCATAGTATGAATATATATTCCACCCTTGTTTTCTATTAGCTAAGCTAAGCATGATAGTAGTAGGAATCTTAACTTAGAAAATTTCTACTAAGGTTTCATCTACTAGGATTTCCCATGGCATAGTTTATACTTAGCAAAAATTCCATGCAAGTCCTACTTAGAAATATCACTAATGCATAGTGAAAATAATAGGACAAAAGTATGAAGCATCATTTGCCTTTTTGGTAGAGAGTATAAGTTCACTCCTTGATCTTTGCAATGTTCACACACTTCAAATCACTACAATTCAATCAAGCAAATAATAATTCAATCTACCATTCAAGCAATTCATCACATACAATGATAGAAACAAAACAATGCATGCAAGCATGCCAATCTTTGTTTTATTTACAAAAGTGGTTTATAATAGGTTATAAACATTCTAAAACACTTATTGGTCATTTTATAAAGTGGAAAAACCATTTGCAAAAGATTTAACTTCATAAACCATTTTTAAACTAAGTCATTATTTTATGTGGTTGAAAATGCCTTTATCAAAGTAGAAATCTTTATAGAGTTTACCAAATACATTTTTAAGTCATAAAATTTGGTGTTTAGGGTCAGAGAGTTTATTCCAAAAAAAATACCAAACATTTTCTCCCAAAAGCATTTTTAATAAATAAACATTACTTTTATTTGACTAGAATTGGTTTAAATCAAAAGTTTATTCTTTTGCTTCACCAAATACATTTTTGAAACCACAAATTGATTTTTACGGTCAGTAGGTTCAAAACAGACCATTTGCCAAAGATTTTATCCCCAAAATCATTTTAGAAAAAATTTTATATCCTAAACATGCATACATAAGTTTCTATAAAAACAAACAATTTAACAGAAGCAATTTACTAAACGAAGGGCATGCTCAGAAAGTACTTGTCTTGCTGATTCCATTGATATAAAATTTGCAAAATTTGGATGTGTGGTTTGAAAGTTATGGATTTTACAAATTGGAACATCAAATAGACAAGTTTCTGTTTTAAATCAACTAACAGGGCCAGGTGTCTTGATTTTATTCGCTGGTACCAGTTCGTCTGGATCACGCTCTCTGGTGCGTTGGATCTAAGTTAGACCGAGCATATCATGTTCATCCTTACCCCTTCTATTAGTCAACCTATCCAAGCCATCAGATGAAAATCTAACGGTCCCTAATGCTTTGACCAATAAGCAGCGGCACTGGCGGCGGAGCGGCTTGGCGGTGGCGTTGCCGGTGAAGCAGGAAGCGAGAGAGGGAAAGTAGATGCTCACCGAGTTCGCGGAGTGATGCTGAAGCTCAAGGTGCACGCGAGGAGGCAAGGGGCGCACTGGGTGGTCGTCAATTGCTCGTCGAAGTCGGGGTCACCGTCGGTTGCGCTCAGACGTCGACGGGGGCGAGGCTATAGCACACGAGAAGGCAAAATAATGGTAGAGTTAGATGCGCAAGGACGTGGAGAGGATGCGTGCATGAAAGGGAAGGAGAGGGGCGATCAGATTCTTACCAGAGGCTTCGCCGGAGGAAATGGCAGGCGACGGTGATGTTTGGTGTCGTCGTTGCCGACGCTGGGGTGCTCGCGCAGATGAACAGGAGGTACAGTGAGGTGCACCAGAGGCTGGGGAAGGTGCTCGTGTGCTCAAGGGGGCAGAGGAGTAGCTGGGATCGCCGGAATTGCTACTGGAGCTTGCCGGAGACAGTGTGGTTCATGCGAGGAATCAAGGCAGCCTGGTGGCTCCGGGGATGTGGCGTCTGGGGGAAAGAGGAAGGAGAGCCTGGCGATTAATAGAGCGTGGTCACGGTGAGGAATAAACGCAGCAGTAAAGAGTATTGACGCCGGCTTCAACGGCCAGAAACGGCGAGGAGGAAAGAGGGCCGCGGTCAGCGGCGGGTGAAGACGATGGTGAGGTGGCTGTGGGGTCGTTTGGCAGCGAGAGAGAGAGTGTGGCGGTGGGGTCCATCGGTCAGTTGCTAAGTGGGTGCAGGCAATGGTGCGAATCGTTTTTCTCGCGGGGTGGGTAGATGGGCTAACTGGGCCTTGTTGGGCTAGCTGACTGGGTCGAGTCCGTTTTCATTTTTTTATTCAGATTGTTTTTCTTTTTCCTTTTCTAATATTCTGTTTTGATTTCGATTAATCAATTCAAACATCAATTTGAATTCAAACCTTTGCTAAAATTAGTGTAGGTTTAAATACTGATTAGTAATATAATTTGAAGTCAATTTTTGAATAAAACTTTATTCTTTTTGGGGTCTTTTAATTATTCAAATAAGCCCCTGTTTTAAATCAAATAAGATTTAATAATATTTTCAAACACCATTTAAGTTTCTAAAAACCTTCCAAATCTTTTCAGTAGGTTTTTATTTGATTAATAGGGTGTCAAATAATTCATCTTGAATTATTTGGAAAGTATTTAATATGATTCATAAATCATTTGAATTGGGTATTTTTTTAATTCCAATGGAATTTAAATATAGTTCTAATTCCCTAAATTTTATTTGTAATATTTATTTTATTTAAATTAATTAAACAACTTTTATTCCACTTGGGTAAATTCCAAAATACTATTTTCTCATGAATTATATATTTATTCTTATTAGAGATTTGTCTTTATTAAAATAGGGATAGAATGGTTAATGCCATTTTATTTTATTTGGAAATTCTTTATCCTTTTATTTTATTTGGATTTGGATTCTATTCATTCCATTTGCTTAATGGATTAGGCCAAGATTTAATTTGATCTTTAAATAATCCTTATTTAATATTTCTTTCTTCATCTTATAAAATCCATATCTTTTTATTTATAGAACCAAACTTGGTGATTCCAATTTGTAAAATCTTCTTTGATATTTATTTATCCATTTAAATATCTTTAGGATTATTTGCTCACAATTTGGTATGGATTTCTACGTGGTTGCTCTATTAGCTTTGGGAAATCAATTTCCTTATCTTATTAAATTCATAAGATTTTATCCATGGCTCCAAATTAAGTGAAACCAATTTATATGATTTTATAATGTTTCTATTTGTCATTCTTGATCATTTTGAAATGTTAGTTGACAAATTTTTATATGGATCAAATCCATAGGTTTGGAGATAACTTGGAAATGATTTTTATTCCATTAGGGTTTTAGGGTTTGGATTTATTTTCCAAGTGTTTAAACTTCCAGATGCATTTTATGAGGAATGCATTTCTCTTGATTTGGATTTTGTTGGATTCAATCTTTTACCAAAGTTTGTTCAAGATGGGATTTTTAAGTTTCCATTTAGAAACAAAAGTTTCTTTTCACCCTAAAATTCAATAATAATTTATTTTGTTTATTTATTTTTCACATTACAAGATTTGGAAAATCTTGGGATGTGACATCACTCACGGAACTCCGTGCCTCCATCTTCCAGTTAAAGAATTTCTTAGAGATCACATATCTCTCAGAACGGGCCTGAGTCTGAAACATAGTTTTCAGCTCCTCAAGAATCTCAAAGGGCCCAGGATAATCTTCAAAATGATTTTGAAGGTCCGATTCCATAGCAAACAACATGGTGATCTTAATCACACCATAATCATCTTTGCGTGACTGATTGATAGCTTTCTCATCAGCCGGCGCATCAATAGCAGGGGCGTCACCTAGCGCATTCTCAAGGACATAGTCCTTTTGACCGCCAGAGAGAATGATTATCAGATTGCGGAACCAGTTGGTGAAGTTAGACCCATTGTTTCTAAGCTTTTCTTTCTTAGCAAAAACGTTGAAGTTGAAGTTGAACGTAGAGTCTATAGCACCCGATCATCACGTGATGCTTGGACACGACGAACTTTCGCAACGGTGCATACATGGGGAGAACACAGTTTTATCTTGATCTTTAAGTGAGGAATCATCTTATAATGCTACCGTCGCGATCTAAGCATAATAAGATACATAAAAGGATAAACATCACATGCATATAACTTTATGTGACATGGTATAGCCAATCTTCGCGCAATGATCTCCATCTTGTGCGTGCCGACCTGATCTCCATCACTCCACCATGAGTGCCTCCACCATGAATAGCAACTACAACTATTGCTAACTACTTAGCGATAAAGTGAAACTATTACATGGCGTATAAGAAGTTGACACACATGTCATACACAATTATAAAGACAACCATATGGCTCCTGCCGGTTGTGTACTCATCGACATGGAAGTCGTGAAACATTACAAAACATGATCATCGCATACAATATACACATCACATCTTGGGCCATACCATATCACAGAAAACACTCCCTGCAAAAACAAGTTAGACGCCTCTACTTTGTTGTTGCATGTTTTACGTGGCTTATGGGAGTAGCAAGCTAAGAACGATTCTTACCTAAGGAAAGCCACAACGGTGATATTATGGTTGCCAAACTCCGGTGTACATCCCATGACAACTATAGTGAGAGAACTGGCATCCACCAGCCGCATGTGTGGAACAAGCCACACGTCAAGTGCGGAGCCGGTCTCGCGAACGACGTCGCGTAAAGTTGGCCTGGACCGCTTCAATCTCACTATCCCGCGTCATAAGAAGAACACAAACAAGAGGCTTGCAACAGAAAACATCAACGCCCGCAACAACCATGTTGCGTTCTACTCATAAAACACATCTACGCATAGATCTAGCTCTGATACCACTGAAGGGTTTTGCAGCATAGTAAATCAAAAAAATTCTACGGATGCGAATGGGAAAGCCAAGATATAATCTAGGATATGCAAACAACGAAGGGAATTAGATGAGATCTTCGTCGGAACGTGGGTGATGTAGTCGTACTCGCTTCTCCTCCTCGCGATCCGATCCGATCTAACACGGCAAGTGGCGATTCCTCTGAGAGATGCACACGTGCGGCACCTCGACATCTCCTCCTTCCTCGGTCCATCAAGTATGGTGGAGAGATGGATTGGATCTACAATGCGACGACGCGGTGCAAGTGGTGGAGAGTTTCTACAGCAGAGCTTCGCCTATGTGCAGTCGGGAGGGAGAGAGAGAGAGGAGGGCAGCAGGGCAGCTAGGGCTTGAGGAGGAGGTGTAGGAGGGGGTGCGCCCCCAACCCTCTTTATATAGAGGGGTGGGCGGCCAGCCCTTGACCCTCCCCTAAACCCTAGGGCCGGCGGCCAAGGAGGGAGGAGTGGGGGGCAAGTTTGCCCCCCCCCCTTCTAGAAGCTCCCCTAGGGTTTCGCCCAAGGTTGGCTGGCTGGGCCCTATGGCGCCTTGTACCCCTGGCCCAATGCGGCCAGGGCACTCCCTCATAGCCCCATGCCCCCTCCGGAAGGTTCTAGAAGCTTCCGGTACAATACCGATTAACCCAAAACAATTCCGAACTTCAATAACTGCATTGCCTTATATGGATCTTATTCGCCGGACCATTCCGGAACCTCTCGTGATGTCCCGGATCCCATCCGAGACTCCGAACAAAAACTCATAAACCAATTATCCAATCTATCCTAGCGTCGAGACACGTTAAGTGTGTGACCCTTCGGGTTCGAGAACATGCAGACATTATCTTCTATCAATAATCAACAGCGGGGTCTAGAAATCCATATTGACTCCCACACATTCATCGATGATCATATCGGATGAACCACGATGCCAGGATTCAATCAATCCCATATATATATTCCCTTCGTCTCGTGATATTTTACTTGCCCGAGATTTGATCGTTGGTACCGTCATACCTAGTTCAATCTCGTTCACAGCAAGTACTTTACTCGTTCCGTAATCCGATATCACTTTGTGATTAAATCCCTAACCACATGCTTGCAAGCGGTGTTGATATCGATTACCGAGTCGGCCCGAAGTATATCTCTACGACTTGGGAGGGACAAATCCAATCTCGATACATACAACCAAACAGGCACTTTCCGATAACCTGAGAGACACCTTTATGATCACCCTCTCATAGAATGACGTTTGATGACCTCAAAGCTTTCTTCCGATACCAGGGAGTTGTATTATGTCATGGTCTAAGGAATACAATATTTGACATAAGAAAAGCTTCGCAAAGATGAACACGATGACACGATCTAATTGCTCCGCTTAGTTTGGGTATGTCCATCATGTCATTCTCCCAATGATATGATCTCATTATTAATCGATAACTCATGTCTATGGTTAGGAAACCTTAACCATAATTAATCAATGAGCTAGTCCATAGAGGCATACTAGGGACACTGTGTTGTTCACAAACCACACAAGTATTAAAGTTTCCGCTTAATACAAATCTAGCATGGAATATAAACGTTATCATGAACAAGAATTATAATAATAACATCTTTATTATTGCCTCTAGGGCATAATTCCAACAGTCTCCCACTTGCACTAGAGTCAATAATCTTGTTTACATTTGGCAACAATCTCACACCCATGGCACTAAGGTGTTGATCATGTTTTGCACGTGGAAGAGGTTTAGTCAATGGATCTGCGACATTCAGATCTGTATGTACTTTGCTAATCTTCAGATCTCCATCTGCTATATAATCTCGGGTTATATGAAACTTGCGGTTGATATGCTTGGTCTTTGTATGATATCTTGGTTCCTTAGCGAGTGCTATGGCGCCAGTGTTGTCACACAATATATCAAGTGGGTCCAATGCACTTGGAACCACGCCAAGCTCAGTGATGAAGTTCCTGATCCAAACTCCTTCACTTGACGCTTCTGCAGCAGCCATGTATTCCGCTTCTACTGTAGATCCCGCGATCACACTTTGCTTGCAGCTTCTCCATCTCACAGCTCCTCCATTCAAAATATAAACGTATCCTGTCTGAGATTTAGAATCATCCTTGTCGGTGTCGAAACTAGCGTCGACGTAACCTTTTACGACGAGCTGTTCATCACCCCCATAGACTAAGAACATTTATTTAGTCCTATTTAGGTACTTTAGGATGTTCTTCACGGCTGTCCAGTGTTCCACTCCTCGATCACTTTTGTATCTGCTCGTCAAACTAAGAGCATTGGACACATCCGGTCTAGTACACACCATGGCATACCTGATAGAACCTATGGCCGAGGCATAAGGCACTTTGCTCATAGCTTCTCTATCATTTACCATAGCTGGACACTGAGCCTTGCTCAATATCTTACCTAACAACATAGGCACTGAACCTTTCTTAGCCTTATCCATTCTGAACCTTTTCAGAACTTTGTCTAGGTATGTACTCTGGCTTAAAGCTATTAGGCGTCTTTGTATATATAGATTTTGATGCCCAATATATAAGCATCTTCACCTAGGTCTTTCATTGAAAAAAAATTGCTCAAATAACTCTTCACATCGTTAAGCATGTTGATTTCATTTCCAATAATCAATATGTCATCCACATATAGTAAATTTCACTGAGCTCCCACTCACTTTCTTGTAAATACAAGCTTCGTAGCAATTTGGAACAAATCCAAAGCTCTTGATCACTTGATCAAAACGAAGGTTCCAACTCCGAGATGCTTGCTTCAGTCCATAAATGGAACGCTGAAGTTTGCACACTTTATCATCATCCTTAGGATCGACAAAACCTTCGGGTTACATCATATACAACTCTTCATCAATGTTGCCATTGAGGAACACAGTCTTGACATCCATCTGCCATATTTCATAACCATGAAACGCGGCAATTGCTAATAAAATCCGAATGGACTTAAACATCGCTACGGGAGAAAAAGTCTCATCGTAGTCAACACCTTGAACTTGTCGAAAACCTTTCGCGACAAGCCGTGCTTTATAGACGGTAACATTACCATCTGCGTCCGTTTTCTTCTTGAAGATCCATTTGCACTCAACGGCCTTTCAGTCGCTAGGAGGGTCCACCAAACTCCATACTTGCTTTTCGCTCATGGATCCCAATTCGGATTTCATGGCCTCTAGACATTTCTCAGAGTCTGGGCCCATCATCGCTTCCTCATAGTTCGTAGGTTCACTGTCTTCTACCAACAAGACAATCAAGACATGGTTGCCGTACCACTCAGGAGGGGCACGCGACCATGTCGACCTGCGACGTTCAGTAGCAGCATCGTCCGAAGCTTCCTGATCCTTGTCATTGGATTCCTCTATTGTTGGTGCAGGCGGCACTGGAACAATTTCAGGTGCTGTGCTACTCTCCAACTCAAGAGAAGGTTCAACAACCTCGTCTAGCTCTACTTTCCTCCCACTCACTTCTTTCGAGAGAAACTCCTTCTCAAGAAAGGAACCGTTCTTTGCGACAAACACTTTGCCTTCGGTTCTGTGATAGAAGGTATACCCAATAGTTTCCTTAGGGTATCCTATGAAGACGCATTTCTCCGCTTTGGGTTCGAGCTTGTCCGGCATCAACTTCTTGACGTAAGCTTCGCATCCCCAAACTTTAAGAAACGACAACTTAGGTTTAGCACCAAACCACAGTTCATACGGTGTCGTCTCAACGGATTTATATGGTGCCCTATTTAAAGTGAATGCAGCGGTTTCTAATGCATAACCCCAAAATGATAACGGCAAATAAGTAAGAGACATCATCGATTGGACCATATCTAATAGGGTTCGATTCCGGCGTTCAGACACACCATTGCGCTGTGGTGTTCCAGGTGGCGTGAGTTGCGAAACGATTCCGCTTGCTTTAAGATGCGTGAGAAAATCATAACTCAAATATTCACCTCCACGATCGGATCATAGAAACTTAATCTTTCTGTTACGATGGTTCTCCACTTCATTCTGAAATTCTTTGAACTTTTCAAATGTTTCAGATTTATGTTTCATTAAATAGATATACCCATATCTACTTAAGTCATCGGTAAAACTGAGAAAATAGAGATATCCACCGCGCGTCGAAACACTCATCGGTCCGCATACATCGGTATGTATGATTTCCAACAAGTCCGTTACTCGCTCCATCATTCCGGAGAACGGGGTTTTGATCATCTTGCCCATGAGGCATGGTTCGCAAGGGTCAAATGATTCAAAATCAAGAGACTCCAAAAGTCCATCAGAATGGAGTTTCTTCATGCGTTTTACACCAATATGACCTAGACGACAGTGCCACAAATAAGTAGTATTATCACTATCTACTTTGCATCTCTTAGCCTCAATGTTATGGATGTGTGTTTCATCCCTTTCGAGATTCACAATAAATAAACCATTCACAGCAGGTGCATGACCATAAAAGATGTTACTCATAAAAATAGAACAACCATTATTCTCAGATTTAAATGAATAACCGTCTTCAATAAAGACAATCCAGAAATGATGTTCATGCTCAACGCAGGCACATAATAACATATATTGAGGTTTAAAACTAATCCCGAAGGTAGAACTAAGGAGAGCGTGCCGACGGCCATCACATCAACTCTTGATCGGTTGCCAACGCGAATTGTCGCCTCATCCCTCGCAAGCTGCCGTCTATTCCGTAGCTCCTGTTTCGAGTTACAAATATTAGCAACTGAACCAGTATCAAATACCCAGGAACTACAACGAGGGCTAGTAAGGAAAACATCAATAACACGTATATCAAATATACCTTTGATGGTGCCAGCCTTCTTGTCCGCTAAGTACTTCGGACAGTTGCGCTACCAGTGACCCTTGTCCTTGCAATAGAAGCACTAAGTGTCCGGCTTGGGTCTAGACTTGAGCATCTTCTCAGCAGGGGCAACGCGCTTGCCGCCGCCTTTCTTGAAGGGCTTCTTTGCACCCTTACCTTTCTTAAAAGTGGGGGGCTTGTTGACCATCAACACATGATTATCCTTTTTGATGTCCACCTCCGCAGCCTTCAGCTTTGCGAAGAGCTCGGTGATCGTATCAGTGGAACCAATCTCATTATGAGTCACTACAAAACTTTTGTAGCTGGGAGGGAGTGATTGTAGAACCCTGTCAATCTTGAGCTCCTCTGGAATCTTGCAGTCCAGTTGCTCAAGGCGTTGAGTGTAGCCCGACATCTTTATGGCGTGCTCACTAACGGAACTCCCTTCCTCCATCTTGCAGTTAAAGAATTTCTCAGAGATCTCATATCTCTCAGAACGGGCCTGAGTTTGAAACATAGTTTTCAGCTCCTCAAGAATCTCAAAGGTCCCAGGATAATCTTCAAAACGATTTTGAAGGTCTGATTCCATAGCAAACAACATGGTGCTCTTAATCACACCATAATCATCTTTGCGCGACTGATAGACAACTTTCTCATCAGCCGGCGCATCAATAGCAGGGGCGTCACCTAGCGCATTCTCAAGTACATAGTACTTTTGACCGCCAGATAGAATGATTCTCAGATTGCGGAACCAGTTGGTGAAGTTAGACCCATTGTTTCTAAGATTTTCTTTCTCAGCAAAAACGTTGAAGTTGAAGTTGGACTTAGCCATTTGATCTACAATATTTGCAAGTACAAATTAGACTATGTTCATGATAACTAGTTCAACTTAATCAAATTACTAGATGAACTCCCATTAAATTCAACATCCCTCAAGTTGTTTAGTGAACATGATCCAAATTCGCCACACCTAATCCGATCTTCACGAGAAGAGATGTGGTTTCAATGGTAGACAACGAAGTGTCGACCATATCATTCATATGACTCATGCTTAACCTTTCGGTTCTTGTGTTCCGAGGCCATGTATGTACATGCTAGGCTCGTCAAGTCAAACCCAAGTATTTCCGCGTGTGCAAAACTGGCTTGCACCCGTTGTATGTGAACGTAGAGTCTATAGAACCCGATCATCACGTGATGCTTGGACACGACGAACTTTCGCAACGGTGCATACATGGGGAGAACACAGTTTTATCTTGATCTTTAAGTGAGGAATCATCTTATAATGCTACCGTCACGATCTAAGCATAATAAGATACATAAAAGGATAAACATCACATGCATATAAATTTATGTGACATGGTATAGCCAATCTTCGCGCAATGATCTCCATCTTGTGCGTGCCGGCATTATCTCCATCACTCCACCATGATTGCCTCCACCATGAATAGCAACTACAACTATTGCTAACTACTTAGCGATAAAGTGAAACTATTACATGGCGTATAAGAAGTTCAGACACAGGTCATACACAATTATAAAGACAACCATATGGCTCCTGCCAGTTGTGTACTCATCGACATGCAAGTCATGAAACATTACAAAACATGATCATCGCATACAATATACAAATCACATCTTGGGCCATACCATATCACAGAAAACACTCCCTGCAAAAACAAGTTAGCCGCCTATACTTTGTTGTTGCATGTTTTACGTGGCTTATGGGAGTAGCAAGCTAAGAACGATTCTTACCTATGGAAAGCCACAACGGTGATATTATGGTTGCCAAACTCTGGTGTAAATCCCATGAAAACTATAGTGAGAGAAACTGGCATCCACCAGCCGCATGTGTGGAACAAGCCACACGTCAAGTGCGGAGCCGGTCTCGCGAACGACGTCGCGCAAAGTTGGCCTGGACCGCTTCGATCTCACTATCCCGCGTCATAATAAGAACACAAACAAGAGGCTTGCAACAGAAAACATCAACGCCCGCAACAACCATGTTGCGTTCTACTCGTGAAACACATCTACGCATAGATCTAGCTCTGATACCACTGAAGGGTTTCACAGCATAGTAAATCAAAAAAATTCTACGGATGCGAATGGGAAAGCCAAGATCTAATCTAGGAGATGCAAACAACGAACGGGATTAGATGAGATCTTCATACCCTTGAAGATTCGCACAGCGGAACGTTCGTCGGAACGTGGGTGATGTAGTCGTACTCGCTTCTCCTCCTCGCGATCCGATCCGATCTAACACCACAAGTGGCGATGCCTCCGAGAGATGCACACGTGCGGAACCTCGACGTCTCCTCCTTCCTCGGTCCAGCAAGTATGGTGGAGAGACGGACTGGATCTACAACGTGACGGAGCGGTGCAAGTGGTGGAGAGTTTCTGCAGCAGGGTTTCGCCTACGTGCAGTCGGGAGGGAGAGAGAGAGGAGGGCAGCAGGGTGGCTAGGGCTTGAGGAGGAGGTGTAGGAGGGGGTGCGCCCCCAGCCCTCTTTATATAGAGGGGTGGGCGGCCAGCCCTTTCCCCTCCCCTAGGGTTTTTCCCTAGGTTGGCCGGCTGGGCCCTATGGGGCCTTGTGACCCTGGCCCAATGCGGCCAGGGCACTCCCTCATAGGCCCATGCCCCCTCCCGGCTGGTGGGGCCACGTTCGTCCCCCTTCGGAAGGTTCTAGAAGCTTCCGGTACAATACCGATTAACCCGAAACAATTCCGAACTCCAAAACCTGTATTGCCTTATTTGAATCCTATTCTCCAGACCATTCCCGAACCTCTCGTGATGTCCCGGATCCCATCCGAGACTCCGAACAAAAACTCATAAACCAATTATCCAATCTATCCTAGCGTCGAGACACGTTAAGTGTGTGACCCTTCGGGTTCGAGAACATGCAGACATGATCTTCTATCAATAATCAACAGCGGGGTCTGGAAACCCATATTGACTCCCACACATTCATCGATGATCATATCGGATGAACCACGATGCCAGGATTCAATCAATCCCATATATATATTCCCTTCGTCTCGCGATATTTTACTTGCCCGAGATTTGATCGTCGGTACCGTCATACCTAGTTCTATCTCGTTCACAGCAAGTACTTTACTCGTTCCGTAATCCGATATCACTTTGTGATTAACTCCTTAACCACATGCTTGCAAGCGGTGTTGATATCAATTACCGAGTGGGCCCAAAGTATATCTCACCGACTTGGGAGGGAGAAATCCCATCTCGATACATACAACCCAACAGGCACATTCCGATCACCTGAGAGACACCTTTATAATCACCCTCTCATAGGATGACGTTTGATGACCTCAAAGCTTTCTTCCGATACCAGGGAGTTGTATTATCTCATGGTCTAAGGAATACAATATTTGACATAAGAAAGGCTTCGCAAAGATGAACACGATGACACGATCTAATTGCTCCGCTTAGTTTGGGTCTGTCCATCATGTCATTCTCCCAATGATATGATCTCATTATTAATCGACAACTCATGTCTATGGTTAGGAAACCTTAACCATCATTAATCAATGAGCTAGTCCATAGAGGCATACTAGGGACACGGTGTTGTTCACAAACCACACAAGTATTAAAGTTTCCGCTTAATACAATTCTAGCATGGAATATAAACGTTATCATGAACAAGAATTATAATAATAACATCTTTATTATTGCCTCTAGGGCATAATTCCAATAGTATCCCACTTGAACTAGAGTCAATAATCTAGTTTACATTTGGCAACAATCTCACACCCATGGCACTAAGGTGTTGATCATGTTTTGCACGTGGAAGAGGTTTAGTCAATGGATCTGCGAAATTCAGATCTGTATCTACTTTGCTAATCTTCAGATCTCCATCTGCTATATAATCTCGGATTATATGAAACTTGCGGTTGATATGCTTGGTCTTTGGATGATATCTTGGTTCCTTAGCGAGTGCTATGGCGCCAGTGTTGTCACACAATATCTCCAGTGGGTCCAATGCACTTGGAACCACGCCAAGCTCAGTGATGAAGTTCCTGATCCAAACTCCTTCACTTGACGCTTCTGCAGCAACCATGTATTCCGCTTCTACTGTAGATCCCACGATCACGCTTTGCTTGCAGCTTCTCCAGCTCGCAGCTCCTCCATTCAAAATATAAACGTAACATGTCTGAGATTTAGAATCATCCTTGTCGGTGTCAAAACTAGCGTCGACATAACCTTTTACGACGAGCTGTTCATCACCCCCATAGACTAAGAACATTTCTTTAGTCCTATTTAGGTACTTTAGGATGTTCTTCACGGCTGTCCAGTGTTCCACTCCTGGATCACTTCGGTATCTGCTCGTCAAACTAAGAGCATTGGACACATCCGGTCTAGTACACAGCATGGCATACATGATAGAACCTATGGCCGAGGCATAAGGCACTTTTCTCATAGCTTCTCTATCATTTACCGTAGCTGGACACTGAGCCTTTCTCAATATCTTACCTGACAACATAGGCACTGAACCTTTCTTTGCCTTATCCATTCGGAACCTTTTCAGAACTTTTTCTAGGTATGTACTCTGGCTTAAAGCTGCCAGGCGTCTTTGTCTATCTCTATAGATTTTGATGCCCAATATATAAGAAGCTTCACCTACGTCTTTCATTGAAAAACACTTGTTCAAATAACTCTTCAAATCGTTAAGCATGTTAATGTCATTTCCAATAATCAATATGTCATCCACATATAGTACCAGAAATTTCACTGAGCTCCCACTCACTTTCTTGTAGATACAAGCTTCGTAGAATTTGGAACAAATCCAAAGCTCTTGATCACTTGATCAAAACGAATGTTCCAACTCCGAGATGCTTGCTTTAGTCCATAAATGGAACGCTAAAGTTTGCACACTTTATCAGCATCCTTAGGATCGACAAAACCTTCGGGTTGCATCGTATACAACTCTTCATCAATGTTGCCATTGAGGAACACAGTCTTGACATCAATCTGCCATATTTCATAATCATGAAACGCAGCAATTGCTAATAAAATCCGAATGGACTTAAACATCTCTACGGGAGAAAAAGTCTCATCGTAGTCAACACCTTGAACTTGTCAAAAACCTTTTGTGACAAGCCATGCTTTATAGATGGTAACATTACCATCCGCGTCCGTTTTCTTCTTGAAGATCCATTTTCACTCAACGGCCTTTCGGTCGCTAGGAGGGTCCACCAAAGTCCATACATGGTTTTCGCTCATGGATCCCAATTCAGATATCATGGCATCTAGCCATTTCTCAGAGTCTGGACCCATCATCGCTTCCTCGTAGTTCGTAGGTTCACTATCTTCTACCAACAAGACAGTCAAGACAGGGTTGTCGTACCACTCAGGAGGGGCACGCGACCTTGTCGACCTGCGACGTTCAGTAGCAGCATCGTCCGAAGCTTCATGATCCTTGTCATTAGCTTCCTCTATTGTTGGTGCAGGCGGCACTGGAACAATTTCAGGTGCTGCGCTACTCTCCAACTAAAGAGAAGGTTCAACAACCTCGTCTAGCTCTACTTTCCTCCCACTCACTTCTTTCGAGAGAAACTCCTTCTCAAGAAAGGAACCGTTCTTTGCGACAAACACTTTGCCTTCGGTTATGTGATAGAAGGTATACCCAATAGTTTCCTTAGGGTATCCTATAAAGACGCATTTCCCCGCTTTGGGTTCGAGCTTGTCCGGCATCAACTTCTTGACGTAAGCTTCGTATCCCCAAACTTTAAGAAACGACAACTTAGGTTTAGCACCAAACCACAGTTCATACGGTGTTGTCTCAACGGATTTAGATGGTGCCCTATTTAAAGTGAATGCAGCGGTTTCTAATGCATAACCCCAAAATGATAACGGCAAATCAGTAAGAGACATCATCGATTGGACCATATCTAATAGGGTTCGATTCCGGCGTTCAGACACACCATTGCGCTGTGGTGTTCCGGGTGGCGTGAGTTCCGAAACGATTCTGGTATGATGGGAGAAATGACTAAGACTCCATTTTCTGGTATGATGGAGCGAGCTACAGACTTATTGGAAATCATACATACCGATGTGTGTGGTCCAATGAGTGTAGCATCGCGCAGTGGTTATCGTTATGTTCTTACCTTCACGGATGACTTGAGTAGATATGGGTATATCTATTTCATGAAACATAAGTCCGAAACTTTCGAGAAGTTTAAGGAGTTTCAAAGTGAGGTAGAGAATCAACGTAACAAGAAGATTAAATTTCTACGTTCTGATCGTGGAGGTGAATATCTAAGTTACGAGTTTGGCGAGCATTTGAAGAAATGCGGAATACTTTCACAATTGACACCGCCGGGAACACCACAGCGTAATGGTGTGTCCGAACGTCGTAATCGAACTCTCTTAGATATGGTTCGTTCTATGATGTCACTTACAGATTTACCGCTATCATTTTGGGGTTATGCATTAGAAACAGCCGCATTCACTTTAAATAGGGAACCGTCTAAATCCGTTGAAACGACACCGTATGAATTATGGTTTGGGAAGAAACCTAAATTGTCGTTCCTTAAAGTTTGGGGATGCGAAGCCTATGTAAAGAAGTTACAGCCGGACAAGCTTGAACCCAAAGCGGAAAAATGCGTCTTCATAGGATACCCGAAGGAAACTATTGGGTATACCTTCTATCATAGATCCGAAGGTAAAATCTTCGTTGCCAAGAATGGATCCTTTCTAGAGAAGGAATTTCTCTCGAAAGAATTGACTGGAAGGAAAGTAGAACTCGATGAGGTTGTCGAACCTTCTCTCGAAATTGCGAGTAGCGCATCACCGGAAGAAGTTCCTGTGGTACCTGCATCAATAAGAGAGGAAGCTAATGATGGTGATCATGAAACTTCGGTTGAAGTTGCTACAGAGCCTCGGAGGTCAACGAGAACTCGTACCACTCCAGATTGGTATGATTCCGTTATGAATGTCATGGTGGTGGACAACACCGATGACCCCGAGACATATGAGGAAGCGATGATGAGCCCAGATTCCAATAAATGGCAAGAAGCCATGAAATCCGAGATTGGATCCATGTACGAAAACCAAGTATGGACTTTGGTGGACTTACCGGATGGCCGAAAGGCTGTCGAGAACAAATGGATTTTCAAGAAGAAAACAGATGCTGATGGTAATGTTACTGTCTATAAAGCTCGACTTGTCGCAAAAGGGTTTCGACAAATTCAAGGAGTTGACTACGATGAGACTTTCTCACCGGTAGCGAAGCTAAAGTCTGTGAGGATTATGTTAGCAATCGCTGCATATTATGATTATGAGATATGGCAGATGGATGTCAAAACAGCATTCCTCAATGGAGACATTGATGAAGAGTTGTATATGATGCAACCCAAAGGTTTTGTCGATCCTAAAGATGCTAACAAGGTATGCAAACTTCAACGTTCCATCTATGGATTGAAGCAAGCATCCCGAAGTTGGAATCAACGTTTTGATAAGGTAATCAAAAGTTTTGGTTTTATACAAACTTATGGAGAAGCTTGTATTTACAAGAAAGTGAGTGGGAGCTCTGTAGCGTTCTTAATACTATATGTGGATGACATATTGTTGATTGGGAATGATGTAGACCTTCTTAATAGTGTCAAGGAATATTTGAATAATAGTTTTTCAATGAAGGATCTTGGCGAAGCAGCTTACATATTAGGCATAAAGATTTATAGAGATAGATCGAAACGCCAAATATCATTGTCACAGAGTACATATTTGGACAAAGTTCTAAAGAGGTTTGGTATGGAAGAAAGCAAGAAAGGGTTCTTGCCCATGTTTCCCAATACGACCTTGAGTAAAACTCAAAGTCCGACATCGGCAGAAGATAGAGAAAGGTTGAGTAAAACTCCCTATGCCTCAGCCATAGGATCTCTAATGTATGCCATGCTATGTACTAGACCCGACATTGCATATGCTGTTAGTTTAACTAGCAGATATCAAAGTGATCCAGGAGTGGATCATTGGACAGCGGTCAAAAACATCCTTAAGTACTTGAGAAGAACTAAGGATATGGTTCTTTCTTATGGAGGTGATGAACAGCTCGTTGTTAATGGTTACACCGATGCTAGTTGGAACACAGATCCGGATGATTCTAAATCGCAATCCGGATACGTATTTATTTTGAATGGTGCAGCAGTTAGCTGGAGGAGTGCAAAGCAAAGCGTTGTGGCGAGATCTTCAACTGAATCGGAATACATGGCTGCTTCGGAGGCTTCACAAGAAGCGATATGGATGAAAGAGTTCATTATAGAGCTGGGTGTGGTTCCTAGTGCGCTGGACCCAATGTCTATCTACTGTGATAACATGGGCGCCATAGCCAATGCGCAAGAACCAAGGTCACACAAGAAGCTGAAGCATATCAAGCTGCGTTTTCACGCTATTCGAGAACATATCCAGGATGGGGATATAAAGATTTGCAAAGTACACACAGATCTGAATGTGGCGGATTCGTTGACTAAACCTCTCCCGAGGGCAAAACATGACCAACACCAAACTGCCATGGGTGTTCGGTATATTACCATGTAATCTAGATTAGATGACTCTAGTGAAGGTGGGAGACTGTTGGAGATATGCCCTAGAGGCAATAATAAATGTGGTTATTATTATATCTTTGTGTTTATGATAAATGTTTACATTCATGCTATAATAGTATTAACAAGGAAACATTGATACTTGTGTGATTTGTAAACTTAATTTGAAGTCCCTAGTATAGCCTCTATACTTCACTAGCTTGTTGGTTGATAGATGATTGTGGTTTCCCTATCATGAACATTGAGATGTTATCAACAACAAGATCATATCGTTAGGAGAATGATATGGTGGACATACTCCTATAGATAAGCGTAGCATAAAGATCAAGTCATTTCATTAGTTCAATTGCTATATGCTTTCTGATACATAGTAACCTAATTCCTTCGACCATGAGATCATGCATATCACCTTTACCGGATGGATGCTTTGATGACATCAAACACCACACCGTAACTGGGTGGTTATAAAAGTGGCATTGAGTGTTCGGAAAGTATTGGTTGAGACACATGGATCAAGAGTGGGATTTGTCCATCCACATGACGGATAGATATACTCTGGGCCCTCTCGGTGGAATGTCATCCAATTAGCTTGCAAGCATGTGACTTGGTCACAAGGGATCACATATCACGGGAACGAGAAAAGAGTACTTGTCAGTAACGAGGTTGAACTAGGTATGCAGAGATACCGACGATCATAACCTCGGATAAGTAAAATATCGTGAGACAAAGGGAAATTGGTATCGTATGTAAGTGGTTCATTCGATCGCAAAGTAATCGTAGAAATATGTGGGAGCCATATGAATTTCCAGATTCCTCTATTGGTTATTGTTCGGAGAAGTGTCTCGATCATGTCCGCATAATTCACGAACCGTAGGGAGACACACTTAAGGATTCGACGTTGTTTGAGTAGTTATGGTATTATGAGAAAGAGACCGAATGTTGTTCGGAGTCTCGGATGGGATCCGGGATATCACGAGGTGATCCGGAATGGTCCGGAGAATAAGATTCATATAAGGAAAGTCCCGTTTCGGAGTTCGGGAATGATTCCGGTGTTTTCATCGGGAATGTTCTAGAAGGTTCCGGAATGTCCGGCACTCCGGGGGGGGAGGGGTACATGAATGTGTCATTACATGTTGGAATGATTGCATCATGTACTAAGTGTCATCGCTGTCCGAAATAAAGGGTTAATTCAAATCCTAGTTTGAAAAGTCAAACGGCTAGTTTGAAAAGTCAAACTGCCAGTTTTCGGAAAGAGGAGAAGGAGGATTGGTGGAGGCCGAATTGGGGGAGGGTTCCTCCCTTGGCCGGCGCACCACCAAGCCGACTTGGGGAGGGACTCCCTCCCCTGGCGCGCCAGCCCCCTCCCACCTATATAAGGAGGGGCAGGGCTCCCCTCCTAGACACACAACTTTCACCTCTAGATCTCCGGTTTAGAGCCGTTTTGGATTAGAGCTTCTAATTGCTTTAGCCAACGGTTTAGAGCCTTCTAATTGGTTTAGAGCCTTCTAATTGGTGTGTCTAATTACTAGACCACTAATAGCCTCTCTCATAAGCTCCACCATACTCGCACCGGCTTAAGGCGAAGCCCTGCGGGATTCCCCTCTACTTCCGGTACCACGCCGTTGTGCTGCCGGAATCACGAGGAGAGTGCTACAACCTCCGCTGCCTGCTGGAACAAGGGAGAGGAAGGTCTTCGTCGAGTACCGAACGTGTGACCGACTGCGGAAGCGCTGCCGGAACGTGGCGCCGGAAGGATCGTCTACACGATCTTGAGATCGGAAAGAGTACGACTACATCACCCACGAGAATCCGCTCTCGTTAAACGCTTTGGAATCTTCGAGGGTAAGTTATACCATCGACTCGTTGCTACAATCTAGTAGATAGATCTTGGCTTGTTTGTTTGTATGCGATAGAAAATTTTTGTTTTCCATGCTACGAACCCCTACAGTGGTATCAGAGCCGTGTCTATATGTAGATCTGTTGCACGAGTAGAACACAATGGTCATTGTGGGCGTTGATGCTTTTATTGTCGATTGCTTATTGTGTACTTTGCATCTTGCGGTATGTTGGGATGAAGCGGCCCGGGCTAACCTTACATGACATCGTTCATGAGACTTGCTCCACGCTTGACATGCAACTTGTATTGCATAAGTGGCTTTGCGGGTGCCTGTTTCTCCTAGCATAGTAAAGATCCAATACACAACGGGTGATTAACAATACTTGTGTCAACGTTGTGGTTCATGTTCGTAAGTTAGAACGACACTTATTGACAGCCCCAAACCACGTAAAATATGCAAAGAAAGTAGAGGCGTCTAACTTTGTTTTGCAGGGGTGTGCAGTGATGTGATATGGCCATGATTGTGATTATATTTGATGTATGCAATGTTCCTTATTGTAAGTCGGCAACCGGCAGGAGCCATATGGTTGTCTTTAATTTATGTTAAGACCCGCGTGTCTATTCAAAGTAGTTGTAATAGTTAAAGCCGGTGGACGACAACCATGGAGAGGCGTCATTGACCTTGATGCAATGCCGGTGATGATGGAGATCATGTTCGTGCTTGAAGATGGAGATCAAAGCACAAAGAAGAAAGGCCATATCATATCACATATATATTGAATTGCATGTGATGTTAATCCTTTATGCATCTTGTATTGCTTAGTAGACGACGGTAGCATTATAAGATGATCCCTCATGCACATGAATTTCAAGTCATAAAGTGTTCACCCTTAGTTAGCACCGTTGCTAAAGCTTGTTGTTTCGAAGCACCACGTGATGATCGGGTGTGTTAGATTCCGCAAGTGTATACAACGTGGGCAAGCCAGATTTGCTCATGCGGAAACTAAGGTTTGATCTTGACGAGCCTAGCATGTACAGACATGGTCTCGGAACACGGATCACCGAAAGGTAAAGCATGAATCATATAGTAGATATGATGAACATGACGATTGTTCGCCATTGAAACTATATCAACTCTCGTGATGATCGGTGTTGATGTAGTGGATTTGGTTCGTGTGATCACTAAAACAATGTGAGGGATGTTGTTTTGAGTGGGAGTTCACCTAGTTTAATTACATTAATTAATTTGAACTCAATTTATCATAAACTTAGTCTAAACTATTGCAAATATGTTGTAGATCAATGGCAGCCCCTACCATCAATTTTAATGCGTTCCTAGAGAAAGAAAAGTTGAAAAACAATGGAAGCAACTTCGCGGATTGGTTCCGCAATTTGAGGATTGTCCTCACAGCTGGTAATTTGACCTATGTGCTGGATGCACCGCTGGGTGACCCACCTGCAGCTGATGCTCCCGATGAAGTAAAGAATGTTTACCTCGCTCGGAAGAATCAGTACTCCATAGTTCAGTGTGCTATCTTGTATGGTTTGGAATCGGAGCTTCAGAAAAGGTTTGAGGATTCAGACCCATATGATATTGTCGAGGATCTCAAATTGATTTTTGAGACTCATGCGGCAATTGAAAGCTATGAGGCTTCTGAAAAGTTCTTTAACTTCAAGATGGAAGAAGGCAGCTCCGTCAGTGAGCATGTGCTTAAGATGTCAGGGCACGCAAACAAACTTCAAAGCTTGGGTATAGTGATTCCTAATGCTTTGGGGATTTACCGTGTCCTCCAATCACTACCACCAAGTTACAAGAACTTTGTGATGAACTACAACATGCAGAACATGAACAAGACGTTGCCAGAACTCTTTGCCATGTTGAAATCTGCAGAAGTGGAGATTAAGAAAGAGCACCAAGTGTTGTTGGTCAATAAGACCACCAAATTCAAGAAAGGCAAGTCTAAGCAAAAGGGACACTTCAAGAAGGGTGGTAAGAAAGCTACCACGCCGAGGAAGAAGACCAGGGCTGGACCTAAGCCTGATACTGAGTGCTTTTACTGCAAGGGAGAAGGTCACTGGAAGCGGAATTGCCCAAAGTACTTGGCGGATTTGAAGAACGGCAACATCAAGAAGAAAGGTATATCTGATATACATGTTATTGATGTGTATCTCACTAGTACTCGTAGTAGTGCCTGGGTATTTGATACTGGTTCGGTTGCTCATATCTGTAACTCGAAACAGGTGCTGCAGAATAAACGGAAGCTAGCGAAGAACAAGGTGACGATGCGCGTGGGAAACGGATCAAAGGTTGATGTGATCGCGGTCGGCACGCTACCCCTTCATCTACCATCGGGATTAGTTTTATACTTAAATAATTGTTATTTGGTGCCTGCGTTGAGCATGAACATTATATCGGGATCTTGTTTATTGCGAGACGGTTACTTGTTTAAATCCGAGAATAATGGTTGTTCTATTTATATGAGTAATATGTTTTATGCACATGCACCTTTGATAGATGGTCTATTCTTATTGAATCTCGATAGTGGAAATACACATATCAACAACATTGAGGCTAAACGATTGAAATCAAGCGATAATTCGACCTATATGTGGCACTGTCGTCTTGGTCACATCGGAGTGAAACGTATGAAGAAACTCCATTCCGATGGACTTCTTGAATCACTTGATTTTGAATCACTTGAAAGATGCGAAGCATGTCTGATGGGAAAAATGACTAAGACTCCATTTTCTGGTATGATGGAGCGAGCTACAGACTTATTGGAAATCATACATACCGATGTGTGTGGTCCAATGAGTGTAGCATCGCGCAGTGGTTATCGTTATGTTCTTACCTTCACGGATGACTTGAGTAGATATGGGTATATCTATTTCATGAAACATAAGTCCGAAACTTTCGAGAAGTTTAAGGAGTTTCAAAGTGAGGTAGAGAATCAACGTAACAAGAAGATTAAATTTCTACGTTCTGATCGTGGAGGTGAATATCTAAGTTACGAGTTTGGCGAGCATTTGAAGAAATGCGGAATACTTTCACAATTGACACCGCCGGGAACACCACAGCGTAATGGTGTGTCCGAACGTCGTAATCGAACTCTCTTAGATATGGTTCGTTCTATGATGTCACTTACAGATTTACCGCTATCATTTTGGGGTTATGCATTAGAAACAGCCGCATTCACTTTAAATAGGGCACCGTCTAAATCCGTTGAAACGACACCGTATGAATTATGGTTTGGGAAGAAACCTAAATTGTCGTTCCTTAAAGTTTGGGGATGCGAAGCCTATGTAAAGAAGTTACAGCCGGACAAGCTTGAACCCAAAGCGGAAAAATGCGTCTTCATAGGATACCCGAAGGAAACTATTGGGTATACCTTCTATCATAGATCCGAAGGCAAAATCTTCGTTGCCAAGAATGGATCCTTTCTAGAGAAGGAATTTCTCTCGAAAGAATTGACTGGAAGGAAAGTAGAACTCGATGAGGTTGTCGAACCTTCTCTCGAAATTGCGAGTAGCGCATCACCGGAAGAAGTTCCTGTGGTACCTGCATCAATAAGAGAGGAAGCTAATGATGGTGATCATGAAACTTCGGTTGAAGTTGCTACAGAGCCTCGGAGGTCAACGAGAACTCGTACCACTCCAGATTGGTATGATTCCGTTATGAATGTCATGGTGGTGGACAACACCGATGACCCCGAGACATATGAGGAAGCGATGATGAGCCCAGATTCCAATAAATGGCAAGAAGCCATGAAATCCGAGATTGGATCCATGTACGAAAACCAAGTATGGACTTTGGTGGACTTACCGGATGGCCGAAAGGCTGTCGAGAACAAATGGATTTTCAAGAAGAAAACAGATGCTGATGGTAATGTTACTGTCTATAAAGCTCGACTTGTCGCAAAAGGGTTTCGACAAATTCAAGGAGTTGACTACGATGAGACTTTCTCACCGGTAGCGAAGCTAAAGTCTGTGAGGATTATGTTAGCAATCGCTGCATATTATGATTATGAGATATGGCAGATGGATGTCAAAACAGCATTCCTCAATGGAGACATTGATGAAGAGTTGTATATGATGCAACCCAAAGGTTTTGTCGATCCTAAAGATGCTAACAAGGTATGCAAACTTCAACGTTCCATCTATGGATTGAAGCAAGCATCCCGAAGTTGGAATCAACGTTTTGATAAGGTAATCAAAAGTTTTGGTTTTATACAAACTTATGGAGAAGCTTGTATTTACAAGAAAGTGAGTGGGAGCTCTGTAGCGTTCTTAATACTATATGTGGATGACATATTGTTGATTGGGAATGATGTAGACCTTCTTAATAGTGTCAAGGAATATTTGAATAATAGTTTTTCAATGAAGGATCTTGGCGAAGCAGCTTACATATTAGGCATAAAGATTTATAGAGATAGATCGAAACGCCAAATATCATTGTCACAGAGTACATATTTGGACAAAGTTCTAAAGAGGTTTGGTATGGAAGAAAGCAAGAAAGGGTTCTTGCCCATGTTTCCCAATACGACCTTGAGTAAAACTCAAAGTCCGACATCGGCAGAAGATAGAGAAAGGTTGAGTAAAACTCCCTATGCCTCAGCCATAGGATCTCTAATGTATGCCATGCTATGTACTAGACCCGACATTGCATATGCTGTTAGTTTAACTAGCAGATATCAAAGTGATCCAGGAGTGGATCATTGGACAGCGGTCAAAAACATCCTTAAGTACTTGAGAAGAACTAAGGATATGGTTCTTTCTTATGGAGGTGATGAACAGCTCGTTGTTAATGGTTACACCGATGCTAGTTGGAACACAGATCCGGATGATTCTAAATCGCAATCCGGATACGTATTTATTTTGAATGGTGCAGCAGTTAGCTGGAGGAGTGCAAAGCAAAGCGTTGTGGCGAGATCTTCAACTGAATCGGAATACATGGCTGCTTCGGAGGCTTCACAAGAAGCGATATGGATGAAAGAGTTCATTACAGAGCTGGGTGTGGTTCCTAGTGCGCTAGACCCAATGTCTATCTACTGTGATAACATGGGCGCCATAGCCAATGCGCAAGAACCAAGGTCACACAAGAAGCTGAAGCATATCAAGCTGCGTTTTCACGCTATTCGAGAACATATCCAGGATGGGGATATAAAGATTTGCAAAGTACACACAGATCTGAATGTGGCGGATCCGTTGACTAAACCTCTCCCGAGGGCAAAACATGACCAACACCAAACTGCCATGGGTGTTCGGTATATTACCATGTAATCTAGATTAGATGACTCTAGTGCAAGTGGGAGACTGTTGGAGATATGCCCTAGAGGCAATAATAAATGTGGTTATTATTATATCTTTGTGTTTATGATAAATGTTTACATTCATGCTATAATAGTATTAACAAGGAAACATTGATACTTGTGTGATTTGTAAACTTAATTTGAAGTCCCTAGTATAGCCTCTATACTTCACTAGCTTGTTGGTTGATAGATGATTGTGGTTTCCCTATCATGAACATTGAGATGTTATCAACAACAAGATCATATCGTTAGGAGAATGATATGGTGGACATACTCCTATAGATAAGCGTAGCATAAAGATCAAGTCATTTCATTAGTTCAATTGCTATATGCTTTCTGATACATAGTAACCTAATTCCTTCGACCATGAGATCATGCATATCACCTTTACCGGATGGATGCTTTGATGACATCAAACACCACACCGTAACTGGGTGGTTATAAAAGTGGCATTGAGTGTTCGGAAAGTATTGGTTGAGACACATGGATCAAGAGTGGGATTTGTCCATCCACATGATGGATAGATATACTCTGGGCCCTCTCGGTGGAATGTCATCCAATTAGCTTGCAAGCATGTGACTTGGTCACAAGGGATCACATATCACGGGAACGAGAAAAGAGTACTTGTCAGTAACGAGGTTGAACTAGGTATGCAGAGATACCGACGATCATAACCTCGGATAAGTAACATATCGTGAGACAAAGGGAAATTGGTATCGTATGTAAGTGGTTCATTCGATCGCAAAGTAATCGTAGAAATATGTGGGAGCCATATGAATTTCCAGATTCCTCTATTGGTTATTGTTCGGAGAAGTGTCTCGATCATGTCCGCATAATTCACGAACCGTAGGGAGACACACTTAAGGATTCGACGTTGTTTGAGTAGTTATGGTATTATGAGAAAGAGACCGAATGTTGTTCGGAGTCTCGGATGGGATCCGGGATATCACGAGGTGATCCGGAATGGTCCGGAGAATAAGATTCATATAAGGAAAGTCCCGTTTCGGAGTTCGGGAATGATTCCGGTGTTTTCATCAGGAATGTTCTAGAAGGTTCCGGAATGTCCGGCACTCCGGGGGGGGAGGGGTACATGAATGTGTCATTACATGTTGGAATGATTGCATCATGTACTAAGTGTCATCGCTGTCCGAAATAAAGGGTTAATTCAAATCCTAGTTTGAAAAGTCAAACGGCTAGTTTGAAAAGTCAAACTGCCAGTTTTCGGAAAGAGGAGAAGGAGGATTGGTGGAGGCCGAATTGGGGGAGGGTTCCTCCCTTGGCCGGCGCACCACCAAGCCGACTTGGGGAGGGACTCCCTCCCCTGGCGCGCCAGCCCCCTCCCACCTATATAAGGAGGGGCAGGGCTCCCCTCCTAGACACACAACTTTCACCTCTAGATCTCCGGTTTAGAGCCGTTTTGGATTAGAGCTTCTAATTGCTTTAGCCAACGGTTTAGAGCCTTCTAATTGGTTTAGAGCCTTATAATTGGTGTGTCTAATTACTAGACCACTAATAGCCTCTCTCATAAGCTCCACCATACTCGCACCGGCTTAAGGCGAAGCCCTGCGGGATTTCCCCTCTACTTCCGGTACCACGCCGTTGTGCTGCCGGAATCACGAGGAGAGTGCTACAACCTCCGCTGCCTGCTGGAACAAGGGAGAGGAAGGTCTTCGTCGAGTACCGAACGTGTGACCGACTGCGGAAGCGCTGCCGGAACGTGGCGCCGGAAGGATCGTCTACACGATCTTGAGATCGGAAAGAGTACGACTACATCACCCACGAGAATCCGCTCTCGTTAAACGCTTTGGAATCTTCGAGGGTAAGTTATACCATCGACTCGTTGCTACAATCTAGTAGATAGATCTTGGCTTGTTTGTTTGTATGCGATAGAAATTTTTTGTTTTCCATGCTACGAACCCCTACACCGATTCCATAGCAAACAACATGGTACTCTTAATCACACCATAATCATCTTTGCGCGACTGATAGACAACTTTCTCATCAGCCGATGCATCAATAGTAGGGGCGTCACCTAGCGCATTCTCAAGGACATAGTCCTTTTGACCACCAGAGAGAATGATTCTCAGATTGCAGAACAAGTTGGTGAAGTTAGACCCATTGTTTCTAAGCTTTTCTTTCTCAGCAAAAACATTGAAGTTGAAGTTGGACTTAGCCATTTGATCTACAATATTTGCAAGTTCAAATTAGACTATGTTCATGATAACTAGTTCAACTTAATCAAATTACTAGATGAACTCCCACTAAATTCAAGATCCCTCAAGTTGTTTAGTGAACATGATCCAAATTCGCCACACCTAATCCGATCTTCAAGAGAAGAGATGTGGTTTCAATGGTGGACAACGAAGTGTCGATCATATCATTCATATGACTCATGCTTAACCTTTCGGTTCTTATGTTCCGAGGCCATGTCTGTACATGCTAGGCTTGTCAAGTCAAACCCAAGTATTTCCGCGTGTGCAAAACTGGCTTGCACCCGTTGTATGTGAACCTCGAGTCTATAGCACCCGATCATCACGTGATGCTTGGACACGACGAACTTTCACAACGGTGCATACATGGGGAGAACACAGTTTTATCTTGATCTTTAAGTGAGGAATCATCTTATAATGCTACCGTCGCGATCTAAGCATAATAAGATACATAAAAGGATAAACATCACATGCATATAACTTTATGTGACATGGTATAGCCAATCTTCGCGCAATGATCCCCATCTTATGCGTGCCGGCATGATCTCCATCACTCCACCATGATTGCCTCCACCACGAATAGCAACTACAACTATTGCTAACTACTTAGCGATAACGTGAAACTATTACATGGCGTATAAGAAGTTGACACACAGGTCATACACAATTATAAAGACAACCATATGGCTCCTGCCGGTTGTGTACTCATCGACATGCAAGTCGTGAATATTACAAAACATGATCATCGCATACAATATACACATCACATCTTGGGCCATACCATATCACAGAAAACACTCCCTGCAAAAACAAGTTAGACGCCTCTACTTTGTTGTTGCATGTTTTACGTGGCTTATGGGAGTAGCAAGCTAAGAACGATTCTTACCTACGGAAAGCCACAACGGTGATATTATGGTTGCCAAACTCTGGTGTAAATCCTATGAAAACTATAGTGAGAGAAACTGGCATCCACCAGCCGCATGTGTGGAACAAGCCACACGTCAAGTGCGGAGCCGGTCTCGCGAACGACGTCGCGTAAAGTTGGCCTGGACCGCTTCGATGTCACTATCCCGCATCATAAGAAGAACAAAAACAAGAGGCTTGCAACAGAAAACATCAACGCCCACAACAACCATGTTGCGTTCTACTCGTGAAACACATCTACACATAGATCTATCTCTGATACCACTGAATGGTTTCATAGCATAGTAGATTAAAAAAAAGTTCTACGGATGCGAACGGGAAAGCCAAGATATAATCTAGGAGATGCGTCCCCTCCTTCCTCGGTCCAACAAGTATGGTGGAGATACGTCGAGGTGCCGCACGTGTGCATCTCTCGGAGGCATCGCCACTTGCGGTGTTAGATCGGATCGGATCGCGAGGAGGAGAAGCGAGTACGACTACATCACCCACGTTCCGACGAACGTTTCGCTGTGCGAATCTTCAAGGGTATGAAGATCTCATATAATCCCCTCCGTTGTTTGCATCTCCTAGATTAGATCTTGGCTTTCCTGTTCGCATCCGTAGAAATTTTTTGATTTACTATGCTGCGAAACCCTTTAGTTCGAAAGAAGAAACATTAAAGTGCCGGGGCTAAATTATTCAACCGCGACAAAGAACGTAAAAAAGATTGTAAAACGCTAGCTCAAAAAATATTGTAAAACGCGTGGTCGAAAAAGATTGTAATATTCATGGACAAATTATTATGAAATTTAGTTATACTTTGAATCATATTTGTAACACTTTTATGACATATATTATCACTTTTGGGCATTTTTGGAATATTTAAAAGTATTTTAAAAACAAAACAAAACTTGTATGGCATATATCACCACTTTTGGGCATTTTTTGGAACATTTAAAAGTATTTTTAAAATAAAAATAAAAAAGTGGGGCACTAGGATTCGAACCTGGGTGCTCACAAGTTTAGAATAGAGTAGTGGGAAGAACCAGTGGAATAGACAAGAGTTCTTGCTAGAAGGAGCGCTGGACTCTTGTTATAGAGTGGTTAAATCCCAGATACGCCTGTCTGGGTTTTATCCACGTAATCGATTCCAATCCCTCATCTCTCACACTCATCCCCATCACTCTCCCAGCCTGATCGATCCCCTCCGCCGCCTCCAGCCGATCCGTGTAGGAGGACGCCCGCGCCGCTGCCGATCCGTGGAGGAGGAGGAGGCCCGCGCCTCTCATGGAGGACGAAGACCGTGCCGCTCGAGGAGGAGGAGGCCCGCGTCGCTGCCGATCCGTGGAGGTCACCGCTGCTCGAGGAGGAGGAGGCCGCCACCGCTCGAGGCTGAGGAGGAGGAGGCCGTCGCCTCGCCCGCGCGCTCGTCATCGTCCTCGTCTTAGAGGTGAGCCTTCTCCCCTCTCTCCCTCTATCCCTCTCTCCCCTCTCCACTTCTCTACCTATCTCCACAGGTTAGCTATGGTTTCTGCAAGGCTAACAAGTACTAAAAATCAAATATGTATTTCTGATTTTGGTTCAACTGCTTAACAATAAAAAGTATCGGTTGGCTACCACTCTTAGTAACCCGTTGTAGTTCAAAACAAGGAATGTTCAAAACCTGAAATCACATTAAAAATGAGATTCTTCCTCTGGTATGTATGTTGAGGCATACTTTTTAACCACTTTTTTACTGTTAGTTTGCTAGATGACAATCCAACATATACTCCATTTCACTAATATGCTTGGTAATTGGTTGAGTGCCTTAAGCCATTAATCATAAGTTGATGACTTTGATCCTGGTTGTGCCGTTGTTGTTGGGTGAAGACTATAACTTTGTAAAAATGATGTCAGTCTTGATAATAGAAAGTAAATTCTTCTCTATAGTGGCCATAGCTATATTTAATCTGTTGAAATGTACATAGTGCTATGATAATTTGTTGAAATGGTAAAAGAGTATATAGTGTTCGTGTAAAGTTTAAAAAATTGTAGAATCCTACATTTGTATCAATTGATTCTTAGGAGAGTTTGAGGTTGGCTAATGGTTGAAGCAATAATGTTGTGTGAGTTGGGCTTGCTGAATCAGTTCATTTCATGTTTTCCTTTAGAATATATTGTTACCAGAAAATGTGATAACAGTATTGCTCCATAGTCCCCTGCACCAGACACTTTTTTTAGAACACTGCATTATTTTACTACTATAAAAGAACAGGGTTTAAATCCGCCTTCCACACACATAGTTCATATAGTACACCTGAATCTTCATGTTGTTGGGGACACTATATAATGATCCCATATAGTACAACTGTTAACTAGTACTACTACATAGTTCATATCCAAGTGCAACCTAGGATGGTCACTTTGGAAAGCCTACATAATATGAACAAACTGATGCCATATTTGCTGAACTTGAACCTGGACGCACACACACACCCCACATGTTTCAGTACCATTATTTCAAAAGATGTCTCTTTCTAGCTACATTTGTTTGTTTAATATCATGGCATCATTATCCTTTTTAAGTAATAAGACAATCTTGCAACTTGTAAGTTTGAGCAAGGAATGGTTTTAGTGCTGTTCCGGTTTAACTAGCTTCTATTCTAGATAGGAATTTCAATGTTGTTCTAGATAAATGGTTTTAGTGTTGTTCCAGTTTAGTGTTGTTCCAGTTTAGGCTCTAGCTAGCTTCTGTTCTAGGTGGCAGTGGGTCAAGTTGATTGAGGTGGCAGTGGGTCAAGTTAGTTTTAGTGCCCTGATTGCCCTGATTGACCTATCTTTTAACTACTTGTGTGCTATCAAGTTAGTTGTTGTAGGTAAGTTGCTGTCAATTTAGATGTTGTAGGTAAGTAGTAGGTTAGCAGTTAGTACTTAGCAGTAGGCCAATTTAATGTATACTGTTGTACACAAACTTGTGTGCTGCTATATATGTATTTGCTTGCTGTCATATAATCTGCATGTTGTATTTTCTTGCTTGCTATAATGACAGGTGCTTGTGCTTAAAATTGTATTTTCTATAATGACAGGTGCTTGTGCTTGCTATAATGACAGGTGCTTGTGCTTGTATTTGCATGTAGCACTTGAAATTGTGCTTGTTCTTGTATGAAGCACTTTATTATGTTGTGTATGCAGGTTCTTGTATGAAATGAGTCCCGATTTTTGCCGGAATGTTGATTAACTTCCGTTTCAGCAGAAATCGGGCACTCCTAGTTTAAGAAAATTAGCAAAGGTCATGCCGGATTTTTCCGTGCATTTAACCAATTATTTTTTTTTTATTAGTGCAAAGATGTGTGACAACGACGAGGCTGGATGTTCTACGCGCATCAGCGCTGAAGGAGAACTCAGACCTCCGAATAAACAATTGAAATTCTTGGAGGCGGCCCAGCGGCTGGAAGACAATGAAGAATACCATCCTTCAGAGAGCGAGGATGATGAGATGGAAGACGCGGAGAAAGAAGCCAAAGGAACGGCGGGTGATGAAACCACTGATGGCAGCGAGGGAACAGGGAGTGGTAGCAATCCTCCTAAGAAGAAGAAGAAGAAGAAGCCGAAGGACCGGCGACCGAACACGGTCGGCACCGTCAAGGAGGAAATTACCGAAGTGAGCCCATCAGGGGTTCCTTTGGAGCCCGCCCTTTTCGTCAAAGGGTACGGTGGGCAAGTGGCGGCGATCACCCGGACAACCATCTCAATCAACACCGAGAATCTCCGGCATAAAGATAATGTCCACTGGCGCACACTCCTCTTCGAGAAGCTGCACGCAAGATACAAGTTCCCCGCTAAGTATCAGAACACAAATTATCATGGGAACGAAGTAAACAAATCCGCCCTCACAAAGATGAGCACCGCCCTGGCCAGCTAGAGAACCCGGATAAATAAGAAGATCTATAAAGAAGGCAAAAGTCTCGTGGAGATCCAGAAGATTGACCCGCAGATCACCGAATATCAGTTCCGGGAGTTCAAGGAGAGGTGTGAATCCGAAAGAGCCCTAGCCAATAGTAATCGGGGAAAGGTGTTGCAGGCGATGAATATAGGTCATCACCATCTCGGATCTGGTGGATAGAGAACCGCGGAGGCCAAATGGAATAAGGAGGACGAAGAGTATAGATCCAAGGGGATAGAAAACCCAATTGCGAAATTCGAACCCCGGGCAGGTTCGGAACTTCATTAGGGCCCGTTACCATGTGTACCCAAAAACCAAACAACTCACCGTGGATCCTGCGGTGAAGGAATTCGAGGAAATTGTGGTAAGTATAATCTAATTACCGCGGATCAACTCGATTGCAATCTAATCGATGATCTAAACGATTCTGTTACTTTTTCTGCAGGAGGAGGAAATTGTTGCTAGTCATGGATCCCAGGGTTCCTCATCCCAGGGGTCGACGACGGCCACCCGGTGGGATAACCCTTTTAACAGGGCGATGAACCGGGCCAAGAAAATAGAGCCGGTTACGAAGAAGCCGTCGTCGGCTGGCCGTCTGGCCGGCCTCGGGGTTAAGAATTGGGTGGATCATTTTGGTCCACCGCCAAGGACGCATGTGGCGCCGTCGGGAAGGAGCGAGGAGGAAAACCGCGAGGTTCAAGAACTTAAGGAACAAGTGGCGCGGATCCCGCAGATCGTCCAAGACAACTTGGCAATCACCCTCACGTCCTTCCTGCCTACCTTGGTGGAGTCAATAGCGAACTGGAGTGCGGATGGTCGAGTAGGGCCATGCCCGATTCCAACAATGGTCAGCAGCCACTCGAACTACGTGTTCGTGACTCCGCCCGCTAGCACCGCGGTGCCGCAAGTGTTTGTGACTCCCCCTGCCATCACCGCGGCGCCGGAGTACATGTTGGTGCCTCCTGCCATCGTCGCGGCGGCACCGGAGCTCCAAGCACCCGTCGGTAGGGAGAATACACCGGTGGCCAGCACCGCGCCATCAAGCAGCCCTTCCATCTCTTGCATGCCTATCGCCTTATGCGGTATGTCGAAATTAGCCGATCTTGACGCCATCACGGTAAACAAATTGCTTTACCGCCTTTCACGCCATCTATTACTCTTATGGCATCTCTGACGATGCCGTACATGTTTTCCGCAGACGGATGTTCCTTGCACTCTCTTATGCTACGTGAACAACGAGCTGAGGGATGTTGCCAAGGGTACCATCATTCAACCCTTGCAGCGCACGTTCCACTCAAGGCTGATGCCAGATAGCATGAACAGGGTTAAAATTAGTCGGGTGCTAAGGGGATGCGACGACCTGGAACCTCCCATTCAACCCCCAGGAGTGAATGAAGAAGAGTCGGCTGTCCTCAGAACTTGCTTCGGCTTATTCTTGCTATGGCCAAAGAGCATGATCCGTTTGGGGACGGCGGGGGACATCACGCCATAGACAACAGCACCGCCTGTCGTGTCAGCGACTGTAACATCCCAAAAATACCAAACTTAGATCATCTAAACACTAATAATCAAGATTAGGGTTAACAAAAACTTTTCTAAATCAACTCATGAATACATGTATATGTGTATGCATGAATTTTTAATTTCTTTAAAAACCACCTTGTTTGTGTGATCCATTGCTTGTAAAATGTTTCTTAGGTGAAATGAACCTCATCTAAAACATTTCCCACACTTTTCCTAAAGATAGGTAAATCAAAACACATATATGAAGTGAATGGTCATTTTGACCAATTTAACTCCCATGCCTACTTTGGTTGTCTCAAACTTTCAAAACCTAACAGAAACTTTTCTGGATCTTTGCACCCCTTGAATGTACTCATAACAAGGTATCAAGGCCCACTTTGTGATCATCCAGAAACTTTCAAATGCATAGTTTAAATGACAATTCAAAATTGAACCTTCTTCATATGGGAAGATCCCACTTTTTCAAAACCCACTCAAACAAGCTCAACTTTGAAAACCCAAGCATCTGCAGACTCACCAGAACCAATCTAGCAAACCCACCAAAAATCATTTCAAAATTCAAAACTTCATTTCATGCGGCCATTTCATCAAACAGGTTGCAGACGCAAATCAAACAAAACATCAAACACTATAGTGTGTAGTGATTCTTGCCTAACTTGTTCCCTAGTTAGCTCACACACAACTCAGTAGATCATCTAGAAAGATTAGCCCAACACTAGCACCCCTGTGAGCATGCCATTGTCATTAATGGTGAACAGCCGAGCACCCCCATGTCACCCCATTGTGGACAGCAAGCTAGAGGAAGAGCTAGCCGTGCCAACCTTGTCTGGGAGGCAGCCCACCGTCCACCGCCACTCCCTGTCCTAGCCGCGAGCGTTGCCAGGCCCTGGACCACGCGCACAAGCCACGCCCAGACCATGTCGAGCGTGCGCCAGAGCGCCACCCTCGACCAGCATCCACAGACCGCGCGCCGCCCTCACCGCGTGCACACACGATCACCACCGACCCAGGAGACCGCCAGACATCCCCATTTGCCGCCCCGTGCCATACAGCCACCGCCCGCCGTCGAAGACGCCGCCTCTGCCGCGCAGAGCACCGGCCGTTCCAGACCAAACCACACCGCCCCATGCCTCGTGAACATGTCGTTGAGCATCGCCAGGAGACACAGCACCGTCCCCTACCCTTGCCCATGCCATTAGCCGCCTGTAACATCGCCCCTGATGAGCTCACCGTGCGCCCCGACGGTCCCCTCGCTCGACTATAAATAGAGGACACCCCCGCACGATTTCTTCACACCATCTCACTCCCCTCTCCTCACTGATCGTGCCACACCATTCTCAGAGCAAGGCGAGCACCACCTCGCCGGAATTTCACTGGAGCCTGCCGCTGCCGGAGAAGAAAGGAGCCAGCGATTGGAGCCGCCCCAGGAGAAGCCACCGGTACCAGGAGGTTTGCCGTCGTCGACTTCGTCGTTCGCCCGCCTCTCCGACCCTCGCCCGTACCCCGGTGATCCCCCAGCACCCCTCACTGGCCGCGCTAGGTTTCGTTCTCGCCGGAGTTGTCTCACATCGACGATGACTCTCAGCCGTTAGATTAGAATTAGATCAAACGATCCACGTTGCCCCATAACGCTTTGCCCAGCCCCGTGTCACTGACGAGTGGGGACACCCACTTAAGCAGCCCGCGGGAGCACTACGCTTAGCAGGCCGGCCCGTTAGAATTTTCCGCGCAGCCCAGCAATTCAAATTAAAACTTTTCTATTTAAATTCAAACACACTTCAGCACCCAACTTCAAAAATCAACCCAGATCGATTCAGTACACCAAATTGGATGAAACTAATTTTGTTGGAAAGGTCTGTGAATGCTTAATCCAAGCCCGTTGGATTCAAGTCATTTGGATCTATAGATCACCCATAGTAAAAATAACTAGGCAGAAGCTTTTCTGCATTCAAACATTTTCCAAATTTAAACCATAAAAGATTTTGAGTTGATTCCAACTCTCAAAAATCACATTTAACCATACCTTTCAGAATATATAAAAATATATAGGTTTACTTGCAGAAATAATGTTCAAGTAATAAAAGAATGCTACATAAGAATTTCTAGCCACTTTAATTAATTAAAATAAAAGGGTAAAACCTTATTAAATTGTGACACCACTTTAAATCACATTCCCATGGACTACAATATGTGGCGATGACATGTGTCAACATGATCCCATATTTGGTTTGGAGAATATTAAATCTTAAGTAGTTTTTCAATGAGTAGAAATTACTTTTCTAAAAATAAAAAGTTTTAAACCAAGCTTTAGTACTAGTTACATCCCGTCCAAGGTCTGAGCTGAGGCTACCTTGTGAAGATTGTCTACCTGTGCAGTACCCAAGATGACAGTGGTCATGGTTGGGAGGCCAAACTCACAGGAGAGGTGCTTATACTAGGGCGTGTAATTGAAAGGTTAGGATTGATTATCCGCATATTGAGTATGGTAAATTCAGGATTTGTTCCTGACGGATGTATCGAATGTTGTGGTGAAAGTGTACAATCTCTGCAGAGTGTCAAACTATTCGAATAGCCGCGTCCGCGGTTATGGACAGTTGGAGTGGCCATACTGTTCCCCCGTCAGACTTTTCAAAATTACTTGTGAAATGAATTGAGACTTTGACTTGACCACAATAGAGTTGTGACCGGAAATACAAGTTCCCACTTAGGAGTTATAAAATTGTGACTAGCTCTGGCACTTAGTAGAGATAAACCTGCCTTTTGCAAAAAAAACCTAGAGCCTAGTGTCCTATTATACAAAAACCCCTTTACCTGTTAGTATTAGTTTGCGAGTACTTAAAGAGTACTCATGGCTTTGTCCCTGGCTATTCCCATGGCCAGACTATGAAGAGGAGTACCTGGAGGATGGACCCTAGGAAGGTTACGACAACTAGAATCATCTCCCATCGTCAGCATTGCCTGTGACCCCGAAGATGGAGCTTCGCCTATGCTACCGTTATTATTACGTATTCCGCTTCCTGATGTTGTACTAAGAACTGGATCATGAGATCCCTATTTGTGTAAGAACTTATGTATCATTTGTAATGGATGAAGTACTATGGTATCCAATTCTATTATGTCTCGTAAAAATGGTAATCCTGGGATTGCGATGTATGGCATAACAGGCATCTAGGATTGAACCATCCTGACCAGTTGGTATCAGAGCCATCCTGACCATAGGAGACCGTAGTTAGACTGGACGTTGAACCAAAAACTTTGTTTCAAAACCAAAGAAAAACAAATATTTACAAAAACCTATTCTCATTCTTACCTCTTTAATTCTTTCATAAAACTTCATGTTCCTCAAAAACTCTTGCAAAATAGATATAATTTTGACACACTTGCTCCCTCTGCTAATCTACTCATCCTCTATTTTTATAGATGGACGTGAAGTACAGCAAGTTTTACCAACTTGGGAATGGAGGAGACCTTATCTTTGAGAGGGATCTGGATCAGCTTTCGGAACTTCTGGAGCGTCCGCATCCCGAGTTCTTCGGAGCTCAGCTCAATGATCAAGGAGGAGAAGATCTGCAGTGGCTAATTGTTGCAAGTCTCCGAGGAAATATTGAACCTCCCACTGCGGAGGGAATTCAGTTTACCTTGAGGGAAAACAACTGGCTCGATGGACTTGCCAGAGCAATGTAGGAAGCTCTTTCCCGTCTGTGTGGGCAGAGCATCAATCAGATCAAGGGTACTCGCTTTGAGTTTTGCCCAAGGCGTGATGCAAATGGCCAACCACTAGAAGTCCCATACCACCCCGAGCTGAAGACTCAATTGGACCACCTTAGCTTCATGATGTATGATCGTCAGCAGGAATTGGACAACTGCCGTGACTATTGCAACCACAAGTCTGTCATCATCAAGACGAAGGACCAGACCATCGCCATGCTAGCAAAGGATCGCAAGTATTGCCGCCGTCAGCTCGACAAGAAGGAGCGCATTATTGCCCGTCTTCGCCATCGCATCTCATCTCTGGAAGAGACCATCCATGAGAGAGACATGCAGTTAGAGGAAAGGGAGAATGCCGGAGAGGATCTTCGTGGAGACCCTTACTCCTACCTCAGCGATGACGATGATTTTCTAGAGGATCAGGCCATGGACTTCTTCACCGATGAGGATGATTTCGCCTTCATCGATGATGCTGAAGATGATGAAGCCACAGAGTCCGAGGAGTAGTAGCACTGAGCACTAGCGTAGTGAGTAGTAGTCGGTCCCACTGTATCGTAGTTTCCAGAATGGTTCTTAAAACCATCTGTTTTTCTTTGTTATGGTGTGTGTTGTACTGTGTGCTATGAGTGAATGAATGAAAAAGCAAGTTGCTAGAAAAACCTGAGTCAAACCCTAAAAACTTTTCAAAGACCCAAACCCTTAGAAATTTCCCTCTTTTCTCAAGATCTATATCAATCTTCAGATGCCACGTGGAGGAAGTGGTTCAGCCCCGGACCCGATGTTGCAGATCCTGCAAATGTTGACTTCTGACCGCGAAGCTGAAAGAGCGGAACGTCAAGCCAACCTAGCCACCCTGCAACAGATAGCCCAGCTAGCCCACAACAACCAAGGCCATCGAAATCAGGACAACCACGGATCTAAGCTCAAGAATTTCCAGAATACCAACCCACCCGTTTTCACCAAGTCAGAGGAACCCCTAGACGCCGATGATTGGTTGCAAACCATGGAAAATAACTTAAAAGTAGCAGGAGTGGAAGCCAACGAGAAAGTCCTATTCGCCACCCATTATCTAGCCGGAGATGCCAGGGCATGGTGGAACAGTGTTCGTGCAATGACCGGAGGCCAGATGATAACCTGGGAGGAATTCAAGGTCAAGTTTAGCAGAACCCATGTGCCACCAGGTTTGATCAAGAGAATGAGAGATGAGTTCAGAGAGCTAAAGCAAGGAAGGATGACTGTAGTGGAATACCGTGACAAATTTTTGTCATTAGCTAGGTATGCCCCGGAAGAGATAGACATCGAAGCCAAGAAGAAAGAAAGATTCCTGAATGGTCTGCATGACGAGATGCAGACAGTGTTAGTCAATATCCCCTTTTTTGATATTGAAGCCCTTGTAGACTCTGCTATCCAGATGGAAGGAAAGATCAACCAGGCCAATGAGAACCGCAAGCGTCGCATGATGCATCAACCAGGAACCCATCAGACCCCAAAGTATCGCCCCAACTCATCTCCAGGATTTGCCCCAAGAACCAACAGACCCCCTATGACCCGTCCAACCTATCCCAACCGTGGAAACCCTAGACCCGTAGGAAATCACAACAACCCCGGCAACTCTAGCAATTTCACCTGTGCCCCACCCAAGTTCAACACCAACAATGCTACCGCCAACCCCAACACTGCCCCGAGGACTGGAAGCAATGCTGTGTCTGTCGCAGCCAAGGACAAGTCACAAGTGACCTGTTATTCCACTATTCCAACGAGTGCCCAACAAGAAGAATGCTACAGCCCCTAATGCCAATGCCCCAGCTCAGCAACAGCGTCGTGTCCAGCCAGGGAGAAGATTTTCCCCAGGAAATTCACTCAACCGCAATGGCCGTCTTTTTCTCATGAATGCTGAAGAAGCTCAGGAAGCGCCAGACGTCATGCTGGGTATGTTTTCTGTTAATTCAGTACTTGCAAGAGTGTTGTTTGATTCTGGTGCATCGCATTCATTTGTCACCGAAGAATTTGCCTGCACTAGTAAAATTCAACCAACCAAATTGAAGCATGTGATGATTGTACAAATTCCCGGATCAACCACCAAGGCTAGGCAAATTTGCAAGGCCGTCCCTATCCGAATCCATGGCATAGATTTTTATGCTAATCTAATAGTACTCGGAACTAAAGGTTTGGAAGTAGTACTAGGAATGGATTGGATGTCCAAACATAAAGGATTGATTGACTGTGCCAAGAAAGCCATCACCATGACCAGTACCGCCAGAATATCAGTCGAGCATATATCTGAAACCCTACCTCGCCAATTCAAGTGTAACAAGAGTCTAGCCCAACCTACCATTGTCCAAGTCCGGATAGTCTGTGAATACCCCGACGTATTTCCAGATGTTTTGCCCGGTATGCCCCCAGATCGGGATATCGAGTTTATCATCGAACTAATCCCCGGAACAGGACCCATAGCCTAGAGACCCTATAGTATGAACCCGTTAGAACTAGAAGAACTGAAGAAGCAACTGGATTCCATGTTGGAAATCGGATTGATTCAACCAAGTGCGTCCCCGTGGAGATCACCTGTCTTGTTTGTGGACAAGAAGGATGGAGGTAACCGTTTGTGTATGGATTATAGGAAGTTGAATGATGTCACCATCAAGAACAAGTACCCCTTGCCCAAGATAGAAGATTTGTTTGATCAGTTGACCGGTGCCCAGGTGTTTTCTAAGATTGATCTTAGAACTGGCCATCATCAACTCAAAATTCATGCAGAGGATATCCCAAAGACTGCCTTTACCACCAGATATGGATTGTACGAGTATACAGTCATGTCTTTTGGATTGACCAATGCCCCTGCTTATTTCATGAACCTCATGAATAAGATTTTTATGGACTTCCTGGATAAGTTTGTCGTTGTTTTCATCGATGACATTCTGATATATTCCAAATCAGAAGAAGAACATGAGCTACACCTAAGGACCATTCTTGGAACACTTAGAGAGCATCAGTTGTATGCAAAGTTTAGCAAATGTGAATTCTGGTTACAGGAAATAGGATTCCTCGGTCACATTGTATCGGCCGGAGGAATTGCCGTTGACCCTGCCAAAGTGAAAGATGTAGAAGATTGGCAAGCCCCAACCACTCACACCCAAGTTCGTGCTTTTCTCGGATTGGCGGGATATTACCGCAAATTCGTAGAAGGATTCTCGAGTATCGCCCGACCCATGACCCAATTGCTGAAGAAGGACAAGAAGTTTGAATGGACAGACAAGTGTGAAGCGAGTTTTCAAGAACTCAAGAGGAGATTGATTCAGCCCCAATCTTAATCATGTCGGATATCACGAAGCCCTTCGATGTGTATTGTGACGCATCCAAGATTGGTCTCGGATGTGTGCTAATGCAAGAAGGCAAAGTTATATCTTATCTATAGCGACAATTGAAGCAACATGAACAAAATTACCCAACCCATGACCTCGAACTCGCAGCCGTAGTTCTAGCCCTGAAGACATGGAGACATTACCTGATGGGAAATCGTTGTGAGATTTATTCGGATCATAAGAGCCTAAAGTATATATTCACTCAGAAGGAGCTGAATATGAGGCAGAGAAGATGGATTGAGCTAATCAAGGATTACGACCTGGACATTCACTATCACCCTGGTAAAGCCAACATGGTAGCCTATGCCCTTAGCAGATTGCCGTGCCGCTTGAACTCCATGATTTTGAAGGAGTTACCAAGTTTGCACAAAGAGATGGAAGATTTTCGAATGGAATTAGTAAGTGAAGGATTTTTGGCTAGCATAGAACTTCAGCCCACTTTGATCAGTCAGATTAAAGAGGCGCAGAAAGGAAATGCTAGTATCGACGGAATCAAGCGTCGTATCGGTACAGGAAAAGTACCCGGATTCACCGAGGACGAAGAAGGAGTTTTGTGGTACAAAGGACGCCTTTGTGTACCATCAGATTCTGAGTTGAAAGAAGTTATCTTGAAGTAGGCTCATGATACTCTTTATTCTATCCATGCCGGAGGAACTAAGATGTATCAATATTTGAAAGAGCAATTTTGGTGGCATAAGATGAAGAGAGAAATTGGAAGCTATATCGCCAAGTGTGATATATGTCAGCGAGTCAAGGCAGGACATCAAAGACCCGCTGGATTGTTGCAACCTTTGCAAATTCCGGAATGGAAATGGGATTCTGTAGGAATGTACTTTATCACTGGACTACCTACTTCTAGTAGGGGAAATGACTCTATTTGGGTCATAGTGGACAGATTGTCCAAAGTAGCCCATTTCTTGCCCGTCAAAACCACCTATCAGAGTTCGAAGCTAGCAGAGTTGTACATCGCTATAATTGTTAGTTTTCATGGAGTCCCCAAGAACATCATATCGGATCAAGGAACTCAGTTTTCCTCGAGATTCTGGAAGAAAGTCCAAGAAGGTTTAGGAACCCGTCTAGATCTCAGTACCGCGTATCACCCTCAGACCGATGGAAAACGGAGCGAGTAAACCAAATACTCGAAGATATGCTTAGAGCATGTGTGCTAGAATATGGATCCAAGTGGGAAGACTGTCTGCCGTTTGCAGAATTTTCCTACAACAACAGTTACCAAGCCAGTTTGCAAATGGCCCCATTTGAATTCATGTACGGAAGAAAGTGCCACACTCCTTTGAACTGGTCGGAAGTAGGAGAGAGTCAGATCTTCGGACCCGACATCCTACGAGAAGCAGAAGAGAAAGTTCACAAGATTCGTGAGCACCTCAAGACCGCCCAATCCCGACAGAAGAGTTATGCCGCCCAATCCCGCAGCCCAAGACGGGCACATCCTTCTTGGTAAGCTCATTCAGCGGCGCGGCAATTGATCCAAAGTCTTTAACAAAGCGCCTATAAAAACCAGCGAGGCCAAGAAAACTCCTCACTTGTGTGACCGTCTTGGGCTGCGGCCAATTCTCAATAGCTTCAATCTTGGCTGGATCCACTTCAATACCCTGTGATGTAACAACATAGCCAAGAAACGCAACTCGATTGGTGCAAAATGTGCACTTCTCAAGGTTACCAAACAAACGTGCATCACGTAAAGCATTGAAAACAGCACGTAAATGGTCCAAATGTTCCTCTAAAGATTTGCTATAAATCAGAATATCATCAAAGTAGACTACCACAAAACGGCCAATGAAAGCACGTAAAACTTCGTTCATTAATCTCATGAAAGTGCTAGGTGCATTAGTTAAACCAAAAGGCATTACTAACCACTCATATAAACCGAACTTAGTTTTAAATGCTGTTTTCCATTCATCTCCTAATTTCATACGAATCTGGTGGTAACCACTACGCAAATCAACTTTAGAAAACATGGTAGAGCCACTCAATTCATCAATCATGTCATCTAAACGTGGAATAGGATGACGATATCGAATAGTAATATTATTGATAGCTCTACAATCAGTACACATGCGCGAAGAACCATCTTTCTTAGGTACCAAAATAATAGGAACAGCACAAGGGCTAAGGGACTCACGAATATGATCTCTGTCGAGTAGTTCCTGAATTTGGCGTTGTATCTCCTTTGTCTCCTCGGGATTGGTTCTATATGGCGCGCGGTTGGGCAACGTGGCACCAGGAATTAGATCAATTTGATGCTCAATTCCTCTAATAGGAGGTAGTCCTGGTGGCAACTCAGCGGGAAAGACGTCCTCATATTCCTGCAAAAGGTTAGCAACAGCGGGTGGCAAAGAAGGAGGCAGATCCTCAAATGAAAACAAAACCTCTTTGCAGACAATTGCATAACATTGAGTATTGGTTACATCTAGTTCAGCAATATCAATTTTATTTGCAAGCATACATGGACTCTTCAAACGAATTTCAGTAGCATGTGTAGAATCAGATTTAGTGTTCTTTGGTGGTATAAAATCTGCAGCAACAATCTGATTCTCACTTTTATTTTTCTCCTCAGTTTTAGCTCTACTAGCTCTAGCAAGATCATCTTTTAAAATCTGTTCGGGAGTCATAGGTTTTAGACCAATTTTCTTTCCATCATGCATAAGAGAATAGTGATTAGTTTTGCCATTATGAACAGATTCTCTATCAAATTGCCATGGTCTACCAAGTAACAAAGAACAAGCTTGCATAGGTACAACATCACAATCAACAAAATCAGAATATGTACCAATAGTAAAATGCACGCGTACCGTTCTTGTTACCTTGATCTTGCGAGAACTCTCAAACCATTGGATGTAGTATGAATGTGGGCGTTGTCTTGTTGGAAGCGCAAGCTTCTCTACCATGTCAATACTGGCCAGATTATTACAACTCCCTCCATCAATGATGATCCGTATAGCTCTTTCCTTGACAACACCACGTGTTTGGAACAGGTTGTGGCGTTGATCTTGCTCAGATTTGCTCAATTGCACACTCAACACACGTTGTGTAATGAAACTCTTGTATTGATCAGCAGCTTCAGCTCCCATTACCTCTGGCGCTTCATCATCATCAGAATTGTCTCCATCTCGAGCAGAAATAAGGGCTAGTGTATCTTCATCGAAGTCACTCGCTGAATCGTATTCACCATCTTCTCGCACCATCATCACACGTTGTGTTGTGCACTGTCTCTCAATATGACCAAAACCCCAGCACTTGCGGCATTGTATATCCTTTGTCTTACCCGTGGAAGCCATAGAAGATGCACTACGAGCAGGAGCATTGGATGATGGTGGAGGAGCAGCTGGAAATCGTGTGGTGGCCTTGGATGTGGTAGTAGCTAGAGGCGAATCACGAGGAGGCGCTGATTGTCGGGATGTCCAAGTGGATGTGCGACCTGCAGAATTATTAGTCCTCCTCCATGGTGTTTGGCGATCCTGCACTTCACGTTCAGCTTTGCAAGCAAGATGAAACAAACGAGTGATAGAATTATATTCCTTATAATCTAATATGTGCTGAATGTCCTTGTTTAATCCACCAAAGAAACGTGCAAGCATTTGTTCATTAGATTCAACAAGACCACACCTAACCATCCCCGTTTGCAATTCCTGATAATACTCTTCTACAGAATTTTTCCCTTGCTCTAAGCGTGTCAGATTCTTTAGTAAATCACGTTGATAAGTGGGAGGTACAAAACGTACACGCATAGCAGTTTTTAAAGCAGTCCAAGTACTAGGAATAGTAGTAGGATTTAAACGACAATACTCAGACCACCAAAGGGAAGCAAATTTAGTAAATTCACATGTAGCAGCACTAACACGCATATTCTCAGGATATTTTAAGCATGCAAAACGTTGTTCTACTTCCATCTCCCATGTAAGATATGCATCAGGATTATATTTACCCTCAAAAGATGGAATATTTAATTTAAGCTTTGCAACATGATCATCATCATTACGTACCGGTGGGCGAGCGTTGCGGTAGTAATGTCGGGGGCGACCAGCAGGTACCTGTGGAGGTTGTTCAACCTCCTCGTCAAACAAATCGTCGTCGTCGGGGTCGTAGTAGTACCCGTCGTCTGTCCCCAATGTCGCAGCAGCAGCCGCGGCGGAAGACTGAGGAACGTCAGTCGCAGCAGGAGCCGCCGGGGGTGCGGCGGAAGCCGAACCAGCAGTCCGACCCGTGATCGGAACGCGCCGTGCGCCATGTGTGGGTGCCGGTGCGGGTGCGGGCAATCGGTTCAGAAGCTCCTTGAACCGAACGTCAAGCTTGGCGTTGAAGGATTTCTCGAGTCCATCGATCTTGTCCACGGCGTTGGTGAGCTTGGTGTCAAACTCCCCTAGGCGCGTATCCACGTCTTCAGCGCGACTGACCAGGAGCGCGCAGAAGTGGGCATGTAGCTCTGCGTTCGTCATGGTGGCAGGGTTTCGCGAAGTATCTGTCATGGTTAGTCCTTAAAAAGCACAGGTATATACTACAGGAATATGGTGGAAGTCACGCGTAATCCGTCAAGCAATATACGAAGCTCTTACAAGTTCTTACCAAACAGCAGGAAAAGGCGATGTGCAACCACGAGGATCAGTGGGTCCAGAGATTGAACCAAGCGATTACCAGGAGTCGAAACACCGCACGTGGAGAGTATCTGTGGAGCTTTGGGAAGGCTTAGCAAAGGGGGTTAGCAATTATCAAAACAGCAATGCAAAAGTTGAAAGAACGCTCAACGACGGTACTGTGCTGGTCCTAGGCTAGACCGTACTAGAGACGCGAGCCTAGATCACCAACGATGTCACGACGCGACACAACAAGCACTGTATGATGATATAGCACCCTGAAAAGCGATCCGAGATGCAGAAAATTACTAGGATGGCGAGTGTCTAGAACTGATCTACGGGGTCTAAAAAGAGGTTAGCCCCCAAAATTTTTTTTGAAATTTTTTTATTTTGTTCCGGAAAGCGCGCAGGCGCCAAAAAAATATCGCTATAACGGCCGATGGAGAAAAGTGATCCCCAAAGCCGAAAACCAGTATAGCCAGAAAATTTTTTCGGAGGCGGTTCCAGACTTTTTTTTTTTTTTTTTTTTTGCTCTCCTTCTGGACTTACAACCGGACTCTTAGCTCGACACGGACTTTAGCGGAACACGGAAACAACAAAGAAGGAAAGTCAAAAGAAATAACTAGGAAACAGTAACTCTACTCGGACTCGTACCGCGGCAGGAAAACTGATCGGATCTGTGTCGCGGTAGGAAGGCGGTGGCGGAGTATGAGGGTTTATGGTGGCTGGGTATATGGCGGCGGAATATGGTGGCAGAATATGGCGGCGGTGAGCGGCGAGTGTGGCGGTGACTAGTATGATCAGAACTCGAAACTCTAAGGGACGAGACACTAAGACCAGCAACTCGACGCGACGATGTAGACACAAATTCAACAATGCAAAAACTGAAAAGATAATGCGAGGCGTAGATTGGTTATGGGATGGATCTAAACTCTAACTGTGTTTTTGGCTTTTTCGTGGGTTATAGGTAAAAACAGATCTAATCTATGAAAAACAGTAAAATCTCACCGAGCAACCTGAAATCTGATACCACTTGATAGGGCAAAGGTGTCCGATCTTTCGATGAGATGGCGATAATCGATTTGGTGGAGTTCGGGCTTGACGATCCGACTACACGTGCGAGCACGAGCGCCAATGCAATCGCTAGGCCAATCTCCTGGAGGTTACCGATCCTGCGTGAACACGATCAGCCTGACCAGCGAGGGTCTTAATTCCTACCTGAAATCGAGAACAAGTAAGAACCAATATTGCAATCAAGATATTGCGGATTAAGAGGAAAGCTTTATTGAAAGAGGTGGGATCCTGAATAGGTGCGAAGTACAAGAGGCCTCTGCGACGCTCGAGCCTTGGCGAAGTTGCGACTATGGCTAACTTAATGTCTAAACAAAATCCGAGTCTAGAGGTTCGGCTATGGGGTGTATTTAAGGGCGAAAAGGTGGGGTTTCGGCCAGCCAAGGAAGTGGTGGCCGAATCCAACCCTAAAAGTCCTTTTCCCCTCAAATACGGACTCTAAAAAGTGGCTAATTAAAATCCTGCGAAAATTACATGGGCCTGGCCCAAAATAAAGGTGTCGCAGCACCATATTATGCTATGGACGAATTCGTAAAGTATTGATCTTGAATATTTCGTCCAAGCCTTCTTTCTTCATTATGGTGGCCTCAAAGTTCTGAAATCTTCATGCGTGGCCTTCACTTGGATCATCACATGCTTGCTGCCATCTCCATGCATGGCCTTGCTCCAATGCTTGTCCCTCTCATCCATGCTTGGTCCATCATTCCTAAGAGTAAGAAATGTATCTGATTTAGGCAGCATCATATTCTCATGTATGTAAGGAATAGTTCCAAGAAACGAAAGTACCTGATAGTTAAGTTGTTTGGCACGGGATCTTGTGATGGGTCCTTGTATGTGTGTTGCTGTAGGTACAACGGTTGTATCAATAGTAGGGATGTCCACATCACCTATGCTACCGTTATTATTACGTATTCTGCTGCCTGATGTTGTACTAAGAACTGGATCATGAGATCCCTATTTGTGTAAGAACTTATGTATCTTTTGTAATGGATGAAGTACTATGGTATCCAATTCTGTTATGTCTCGCAAAAATGGTAATCCTGGGATTGCGATGTATGGCATAACAGGCATCTAGGATTGAAAAATTCGGGTGTTGACAGCGACAAGCGGTGGCAAGGCCCCCTTACCGCCCTCGCCGTCACCTCCACGCGGTGGGTCGGATGATCATGTTGATGATATGAACATGACGCAGGATCCGGCCGAGGACGACGAAGACTGGAATGATCACTTCTTCAACACTCAGTTTAGCAACGAAGACCTAGATGGTGGCCCCACAGAGAAAGCCACTATCACCAAGCGTCTGTTTGGTTCTCAGGAGATGCCTCCATCTTGCACCTTTACAGAGCCAGCTGATACAACCAACCGGCCCTTTCTTTTAAGCCCTGACACACTACATAGGGCGGACGGTGCTCAGATTGCGGTGCCTGCCCGCTCTCCAAAAGGAAAAAAGGGAAGGAAAAGAAAATCTAGCAGCTCGAGCCAGCCGGTGGCGTCAACAAATGCGAATCCGATCAGGTTTCGGGACGGGCCACCAAGACCCAAGGGTATTATGTGGAGGATTCATGTGGCGGGTGAGCCCATGCTACCTAAGAATTTGCGGAAGCTCGCCAGTTAGGAACTGCAGAGTGTGCATGACGGCGTGTTGACGATAGAGAGACGCCTTCTATCAGAGAAAGATCCTTCGCACCCGGTATTCGTGGTTAAGGTGCCACCAGGCTTGGGATTCATCGACAATGCCCCTGCGGATCTATTCTTCCTGCGGTTCGAGGACATCTTCAATATGTTCCACCTATACCTGCTGCATTATACCATGGTCCGTATCTTTTCTCTTAGCCTGTCCATGCAGATCATTAGAGAGAACACACCGGGCATCGCTATAGTGGACCCCTACTACATGCGTGACGGCTGCTTGGGTTCCCCCGCCGAACGACGTATCGTGGCCTCGTACCTAAAAAGAATCCTCGTGGCGAACAAGACAAAGGAATACATTCTCGTGCATTACTTTCCCGAGTAAGTCGTTATTCACTCGCCATCGTCGATTGGCTTTATTAGATTATCATCATTCTTTTTCCAACACATTCCATTTGAATTTTTTGCGCAGAGATGAACACTGCACGCTCATCTCCTTATCACCGAAGCATTCCCACGCCACGTATTTCGATTCGGGGAGTCTAGAAAAGAAGAAAAACTACGACAAGATCAAGGAAGTTCTGGATGATGCTCTCACTGGCTTTGCCTCGACGGAAGGCACCACCTTCGTGCATACGAAGGTCAAGTTCGGCAGGCACGTCTTCAACCACGTAACGGAGTTCCCCTGCGTGAAGCAACCGAAAAACAGTAAGAAGGAAGCCTACTACGCACTCCATCACATGAGGGCGTTCCTACTTGACCAGCAGAATTCTACGCTGCCAGATCATCTCAAACAGTGGGCCGAAGCAAATGCCAAGATCACTGATTCACATATTAGACAAGAGATGTATCGCTTCCAGCAGCAGTTTGGGGCAATCATCTTTCGTGATGTCATGACTTCGGGGGGGGGGGGGGATCTTCTATGGAGGAAATATCCCGAATAACCGTGACATAGAAGATCGCCTAGAGATGCAAGGTGACTATAGGAAGTTCATGACGAGACAAGGCGTCCTCCCGTTCCCTAAGCCGAGCCAGAAGGCTTGATGTTGGCCTAGTTGTGTGTGTGTGTGTGTGGCCAGAAGACAAACTATAGATGACCTTTGTGTGTATGTGGACAAGTGTACGTGCTACCATACTTATCTTATTAGGTTTATGAATCATCGCTTACTTCTTTTGCGTATTATTATTATATATAAATCAATGCTTGGTTTTTTTGCTTACTCTTTGGTTCTTTGCCTATTTTTGTCCTTCTTTTTTTCCTTACTTTATTAGTCTTTTTTCGAGAATAATGCCGATGATTGAAATGTCGTGGAACAATATATATGTGAATGTGCTACGATGGGATTGTAAGCCTTGTGTTATGCACAAGTCTAGATGTTGTGCATCCTACTTGGCTTACGGTTCCATCGTAGCATATTCCTGTGTCCAACGACCTATGTATATATATATGAGGCATTCTTTTTGATTTACTTTGGTCTTTTTCGAGAATAATGCCGATGATTGAAATGTCGTGGCACACTATATATGTGAATGTGCTACGACAGGATAGTTAGCCTTGTGATATGCACAAGTCCAAGTCTTGTGCATCCTACTTGGCTAACCGTTCCGTCGTAGCATATTCCTGTGTCCAACGACCTAGCTAGTTATATATGAGGCATTTTTTTTTATTTACTTTGGTATTTTTCGAGAATAATGCCGATGATTGAAATGTCGTGGCACAATATATATGTGAATGTGCTACGACATGATAGTTAGCCTTGTGCTATGCACAGGTCCAGGTGTTGTGCATCCTACTTGGCGTACAGTTCCAAAGTAGCATATTCCTGTGTCGAACAACCTAGTTATATATGAGGCATGCTTTTTGAGTTACTTTGGTCTTTTTCGAGAATAATGCCGATAATTGAAATGTCCTGGCACACTATATATGTGAATGTGCTGCGATGGGATTGTCCGCCTTGTGCTATGCACAGGTCCAGGTGTTGTGCATCCTACTTGGCGGACAGTTCCATCGTAGCATATTCCTATGTCGAACAACCTAGTTATATATGAGGCATGCTTTTTGAGTTTAGTCTTTTTGATTCAGGAGTACTTTCTATAAGTGTATCTTCATATGAGAATTTGATTATACATGTTTTTTTCAATCACCGGTTAATTATTATTGTCAAATTGTAGAGGACGTGGTACGTCGTGTACAAGGGACGGGTTCCTAGAGTCTATGATGATTGGGAAGACTGCCGGAGACAGGTGCACCGTTTTAGCGGAAATAGCTACAAAGGGTACAACACTATGGCGGAGACGGAAGCTAGATACACGCGCTATCTAGCGGGAGTTAGGACGAGGAACCGGATGAAGACCTACACCTTCGTCGCGGTGATCATGCTTATCGTCTTTGGTTGTTTATCCCGCATTTGTGTCTAGCTAGTTTAGATGTATAGGCGAGCTTTCGAGCTCTAACTTTTATTTGCCTTTCACCAACTACTTTGTAACTTGATCGAAACAATGTAACTTATACTATGTATTCATGTATGAGACTTATCTATATGTATTTGTTTCAATCTTGTTTTGCAAATTGTGTATTTATATATATATAATTGTATATCTTGTATCTATGTGTATATATGCCTGTAATATTGTAGATAATCTGTATTGTATATCATATGGCTCTGAAATTAAAAAAACAAAAAAAACACTTGTGGCGCACATGAACTAGCTTTTGTGGCGCACTACGTCTAAAGCGCACCTCAGAAGTTTAGTGGCGCACTGGGACGTGCGCCACAGATGATCTAACGCGTAGTGCACCTGCCCACATAGCCGTGGCGCACAAGCAGGTGCGCTACGCCTATCTCCACACAACCGTGGCGCACTAGGCAGTGCGCCACGGCTAGGAGTTAGCCGCAGCGTACGCTTAGTGGCGCACGGTTAGTGCGGCACAGATGGTCTTTTTAGGTGTGCCACGGACAGCCCTTTTTCTTGTAGTGTGACTCCACCGTAGCATTCCTTTATTCGGCATGGGCCTCCCTTCTGGATCCACCTAACTGGGCCTCCTAGCAGGCCATAGGCCATGCTACCGACTATGGGCCACCCGGGTTAGTCGGATAAGAGACATGCTATAAGGATACCCATATAGCATATCCCCAACAGTAGCCCCCGGAGAACTCCGAGATCTTGCGCTGTCTTGCCTCTTCACATAGAATGCTCCTTCTAGATGGATGTCGGCAGATCGTCAAGCAACATCTTGTAGTCCTCCCAAAGAACCCTGTAAGGTTTTCTCCGTCTTCGAATGGTAAGCCGGAGAAATGTTGAATCTTCCATCGTACTCTTCCATAGTTGGATTAAATCCGTCCATTCTGGAATCTTCGATGCGATGACTCATCTACCCGTTTCAGCTAGGACGACGTAGGCTTAGGTCAACGATGCCTTGTAACTCACACATGCAGAGAACGCAATCATATCCGATTTTCACGGGCGAGCGATACGAACCGTTGGCGGCGGTGGTTGGAGACGTGGCCAAATTACCGCACATGTTCACGAACACGTCGTCTATGCGGCAACTGTCCGATTAGCTGCATGAATCTTGACGCAAAGCATGATAAATAGTAACTGTGGGACACTTTCCACTTTTTACCTCATTGCTCTCGCGTCATCATCTTCCTCCTCCAGCCGCATGCCTCCTCGAGCTCCATGTCCAGTAGCAGCTCCTCCCCATGGCCAGTAGCAGCTCCTCCCCATCGATGGCTACGTCGAGCGAAGCCGCGGCGAAGCCGGCGAGCTCCGTCGTCGTGCCCCCAGAGGGCCTGGTCATCCCCACAAAGGCGGTGATCGAAACCACCGGCGGGGACCATAATCTGGTGGCGCTGGAGCCACTGGAAGAAGAGCCAGACTCGCATAAGGGTGACTGGCGCGGCTCAGACATCACCGACCGCGACATCCAAGATATGGTCGCCGAAGGCTACCTCCCCGCGTCGGAGGGGCTCGCCTGGCGGGCGGCGCCGGCCGGTGAGGTGACACCTTCTCCCCAAGCCAGAGAAAAGGTGTACCTCAAGGCTCAACTGGTACGCGGAGTTTCCCTGCCCTTCTCCCACTTCTTCCTCTCCATCTTGAACCACTACAAGGTCCAACCCCATAAACTCTCCCCCAATAGCATCTTAGTGCTAACAACTTCGCGGAACTTTGTGAGGGTTACCTAGGGATTAGGCCTAGGTTAGACTTGTTTGTGTACTTCTTCACCGTCAAACGTGAAGCCGGACATAGTAGGGAGGAGCTTAGAAACTGCGGCACCATAAGTTTCAAGATTCGACCTGGCCGGCGGTTCCCCGACATCGTCGGCCACGAGTCCTGCAAAAACTGGCAGCGGACGTACTTCTACGGCCCCGACATTCCTTTGGAGGGCCGAGAAGTAACGTACCCGGACTTCGTGGATGGATCCTCCGCTGAAGTTTCCACATGGAGGTCTCATTCCTCCCTTCCCTCCGACCTCGACGCTTCTCGCGCAATAAGGAGGATGGAATGGTTCGTAGAGACGGGTTTGACCGGCTTGGACCTGGCCATGTGCTGGTTCATCAGGTGAATCCAACCTCTGCAGCACCGCGCGAAGTTCATGCACGAGTATACCAGTGATCGAAGGGATACCCTCCGGATCTCCGTGGATAACTTCTCGAGCGACTCCGTCAAGCTCCGCCTGAAGGACATCGTCAAGGTGAAGGATAAGAAGCGTGGATTCAGCATCACCTACGACATATTCGTAGACGGCAAGTGCCCAAAGGTAGATATGTATTTTCTGCGTACGACATATGCTCCACTTTCTCCATCTTGCCATCACCATCTCATCTAACACGGTGATTTCTTACTTAATAGCTTAGCGATCTAGATGAGGACAACCTGGCTGCCCAAATCTACGAGCCAAAGATGAAGGAAGTCACGGTCGTCTGCGACGACGATGTCCCGTTGGCGCGAAAGCGGAAGAGCTCCACCTCTCACGCTGCCGATGGAGGCAAGAAGAAGAAGAAGACAGAGGGTGGAGCCTCCAAAAATACTACCGCCGCCTTGGAGGCAGAAAATAGAAAAGCCACCGAGATGTTTGCCAAAGCACCCCCGTAGTGTAAGCTTCTCATTCTCCGACATTGTCTATCTAGCTGTTTTGTTTATGTACTTATGCGCTTTGAACGTTTCAGGAAGAAAGACACAACCAGCCTCAAGAAGACCTCCAAGACTTTGGGGGCTTCAAGAAATATCAAGGATATGCTGCATCGTGACTCCTCCCCCGCCATCGCCCCTGCTACTCCTGCCGTCAAGCCTTCCTCTGCCCCGACAAGTTCTCAAGCCCAGGAGGCACCAGGCCCTTCCGCCATGGAAGTGGATTATGGCGACTCTACCGAACTCGTTGTTGTTGGCGAACAGGCGACGCAGGAGAGCACTGCTCTACAAATGGCTGAAGCTCCGGCTAAGGATGCCATTAGTAGCGGCTAGGCGGTAGTGGGAACTGGTACGTCTGCCGAAGGCGGCGCCCCTGCTCCCCAGAAGCCCTTCGAGTTCCCGAAGCTAGTTTACCCGATGCTCACGCCGAGTAACACAACTCTGGTTCCTGGAGGAGTGGCATCGTCTCCGACGTGCGGTATTGAGGAGCTTCTCCGACAAGCGGATATCTTGCGAGGAAATATCATTTCCTTTGGCAAGCTGCTAGCCGAAAGCGCTACAAACCTCAAGATTATTGCACTTGTAAGTTTTACTTTACCTTTTGCATTTCATATGAGTATCCCACTGTAGCCCCCGAGGATGTAGACGGAAAACCATGGGTTTTGCATCTATATGCTCTAAGAGTGACTAAGTTAGAAAGAACTCTCACTGTAGCCCCCCAAGCATTTAGATGGAAGAAACTATTCCGACTAGATGCTTTAAGAGTAGCATACGTTGTAGCCCCCAAGCCTCTAGTTGTAACTGAAGCAGTTCCAACTAGATGCTTAAAGAAAAGTTAAGCATTTTCCGAGTTAAAACTTTATACTGTAGCCCCCAAGCGCTTAGATGGAAATTTTCCGACTAGTTGCTCAAAGCATACTAAACAACAGTTTAACTTTTTCCTTTTTTCCATAGAATGAGAATGCTCGGAGGGGCATGGCCAAAGACAAGTACCAAAAGATGCGTGCAGATCTTGAAGCCGAAAAGGGTAAAACTGCCATCTTGAAGGAATAGATCATAAAAAACAAGAGTCTGTTTTCTTTTTTGCGTATTCCGTCTTGGTTTTATGCCTTGATTCTCCGAGTACTCACTGTGTACTTTGTTTTCTCCGACTTTGCAGAACATGTCGCCAAGGCCAAGGATATTGTCGAGCAGTCCAAGCATATCCAGCAGCTCGATAGAGAGAACAGAATCCTTAAGAAGGAGAGGGAAGAGATGCTGAAGATGCACGAGGATTCCATGAAAGCCCTGCAGGATTCCGCCTCCGTGGAAATCAATCGCTTGAACGAGGAGCTTGCGATCTTAAAAGATCAGAAGCAAGCTGCTGATGAGCAAAACCAACGCCACAGCGAGGCATTTAAGATCCTCCATCAAGAGAAGGAATCCTTGGCGGACACCCTCTGGCAGGCCAAGGCCAGCATCTTCAGTAAGTTTTCTCCGCCTTGTATTTCTGTAATCTGGATACTTAGAGTTTATTGAACTCATGCGCTCATTGTCGGAATTTCCAGCTCCTATGGGTTTAACCCGCTCGCCTCCTTCGGACAAGGAATGCATGGTTCTTGCCGGCAACTTTATCAACACCGCCATCACCCAAGCCAAGGAGATTGCCAAGCCCCTTCAGATATATACCAAGGCCTCGGACTCCGTGACGAAGTATTCAGAGATTCTGCGCTGAGCCCCCGAGCGTGTCACGAGCTGGAAAGCTTCATGTGCACGGGCTGGCGCAAGGATCGCGCTCTCAATGGTGAAGGCACACTACGAAGATGCCGACATCGACACGGTGACCTGTGGTATCCCCGACGTTGATGATGACGGCAAAGAGATTGATCATGAAGCCATCTTGTCATCACTCGCGGGTTATGACACCAGAGTTGACGAGTTGGTGGACATCGATGTCTTCGTGCCCATGAACACCATCGACAGCGTCAACCAAGATTCTTCCGAGTCTCATCATAGCGCCAACGTTGAGGGTGATTCTCCGGGTAGGGACGATGCTGCTTCCAAGTCTCGTGCGCCCAAAGAGTGAAAAACACTATGTAATATTTGTTTTTCCTTTGGTGTATGCGCGGAAAACAATGGTTTTTATTTCCTGCCACTTAAGAACTTAGTTCCTAGCATGTATATATTTTTAAGCAAGTGCTGGCTTATCCATTACTTTGGTTCGTATGCTTGACCTTTCGTGAGTCGGAAGACTCGTTGTCGGAACCATGAGATTAGGTGATGATGCCCAATGGCACCTTCAATAACCTGAGCACAAAATCGCCGACAATAAGTGCCAAAAGTCACTACTCCAGAATCCACATAAAAACGACAAAGAACATGTAGACCAGAAAACTTAAGCTAACGCCTGTAGACGGAATTTTCACAAGTGCAAACGCAAAACTTGTGCATAAAGGTTTTACATGATCCAAAAATGAACACTAAAGGAGGTAAAAGACTCAGAAATATGAGTGAACCAAAGAAATTTATTTCATTGATCATGTAAGAGATACACAATTAGATAAAAATGCTAAGTGTAAAAAGGACGTAGCTGTGCTATGTTCCATGGCCGATCAAGCTCCGGGTATTCATCATCCGGGTCACGTCGCTTACGCTTATGATCCTCGTTGGGTCTGTCCTTTAGTTCACGATTGTCAACAAGGTAGTAAGACCCATTGAGCAGCGCCTTGCTTATGATGAGCGGTCCTTCCCATGGTGGGTACAATTTGTGTGACTTCTTCTCCTTAAGTCGGAGCACCAAATCCCCCTCTTTAAACGAGCGATGCCGAACGCGGCGACTATGGTAGCTGCGTAGATTCTGCTGGTAGATGGCGGATCTTTGGCATGCCAAAATGCGCTCCTCCTCGAGAAGGTCCACATCTAGGCGTCTGGATTCTTCAGCGTCATCCTCGTCATAGGCGGCAACTCGTGGTGCATCATGGAGGATGTCGGAGGGCAGGATGGCTTCTGCTCCATATACCATGAAGTAAGGGGTGTAGTCGGTAGATCCGTTGGGTGTAGTTCGTAAACTCCACAACACAGATGGCAATTCTTCCGCCCAGGCTCCAGCTGCTCTATGTAGCGGTGCCTCAAGACGTGGCTTGATTCCCTGCAGAATTAATCCATTGACTCTCTCAACCTGACCGTTGGATTGTGGGTGTGCCACAGATGCAAGGTCAAGTAGGATGCCTTTCTCCCAGCAATATGCCTCCACTTCTCCGAGTGATAAATTGCTGCCATTGTTGGTGATAATGCTATGTGGGAGACCAAATCTCACCACTAGATCTCGGACGAACCTGAGGGCAGTTGCCCCATCAAGCTTTCTAATGGGTTTAGATGCTATCCATTTAGTGAATTTATCAACTGCAACAAGCATATTCATAAACCCACAAGGTGCCGTCTGTAACGGCCCACCATGTCTAGCCCCCAGACTGTAAATGGCCAAGTTATTGGTATTGTTCGCAGTTCTTCAGCAGGACATGTGGTTGTCGGGCATAATACTGGCATCCCATGCATGTCTCAACCAGCTTGTCGGCGTCCGCCTTCGCGGTCAGCCAGTAGAATCCTTGCCGGAAGGCTTTCGCGACAAATGATCGAGGAGCGGAGTGGTGCCCGCAATCTCCGAGATGGATTTCGCGTAGGATTTCCATACCTTCTAGCTGGGAAACAAATTTTAGGTATACACCAGTAGTGCTACTTTTGTAGAGTTGCCCATTTATTATGGTATAACCCTTTTCTCGTCGTACTATTTGCCGTCTATCGACTTCGTTGTCAGGCAAAATTCCGTGTTTGATATATTCCATGAACGGTTTTGTCCAAGCCGGAGGGACCTTAGTCACCATGTTGATGAAAGAGTCAGCTCTATCCAGGTTGTCGATGTCGGCTCCCTTGATGGATGGTGTGCACAGGTGCTCTAGGAAAACTCCTGGCAGAATTCGCTTGCGCCCTGATCATAGCTTAGGTAGCAGATCGGCCGCCTCGTTTTGCTCCCTAGGCACATACTTGACTTCGTACCCCAAGAAGCTCTTGGCTGTCTTGTCCACTTCGTCTCGATATGCCGCCATCATAGGGTTCCGCGCATTCCAGGTGCCAGCCACCTGCTGGGCAACCAAGTCGGAATCTCCACAGCAAACTATGCGCTTGATGCCAATATCCTTGGCTACACGTAGTCCGTGAATGAGTGCTTCATACTCCGCCATGTTATTTGTAGCCTCGAAGTGGATCTGCAGAACGTAGTGTAGCTTGTCTCTTGTTGGTGATTGTAGCAATACACCAGCCCCCGAGGCATTGAGCAGCTTTGATCCATCAAAGTGCATCACAAAGTACTCTTGTTCTGGAAACGGAGTAGCATCTGGCATCTCCGTCCAATCTGCAACAAAATCCGCCAAAGCTTGTGACTTGATAGCGTCGCGTCTTTTATAGGTAATCTCGAAGGCGGCAAGTTCAATGCCCCACTTCGCGACCCTTCCTGTAGCGTCGTTGTTATTGATTATGTCGGACAGTGGAGTCTTGCTCACCACTCTTATTGGGTGCTCCTGAAAGTAATGCCTCAGCTTCCAAGAAGCAAGGAATACTCCATAAGCTATCTCTTGGTAGTGCGGGTAATGCTGCTTAGACTCCGTCAAGACCTCGCTCACATAGTAAACTGGTCGTTGAACTCCGTGCTCATATCCTGGTTCCTTCCTCTCTACCACGACGACGATGCTGATAACCCGGTTGGTTGCCGCCATGTAAATTAATAGGGGCTCTCCAGGCTCGGGTGCTGCAAGGATGGGCGTTGATGAAAGAATCTCCTTGAGCTGCTTAAATGCTTCATCTGCTTCGTCTGTCCACGTGAATTTGTCCGCCTTCTTGAGCAACTTGTACAGCGGGAGATCCTTCTATCCAATTCGGCTGACGAACCGACTAACTGCTGCAACACAACCTGTTAGTCATTGAATGTCATTTAGGCATGTCGAACGGTTTATGTTCAAGATGGCCTTGATTTTTTCCGGGTTGACTTCGATTCCATGCTGGGAAACGATGAAGCCCAACAATTTGCCGGCTGGAACCCCGAAGACGCACTTCTTAGGGTTAAGCGTCATGTTGTATTTCCGGAGATTATCAAAGGTTTCTTTTAAGTTGGAGATTATGTCGTTTGACTTTTTAGACATCATCACGATATCATCCACGTAGGCGTGAACATTCCGACCAATTTGGTCGTGAAGGCAACATTGCATTGTCCGCTGGTAGGTAGCGCCAGCGTTTTTCAGCCCAAAGGGCATCGTGACATAGCAAAACGTGCCGTATGGGGTAGTGAATGAAGTGGCCAATTGGTCCGACTTCCTCATCTTGATCTGGTGGTATCCTGAGTATGCATCGAGAAAACACAAAAGTTCTGAGCCAGCCATCGAGTCAATGACTTGGTCAATGCGAGGCAAAGCAAACGGATCTTTGGGACATGCTTTGTTCAAGACGGTGTAATCAACACACATTCTTAATTCATTGGTTCCCTTTTTGGGGAAAAGTACAGGATTGGCCACCCATTGGGTGTGAAGGACTTCTCGGATAAATCTAGCCTTAAGTAACCAATCTATCTCTTTGCCAATGGCGCGTCTCTTCTCATCTCCAAAGCGTCGTAGAGGTTGTGTCACTGGTTTGCATTTTGGATCAATGTTTAAGATGTGCTGGGTAAGTTCCCTAGGTACACCTTTCATGTTGGCAGGTTGCCAGGCAAATATGTCCCTGTTCTCACGGAGGAACTCAACGATCGCGCTTTCCTATTTGGGATCCAAGTTCGTCCCAATGGCGGTGACCTTGGAGGCATCGCCTACCACAAGTTCCACCGGCTTGGTCTCGATGGCGGACTTGAACGCAGGAGCGGAGTCAGAGATATGCTTCTTCGACGCGGGCATCTCTGAGTCATCGACCTTCCTCTGGATCTCTTTGAATTCTTTGCTGTAGAGGACAGCTTCTGCAACGGCTGCTTCGTTGATCTCGCAATCCCTTGCCTTAGTAAAGCTTCCGCATACGGTGATGATGCCATTTGGTCCGGGTATCTTGAGTTTGTTGTAGATGAAGCATGGCTTGGCCATGAACGTGTGGAATATTTCACGGCCGAATATGACGTGGTACACGCTCTTGAAGGGGACCACCTCGAAGGCCTTGCGCTCTTGACGGTAATTATTAACATCGCCAAAGGCAACCTGAAGTGTAATGCACCCAAGGGACCGAGCCTCCCATGCCTCCGTCAAGTTCATCTTTTGCAGTGTATCCAGGTACATGATGTTGATGCTGCTTCCACTATCCACCATACACTTGGTGAACTCCACGCCGTCAATCAAGGGGTTGATGACCATGGCGTATTGGTTCTTCGTGGGTATAAGGTCTGGGTGGTCTGTCCTGTCCCAAGTTATTGGAACCTCCGACCAGCGTAGGTACTGGGGGACTGGGGGAGAGTTGCCATCAGGATCCTCAGAGCGGTCTTCTGTTGTCGAACTGTGGGGTGCCAAGGAAAGTGTGGTAGACTGGGGCCTTCTTCGCGACGGGGTTCTTGCCTTTGTCGTCGCTCTTGGCGGAGTGCTTGGGGTCAACGTCCTCGTCCATGTCACTTGAATCCCTGGACTCCTCCTCCTTCTTCTTACCCTTGCCCTTGCCGCGCGGTCTGTTCTTCCGACTTTGCTTGTAGCCGGACTCTGGGTCTTCCTTGAGGTTGTTGACGAACTTGTAGTGTCGATTGGTATGGGTGGCTTTGCCGTTGACGTCGGGGTGTACGAGGCATGGCATATCGCGGTACTCCTCGTAGGTTTGGGGAACGTGGAGCGGCGCCGAGGTGGTCTCACTTCCTCGTTGTTGTCCACGACCAACTCCCCTTCCTCGGCCATGTTGTCCGCCCTCTCCTCGTCCTGCAAATGTCATAACGACCATGTCGGTAGATTGCTTTTCTTCTGGAGCGGTCTTCTGCATTGTACTTCTGTTCCTCCGAGCTTGAGTTGGAACGGCCGTTGCCGGCAAGGAGCCACGAGCGTCGTCGTCGGAAGCTGCAAACTCACTAGCCAACTGAATCATCTGGTTCAAGTCAAGCTGGTGATTGTCCTGCAAGCGCTTCAGTTTATGTCAGAGCAACGTGCCCCTTTCCAACCCATCGATGAAGGCGGCCTTGGCGGTCTGAGCGTGCACTCCTGCGCAGGAATTCTCCATGTCCAGCCAGCGGGAGAGGTAGGCGCGAGATGTCTCGTCTTTTTCTTGCACGCACCGCTGTACATTGCCCACAGTGCAGGGACGCTTATACGTACCCTCAAAGTTCTTGGTTAATGCTTCTTGCATGTACAACCAGTTGTAGATAGATTTCTCCGGCAAGTCGTCGATCCATTGATGGGTCGTACCTGCCAACATTAATGGGAGGTACTTGACGACGACGTTGGGGTTGCCTCCGGCAATCTCCACCGCGTTGCCGTAGTCCTGCAACCATGTGGCTGCCTTGGCGGTGCTGTCATAGGGCTTGATGGTCTTGTTAATCCGGAAACCTTTGGGGTAAGTTGCGGACCGTATTGCAGGTCCAAAGCAACATGGTCCCAGGTATGGTCCTTGTTGGGCCTCTTGGATCTTATCGATCCGCGAACGCGCATCGTATGGCTCCGGGTTCTTCTTCTTCTTGTCAACTGGGGATGGGCTACGTGAACGACGCGGGCCTCCTCCGCCGTGGTGACTGTTTGGTGGTGACGGAGGTGGAGGTGGCGGTGGGTTAGCCTTCTTGCTGTTACCCTCCTGCGACGCCTCACGCCTGTCACGGTTGCTTCTCGGACGTGGAGGGTCATGGTGCGACCTGCTCTTATGTCCTTGGTTGCGCTCTCCATCATGACGGGTCTGCTCCGCGTTATCGCGGATGACGAACCACACTGCTTTGCTAGGGGCATATCCGTACGATGGTGAGGTTTGTAATCTTCGCGATGTCGGGGAGATTGGGGTGGTGGCGATGGGCGACGAGGTCGAGCCTTTTCTCCGTGGTCGGAGGATATTGGGATAGCATCCTTCCTGTTGCGTGCATACCTCCGTCTTTGTTCTGATGAACCCGTCTGGGACCCGAGATCAAGAGGAGATCTGTCCCTTGGCGGTTTGTACTGGCTAGACTGGCAGAGCGCTGGGTTAGACTCAAGCCTCTGAGAGGTGGCCTTTTCATGTTGCTTTACCGCCTTGGCCACTAGGTCGTAGACCTGTTCCACTGCTTCAGGTGATCTATCCTGCTCCAGAAGGGTCTTGGTGACGACGAGGTTAAGGAGTGGGGTGGGCATCACCTGCTTGCCTTCACTGTCAATGTATGGCTTGGCCTGTGCCGGCTTAGAGGGAGCCCATCCTAGGTTGCGCCGTACACCAGGATCGTTGATGACGCGAGCCGTAGCTTTCTTAGCCTTCTGCTGCTGTAGCAGAGTCTTGTACTCGACCTCCATTGCTCTAGCTTTTTCTATGGACTTCTGCGCGTTGACCAGATCTCGATCTAGCTTAGCGCCTTGCTCCACGATGGCCTGCGCCTCCTCCAGCAGCTGCTGGCGCTTCTCATCAAGCTGGGTCATCTACCGGATATGAGCAACGGTCAGTGGCTCGACGAGGAGATTGGCGTACATCACTCTATCTGCTGGAGTAACTTGGGCTTCTGCAGACGTGGATGCTGGAGGCGGCAAGTTTGCAGTGTTGTTGTTGCTCTGGCCGGTGCCGTGTTCGTGCGGCTGCTGCACTGGGTTGGGCGGTGGAGGCGTGACTTTTGCGCGATCATCGTCAGCAGCAATAAGTGTCCCCTTCCCCTTTTCCATCGTCCGGGTTGATCTTCATCCATTGTCGTCCCAATGGTGACGAATACCCCTCGGGACGCGACGAAATTGTTGGCTTGCTCGTCGCGCGAGTACTCCGCCTCCATCTCATGCATAGCGTAGTCTAGCTCTTCTGGACTGAAGTCTATCTCCTCTGAATCTGCACTGAAATCTGCATAAAGCGCGTCAATGACAGAGTCAGAGGGTGCTAGGAACTCGGCACTGGCCCGACTTATATAGTCACCAGGTCCTAGGGTTACAGGGAAAATTCATATCCGGACAGGTCATAGAGTCCTACACCGTCTATTACTAGTCTTGTGTATCTTGCACTCCAAGGCTCCGGGTACGCTGGTGACTCCACCGTAGCCTTCCTTTATCCGGTATGGGCCTCCCTTCTGGATCCACCTAACTGGGCCGCCTAGCAGGCCATAGGCCATGCTACCGACTATGGGCCACCTGGGATAGTCGGATAAGAGACATGCTATAAGGATACCCATATAGCATATCCCCAACATCTCATCATGCTGGGTCACGTTCCGGATATGAGCAACGGTCAGTGGCTCAATGAGGAGATTGTCGTACATCACTCTATCATTTGGAGTAACTTGGGCTGCTGCAGACGTGGATGCTGGAGGCGGCAAGTTTGCGGTTTTGTTGTTGCTCGGGCCAGTGCCGAGTTCCTGCGGCTGCTGCACTGGGTTGGTCGGAGAGGCATGACTTTTGCGCGATCATCGTCAGCAGCAATAAGTGGCCCCTTCCCCTTTTCCAGCGCTGTAGGCGGAGCTCGTCTGGGTTGATCTTCATCCATTGCCGTCCCAATGGTGACGAATACCCCTCGGGATGCGACGGCGTTGTTGGCTTGCTCCTCGCGTAAGTACTCCTCCTCCATCTCCTGCATAGCAGAGTCTAGCTCTTCTAGACTGAAGTCTATCTTTTCTGAATCTGCACTGAAATCAGCATAAAGCGCGTCAATGATAGAGTCGGAGGGTGCTAGGACTTCCTCGATGACGGGCGGTGGAGGTGCAACGGGCTCGACGATGACTGGAGGTGGTGGTGTTGCTACGACGATGGCGGCGGGAGGCGGTGGCGGTGGCTGCTGAGCCGGAGGTTCTCCGTCTCTGAGCGCGAGCTCCATCTGGGCTACCGCGTTAGCTGCCGCGTATCGTTGACGGTGCTCACCATCTCTTCGAGGGTAAGGCGTCATGTTGCATGCTGACGTCTTAAAGAATGTCGGAGAAGCGTGCCACGGTCCAGTCCTTCCACAAAGTGATAATGAGCGTTATCATCGGGGTAGTGGGCTAGGTCGGCTCGTATACGGAGCCAACTGGTGTGGCATCCCGCAAAATCACTGCTAGAAAATCGCGTTGTTTTTGTGCATTGCATCGTCATCATCATGCATTTGTTTGTCTAAAACTATTTTCTAAAGCCTATTTTGTTCTATAGATATTCCCCGCTTTGTTCAAATTCATACCCTAGATCTGCCCGGACCTTTTGGTTGTCTAAAACCCTTTTACAAATGTTTTGATTTAAAACAAAGAAAATAATAAATATTATAAATCTGTTTTGTTCCGGGAAAGGCCGCCACCGGCCAGGTCCAAACAGCCCAGCTGGCAGCAGTCTACTACTCAGGTAAATATCTAAATCAGCCACCCAAAAATCCTTTTATACCTAGTCCTAGTCTACCACCCCACCTCCACCTCACCCCCTCCAATCGCTGGCTGCCACGTCACCCCTCCCTTCCCACTAACCAACCCCAACACGCCACATCAGCCTGGCCCCACCCCACAGCCCCTCTCTCCCCGCTCACCCCTGCCACCCAACCCACCCAGAGCATGCATGCGCCTCTCCCACCACGCGGTCAACCCGCGTCAGGCCCCCACCCCGCAGCCCCACCACGACACCCGCCCCTGGGTCCCACCTACCGCGCGGCCCACCCCCTGACACCGCTCTCCCCCACCCGTCTCTCTCCTCTCTCCCTGCAACCCCGCACCCCCTCCAACCTCCAACCGTGTGCGCCCTCCCCCTCGCCGGCGTGCTCCCTCTCCTCTCCACCTCTCCCTCCCTCTCTCCGGCGCCTCCCTCCTTCCCCTTACGCCGGTCCTGCTCGCCACAGGCGCCGCCGGCGACCGCTCCCTCCGCCCGCCGCCCTGCTCTCCTTCTCCGCCCCCCAGGTGTCGCCGCCGCGCCCGGCGCCTCCCGCCGCTCGGGCTCGCCTCGACGGTCCCCGCCGATGCACCGCCAAGCCTCCTCCGCGCCCTCTTCCGCCTCCGCGCTCGCCGTCGCCTCCTCGCGTCGCCGGCCTCCCCCTGGCCACCGGCCCCCGCTCCGGTCCGCACCGCCAGCGCGTCACCGAGCCTCCTTCCTTCTCGCCGCCGGCCGCGAGCCACGCCACCCCTCTGCGACCAAGCTCGCAGTCGCCTCCTCCGCGGCGCCCCTAGGAGTTCACCACCAGCCGCCGCCGTTCCCCATCTCCGGCCGCCCCACCCCGCTCACCGGAGGCCGCCTCCCCGCCGCCTGCACCTCCAGCCCTCTCCGGCCGTCCTCCCCCGACGAGCTCCTCCGTCCTCGCCCAGGGCCCCCTTTCCCCGAGCTCTGCCCGCAAGCGCCCCCGGCCGAGCCCGCCGGCATTGCCCTCCTCGCCTTCGTCCTCGCCGCGGCCTCCTCAGCGCGCTCGCCTCCCGGTCTTCTGCCCAGCGGCCGCGTCCACCATCGCCACCGTCTGCGTCGGCCCGACCGGCGCCGACCATCTTCCTCGTCTCCGGTGTCGTCCACCCCGTCTGCACGTCCGGCCGCTCGAAGCCATCACCTTCCTCGCTGCTACTTGAAGCGAGTTGGTGTCTTGGTTAAGCCAATGCCCGGGTGGTTTGTCAAGAACAATTGGACATCAAGGTCTCCAAAACCTGGAACACCAAGATCCCCGACCTGATGGAACTTCCAAAGACCGAACCCAAACCGTTGAACCACCGGCGCCAAACCCTCGGCACAACAAGAACTCCCTCATGGAAATCGAAGGCAACAACGTCGGATCCTCGAGTTCTCCTACATGAACCCTCAAGATCTCCGTCACGGACACGACATGGACTTCCCTCGGATACGCCAAGATCTACCCCGTTATCTGAGAACGCTCCCGCCAAGACCGAACCCCAGATCCGAACCCTGAGACCGACCCCGAACCCTCGGACCAAGATCGCCGAACCCTAATGTGTGACCCCCCTTTCCTCGAGACCCTATTTTTATAAATGATATAAACTTGTTGCATTGAATCGTCATGTCGCATACATATTCATGTGGTTGGGGCCCTTTTGCCGATTCACCTTATATTTAAATATGGGGCCCATATGCGGGCTAATCTAGTCTCATATGGGACTCCATTTAAATTTGTGCATCGAACCGTTGTCATATTTGGCCATGTTAATACAACCTTTAAATTGCGGGGTAGTTAAATAACTTGAACCGTTTAATTAATTGTCAGGACCCCGGGTTCCGCTTAATATGATCTAATTGCATCACAGCTTTGCCATGTCATACATCATACATGCATCATGCCCGATCTTTCGCCGTAGTATTAAATAGTGCATCCGGTGTTTATTCTAATGTTTTGCTTCTTCGCGGATAAGGCCGTTGAGTTGATGTGAGTGTCGACCCGATCTTCGGTTGAACCTTCGACAATGTTTTTCAGGCGAGCATCTCCCCCCTTTCTACCTATCTTACTTTTATAGTATTTATTCCCTCCTGTTGATCTATTGCTATCTGTGTTGCGATGCTCTAGATTCATACCCGTGTTATCCCTTGCAGCCTTATATTGCCTTGGACACCTCCTATTACCTGTTGTTTGGTGGATAGTTGGACCTGCGCGTCGTAGTCGCTTGCTCAAGTGCTATTGCGTGTCGTCAAGTGCCACAGTTGTTGGTGTATTGCCGCATGTTGATGTTGGAGATGATCCTGGCTTTACCTATCGTTCACTTTAATTCCTGTTTAACAACTAAAATCGAAGTAAGTAAGCAGAGGCATCGGTGGGTGATAGATAATATTTGGTTTCCGACCGCCCACTTGTGTCCCGTGGGACCCCGAGTAATTGATACCTGTTCCTTGATTTATCGCGCTATCCACATCCGGGAGGATTATGGGACCCCCCTTAGCCAGAGCTAGATTCATTCTTATTTCTTGGGGCCACAAACTAGTTTGAGGTTTTATTTACTATTCTGTACTTATGCCATGCTTTACTGCTTTATTTAAATTGTGCGATGGATAGCACCTGTATTGTTTAGGATCGGGACACGTTTTCGCGGTGTCGACAAGCCCAGTTTTGGGTTCCCAGTCGTTCACAGCCGTCCACCCAAACCTCGGGTCCGTCTCGGAGTCAGCTAACTTCGTTGCGGGTGTACTCCAAGGGGTGGCCCCCTGAAATATTTCTGAATCTTGTGATTGCTTTGTCGTGAAGGCCTCGTTGGGTTTTGATTTGGTTTTTCCGAGGTTGATCGAGTGTGTGTTCTATTGGTGCACCCCGGCCGGGTAAAACTTTCTGAAAGCCGTGTCCGCGGTTATGGACGACTTGGAGCACAGTATCTCGACCATAGACAACTATAACTAAAGTAGTGCTATAAACCTGCCTTTATAATGACTAGTAATCAGCTTCACTATAATGGAATGGCTAAATAAAACTGCTAACAATTGCTTGTTTGGGTTGTCGCTTGCGACCATTGTACCTGACTAGTAAGTATTGCAACTACAACGGAATGGCTGAATAAAAGTGCCAACAACTGCTGGGTTTTGGGGTTATCTCATGATAATTGTAACTGACTAGTAGGTGCCGCAACTACAACAGAATGGTTAACTAAAATGGCCCACTGCTTATTTTATCAGGATGATTATCTATACCTGACTAGTAATTGCTGCAACGATAACGGAATAAATAAAACTGCCAACTGTGTGCGTTCCTCGATTGACTTTCTCGATTGGTCTCGAGGGGGATATACCAGGATGGGTTTGTTTGGTGGTAGTATCAGGTTGGATCCGGATAGGTCTTTCTTACCCCTCTCTGATAGCCGCCGGTTATATCGAGTCTCTATAGGTTGTTCAGTGCATGCTGCGCTGCCGCTTAGTCCACCATACCTATGTAGGCGAGGACCGCCGAATTCTAGCCTCGCCGTGTACTGGCCTCAGTACTGACGCTCCTATTTTTCCTTTGCCCTTTGTCGGCACCCCTTTTGTTTTAAGCAGGTTTTGAGATCGACGTCGTTAGCAGGGTTACCCTTCCGGCTTGGCCTGGGCAGGGGTATGGACGCCATTGGTTATTCTTCAGGGCTCTTAGCCCCATTTGCATCTTGTCCGTAGCTAGACGCTCTATCGCTTTCAAGGTGATTTGGATCTTTGTACCGTATATCTGTATTCTGGACTCATGGAGTCGTGTTGTATATATATCTGTTCTGTGGGTCCCATCGAGGACTGTTGTGTAATGTTATTACTTCGTTTTCCACCCGCACGAAAGTGCCTGGTGGGCACCTTTGAATCGTTTCTATGCGGGTTTGGCGGGTTTCGCTAAAACTTGCATAGGGTCGATTCTGAGGGTGTTACACCTGGGCAGGTAATTGCGTGGGTTTTCGCCCTCTCTCTGAACACAGCGCGCCAGATCAAATATGGTAACCACGCCGATGAATTTGGATCTCTTCTGTCCAGACGCACGGACTAAGTCGACGGATTTGCAGTATTCTTCCACCTTTATATCCTGCACAGGGGCGGTTTGGGTGGGCCTTAAATTTTTCCGATCTTTGTTGGCAAACTCCGAACAGAGATCCGACATTGATCCTTCCGCGAACGTATACTTCCCGTAGGCGGTCCGTGTGGGTCTTGATGCTTTTCGATCTTTGCCGGAAAACTCCGAAGAGAGATCCGACATCGATCCTTCCGCGAACGTATCCTGCCCGTAGGCGGTCCGTGCGGGTCTTGATGCTCCTCCGACTCCCAGGGAACTAGTGCCCGAGTCGGTTTCACCGATGAAGAGGCGGATGTCTCCGATAGGAACGATTGAACACCGCGTAGGGTTCGTCTTCGCCGGGATCCAGAATTCGTCGGGAGGGACGCATTGCCGGAGAAGAGAATGTGACCGATGGCTACGGTTTCGCTGATTCCCGCAAAGATTTTGGTCCTCGCCCGCTGAAGAGCCTAAAGCGCCTCTTTCCCCACGGTGGGCGCCAACTATCGTGGTATTGCCGACGAGTACGGCATGGAGGGGTCCTCACAGTGCGTGTTTAGAGACGTGGGGTAAGGCGGACGGTTGACGGGTACGAGGTAACACATCTTACCCAGGTTCAGATCCCACGACGGTGGCGGAATCCTACTCCTCCTATAAATCACTATAATGGAAATACGCCGAGTTATAGAGATAGGATCGCTGTGCGAGGTTGTCTGAGATTGTCTATGAACGTGCCCTAAAGGCTCCCATAGGCCCGACTTATATAGTCACCAGGTCCTAGGGTTACAGGGAAAAGTCATATCCGGACAAGTCACAGAGTCCTACACCGTCTATTACTAGTCTTGTGTATCTTGCACTCCAAGGATCCAGGTACGCTGGTGACCTCACCGTAGCCTTCCTTTATCCGGCATGGGCCTCCCTTTTGGATCCACCTAATTGGGTTGCCTAGCAGGCCATAGGCCATGCTACCGACTATGGGCCACCCGGGTTAGTCGGATAAGAGACATGCTATAAGGATACCTATATAGCATATCACCAACATCTCATCAAGCTGGGTCACGTTCCGGATATGAGCAACGGTCAGTGGCTCGATGAGGAGATTGTCGTACATCACTCTATCAGTTGGAGTAACTTGGGCTGCTGCAGACGTGGATGCTGGAGGCGGCAAGTTTGCGGTGTTGTTGTTGCTCGGGCCAGTGCCGAGTTCCTGCGGCTGCAGCATTGGGTTGGGCAGAGGAGGCATGACTTTTGCACGATCATCGTCAGCAGCAATAAGTGGCCCCTTCCCCTTTTCCAGCGCCGTAGGCGGAGCTTGTCCAGGTTGATCTTCATCCATTGCCATCCCAATGGTGACGAATACCCCTCGGGGCGCGACGGCGTTGTTGGCTTGCTCCTCCCGCGACTACTCCTCCTCCATCTCCTCCATAGCGGAGTCTAGCTCTTCTGGACTGAAGTCTATCTCCTCTGAATCTGCACTGAAATCAGCATAAAGCGCGTCAATGACAGAGTCGGAGGGTGTTAGGACTTCCTCGATGACGGGAGGTGGAGGTGCAACGGGCTCGACGATGACTAGGTGGTGCTGCTACGACGATGGCGGCGGGAGGCGATGGCGGTGGCTGCTGAGCCGGAGGTTCTCCGTCTCTGAGCGCGAGCTCCATCTGGGCTGCCGCGTCAGCTGCCACGTATCATTGACAGTGCTCACCATCTGTTCGAGGGTAAGGCATCATGTTGCATGCTGCCGTCTTAAAGAATGTCGGAGAAGCGTGCCACGGTCCAGTCCTTCCACAAAGTGATAATGAGCGTTATCATCGGGGTAGTGGGCTAGGTCGGCTCGTATACGGAGCCACCTGGGCAGGTAATTGCGTGGGTTTTCGCCCTCTCTCTGAACACAGCGCGCCAGATTGAAGATGGTAACCACGCCGACGAATTTGGATCTCTGATGTCCAGACGCACGGACTAAGCCTGCGGATTTGCAGTGATCTTCCACCTTTATATCCTGCACAGGGGCGGTTTGGGTGGGCCTTGAATTTTTCCGATCTTTGTTGGCAAACTCCGAAGAGAGATCCGACATTGATCCTTCCGCGAACGTATCCTGCCCGTAGGCGGTCCGTTTGGGTCTTGATGCTTTCCGATCTTTGCCGGAAAACTCCGAAGAGAGATCCGACATCGATCCTTCCGCGAACGTATCCTGCCCGTAGGCGGTCCGTGCGGGTCTTGATGCTCCTCCGACTCCCAGGGAACTAGTGCCCGAGTCGGTTTCGCTGATGAAGAGGTGGATGTCTCCGATAGGAACGATTGAACACCGCGTAGGGTTCGTCTTCGCCGGGATCCAGAATTCGTCGGGAGGGACGATCAGAACATTGCCAGAGAAGAGAATGTGACCGATGGCTACGGTTTCACCGATTACCACAAAGATTTTGGTCCTCGCCCGCTGAAGAGCCTGAAGCGCCTCTTGCCCCACGGTGGGCGCCAACTGTCGTGGTATTGCCGACGAGAACGCCATGGAGGGGTCCTCACAGTGCGTGTTTAGAGACGTGGGGTAAGGCGGATGGTTGACGGGTACGAGGTAACACATCTTACCCAGGTTCAGATCCCACGACGATGGCGGAATCCTACTCCTCCTATAAATCACTATAATTGTAATACACCGAGTTACAGAGATAGGTTCGCTGTATGAGGTTGTCTGAGATTGTCTATGAACGTGCCCTAAAGGCTCCCATAGGCCCGACTTATATAGTCACCAGGTCCTAGGGTTACAGGGAAAAGTCATATCCGACAGGTCACAGAGTCCTACACCGTCTATTACTAGTCTTGTGTATCTTGCACTCCAAGGATCCGGGTACGCTGGTGACTCCACCGTAGCCTTCCTTTATCCGGCATGGGCCTCCCTTCTGGATCCACCTAACTGGGCCGCCTAGCAGGCCATAGGCCATGCTACCGACTATGGGCCACCCGGGTTAGTCGGATAAGAGACATGCTATAAGGATACCTATATAGCATATCCCCAACATCTCATCAAGATGGGTCACGTTCCGGATATGAGCAACGGTCAGTGGCTCAATGAGGAGATTGTCGTACATCACTCTATCAGTTGGAGTAATTTGGGCTGCTGTAGACGTGGATGCTGGAGGCGGCAAGTTTGCGGTGTTGTTGTTGCTCGGGCCAGTGCAGAGTTCCTGCGGCTGCTGCACTGGGTTGGGCGGAGGAGGCATGACTTCTGCGCGATCATCGTCAGCAGCAATAAGTGGCCCCTTCCCCTTTTCCAGCGCCGTAGGCGGAGCTCGTCCGGGTTGATCATCATCCATTGTCGTCCCAATGGTGATGAATACCCCTCGGGACGCGACGGCGTTGTTGGCTTGATCCTCGCGCGAGTACTCCTCCTCCATCTCCTGCATAGGGGAGTCTAGCTCTTCTGGACTGAAGTCTATCTCCTCTGAATCTGCACTGAAATCAGCATAAAGCGCGTCAATGACAGAGTCGGAGGGTGCTAGGACTTCCTCGATGACGGGCGGTGGAGGTGCAACGGGCTCAACGATGACTGGAGGTGGTGGTGCTGCTACGACGATGGCGGCGGGAGGCGATGGCGGTGGCTGCTGAGCCGGAGGTTCTCCGTCTCTGAGCGTGAGCTCCATCTGGGCTGTCGCGTCAGCTGCCGCGTATCGTTGATGGTGCTCACCATGTCTTCGAGGGTAAGGCTTCATGTTGCATGCTGCCGTCTTAAAGAATGTCGGAGAAGCGTGCCACGGTCCAGTCCTTCCACAAAGTGATAATGAGCGTTATCATCGGGGTAGTGGGCTAGGTCGGCTCGTATACGGAGCCACCTGGGCAGGTAATTGCGTTGGTTTTCGCCCTCTCTCTGAACACAGCGCGCCAGATTGAAGATGGTAACCACGCCGACGAATTTGGATCTCTGCTGTCCAGACGCACGGACTAAGCCTGTGGATTTGCAGTGATCTTCCACCTTTATATCCTGCACAGGGGCGGTTTGGGTGGGCCTTGAATTTTTCCGATCTTTGTTGGCAAACTCCGAAGAGAGATCCGACATTGATCCTTCCGCGACCGTATCCTGCCCGTAGGCGGTCCGTTTGGGTCTTGATGCTTTCCGATCTTTGCCGGAAAACTCCGAAGAGAGATCCGACATCGATCCTTCCGCGAACGTATCCTGCCCGTAGGCGGTCCGTGCGGGTCTTGATGCTCCTCCGACTCCCAGGGAACTAGTGCCCGAGTCGGTTTCGCTGATGAAGAGGTGGATGTCTCCGATAGGAACGATTGAACACCGCGTAGGGTTCGTCTTCGCCGGGATCCAGAATTCGTCGGGAGGGACGATCAGAACATTGCCAGAGAAGAGAATGTGACCGATGGCTACGGTTTCACCGATGACCACAAAGATTTTGGTCCTCGCCCGCTGAAGAGCCTGAAGCGCCTCTTGCCCCACGGTGGGCGCCAACTGTCGTGGTATTGCCGACGAGAACGCCATGGAGGGGTCCTCACAGTGCGTGTTTAGAGACGTGGGGTAAGGCGGATGGTTGACGGGTACGAGGTAACACATCTTACCCAGGTTCAGATCCCACGACGATGGCGGAATCCTACTCCTCCTATAAATCACTATAATTGTAATACACCGAGTTACAGAGATAGGTTCGCTGTATGAGGTTGTCTGAGATTGTCTATGAACGTGCCCTAAAGGCTCCCATAGGCCCGACTTATATAGTCACCAGGTCCTAGGGTTACAGGGAAAAGTCATATCCGACAGGTCACAGAGTCCTACACCGTCTATTACTAGTCTTGTGTATCTTGCACTCCAAGGATCCGGGTACGCTGGTGACTCCACCGTAGCCTTCCTTTATCCGGCATGGGCCTCCCTTCTGGATCCACCTAACTGGGCCGCCTAGCAGGCCATAGGCCATGCTACCGACTATGGGCCACCCGGGTTAGTCGGATAAGAGACATGCTATAAGGATACCTATATAGCATATCCCCAACATCTCATCAAGATGGGTCACGTTCCGGATATGAGCAACGGTCAGTGGCTCGATGAGGAGATTGTCGTACATCACTCTATCAGTTGGAGTAATTTGGGCTGCTGTAGACGTGGATGCTGGAGGCGGCAAGTTTGCGGTGTTGTTGTTGCTCGGGCCAGTGCAGAGTTCCTGCGGCTGCTGCACTGGGTTGGGCGGAGGAGGCATGACTTCTGCGCGATCATCGTCAGCAGCAATAAGTGGCCCCTTCCCCTTTTCCAGCGCCGTAGGCGGAGCTCGTCCGGGTTGATCATCATCCATTGTCGTCCCAATGGTGATGAATACCCCTCGGGACGCGACGGCGTTGTTGGCTTGATCCTCGCGCGAGTACTCCTCCTCCATCTCCTGCATAGGGGAGTCTAGCTCTTCTGGACTGAAGTCTATCTCCTCTGAATCTGCACTGAAATCAGCATAAAGCGCGTCAATGACAGAGTCGGAGGGTGCTAGGACTTCCTCGATGACGGGCGGTGGAGGTGCAACGGGCTCAACGATGACTGGAGGTGGTGGTGCTGCTACGACGATGGCGGCGGGAGGCGATGGCGGTGGCTGCTGAGCCGGAGGTTCTCCGTCTCTGAGCGTGAGCTCCATCTGGGCTGTCGCGTCAGCTGCCGCGTATCATTGATGGTGCTCACCATCTCTTCGAGGGTAAGGCTTCATGTTGCATGCTGCCGTCTTAAAGAATGTCGGAGAAGCGTGCCACGGTCCAGTCCTTCCACAAAGTGATAATGAGCGTTATCATCGGGGTAGTGGGCTAGGTCGGCTCGTATACGGAGCCACCTGGGCAGGTAATTGCGTTGGTTTTCGCCCTCTCTCTGAACACAGCGCGCCAGATTGAAGATGGTAACCACGCCGACGAATTTGGATCTCTGCTGTCCAGACGCACGGACTAAGCCTGTGGATTTGCAGTGATCTTCCACCTTTATATCCTGCACAGGGGCGGTTTGGGTGGGCCTTGAATTTTTCCGATCTTTGTTGGCAAACTCCGAAGAGAGATCCGACATTGATCCTTCCGCGACCGTATCCTGCCCGTAGGCGGTCCGTTTGGGTCTTGATGCTTTCCGATCTTTGCCGGAAAACTCCGAAGAGAGATCCGACATCGATCCTTCCGCGAACGTATCCTGCCCGTAGGCGGTCCGTGCGGGTCTTGATGCTCCTCCGACTCCCAGGGAACTAGTGCCCGAGTCGGTTTCGCTGATGAAGAGGTGGATGTCTCCGATAGGAACGATTGAACACCGCGTAGGGTTCGTCTTCGCCGGGATCCAGAATTCGTCGGGAGGGACGATCAGAACATTGCCAGAGAAGAGAATGTGACCGATGGCTACGGTTTCACCGATTACCACAAAGATTTTGGTCCTCGCCCGCTGAAGAGCCTGAAGCGCCTCTTGCCCCACGGTGGGCGCCAACTGTCGTGGTATTGCCGACGAGAACGCCATGGAGGGGTCCTCACAGTGCGTGTTTAGAGACGTGGGGTAAGGCGGATGGTTGACGGGTACGAGGTAACACATCTTACCCAGGTTCAGATCCCACGACGATGGCGGAATCCTACTCCTCCTATAAATCACTATAATTGTAATACACCGAGTTACATAGATAGGTTCGCTGTATGAGGTTGTCTGAGATTGTCTATGAACGTTCCCTAAAGGCTCCCATAGGCCCGACTTATATAGTCACCAGGTCCTAGGGTTACAGGGAAAAGTCATATCCGACAGGTCACAGAGTCCTAAACCGTCTATTACTAGTCTTGTGTATCTTGCACTCCAAGGATCCGGGTACGCTGGTGACTCCACCGTAGCCTTCCTTTATCCGGCATGGGACTCCCTTCTGGATCCACCTAACTGGGCCGCCTAGCAGGCCATATGCCATGCTACCGACTATGGGCCACCCGGGTTAGTCGGATAAGAGACATGCTATAAGGATACCTATATAGCCTATCCCCAACATCTCATCAAGCTAGGTCATGTTCCGGATATGAGCAACGGTCAGTGGCTCGATGAGGAGATTATCGTACATCACTCTATCAATTGGAGTAACTTGGGATGCGGTAGACGTGGATGCTGGAGGCGGCAAGTTTGCGGTGTTGTTGTTGCTCAGGCCAGTGCCGAGTTCCTGCGGCTGCTGCACTGGGTTGGGCGGAGGAGGCATGACTTTTGCGCTATCATCGTCAGCAGCAATAAGTGGCCCCTTCCCCTTTTCCAGCGTCGTAGGCGGAGCTCGTCCGGGTTGATCTTCATCCATTGTCGTCCCAATGGTGACGAATACCCCTCGGGACGCGACGGTGTTGTTGGCTTGCTCCTCGCGCGAGTACTCCTCCATCTCCTGCATAGCGGAGTCTAGCTCTTCTGGACTGAAGTCTATATCCTCTGAATCTGCACTGAAATCAGCATAAAGCGCGTCAATGACAGAGTCGGAGAGTTCTAGGACTTCCTCGATGACGGGCGGTGGAGGTGCAACGGGCTCGACGATTCCTCGAGGTGGTGGTGTTGCTACGACGATGGCGGCGGGAGGCGGTGGCGGTGGCTGCTGAGCCGGAGGTTCTCCGTCTCTGAGCGCGAGCTCCATCTGGGCTACCGCGTCAGCTGCAACGTATCATTGACGGTGCTCACCATCTCTTCGAGGGTAAGGCGTCATGTTGCATGCTGCCGTCTTAAAGAATGTCGGAGAAGCGTGCCACGGTCCAGTCCTTCCACAAAGTGATAATGAGCGTTATCATCGGGGTAGTGGGCTAGGTCGGCTCGTATATTACTAGTCTTGTGTATCTTGCACTCCAAGGATCCGGGTACGCTGGTGACTCCACCGTAGCCTTCCTTTATCTGGCATGGGCCTCCCTTCTGGATCCACCTAACTGGGCCGCCTAGAAGGCCATAGGCCATGCTACCGACTATGGGCCACCCGGGTTAGTCGGATAAGAGACATGCTATAAGGATACCTATATAGCATATCCCCAACATCTCATCAAGCTGGGTCACGTTCCGGATATGAGCAACGGTCAGTGGCTCGATGAGGAGATTGTCGTACATCACTCTATCAGTTGGAGTAACTTGGGCTGCTGTAGACGTCGATGCTGGAGGCGGCAATTTTGCGGTGTTGTTGTTGCTCGGGCCAGTGGCGAGTTCCTGCGGCTGCTGCACTGGGTTGGGCAGAGGAGGCATGACTTTTGCGCAATCATCGTCAGCAGCAATAAGTGGCCCCTTCCCCTTTTCCAGCGCCGTAGGCGGAGCTCGTCCGGGTTGATCTTCATCCATTGTCGTCCCAATGGTGACGAATACCCCTCGGGACGCGAAGATGTTGTTGGCTTGCTCCTCGCGCGAGTACTCCTCCTCCATCTCCTGCATAGCGGAGTCTAGCTCTTCTGGACTGAAGTCTATCTCCTCTGAATCTGCACTGAAATCAGCATAAAGCGCGTCAATGATAGAGTCGGAGGGTTCTAGGACTTCCTCGATGACGGGCGGTGGAGGTGCAATGGGCTCGACGATGACTGGAGGTGGTGGTGTTGCTACGACGATGGCGGCGGGAGGCGGTGGCTGCTGAGCCGGAGGTTCTCCGTCTCTGAGCGCGAGCTCCATCTGGGCTACCGCGTCAGCTGCCACGTATCATTGACGGTGCTCACCATCTCTTCGAGGGTAAGGCGTCATGTTGCATGCTGCCGTCTTAAAGAATGTCGGAGAAGCGTGCCACGGTCCAGTCCTTCCACAAAGTGATAATGAGCGTTATCATCGGGGTAGTGGGCTAGGTCGGCTCGTATATTACTAGTCTTGTGTATCTTGCACTCCAAGGATCCGGGTACGCTGGTGACTCCACCGTAGCCTTCCTTTATCTGGCATGGGCCTCCCTTCTGGATCCACCTAACTGGGCCGCCTAGCAGGCCATAGGCCATGCTACCGACTATGGGCCACCCGGGTTAGTCGGATAAGAGACATGCTATAAGGATACCTATATAGCATATCCCCAACATCTCATCAAGCTGGGTCACGTTCCGGATATGAGCAACGGTCAGTGGCTCGATGAGGAGATTGTCGTACATCACTCTATCAGTTGGAGTAACTTGGGCTGCTGTAGACGTCGATGCTGGAGGCGGCAAGTTTGCTGTGTTGTTGTTGCTCGGGCCAGTGGCGAGTTCCTGCGGCTGCTGCACTGGGTTGGGCAGAGGAGGCATGACTTTTGCGCAATCATCGTCAGCAGCAATAAGTGGCCCCTTCCCCTTTTCCAGCGCCGTAGGCGGAGCTCGTCCGGGTTGATCTTCATCCATTGTCGTCCCAATGGTGACGAATACCCCTCGGGACGCGAAGATGTTGTTGGCTTGCTCCTCGCGCGAGTACTCCTCCTCCATCTCCTGCATAGCGGAGTCTAGCTCTTCTGGACTGAAGTCTATCTCCTCTGAATCTGCACTGAAATCAGCATAAAGCCCGTCAATGATAGAGTCGGAGGGTTCTAGGACTTCCTCGATGACGGGCGGTGGAGGTGCAATGGGCTCGACGATGACTTGAGGTGGTGGTGTTGCTACGACGATGGCGGCGGGAGGCGGTGGCTGCTGAGCCGGAGGTTCTCCGTCTCTGAGCGCGAGCTCCATCTGGGCTACCGCGTCAGCTGCCACGTATCATTGACGGTGCTCACCATCTCTTCGAGGGTAAGGCGTCATGTTGCATGCTGCCGTCTTAAAGAATGTCGGAGAAGCGTGCCACGGTCCAGTCCTTCCACAAAGGGATAATGAGCGTTATCATCGGGGTAGTGGGCTAGGTCGGCTCGTATATTACTAGTCTTGTGTATCTTGCACTCCAAGGATCCGGGTACGCTGGTGACTCCACCGTAGCCTTCCTTTATCTGGCATGGGCCTCCGTTCTGGATCCACCTAACTGGGCCGCCTAGCAGGCCATAGGCCATGCTACCGACTATGGGCCACCCGGGTTAGTCGGATAAGAGACATGCTATAAGGATACCTATATAGCATATCCCCAACATCTCATCAAGCTGGGTCACGTTCCGGATATGAGCAACGGTCAGTGGCTCGATGAGGAGATTGTCGTACATCACTCTATTAGTTGGAGTAACTTGGGCTGCTGTAGACGTCGATGCTGGAGGCGGCAAGTTTGCGGTGTTGTTGTTGCTCGGGCCAGTGGCGAGTTCCTGCGGCTGCTGCACTGGGTTGGGCAGAGGAGGCATGACTTTTGCGCAATCATCGTCAGCAGCAATAAGTGGCCCCTTCCCCTTTTCCAGCGCCGTAGGCGGAGCTCGTCCGGGTTGATCTTCATCCATTGTCGTCCCAATGGTGACGAATACCCCTCGGGACGCGACGATGTTGTTGGCTTGCTCCTCGCGCGAGTACTCCTCCTCCATCTCCTGCATAGCGGAGTCTAGCTCTTCTGGACTGAAGTCTATCTCCTCTGAATCTGCACTGAAATCAGCATAAAGCGCGTCAATGATAGAGTCGGAGGGTTCTAGGACTTCCTCGATGACGGGCGGTGGAGGTGCAATGGGCTCGACGATGACTGGAGGTGGTGGTGTTGCTACGACGATGGCGGCGGGAGGCGGTGGCGGTGGCTGCTGAGCCGGAGGTTCTCCGTCTCTGAGCGCGAGCTCCATCTGGGCTACCGCGTCAGCTGCCGCGTATCGTTGACGGTGCTCACCATCTCTTCGAGGGTAAGGCGTCATGTTGCATGCTGCCGTCTTAAAGAATGTCGGAGAAGCGTGCCACGGTCCAGTCCTTCCACAAAGTGATAATGAGCGTTATCATCGGGGTAGTGGGCTAGGTCGGCTCGTATACGGAGCCACCTGGGCAGGTAATTGCGTGGGTTTTCGCCCTCTCTCTGAACACAGCGCGCCAGATCGAAGATGGTAACCACGCCGACGAATTTGGATCTCTTATGTCCAGACGCACAAAATAAGCCGGCGGATTCGCAGTGATCTTCCACCTTTATATCCTGCACAGGGGAGGTTTGGGTGGGCCTTGAATTTTTCCGATATTTGTTGGCAAACTCCGAAGAGAGATCCAACATTGATCCTTCCGCGAATGTATCCTTCCCGTAGGCAGTCCGTGTGGGTCTTGATGCTTTCCGATCTTTGTCGGCAAACTCCGAAGAGAGATCCGACATCGATCCTTCCGTGAAGGTATCCTACACGTAGGCGGTCCGTGCGGGTCTTGATGCTCCTCCGACTCCCAGGGAACTAGTGCCCGAGTCGGTTTTGCCGATGAAGAGGTGGATGTCTCCGATAGGAATGATTGAACACCGCGTAGGGTTCGTCTTCGTCGGGATGCAGAATTCGTCGGGAGGGACGATCAGAACATTGCCGGAGAAGAGAATGTGACCGATGCCTACGGTTTCGCCGATTCCCGCAAAGATTTTGGTCCTCGCCCACTGAAGAGCCTGAAGCGCCTCTTGCCCCACAGTGGGCGCCAACTGTCGTGGTATTGCCGACGAGTACGCCATGGAGGGGTCCTCACAGTGCGTGTTTAGAGACGTGGGGTAAGGTGGACGGTTGACGGGTACGAGGTAACACATCTTACCCAGGTTCAGATCCCACGACGGTGGCGGAATCCTACTCCTCCTATAAATCACTATAATGGAAATACGCCGAGTTACAGAGATAGGTTCGCTGTGCGAGGTTGTCTGAGATTGTCTATGAACGTGCCCTAAAGGCTCCCATAGGCCCGACTTATATAGTCACCAGGTCCTAGGGTTACAGGGAAAAGTCATATCCGGACAGGTCACAGAGTCCTACACCGTCTATTACTAGTCTTGTGTATCTTGCACTCCAAGGATCCGGGTACGCTGGTGACTCCACCGTAGCCTTCCTTTATCCGGCATGGGCCTCCCTTCTGGATCCACCTAATTGGGCCGCCTAGCAGGCCATAGGCCATGCTACCGACTATGGGCCACCCGGGTTAGTCGGATAAGAGACATGCTATAAGGATACCTATATAGCATATCCCCAACATCTCATCAAGCTGGGTCACGTTCCGGATATGAGCAACGGTCAGTGGCTCGATGAGGAGATTGTCGTACATCACTCTATCAGTTGGAGTAACTTGGGCTGCTGAAGACGTGGATGCTGGAGGCGGCAAGTTTGCGGTGTTGTTGTTGCTCGGGCCAGTGGCGAGTTCCTGCGGCTGCTGCACTGGGTTGGGCAGAGGAGGCATGACTTTTGCGCAATCATCGTCAGCAGCAATAAGTGGCCCCTTCCCCTTTTCCAGCGCCGTAGGCGGAGCTTGTCCGGGTTGATCTTCATCCATTGCCGTCCCAATGGTGACGAATACCCCTCGGGACGCGACGGCGTTGTTGGCTTGCTCCTCCCGCGAGTACTCCTCCTCCATCTCCTGCATAGCGGAGTCTAGCTCTTCTGGACTGAAGTATATCTCCTCTGAATCTGCACTGAAATCAGCATAAAGCGCGTCAATGACAGAGTCGGAGGGTGCTAGGACTTCCTCGATGACGGGCGGTGGAGGTGCAATGGGCTCGACGATGAATGGAGGTGGTGGTGCTGCTACGACGATGGTGGCGGGAGGCGGTGGCGGTGGCTGCTGAGCCGGAGGTTCTCCGTCTCTGAGCGCGAGCTCCATCCGGCTGCCGCATCAGCTGCCGCATATCGTTGACGGTGCTCACCATCTCTTCGAGGGTAAGGCTTCATGTTGCATGCTGTCGTCTTAAAGAATGTCGGAGAAGCGTGCCACGGTCCAGTCCTTCCACAAAGTGATAATGAGCGTTATCATCGGGGTAGTGGGCCAGGTCAGCTCGTATACGGACCCACCTGGGCAGGTAATTGCGTGGGTTTTCGCCCTCTCTCTGAACACAGCGCTTCAGATCGAAGATCGTAACCACGCCGACGAATTTGGATCTCTGTTGTCCAGACGCACGGACTAAGCCGGCGGATTTGCAGTGATCTTCCACCTTTATATCCTGCATAGGGGCGGTTTGGGTGGGCCTTGAATTTTTCCGATCTTTATTGGCAAACTCCGAAGAGAGATCCGACATTGATCCTTCCGGGAACGTATCCTGCCCGTAGGCAGTCCGTGTGGGTCTTGATGCCTTCCGATCTTTGCTGGAAAACTCCGAATAGAGATCTGACATCGATCCTTCCGCGAACGTATCCTGCCCGTAGGCGGTCCTTGCGGGTCTTGATGCTCCTCCGACTCCCAGGGAACTAGTGCCCGAGTCGGTTTCGCCGATGAAGAGGTGGATGTCTCCGGTAGGAACGATTGAACACCGCGTAGGGTTCGTCTTCGCCGGGATCCAGAATTCGTCGGGAGGGACGATCGGAACGTTGCCAGAGAAGAGAACGCGACCGATGGCTATGGTTTTGCCGATTCCCGCAAAGATTTTGGTCCTCGCCCGCTGAAGAGCCTGAAGCGCCTCTTGCCCCACAGTGGGCGCCAACTGTCGTGGTTTTGCCGACGAGTACGCCATGGAAGGGTCCTCATAGTGCGTGTTTAGAGACGTGGGGTAAGGCGGATGGTTGACGGGTACGAGGTAACACATCTTACCCAGGTTCAGATCCCACGACGGTGGAAGAATCCTACTCCTCCTATAAATCACTATAATGGAAATACGCCGAGTTACAGAGATAGGTTCGCTGTGCGAGGTTGTCTGAGATTGTCTATGGAAGTGTGGCATCCCGCAAAACCACTACTAGAAAATCGCGTTGAATTTGTGCATTGCATCGTCATCATCATGCATTGTTTGCATAAAACTATTTCGCAAAGCCGTTTTGTTTTCTAAAACGCCCCGTCTTTTATTCAAACGCCAAAACCGGGTCCCCGGAATATTTTGTTTTGGCCGCTATCGGTTTGCAGACGGCCCGTTTAAAACAAACAAACGTTTTAATTATTTTAGCGGGGCAGTCGAACGGGCCGATTGACCCGAACGACCGCCCCAGAAAAACTAAATCGGTCCATCTATAAATCCTAAAGCTACCCAGTTCCCTACCCACACACACCCTCCACCTCACCCTGGCCACTCCCCTTGCGCCACCTCACCCTGCCTCTCCCCTCCCACCAACCAGCAGCCGCCACGTCACCCTCACCCACTCCCCTCTCTCTCCTCTCAATCCAGCCCCACACACCCACCCAACGCACACTAGCACACACAACACACGCCGCGCGCAGCACGCTGCAGCCACGCCTGCCCCTGGACCCACCTGTCCCACGCCCCAGCCTCACACCGCACCACCCCGCCCCAGATCCACCTGCCCCAGCCGACAATCCCGCGCCCCTGGCCCCACCTTGGTCCCACCACGCGCCCCGCTCCCCACGCCGCCCAACTCCCCCGTCTTCCACCTCGCGTCTGCCTCCTCCACACCTCGCCTGCGCCGCCGCCCGCCCGCCGGCCGCTCCCGCCGCAGCCAGCGAGCCCCTCCGCCCCGCTCGTGTCCTCCCCGCACCGAGCCAGCTCGCCACCGGCCCGGCGCGCCTCCACCGCCTCCCTCGCCAGCAGGCCGCGCGCGCCTGCAGCCCCCGCACCCGCCGCCTCGCCGTTCGCCTCGCCCGCAGAGCCTCTCCCGCGTCCACTCCGGCGCCGGCCGCCGCGCGCCTCCGCCCGCGCGCCCCGACGCCCCAGCGCGCCGCCACCTCGAGACCCCATCTCCCCCGCATCGCCGTGCCCCGCCCGAGCCCCGACGCCACCAACCGCCTCCGCGCCCCGCCGCCAGAGCCGCGTCGCCCGCCAGGCTCGCCTCTGCGCCTGCGCGGCCCCGCTCCCCGACGACCCCAGCGCGTCGCCAGGCCCCTTGGCCGCCGCCTACCCGCCACCGCCGGCCGGCCCGAGCCCTGCCTCCGCTAGCCCCTGCGCGAGCTCGCCCGTCGCCGGAGCCGCCTCCGTCTCGCGTCGCAGGCCTCCGCTCCGACGAGCTCCGCCGCGCGACCTCCGGACCTCGCCGCCGCCGCGTCCTCTGCGCCCCTTTCTCTGACGTCGCGAGCCGCCCCTCCCGTCCTGCGAGCTCTGCCAGTCGTCGCCGTCCCCGTCGTCTGCTTCACCCTTGCCCGCCTCTAGCCCGCGTCTGGCCGCGCTCCACCGTGCCCGCTTCGTCCAGCAAGTTTCTGTGGTGGTGGAACTCAAGTACAAAAGAAGAGCCGCATGACTTGAGTTTCGCCGTCTCGACATCATGTGGCCGCCAAGATCGACATCGAACCAACAGATCCGGTGAACCACCGGCGCGGAACCCGAACCGAAGCCGATCCCGGTGATCCAAGGGCCACGCCAGGATCCGAGCTTGAAGATCGCCAGGATCCGCCGGAGCCGAACCCAAGACCGACATCGTCCTCCGAGAACATCGATGCAGAACGTCAAGTGCTTCTTCCCTCGCCAAGACCGCCTCGATGGCACAGGCCCGACAAGACCCTCGCAACGGCAAGACCGACCCCGTGGGACCCGGCAAGACCTTCGCGGTGACGAGAACGGCACCGACCCGGAAGAAGCCGATGCGACCCGACACCGACCCAAGTTCTGCTCCCCGGACATCGAGACCGCGGATGCAACAAGATCTACCCCCGCTACCCGAGAACGCTTCCGCCGAACCCCGAACCCCAGATCCGCCGGACCCTGAGACCGGACCCTGAACCCCGGAACCCCAAGATCGCCGGACCCTAAATGTGTGAACCCCTTCCCGCAAACCCTATTTTATAACATAATAACAACTTGATGCATATTGAGTTGTCATTCTCGCATGCATATCATTGGTTTGGGGGCCTTATGCCGATTCACCTAATAATTAAATATGGGGCCCATATGCGGGCAAATCTAGTCTCATATCGGCCTCATTTAAATTGGTGTAGCGAACCCGGTAATAACTTCTGCCATGTTAAACAACATATAATTTGCGGGGTAGATACATAACTTGAACCACCTAATAATTGTCGGGACCCCGGTTCCGCTTAATATGACCTAATTGCATTGCACCTTTGCCATGCCATACATCATACATGCATCATGCCGATCTTCTGCCGTTGTATTAAAATATTGCATCCGGTGTTTCTTCTAGTGTTTTGCTTCTTCGCGGATAAGGCCGTTGAGTTGATGTGAGCTTCGCCCCGATCTCCGGTTAAACCCTTCGACATGTTTTCAGGCGAGCATCTTCCCCTTTCTACCTATCTTACTTTTATAGTATTTACTTCCCTCCTGTTGATCTATTGCTATCTGTGTTGCGATGCTCTAGTTTTCCGTACCCGTGATATCCCTTGCAGCCCTATATTGCCTCGGACACATCCTATTACCTATTGTTTGGTAGATAGTTGGACTTGCGCGTCGTAGTCGCTTGCTCAAGTGCTGTTGCGTGTCGTCAAGTGCCACAGTTGTTGATGTATTGCCGCATGTTGATGTTGGAGATGATCATAGTTTTACTTATTGTTCACTTTAATTTCTGTTTAACAACTAAAATTGAAATAAGCAGAGGCATCGGTGGGTGATAGATAATATTTGGTTTCCGAACGCCCACTTGTGTCCCGTAAGACCCCGAGTACTTGATTCCTGTTCCTTGATTTTTCGCGCTATCCACATCCGGGAGGTATATGGGACCCCCCTCAGCCAGAGCTTGATTCCGTCTTATTTCTTGGGGCCACAAACTAGTTTGAGGTTTTATTACTATCCTGTACTTATGCCATGCTTTACTGCTTTATTTACGATTGTGCGAGGTACTGCACACTGTACTGTTTAGGTAAGCGGAGTGATTACGCGGTATCGACACCCCGAGTTTTCAGGTTCCCAGTCGCTTACAGCCATTGTCGCAGACCTTGAGGCCGTCTCGGAGCTTGCTTACTCCGTTGCGGGATCTACTTAAGGGGTGGCCCCCTGAAATATTTCTGAATCTTGTGATTGCTTTGTCGTGAAGGCCTCGTTGGGTTTTGATTTGGTTTTTCCGAGGTTGATCGAGTGTGTGTGGCTATTGGTGCACCCCGGCCGGGTAAAACTTTCTGAAAGCCGTGTCCGCGGATATGGACGACTTGGAGCACAGTTTCTCGATCATAGACAAGCATAACTAAAGTTTACTGCTATAAATTTGACTTATAATGACTAGTAATCAGCTTCACTATAATGGAATGACTAATTAATACTGCCCACAATTGCTTGTTTGGTTGTCGCTTGCGACCATTGTACCCGACTAGTAAGTATAACAACTACAACGGAAGGGCTGAATAAAAGTACCAACAACTGCTGGGTTTTGGGTTTATCTCATGCTACCTGTATCTGATTAGTAATTGTTGCAACTATAACGGAATGATTAACTAAAAGTGCCCACTGCTTATTTTATCAGGACGACTATCTTTAACCTGACTAGTAATTGCTGCAACGATAACCAAATAAATAAAACTGGCCACTGTGTGAGTTCCTCGGCTGACTTCCTCGATCGGTGTCGAGGGGGACACGCCAGGATGGGTTTGTTTGATGTTAGTATCAGCTTGGTTCCGAGTAGGTCATTCTTACCCCTCTCTGATTGACGCCAGTTGTATCGAGTCTCTATAGGTTGTTTAGTGCATGCTGCCGCTGCCGCTTCGGTCCACCATACCTATGTAGGCGAGGACCGCCGAATTCTAGCCTCGCCGTGTACTGGCCTCAGTACTGACGCTCCTCTTTTTCCTTTGCCCTTTGTCGGCACCCCTTTTTGTTTAAGCAGGTTTTGAGATCGACGCCGTTAGCAGGGTTACCCTTCCGGCTTGGCCTGGGCAGGGTTATGGACGCCATTGGTTATTCTTCAGGGCTCTTAGCCCCATTTGCTTCTTGTCCGTAGTCGGACGCCCTACCGTTTTCGAGGTGATTTGGATCTTGTATAATATATCTGTATTCTTGACTCTTTGAGTCGCTGTTATATATATCTGATCTGTGGGTCCCATCGAGGCCTGTTGTGTAATGTTATTACTTCGTTTTCCACCCGCACGAAAGTGCCTGGTGGGCACCTTTGAATCGTTTCTATGTGGGTTTGGCGAATTTTGCTCAAACTTGCATAGGTCCGATTCTGAGGGTGTTACAGGAAGTTCCCTAAAGGCTCCCATAGGCCCGACTTATATAGTCACCAGGTCCTAGGGTTACAGGGAAAATTCATATCCGGACAGGTCATAGAGTCCTACACCGTCTATTACTAGTCTTGTGTATCTCGCACTCCAAGGATCCGGGTACGCTGGTGACTCCACCGTAGCCTTCCTTTATCCGGCATGGGCCTCCCTTCTGGATCGTTAGGGCCGCCTAGCAGGCCATTGGCCATGCTACCGACTATGGGCCACCCGGGTTAGTCGGATAAGAGACATGCTATAAGGATACCTATATAGCATATCGCCAACATCTCATCAAGCTAGGTCACGTTCCGGATATGAGCAATAGTCAGTGGCTCGATGAGGAGATTGTCATACATCACTCTATCAGTTGGAGTAACTTGGGCTGCTGTAGACGTGGATGCTGGAGGTGGCAAGTTTGCTGTGTTGTTGTTGCTCGGGCCAGTGCCGAGTTCCTGCGGCTGCTGCACTGGGTTGGGCGGAGGAGGCATGACTTTTTCGCGATCATCGTCAGCAGCAATAAGTGGCCCCTTCCCCTTTTCCAGCGCCGTAGGCGGAGCTCGTCCGGGTTGATCTTCATCCTTTGTCGTCCCAATGGTGACGAATACCCCTCGGGACGCGACGGTGTTGTTGGCTTTCTCCTCGCGCGAGTACTCCTCCTCCATCTCCTGCATAGCGGAGTCTAGCTCTTCTGGACTAAAGTCTATCTCCTCTGAATCTGCACTAAAATTAGCATAAAGCGCGTCAATGACAGATTCGGAGGGTTCTAGAACTTCCTCGATGACGGGCGGTGGAGGTGCAACGGGCTCGACGATGACTGGAGGTGGTGGTGTTGCTACGACGATGGCGGCGGGAGGCGGTGGCGGTGGCTGCTGAGCCGGAGGTTCTCTGTCTCTGAGCGCGAGCTCCATCTGGGCTACCACGTCCGCTGCCGCGTATCGTTGACGGTGCTCACCATCTCTTCGAGGGTAAGGCGTCATGTTGCATGCTGCCGTCTTAAAGAATGTCGGAGAAGCGTGCCACGGTCCAGTCCTGCCACAAAGTGATAATGAGCGTTATCATCGGGGTAGTGGGCTAGGTCGGCTCGTATACGGAGCCACCTGGGCAGGTAATTGCGTGGGTTTTCGCCCTCTCTCTGAACACAGCGCGCCAGATCAAAGATGGTAACCACGACGATGAATTTGGATCTCTTCTGTCCAGACGCACGGACTAAGCCGGCGGATTTGCAGTATTCTTCAACCTTTATATCCTGCACAGGGGCGGTTTGGGTGGGCCTTGAATTTTTCCGATCTTTGTTGGCAAACTCCAAAGAGAGATCCGACATTGATCCTTCCGCGAACGTATACTTCCCGTAGGCGGTCCGTGTGGGTCTTGATGCTTTCCGATCTTTGCCGGCAAACTCCGAAGAGAGATCCGACATCGATCCTTCCGCGAACGTATCCTGCCCGTAGGCGGTCCGTGCGGGTCTTGATGCTCCTCCGACTCCCAAGGAACTAGTGCCCGAGTCGGTTTCACCGATGAAGAGGCGGATGTCTCCGATAGGAACGATTGAACACCGCGTAGGGTTCGTCTTTGTCGGGATCCAGAATTTGTCGGGAGGGACGCATTGCCGGAGAAGAGAATGTGACCGATGGCTACGGTTTCGCTGATTCCCGCAAAGATTTTGGTCCTCGCCCACTGAAGAGCCTGAAGCGCCTCTTTCCCCACGGTGGGCGCCAACTGTCGTGGTATTTCCGACGAGTACGCCATGGAGGGGTCCTCATAGTGCGTGTTTAGAGACGTGGGGTAAGGCGGACGGTTGACGGGTACGAGGTAACACAGCTTACCCAGGTTTAGATCCCACGACGATGGCGGAATCCTACTCCTGCTAAAAATCACTATAATGGCAATACGCCGAGTTACACAGATAGGTTCGCTGTGCGAAGTTGTTTGAGATTGTCTATGAACATGCCCTAAAGGCTCCCATAGGCCCGACTTATATAGTCACCGGGTCCTAGGGTTACAGGGAAAAGTCCTAGTCGGACAAGTCACAGATTCCTACACCGTCTATTACTAGTCTTGTGTATCTTGCACTCCAAGGCTCCGGGTACGCTGGTGAATCCACCGTAGCCTTCCTTTATCCGGCATGGGCCTCCCTTCTAGATCCACCTAAGGCTATGTTCGGTTAATCCTCTTCTCAAGGGGATTGAAGTGGAATGAGGTGGATTGGGGTGGATTTTGACTTACATGGGATTTAATCCACCCCAATTCCTGCCAATCCTCTTTAACTCCTTCTGAACCGAACAAGGCCTAACTGGGCCGCCCAGCAGGCCATAGGCCATGCTACCGACTATGGGCCACCCGGGTTAGTAGGATCTGAGACATGCTATAAGGATACCCATATAGCATATCCCCAACAATAGCGACAGCGGGAGTCTTGGCGCAGAGCTACGGCGGCGAACTTCGGTAGGAACGCCAGCGAGTAGCTTGGCGTCACAAGGAAGACGACGGGAATAGAGGCGAAGGGGTACGCGGTCCGGCTGGGCTGCAGATGGGCTCGCTTGGGCCGCCGCAAAGCAAGGGCGACAGGCTGCTGCGGTGGTGTTGTGTGTCATTTAGAGGGAGAGGGAGAGATGGGTTGCGGCCCAGATTAGGGTTAGGTATAGATTTATTTCGAAAAACTTTTCTTTTCTGTTTTTGTACTTTCCCTTGTATTTTTGTTTCAAATCTGTTTTGAACAATTTCAAAATACAGAGACTTTTATAAATATTTAAAATAATGCAGGGACCCTTTAACCATTTGGGTTCCACACTTTTTGTACTTCTCAAATATATCAAAACCTTTTGAATACATTTCAAAGGGAGAAAGAGGTTAGGGTTTAGAATTTTGAGAGCATTTTTATTTCATGCATACATTTTAAATGATGATGCTCATGAATGCACAAACATTTTCCTAATTACTTTTAGTAGAACTAGGGGTGTTACATTTGACATCCAATCTGGGTGTAGTACTTCCATGATAAACACGACAGCCAAGAGCCTGGCTATCTCGGCGGCTATCACGTTCCTCCTATCTTCGGCGAAGCGGCGGAGGGGTCGCTTCACAAGCTTGGCATCTGGCCTTAGATGAAGAGATTGCTCAGCCAGCTCCCTCGGAACTCCTTGCAAGTCCTGTGTAGACCATGCAAAGATATCCCGATTCTCACGGAGGAAGCTGGTGAGCTAGCTTTCCTATTTGTCAGTCAGCCCAGCGCCAATGGAAACTACGCGCTCAGGGAAAGTCTCATCAACTTGTATCTTCTTTGTTTCCTTGGTAGCTTGGAATAATACATTGCCATGTGGGTTAGTGAGTGCCGGCATAGACATTTGTGCTGCCTTGGCTAATGCTGCTACTTCCATCATTTGATGCTTTTCCTGCGCTATGACCAGTGACTCGGCCAGTGAAGATCCGACTGAGGCATAAGCAATAGATCTTTTGTAATCTCCTTAGACTGTGATAACTCCACATGGACCTGGCAGTTTCATCTTTAAGTAGGAAATGTGAGGAGTAGCCATAAACTTTCCATAGTCGTCCTGCCGAGTAAGGCATGGTATGAGCTGACCAAGTCAACCACCTCGAACTCTATGACTTTAGTGCGACAATTTTCTCTGTTGCCGAATAAGACGTCAACCCAAATCTTGCCAATTGGCTCACAAGACAATTCCAGCTATTGGGGATATGCTATATGGGTATCCTAATAGCATGTCTCCTATCCGGATAACCCAGGTGTCCCACAGTCGGTAGCATGTCCCATGGCCCGCTGGGCGGCCTAGTTAGATGGATCCAGAAGGGAGGCCATGCCGGCTAAAGGAAGGCTATGGTTGGAGTCACCGACGTACCTGGATCCTTGGAGTGCAAGATATACAAAACTAGTAATAGACGTTGTAGGACTCTGTAACCTGTCCGACTAGGACTTTTCCCTGTAACCCTAGGACCTGGCGACTATATAAGTCGGGCCTATGTGATCCTTTAGGGCACAATCTCAGACGAGAACTTACAACTCCAGACAACCTCGCACAGTGATTTATAGCAGGAGTAGGATTCCGCCACCATTGTGGGATCTGAACCTGGGTAAGCTGTTTTACCCCGTACCCGTCAACCGTCCGCCTTCCCCCACGTCTCTAAACACAATTGGGAGGACCCCTCCATGGCGTACTCATCGGCAATACCACGACGGTTGGCGCCCACCGTGGGGCAAGAGGCGCTTTAGGCTCTTTAGCGGGCGAGGACCAAGATCTTCGCGGGAATCAGCGAAACCGTAGCCATCGGTCGCGTTCTATTCTCCGGCAACGTTCTGATCATCCCTCCCGACGAGTTTTGGCTCCCGGCGAAGACGAACCCTATGCGGTGCTCGATCGTTTCTATCAGAGACATCCACCTCTTCAGTGGCGAAACCGACTCGAGCGCTAGTTCCCTGGGAGTCGGAGGAGCATCAAGGCCCGTGCGGACAGGATACGTTCGCGGAAGGATCGATGTCGGATCTCACTTCGGATTTTGCCGGCAAAGATCAGAAAAATTCAAGGCCCACCCAAACCGCCCCTGTGCAGGATATAAAGGTGGAAGATCACTGCAAGTCCGCCAGCTTCGCCCGTGCGTCTGGACATCAGAGATCCAAGTTCATCGGCATGGTTACCATCTTCGATCTGGCGCATTGCGTTCAGAGAGAGAGAGCGAAAACCCCCGTGATTACCTGGCCATGTGGCTCCGCATACGAGCCGATCTGGCCCACTACCCCAATGATGATTCTATATATCACTTTGTGGAAGGACTGGACCATGGCACGCTTCTTCGGCATTCTCTAGGATGGCAGCAGGCGTCAGGGCGCCTTACCTTCAAAGGCATGGTGAGCACCGTCAACAACTACGCGCAGGATGAAGCGGCAGCTCAGAGAGCGCTTGCACTCATTGACGGAGCCCCTCCTATTCAGCCACCACCACTACTGTCTCCGGCCGCCATTGTCGCAGTCGCACCACCACCTCGAGTCATCGTCGCTACTGTGGCACCTGCACCGCCCATCATCGAAGAAGTCCTGGCACCCTTCGACTCTGTGATTGACGCGCTTTACGCCGACTTTAGTGCAGATTCAGAAGAGATAGCTTTCAGTCCAGACGAACTCGACTCTGCCATGCAGGAGATGGATGAGGAGTACACGCGCGACGATCAAGACAACAACGTCGTCACGTCTCGAGAGGTGTTCGTCACCATTGGGACGATGATGGATGAAGATCAACCTGGACGGGCTCCGCCTACAGCGCTGGAAAAGGGGAAGGGGCCATGCATTGCTGCTGACGATGATCGCGCAAAGGTCATGCTGCCTCCGCCTAACCCAGTGCAGCAGTCGCAGGAACTCTGCACCGGCCCGAGCAACAACAACACCGCAAACCTACCGCCTCCGGCATCTACGTCTGCGGCTGCCCAAGTTACTCCAGCTGATAGAGTGATGTACGGAAACCTCCTCATTGAGCCACTAACCGTAGCTCATATCCGGAATGTGACTCAGCTTGACAAAAAGCGCCAGCAGCTGCTGGAGGAGGCGCAGGCCATCGCAGAGCAAGGCGCTAAGCTGGATCGAGATCTAGTCAATGCGCAGAAGTCCATAGAGAAAGCTAGAGCAATGGAGGCTGTGTCGTGGGAATGGTCACGGCAGATGCTGCAATCGGCAACGAGTAGTAGAACGAGGGGCAAGGGCGGCCAGCCATCTGCTGTGCGAGATGAGGGCGGAGACACAAGGTTTTACCCAGGTTCGGCCCCCCGGAGGGTAAAGACCTACTCCTGCTAGATTGTATTATGATGGTGGTACAATGGGCGAGCAAGGCGGCTAGGCGGCGAGTCACTTGGGTGTATGATGGAACGTATATCTACACGCCCTGTAGGGAGGTTTATATAGACTCACCTCCCCTAGGGTTTACATATCTCAACCGAATCAGTTAAGGCTTCGGCAATTGTATAACCTAACTCGACTGGGCCTATCTACTCGCCTGGGCCTTCAACTTCCAGTCGCTTGGATCCACACCAGGCCTTGATCCAGTCGCCGTCCTGCAAGTCCACTCGCCAGTTCCTGGGCCAGTCGGAAACGTCCTGCTGGGTATACCCCGGTAGGCATATCCCCATCAGTAGTCCCCGAGGCCGTCGTTGATTGGGCGCAGGTGGTTGCTGGCAGTCGGAGTATACGGCTTCAAAGCAAGCATCCAGTTGAATCGTCGGCGGGATCCTAAATGAAGGAAACAACCAGTCATTCTGATCGCAGCTTTGGCGAGTCGAGTCGGTGAAATACTTAGTCACTTTCGTAGTGATCGGGTCGGCGAGCCGAGTGGCTGAAGTTGGACCGTTAAACGTGGTCAAACTAGCCGTTGGGGTAATCCAACGGTAACTTTTGGCGTAATCACCGCGTAGTAACGGCTCCCTGATTTGGCGGGTAACAACCGCTATATAAGGGGAACGGCAGGCGATCGGAGAACCATCTTCTCGTCATTTCCTCCGATTGCGCGAACTTTCGCCTTCCTTCGCATCGCGATCCAGCCGACCCCCCACGAATCCTTCCGCCATGGCCCCCTCCACCGAGCCTTGGGGTAGATCTAAGTGTATGAGGGCGCAACTGGCGTCCTTCGAGGAGGCCGGGATCCTGCGCGCCGGCTGTTGGAGCATCTCTGCGGCCGGAGAGGTGACCCCGAACCCGCGCGAGGGAGAGTTCATCTGCTTCACCAGCCACATAGAACGGGGGCTGGGATTCCCTACGTCCCTGTTCTTCCGGCGCTTCTGCGCCTACTACGGGATCCAACTATCGGACCTGGGTCCGCACATCATCGATCAGCTCGCCATTTTCGTGGCGTTCTGCGAGTGCTACCTGGGCTGCAGGCCCTACTTCCCCCTGTGGCAAGATCTATTCCACGGGCGTATCAGTCGCGAGGAAGCGGGTGGCCCAATGCTCGCCGCGGGCGGCCTGACGTTCCAACTGAAATCGAAGGCTTCTTTCTTCGATCTGATGCTACCCAAGGCGGCGAGCCAATGGAAGAACTCTTGGTTCTACGTCACCGAGGCGACCCCAGACGGCGAGGTAGCGATCCCAAGGTACTGGCCTGAACCACGCCGACTTCAAGTCGGCAAGCTTCCAACAGACCAGCGAATGGTTGTGGACGAGATGCTTCAGACCATTCGTGGCCTGAAGAAGAGGGGCCTCCTGCCCATCAATCTGTACAACTGTTGGCTCGGGCGGCGACTTGTCCCCCTGGCCCGCCGCGACCACTATATGTACGAGTACGCGGGCCGGGAGGATTCGACGAAGTCCTGCCTCGGTGAGTGGGAACTCGAGGATTACCTCCTAGCGCTGAAGAAGATCACGCACGCAACGTACCTCGACGCGAAGCCCGGGGTCGCCCCCTACACCGCGAAGCATCCAGCCCCAATGGTAAGTCATCCTTTCGTCATTCGCAATCGCAGTTAAATGCAGTCGTGGTCATACTGATGTTGTTTATGCCCATTGCAGCTATTTCAAGTAGTTGAAGGGTGGCTTCCGCCCGCGGACGACGAGAATTCAAGTTCGTCTGTCTGGGAGGTGGGCGAATTGCCTCCAGCGAGGGGAGGCGTCGAGAGCGACGGTAGTGGCGACGACGACGAGTCCGAAGAAGAGGTCGCCCCGCTGGTCCGGAAGACGCGCGGGCAGCGGCAGCGTGAGATTGAGGCGAGCAGGAGCCTCGAGCTTCATGATGACGATGACGACGAGCTCCCCGAGCACACCTCGCATCGCGAGTTTACTCCCTCGAAGAGGAATAAGAAGAAGGAGAAGGAGGTTAAGGCCCCTCCGAAGAAGAAGACGAAGCCGGCGAAGCAGGCGTCTCCGCCTCACTCGCCAAGCAGCTCCGACGCCACCATCCTGGCCGGGGGTGAAGCCCCATAGGAGGCGACGGCGCCGGATATCACCGCCATACAGACCGAGGTGCCCCTGGCCTCGATGCCTCCGCCGTTCGTCCCGATCTCTGGGTCGGGGACTGCTTCAGTCGCGGTAGCTTCGCCGCCCAAGGGCGCTCCTGCCGAAGGTGTTTCGGAGGCTCCAGCCGCAGCCTCGACAACAAAGAAACCGTCCGTGTCTTGGGCACGCGACGTCCTGGAGATGGGCCTCAGTCGCCGACTGGGCCCCGAACTGGAGAAGCCGGCCGACATCTGCACGGGGCTACGCTTCATTCCAGTCGCCAAGTGAGTTTGCTCACCTACTTTTGTATTTCATTGTATTTGGATTATCTTGCTCACGCAATCAATTTGTAGGACCGGAGCGAAGAAGATAGGTCATCCAACCGTGGCTAAGGTGCCACCCGTCGTCAGCGAAGAGGATCCCTCCCAGAAAAGGAAGGCGGACGAGGTCGTCGTCCCCGCGGATAGCGCCAAGAAGGCCAAGGGCGACGAAGTCGTCACAGTGTCCGATGACACAGCGACCGCGCCGAATGAACCCGTAGCGGAGGAGGCCTTACCCGCCAAGGAGGGTGCTCCCTCGCCTGGGGCAGTCGAGCCGGCCTCCTTTGGTGCCGGTTCCTCCATCGCAACATTCCCGCGCTTCATGGCCAAAGCGGCTATAGCGAGTGGTACCTCGCCCTCGAGCCATGCGCCTGGGGTCGCCGACACGGAGGCCGAGTAGCGTCGCGGGCACACGCCGGCTCTCCTCGCGTCCGTGGATGCGATACAACTTCATGGTATGCTTGGTGCAGTCATCCAGGTATGTCCAGTCCCCGAGGATCAGGCTGGTGTGTTGCAGCGGCCTGATTCTTTTAGTGTCTTGTTGCTATTTTTGCGTCCAGTCCCCGAGTGCGTACTCTCTGAATTTCAGCGGGTGGGCACTTAGGATTTTTTGATTGCCAGTCCCCGAGTGCGCACTCGCTTAATTTCATCGGGTGGGCACTTAGGATTTTTTGATTGCCAGTCCCCGAGTGCGCACTCGCTGAATTTCAGCGGGTGGGCACTTAGGATTTTTGATTGCCAGTCCCCGAGTGCGCACTCGCTGAATTTCAGCGGGTGGGCACTTTGAATTCCGCTTTGGTTAACTGTTTGGATTGTGTGCAGGGTCTGCAACGCGAGTCGGCTGGCCGTCTTGCTGCAACGCGCCGCGCAGAGAAGGAACTGGCCACCGTCCAAGAGGCGAATAAGGGGCTTCAGGCAATTTCCGCGAAGGCAGAGGAGGCCCGCCAGGGACTTGTCCTAGCGAGTGAGTTGGCTACGGCTCAATCGGGTTTGAGCTCAGCTGAGAAGAGGATCGCCGACCTCGAGCGCGAGCTGAGGGATGCAAAAGAAGCAGCGAGTTTGGCGGATGGTCGACCCAAGGCCGCCGTTACGGCCGCCGCGGAAGAACGTAAGGTTTCTGTTGGGCTTTAGGATGATTACACTTCTCTTTAGAGCTTCATCACGGATCTCTCCCGTCCCTTGATTGGTGAGTTTATCTGCCCCCGCCTATTGCTTGTGCCTTTTTGTAATATCTGATGTACTCACTATTATCTTCTATCCGCAGGTCACATCCTTGATAGCGCGGAAGAGGCGAGCTCATTCGAAGCGCGGAAATGTGTGGCCACGCTCGTCGACTCGGCGACGTTGTCAGCGACATGCATCCGAGCCTACCTCTAGGAGATGTCGCCCACGGAAGTAATTCCCAGTGACCTCGTCGAGGTGTGGCGGTACTTGGAGAAGGCGCCGTCGGTCGTAGAGTTTATGACGCCATCGGCATTCCGACGTGGAGCAGCGATGGCGCTTAGCCTTGGGCTCGCCCACTTCTCGGAGGACTTCGACCTGGACGACGTGACGAGTGGCTACCCGTCGTCGACTGGCTCGGTGGAGATCTCTGAGGTGCTCAAGTTGACGGATCATGCCGCGGTGTACTCCGAGCGCGTCTGGGCGATGGGCGACCTCCTTCCTTACAAGGAGACGGTCGTCGCGCCGAACGACCCCGAGCCACAGCACCGAGACTTCAAGGTCGAGCAACCCTTCTGTGCGGCGATGGCGGGTGAGCTGACGACGTATCCGTCGAACCCGTACACTCCCTTCATCCGCAATCGCAAGGGTTCTGGCGAGTCGTCGTCGAAGCCTGCAGAGTGAGCTAGTTTGCCCTGGGGCGTTAGTAATAGTTCTGCCGTTGGGCATACTATGTATTTTGAGACAATTGCAACATGCTATTAACGAGATATCGTGTTTATTTTGTGATGTGACATGTGTTTTTGGATTGAGGGTTGAACGAGTCCCCGAGCGCGTCGGCACTTTTTATGGGGTTGACCTCGTTTGTAATGTGTTTACGGTTTTTTGAATGTTTTGTTATTGTGGTCGACTCGCCTGGACTTGGAGAGCCAGTCGCAGGGCGACTCCCTTGAGCGCTCTGTACTTCACCGTTTTCCCTTGCGCGAACGAGGTCGGGTGGCCGAGTCCCCGAGCCTGGTACTTGGTTGTTCTAGGCGCGACTCAAGGGTGGTGAGGACATGGCGCGTTAGTTTGAGCGCATCGCTCCTGCCTGGCCCGTTGGGTCAGTCGCATGGCGAGTCCTGGGCATGCTCTCATACTTGGCATTTTCCCTAGCCGCTCGCGCTGAACTGGTCGTCAGTCCCCGAGCGTGGTACTTGGCCGTTCGAGTCGCTATGTCGAGGATGCGGAGGATCATGGTCGCTGTGAGAAGCGAAGGCAGTTGTCTTGGATCGTAGAGCCAGTCGGGCTATGCGACTCCAATGGGGCTCCAGGTAGGCGTTTTTCGTGGACGATGCAAAACCTGAGGTGACCCAGTGCTCTTGCACCGCACTACTTGGCCGTGCCAAATCGCTGTACCAAAGGTTGACTTCTGCGGTTAGCTTGACGCTGTTATTACGAGTGCGAGTGGCACAAGACACGGAGAGTAGGTGCAATTTGCGGTAACCAATTCTTCTTATTTTGTAGCGACTGGAGGGTACATATGTGGGGTTCTAGGAGTAGAACTTCCGTAGGAGGTTTACATTCCACGGTCGCTTGACGTCGAGTTCGCCGTCCCCGCGGACATCGATGAGGTAGTAGGCGTCGTTGCCGAGTACTCGTCCGATGGCGAATGGTCCCTCCCACGGAGGGGAAAGCTTGTGCATGCCCTTCTTGTCCTCGATGAGGCGCAGCACCAGGTCGCCTTCCTAGAAGGTGCGAGTTTTCACCCGCTGGCTGTGGTAGCGGCGGAGTCCCTGCTGGTAGATGGCGGTGCGTGATCGAGCGAGGTCACGTGCCTCGTCGAGTAGGTCGACTCCGTCCTGGCGGGCGAGTTCGTTTGCAGCCTCCGTGTAGTGGATGACCCGCGGCGAGTCGTGCTCGAGGCCGGTGGGCATGACCGCCTCGACGCCGTACACCATGAAGAAGGGGGTGAATCCTGTCGACCTGTTAACTGAGGTGTGGATGCCCCAGATGACGAAGGGTAGCTCCTCGACCCAGCACCCGGCGGTGCGCTCGAGTGGTACTTGGAGTCGCAGCTTGAGGCCATGGAGGATGCTTTGATTTGCCCGTTCCGCCTGGCCGTTGGATTCCGGGTGGGCGACTGACGCGAGATCGAGCCGGATGCGGTGTTCTCCGCAGAACTCGGCCATGGATCCTTTGGAAAAGTTGGTGTCGTTGTCCGTGATGATGCTGTTTGGGAACCCGTAGCGATATATGAGCTCGCGTAGGAATTTTGTGGTGGTCTTCCCGTCGCACTTCCGGACTGGTTTGGCCTCCACCCACTTTGTGAATTTTTCGACCGCGACCAGGAGGTGGGTGTAGCCGGAGGGAGCCTTTTTGAAGGGGCCTACCATGTCCATGCCCCACACGGCGAATGGCCAGGTGATGGGGATTGTCTTGAGCACTGAGCTTGGCACGTGCGTCTGGTTGGCGTACTTCTGGCACCCGGCGCACCGCTGGACAATGTTGACGGCATCGGCGTGTGCGGTGGGCCACTAAAAGCCGTGCCGTATAGCCTTGGCGACCAGACAGCGGGCGCCGGCGTGGTGGCCGCAGTCGCCGGAGTGGATGTCGTGGAGGATCTTGCGTCCTTCGGCGGGTTGGACGCAGCGTTGGAACACGCCTGTGACGCTGCGCTTGTGGAGCTCGCCGTCGATGATGGTGTAGGACTTGCATCGGCGTGCGATCATCTGAGCGTCCGTCTCGTCTGCCGGCAAGGTGCCGGCCTCCAGGTAGGCGACGTAGGGCTTGGTCCAGTCGTCTGGCTCGTTGACGAGTGCGACCAGGGCTGCCTCCGGCTGCAACGGGACTCCGATGTCGATCTCCCTTGGGGGAGAGACTGATGGCTTGGTGATCGTGTCGAGGAAGACGCCGACGGGTGGTGCGAGGCGAGCCGACCCAATGCGAGAGAGTGCGTCGGCCTCCTCGTTCTTCCGCCTGTCAATCCACTGGACGGAGTAGCCTGCGAAGTGTCCGCCCAGCTTGTCCACTACTTGGCGGTATGCCGCCATGGTGGGGGAGACGGCATCGCAGGTACCAGCGACTTGTCCAGCGACGAGGTCGGAGTCTCCGTAGCAGCGTAGGCGGTTGACGTTCATCTCCCTGGCAGCTCGCATGCCGTGGAGTAATGCCTCGTACTCAGCCATGTTGTTGGTGCAGGGGGTGAAGTCGAGGCAGAGGACGTAGCGGAGCTTGTCGCCCTTCGGTGAAGTTAGCACGATCCCTGCTCCTGCGCCGTCCGCGTTCTTGGAGTCGTCAAAGTGCAGGCTCCAGTAATGGAGGTATGGCAGCTTCTCTGGCTGCTGGGCCTCTTCCCAGTCAGCGATGAAGTCCGCTAGAGCCTGCGACTTGATCGCTTTTCGTGGCTCGTATTTGATGTTGTGGACGCCGATCTCGACGGCCCACTTGGCGACCCGCCCGGTCGCCTCGCGGTTGCGGATGATGTCCTGCAACGGTGCTGAGGAGACGACCGTGATTGGGTGTTCCTGGAAGTAGTGCGGCAGGCGCCGTTGTGCTCTGAAGACCGCATATACCAGTTTCTGGTACTACGGGTATCGCTGGCGCGACTCGGTGAGGACCTCGCTGATGTAGTACACCGGTCGCTGTACTGGGCGCTCCTTTCCTTCCTCTGGCCGTTCGACGACCATGACAGCGCTGACGACGCGCTCGGACGCCACGACGTAGACCATCATGGGTTCTTTGTCGGCAGGGGCAGCGAGTAGTGGTGCGGCGAGTAGCACCTTCTTGAGGTCGCGGAGCGTGTCGTCTGCCTTCTTGTCCCACTGGAAGGTGGGGTTCTTGCGCATCAGGCGGTATAAGGGCATCGCCTTTTCGCCCAGGCGGGGGATGAAGCGACTGAGAGCCTCTACTCGCCCGGCCAGCATCTGGACGTTGCGCAGGCACTCGGGTTTGCCGAGTCGGGCGATCATGTCGATCTTGGTGGGGTTCGCCTCAATGCCTCACTTAGAGACGACGTACCCCAGTAGTTGTCCTGCTGGTACACCGAAGGTGCATTTTCCTGGGTTAAGCTTTATCTTGTATTTTCTCAGGTTGGCGAATGTTTCCTCCAGGTCGGCGAGTAGATCGCCCTGTCGAGCGGATTTTACGACCACGTCATCGATGTAGACGTGGATGTTGCGGCCAATTTATCTTGCGAGGCACTCTTGCATGCACCGTTGGTAGGTCGCCCCGGCGTTCCTGAGGCCGAAAGTCATGGCGGTGTAGCAGAAGGCTCCGAATGGCGTGATGAACGCCATCTTCTCTTCGTCGTCGACGGCCATTTTGATCTGGTTGTATCCAGAGTAGGTGTCGAGGAAACATAGCGACTCCGAGCCCGCGGTGGAGTCGATTATTTGGTCGATCCGCGGGAGGACGAACTCCTCCTTCGGGGAGGCGTTGTTCTAGTTTGTGTAGTCGATACACGTCCTCCAGGTCCCGTTCTTCTTCTCGACCAGGACTGGGTTTGCGAGCCACTTGGAGTACTTGATTGGCCGGATGAAGCCTGCAGCGAGTAGACGCTGCACCTCCTCGGCGATGGCTCGGCGGCGCTCTTCATTGAAGGGCCGCAGCGACTGTTTGACGGGTCGCACTTTGCGGTCGGCGTTTAGTTTGTGCTCAGCGAGCTCCCTAGGGACACCAGGCATGTCAGAGGGCTTCCATGCGAATATGTCCATGTTCTCACGGAGGAACTCGATGAGCGCGCCTTCCTAGGCTAGGGTCATGCCCGTCCCGATCGTCACCGTCTGGCTGGAGTCCCTGGGACCAGCTCGACGGTGCGGGTGTGCGTCGTTGCCTCGAAGGTTGAGGTGTTTGCACCCTCCGAGTTGGGTTTCTTGGGTATGGTGGGGTCGTCGTTGTTGACCCCGCTCGCGTACTTGGCGAGCTCATCGGCGTGGTTGGTTTCTGCCGCGATGACAGCGTCGGCGAGTTCTGCTCCTTTGGCCTCGCACTCGGCGGCCATGTCAGGGTCGCCGTTGATGGTTATGACGCCACACGGCCCGGGGAGCTTCATCGCGTTGTACCCGTAGTGGGGCGCTGCCATGAACTTGGAGAACGCATGGCGTCCTAGGACACAGTGGTAGGGGCTGTCGAAGGGTACCAGCTCGAAGACGATCCGCTCGGTGCGGAAGTTGGCTGGTGTGCCGAAGGTGACGGGCAGCGTGACCTTGCCGATCGGGTACGCCTTCTGACCGGGGATGATGCCATGGAACGTGGTGTGGGTTGTCTCGATCATCGACTGCGGGAGCCGCAGCCGCCTGAAGGTGTCCAGGTACAGGATGTTGATGGAGCTGCCGCCGTCCATCAATGTCTTGGGAAGCCATTAGTCGCCGACCTTAGGCTTGACCACCAGGGCGACTCGGCCTGGGTACTCAATGCGTGGCGAGTGGTCCTGGTGGCTCCAGGTGATGGGCTGCTCCGACCAGTTGAGGAACTAGGGAACGTCCACCTGATCCACCGCGTTGACAGCGACGGCGCGGGTGATGACCTTCTTCTTGCGCTTCGTGTTGAAGCCTGTGAAAGTATGGAGCGAGCCGGCCACTTTGCCGAATTTTCTGCCGTTTGGCGGGCCGTTTTCGGGGTCCTTCCGTGCTCGCCGTGCCTTCTCGATCTCCCTGAGGGTGTGGCAGTCGGCGGTTGTGTGCATTGCGGGCTTCCCTTCCCTGCTATGAAACGCACAAGGTTGGTTAAGGAGGGCCGCGGGGTCGAACCTTGGCTTGGCCTTGTAGTTGCCGCCGTCGCGGAGTTGTCCTCCGTCGCGGCGGAAGCTTTTGGGCTCGCGTTGTGCGTGCCCGGCGTTGGCGACGAAGTCGACTCGCCCGTCACTGCGGCGCTTGCCGGTGAGGCGAGTGTTGCTATAGCGTAGGTCGGACCGTCGTCCGTTGTCGTTGCCGCTCGTGCGGCGTTGGCCTCCCGACTCGTCGTCGGTTTCCTGGTTTGGATCTTCCTCCGCGTACAGTTTGGCGATCTCGAGGAGGTCCGGTATGTTGTCGAGTGTGCGAGAGTGTCGCTTGAGCTTGGCGACCAAGGGCTCGTAGCGGCACGAGGTCTTGAAACAATGGATCGCAGTGTCCGGGTGGATGCCGACCGCGTTGTACCAGAGTTCTTGCCACCGCTGGACCCAGTTGCGGGTCGACTCGCGGGGTCCCTGGACGCATCGCTCCAGGTCCTCAATGGTGGTGGCGCGGGTGTAGGAGCACTCGAAGTGCCTGACGAAAGCGTCGCGCATCTCCTCCCAGGAGTCGATACTATCCTAGGGGAGGGTGTTGATCCACTGCCTGCACGTCCCTTCCATCATCAAGGGGAGGTAACGGGCGGCTAGCAGGTCGGCGTGGCCTGCGATCCCCATCGCCATGAGGTATGTATCGAGCCACACGGCGGGGTCGTATGAAGGGTCATACTTTTCTATCTCCTTTGGCGCCTTGAAGTTTGGCTGGTACTTCTCGCCTCGGATCATCGTTCTGAAGCACTTGGGGCCGAGTCAACTTAACGATCCAATCGGCTCGCCGTCGCGGCGATTGGTTAGGGTGTGGCGCAGGTCGTTGGGCTGGCGTGCGCGCCAGCTTTGGTTGTTGATGATGTGGGTGCGGGCGTCGATGGGTTGACCGTTGGCGGCGACGAAGTTGGTCGCTGGCCTGGGGTCGTTGGTGGAGAGTGCTGCATTTGCGGGTCGATGTTGGAGCTGCAATGGCTCTGGTGGCGGGCAGTTGAGGGTGTTTGCCACCATGGGGCGGCCGCTTGACGCTGCTCTGCTTCCCAAAGAACGCGAGTACACTCGACCCTGCGAGTTGGCGCCTGCGTTTTGCTGCTCGACGGCCTTTGCGAGCAGGGCCCTGACACACTGGATATGTAGGGCGTCGTCACCGGTGTCCGTGATGTTGTCGGATGCTGCCCGGCCCGCCACGAGGTTGTCCATCGTGGTGGAGAACAGTGGGAGGCCGTTCGCGTCTCTCTCCCGTGAGGAGACTACTATCCGCGGCTGATCCCTGGGGGGTGTGCGGTTGGGTGGAGGTGGGGCTCCCATCGCCGTCGACCCTGGCGGGGGCCGGGCGCTTCCTCCTGGTGGCGCGTTCTCGCAGATCGCGCGCTCGGCCGCGCGGGCCGGGTCGTTTTCGTCGTCGAAGTTCAGGGCGCACCCCTGGACGGTGGGGTTCAGGCGCGACCTGATTGGCTGTTGGTGGTAGCGCGACAGCTCCTGCACCGTCACCTGCTCGAGGCGAAACTTCTCGCGCTCGGCTTGCTCCTTGCGGACTGACTCCGCCAGCTTCAGGCGGAGTTCCTCGACCTCTGTTGCCGTGGCGTTAGGAGGGATCAGGGTGGAGAAGGGATCCTCCGGCAGATCGGAGCCGGTCGCCATGTAGGTCGCGGCGTGGCGACAGGTCCCGTCGCGGAGGTCGGCGGAATTTTCCGACCCGGAGTCGAAGTCGAAGATCCCAAAGATGGAGGGGTCCTTGAAGTCTCCCACGTTGGAGACCTAGGTGATGGAGCCCGCGGGTGAAGCCGCGGTGATGGATCCGGCGAGTGACGCCGGGGTCGCCGAGTCGGCGTCGTCGTTGAGGGCCGCGTCTTCTGCGACCGCGGAGTTCTCGGCCACATTGATGTGGGTCGTGTTGTACTCGGAGGCGAGGCGATGGATCATGCGGATCTGGCTCTCGGAGAGCCGATCTCGTGGCGGCGACTCGCGGATGCGAGTCGAATCCTCCGAGACGATGATGTCGGTGAGGCCGACGAAGAGGCTGATCGTGCCGACCGGCAGGATCACGCTGTGCGTGACGGGTCGCGCCGCCAGGACGTAGCTGCTCGGCAAGATCTGGAGTATCTCGCCGATCGCTATCATGCGGCCGGTGGCGACCGTCTCGTTGATGGGCAGATTGGATCTCGCCGCAGAACACCGGCCAGACCGGCCAGGCCCCACGGTGGGCGCCACTGTCGTGGGAATGGTCACGGCAGATGTTGTAATCGGCAGCGAGTAGTAGAACGAGGGGCAAGGGCGGCCAGCCATCTGCAGTGTGAGATGAGGGCGGAGAGACAAGGTTTTACCCAGGTTCGCCCCCCCGGAGGGTAAAGACCTACTACTGCTAGATTGTATTATGATGGTGGTACAATGGGCGAGCTCGGCGGCTAGGCGGCGAGTCGCTTGGGTGTATGATGGAACGTATCTCTACACGCCCTGTAGGGAGGTTTATATAGACTCACCTCCCCTAGGGTTTACATATCTCAACCGAATCAGTTAAGGCTTCGGTAATTGTTTAACCTAACTCGACTGGGCCTATCTACTCGCCTGGGCCTTCAGCTTCCAGTCGCTTGGATCCACACCAGGCCTTGATCCAGTCGCCGTCCTGCAGGCCCACTCGCCAGTTCCTGGGCCAGTCGGAAACGTCCTGCTAGGTATACCCCGGTAGGCATATCCCCATCAGGCTGAGTACAAGACTCTGCTACAACAGCAGAAGGCCAAGAAAGCTCCGGCTCGCGTCATCAACGATCCTGATGTACGGCAAAACCTAGGATGGGCTCCCTCGAAGCTGGCACAGGCCAAGCCATACATTCACAGTGAAGGCTAATAGGTGATGTCCACCCCACTCCTTAACCTCGTCGTCGCCAAGACCCTTCTGGAGCAGGATAGATCGCCCGAGGCAATGGAACAGGTCTATGACCTAGTGGCCAAGGCAGTGAAGCATCAGGAAAAGGCCACCTCTTAGAGGCTTGAGTCTGACCCAGCGCTTTGCCAGTCTAGCTAGTATAAACCGCCAAGGGACAAATATCCTCTTGATGTCGGGTCCCAGACGGGTTCATCAGAATGAAGACGAAGGGATGCGGTCAACAAGAAGGACGCTATCCCCATATCCTACGACCATGGAGAAAAGGCCAGACCCCGTCGCCCATCGCCACCGCCCCGATCACCCCGACATCGTGAAGATCGCAAGGCTCACCACCATACAGACATGCCCCCGCCAAAGCAGTGCGGCATCGTCATCCGCGACAACGCGGAGCAGACCAGTCATGACCGAGAGCGCAACCAAGGACACAAGAGCAAGTCACGCCATGACCCTCCGCGTCCGACAAGCAACCATGACTGGCGTGAGGCGTCGCAGGAGGGTAACAACAAGAAGGCTAACCCACCGCCACCTCCGCCTCCGTCACCACCTAGCAGTCACCATGGCGGAGGAGGCCCGCGTCGTTCACGCAGCCCATCCCCTATTGAAAACCAGAAGAAGAACTCGGAGCCATACGATGCATGTTCGACGATCGATAAGATCCATGAGGCCCGGGAAGGACCATACCTGGGACCACGTTGCTTTGGACCTGCAATACTATCTGCAACTTACCCCAAAGGTTTCCGGATTGACAAGACCATCAAGCCCTACGACGGCACCGCCAAGCCAGCCACAAGGTTGCAGGACTACGGAAATGCGGTGGAGATTTCCAGAGGCAACCCAAAGTCACCGTCAATTAACTCCCGTTAATGTTGGCGGGCACGGCCCGTCAATGGATCGACGATGCAATTGTTTGGACATGCAAGAAGCATTCACCAAGAACTTTGAGGGTATGTACAAGCGTCCTTGCACTGTTGGCGATCTACAGCGGTGCGTGCAAGACAAATACGAGACATCTCGCGCCTACCTCTCCCGCTGGCTGGACATGAAGAATTCTTGCGCAGAAGTGCACGCTCAGACTGCCTTGACCGCCTTTATCGATGGGTTGGAAAGGGGAACGTTGCTTTGACATAAGCTGAAGCGCTTTCAGGACAAACACCAGCTTGACTTGAACCAGATGATTAAGTTGGATAGTGAGTTCGCAGCTGCTGACGACGATGCTCGCAGCTCCTTGCCGGCAACAGCCGTTCCAACTCAAGCTCGGAGGAACAGCAGTACAAAGCAGAAAACCGCTCCAGAAGAAAAGCAATCTACCGACATGGTCGCTATGTCGTTTGCAGGACAAGGTGATGGCGGACAGCATGGCCGAGAATGGGGAGCTGGTCGTGGGCAACAACGAGGAAGTGAAACTACCTCGGCGCCGCTCTGCATTCCCCAAACCTACAAAGAGTACCGCGATATGACGTTCCTCGTGCACCTCGATTTCAACGGCAAGGCCACCCATACCAATCGACACTGCAAGTTCATCAACAACCTCAAGGAAGACCCGGAGTCTGGCTACAAGCAAAGTCGGAAGAACAGACTGCAAGGCAAGGGCAAGGGGAAGAAGAAGGAGGAGGAGTCCAAGGTTTCAAGTGACATGGACGAGGACGTTGACCCCGAGCACGCCGCCAAGAGCGACGACAAGGGCAAGAACCCCTTCGTGAAGAAGGCGCCAGTCTACCACACTTTCCTTGGCACCCCCACCGTGCGACAACCGAAAACCTCCATGAGGATCCTGATGGCTACTCTGCCCCTAGTTCCCCAGTACCTGCGATGGTCGGAGGGTTCAATTACTTGGGACAGGACGGACCACCCAGACCTTATTCCTATGGAGAACCAATTCGCCATGGTCATCAACCCCTTGATTGACGACGTGGAGTTCACCAAGTGTATGGTGGATAGTGGAAGCAGCATCAACATCATGTACCTGGATACACTGCAGAAGATGAACTTAACAGAGGCAAACCTAAGGTGGACCAACACAATCTTCCACGGCGTAGTTCCTGGTCGGGAGGCTCGGTCCCTTGGGTGCATAGCACTTTAGGTTGCTTTTGGCGACGTTAATAATTACCGCCAAGAGCGCATGACCTTTCAGGTGGTCCCCTTCAAGAGCGTGTACCACGTCATATTCGGCTGCGACATATTCCACACGTTCATGGCCAAGCCATGCTTCATCTACAACAAACTCAAGATACCCGGACCAAACGGTGTCATCACCGTATCCGGAAGCTTTACCAAGGCAAGGGACTGCGAGATTAATGAAGCAGCCTTCGCGGAAGCTGTCTTCTACAGCGAAGAATTCAAAGAGATGCAGAGCAAGGTCGATGACTCAGAGATGCCCGCGCCGAGGAAGCAGATCTCCGACTCCGCTCCTGCATTCAAGGCCGCCATCGAGACCAAGCCAGTGGAACTTTTGGTAGGCGATGCCTCCAAGGTCACCGCCATTGGGACGAACCTGGATCCCAAATAGGAAAGCGTGCTCGTCGAGTTCCTCCGTGAGAACAGGGACATCTTTGCCTGGCAACCTGCCGACATGAAAGGTGTACCTAGGGAACTTGCAGAGCACAGCTTAAACATTGATCCAAAATGCAAACCAGTGAAACAACCTCTACGACGCTTCGGAGACCAGGAGAGACACGCCATTGGTAAAGAGATAGCTAGGTTACTTAAGGCTAGATTTATCTGAGAAGTCCTTCACACCCGATGGGAGGCCAATCCTGTACTTGTCCCCAAAAAGGGAACCAAAGAATTAAGAATGTGCGTTGATTACACCGGCTTGAAAAAAGCATGTCCCAAAGATCCGTTTGCTTTGCCTCACATTGACCAAGTCATTGACTCAACGGCTGGCTCGGAAGTTTTGTGTTTTCTCGATGCATACTCAGATACCACCAGATCAAGATGAGGAAGTCGGACAATTGGCCACTTCGTTCACTACCCCATACGACACGTTTTGCTATGTTACGATGCCCTTTGGGCTGAAAAACGCAGGTGCTACGTACCAGCGGACAATGCAACGTTGCCTTCAGGACCAAATTGGTCGGAACATTCACGCCTATGTGGAAAATATCGCGGTGATTTCTAAAAAGTCAAATTACTTAATCTCCGACTTAAAAGAAACCTTTTATAATCTCCGGAAATACCACATGATGCTTAACCCTAAGCAGTGCGTCTTCGGGGTTCCAGCCGGAAAATTGTTGGGATTCATCATTTCCTAGCGCAGAATAGAGGTCAACCCGGAGAAAATCAAGGCCATCTTAAATATAAACTGTCTGACATGCCTAAAGGACATTCAGCGACTAACAGGTTGTGTTGCAGCAGTTAGTCGGTTCGTCAACCGACTTGGAGAGAAGGCATTTCCGTTGTACAAGTTGCTGAAGAAGGCGGATAAATTCACGTGGACGGACGAGGCAGATGCAGCATTGAAGCAGCTCAAGTATATTCTTTCCTCAGCGCCCATCCTTGCAGCGCCCGGGCTTGGCGAGCCCCTGTTAATCTACATGGCGGCAACCAACTGGGTAATCAGCATCGTCGTCGTGGTAGAGCGGAAGGAACCAGGCTATGAGCACAGAGTTCAACGACCAGTTTACTATGTAAGCGAGGTCTTGACGGAGTCCAAGCAGCGTTACCCGCACTACCAGAAGATAGATTATGGAGTATTCCTTGCTTCTCGGAAGCTGAGGTATTACTTTCAGGAGCACCCAATCACAGTGGTGAGCAAGACTCCACTGTCTAACATTATCAACAACAGCTACGCTACGGGAAGGGTCGCGAAGTGGGGCATTGAACTTGCCGCCTTCGAGAACACCTACAAAAGACGCGGCGCTATTAAGTCATAAGCTTTGGCGGATTTTGTTGCAGATTGGACGGAGATGCCAGATGCTACTCTGTTGCCGGAACCAGCATACTGGGTGATGCACTTTGACGGATCAAACGCTCGGGGGTTGGTTTATTTCTACAGTCACCAACAGGAGACAAGCTACACTACGTTCTACAGATCCACTTCGTGGCTACAAACAACATGGCGGAGTATGAAGCACTCATTCACGGGCTACGTGTAGCCAAGGATATTGGCATCAAGCGCATAGTTTGATGTGGAGATTCCGACTTGGTTTCCCAACAGGTGGCTTGGCACCTGGAATGCGCAAAACCCTATGATGGCGGCATATCGAGACGAAATGGACGAGATATCCAAGGGATTCTTGGGCTACGAAGTCAAGTATGTACCTAGGGAGCAAAACGAGGCGGCTGATCTGCTATCTAATCTTGGATCAGGGCGCAAACGAATTCCGCCATGAGTTTTTCTAGAGCATCTGCACACACCATCCGTGCAGGGAGCCCACATCGACAACCCGGATAGGTTCGACCCTTTCGTCCACATGGTAACAAAGGTCCCTCCGGCTTGGACAAAACCGTTCATGGAATATCTCGAACACGGAACTTTGCCCAACGACAAGGTCGAAAGACAGAAAATAGTACGACGAGCAAAGGGTTATACCATAATCAATGGACAACTCTACGAAAGGAGCACTACTGGTGTATACCTAAAGTGTGTTTCCGAGATAGAAGGTATTGAAATCATACGCGAAATCCATCTCGGAGATTGCGAGCATCACGCCGATCCTCGATCATTGGTCGTGAAAGCCTTCCGAAAAGGATTCTACTGGCTGACCGCGAAGGCGGACGCCGATAAGCTGGTTGAGACATGCATGGGATGCCAGTATTATGCCCGATAACCACATATTCCCGCTGAAGAATTGCGAACCATACCAATAACTTGGCCGTTTACAGTCTGGGGCTAGACATGGTGGGACCGTTACAGACGGCACCATGTGGGTTTACGCATCTGCTTGTAGCAGTTGATAAATTCACTAAATGGATAGAAGCTAAACCCATTAGAAAGCTTGATGGGGCAACTGCCCTCAGGTTTGTCCAGGATCTAGTGGTTAGATTTGGTCTCCCACATGGCATTATCACCGACAACGGCAGCAACTTGTCACCCAGAGAAGTGGAGGCTTATTGTTGGGAGAAGGGCATCCGACTTGACCTTGCATCTGTGGCACACCCACAATCCAATGGTCAGGTCGAGCGAGCCAATGGATTAATTATGCAAGGAGTCAAGCCACGTCTTGAGGCACCGCTTCATAGAGCAGATCGAGCCTAGGCAAAAGAATTGTCATCTGTGCTGTGGAGTTTACGAACTTCACCGAACAGATCCACCGGCTACACCCCTTACTTCATGGTATATGGAGCAGAACCATCCTACCTTCCGACATACTTCACGATGCGCCAAGGGTTGCCGCCTACGACGAACATGACGCTGAAGAATCCAGACGCCTAGATGTGGACCTTCTCGAGGAGGAGCGCGTTTTGGCATGCCAAAGATCCGCCATCTACCAGCAGAAGCTATGCAGCTACCATAGTCGCCACGTTCGGCATCGCTCGATTAAAGAGGGTGATTTGGTGCTCCGACTTAAGCAGAAGAAGTCGCACAAATTATCCCCGCCATGGGAAGGACCGTTCATCATAAACAAGGTGCTACTCAATGGGTCTTACTACCTTGTTGACAATCGTGAACTAAAGGATAGACCCAACGAGGATCATAAGCGTAAGCGACGTGACCCGGATGATGACTACCCGGAGCTTGATCGGCCATGGAACATAGCACAACTACGTCCTTTTTACACTTAGCATTTTTTACTAATTGTGTACCTCTTATATGATCAATGAAATAAAGCTCTCTGGTTCACTCATATTTCTGAGTCTTTTACCTCCTTTAGTGTTCATTTTTGGATCATGTAAAAACCTTTATGCACAAGTTTTGCGATTGCACTTGTGAAAATTCTGCCTACGGCCGCTAGCTTAAGTTTTCTGGTCTACACGTTCTTTGTTGTTTTTATGTGGATTCTGGAGTAGTGACTTTTGGCACTTATTGTCGGTGATTTTGTGTTTAGGTTATTGACGGTGCCATTGGGCATCATCACCTAAGCGCATGGTTCCGACAACGAGTCTTCCGACTCACGAAAGGTCAAGCATAAGAACCAAAGTAATGGATAAGCCAACACTTGCTTAAACTATATATACATGCTGGAAACTTGTCCTTAAGTAGCAGGACATACAACATTTTTTTCCGCCTTAAGTTAAATACATAGTTTTTTCCGCATACGCATCAAAGGTGAAACAAATATTACGAGTTGTTTTTCATTCCTTTGGCGCAGGCGACTTGGAAGCAGCATCATCAGCAGCAGGAGAACCACCCTCAAAGTCGGCAGTGTGAAGGGACTCAGAGGAGCTTTTGTTGCCGCTATAGATGGTATTCATCGGAACGAAGACGTTGACGTCGACTAACTCGGCTACTCTGGTGTCATAGCCCGCGAGTGACGACAAGATGGATTCGTGATTAATCTCTTTGCCATCGTCATCTACGTCGGGAATACCAGAGGTCACTGTGTCAATGTCGGCATCTTCGTAGTGTGCCTTATCCATGGATAGCGCCATCCTTGCGCTGGCCCGTGCACATGAAGCTTTCCAGCTTGTGATACGCTCGGGGGCTCGGCGCAGGATCTCTGAGTACTTCGCGACAAAGTCCGATGCCTTGATGTTGATATGGAGGGGCTTGGAAATCTCTTTGGCTTGCGTGATGGTGGTGTTGATGAAGTTGCCAGCAATAACCATGCATTCCTTTGCTGGAGGAGGCGAACGGGTTAAACCCATAGGAGCTGCAAATTCCGACGAGAAGCACATGAGTTCAGAAATTCAAAGTATCTAGACTACAGAAATCCAAGACGGAGAATCACTTACTGAAGATGCTAGCCTCAGCTTGCCAGAGGGTGTCCGCCAAGGAGTCCTTTTCTTGTTGGAGGAGCTTGTATGCCTCATGGTGGCGTTGATTCTTCTCGTCGGCAGCTTTCTTCTGATCTCTTAAGATCGAGATCTCCTCCTTCAAGTGGTTGATTTCCTCGGTGGCGGAGTCCTGCAAGACTTTCATGGATTCTTCATGCATCTTCAGCATGTCCTTCCTCTCCTTCTTAAGGATCTTGTTCTCGCTATCCAGCTCCTAAATGTGCTTGGATTGCTCGACAATGTCCTTAGCCTTGGCAATGGTTTCTGCAAGTAGGAGAAAGCAAAGTACACAGTGAGTACTCGGATAATGTGGGCACAAAACCAAGTCGGAATGCGAAAAAGAAAACATACGCTTGCTCTTGGTAATCTGTTCCTTCAAGAAGGCAGTTTTACTCTTTTCAGCTTCCAAGTCTGCACGCATCTTCTGATACTTGTCGTTGGCCATGCCCCTCCGAGCATTCTTGTTATGTGGAAAGAAGGAAAAAGTTAAACGTTGTTTGGTCTTCCTGGAGCATCTAGTCAGAAATTTTCCACCTAGACGCTCGGGGGCTACAGCGAGAGTTTTTGACTTAGCGATATGCTTAGTCTTTCTTTAAAGCATCTAGTCAGAACTAATTCAGTTTTCGATTAGAAGCTTGGGGGCTACAGTATAATTTTTTTAACTCAGATGTAGGCTTAGCTTTTCTTTAAGCATCTAGTCGGAACTAATTCAGTTACAACTAGAGGCTTGGGGGATACAATATTGAAATTGATAAACACTACGTATGCTACTCTTAAAGAATCTAGTCGGAATAATTCATTCCATCTATATGCTTGGGGGCTACAGTGAGAAGTTTTCTAGCTTAGTCACTCTTAGAGCATCTAGACGCAAAGACCTATGGTTTTCCGTCTACATCCTCGGGGGCTACAGTGGGATACTCATATGAAATGCAAAAGGAAAATAAAACTTACAAGTGCAATGATCTTGAGGTTTGTAGCACTCTCGGCCAGCAGCTTGCCAAAGGATACGCTGTTTCCTTGCAAGATTTCTGCTTGTCAGAGGAGCTCCTCTAGACCGCACGTCGGAGATGTCGGCGCCACACCAGGGACCAGAGCAGTGCTACCCGGTGTAAGTACCGGATAGACTATTTTTGGATAATCTATGTCTTTCTTGGGTGCGGGGGCGCCGCCTACGGCAGAAGTACCTGCTTCCACCACCGCCTTACCGCCACCGATGGCATCCTTAGCCGGAGCTTCAGCCATTTGGTGGGTGGCACTCTCCTTCGTCGCCTGCTTGCCGACAACAGCGACTTCGGTAGAGGCACCTGAGTCCACTTCCATGGCAGAAGGGCCAGATGCCTCCTTAGCTTGTTAGCTTGTGAGCGCAGACGAGGGCTTGACGGAGGGAGTGACAGGGGCGATGGTGGGAGATGCGTCGCGATGCAGCATGTCCTTAATGGTTCTAGAAGCCCCCAACGATTTGGAGGTCTTCTTCAATCTGGTCGTGGATTTCTTCCTGAAACGTCCAAAATGCATAAGTACAGCAGCAAGACAGATAAGTAGACAATGTCGGAGAGAAAGAATCTTACACAAGTGGGGGTGCTTTGGCAAAGGGGATCCCGGTAACTTTTCTCTTCTCCGCCTCCAGGGCGGCGGTAGTCTTCTTGGAGGCTCCACACTCCGTCTTCTTCTTCTTGCCTCCGTCAGCAGCGTCAGAGGTGGAGCTCTTCCGCTTTCGCGCCAATGGAGCATCATCGTCGGACACAACGGTGACTCCCTTCATCTTTGGATCATAGATTTGAGGAGCCATGATGTCCTCATCTATGTCGCTAAGCTGTAAAATGAAGAACCACCGTGTTAGATGAGATGGTAATGGCTAGACAAAAGAACTGGAGTATATGTCATACACGGAAAATAAACAAGATACCTTTGGGCACTTACCGTCGACGAACATGTCGTAGGTGATGGTGAAGCCACGCTTCTTGTCCTTCACCTTGACGATGTCCTTAAGACGGAGCTTGACGGAGTCGCTCGAGAAATTGTCCATGGAGATGCGGAGGCTATCCCTTCTATCGCTGGTATACTCGTGCATCAGCTTCGCGCGGTGCTGCAGAGGTTGGATTCGCCTCATGAACCAGCACATGGCTAGGTCCAAACCGGTCAAACCCGTCTCTACGAACCACTCTATCCGCCTTATGGCATGGGAAGCATCGAGGTCGGAGGGAAGGGAGGCCTGGGATCTCCATGACGAGGCTTCAGCGGCGGCTCCATCGACGAAGTCCGGGTACGTTACTTCTCGGCCAGCCAGAGGGATATCTGGGCCGTAGAAGTAAGTGCGCTCCAGTTCTTGCAGGTCTCATGGCCGACGATGTCGGGGAACTGCCGGCCAGGACGGATCTTGAAGCTTATGGTGCCACAATTTCTAAGTTCGTCCTTACTAGCTCCGGCTTCATGCTTGATGGTGAAGAAATACACGAAGAGATCTAGCCTAGGCTTAATCCCTAGGTAACCCTCGCAGAGCGCCGCGTAATTTCTAAGCGCTAGTATGCTATTAGGAGAGAGGTTTTGGGGCTGGACTCGATAGTGGTTCAAGACGGAAAGGAAGAAGTTAGAGATAGGCAGGGAGACTCCGCGTACCAATTGGGCTTTGAGGTACACCTTTTCTCCGGCTTGGGGAGAAGGTGTCACCTCGCCAGCCGGCGCAGGAAGGTAGACCTCGGTGATCAGCTCCTTGATATCGCGGTCTGTGATGTCCAAACCGCCCCAATCGCCCTTGTGGGAGTCGAGTTCCTTCTCCAGCGGCTCCAGCGCCGCTGGATTATGGTCGCCGCCGGTGGACTCAACCACCGCCGAGCCAGGGATGACCAGACCCTCTGGGGGCACGACGACGGATTTCGCCGGCTTCGCTGCAGCTTCGCCCGACGCGGCCATCGAGGGAGAAGAGCTGCTACTAGACATTGGGTGAGTTTGGAGGTAACTGGCGAGAATTGGAGCTAGGGTTTTTCGCGAATATTGCGCGGAGAGCACGAGGGGGCGCTCGCTGGAGGAAGAAGACGATGCGACGAGAGAATGAGGTGAAAAGTAAAAAGTTCCACCGCAGTTACTATTTATGATCTCCAGCATCAAGATTCGTGCAGCTTGATCGGATGGTTGCCGCGTAGACGACGTGTGCGCGAACGTGCGCGGAAATTTCGCCATGTCCCAACCGTCGGCGCCAACGGTTCGTATAGCTCGCGCTGGAAAATCGGACATGATTGCGTTCTCAGCATGTGTGAGTTATGAGGCGTCGCTGACCTACGCCTGCGTCGCCCTAGCTAACATAGGAAGATGAGCCGTCACACCAGAAGATTCTAGCATGGATGGTTCCAGTCTGACTACGGAAGAGTACGAGGTAAGGTTCAGCATTTCTCTGACTTACACGTTGAAGACGGAGAAAACCTTGCAGGGTTCTTTGGGAGGACTACAAGATGTTGCTTGACGATTTGCTGACATCCATTTAGACGGAGCATTCAACATGAAGAGGCAAGACGGCTCAAGATCTCGGAGTTCTCCGGGGGCTACTGTTGGGGATATGCTATATGGGTATCCTCATAGCATGTCTCCTATCCGGATAACCCGGGTGGCCCACAGTTGGTAGCATGGCCCATGGCCTGCTGGGCGGCCCAGTTAGATGGATCCAGAAGGGAGGCCCATGCCGGATAAAGGAAGGCTATGGTTGGAGTCATCGACGTACCCGGAGCCTTGGAGTGCAAGATATACAAAACTAGTAATAGACGATGTAGGACTCTGTAACGTGTCCGGCTAGGACTTTTCCCTGTAACCCTAGGACCTAGCGACTATATAAGTCGGGCCTATGGGATCCTTTAGGGCACAATCTCAGACGATAACTTACAACTTCAGACAACCTCACACAGCGAACCAATCCCTATAACTCGACGTATTGCCCTTATAGTGATTTTATAGCAGGAGTGGGATTCCGGCACCGTTGTGGGATCTGAACCTGGGTAAGTTGTGTTACCTCGTACCCGTCAACCGTCCACCTTCCCCCACGTCTCTAAACATACTCTGTGAGAAACCCTCCATGGAAGGCAGTACCATTTCCCAACCTATGCGCGCTTCGGAACCTCGACAAGGACAACGTTAGAGACCAGAGTCTACCCCCACCCGCACGATTTCCGAGGCATGAGGCTCCTCTGAGGTGACCGTTGGTCGGTCTTCGTCTCTCGCCGGCGTCTTGCCGGCGTAGTCTCTACATGGATTCCTCTGGAGGTTGCTGGAAGGTCACCTACTCTGGTGTGACCACGGGTGGTAAGTTTCTGGAAGGCTCTCTCGTTGTCTCGGCTGATTCTTGGCTGGTTCTTCTCAATGCCAAAGGCTCTCCTCTTGAGGGACCATGTTTGGAAAATGGGGAGAAGATATCTGTTGGATCTGTTTTGAGGTTCCCCTCTCATATCTCTCGTGTTAATGATTCTTTGGATCCTTCATCTGGATTTCTTGGTAGATCTCCTACCATCACTGGATCGGATGAAGACACTGGTCTGAAATGGCATGCCCTTTGCTTCTCTTTGCCAACTGATGATCTTGAGCCTTCTAAAGGTTTTCTCATGCATTTTCCTAGTTCTAAAAGTCTTGTTCTCCTCAATCATAATGAGGTTGTGATCGATGCTAGATACTTGGTTCATGGCGAGGTGGTGGCTTCTGGTATCTCTATTGATCTTCAGGTGAAGAGGGTTGTGGTTGGTACTCAAATTTTACCAAGCCCTTTGGTTAAAAAAATTTCCACCAATATTGAGAAGTTGGTGCCTAGATCTCTGGATTTCTCGGAAAATCTCCCCTCAGGATGTGCTCCCAAAGAGGTTGCTTCTAAGGATGTTGCTTCGTGTCGACCTGCCCTGGATTTTTCTTTAGGGCGTGATTTTGAGAAGAGGATTTTTGATAAATTCAGGCATCAAGTTAATTTCATTGGTGGGTTCAGGAAGAGACCATTTTATCTGGTCTGTTCTTTTGGGAGGGCAAATTTTAAGTTGGACTTTCATACTGTTAGTCTTGCTCTTCAAGCCTGTTTTGGTGGTAATGCTTCTAAATTCCAGGTGAAGCTTTTGCAAGATAGAACTTTTCGTTTCTCGGTTGCTTCAAGGGCAGTGGGTTTTGAGATGTACAATATCTCAAAGTTTTCATGTCATTCTTTTGTGCTTCATGTCAACCTTTGGGGTAATGGGGGTCCGAACTGGATTCATGAAGAAAGGGAATTCTACAAGGAATCTGCTAAGGAATGGAAAGTTGTCACGTACAAAAAAGAAAGTGCAGAAAAATCTCCTTCTTTAAAGCCTCCCAGTAAAGGTGGCTCGGTTTTTCAAAGACTCAAATTTCCTGCGTCACCTGAGAGTCCTTCGCCTGTGATTGAGCATCGTATTAAAGGGGAGTTTAAATCAGGCCATCATGGCAGATCTTATGCTCAGGTGCTCACTGATGAGGGTTTTAAGTCGATGGTAATGCCGGTCAGGTCTGGGGGGGGCGCTAATCGCGCGGCATTTAAATTGCCTGGGCTCCTTCCTTTTCTGAAATTTCCCTCTTTCCCTAATTATAATTGGCCCGACAAATCGTATGAGGGATGGTTCAAGGCCCAGGTGGTTTCTCATTCTCGGCCCGTCATTCACGGCAGTTTTCACGAGTTCACCACTTCGTTGCAAAAAACAACTACCACTTCCCCTGTCTCCTCAACTCCCCCGCTCGCTGAAACCCCATTCCCCTCCTGCTCGTCGCCGGCGAAAGGCGTCGCAATGGCGAACATTCCGATTGATCCTGCGCCTTTCCTGCCGAATGGCTTCCAGATTATGCGAGTTGCTGGGCGGAATCGTGTTAAAAGGGTGGTGGTGCCTCGGAGGTCACGAGCACATGAACAGTATGCTATTGCTAACATTTTTCCCCTCCCTCCTGGTCCTGTTCCGTTCTTGAATATTCATGGTGTCTTAGTTGATTTCTTCAACAATGAGGTTGGAGTGCACTTCAGAGATATCCAGGACTGTCCCTTTGGGTCTGCATATGTGCAGTTCCACCATGTCAGCGACCGTGACAGACTCATTGCGGCGAGCCCGATCCCGTTTCAAGATGTGCATGTTTCTTTTGTTAAGCACAATGAGGGTGATAACTGGCGTAGGACTCAGTTTAATAATGAGTGCTGGGGGATGCTGGTTGGGCCTCCCCTTGACCACTGGCATACGGAGGATCTGAATGCTATCTTTGCGGACATTGGAAAAGTTCTCCTGTGGGAGAGGGACCCTGATCAAAAGGGTAGGATTATTGCTAAAATTCGTGTTACTAACTTGGTTGAAATCCCCAAGAGTGTGCGATTTACCATAGGTGACCTGGTGGAGACAGAGTCTTGGACTTTTTCTGTTGAAGTTCTTCAGAGTCACTTGCTTGGAGGGGGCCCACCTGAGGAGGACCCACTGCCAGATGAAAATGTGGACCCACACCCTGTTCCTGCACATGGTCCAGTCTTTGGGCCTTAGGTGCCACCTCCCCCCCTCCCCCCCTGCTCCTGGGGGTGATTGGGGTCAGTGGATGGCCCCTGTGCAGGACCCTGCTCCTGATGGTGGGAATGCTGAAGGTTGGGGCCCCTGGGAGGCTGCTGCTTCCCCTGTTCAAGGCCCTGTAATTGCTCCTGGAGAAGACATGCCTATTGACAATCAGCATCTGCCACCTCAGGATGTGAACAGTGGAGTTACTGGTGCTATCATTGTTCAAGACTGGGAGTCTGATGATGATGAATCTGTTAATGAGCCTGAGGCTGTGGAGGAGATTGGTGTAGCAGTTGCACCTCAAGGAGTTGGCATTGGGGAAGGCCTGCAAAATATTTTTCAAAACTATCTGGCTGATGAGGAGGAGGCTAATTCTGATGCTGAGGAGGAGACAGGAAGTCCTATGGATTCAAGTACTGTGGCCCCCGAGAATGATGATTGGATGCTGGAGGATCAGCACCTTCTTTCCCCAAATGAGGCTCACCTTCAGGTTGGGATGGTGAGAACATTTATCTCCATTCCTGATGTGCATGTTGCCAAGCAGGGATTTTCCCAACAAGGCTTGGAGCTCTGGGAGAATTATTTTGCTCCCCATATTCAGAAGGAATCTTCTTCAAAGGGTTCTCTGAAATGTGATATTCCTGTAAGTTGGTTTAACTTCATTACTCTCATGCTTTCTACTGCTGAGAAGTTTAATTGGGTCAAGGGATTTCTTACTTCTCCTTTATGGGAAATTATTAAAGAACCTATTGCTGAGGAAAGTTCAATATCTTTCATCATTCCTAATGAGAATTTTTCCCAGATGGCCCCTTCTTGCCTGGGTATTGAAGTCAATAAATCTTCAGGCTCTCCCTCTACCCTTGCTAGAAAGAGGAAGGGCAAGGAACCTCTTGTGGAATATGATGTGAGAAGGAGTCCTAGAATTGTTGAACTAAATGGGGGTTTTAAAAGTCACTTAAATTCTCAAATTGTTGATTGCCTGGTTTGTAATGCTGCTCCTCCTTGCCTGAATTCCAAAGTGGTTAAAAATCTTGCTGCTTCATTCTGCAAGGTAAAAGATGGGGACCTGGAGAAGAGGTTACTCAAGAAAGGGAAGGTCAATGATGTGGCTATTAAGGCTCCTACAAAAGGCAGCATTAAAGGAGGACCCTCTTCCAGCTTGGGCATTGGTGGCAAGAAGAAGCCTGGGGCTGCTGGTACCTGTGGACAGCAAGCCAAGAAGAAGACCTCTTCTTAAGTGTGTTAATGTATCAAACTAAATCTTTTGCTGGAGTCTTGTTGACTCCCTGTTATGTGTTCTGTGATTGTGATATTGCAATGTGGAGGATACTTGTTGTGGATCATCTCTGTGGTACCCTAAATTGGTTGAGCTTTTGTCTCTGTATTTGCTGTTTCCTCTTCTGGGTGATTACATTATTTACATCACCCCACATCTATACTTGCTCCTGGTTTCTTAATGAATAACAAAAGAACTTGGAAGATCTTGAATTGGAATATCAGGGGAATCAATTCTAAAAAAAATGGATTGCTCTCAGAAGCAAAATTGAGGAGTCTGGCTGTGACATTATCTGTCTCCAAGAAACTAAGCGAGAGGATTTTGATAGCTCCTACATTAAAAAATTTTGCCCCTCCAAATTTACCAACTTTGAATTTCTTCCCTCCAGAGGTGCATATGGAGGTTTGATCACCATTTGGAATGGCTCCCTGTTTTCTGGACAACTTTCTTTCCTCAATGAGTTTTCTATCTCCATTACCTTGACATCTCTCTTGTCCAATAAATCCTGGATCCTCTCCAACATTTATGGGCCATGTTTACCTGAGAAAAAGTCTGAAGTTTTAGACTGGTTTGGCAGCATTGATATGCCTGATGATGTGGATTGGCTTATTGTGGGAGATTTTAACTTCTGTAGACAGCCTTCAGATAGAAATAAATTGGGTGGAGATGTGAATGGTATGCTTCTCTTTAATGAAGCCATTAATAATTTGGGTCTCATTGAATTACCACTTAAGGGTAGAAAGTTCACTTGGAGTAACATGCAGAAGGATCCCCTCTTGGAAAGATTGGATTGGTTTTTTACTTCTGCTGTCTGGACTCAGAGTTTTCCCTCAACTTTTGTTGCTCCTCTTTCTAAGCCCACTTTTGATCACCTTCCCTGTGTCATTACCATTGGCACAATGATTCCGAAAGCTCAGGTGTTCAGATTTGAAAACCATTGGTTACATCATAAGGAGTTTAAAGCTATTGTTCAAAATGCCTGGAACATTCCTGTGGGTTTTCTGGATTCTGCAAAAAAAAATGCTAAATTCAAAAATGTGAGAAGAGGGCTGAAGCTTTGGGCCAAACAGCTACCTTGCCTAAAGGCACAAATCTGTAATATTAATGCCACCATTGACTTGCTTGATATCATGGAGGAAATGAGAACTCTTACTGTTCATGAGTGGAATCTTAGGGATATCCTGAAAGATCTTATTATTTCTCTTTTACAAAACCAGAATACTTATTGGAAACAGAAAGGAAAATTTAAATGGGTTAAGCTGGGGGATGAGAACACCAAATTCTTTCACTCCAGAGCTACCATAAGTTTTAGACATAATTACATTTCCATGCTCAAGGATGATTCTGATCTTGAGGTCTATGATCATGATGGAAAAGCAAATCTTCTTTGGAATTCCTTTAAAAATAGAATGGGCTCTTCTGATAAGCCTGAAATGCATTTCAATCTTAATGACTTGGCTGGTGACTTCTTAAGCCAGGAGGAAAGGGATGCTTTGGAAAATCCTTTCTCTGATGAGGAGATTGATGAAGTCATCACAAATCTACCTAATGATAAGTCCCCTGGCCCTGATGGTTTTAATAATGAATTCATGAAGCTTTGCTGGCCTATTATCAAGGATGATGTGAAGCATCTACTTGTAGAGTTCTATGAAGGGAATGCCTCTTTGGAAAGCATTAATTCTTCTTTTATCACCCTCATTCCAAAAATTGCTGCTCCTTTGACTCCTGCTGATTTTAGGCCTATTTCTTTGCTAAATAGTGTCCTTAAGATTATCACCAAGATTCTGGCTAATAGACTGCAAAAAGTCATTCTTAAACTTGTTCACAAGAATCAATATAGTTTCCTCAAGAAAAGATCTATCCAAGACTGTTTAGGTTGGGCATTTGAATTTCTTGATCAATGCCACAAGTCAAAGGAGGAAATTTTAATTCTTAAGCTGGATTTTGAGAAGGCTTTTGACAGAATTGAGCATTCTGCAATCATCAATATCCTTAAAGCCAAAGGTTTTGGAGTTAAATGGATTTCTTGGATTCAGATGATCTTTGGGTCTGCTTCCTCCTCTGTGCTTTTAAATGGTGTGCCTGGGAAATTTTTTTACTGTAGAAGGGGTGTCAGGCAAGGAGATCCTTTGTCTCCTTTATTGTTTGTTCTGGCTGCTGATCTCCTTCAAAGTATCCTCAATAAGGCAATGAACCTGGGTCTTCTTTCTTTGCCCACTGAGAATGTATTCTGTCCTAACTTCCCTGTGGTTCAGTATGCAGATGACACTTTATTAATCCTTAAGGCTGATTCTGAGCAACTCTTGTGTCTTAAGGCAATCATACATACTTTTGCTCTCTCCACTGGACTCAAAGTCAATTATTCCAAGTCCAGCATGATGCCAATTAATATGGATTCCGAGAGGCTTGGGCATTTTGCTAATACCCTTTCTTGCCTCACTGGTTCCTTGCCTTTTACCTATCTTGGTTTGCCCCTGAGCTTGAATAAACCTGCTGTGGAACATTTCTTGCCTATTGTTCAGAGAATTGAAAGAAGGTTATGTGGAATAGCTGACTTTCTGAATTATGGGGGGAAATTGCAGTTAGTTAAATTTGTGTTATCTTCCCTTACCATATATTACATGAGTTGTTTTGATCTCCCTGTCACTATCAAGGAGCAGTTGATTAAATATATGAGGCAATGCTTGTGGAGAAAGAAAACTTCTGATGTTCAAGCTAGAGGTACTGCTCTTGTAGCTTGGAAGAAAGTTTGTAGACCCAAAAACCAGGGAGGATTGGGAGTTCTTGATCTTAATGTTCAAAATTCTACTCTTCTTTTGAAGAATTTGGATAAGTTTTATAATCATAAGGATATTCCTTGGGTTCACTTGGTATGGAATACTTACTATTGTAATGATAAGCTACCTGGAAGAAGTCTTGAGGGATCCTTTTGGTGGAAATCTCATCTAAAACTGATTGACATTTTTAAAGGACTTGCAAAGTGCTTGGTTGGAAATGGGAAATCCATACTATTCTGGACTGATATGTGGAATGATAGCTGCCTCCAACATAAGCTTCCTCACCTCCTTTCATATGCAAAAAACCCTCACATCTCTGTCAGTGAGTTCCTGCATACTGCAAATACTCAGGATCTCTTTTATCTTCCTTTGTCCCAACAAGCTTATCAGGAATATCAAAGTCTTGATCAAATTCTCAATTCTGGCAGGGAAGGGGAATCTGATTGTTTGTCTTACATTTGGGGCAGTAATTTTTCGGTCAAAAAGGCTTACTGCTCTTTAGTCGGTTACCAACAGGTTCAGCCACATTTCTCTTGGATATGGAAATCTTCTTGTCAACAAAAGCACAAATTCTTCTTCTGGCTCTTACTTCTTGATAGACTAAACACAAGAAATCTTCTGAAAAGGAAATGTTTTTCTCTGGCATCTTATGACTGTGTCTTCCAGGGCTGCAATAGTGAAGAAACCAGTTTACATTTGTTTTGGGAATGCCCCTTTGCAAGAGCCTGCTGGGCTGAAATTTCACAGGTCAATACGGCTGATCAAAGCATCTTTGAAGTTTTAGCCAGTATTAAAAAAGACCTCAAGGTCCCTTTTGCAATGGAAATTCTGATACTTGGAACTTGGAGCATCTGGATTTGCAGAAATAATGAAATTTTCGACAATCAGCATGCATCGATGGAGACCTGGAAGGCTATTGTAGCCCAGGAATTAAGATGGGTCCTTTATAGAATTAAGAAGTATTATCAGGGCCTTAAGGTTTGGATTGAAACCAATTTAGAGAGGAGATAGCTGATTAGAATGTTATCCCTCTTTTTGAGGTGGAATATGTTTGTAAACATTCTTTTGTAACTCTCTATAATATATAAAAATTGCAGTGGGGTTTTTTTGCCCTACTGTTTTACCCTCAAAAAAAAGAAACCCTCCATGGTGTACTCATCGGCAATACCACGACACCGGCAGAATGCCATGGACAGTTGTCTTAGTCGGCTCCAGCATGTTCATAGTGATGCCTAAGTTGAGCATGGTATCGTTGTACATGATGTTGACGCTAATGCCATCATCAATCAGTACCTTGGAGAATTTCACATTGATATCAGGTCCCATGAAAGTTGGATCCAAGACAAGAGCATAACCTCCTGGGGTTGGCATGATCTTGGGGTGATCCTCTATGCTCCACATTATCTCATGTTCAGACCAATGCATTTACTTTGGAATTGCCGGCATTGTGGCATTTACTTCCATCATCCGTGTCTGCTGACTCTTTTTGTCATTCGGCTCTGTGACAAATACGACATAGCTCTGGTGATGCTCTCTGTACTCATTTCTGGTTTCATGGCCGACATGAACGTCATCACCTCTTGGGTTATGCACCTGATGCACAACCACTCTTATTTCTTGGTTATGATATCTCGGCTGCCTGTTCTCATATCTATGCTCTGCTCCAACAACTTGAGTATTTCCTCCTGTGAGTGGTGGAGGAGGAGGTGGTGGTTATCGCTTAGTTAGCGAATCCACTCTGTCTCCCTTCTGAAACCACGTGCATTGTATGGTTGTCTGATTTGCTGGCTTACTCGTACTTGGCATGTGGAACTTACACGGTTGGTCCAACATCATTTCCTAAGTATATTTCTGTCTGTCCTGATATGGCTTTATTTGTTCATATGGCTTTTTGCCATCATTTTTTGGCATCCACTATTGTTGCTCATTTGTCCTTTGATGTTGACTACTTCCAGCATCTAGATGATCCTGACTCACAGCCGCAACTCGAGTCAAACAATACCTATAATCTGGTCTTTCATCTCTTATCTTGCTTCTATACTCGGCTCTTTTCTGGCGCCTTTGCGACCCAGCATCATCATATGTGGCATCCCGCAAAACCGCTACTAGAAAATCGCGTTGATTTTGTGCATAGCATCGTCATCATCATGCATTGTTTGACTGCATTATTTGAAAAGCCTAGTTTTGAATTGTACAAAAACCCCTCTTATTTTCGAACACAAAACCCCGATCGCATCGGAGATTTTATTTGTCTAAAAACTGTTTGCAAAATGGCCTAGTTTTAAATTAGACAGGACAAAACAAACACAAAAACTAAAACAGCCCTACCCTAAATCTATTCCCACCCAAATCCTATCTACCCTCCAACCGCAGGCCGCCACCTCACCCTCTCACCAAAAACCTACCCACCCTGCCACCTCACCAATCCTCCACTTTTCCCCCCTCTCTCTCTTTCTCACCTAGTTCCCTCATACCCTCTCTCACCTACAGCCTGGTCCCACCCTCCTGGCCACCACAGCTCTCTCCTCCCCCTGACCCGCGCGGTCAAACCCACTTTCCCCCCACCTACCCACTCTCCTCACCTCTCCCTGACGCGCGTGCCCCACCGCGTGGTCCCTGTTCCCTATTCACACCCAACCCGCGCCGACCCAACCCCTGGACCCAGTCCACGCCCCTGGGCCCCACCCCGTCCCCCACCTCCCGCAGACCCCGCGTCCCCTGCCCATCCCCTTCCTCCCGCTCGAGGCCGCCCGTCGTCCTCCTCCATCCTCCTCCACCCCCTGCGCCATCGCCGCTCCACTCGCCCTCTCCCCTCCGGCGAACGGCCCTCCCGGCGCGGTCCCCTCTTCCCTTGGCGCCGAGACTACTCTCCTCCGCCGGCCCGCGCTCCGGCCTCGCCCCGTCGCCCCGCTCCACCACCTCCGTTCTCCCCTCCGCCTCCGAGCCGCCGCTGCCGCTCCTCTCTCTCCGCGCCGCCTCTGGCACCTGCCGCCGCCCCCGCCGGCCCCAGGCAGCCACGCGCGCGCCGCCGCTGCTCGCCACCAACCCGCCCGCGCCCCGCGCCACCAACCTCCATCTCCTCCGCGCTCTGCTCCGCCCGCCTCCGCGCCGGCGAGCGCCGCGCCGCCTGCGAGCTCACCCCCGTCCGGCCGGGCTCCTCTCCTCCGCCTCCGCGCCGGCGACCCCCTCCTCCGGTCGCTTCCCCACGCTCGCCCCACCGCCTGCCGACCCCACCGTTCGCCGCTGCCGGCCGCGCCTCCCAGGCAGACGTCGCGCGCCGCCTCTGGAGCCCCCGTCTTCGCCGGCTTCCGCGAGCTCCGCCTCGCCGTGGCCGACTCCATCGACGCCCCCTGCGCGCCCTGGACCGCGTCCCCTCCCCGCGCTGGCGAGCCGCGCCCGTCTCGCCAGGCTCGCCGTCGCCGCTCCCTGACGACCCCGCGGCCGCCAAGCTCCGCCCCGCCTCCGCCCGTTCCTGCAGCGTCGCGCGCCCGCCTCCGCAGCTCCGGCCACCCGCGCCACCAGCTCTCCCCGCCCGGCCACCTCGACGACGGTCGTATCTCCAAGCTCAACGTCATCAGCGTCAAGGCCTTCTTTCGCTGGTGGTCAATCACGGGATCCGCGCCGATGGAGACGAGCTCGTCTTCGAGGTGGGCTCCGTCTTCGCCAAGTTCGTTCCTCAAGACGCACAAGTCCCCGAGCCGATGGCCAAGGGAACCATCTCGGAACGCCATGAGCTACTACCCCGATCACCGAAGACGGAACTCCAAGCACGCCTTATCGAACACCGGGAACCGCGAAGACCGAACCCGGATGTGGATATCCCGTAGGCCGATCTCGCCCTACCCTGGAACCCCGCCAAGATCGCCTCAAGGACCCGTAGGACCCCCGGTATCGAGCCCGAGTTCGCCAACGACACTGAAGACGGAACGCTAAGACCGTGCCCGGATCCGGAGTCCGAACCTGATATCGCCAAGGCCGCCGACACGGAAACGCCGAGTACTTCACCCCGGACACCGAGACCCCGGTGCGACAAGTTCTTCATCCTGAATGCCAAGACCGACTCGATGACACGGAACCGACAAGACCCTCGCCACTGCAAGCTCGACCACGTGGGACCCGACAAGATCTGCATGCGACAAGAACGACACCGTACAGGGCGAGACCGATGCGCCCCCGACGCCAACCAAGCCAAGCTTCCCGGTTGCGACAAGACCTACCCCGATGGTCGAGAATGTTACGCCAAGGTCGAACCCTAGACCCTGGACCCCGAGACCGACCCCGAACCCCGGAACCCCAAGACCGTCGAGACCCCTAATGTGTGAACCCCTTCTCGAAAACCCTATTTTATAACATAATACAACTTGTCGCATAATAATTGTCTTGCATGCATACATTCATGTGGTTTGGGGGCCTTATGCCGATTCGCCTAATAATTAAATATGGGGCCCATATGCGGGCAAATCTAGTCTCATATCGGCCTCATTTAAACTTGTGTAGCGAACCGGTGCCATCTTTTGTCTTGCTAATGCAACACTTAAATTGCGGGGGATCTAAATAACTTGAACCATCTAATTAATTGTCGGGACCCCGGTTCCGCTTAGTCTGGCCTAATCGCATCCCATCCTTGCCATGCCATGCATCATACATGCATCATGCCGATCTTCTGCCGTTGTATTAAATCTTGCATCCGGTGTTTATTCTAGTGCTTTGCTTCTTCGCGGATAAGGCCGTTGAGTTGATGCGAGTGTCGACCCGATCTTCGGTTGAACCTTCGACAGTGTTTTTCAGGCGAGCATCTCCCCCTTTCTACCTATCTTACTTTTATAGTATTTATTCCCTCCTGTTGATCTATTGCTATCTGTGTTGCGATGCTTTAGTTTCCGTACCTGTGATATCCCTTGCAGCCTTATATTGCCTTGGACACATCCTATTACCTGTTGTTTGGTAGATAGTTGGACTTGCGCGTCGTAGTCGCTTGCTCAAGTGCTGTTGCGTGTCGTCCAGTGCCACAGTTGTTGATGTTTTGCCGCATGTTGCTGTTGGAGATGATCATAGTTTTACTTATCGTTCACTTTAATTCCTGTTTAACAACTAAAATTGAAGTAAGCAGAGGCATCGGTGGGTGATAGATAACATTTGGTTTCCGAACGCCCACTTGTGTCCCGTAGGACCCCGAGTACTTGATACCTGTTCCTTGATTTATCGCGCTATCCACATATGGGGAGTATGGGCCCCCCTTAGCCAGAGCTTGATTCCGTCTTATTTCTTGGGGCCACAAACTAGTTTGAGGTTTTATTTACGATCCTGTACTTATGACATGCTACTGCTTTATTTACGATTGTGCGACAGATAGCACACTGTACTGTTTAGGATAGTGGCACGATTCCGCGGTGTCGACAAGCCCAGCCACACTTTCGGGTTCCCAGTCGTTCACAGCCGTCCCCACAACCTTAAGTCCGTCTCGGAGCCGGCCGGCTTCGTTGCGGGTTCTACTTTAAGGGGTGGCCCCCTGAAATATTTCTGAATCTTGTGATTGCTCTGTCGTGAAGACCTCGTTGGGTTTTGATTTGGTTTTTCCGAGGTTGATCGTGTGTGTGTTGCTATTTGTGCACCCCGGCCAGGTTAAAACTTTCTGAAAGCCGTGTCCGCGGTTATGGACGACTTGGAGCACAGTATCTCGACCATAGACAAGCATAACTAAAGTTTATTGCTATAAATTTGACTTTATAATGACTAGTAATCAGCTTCACTATCATGGAATGGCTAAATAATACTGCCCACAATTGCTTGTTTGGATTGTCGCTTGCGACCATTGTACCTGACTAGTAAGTATGGCAACTACAACGGAATGGCTGAATAAAAGTACCAACAACTGCTGGGTTTTTGGGGTTATCTCATGCTAATTGTATCTGACTAGTAAGTGTTGCAACTATGATGGAATGGTTAACTAAAAGTGCCCACTGCTTATTTTATCAGGATGATTATCTAAACCTGACTAGTAATTGCTGCAACGATAACTGAATAAGTAAAACTGCCAACTGTGTGAGTTCCTCGATTGACTTCCTCGTTTGGTCTCGAGGGGGAAACGCCAGGATGGGTTTGTTTGATGATAGTATCAGGTTGGATCCGAATAGGTCTTTCTTACCCCTCTCTGATAGCCGCCAGTTGTATCGAGTCTCTATAGGTTGTTTAGTGCATGCTGCCGCTGCCGCTCAGTCCACCATACCTATGTAGGCGAGGACCGCCGAATTCTAGCCTCGCCGTGTACTGGCCTCAGTACTGACGCTCCTCTTTTCTCTTTGCCCTTTGTCGGCACCCCTTTTGTTTAAGCAGGTTTGAGATCGACGTCGTTAGCAGGGTTACCCTTCCGGCTTGGCCTGGGCAGGGTTATGGACGCCATTGGTTATTCTTCAGGGCTCTTAGTCCCATTTGCATCTTGTCTGTAGCTGGACGCTCTATCGTTTTCAAGGTGATTTGGATCTTTGTATATCATATCTGTATTCTTGACTCTCTGAGTCGCTGTTGTATATATATTTGTTCTGTGGGTCCCATCGAGGACTGTTGTGTAATGTTATTACTTCGTTTTCCACCCGCACGAAAGTGCCTGGTGGGCACCTTTGAATCGTTTCTATGCGGGTTTGGCGGATTTCGCTAAAACTTGCATAGGTCCGATTCTGAGGGTGTTACAGAGTGGTATCAGAGCTCAGCAGTTGCGATACCCCACAAGTCCAGCCTGTAGGATAACCTAGCTAACGGCCGAAGTAGAGTGTCAAAACTATTTTGAAAAATCGGGTGGATAGTTCTGATTAGGTCTGATTTTACTTCTTACCCCTCTGCTGTTCTCCTCTTACCTCTACGTGTTTTGAATCCGCTCTCGTCTCTTTCTTTGAGTCCAGGAATTCTCGTGGTTGGGCTTCCGTCGTACCTTCAGGGTTTCGCTTCCTCTTCTGATAACGGTGTTCTATCATCCGGTGTTCAAGCTTCCTGAGGTATCCGTCTACCGTGGTATTATCCTTTTGTTCCTTCTTGTGCCTTCCGGTGTTTCCGACGCGACGACATCCTCTATGCTAGATCCGATGCAGAGTCTGCATCACTCCGTTAATCCGAACCTCGCTTGTCGAGATCTTCAGTCTAATTCCGAGAGTTGGTTGCATAATCCGCCTATTCGTGTGCAGAGTAATGGTTTGGGTGCGCGATGGACTGATCACCATCCGACTACTCTTATCATTCGCTCTTGTACGTCGAATCAGTGGGTCCAGCAGTTTTACTCCGTCCCTCGGAGATAGAGGTGGCTTTATTTGTTGATACCTCTACCTTCGACCTTTTGTCTCCGGAGTGTTCTCTCGACGATCACGGACAACGACCTCTTGTTAGTGGTGTCGCGAGGATCTACACGAAGCGCGAAGGATCAGATCGCCGACCTTCCTTCCGGTACCATGAGGCGGATCTCGAGGGCGAGATCCATTGTTAGTGGTGTCGAATTGTGGCATCCCGCAAAACCGCTACTAGAAAATCGCGTTGATTTTGTGCATAGCATCGTCATCATCATGCATTGTTTGACTGCATTATTTGAAAAGCCTAGTTTTGAATTGTACAAAAACCCCTCTTATTTTCGAACACAAAACCCCGATCGCATCGGAGATTTTATTTGTCTAAAAACTGTTTGCAAAATGGCCTAGTTTTAAATTAGACAGGACAAAACAAACACAAAAACTAAAACAGCCCTACCCTAAATCTATTCCCACCCAAATCCTATCTACCCTCCAACCGCAGGCCGCCACCTCACCCTCTCACCAAAAACCTACCCACCCTGCCACCTCACCAATCCTCCACTTTTCCCCCCTCTCTCTCTTTCTCACCTAGTTCCCTCATACCCTCTCTCACCTACAGCCTGGTCCCACCCTCCTGGCCACCACAGCTCTCTCCTCCCCCTGACCCGCGCGGTCAAACCCACTTTCCCCCCACCTACCCACTCTCCTCACCTCTCCCAGACGCGCGTGCCCCACCGCGTGGTCCCTGTTCCCTATTCACACCCAACCCGCGCCGACCCAACCCCTGGACCCAGTCCACGCCCCTGGGCCCCACCCCGTCCCCCACCTCCCGCAGACCCCGCGTCCCCTGCCCATCCCCTTCCTCCCGCTCGAGGCCGCCCGTCGTCCTCCTCCATCCTCCTCCACCCCCTGCGCCATCGCCGCTCCACTCGCCCTCTCCCCTCCGGCGAACGGCCCTCCCGGCGCGGTCCCCTCTTCCCCAGGCGCCGAGACCGCTCTCCTCCGCCGGCCCGCGCTCCGGCCTCGCCCCGTCGCCCCGCTCCACCACCTCCGTTCTCCCCTCCGCCTCCGAGCCACCGCTGCCGCTCCTCTCTCTCCGCGCCGCCTCTGGCACCTGCCGCCGCCCCCGCCGGCCCCAGGCAGCCGCGCGCGCGCCGCCGCTGCTCGCCACCAACCCGCCCGCGCCCCGCGCCACCAACCTCCATCTCCTCCGCGCTCTGCTCCGCCCGCCTCCGCGCCGGCGAGCGCCGCGCCGCCTGCGAGCTCACCCCCGTCCGGCCGGGCTCCTCTCCTCCGCCTCCGCGCCGGCGACCCCCTCCTCTGGCCGCTTCCCCACGCTCGCCCCACCGCCTGCCGACCCCACCGTTCGCCGCTGCCGGCCGCGCCTCCCAGGCAGACGTCGCGCGCCGCCTCTGGAGCCCCCGTCTTCGCCGGCTTCCGCGAGCTCCGCCTCGCCGTGGCCGAATCCATCGACGCCCCCTGCGCGCCCTGGACCGCGTCCCCTCCCCGCGCTGGCGAGCCGCGCCCGTCTCGCCAGGCTCGCCGTCGCCCCTCCCTGACGACCCCGCGGCCGCCAAGCTCCGCCCCGCCTCCGCCCGTTCCTGCAGCGTCGCGCGCCCGCCTCCGCAGCTCCGGCCGCCCGCGCCACCAGCTCTCCCCGCCCGGCCACCTCGACGACGGTCGTATCTCCGAGCTCAACGTCATCAGCGTCAAGGCCTTCTTTCGCTGGTGGTCAATCACGGGATCCGCGCCGATGGAGACGAGCTCGTCTTCGAGGTGGGCTCCGTCTTCGCCAAGTTCGTTCCTCAAGACGCACAAGTCCCCGAGCCGATGGACAAGGGAACCATCTCGGAATGCCATGAGCTACTACCCCGACCACCGAAGACGGAACTCCAAGCACGCCTTATCGAACACCGGGAACCGCGAAGACCGAACCCGGATGTGGATATCCCGTACGCCGATCTCGCCCTACCCTGGAACCCCGCCAAGATCGCCTCAAGGACCCGTAGGACCCCCGGTATCGAGCCCGAGTTCGCCAACGACACTGAAGACGGAACGCTAAGACCGTGCCCGGATCCGGAGTCCGAACCCGATACCGCCAAGGCCGCCGACACGGAAACGCCGAGTACTTCACCCCGGACACCGAGACCCCGGTGCGACAAGTGCTTCATCCTGAATGCCAAGACCGACTCGATGACACGGAACCGACAAGACCCTCGCCACTGCAAGCTCGACCCCGTGGGACCCGACAAGATCTGCATGCGACAAGAACGACACCGTACAGGGCGAGACCGATGCGCCCCCGACGCCAACCAAGCCAAGCTTCCCGGTTGCGACAAGACCTACCCCGATGGTCGAGAATGTTACGCCAAGGTCGAACCCTAGACCCTGGACTCCGAGACCGACCCCGAACCCCGGAACCCCAAGACCGTCGAGACCCCTAATGTGTGAACCCCTTCTCGAAAACCCTATTTTATAACATAATACAACTTGTCGCATAATAATTGTCTTGCATGCATACATTCATGTGGTTTGGGGGCCTTATGCCGATTCACCTAATAATTAAATATGGGGCCCATATGCGGGCAAATCTAGTCTCATATCGGCCTCATTTAAACTTGTGTAGCGAACCGGTGCCATCTTTTGTCTTGCTAATGCAACACTTAAATTGTGGGGGATCTAAATAACTTGAACCATCTAATTAATTGTCGGGACCCCGGTTCCGCTTAGTCTGGCCTAATCGCATCCCATCCTTGCCATGCCATGCATCATACATGCATCATGCCGATCTTCTGCCGTTGTATTAAATCTTGCATCCGGTGTTTATTCTAGTGCTTTGCTTCTTCGCGGATAAGGCCGTTGAGTTGATGCGAGTGTCGACCCGATCTTCGGTTGAACCTTCGACAGTGTTTTTCAGGCGAGCATCTCCCCCTTTCTACCTATCTTACTTTTATAGTATTTATTCCATCCTGTTGATCTATTGCTATCTGTGTTGCGATGCTTTAGTTTCCGTACCTGTGATATCCCTTGCAGCCTTATATTGCCTTGGACACATCCTATTACCTGTTGTTTGGTAGATAGTTGGACTTGCGCGTCGTAGTCGCTTGCTCAAGTGCTGTTGCGTGTCGTCCAGTGCCACAGTTGTTGATGTTTTGCCGCATGTTGCTGTTGGAGATGATCATAGTTTTACTTATCGTTCACTTTAATTCCTGTTTAACAACTAAAATTGAAGTAAGCAGAGGCATCGGTGGGTGATAGATAACATTTGTTTTCCGAACGCCCACTTGTGTCCCGTAGGACCCCGAGTACTTGATACCTGTTCCTTGATTTATCGCGCTATCCACATATGGGGAGTATGGGCCCCCCTTAGCCAGAGCTTGATTCCGTCTTATTTCTTGGGCCACAAACTAGTTTGAGGTTTTATTTACGATCCTGTACTTATGACATGCTACTGCTTTATTTACGATTGTGCGACAGATAGCACACTATACTGTTTAGGATAGTGGCACGATTCCGCGGTGTCGACAATCCCAGCCACACTTTCGGGTTCCCAGTCGTTCACAGCCGTCCCCACAACCTTAAGTCCGTCTCGGAGCCGGCCGGCTTCGTTGCGGGTTCTACTTTAAGGGGTGGCCCCCTGAAATATTTCTGAATCTTGTGATTGCTCTGTCGTGAAGACCTCGTTGGGTTTTGATTTGGTTTTTCCGAGGTTGGTCGTGTGTGTGTTGCTATTTGTGCACCCCGGCCGGGTTAAAACTTTCTGAAAGCCGTGTCCGCGGTTATGGACGACTTGGAGCACAGTATCTCGACCATAGACAAGCATAACTAAAGTTTATTGCTATAAATTTGACTTTATAATGACTAGTAATCAGCTTCACTATCATGGAATGGCTAAATAATACTGCCCACAATTGCTTGTTTGGATTGTCGCTTGCGACCATTGTACCTGACTAGTAAGTATGGCAACTACAACGGAATGGCTGAATAAAAGTACCAACAACTGCTGGGTTTTTGGGGTTATCTCATGCTAATTGTATCTGACTAGTAAGTGTTGCAACTATGATGGAATGGTTAACTAAAAGTGCCCACTGCTTATTTTATCAGGATGATTATCTAAACCTGACTAGTAATTGCTGCAACGATAACTGAATAAGTAAAACTGCCAACTGTGTGAGTTCCTCGATTGACTTCCTCGTTTGGTCTCGAGGGGGAAACGCCAGGATGGGTTTGTTTGATGATAGTATCAGGTTGGATCCGAATAGGTCTTTCTTACCCCTCTCTGATAGCCGCCAGTTGTATCGAGTCTCTATAGGTTGTTTAGTGCATGCTGCCGCTGCCGCTCAGTCCACCATACCTATGTAGGCGAGGACCGCCGAATTCTAGCCTCGCCGTGTACTGGCCTCAGTACTGACGCTCCTCTTTTCTCTTTGCCCTTTGTCGGCACCCCTTTTGTTTAAGCAGGTTTGAGATCGACGTCGTTAGCAGGGTTACCCTTCCGGCTTGGCCTGGGCAGGGTTATGGACGCCATTGGTTATTCTTCAGGGCTCTTAGTCCCATTTGCATCTTGTCCGTAGCTGGACGCTCTATCGTTTTTAAGGTGATTTGGATCTTTGTATATCATATCTGTATTCTTGACTCTCTGAGTCGCTGTTGTATATATATCTGTTCTATGGGTCCCATCGAGGACTGTTGTGTAATGTTATTACTTCGTTTTCCACCCGCACGAAAGTGCCTGGTGGGCACCTTTGAATCGTTTCTATGCGGGTTTGGCGGATTTCGCTAAAACTTGCATAGGTCCGATTCTGAGGGTGTTACATCATAGATCCGAGTCTCATTCATCCCATCTGCCGACATGAGAAGAGGCTGAGTCGAATATCCTAACGCACATGAGTCGGCGATTCTTATTGTTTCTGCCAAGCTTGCCGGCATATCTCTCTGTAACCTTTTCCATAGTACACTTCCATGTCGGCATCCCTGTGCAAACCATGCAATGGCCTGAAACTCAATTACCCCTTCACAAGAGTTGCGCATTGTGCGCCACCTTGTGAGGAATTCCCTGTCTGTTTCATTCAGCCGTTGCTTGTACATAGCAAGCTCTTGTGGGCGATTTGGCCTCTTGTATGTGCTTGTGAAATTGCTCACGAAAGCATCTGAAAATCAATCCAGCTATTGATGCTTCCGGGTGAAAAGTTATTCAGCCACACCCTTGCTAGTCCTTCTAGGATCTGAAACACATACCGCACTGCCCATCTCAAGTTCCCCTGTGCGATCTTCACTGCAGTTCCATAATCTATGAGCCAGTCTTCTGGTTTTGTGCTTCCATTGTATGTCTTTGTCCCTATGGCCAGCTGAAAGTTTGGCACTGGCGGCTCCTTCATGATCCTTGGGCCAAAACATGGTGGACCCTGTGGACCTTGCGATTCGATCAGTTCTGCCATCTTTATCTGATCGAGCTTTAGCCTTGCATCATCTGGCTAAAGATTTCTCCCTCCGAGTTTGGCTCCCATTGCTTGGTATGCATGATCTGGCAATTCGTACCCGTCATTTACCATCGCCGAGTAACCATCATTATATTTGTCCGTGCTTGGGTCCGCAGGTTACTACACTGCTTTTTCCCGCGCTTTGCTGTCTCTTTTCAGGTTGAGCTGGCGTAATATTCGGAGCTAAGTTTCCTCCTCCTGCCGAGTGAGTTCCACGTCTAGGTGCAAAGTTTTGTCCCCCATTGTCATTTCTTTGTCATGCTTGCCTTTCTCGGCCTGCATTTTCCTGGTTGTCATTTCCGTGAACAATATTCCTTCTTGTTCCCTGTACACGGGTTGGGTTTCCTTGAGCCATTTCCGGGTCTAAGGATGGAAATTTTACACGTGGGTACGGGTATCCGCAGGTACCCGACCCGTTTGGGCAGGGTATGGGCACGATTTTGTACCCGTGGGCAGTACCCATACCCGACCCGTCAAATCGCGGGTAGGGCAAGGACATAACTCTATACACGCGGGTATACCCATATCCTACCCGTATATTACTTCCGTGTGGACCCATCAGAGCAGTCCAGTCGTCTACAGCAGCAAACTCAATTCCCGACGCCAAATTAATCGCTACTAGATGGACCCAGCGCGCTTTGCCGCACCATCTTATCTTAATGGCCTTTAAATTATGTGGCAAGGTGTTTGCTTACTTTCTTGTGGATCGGAATTGTTCATAGTAGGGAAAGGTCGGCCTAGTGTATGTAGCGACATGTGTTGTGCTTGTTCTTGATGTCGGTCTCCCTAGAAAAAGTTCAGTGGGATAGACTATCTTATGGCGAAGTGTACATGTATTTTTGGATAACAAACTATCTATCCTAATAGATATATATGTATTTTACATGCATTCGCTCCTCGGTATAAGATGAACATATAAAAATTCCACTATAAAGACTTCTGTGATTACATAGTTTATCCCTTTATGACAATAGTCAGTACGATAAGCTTGGTGTATTCAGCAAACCTGTTCATCCATGAAGAAGATGATGTGAAGATGCATAAACTGATTTTTTTTTGTAATTCACACACAGTTATGCATGTATGGACAATGACATGTCGTTGGGCTATATTGAGATCTGACATAAGTAAAATGGCATGCACTTTGTGTGTATCAAAAGTCAATGGCAGCATAGAAAAAATATCGTATGAATAAAAAAGTGGATAAAAGAGAAAACACTGTGAAGACATATGATTTATTTGTATTAGCACCTTTTGTATTATCAGGATGCTCCCAGCCTTGGGGCACGAAACCAATGAAAAACTCCTATGCAAAATGTGTTCAAATTTAGAAAGGCAAAAGACAACATCTGCGCAAACCTCTAGCAGAGCCGGTCTGAAGCTTTTCCAATGGAAATGCGCCAGAACACCAAACGTCCCCATCGGTTGGAATCAAATTTGTACCCATGTATGTCAAATGACTCATGTTTTTCTAGCTTCTTTCCATGAAAAACAACCTAGGATTCAACTACGGCTACTTGCCCTTCCTACAAAATCACATGCTATCTTGCGTGCATGAAATCAGATATGAGAATAAACCATGCCGATCTAAAGAAATAAGTTCATAGAAAAGCAAAAAATTGCACTGGTACAGTTATTCCTTGCAAAGAAACACGAAAGTCAAAATGGATATCATAAAATCCGAGAGACACAGTTCTTGTCCTATAAAAAATCGTAATTAAATAGGTGCTTACGGCTTTCCTGTAAAGAGTTTATAATTGAGAAGAGCAAGCAATACGGTGATGTAGTACGGCTAGCCAAGCATAATTTGAGGAAGGTTTTTATGCAATTGATTTGGAATTTAATGCTAACAAAAGTACAGAAAGATAGTGAAGTTTTAGTACAACTTGTTGTGTGATTCATATTCTTACAGCTAGCCAACTAAAGTTATACTTCTATGCAATTACTGAAACGGATCATATTGTATATCTAAATGCGAATAGCCTGATCTTCCATCAGATAATATGGGGAAAGCAAGACCTTAAACTTTAGAACAGAATTAATACTAATTCATGGAAACAAAGTAACCAGTTATAACCAAATTCAGTAATGCACCAAGTTATTAATTTTTTTTCAGATGGTAAGTGCATGAAGATGAATATGGCATGAAAAAGAGAAACAGACAAAAAACCGCACTTTGTTCCTAGCTTCACTTCAGTCGAACCATTCAGCATGACATCTCTCGCTATTTGTCTATAGCATCACCTTGTGTGAATGATTCGTATTGGACCTTCCCAGGACATCTCCATCCCATGCTCCATGTAGAACATGAAACAACAAATGAACTCAACACTTCAACAACGGAGGAAAACATCAGAGGTAGAAGAGAATGCATTCCTCACTAAGAAAACAACACATACAAAATAAATGAGCAGACAATAGAAAAGAAATGCGAGGGTGCACACGACGCCTCACAGCCAATGCAGCAACAACATGTCGACCGGATGCCCGGCTACCACACAACATAACTCACATGCATCAATATAAAAAATCAGAAAGATAGATGGTGAAACAATACAAAAAAGACATGCAATAATCAATACATCAAATTTTAGAAAACGCCCAAACTGTAATCACCATTGACACACACCCATCACACTCCCACCAATAGGATCCAACCCAGCACCCAAATCTCAAGGACCCCACGTGAAAAGCACACGTCCTGCAAAACCAAACCAGGCGGCATCACCAAGCCAACCAGCACGTCAATAAAATAAAATCAAGAATGAATCGCCCCAAAATCCAGAACTCGGCAGCGACCCTCACACTGCATCCACGCAAAAAACCTAACCCTAAGCACTGCCGCACGGACGACCAACAGAGATTGAAACAACATGCATGAGCATACAGCGAGCTCTCCCCACTAACCGCACCATCCATCCAACCAGAGAGAAATCTCCAACCATGGAAAGCAAACAGTCAATAGGAAACATACTTCCTCCCGCGGACGAATGTTCCAAAGACTTTCTCCGCACAAATCACTGTGAATTCAACCAGAGAATAGTTGTATTATGCATGATGTGTATAGCTAGCAATTTAGTGCAGTTGCATCAATATGTACAAAACATGATAGTCTCGATGAATCTTACTCAAGCATGAAACTTAAACATTTCTAAGTCCAATATAAGTACGATTGTATTTCAGTTAGTACATCTAAACAAGTATTTGAACCAAAGTTACGATTGACATGAAGAATTCTAGGTAAGAATTAATTGAGCAGCTTAATAATTCCTAAAATCTACTAAAAGTGGGCAAACAAATTAGATCAACAAGGGGAAATATGTATAAAACCATGCACTTCTGCTTTCCACATCCCTCTACTTCGTAGTGAGCCAAGGCAACATTCAAATTTCAAATGAACAAACAGTGAGAGAGAATCAATAACCACACTCCATCGTCTTTCACAAATATATATCATGTACCGGCACCAATTTAAGTATTCACATATTCATATCTTGATTTCTTATTGGCAAGTAAAAAAAAGGCTATGTAAGAAATAAGATATAATGTCCGGGTGTATACAATTTGCGGTATAAACTGAAAATTCCGTATCGATTATTTTTTACACCCGGACATTGGAGCATTAACACCATCTTTGTCGCGATGAGAAGAGGTGTTTCCATTGCCAACCCTCCCTGCATTGACACAGAGCTGGGCTTATAGATTGGGGAGGTGCAGGCGGCCCGTGGTGGTGGTGTGTGTTGTGACGCAGCTCGCCGGGGGAGAAGTAGGCCAGCCTTCAGCTCGTCGGCCATAGTTCTACTTCAAATTTTAAATAAGAGTCTCAAAACTGAAAAATATAATATATACCGGCCGTAGTTCTACTTTAAATAAGAGTCCCAAAACTGAATAAATATAATATATCCCTGAACTATGAGAACTCTAAATATGCAAACGACTACTTAAACAAGCTGAGTTAAATTCCTTGTAAAATAGACATGCCCTTCACAACCTAGTTTGCCAAATCATGCCATCTTGTGACTCACTGAAACATGGATACCTAGGTAAAGGTCCTAATGCATAACCGTGCCAAATCCTACAACGTTAAGATTTACAGAAACATGGAGAGATGGATACCAACTCGGTAGCAACTCCTAAAATCCATGAAAGTGGAATATGAGAGGAAAAAATTACTTTACCTTGTAGATCTACCAACTCAGCAGCACCTCCTAATAACAAAACAAATCACAACAGCAAATTTCCAGATGCATCAATCAACCGACCGAACATGAAAAGCTACAATCGTGCAGGGATGACCTTTGTTGAGGATGTGTACGCCCTCGCGGATGGCGCCGGCCTGCTGTGGGTAGGTCTTGGAGGTGGTAGAGTCGGCCTTGGACTCGAAGTGGTGCTCCTCGCCGGAAAGCCGGACGGCGACCCTGTGCTGCGTCGAACTCATCGGAATCTAGACGAAGTGGGATCCTTGGAAAAGAGAGGCAGAGGAGGAGCGACTGGGTTGCTTTTCTGGTTGTCGTCGCCGGAGTCTGAAGTCTGAACTCCAAGCCTCCAACCAGCACCGTCGATGCCGTTCTTCACGGTGGGAGAGCCTTACCTCTCCAGCTGGATCTCCCTCCACGCAGCCACAAATGTTGGAGAGAGCGGGCGCCGATTAGAAGTGGAGGCGGCCACAATCGCAGGCGGCAGCAGCGATTTCATGAGCCAGAGAGAGAGAGGAGAGGGCCAGGAACGAGACTCGTGCGTGGGAGAGAGATTGCAATGGTCCACACCCAAGTGCCCAAGGAACCGTCTATGTGAATTGAAACAGCAGAGGCGTGTTACACAGCATCTGCCACAAAAGGAAACCGCCTAACTGTACCAAAATATCCACTACAACAGAAAAAAAAATTAAACCCAGCGAAAGTGACGTGCCGATCCACCGGAAGGGCTCAAAGCCAGGAAGCTTAGAGCTCCTTAGGGATTCCCCTCGTCTCCCCAATCTCTAGCGTCCTGAGTTAAACCAGTCCCCTCGTTCTTCTCAATCGCTGCTCCTACTCGCTGGATTTACTCCACATCGAAACCTCATCCTCATGGCCATACTCGCTGAGGCCCCAATCCCCATCCCTCTCCACTTCCCCAATCTCCAACGCCACCATGGAGCCGACGGCGACGACAACCTCACCGGATTCCATGTCCTGATCTCCTCCCTCCGGCCCTCCCCTATTATCTCTGTTTCGTCACTCACCGGCGAGTCGGCAACGACGACAAGGCACAGGCGCACCAATCCCCATCCCTGTCTACTTCCCCAAGCGTGGCTTGTACCAGGCTGGATTACCACGGCGAGTCGGCAACGACGACAAGGCACAGGCGCACATCCAATCTTCTCTCTAACGGGTAAGGCACAACCAATCTTCTGGGTACAGAAACTAATGCCGTAAAATATACTATTGTGTTGTAGTGTTGATTGCAGTTGGTAGATTATTTTTGATTTGGTAGACTAATACCGATCCTACTCTCCTACTCTCTGAATCTTTATACTGTTTTCCATTTGTTAGACTAGTACTGATCCTACTCTCTGAAACTTTATACTCACTCCGACCCATATTAGTTGCTTAGATTTGTCTAGATTCGAATGTATCTAGACATGTTTTACTGCTAGATACAACCGAATTTAGACAAATTTGAGTCAACTAATATGGATCGGAGGGAGTCTTTCAATTTGGTAGACTAGTAATCTTGATTTCAGAGAAAATAAAAGTTGATGATAAACTGAGTCTGGTTACTGCATAGGTTTATCATCATTCTTTCTACACGGTTAAAATTGATCTGAAATGCTAGTTTAAGTTTCTTCTTGAGAATGGTTATGGTGAACATCCCGTAAATGAGACCAGAAGGAAAAAATACACATTCTCTTCAAAGTTTTGGTACAAAATGGCATGGATAAGATGTACCTGGTTCGGTTTTAGAGAAAAATGTACCTGGTTCTATACTTAGTTCATACTTAGTTCATAAACTGGGAAGATAACTTCTGCCCTGAATCATCTGTGTTAGACAAGTCAATTCATCAGTACAGATTGCATGGTTTGAAATCCTCTGTGTTATTTCATCAGTACTCTCTAAATCTTTATACTGTTTTTGATTTGGTAGACTAGTATTGATCCTATATTATTGTGTTTCCGGATACAGAAACTAGTAATCGCATGCCTCCTTAGCTCTGTCTACATTATACTGTTTTTGATTTGGTACACTGTTATGCATTTTTCTTTGTAATTTAAAAACTTATTTGTTCTCTATATAATGAATAGATCAATGGCATCTCAAGAGGGAGTAGAAGGTTCAGCTGTGGCTGGCGCAGGGAATGAAAACTCAGCTGATCCTTCGTCGCAACATGCTACACCGGCATCTCGGGTTGCTAGTCCAACATCTCAAGCTACTACTCCAACGTCTCAAGCTACATCTAGCAGAGTTGATTGTAAGAGGAAGAAGACATCGACGGTATGGGATGAGATGGAAGAGAAATTTGAAGATGGAAAATGGAAAGCCTATTGCAAGTACTGTCACAAAAGTTTTGTGCAGGATCTAGATCTGGAACAACTCACTTGCGTGCACATTTGGATTGTTGTCCTGCTAGGCATGCACCCATAGGCCCAAAGCAACGGAAGTTAATCTTGACAAAAGGTGAAGGTGGCAAAGCGAATATAGAGAATATTACTTTTGACCAAGAGAAGGCTAGGAGAGATCTTGGATTGATGATATGTGAACATGAGTATCCTTTATCTACTGTGCAGCATAGTGGGTTTCGTAGATTTTGTTCTTCTTTGCAGCCATTGTTTAAGATGGTGTCTAGAAATACTATTAGGAATGATATTCTGGCTATGTATTCTGCTCAAAGGGACAAGATGGTGGATTTCTTTGCAACATTTAAACACCGTGTGGCTGTCACTACAGATTTGTGGCCCGCAGGCTATCAAAAGAGAGGTTACATGGTTGTTACCGCACACTATATAGATGATTCTTGGAATTTGAAGAGCTATCTTATGAGGTAAAAAATCTGTACATAGCATCTTTCACAATTATTACCAATTAACTTGATATGCTATGTAATATACATGACTTTTTTCTATTCTATTGTGTTAAATAGGTTTGTTTATGTGCCATGTCCACATTCAACTGAAGTTATATGTGAAGCCTTGTATGAGTGTCTTGTTGAATGGCACGTTGAGAGGAAGCTATCCACTGTCATTTTGGACAACTGCGTATCAAATGACAAGGCTATGGTTATATTGCCAAATAAGTTGGATACAAGCTCTCTTATGTTGGATGGTCTACTTTTGCATATGCGTTGTGCCACTCACATATTAGCATTAATTGTGAAAGATGGAATGAGTGTCTTAGAGTTAGAGCAAGGTATATAGAGAGGTTGTGTGATAGTGTTGCATTTTGGACAGCCACACCTAAAAGACACGAGAAGTTTGAAAAATGGCAAAAACCTTGAACATAGAGTATAACAAAAGGTTAACTCCTGATTGCAAGACCGGATGAAATTCAACTTATATCATCATTAGTATTGCACTACGATACATAGATATATTTGTGGCGTCGGTCACCGGGGAGGGAGTGCACGGTCGAGCCATGCACGAAGAACAAAAAGAACTCTCCACACTTGACAACTTGATTGATACCCCAAAGATTACAAGTGCTCCTTGAGCTGTATTGGCTTGAGTACGCAGCACTAGTTCCCTACTTGGTCCAACCTCCTTCTACTACTGCTATGCCCTCCCTTATATAGGCAACGCTAGCTAGCTAATACCCCTTTGTGTCCTAGGGTTTACTATTTGGATCTTGGTCCCTACAATATGGGCCGGGTTATGGGCTTGCCCTAAGCCCATAGGCCCGGTCCATAAAGCGTGAAAACTAACGGTCTTCTGGTACACTGCTTCTTGTTCTTTTTGGCGTCACGCTTTTACTTTGTACGTCAGCGCTTGCTTTGGGCGTCACCCGGCTCCTTTTGTGTCACCCGGCGTCGTCCTTCTCTTTTGACCATGTTTTACCATGGTCCTTCCCGAACCTTACTCGGAAAGGTGCCACGTGTCCTTCTTGTCTCGGCCCTTCCTCGGTTGACTCGGCTCGTTGGTACGTGCAAGGGTTACAACTTTCTCCTATATGGGCCGAGATAGTTTGTATCTCGGCTCTCATGCTTATCTTACCCGGCCATTCTTACCCGACCTGGTTCCTTTTTTACTCGGAGCCAACCCAGCTGCGTTATGTTTCCCCTCTCGTGACCCTACCGGGGGTTATCCCCCGACATTAGTCCCCGAAGCTGGTGAGGTCTAGAAGTTCAAGCTCTTAGGCGTCTCCAGGTTCCTTTTGTGTGAATGGAACTTAGTTTTGTTCTTTTATCTATCTCAGTTTCGCACCTTACCGGGTTAGTCTGACAATTTCGGGTCAATTCTTTGACTTCTTGGCTCATTCTTGCCTCGAGCCGAGTTATTTTGGCCAATTCCGGGTCATTTTCGGCGCGCTTCAGTCACTGACAGCTAGTATCATGATTACTTGCCTCAATTTTTGTTCCAAGTTCTGGCGGCACAGTGACGGCTGCGCAGTTATTCCCCGTCACTGTGGCAGTCCCATCGGTCTGTGCCTCTTGTCCTTCCAGCCTGGACGTGGCACTGGATTTTTCGGGTATCCTTGTCTACGTGGCGCTCGCTAACTGGCTCACCAGGCCTGGTACACGACCACATGCTGGCCGCACCGCACAGTTAGATCCCACAACGGGGTTTTTTTACTCCCCTTAAGTAGGGGTTGGGGGTTTCCACATCCCCCATGCCCATTCGGTTTCCTTAGCCTTTCTTCCTCCTCGTGCCTACAAGATCGAACTGCCTCCTTTGCGGTTCCTTCTCCCTCTTGCTCCTGTGCTGCGATTGCCCCTGTCCTCTTTCCATTCCAGCACAAGTCCTCGTTGTTCCAAGCCTCTCCTTACCGAGGAGGAGACAAACTCTGATGACCTCATGGACGCTCATGACGGTGCTGATGGTGCCGAGGAGCAGGAGATCCCCGCCGGCGAGCGCGGTGGCTAGGAGGGCTCAGAGGTTTCCACCGAAGAGGTGGAGTGGCTCCGGTCCACCAGACGCATCCCACTGCAAGTGGATTGCCGTCTCCCCGCCGGTGAGATCTCCCCCAAACCTCAAACTGGCGAGCGGGTAGTTTTCCTTTCCCACTTCGAACGTGGTTTTGCTCTTCCTGTGAGCACTTTCTTTTCCTCATTTCTATCTACTTTCCGTTTGCAGACCCACCATCTTCCTGCCAATGCAATTGGCTCTCTCTCTTGCTTCATCTCTGCCTGCGAGGCCTATCTTGGAATTTGGCCTACAGTTCTTCTGTGGGCCAAATATTTTCATTTCAAAGTTCAGGTCGTTTCCCAGCCTGAAGTTCCCTTTGCCGAGAAGAAACCTACTCGGTGCGGCGCTGCCAGCATCACGCCCAGGAGAGACTCCATCTTTCCTCGGGTTGCTGGTATTGATTCTTGCAAGAAGTGGCATAGAACCTTTTTCTATGTCAAAAACAGCGGGTCCATGGACAACATCCGGCTTCCCCCTTTCTCGTACGAGTTCCCCCACAAGAAGCACTGGCATCTTGACCCGCGCTACCAAGACGCTGCGGTGAACGAAGCCAACGTTTTCCTGGAAAGGTTGCTGTCGCCGGATGAAAACTTTCATCTCGCCGACTTCGACCTCATGTGCACCTTCATCTCACGCCAGGTAAGCCCCATCCAAGTCAGGAGCCACAAGATGTGCTTCATGAGCGGCTCCCATGATCCCACTCGGCATTCCACTAAGGAGCTCACCCATGACTCCATTGCCCGTCGAGTAAGCTCAATCTTTAAACTGAACTTGGCGGATGATTGGGCTTGGAGTTTCCCTCCATTTAGCCGGGTTAGGCCTGTCCCCTGGGTAAGTTTCGGGATTACTTTGTCGCCGAGTAGGCTTTAGCTCTTTTGCCACTGTTAGCTTAGATTTTAATCTCTCATTATGTTTGTCTTTCGCAGAATCTCCTTCACCAGGTTGATGACAGTACTGTCCCTCCTGCTGGTTATCACGGGGACCGCTCTGACTCGGACGAGGTCGAGTATGACCTGGAGTGCTTCATGCCGATCCCGCACACTGCAGCCGCTTCGGCTTCGGGTAAGAGTCAATCTCGCAATCCCTTACAAGACTGGTCTGACGATGATGAGGATGATGATTGTATACTTTTGAAGGTATATGCCTTGTGAGATTAATCTCTCTGCTTATTCGAGTAAGCCCGTTATTTACTTTTGCAGCTGGCCAGGTACATGACGTTCCTACTCTTGCCGTGGGCGGAGTCAGCAAGGTCTTCGTCGCTAAGCCGAAGCGACGCAGAACCTCCTCCAGCACTCAGCCGACTATGAAGAACAAGCCCAGTCGGGCACCTCCTCCAGCACTCTGCTGCCAGCCTGGGTGAGACTCGTCAAGCTGCTGGGCGCCGAGTCACGCGCCGAGTCGCCCGCGACCCAGTCATCACCGGGTAAGTTTTTATACTTTGCCTTCTCTGTTCTCTTCTTTTTCCATCACTGTTGCCACTTATGTCTTGTTGTTTTCAGTGTTGCACCTTTGACGGCGAATCAGGCTGCTTCTAGAATTGCCTCGCCTCTTAGGCCTGCACCTCCTTCAGCTGACTCGGTGGCGCCGAGTCCCGTCCGGGTTGAGGCTCGCACTGTTGAGGCTCACGCTTCTCAGTGTCAGTCAGAATAGGTGGGTCATTGGTCTAGCGCTCCTGGAGCTATCCAGGAAAAACTTCCTGATCTTGGTGCCCACAAGTCTGGTGCCGAGAAATCCTCTGCCCCCAGTTCCTCTGGCATCAGCCCTCAAGCTGATGTGAATGAACAACTTCCTGATCTTGGAGCCAACAAAACTGCTTAGCCCAGTGAGGGGGCTCCAAGATCATCTCCAAATCCTTCTGCTCGCTCTCCAATTCTGTCAAAAGGCCAGACCCAGCCGAAGGCTTCTGGTTCTACTCGCCCCTCTTCTGGCAAATCCACCTCTTCCAAGCAAACAACTCTAGTTTGTGCTCCGGGTTCTGCTCCTCAGATCCGGCCTCCGACATCGGCGACAAAGCTCGCTTCAACAGGTAAGGGGGACGAATCTGCGGTTGCCGGGTCAAGTGATGACTCCAGGGCTGTTACCCTCCATACTTCTTCCGCTACAACCCGTGCCACTGTGGACCGCCCTAAAAACGGGTCGAGTTCTTACTCGGACGCTTAGTGGCAAGAGCCTTGGTTTGGCTGAACCTTACGCTGTGGCATGGAATGCAGCAGGCGAGCAGGAGGTCAGCACTCGTGCCGGGAAGAAAATGAAGCTGGGCCCCAAGGCCGTCTCCGACATGACCCAGCAGGCCATTGCTCTGATGGCCCGTGCCGACGAAGTGAACGAGGTAAAGTAACTTCTTACTCTTTTTCTTATTGAGTATTTCCTTTATACATATCACTTAGTCCCCGAGGTTGCAGTCGAGTAAGAAACTTACTCGGCTGTAAGCTCCTCAACAGTCACTTAGTCTTTAGATCCTTTATTTCAAGCCTGTATGCTAGAGCTTCAATCCCTAGCCCTCGAGGTTACTGCCGAGTAAGGAACTTACTCGATTGTAAGCTCTTAAGCTCTTTTGGTTCCTTTGTGCCAAACTCATGTTAGAGCTTCAATCCCTAGCCCTCGAGTTTACTGGCGAGTAAGGAACTTACTTGGTTGTAAACTCTTAAGGTCTTTGATTCCTTTAAGCCAAACTTATGTTATAGCTTCAATCCCTAGCCCTCGAGTTTACTGGCGAGTAAGGAACTTACTCGGCTGTAAGCTCTTAAGCTTTTTTATTCGGCAAGTTGCGTGACTCGACTTTTTCTTATTATATGTCCTCTTTGATTAGCTGACGCATAACGAGCGTACCAAGGTGCATCAAGCCCTTGTCCTGGCGCATCGCAAGCTCGAACTTGCGTATGAGAAGCTACAGACTGACACCTTCGGCCAAGGTAATATCTTTGCTTTTCCCTTTTCTATTTTGGTTTAATTCTCCTTGGTTCATCTTTTCATTTTTCCTCTCGCCCTTTTTCCACAGCCAGTGCTCAGTCTACCATCAATGATCTTCACTCGCAAATCAGCGAGGCCAAGAGTAAATTTCTTGCCTCCCCAAGCCAATTGCTGAAATTTTTCTGTTGGTACTGACAAATATCTGTTCTGAATAAGTAGAGAAGCACCAAGCCGAACTCCAGAAGGAGCGGGATGAGGTGACCCGGCTGAAGAAATTAATGGCCGAGATGGAGCAGAAGCACTTGGCCGAGGTGAAAGGGCTGAAGGAGGAGCTTGCCGAGAAGAACGAGCAACAGGCTGGCAGCGCCGAGAAGACTAAGAAACTACTCGACGAGGCCGAGTCATTGGTCGAATCGACAAATATGAACTTCGACGCCCTTCAAGCCAAGACCAAGACTTGGCATAGCAAGCTCGCCGCCATCAACATCTTTCTCGGTAGTGAGTTCTTACTCTTTACGCATTGTATAAGTCATTTTGGACTTCTTCCATCTGCCCTTGTTATTTGCTAACTTTTCTCTTTTTACTTGCAGAGAATTTTCCTGAGGCCGACATGTTTGCCATCCGAGCCATGAAGAAGGCGAGGGCCGAAGCTGGTGCTGCTGCTGATGGCGAGGTGTCCATGGAGGAGCTCCTCGCAGCGGTGTCTGAACGGGTTAAGACCCTCAGATCCTGCGGTGTGGACTTGCTCAAAGCGGCTATCCATGCGTTTCGCATGCTCTGGCCGGATGAAGACCCACCCAAACTCATCGAGCCACTCACCGACAGATTGCTCCTTACTGAAGACCGGCCGGATCAATGGCGTGAGTCGGTCGGCCGAGCTGCAACGGATAAGTCTCTCTCCTTCATGCTTTCATGGTACGAGGACAACAACCTTGATGTTCTTGCTCGCATAAGGGGAGATGGCAAATGGTTGAACGACCCGGAGCTGATCAAGAAGCGCCAGAAGCGATCTTATGCCATGATCGAGTACACCATGGTGCACGCTTGGTGTGAAGGGCCCAGCTTCCTCGACCTTGGTGACCCGCTCGTCGAAGTTCCTGCTGAAGAGGGTGGCGACAGCGAAGCGACCGAGTCAGACGATCCAGATGATCCGGCCGCAGATGCCCCTCACCCGGCTGATGCTCCAAGCACTCCTGGCTCCGAGAACGCTCCTCCGAGTTCTCCTGCTCCTTAGGCCAATAAATACTCAAACTTTTATTAGATCCCCGGTATGCCGGATACAGATGTAGCATACATTGCACTTGAAGTTTGACTATGTGCCTTGTGATAGGCTTTATATATTTGTGTTATGCTTTGAGTGCGAATCACTACAAGTCCCCGAGTTTCATTTTATCGTGTCACCTTTCCTTGCCTTTGGCCCTTGTCTACCATTTTTCGGCGTTCGACATTAGGATCTCAAAGTACGAAGGATTTAGTTAGCGGGTATGAAACTTGGATAACTTGGCCGAGATTACTCGACACATAGTATAACACAACCTGCAGAGAGTTAGGCAAAAACTAAAGCCGACTCGCGTTTCTCCTTTGTACTTATCCGACGTTCGTGTTTATCCGTCTTAGATATTTTTCTCTTGCTAGCCATGAAGCCGTGTTTTCGAACAACAGCATAGTCGAAGAGTTGATTTCTTCCGAGTAAACACTACTTGTTCCGAGATAAATTTCGGGTATCATGCCAGCCGACATAAAATATTTGAAATGGAAAGCCTAAGGGGTAGTCCCTGAGTCAGTTTTTTGAATCATACCATTTTATTATTAGCACATAGCCGGCAAACACATCCGACATATGAGAGTTCGAGTGATACATGCATTGCTTCTCCTAACTGTAGAAGGGACGAAGCAGTGCCACATTCCATGGCCTTTTGGTTTCATCTCCTGACCTGTCCGCCTTGTTCTTTTGCGCTTCACGAGCATCTATGAGATATTAGGAATCATTGTGCAATGCTTTGCTTACAATGAATGGACCTTCCTATGGAAGCAATATTTTATGCATTCCGGCTGTGCGCTGCACCAGCCTTAGCACCATATCTCCTTCTCGGAAAACACGAGGTTGCACTTTCTGGCTATGGTAGCATCGGAGATTTTGTTGATATATAGCAGATCTGGAGAATGCCAGTTCCCTCGCTTCTTCGAGTAAATCTACTCCATCGTCTCGGGCCTCTTTTACCTCGGCTTCCGAGTATTGCCTTATCCTTGGCGAGTCATATTCTATGTCAGCAGACAAAACTGCTTCAGCTCCATATACAAGGAAAAATGGCGTATAACCAGTTGATCGATTTGGAGTTGTTCTTAAGCTCCACAGTACTGAGGGTAGTTCCTCTATCCAACAACCAGGTGATCTCTGGATTGGTTCCATTAATTGGGGTTTTATCCCGGACAGAACTAAGCCATTAGCCCGTTCAACTTGTCCATTTGATTCTGGATGTGCGACTGATGCTACGTCGAGTCTTATTCAGTGTTTCCCACAGAAGCGAGCAAAAGCTCCTTCGACAAAGTTTGTGCCATTGTTAGAGATAACACTGTGCGGGTAACCGTACCTGAGGATTATATCCCTTAAGAATGTAACAGTTGTTTTACCATCCAATTTCTTGATTGGTTTCACTTCTATCCACTTGGTGAACTTATCGATCATGACCAAGATATGAGTCATGCCTCCCCTTGCTGGTTTGAATGGTCCTACCATATCTAGGCACCATACTTCAAAAGGCCAAGTGATTGGTATAGTCTTCAACTCAGACGCTGGTAAATGTGACTTGGACGCATAGTGTTGACAACCACTGAATTTTCCGACTAACTCTTGCGCTTGTGCCAATGCACTTGTGCCAATGCGCTTGTCCAGTAGAATCCATGTCGGGATGCCTTGGCTACCAACGCTCTTGATGACGCATGGTGCCCGCACTCTCCCTGATGGATATCCAATAAGATCTCCTGGCCTTGCTCTGAGCTGATGCAACGCTGCAGCATGCTTGTCACAATTCGCTTGTAGAGTTCCTTGTTGATTATGGTGTATGCTTTTGCCCTTCGTGCTGTTTGCCTTGCCAATGTTTCATCACTCGGCAAGTTTCCATCTTTCAAATAACTGAATATTGGCTGTGCCTTGTTGGTATTAGTGGTTCCGGGTTTGTTTCAACATCAGTGTCCATTGGTTCTGCCGACATAACCTGAGGAGTCCCCGAGTGTGATTCGGCGACCCCTGAATTGAACGGATCAGTCCCCGAGTGACTCGAACCTACCCCTGAGTCGATGTCCATTGGCACTGCCTCTGATTCCTGATTCGCCGGGATAATCCTGATTGACTCGGACTCCGGCGACGGCTTGATCGATGGCTTCCTGAGATGCTCCAACGCTATCCCTAGTGGTATTGCTTGCCTGGAGGATCCTAGTTTGGACAGTACATCTGCTGCCTAATTTTCTGCTCTAGGAATGTGATGAAATTCACAACCGTCAAAATATCATGAAATTTGTTATACGTGGAAGCTATATAATGCCATGTTTGCGTCCAGTGCATCCCAATGTCCAGACACTTGCTGAATCACTAAATCCGAATCGCCGAAACACATGATCCTTTTGATACCCATTTCCTTGGCTACTTTAATGCCATGGACAAGTGCTTCATACTTGGCAACGTTGTTAGAAGTAGAAAAATGAATCTGCAACACATACCTCAGTTGATCCCTCTTTGGAGATGTGAGCACTATCCCGGCGCCCATACCCATTTTCGTCTTGGACCCGTCAAAATGCATTTTCCAGTAATTTGGATCTGGCAGTGGTGGTTCGTACTGCATTTCCATCCATTCTACAAAGAAATCTACAACGGCTTGAGATTTTATTGCATCCCTCCTATCATATTGTAGAGTGTATGGTGCCAGTACAATGGCCCATTTGGCGACTCGGCTGCTGGCATCTTTCCTGTCCAATATATCCGAGATAGGTGCCTCGCATATTACCCAGATTGGGTACTCTTGAAAATAATGTTTCAGCTTCTTTGCTGCCATTTATACCCCATATGTCATCTTCTGATAATGCGGGTAATTTTGTTTTGAGACAGAGAGCACTTCGCTCAAATAGTACACTAGTCTTTGGACTGATTTGCCCCCTTCTTCACGTTCAACCACGATTACTGCACTTACAACTCTGTTGGTTGCGGCAACATAGAGCAGCATTGGCTCCTTGGATAGTGGTGACGCTAATATTGGTGTTGTTGCCAACATTTTCTTTAATTCATGGAAAGTGCTATCAGCTTGCTGTGTCCATGTGAATTTTTCTGATTTCTTCATCAGCTGATATAGTGGTAGGGCTTTTTCACCTAGCCGACTAATAAACCTGCTCAATGAGGCCAGGAATCCAGTAAACTTCTGGACATCATTGAGGGTTTTTGGAAATTCCATTCTTTCGATGGCCCTGATCTTTGTCGGGTTAGCTTCGATTCCTCGGCTGGATACCAGGAATCCGAGTAATTTGCCAGCCGGGACACCAAATGTACATTTTTCCGGGTTAAGTTTCATCCGGAATCTTCTCAAGTTTGCGAATGTTTGACGCAAGTCCTCAATTAGAGTATGACTTTGTTTGGTTTTTATTACCACGTCATCGACGTAGACTTGAACATTTTTGTCCAATTGATCTTGCAAGCATTTTTTCATGCATCTTTGATATGTTGTGCCTGCATTTATCAATCCGAATGGCATGGTGCGATAGAATAAGCCCCATACGGGGTGATAAAAGCTGTCTTTATTTGATCATTTGGATTCAGTGGAATATGATGGAATCCTGAATACGCATCCACAAATGACAACAATTCACACCCAGCAGTAGATTCTATGTCTTGATTGATCCGAGGCAGAACAAATGGATTTTTGGACACGCCTTATTAAGGTTCGTGTAATCAATACACATGCGCCATATGACTGCCATGTTCGGGTCATCTTTTTTCTTCTCGACCAGGACTGGATTTGACAACCAGTCCAGGTGCAGTACTTCCATGATGAATACAGCAGCTAAGAGTCTTGGAATCTCGGCAGGTATTACTTTCCTCCTTTCTTCGGCGAAGCGGTAGAGGGGTTGCTTCACCGGCCTTGCTTCTGGTCTTACATGAAGAGAGTGCTCAGCCAGCTCCCTCGGAACTCCTTGCAGATCTTGAGTGGACCACGCAAAGATATCCCGATTCTCACGGAGGAAGCTGGTGAGCTCGCTTTCCTATTTATCTGTAAGGCCAGCCCCAATGGTAACTGTGCGCTATGGGAAAGTTTCATCCACCCTGCACCTTCTTGGTTTCCTTGGTAGCTTGAAATGACACAGTGCCATGCGGATTGGTGAGTGCCGGCATGGACATTTGTGCCGCTTTGGCCAATGGTGCCACTTCCAACATCTGACTTTTCTCTTGTGCTATGATGAGTGACTCGGCCAGTGAAGATCCAGCTGAGGCACAAGCAATAGATATTTTGTAATCTCCTTCCACTGTGATCACCCCACATGGGCCTGGCAACTTCATCTTTAAGTAAGCCATATGGGTATTCGCCATGAATCTTGCCATAGCCGGCCTGCCGAGTAAGGCATGATATGAGCTGACCAGATCTACCACCTCGAACTCTATAGCTTCAGTGCGACGGTTCTCTCTGTTGCCTAATGAGACGTCGACCCAGATCTTGCCAATTGTCTCACAGGACAATCCCGGCACAATACCATGGAAAGTGGTCTTAGTCGGCTCCAGCATGTTCATGGTAATGCCTAACTTGAGCATTGTATCCTTATACATGATGTTGATGCTACTGCCACCGTCAATCGGTACTTTTGAAAACTTCACGTTGATATCTAGGGCCATGAATGTTGGATCCAACACCAGAGTGTATCCTCCAGGGGTTTGCATGATCTTGGGGTGATCTTTTATACTCCAAGTTATCTCTTGCTCAGACCAATTCATGTACTTGGGAATTGCCGGCATCGTGGCATTCACTTCCATCATTCGTCGCTGCTGTCTCTTCTTGTCATTTGGCTTTGTGACAAAGACAACATAGCTCTTGTGATGTTCTTTGTACTCATTTCTGGTTTCGTGGCCGATATGAGCATCGTCACCTCTTGGATTGTGCACCTGGTGCACAGCTTCTCTTCTTTCCTGATTCTGATATCTTGGTTGCCTGCTTTCATATCTGTTATCTGCTCCTACTGTTTGAGCATTTCCTCCTGTAAGTGGTGGAGGGGGAAGTGGTGGAAGCTGCTTATTCGGCGAGTCCACTCTGTCTCCTTTCTGAAACCAAGTGCATTGCCTTGTTGAGTGATTTGCCGGCTTACTCGGACTAGGCGTGTGAAACTTACACGGCTGATCCAGCATCATCTCATAGGTGTATTTTTGTCGGTCCTGATACTGTTTCCTCTAATCGTCTGGCCTTTTGCCATCATTCTTTGACACCCATTGTTGTTGACCATTTGTCCTTTGACACTGACTTCTTCTAGCATCTGGATGATCCTAACTCACGGCCGCAACCTGAGCCGAACAATACCTGTAATCCGGCCTCTCGTTTCTTCTCTTGCTTCTGTATTCGGATCTCTCCTGGCGCCTTTGTGACCCTGCAGCGTCATAGATCTGAGTCTCAGTCATCCCGTCTGCCGACATGAGCAGCGGCTGAGTCAGATCTCCTAACGCATACGAGTCGGCGATTCTTATTGTCTCTGCCAGGCTTGCCGGCATATCTCTTTGTAACCTCTGCCATAGCACACTTCCATGTCTACATCCTTGTGCAAACCATGCGATTGCTTGTGACTCAATTACCCCTTCACAAGAGTTACGCATCATACACCACCTTGTGAGGAATTCCCTGTCTGTCTCATTCGGTCTTTGCTTGCACATTGCTAGTTGTTGTGGGCGATTCGGCCTCTTATAAGTGCTTGTGAAATTGCTCACGAAAGCGTCGTGAAAATTGATCCAACTGTTGATGCTTCCGGGTGGCAAATTGTTCAACCATACCCGAGATGGTCCTTCCAGCATCTATGGCACATAATGTACTACCCATCTCAAGTTTCCCTGCGCAATCTTCACAGCGGTTCCATAATCTATGAGCTAGTCCTCTGGCTTTGTGCTTCCATCATATGTTTTTGTCCCTCTAGCCAGCTGGAAATTTGGCACCGGTGGCTCCTTCATGATCCTTGGACCAAAGCATGGTGGACCATGTGGACCTTGTGATTCGATTATCTCTGCCATTTTTATGCGGTCAAGCTTCAGCCTGGCATCATCCGGCTGAAGGTTCCTACCTCCGTATCTTGCTCCCGTTGCTTGATACGCATGATCCGACAATTCATACCCGTCATTTACCATGGCCGAGTAACTATCATTATACTTAGTCGCGTTCGGATCAGCAGGTTGTTGAACTGCTTTTCCCGCGCTTTGCTGTCGTCTTTCCAGCTGAGCTGGTGCGTTATTCGGAGCTGAATTTCCTCCTCCTGCCGAGTGAGTTGCGCGCCGAGTATGAGGTGCGAAATTTTGTCCTCCATTGTTCATTTCTCTGCCCAGCTTTTTCCTGGTTCTCATTTTCTCGGGGATTTTTTTTTGCCCCTTGCGCATGCGCCGAGTTTCCCTGAATCACCGCCAGATCATAGGCGACCATCTGCTTGTTTCTTTCAGAATCCACACTTTTTTCTTTTCTCGGCCTAGGCGCCGCTCCAGGTGAGGATGCCGTGTGCCCAGCCGATCTTGCCGGGACAGGAGTCGCCGAGTGAACCAGCTGTGACCTCCCCGCTATACCCGGATTTGCTCTGTAGTATGCCTCATTCAGCATGCTGGCTGTTTTTACTAACTCATTGACTCGTTCTTGTTGCATTTTATTTGCTTCTCCCTCCAAGTGGGGTAATTTTGCCATTGCTGCTTCTGCCGCTCATAGATTTGCTGCCGCTGTGTTGTACGTTGGACGCATGGCCGTCTCATTGCTGTTCTCTGGTGTTATCCTTGATGTTGCATCTGCCAATTCTTCGTTGAGGTTCCTTCCTCTCAATCTCTTTACATCAAGGGGTCTTTGCGCCCTTGACTCGATTTGCCGAGTTAAGCTCTCGGATGGTGATATCCACATCCTACTGTAACTGTGCCAGCTCCTTTGCTTTCTCCAGGACTTTTATCCCGGCTTCTTACAACTCGGCTTGCACACGCGCCAGGTCAGTTGCTTGTGCCACTGGCTCTGCCAACTTGTCTACCGCTTCCTGCAGCTTCTTAGCTCTTTTGCTCCTAGCTATGTTCTCTGGTTTTTCCAGCGGCGCCTTTGCTGTTCTTGCAGCCCTTGGAGTTTCCTCATGATTTCCTCCCTCTACGTTCTCATTCTCTACTGGAACTACTAGGGGAGCTGTGGGGTTTGGGGCTGTCATCATTACCTCCATGGACATGAGTTGATGAGGTTTCCCAACGACTGGAGCCGTTGGAGGATCCGGCGCCAGGACGACATGCTTAGGGTACGCGCGCTCCACGCGCACCGCAACGTAGACCTGGTGATCTCCGAACTTGATGAAGCGACCGCCCCTTGGGAACGGCTTGGTCCCGAAGAAGCCTGCGTTGTCGCTAACGAAGTTGAGCGCTCCAAACCTCTGGATGAGGCCGGAGTAGACGCGCTCGCCGGTCTTGGCGATGATGTTGCCCGTCCGGATGAAGACTCCATCAAGCACCTGCTTCTGCCCCACGGTGGGCGCCAACTGTCGTGGTGGTGGCACGGAAGATGCCATGGGTAGGCTTAAGTTGGGGGCCGAATGGGTGCTTGTGGTCACCGGGGAGGGAGTGCACGGTCGAGCCATGCACGAAGAACAAGAAGAACTCTCCACACTTGACAACTTGATTGATACCACAAAGATTACAAGTTCTCCTTGAGATGTATTGGCTTGAGTACACAGCACTAGTTCCCTACTTGGTCCAACCACCATCTACTATTGCTATGCCCTCCCTTATATAGGCAGCGCTAGCTAGCTATACCCCTTTGTGTCCTAGGGTTTACTGTTTGGATCTTGGTCCCTACAATATGGGCCGGGTTATGGGCTTGCCGTAAGCCCATAGGCCCGGTCCATAAAGCGCGACAGCAAACGGTCTTCTGGTACGCTGCTTCTTGTTCTTTTTGGCGTCACGCTGTTACTTTGTACGTCAGCGCTTGCTTTGGGCGTCACCCGACGTCGCCCTTCTCTTTTGACCATGCTTTACCATGGTCCTTCCCGAACCTTACTCGGAAAGGTGCGACGTGTCCTTCTTGACTCAGCCCTTCCTGGGTTGACTTGGCTCATTGGTACCTGCAAGGATTACAACTTTGTCCTATACGGGCCGAGATAGTTTGTATCTCGGCTCTCATACTTATCTTACTCGGTCGTTCTTACCGGATCTGGTTCCTTTTTTACTCGGAGCCAACCCAACTGCTCTATGTTTCCCCTCTCGTGACCCTACCGGGCGTTACCCCCCCCCCCCGACAATTTGAAAAACTAAAGGCACGTGAAAAGAAATTTAAGTGTTGCCCAACAAAAGATGATTGGTAGTTTGCAAAAGAAATATGTGATAGGTTGAAGCTCTTATTTGATATCACCGAGTCATTCCTAGGAACCAAGTATGTCACAGCTAATCTTTTTTTCCCAAGGTGATTACCATTTGCTTAGCCATAAGGAAATGGGGTAATAGTGACATTGAGGTTATACAAAAAATGTCTGAGGAAATGAAGGATAAGTTTGAGAAGTATTGGGAAGATATCCATGGTCTTATGTCCGTTGCAACAATTCTTGATCCAAGGTATAAACTTCATATTCTCAATGCTCTTTATGGCCCCCTATGTGGAAGAGAGCATGCAGCCACAGAAATAGAGAAGGTGAAGAAGTTATTGGTTAAGTTGGTGAAGCAGTATAAAGATGAAGTTGAAGGCGAGGATACATGGGATGCTTCTGTTGCTGATGCAGTTGGAGAAGAAGATGAAGCCATGAAACTCTATTATATTTGGAAGAAGCTAGTCTACCTAGAACGCAAGAATTAGATATCATCAATTGGTGGAAAGTCAGCGGCTCATGGTTTCCTACCTTGCAAAAACTTGCTCGTGATATATTGTCTATCCCCATAACATCTGTGGCTTCTGAATGTGCATTCAGTACTAGTGGAAGAGTACTTAGTGCACATCGTAGTAGACTTACTCCTAATATGGCTGAAGCTTTCATGTACATGCAAGCTTGGTCTCATGCTGATCTATTATGTAATATGTTTTTTGTAGTTGTTTTTAAGTGCAAATAACTTCCCATTTGCGCATTTTTTCTTAACTTTGAAAATAACTCCCCATCTATGGCTTTCATTAGGTGAATGGAATTCTACTCTATCCACTACATTTTAGAGTGTCCTTGAGGATGATGAAGAAGAGATGGTAAAAAACTAAAATGCTTTGATCTTTAATTTTTGGGATTATAGTTGCATAGCTTACTCATGATTTTTTGTCATCTGGTTATATGTAGGATGAGTCTACATCAATTATCACTCAAGAGTGAAGACGCGGCTTCCATTTGTGCTGGATTCATATCTACTTTTGCGCCCTGGTGCCATAGTTGTTGAAGCAGCTGCCTTTTTAGCTAATGTTTGTGATAACTGTTGTAGCTTCTAGCTGGTTGTTATTCCTACTTGCTAGATATTATTTAATTTTGGATGTCCTAAACTTGTAAACTATGTTGTGGTCTGGTCTCTTGTTTACTTATGGGTACAAGAGATATGTGACTCTGGTTGTTATTTTTACCAAGTATTTGAGTTATAGAGTGACCTCATATTGATTATTTGAGTTCAGATAGTTGAGGTTTTGTCAAATTTTCTTTCAATGACGGAAAATTTGGGAACGACTTGTGTATTGTTTGATCTACCCGATGGGTATGGGTACCCGTAAGGTATGGGTACGGGTAAAGTTTTATACCCATGGGTACAAGAATGGGTAGAATTTTGTCCCCGGCCCATACCCGGCCCATTGCCATCCTTAGCTGGGTCATAGGTAACCATTTGCTTGTTCCTTCCTGAATCCACACTCTTTTCCTTTCTCTGTCTCGGCACCACTCCTAGTGAGGAAGCTGTATGACCTGCTGATCTTTCCGGGATTGGAGTTGCCGAGTTAACCAGTTGTGACCTCCCAGCTATACCCGGATTCGTCCTGTAGTAAGCTTCATACAGCATCCCTGCTGCTCTTACCAATTCATTGACTCGTTCTTGTTTCTTCCTCTTTGTTTTGCCTGTCAAATGGGGGAGCTCATCCATTGCTGCCTCTGCGGCTTTCAGATTCCCTGCTGCAGTATTGTGTGTCGGTCGCATGGATGTTTCGTTGCTGTTTTCTGGTGTTATCTTTGACGTCGCGTCCGCCAATTCTTCGTTGAGGTTTCTCCCTCTCAACCTTGTTGCATCAAGCCGGGTCTTAACGCCCTTGACTCGATTTGCCGAATTGAGCTCTCGAATCGTGATATCTACATCTTGCTGTAATTGTGCTAGTTCCTTTGCCTTCTCCAAGTGTGGCATCCCGCAAAACCACTACTAGAAAATCGCGTTGAATTTGTGCATTGCATCGTCATCATCACGCATTGTTTGCATCAAACTATTTTCGCAAAGCCCGTTTGTTTTCTAAAACGCCCATCTCTATTCAAATATCAAACCGGGTCGCCGGAATATTTTACTTTGTCTGCTAATAGTGCAAAAGGCTTGTTGGAATTAAATAAAACATTTAATTATTTTAGCGGGGCAGTCGAACGAGCCGTTTTGACCCGAACGACCACCCCTAGGATTTAAATCGGTCCAACCTAAATCCTATTCCTACCAAACTACCTACCCACACCCAGCCTCCACCTCACCCGGACCAACCCCGACGCGCCACCTCACCCCTCTCTCTCCCTCACCCAATCCCCTTTGGCCACCTAGGCTAAACCCCCCACTCAGCTCACCCCACGCACGCACACACAGCACACCACACAAAACACACCCACACCGATCCCCATCACCCTCCTGTCCCGCTCAGACCCGGTCCCACCACCTGACCACTGGCCCCGCGTGTCCGCTTCCTCTCCCCTTCCTCCCGCACGCGGCGCGCACCCTCCCCCGCTCGCCTCCTCCCCCGCAGAGAACCACCGGCGACCCCGCCGCCGCGGCTCCCGCTCGCCTCCCGCGCGCCTCCCCTCTCTCCTCCCCGCACCCGCATCCTCCCGTCCCTCCGCTCTGCGCCGCCGCTCCGCCAAGCTCGCCCTGCCGCCCCTCACCATCCGCCGCCACGGCCTGCCTCACCATCGCCCCGCACGGCTCCCCGACCCCGGCTCGCCGCCCCGCCTTCCGCCGGCGTCGCCGCTCCGCCTCTCCGTCCCAGGCGCCGCCCGCGTCGCCGTCTGCCCGTCCGCGCCTCCCGAGCCCGTCCGCCTCCTCCGCGTCTGCCGGAGCCGCGCCGCCGCGCCGGGCCCGCCTCGCCGGCGCCTTCCTCGCCCGCCCCCTTCGCCTTCCCTGTCCGCGCACAGCAGCTGGCCCCGCCTGGACCCACCTGCCCGCGGGACCACCCCGTCGCCGCCGATGCCATCCGCCTCCACCGTGCCGGTTCCCTGTGTAGTACCAAGTTGGAGCCAAGTTGGTGGGTGTGGAAACAACAAGCTCGACACCGACAAACGAGTGGAATCCCGAGTACTTCGTCGTGGAAATTAGGGGCGATGACGCCGAATCGACAAGATCTCCTTCACGGAATTCGAGAAGCCTGTTCGGGTGTCTGAAGACCAAACTCCGTCGAGACCCTGAAGACCCCGAAGCCGAAGGTCACCTACAAGGGACGCCAAGGACTCCCCCTGAAGCCGCCACGACCGTCTACATGAGGCCGCTTCCCTGAAGACCGATCTAGAGCGCCAAGGCCTTCGACACGGAACACCGAACCCCGACGAACCCCCCGGACGCCAAGACCGACTCGACGGCGCGGACCCGACAAGAGCTGCACGACGACAAGACCGACAACATGGCCGACCACCGCGGATGCGCCAAGATCTACCCCGTCATCTGAGAACCTTCTGTCGAACCCCGAACCCCGAGACCGACCCCGAACCCGAACCCCGGAACCCAAGATCGTCGAGAACCCTAATGTGTGAACCCCTTCCCGAAAACCCTATTTTATAATATAACAAACTTGTTGCATATTAAATCATTCATCTCGCATGCATATCATGTGGTTTGGGGGCCTTATGCCGATTCACCTTATAATTAAATATGGGGCCCATATGCGGGTAAATCTAGCCTTATATGGCCTCATTTAAATTTGTGCATCGAACCGGTACCATATCTTGCCATGTTAAAACAACATTTAAATTGCGGGGTAGATAAATAACTTGAACCATCTAATTAATTGTCGGGACCCCGGTTCCGCTTAATATGACCTAATCGCATTGCACCGCACCTTTGCCATGACATTCATCATACATGCATCATGCCGATCTTCTGCCGTTGTATTAAATATTGCATCCGGTGTTTATTCTAGTGTTTTGCTTCTTCGCGGATAAGGCCGTTGAGTTGCTGTGAGCTTCGCCCCGATCTTCGGTTGAACCTTCGACAATGTTTTCAGGCGAGCATCTCCCCCTTTCTACCTATCTTATTTTTATAGTCTTTATTCCCTCCTGTTGATCTATTGCTATCTGTGTCGCGATGCTTTAGTTTCCGTACCTGTGATATCCCTTGCAGCCTTATATTTCCTTGGACACATCCTATTACCATTTTTTGGTAGATAGTTGGACTTGCGCGTCGTAGCCGCTTGCTCAAGTGCTGTCGCGTGTCGTCACTTGCCACGGTTGTTGGAGTATTGCCACCTGTTTGATGTTGGAGATGATCTCGGCTTTACTTTTCGTTCACTTTAATTCCTGTTTAACAACTAAAATTGAAGTAAGTAAGCAGAGGCATCGGTGGGTGATAGATAACATTTGGTTTCCGAACGCCCACTTGTGTCCCGTAGGACCCCGAGTACTTGATACCTGTTCCTTGATTTATCGCGCTATCCACATATGGGGAGTATGGGCCCCCCTTAGCCAGAGCTTGATTCCGTCTTATTTCTTGGGGCCACAAACTAGTTTGAGGTTTTATTTACGATCCCGTACTTATGCCATGCTACTTATGTATTTAAATTGTGCGACAGATAGCACACTGTACTGTTTAGGATCGTGGCACGATTCCGCGGTGTCGACAAGCCCAGCCACACTTTCGGGTTCCCAGTCGTTCACAGCCGTCCCCACAACCTTAAGTCCGTCTCGGAGCCGGCCGGCTTCGTTGCGGGTTCTACTTTAAGGGGTGGCCCCCTGAAATATTTCTGAATCTTGTGATTGCTCTGTCGTGAAGACCTCGTTGGGTTTTGATTTGGTTTTTCCGAGGTTGATCGTGTGTGTGTTGCTATTTGTGCACCCCGGCCGGGTTAAAACTTTCTGAAAGCCGTGTCCGCGGTTATGGACGACTTGGAGCACAGTATCTCGACCATAGACAAGCATAACTAAAGTTTATTGCTATAAATTTGACTTTATAATGACTAGTAATCAGCTTCACTATAATGGAATGGCTAAATAATACTGCCCACAACTGCTTGTTTGGAGTGTCGCTTGCGACCATTGTACCTGACTAGTAAGTATTGCAACTACAACGGAATGGCTAAATAAAAGTACCAACAACTGTTGGGTTTTGGGTTTACCTGATGCTAATTGTATCTGATTAGTAAGTGTTGTAACTATAATGGAATGGTGAACTAAAAGTGCCCACTGTTTACTTTATCAGGATGTTTAACTAAATCTGATTAGTAACTGCTGCAACGATAACTGAATAAGTAAAACTGCCAACTGTGTGAGTTCCTCGGTTGACTTCCTCGTTTGGTCTCGAGGGGGAAACGCCAGGATGGGTTTGTTTGATGCTAGTATCGGGTTGGATCCGAATAGGTCTTTCTTGCCCCTCTCTGATAGCCGCCAGTGGTATCGAGTCTCTATAGGTTGTTTAGTGCATGCTGCCGCTGCCGCTCAGTCCACCATACCTATGTAGGCGAGGACCGCCGAATTCTAGCCTCGCCGTGTACTGGCCTCAGTACTGACGCTCCTCTTTTTCCTTTGCCCTTTGTCGGCACCCCTTTTGTTTAAGCAAGTTTTGAGATCGACGTCGTTAGCAGGGTTACCCTTCCGGCTTGGCCTGGGCAGGGTATGGACGCCATTGGTTATTCTTCAGGGCTCTTAGCCCCATTTGCATCTTGTCCGTAGTCGGACGTTCTATCGTTTTCAAGGTGATTTGAATCTTTGTACCGTATATCTGTATTCTTGACTCATGGAGTCGCTTGTATATATATATCTGTTCTGTGGGTCCCATCGAGGACTGTTGTGTAATGTTAGTACTTCGTTTTCCACCCGCACGAAAGTGCCTGGTGGGCACCTTTGAATCGTTTCTATGCGGGTTTGGCGGGTTTCGCTAAAACCTGCATAGGTCCGATTCTGAGGGTGTTACAGAGTGGTATCAGAGCCCAGCAGTTGCGATACCCCACAAGTCCAGCCTGTAGGATAACCTAGCTAACGGTCGCTGTAGAGTGTCAAAACTATTTTGCAAAATCGGTTGGATAGTTCTGGTTAGGTCTGATTTTACTCCTTACCCCTCTTCTATTCTCCTCTTACCTCGACGTGTTTTGAATCCGCTCTCTTCTCTCTCTTCGAGTCCAGGAATTCTCGTGGTTGGGTTTCCGTCGTACCTTCAAGGTTTCTCTTTCTCCCTTTTGTAACGGAGGTGCTACGATCATCAATCTGCAACTTGTCTGTTTTACCTTCCTCCAATCTTTTGTTCTTGAGCTCCTTATCCATATGTGTTCCTTGCTGGATATCAGTGTCGTTGAAAAACATATGAGAAGGACGAGCTTTGGTGAAGTTGGAGTTAACCTTGAGCATGTGTTGTTCATGCCAATGGAACCATCGCGAAACCTAATCAGTGTGTCTTTCATACGTTTTTTGTTGTATCTTCCGGTGTTTCCCGATGTGATGACATCATCTACGCCAGATCCGAAGCAGAGTCTGCATCACTCCTTTGTTCCGAACCTCGTTTGTCGAGATCTTCAGTCTGATTCCGAGAGTTGGTTTCTTAATCCGCCTATTCGTGTGCAGAGTAATGTTTTGGGTGCGCGATGGACTGATCACCATCCGACTACTCTTATCATTCGCTCTTGTACATCGAAATCAGTGGATCCAGCAGTTTTACTCTGTCCACGGAAGTTAGGGGTGGCTTTATTTGTCGATACCTCTACCTTCGACCTTTTGTTCCCGGAGTGTTCTCTCGACGATCACGGACAACGACCTCTTGTTAGTGGTGTCGCGAGGATCTATACGAAGCGCGAAGGATCAGACCGCCGACCTTCTTTCCGGTAACATGAGGCGGATCTCGAGGGCGAGATCCATTGTTAGTGGTGTCGAATTGTGGCATCCCGCAAAACCACTACTAGAAAATCGCGTTGAATTTGTGCATTGCATCGTCATCATCACGCATTGTTTGCATAAAACTATTTTCGCAAAGCCCGTTTGTTTTCTAAAACGCCCATCTCTATTCAAATATCAAACCGGGTCGCCGGAATATTTTACTTTGTCTGCTAATAGTGCAAAAGGCTTGTTGGAATTAAATAAAACATTTAATTATTTTAGCGGGGCAGTCGAACGGGCCGTTTTGACCCGAACGACCACCCCCAGGATTTAAATCGGTCCAACCTAAATCCTATTCCTACCAAACTACCTACCCACACCCAGCCTCCACCTCACCCGGACCAACCCCGACGCGCCACCTCACCCCTCTCTCTCCCTCACCCAATCCCCTTTGGCCACCTAGGCTAAACCCCCCACTCAGCTCACCCCACGCACGCACACACAGCACACCACACAAAACACACCCACACCGATCCCCATCACCCGCCTGTCCCGCTCAGACCCGGTCCCACCACCTGACCACCGGCCCCGCGTGTCCGCTTCCTCTCCCCTTCCTCCCGCACGCGGCGCGCACCCTCCCCCGCTCGCCTCCTCCCCCGCAGAGAACCACCGGCGACCCCGCCGCCGCGGCTCCCGCTCGCCTCCCGCGCGCCTCCCCTCTCCCCTCCCCGCACCCGCATCGTCCCGTTCCTCCGCTCTGCGCCGCCGCTCCGCCAAGCTCGCCCTGCCGCCCCTCACCATCCGCCGCCACGGCCTGCCTCACCGTCGCCCCGCACGGCTCCCCGACCCCGGCTCGCCGCCCCGCCTTCCACCGGCGTCGCCGCTCCGCCTCTCCGTCCCAGGCGCCGCCCGCGTCGCCGTCTTCCCGTCCGCGCCTCCCGAGCCCGTCCGCCTCCTCCGCGTCTGCCGGAGCCGCGCCGGGCCCGCCTCGCCGACGCCTTCCTCGCCCGCCCCCTTCGCCTTCCCTGTCCGCGCACAGCAGCTGGCCCCGCCTGGACCCACCTGCCCGCGGGACCACCCCGTCGTCGCCGATACCATCCGCCTCCACCGTGCCGGTTCCCTGTGTAGTACCAAGTTGGAGCCAAGTTGGTGGGTGTGGAAACAACAAGCTCGACACCGACAAACGAGTGGAACCCCGAGTACTTCGTCGTGGAAATTAGGGGCGATGACGCCGAATCGACAAGATCTCCTTCACGGAATTCGAGAAGCCTGTTCAGGTGCCTGAATACCAAACTCCGTCGAGACCCTGAAGACCCCTAAGCCGAAGGTCACCTACAAGGGACGCCAAGGACTCCCCCTGAAGCCGCCACGACCGTCTACATGAGGCCGCTGCCCTGAAGACCGATCTAGAGCGCCAAGGCCTTCGACACGGAACACCGAACCCCGACGAACCCCCCGGACGCCAAGACCGACTCGACGGCGCGGACCCGACAAGAGCTGCACGACGACAAGACCGACAACATGGCCGACCACCGCGGATGCGCCAAGATCTACCCCGTCATCTGAGAACGTTCCGTCGAACCCCGAACCCCGAGACCGACCCCGAACCCCGGAACCCAAGATCGTCGAGAACCCTAATGTGTGAACCCCTTCCCGAAAACCCTATTTTATAATATAACAAACTTGTTGCATATTAAATCATTCATCTCGCATGCATATCATGTGGTTTGGGGGCCTTATGCCGATTCACCTTATAATTAAATATGGGGCCCATATGCGGGTAAATCTAGCCTTATATTGGCCTCATTTAAATTTGTGCATCGAACCGGTACCATATCTTGCCATGTTAAAACAACATTTAAATTGCGGGGTAGATAAATAACTTGAACCATCTAATTAATTGTCGGGACCCCGGTTCCGCTTAATATGACCTAATCGCATTGCACCGCACCTTTGCCATGACATTCATCATACATGCATCATGCCGATCTTCTGCCGTTGTATTAAATATTGCATCCGGTGTTTATTCTAGTGTTTTGCTTCTTCGCGGATAAGGCCGTTGAGTTGATGTGAGCTTCGCCCCGATCTTCGGTTGAACCTTCGACAATGTTTTCAGGCGAGCATCTCCCCCTTTCTACCTATCTTATTTTTATAGTCTTTATTCCCTCCTGTTGATCTATTGCTATCTATGTCGCGATGCTTTAGTTTCCGTACCTGTGATATCCCTTGCAGCCTTATATTTCCTTGGACACATCCTATTACCATTTTTTGGTAGATAGTTGGACTTGCGCGTCGTAGCCGCTTGCTCAAGTGCTGTCGCGTGTCGTCACTTGCCACGGTTGTTGGAGTATTGCCACCTGTTTGATGTTGGAGATGATCTCGGCTTTACTTTTCGTTCACTTTAATTCCTGTTTAACAACTAAAATTGAAGTAAGTAAGCAGAGGCATCGGTGGGTGATAGATAACATTTGGTTTCCGAACGCCCACTTGTGTCCCGTAGGACCCCGAGTACTTGATACCTGTTCCTTGATTTATCGCGCTATCCACATATGGGGAGTATGGGCCCCCCTTAGCCAGAGCTTGATTCCGTCTTATTTCTTGGGGCCACAAACTAGTTTGAGGTTTTATTTACGATCCCGTACTTATGCCATGCTACTTATGTATTTAAATTGTGCGACAGATAGCACACTGTACTGTTTAGGATCGTGGCACGATTCCGCGGTGTCGACAAGCCCATCCACACTTTCGGGTTCCCAGTCGTTCACAGCCGTCCCCACAACCTTAAGTCCGTCTCGGAGCCGGCCGGCTTCGTTGCGGGTTCTACTTTAAGGGGTGGCCCCCTGAAATATTTCTGAATCTTGTGATTGCTCTGTCGTGAAGACCTCGTTGGGTTTTGATTTGGTTTTTCCGAGGTTGATCGTGTGTGTGTTGCTATTTGTGCACCCCGGCCGGGTTAAAACTTTCTGAAAGCCGTGTCCGCGGTTATGGACGACTTGGAGCACAGTATCTCGACCATAGACAAGCATAAATAAAGTTTATTGCTATAAATTTGACTTTATAATGACTAGTAATCAGCTTCACTATAATGGAATGGCTAAATAATACTGCCCACAACTGCTTGTTTGGAGTGTCGCTTGCGACCATTGTACCTGACTAGTAAGTATTGCAACTACAACGGAATGGCTAAATAAAAGTACCGACAACTGTTGGGTTTTGGGTTTACCTCATGCTAATTGTATCTGATTAGTAAGTGTTGTAACTATAATGGAATGGTGAACTAAAAGTGCCCACTGTTTACTTTATCAGGATGTTTAACTAAATCTGATTAGTAACTGCTGCAACGATAACTGAATAAGTAAAACTGCCAACTGTGTGAGTTCCTCGGTTGACTTCCTCGTTTGGTCTCGAGGGGGAAACGCCAGGATGGGTTTGTTTGATGCTAGTATCGGGTTGGATCCGAATAGGTCTTTCTTACCCCTCTCTGATAGCCGCCAGTGGTATCGAGTCTCTATAGGTTGTTTAGTGCATGCTGCCGCTGCCGCTCAGTCCACCATACCTATGTAGGCGAGGACCGCCGAATTCTAGCCTCGCCGTGTACTGGCCTCAGTACTGACGCTCCTCTTTTTCCTTTGCCCTTTGTCGGCACCCCTTTTGTTTAAGCAGGTTTTGAGATCGACGTCGTTAGCAGGGTTACCCTTCCGGCTTGGCCTGGGCAGGGTATGGACGCCATTGGTTATTCTTCAGGGCTCTTAGCCCCATTTGCATCTTGTCCGTAGTCGGACGTTCTATCGTTTTCAAGGTGATTTGAATCTTTGTACCGTATATCTGTATTCTTGACTCATGGAGTCGCTTGTATATATATATCTGTTCTGTGGGTCCCATCGAGGACTGTTGTGTAATGTTAGTACTTCGTTTTCCACCCGCACGAAAGTGCCTGGTGGGCACCTTTGAATCGTTTCTATGCGGGTTTGGCGGGTTTCGCTAAAACCTGCATAGGTCCGATTCTGAGGGTGTTACACCAAGCCTTTTATCCTGGCTGTAGGGATACGGGTAGGCTACACTAGCGCAAATCAAAAAATTCTACCGTGTATACCAGGATTACTGTTGTCATAGATCACGGGATTACCACTAGAGGCGCAGTTGTGGAATCGATGAAGCGCGTCGAGGCAGTGCAGACGTTCCACGTCTCCTCCTTGTCCTCGTCCCACGAGAAGCTCCCCTTGCACGGCTTGTCCAAGTGCCACAGATGCAACACCTCCGAGGTATCCACACGTGCGGGGTGCAAGCGTCAGACGCCGGACTGCTAGGTCCGCGCGTGCAACACAGGCGTGAGGTGTGGCGGCTGGGTGGAATGGTCTAATCCTGGTCAGCTCGCCCCACCCTCTCTTATATAGGCGTCCCTAGTGGGCTTCTACATTAGCAGCCCATTAGTAGCCTAAGCCTAGTCTAATTCGGATCCAATCCTCATTAGGCTTCCAGCCCCTTAAGTGTGTGACCCTATAGGTTCAGATGCGTATAGACATGACACGAATACACTTATTCTGTCAATAGTTGGTAGCAGCCTCTAGCAAGACGTGCCAACTCCTAAACGCATAAAAAGATCATATCGGACGAACCATCACAAGGTTTAGTACACGTCTTTCCCTTTGCCTCACGATATTTGGTCTAGCTCCAAGCTGACCTCCCTTTCTCGATACCGTGATTCGGAATCCCTTTACTAGGTTAACTCTTAACCTTATGTAGCACGGCCATGCATATCTGGATCAGATCACTCGAGGGGCCCAGAGATATCTCTCTCAAGTAGAGAGGGGAAAATCCCATCTTGATTGACCATGCCTTGTAGCATGTTTCAGGACAAACCCGAAAGCTACCTTTATAACTACCCAGTTATAGAGTAGCGTCTGATAGCCCCAAAGTAGGTAGATCCACATCTCAAGTACATGCGACAATCTCAGGTCTAAGGACAAAACGTACACGATGTGTAGAGAGAGAGCTGTAACTAATTGCCAGTCTCATGTTGGGTCAGTCCAACCCCATGTTCATAACATGTGTCCAGATCATTGGTTTGACATCTCCATGTCTATGACTTGCGAAACATAGTCATCAACCAATCGATATGCTAGTCTAATATTCACAAGTGTCCTCACATGAACTCCGACTAGGGACAACTATTAAATAACCATACAAGTAAAGAGTTTCACAAACAATTCACATAATTTCCAATCAATACAAGTTGCCTGATATGGATATTCAAGGAACATTACAATAACTCATGGATACATATGAAATATAATCATCTCTATGATTGCCTCTAGGGCATATTTACTTCACTGGCCTCCTCCAACTCGGCTCGCACGCGTGCCAGATCAGTTGCTTGTGGTACTAGCTCTGCTAATTTCTCTATTGCTTCTTGCATTTCTTTGGCTCTCTTACTCCTTGCTATGTTCTCTGGCTTTTCTAGCTGTGTCTTTGTAGTTCTTGCCGCCCTTGGAGTTTCCCCTTGATTTCCTCCCTCAACATCCTCATTCGCCACAAGAATCACTGGAGGTGCTGGTGGGTTAGGAGCTGTCATCATTACCTCGGCGGAGTCGAGCTAATGAAGTTTTTCTGCAGCAGGAAACACAGGTGGATCCGGCGCTAGGACGACGCGCTCCGGCTACGTGCGCTCCACGCGCACCGCAACGTAGACCTGTAGCTCGCCAAACATGATGAAGTGACCGCCCCTAGGGAATGGCTTGGTCCCGAAGCATCCCGCGTTGTTGCTGACGAAGTTGAGTGCCCCGAACCTCTGGATGAGGCCGGAATAGACGCACTCGTCGGTCTTGGCGATGATGTTGCCCGTCTGGATGAAAACTCCAGCAAGCACTTGCTTCTACCCCATGGTGCGTGCAAACTATCGTGGTGGTGTCACGGCAGATGCCATGGGTAGGCTTAAGTTGGGGGCCGAATGGATGCTTGTGGTAACCGGGGAGAGAGTGCACGATCTAGCCGCACACGAAGAACAAGATGAACTCTCCACACTTAGGAATTTTATTAATCCTAGAAGTTGACAAGTGCTCCTTGTGTTGTTTCAACAGAGCCTCGGGGTACTAGTTTCCTACTTGGTCCAACCTCCTGAAACCCTAGCTATGCCCCTCCTTGTATATGCGAAGGCTAGCTAGGTTACACCCCTTTGGGTCCTAGGGTTACTGTTTGGATCTTGGTCCTCACTGTATGGGCCGGGTCATGGGCCAGTCCTAAGACCTTGACCTAGTCCACACACCTAGACAGCTAATGGTCTTCTCATACGTAGCCTCCAATCCTTTTGGCGTCACGCAGTGACTTTGTACGTCAGCCCTTGCTTTAGGCGTCGCCCGACTCCTTTTGTGTCACCTGGCATCGCCCTTCTCTTTTGACCGTGCTTTACCATGGTCCCTCCTAAACCTCACTCGAAAAGCTGCCACGCGCCCTATCTGACTCGGCCTTCCCTCGTGAGACTCGGCTCGTTGCTTCCTGCAAGGTTAGCAAACTTGTCTTATACGGGCCGACATAGTTCTAACGTCGGTCGTACATGATCTTCTTACTCGGCGTTGCTACCCGTCCAAGTTCATTCTTTACTCGAAATAAGCCAAGCTAGGCAATCTTTTACCCCTTATGACCCTACTGAGGTTGTTCCCCCGACAATCAACCAAGTTCCAAACTTGATTTTCATCCATGGACTTTAACTCGGATCTCATGGCTCCAAGCCATGACGCAGAATCAGATCCCACCATTGCCTTCGAATAATTTGCCGGCTCATCACTGTCTAATAGTAGTACATCACGAACACTTCGTAATCTTGTCGGTCTTCATAGTACAGGTGCTGCTTCCGGCTCAGCTACCATGACCGGCTTAACCTCCAAGGTTTTTGCCGACTCGCTACTAGACGGTTCCTCTCGAATTTCTTCGAGCTACACTATGCTCCCACTGACTCCCCGACTGATAAGCTGTTTCTCAAGGAAGACACCGTTCCGAGCGACAAACACTTTGCCCTCTTCTCGGTTGTAGAAGTAGTATCCCAAAGTTTCCCTCGGATACCCCACGAAAATACACTTATCTGACTTGGCCGTAAGCTTGTCCGACTAAAGTCGCTTGACAAATGCTTCACAACCCCAAATCTTAAGAAAAGACAAACTCGGCTTTTTGCCTGTCCACATCTCATGCGGTGTCTTCTCTTCTGACTTTGATGGTACCTTGTTTAGTGTGAATGCCGCTGTTTCTAGACAATAACCCCAAAATGATAAAGGCAGATCTATCCGACTCATCATTGATCGTACCATGTCCAACAAGGTCCGATTCCGCCTTTCCGAAACACCGTTCCTTTGCGGCGTTCCCAGTGGAGTGAGTTGGGGAACTATTCCACAACTTTTCCGATGTTCATCAAATTCATGGCTCATGTACTCGCCTCCTCGGTCCGACCGAAGAAACTTTATTTTCTTGCCAAGTTGATTATGTGATTCATTTTGGAATCCTTTGAAATTTTCAAAGGTTTCCGACTTATGTTTCATCAAGTAGATATATCCATACCGACTCAAATCATCAGTGAAGGTAATGAAGTACTCATAACCACCTCTGGTTGTCGTGCTCATTGGTCCACATACATCACTATGTACTGGTCCCAACAAGTCGGACGCCCTCTCCCAGCTCTTTGTAAAAGGTGTCTTATTCATTTTGCCGAGTAGGCAAGATTCACATGTCTCGAATGAGTCCAAGTCGAACGAAGTTAGGAGTCCATCATCATAGAGCTTCTTCATGCGTTTCCAACTTATATGGCCAAGCCGACAGTGCCAAAAGTAGATCAATTTCAGATCATTTGGTTTCAACCTTTTAATATTTATGTTATAAACCGATTCACCATCAAGATTCAAAATAAATAACCCGTACTGGACGGATGCAAAGCCGTGAAACATATCATTCAAATACAAAGAAAAACCATTATTCTTGATATTCGACTCATAGCCTTGCCTCATCAAACATGAAGCAGAAATAATGTTTCGACTGAGCACTGGAACATAATAACAATTATTCAGTTCCATAATGAATCCGGAAGGTAAATGAAGTTGCATCTTGCTGACTTCCAATGCAACAACTCTTGCTTTGTTGCCGACTTGAATATCAATCCTTGACTGCCCCTTTCAGTGCCAAGAAGACTGTCCCCCAGGTGAAACTTGCAGTTGCGCGTGGCGCTATGTTCGAGTGTGTGTTGTTTGATATCGATACTTATAATTTTGCATCTCTTGTCTTCAATTTTGCCAACTCTGATGACAAGGATTCGAGCTCCGCGAGGCGAGAGGCTCGTGCACTCGTTACACGGAAGACGATATCAAAACCTTTGGAGTCCACAACAGACCATGTAAGTGCCCTTCCTATTTTCCATGGGGGGAGCCCCCGAGCACTTTTATCTAGCGAGCTTGTTATTTTCTTCGCAGACTTTTGTGCGTGACGCCAATCGCCTGATTGAGGGACACCTTTTGTTGGAGGTCAAGCTCAAGCAGCTTCTAGGTGCATAGGTTTCTTTTTCTTTGTTTCGAGTCCTCCAACGTTTTCCTTGTGTTCACCCTTTTGTTGCCCCATGTTGCAGATGAGAACAATGATGCTCTCCGCAAGCTGAACGCTCTCGAAAATATCTTCGGCAAAGCGGAGAAATAGGCGAAGGATGTTGTAGAGTCCCTCCAGTGCCAGCAGACGGAGGATGAAGACCATGAGCCGCAGCTCGCGGCCGTTGCAGCGATCTAGGAGATGGCCATGGATGAAAAGCTTATGGATGCTGCCAAGGCTATCTCTGGTACATCACATTGCAATTATTTTGAGTTTTAAATGCTTCGATTGCGATTTCCTCCTCCTCATCTTTTGAGTTTACCGTTTTCTTTACAAATGCTTCATGTGTTGCGTTTGATCATGACGCGTTAGAGAGCGGTCATCTTCTGGTGGAAGATGTTGGGGGCGCTCGATAAAGCCAAGAAGGCGCTCACTCGGTTCTATAAGGAGATCAACCCCAAGGGTGTTTCCCTCGAGGACATCGACTCCCTTGCAGAGGCTCTGGCGGATGATGCTCCTGCGAAGTACAAGCGCGCACAAAATCCACTCACATGCATTAAATTTCCACCAAATTTAATGCAAACTCTCATTTAAATAAAAATATTTTATTTATTTATTCAGAATTTTGTTAATTACTCTAATTAACAAACATTCATATAAAACCCATTATAACATTTCAATTTCACATGCAGAACCAGTTTCAGCAATTTCAACCGAAACAGTTCCGGTGTCCAGTGAAATAAATTCCTGCGCTTTCCTTTTTCTTTATCTGGAATATTATTTGCTCCAACGTGTCGGTATCCCTTAAGTGTGTCACCCTAGGGTTCGCAAATAATGTAGACATGATCGAGACCCCTCTCCGATCAATAATCAACAGTGGGACCTGGAGATCCGTACTAACTCCCAAATATTCAACGATGACTTCTGTGATCGTGTGAAACTTATACACATGTAACTCAATCCCTTTGTCTCGCGATATATTACATGTCCGAGATTCGATCATCGGTATCTCCATACCTAGTTTTATCTCGTTACCGACATGTACTCTTTTCACGTTCCCGTGATATAACATTCTAGTGATCAAATCACTTGCTTGCAAGCTAATTAATGTGATATCACCTAGAGGGCCCAGAGTATATCTCTCTATCATCGGGATGGACAAATTCCACCCTTGATCCATGAGCCTCAACATAACACCTTCGTAGCACTGAACCCATCTTTATAGTCACCCTGTTACGGTGTGACGTTTGATGTTATCAAGATACTCTTCCGGTGTTAGTGATTCACATGATCTCATGGTCTAAGGACTAAGATTACTTCGTATGACGTTATAGAAATATAAACACAATGACCTTGATCGTAATGCTATACTTCGGATGAATGTCCATCACATCATTCCAACAATGTTGTGACCTTTTTATTAACAACATCCAATGTCCATGATCAGGAAACCTTTGATCATCTTGTTAATCAACGAGCTAGTTTATAAGAGAGGCATAACTAGGAAATTTCCTTTTTGTTTATTAAACACACATGTATTAATGTTTCCATATTAATACAATTATAGCATGAAAAATAAACATTTATCATCAATAAGGAATATGATAATAACCACTTTATTATTGCCTCTCGGGCATATTCCCTTCAGTCTCCCACTTGCACTAGAGACAATAATCTAGTTTGAAAACTTTGCGTATTGAAAACCTATGGTTTTCAGGTGTTCCATATACGTGATTCCAAGTGGTTAACATAATCTACAGATATGACGCTTTCAGGTCCGTGTGTATTTGCATGTCTTTGCGTCTTCACGCATCACTCATTCTCCAATGAGGTGGCATTGTATATTGGTCTTTTGGTGAGACCTTTAGTTCCTTGGGGTTAAATCATGTTGATACTATTGTCATACAATATATCTTTACTTTTAGCCCGTTGCGAACTACACCTTAGTTTGATAACAAACTACTTGACACAAATGCCCTCGTTTGATGCTACTATAGCAGTCATATACCTAGCCTTTTGTTGTAGTATCCGTCACAATGTCTTAACTTTGGAATTCATCCAAATCCGTCATGGAAACTTCTTTCCATTTAATTGTGCCACCCATAGTTTAAATTGAGATAAACTTAATTTGTATCTTGTAAAAAATAGTATCATTTTTCAATGAACTATTTGTCTCTTATACAAATGGAATATATTCTTAATTATTCCAAAATATTATAAGAATATCCTTACTATTGTCCAATGATCATTTTATGATTCATTCTGGTATATGCTCATAACACTTAGAGCATAGGACATATATGGATGTGTACATATCATGGTATGATTGATCAAAACATCCTTGTGATTTCACTCATCAAGTGTCAAAGCACTTGAATCTTGTTTCACTTATCAAGTGTCGATACACTTGAATCTTGATTCAATTTTTTCCATGTGACAAGATCCTTTTCGCGTCGTTTCTATATTTAACTCCTTCAATATCTCAGATATGTACGTTTGGCACGACCATATTAGCATCACTGTCTATCCATGTAGACATTCAAGCTAAATATTCAGGTTTTTCCTAAGTCTTTCATCGAAATGAAATTCTTAACCTTTGTCAATAAAAGATACATCATTTCTAATCAACAAGATGTCCTCTAATGTATTAGAAATATGTCTCAACGGTCCCACTTAATTTCTTGCAAATGCAAGCATCTTCATCGTCTCCTGATGAAAATTCCTCTAACAGTTTCATCATAGTAAAGATTTCAAGTCCGCGATGATTACTTCAACCATTGAAGTTTGCATACCCCTTTTAGCATCCTTTGAATTAACAAAACCCTTTGGACCATGTATTGTACATGCCCTAGGTAACCATTTTATTAGAAGAACTTTGTTTTGTTTATTCAGCTGCCATATACCAAAATTATATGTAGTGGTTGCTACATTAATCCGTCCGGACTAAATATCGCTATGAAAGATCAAATCTTGTCATAGTCAAGTCCTTGAACATTGTCGTAAAATCTTTACCGACATGTCGACTATTTCATAGATGTGAAACATCCATGTATGTTTCTTTATAGATCCAAATACGACCGATAGGTTGTTACACCTTTCCGGAGGGTCTTCCAATTTCAAAAACTTGATTTCTCGTGTATGGAACTATCATGGATTTTACGGCTTCAAGCCATTTGACGGAGTCAGGGCCCATCATCGCTTCTTTACACGTAGTCAGTTCATCATTGTCAAACAAAAATGATTTACTCTCAAATCCTAGCATTTGTTTGTTTATCCGACCTACTTGGTTCAATAGGAACTTAGACCTCTGTGACCGCAACCTTTGAGGCACATGAGCCATGAGCATTGTGGCTGCCTCCAGAACATTTTACGGTGCTGCGCAACACAGCACATATAGCTAAGGTCCGTTAACCTTATCAAAGTTCTATTGTCCTCCCACTTAACTTTTTCGAAAAATTCCTTTTTCAAGAAACTTCACGTATCAAGCGACAAACCCTTTTGTCCTTGGTGTTATTGAGGAATAACCAATGGTTATTCAAAATAACCTACAAATACATGCTCATCCGACTTTGGTTGTAAACATCTTACTTATGCTTAGCATACCAAAATTTAAGAAAGGACAACTTGGGTTTTACCCCAAACCATAACTTACATGGTGTCATTTCAACGGATCAAGATGGAGCACTTTTCAGTGTAAAAGCGGTAGTTTGTAAAGCTTTTAATCTTTGAAAACATAATGGCAGTTTTATAAATAACACCTTTGATCCAACCATGTCAAACAAGGTTTCATTACAAATCTCAAACACTCCATATTCCTATGGTGTTTCGGGAGATGTAAATCTAGGTGTTTTGCTAAACTTGCAACTAAAATAAATCCCTTTACGATAAATCATAAATCATTTATTTTCTTGTTACACTTGCAACTCAAATAAATCCCTTTATGATAAAATCATAAATCATTTATTTTCTTGTTACAATGATTTTCCACTTCATCTTGAAATTCATTGAAACATTTTCAAATATTTCATACTTCTTTCTCATTAAGTGAATGTTCACTCAAATTTCTAGAGAAAGCATATGAAGTTGAAATCCATCGCTTACGACTATACATAATGGACTACATACATCGATATGTATAAATTCCAGTAATTTAGTCGATCGTTCTTCTTTGGCCTTTTGAACGAAGTTTTAATTATCCCGAGGAAAGTCTCACAAGCATCATTTGATCAAAAGAAAAGTCTCAAAAATCCATGAATATGGAGATTCTTCATGTTTTCTTTCCAATATAATTTAAATGGCGATGTCAATTCATAAGTGATCTTCCAATCATTTGTCTTGCGACATTTTAGCATTAGTTTTATGTATGTGATTTCTCGAACTAGATTTTTAAATCATCCATCTTATATGGAATATGGTAATTATTTGAACAATCTTTGTTCTAATAATACCTAATTTAAATAACTATTATTAAAAAAAATCTTGAAGGCAAGCTTTGATGGCAACGAGAAATACAAACAACGGCTTGTTTGTTTTCGATGATCATCATCACATATTTTCTTGCTAGTTACTTAGGCCATTGTAGTTCATGAATTGCGTTGTTCTGTATGAAATTTCATATCAACCAATTCGGTATCCAATACCCAAGAACCACATTGTTTAACAAGCAAATAATACAACCATAACATGTATATCATCTATATACCTAAACTGGATATTTCTAGTATTTTCTTTTCTGCCAAATATATTTTATAGATTCTCTTTCAGCATTTCCTTTCCTTTTAAAAGATTCTATCAACATCAAAAGTGGCGCCATATACATGACACTTAGTCCAAAGCATGTATATTCAAATACTAATACCTTTGGACTTGAACTTTGAAGTAGATCACCATCATCAAATAATCGGCATTTTTTCAAAATCCATTCTTTAGTAATCTTTTAGTGTAGTAAACACTTTACATACATCTTCTATTCATCCTTATCATGACGACTTTCATGATCAAGCTAATGTATCTTATAAAGGCGAATCTTGGGTATAACATTGCTTTCCAAAACCATTTTGGATGATTAGGATGTCTAGCATCTCCAACGTTTTCAAATTCTCATCCAATATGAGAACATATATTATACTCTATCATATTGCAACCAAAACACTGTTTCAGATATCGTTATATCTGCCACACATGATGGTTTCTGAAACAATTCTTTCAGCTCCTAGATAATCTCGATATTTAAATCAAGAATCATGGAGGCAAACATGATACTTAAGACACTAAAACTGGAATTGTTACTCTTGATTTAATACTAATTATTAAACTTCACAAAGTAAACAAATTTTGCTAAAAGTTTGCAATAGGACTTTAAACTTTAGATTGTCACTCAACACAATATGATACTAGTTCGTAAAGTAAATATCCAGAATTCTATAGTTCTATTATCTCAACTACAACTAAGCATAAGGTGGTGAACGAATGCCAATGACTACAACAAATTATGCAAATTCACTTTGATTTAATTTATGATAAATTGAGTTCTACTAATTCAAATTAGAAATGAAATTCCACTCAAAAACGACATCCCTCATGTCTTTTTGGTGATTACATGAACCAAATCCACTACACCAAGTCCGATCATCACGTGAGTCGGTGTAGCTTCAAAGGCGGAAATCAAATGGGCATCATATCTTTCATATGACTCATGCTTAACCTTTCGGTCCGTGTTCCAAGGCCATGTTTTTACATGCTAGGCTCGCCAAGTAAGAACCTTAGTATTCGTGTGTGTAACTGTCTTACACCCGAAATATGATCGTGGATCCAAGAAAACCCGATCATCACGTGATGTCTTGGAGCGATAAAACATAATCGGTTCATACTTAAGGGATAACACATTTTTATCTTGATATCTAAATGAGGGATCATCTTATTATGCTAATAAAACGCCAAACAAGAAATATAAGATGCAACAAACATCGCATGTTAATAAGTGAAATGATATGGTTCTTGCACTTGATCTCCATCATGTGCATCATGTGTAAGGCCAAGGTCTATGGAACTTACAAATTATGTGTGTTGTAAGAGTATCGGCTTATACTTATACTTACAACATCACCATATCATTACACTAGCCCAGCAACAATCTAAACTGGACGCCTCTAATTTATCCATTGCAAGTTTTACGTGGCTTAGGGCTTTCGAAGATAGAACTTTTCTTACCTACGAACATGAACCACAAAGAGGATAACCAAATTGTTGACAACTCGTTGCAAATTAGATATTAACTATAGTAGGAGAGAAAGACACCCTCTAGCCACTTATGCAAAACTAGTTACATGTCAAGCGTGGAACAGGTCTCATGTGCGAGGACATATAAGTTTGTCCAGGCCGCTTCGTCCTACTATGCCACCAATATCCAAAGTACAACTAAGAAGCAATAAAATGATCATCATCGCCCATATACTCATATGTGTACTACCCGTGCAAAGCATCTACGCATAGATCCAACTCTGATACCACTTTAGCGTTCGTAGTATAGAAAACAAAAAATTTCCTACGATGAGAACAACTATGTAGCAAGATCTATCTACTAGATACAAGCTATGGGTGGATATACTGTAACACCCTCAGAATCGGACCTATGCAAGTTTGAGCAAATTTCGCCAAACCCGCATAGAAACGATTCAAAGGTGCCCACCAGGCACTTTCGTGCGGGTGGAAAACGAAGTAATAACATTACACAACAGTCCTCGATGGGACCCACAGAACAGATATATATAACAGCGACTCAAAGAGTCAAGAATACATATATAATATACAAAGATCCAAATCACCTTGAAAACGATATAGCGTCCAGCTATGGACAAGACGCAAATGGGGCTAAGAGCCCTGAAGAATAACCAATGGCGTCCATAACCCTGCCCAGGCCAAGCCGGAAGGGTAACCCTGCTAACGGCGTCGATCTCATAACCTGCTTAAACAAAAGGGGTGCCGACAAAGGGCAAAGGAAAAAGAGGAGCGTCAGTACTGAGGCCAGTACACGGCGAGGCTAGAATTCGGCGGTCCTCGCCTACATAGGTATGGTGGACTGAGCGGCAGCGGCAGCATGCACTAAACAACCTATAGAGACTCGATACAACTGGCGGTTCACAGAGAGGGATAAGAATGACCTATCCGGACCCAACCTGATGCTACCATCAAACAAACCCATCCTGGCGTTTCCCCCTCGAGACCAAACGAGGAAGTCAACCGAGGAACTCACACAGTTGGCAGTTTTACTTATTCAGTTATCGTTGCAGTAATTACTAGTCAGGTATAGATAATCATCCTGATAACATAAGTAGTGGGCACTTTTAGTTAACCATTCCGTGATAGTTGCAACAATTACTAATCAGGTACAGATAGCATGAGATAAACCCAAAACCCAGCAGTTGTTGGTACTTTTAATCAGCCATTTCGTTGTAGTTGCAGTAGTTACTAGTCAGGTACCATTGTCGCAAGCGACAAACCAAGCAAGCAATTGTGGGCAGTATTAATTAGCCATTCCGTTGTAGTGGAGCTGATTACTAGTCATTATAAGTCAAATTTATAGCAGTAAACTTTAGTTATGCTTGTCTATGATCGAGAAACTGTGCTCCAAGTCGTCCATATCCGCGGACACGGCTTTCAGAAAGTTTTACCCGGCCGGGGTGCACCAATAGCAACACACACTCGATCAACCTCGGAAAAACCAAATCAAAACCCAACGAGGCCTTCACGACAAAGCAATCGCAAGATTCAGAAATATTTCAGGGGGCCACCCCTTAAGTAGATCCCGCAACGGAGTAAGCAAGCTCCGAGACGGCCTCAAGGTCTGTGGGGACGGCTGTGAACGACTGGGAACCCCAAACGGGGCTTGTCGACACCGCGGAATCGTGCCACTATCCTAAACAGTACAGTGTGCAGTACCTCGCACAATCGTAAATAAAGCAGTAAAACATGGCATAAGTACAGGATAGTAATAAAACCTCAAACTAGTTTGTGGCCCCAAGAAATAAGACGGAATCAAGCTCTGGCTCAGGGGGGTCCCATATACCTCCCGGATGTGGATAGCGCGATAAATCAAGGAACAGGTATCAAGTACTCGGGGTCTTACGGGACACAAGTGGGCGTTCGGAAACCAAATATTATCTATCACCCACCGATGCCTCTGCTTATTTCAATTTTAGTTGTTAAACAGAAATTAAAGTGACGATAAGTAAAACTAGAATCATCTCCAACATCAACATGCGGCAACACATCAGCAACTGTGGCATGTGACGACACACATCAGCACTTGAGCAAGCAACTACGACGCGCAAGTCCAACTATCTACCAAACAACAGGTAATAGGATGTGTCCAAGGCAATATAGGGCTGCACGGTAATTCACAGGTACGGTACTAAAGCATCGCAACACAGATAGCAATAGATCAACAGGAGGGAAGTAAATACTATAAAAGTAAGATAGGTAGAAAGAGGGAGATGCTCGCCTGAAAACATTGTCGAAGGGTTCATCCGAAGATCGGGGCGAAGCTCACATCAACTCAACGGCCTTATCCGCGAAGAAGCAAAACACTAGAATAAACACCGGATGCAATATTTAATACACGGCAGAAGATCGGCATGATGCATGTATGATGTATGACATGGCAAAGGTGCGATGCAATTAGGTCATATTAAGCGGAACCGGGGTCCCGACAATTATTTAGGTGGTTCATGTTATTTAGCTACCCCGCATTTTAATTGTTGCATTATCAAGACAAAAGGTAATACCGGTTCGCTACACAAGTTTAAATGAGGCCAATATAAGGCTAGATTTGCCCGCATATGGCCCCATATTTAATTATTAGGTGAATCGGCATAAGGCCCCCAAACCACAGATGTGCATGCAAGGATGGCAATTCAATATGCAACAAGTTGTTATTATGTTATAAAATAGGGTTTGCGGGAGAGGGTTCACACATTAAGGGGTCTCGACGATCTTGGGGTTTCCGGGGTTCGGGGTTCGACAGGGTCCAGGGTCCGGTCTCGGGGTCCAGGGTTCTGACGGGGTCGTTTCCGGCGGGATCGTTCTCTCGTTCTCGGTACGGGGGTAGTTCTTGGCGTTCCGGAAACCGGACTTGGTTCGGTGTCGGGGTTCATCGGATCTTCCGGGTCGGTGCCGTTCTTGTCGTCGCGCAGATCTTGTCGGGTCCCACGGTCGATCTTGCCGTTACGAGGATCTTGTCGGGACCGTGTACCGGGTCGGTCTTGGCGTTCCGCGGCGAAGTGCTTGGCATATCCGGGTTCTCGGGGCATGTTGCCGGTCTTGTCGTCTCTCGCGGGGACCTTGGAGTTCCGGGGGCGTACTTGTCGCACGAGAAGAACTTGTCGGGTCCGTGCTTCGGATTCTGTGGGGCGATCTTGCCGTTCCGGGTAGGCGTTCTCAAGGTCGATGGCGAACTTGTCCGGTACCGGGTTTTTCGGAGTTCATGGCACGGCACCGGGTACGGGATCGGTCTACGGAGCACGCGGATTCTTGACGTGGTTCGTCAGTCCGGAGGTCTTGTCGCATCCTCGGGGGCCATTGTCGATGTCGAACTTGGACTTAGCATCGCGTGTTCGGGTTGTTTTGACGGGGTACTAGCCCGGATTGCAGCTCTTGTTCACCGGACGGTTTGTGTGCCGATTTACCAACTTGCTACCATGTATGCAGCGCACGAATCCAACTCGAACAACAGAGCAGCAGCTCCACAGGGACGGCCTCACGCGCGAGGCGGCCGGCTCGGGACGACGACGCAGTGGGACCACCGGTGGTGGGACGCGGGGTCCATCTCGAGGACGGGGCCACGGCAGAGGGCGGAGCACTGGCGGCGCGCGAGGGGGAGGGGCCCGCGTGGCGCGGCGGCGATCTCGCTGGCGGGGTCGGGGACGGCGATGGCGGTGCAGGCTCGAGCTGGGGCGAGGCACGCGGGTCGCCGGCGGCGCGGGCGGGCTCGGAGGCGCGCGCGCGGGAACCTGGCGGCGCGGAGGCGGCTTCGAGGGGGCGGCGAGGTGCAGGGCGCGGTTGCTCGGGGAGGATCCGGGGGCGGGCGGCGCTGGCTCCCTGGGGCGGAGCCCGGCCGGACGCGCGGCCGGAGGGAGGTCGCTGGGGCGGCGCACCGGCGGCGGCCGACGCGGGAGCTGGCAGAGGCGGGGCGGCGGCGCGCCGGAGCGGCGGGGCGGCGGCGCGCCGGAGCGGCGGGCGAGGTAGGCCGGAGCGGGGTCCGCAGGGGCGCACTGGGGAGGGAGGTCGCCGCGCTGCAGGCGAGGTCGAGCGGGGACGGGGTGAGCGGTGGCGCAGGCGAGAGGCGAGCGCGCGGCGGCAGGAGGGTCGCCGGCGGCGAGGGGGACGCCGAGGGAGGAGGAAAAGGGGACAGGCCAGTGGGCGGTGAGGTGCAGGCGAGAGGGAGGCTGGCGTCGCGTGCGCTGGTCGCGGAAGGAAGAAAGGGAGGAGGGAGAGGCGTCTGCGCGTGGGCCGGGTAGGGGACAGGTGGGGTCGGGGCCAGCTGGGGGAGGGCGCGGGTGTGGGGTCCAGGGCGATGGGGAGGTTGTGGCGTGCGGCGTGGGGTGCAGGGGCCAGGGGACGCTGGTGGGTGGGCCAGGGGAGGAAGGGGACCCACGGGTCAGGGAGTGGGGAGGGAAAAGGGCAGCGTGGGAAGGGGTGGGCGTGTGTTTGACTAGGGGGTGGGCCGGCTGAGTGGAGAGAGGAGGGAGATGGGGGTGCCATGTGGCGATTTTGGGTTGGCTAGGGAGAGGAAAAAGATGAGGTGGCAGCGTCTGGTTGGACAGGGTGAGGTGGAGGGAAGGCTGGGTAGATAGCTGGGTAGGTCTAGGATTAGATGGGGCTGATTGGACCGATTGTGTTATACGGGGGTGGTCGTTCGGGTCGGGTTGGCCCGTTCGACTGCCCCCTCTAAAAAATAAATATAATTTTTAATTGTTTTAAACGGCCGTGTGCAAACCAATAACAGCCAAAACAAAATATTCCGGGGACCCGGTTTTGATGTTTGAATAAAGAGGGGGCGTTTTAGAAAAATAAAACGGGCTTTGCAAACATAGTTTTAGCAAACAATGCCTGATGATGACGATGCAATGCACAAATTCAACGCGATTTTCTAGTAGTGGTTTTGCGGGATGCCACAATTCGACACCACTAACAATGGATCTCGCCCTCGAGATCCGCCTCATGGTACCGGAAAGAAGGTCGGCGATCTGCGTCTTCTCGCTTCGTGGAGATCCTCGCGACACCACCAACAAAGGGTCGTTGCTCCTGATCGTCGAGAGACACTCCGGGGAAACAATGGACGAAGATAGAGGCATCAACGAATAAAGCCACCTCTAACTTCCATTAGAAGAGGGAAAAGTTACATCGATCCACCAGTTCGATGTACAGAGCGAACAGTAAGAGTCGGGTAGGGTGATCAGTCCATCCCGGACCCAACTATCAACTCTATACATGGGTAGGAGAACCAGGCAACTCAACTCTCGAGATTTAGACTGAAGATCTTCATAGGTGGTATCCGGAACAAAGGGATGCTGCCAGCAGAATTCGTATGAAAGACACACTGATTAGGTTGCGCGATGGTTCCATTGGCATGAACAACACATGCTCAAGGTTAACCCCAACTTCACCAAAGCTCGTCCTTCTCATATGTTTTTCATCGACACTGATATCCAGCAAGGAACACACATGGATAAAGAGGTCAAGGACAAAAGATTGGAGGAAGGGTACAATAGACAAGCTGCAGATGGATGATCGTAGCACCTCCGTTACAAAGGAAGAAACGAAACCCTGAAGGTACGACGGAAACCCAACCACGAGAAAACCTGGACTCGAAGAGAGAGATGAGAGCGGATTCAAAACACGTAGAGGTAAGAGGAGAGCAGCAGAGGGGTAAGGAGTAAAATTAGACCTAACCAGAACTATCCAACCGATTTTCAAAAATAGTTTTGACACTCTACTTCGGCCGTTAGCTAGGTTATCCTACAGGCTGGACTTGTGGGGTATCGCAACTGCTGAGCTCTGATACCACTCTGTAACACCCTCAGAATCGGACCTATGCAAGTTTGAGCAAATTTCGCCAAACCCGCATAGAAACGATTCAAAGGTGCCCACCAGGCACTTTCGTGCGGGTGGAAAACGAAGTAATAACATTACACAACAGTCCTCGATGGGACCCACAGAACAGATATATATAACAGCGACTCAAAGAGTCAAGAATACAGATATAATATACAAAGATCCAAATCACCTTGAAAACGATATAGCGTCCAGCTACGGACAAGACGCAAATGGGGCTAAGAGCCCTGAAGAATAACCAATGGCGTCCATAACCCTGCCCAGGCCAAGCCGGAAGGGTAACCCTGCTAACGGTGTCGATCTCATAACCTGCTTAAACAAAAGGGGTGCCGACAAAGGGCAAAGGAAAAAGAGGAGCGTCAGTACTGAGGCCAGTACACGGCGAGGCTAGAATTCGGCGGTCCTCGCCTACATAGGTATGGTGGACTGAGCGGCAGCGGCAGCATGCACTAAACAACCTATAGAGACTCGATACAACTGGCGGTTCACAGAGAGGGATAAGAATGACCTATCCGGACCCAACCTGATGCTACCATCAAACAAACCCATCCTGGCGTTTCCCCCTCGAGACCAAACGAGGAAGTCAACCGAGGAACTCACACAGTTGGCAGTTTTACTTATTCAGTTATCGTTGCAGTAATTACTAGTCAGGTATAGATAATCATCCTGATAACATAAGTAGTGGGCACTTTTAGTTAACCATTCCGTGATAGTTGCAACAATTACTAATCAGGTACAGATAGCATGAGATAAACCCAAAACCCAGCAGTTGTTGGTACTTTTAATCAGCCATTTCGTTGTAGTTGCAGTAGTTACTAGTCAGGTACCATTGTCGCAAGCGACAAACCAAGCAAGCAATTGTGGGCAGTATTAATTAGCCATTCCGTTGTAGTGGAGCTGATTACTAGTCATTATAAGTCAAATTTATAGCAGTAAACTTTAGTTATGCTTGTCTATGATCGAGAAACTGTGCTCCAAGTCGTCCATATCCGCGGACACGGCTTTCAGAAAGTTTTACCCGGCCGGGGTGCACCAATAGCAACACACACTCGATCAACCTCGGAAAAACCAAATCAAAACCCAACGAGGCCTTCACGACAAAGCAATCGCAAGATTCAGAAATATTTCAGGGGGCCACCCCTTAAGTAGATCCCGCAACGGAGTAAGCAAGCTCCGAGACGGCCTCAAGGTCTGTGGGGACGGCTGTGAACGACTGGGAACCCCAAACGGGGCTTGTCGACACCGCGGAATCGTGCCACTATCCTAAACAGTACAGTGTGCAGTACCTCGCACAATCGTAAATAAAGCAGTAAAACATGGCATAAGTACAGGATAGTAATAAAACCTCAAACTAGTTTGTGGCCCCAAGAAATAAGACGGAATCAAGCTCTGGCTCAGGGGGGTCCCATATACCTCCCGGATGTGGATAGCGCGATAAATCAAGGAACAGGTATCAAGTACTCGGGGTCTTACGGGACATAAGTGGGCGTTCGGAAACCAAATATTATCTATCACCCACCGATGCCTCTGCTTATTTCAATTTTAGTTGTTAAACAGAAATTAAAGTGACGATAAGTAAAACTAGAATCATCTCCAACATCAACATGCGGCAACACATCAGCAACTGTGGCATGTGACGACACACATCAGCACTTGAGCAAGCAACTACGACGCGCAAGTCCAACTATCTACCAAACAACAGGTAATAGGATGTGTCCAAGGCAATATAGGGCTGCACGGTAATTCACAGGTACGGTACTAAAGCATCGCAACACAGATAGCAATAGATCAACAGGAGGGAAGTAAATACTATAAAAGTAAGATAGGTAGAAAGAGGGAGATGCTCGCCTGAAAACATTGTCGAAGGGTTCATCCGAAGATCGGGGCGAAGCTCACATCAACTCAACGGCCTTATCCGCGAAGAAGCAAAACACTAGAATAAACACCGGATGCAATATTTAATACACGGCAGAAGATCGGCATGATGCATGTATGATGTATGACATGGCAAAGGTGCGATGCAATTAGGTCATATTAAGCGGAACCGGGGTCCCGACAATTATTTAGGTGGTTCATGTTATTTAGCTACCCCGCATTTTAATTGTTGCATTATCAAGACAAAAGGTAATACCGGTTCGCTACACAAGTTTAAATGAGGCCAATATAAGGCTAGATTTGCCCGCATATGGCCCCATATTTAATTATTAGGTGAATCGGCATAAGGCCCCCAAACCACAGATGTGCATGCAAGGATGGCAATTCAATATGCAACAAGTTGTTATTATGTTATAAAATAGGGTTTGCGAGAGAGGGTTCACACATTAAGGGGTCTCGACGATCTTGGGGTTTCCGGGGTTCGGGGTTCGACAGGGTCCAGGGTCCGGTCTCGGGGTCCAGGGTTCTGACGGGGTCATTTCCGGCGGGATCGTTCTCTCGTTCTCGGTACGGGGGTAGTTCTTGGCGTTCCGTAAACCGGACTTGGTTCGGTGTCGGGGTTCATCGGATCTTCCGGGTCGGTGCCGTTCTTGTCGTCGCGCAGATCTTGTCGGGTCCCACGGTCGATCTTGCCGTTACGAGGATCTTGTCGGGACCGTGTACCGGGTCGGTCTTGGCGTTCCGCGGCGAAGTGCTTGGCATATCCGGGTTCTCGGGGCATGTTGCCGGTCTTGTCGTCTCTCGCGGGGACCTTGGAGTTCCGGGGGCGTACTTGTCACACGAGAAGAACTTGTCGGGTCCGTGCTTCGGATTCTGTGGGGCGATCTTGCCGTTCCGGGTAGGCGTTCTCAAGGTCGATGGCGAACTTGTCCGGTACCGGGTTTTTCGGAGTTCATGGCACGGCACCGGGTACGGGATCGGTCTACGGAGCACGCGGATTCTTGACGTGGTTCGTCAGTCCGGAGGTCTTGTCGCATCCTCGGGGGCCATTGTCGATGTCGAACTTGGACTTAGCATCGCGTGTTCGGGTTGTTTTGACGGGGTACTAGCCCGGATTGCAGCTCTTGTTCACCGGACGGTTTGTGTGCCGATTTACCAACTTGCTACCATGTATGCAGCGCACGAATCCAACTCGAACAACGGAGCAGCAGCTCCACAGGGACGGCCTCACGCGCGAGGCGGCCGGCTCGGGACGACGACGCAGCGGGACCACCGGTGGTGGGACGCGGGGTCCATCTCGAGGACGGGGCCACGGCAGAGGGCGGAGCACTGGCGGCGCGCGAGGGGGAGGGGCCCGCGTGGCGCGGCGGCGATCTCGCTGGCGGGGTCGGGGACGGCGATGGCGGTGCAGGCTCGAGCTGGGGCGAGGCACGCGGGTCGCCGGCGGCGCGGGCGGGCTCGGAGGCGCGCGCGCGGGAACCTGGCGGCGCGGAGGCGGCTTCGAGGGGGCGGCGAGGTGCAGGGCGCGGTTGCTCGGGGAGGATCCGGGGGCGGGCGGCGCTGGCTCCCTAGGGCGGAGCCCGGCCGGACGCGCGGCCGGAGGGAGGTCGCTGGGGCGGCGCACCGGCGGCGGCCGACGCGGGAGCTGGCAGAGGCGGGGCGGCGGCGCGCAGGAGCGGCGGGCGAGGTCGGCCGGAGCGGGGTCCGCAGGGGCGCACTGGGGAGGGAGGTCGCCGCGCTGCAGGCGAGGTCGAGCGGGGACGGGGTGAGCGGTGGCGCAGGCGAGAGGCGAGCGCGCGGCGGCAGGAGGGTCGCCGGCGGCGAGGGGGACGCCGGGGGAGGAGGAAAAGGGGACAGGACAGGGGGCGGTGAGGTGCAGGCGAGAGGGAGGCTGGCGTCGCGTGCGCTGGTCGCGGAAGGAAGAAAGGGAGGAGGGAGAGGCGTCTGCGCGTGGGCCGGGTAGGGGACAGGTGGGGTCGGGGCCAGCTGGGGGAGGGCGCGGGTGTGGGGTCCAGGGCGATGGGGAGGTTGTGGCGTGCGGCGTGGGGTGCAGGGGCCAGGGGACGCTGGTGGGTGGGCCAGGGGAGGAAGGGGACCCACGGGTCAGGGAGTGGGGAGGGAAAAGGGCAGCGTGGGAAGGGGTGGGCGTGTGTTTGACTAGGGGTGGGCCGGCTGAGTGGAGAGAGGAGGGAGATGGGGGTGCCATGTGGCGATTTTGGGTTGGCTAGGGAGAGGAAAAAGATGAGGTGGCAGCGTCTGGTTGGACAGGGTGAGGTGGAGGGAAGGCTGGGTAGATAGCTGGGTAGGTCTAGGATTAGATGGGGCTGATTGGACCGATTGTGTTATACGGGGGTGGTCGTTCGGGTCGGGTTGGCAGAGGCGGGGCGGCGGCGCGCAGGAGCGGCGGGCGAGGTCGGCCGGAGCGGGGTCCGCAGGGGCGCACTGGGGAGGGAGGTCGCCGCGCTGCAGGCGAGGTCGAGCGGGGACGGGGTGAGCGGTGGCGCAGGCGAGAGGCGAGCGCGCGGCGGCAGGAGGGTCGCCGGCGGCGAGGGGGACGCCGGGGGAGGAGGAAAAGGGGACAGGACAGGGGGCGGTGAGGTGCAGGCGAGAGGGAGGCTGGCGTCGCGTGCGCTGGTCGCGGAAGGAAGAAAGGGAGGAGGGAGAGGCGTCTGCGCGTGGGCCGGGTAGGGGACAGGTGGGGTCGGGGCCAGCTGGGGGAGGGCGCGGGTGTGGGGTCCAGGGCAATGGGGAGGTTGTGGCATGCGGCGTGGGGTGCAGGGGCCAGGGGACGCTGGTGGGTGGGCCAGGGGAGGAAGGGGACCCACGGGTCAGGGAGTGGGGAGGGAAAAGGGCAGCGTGGGAAGGGGTGGGCGTGTGTTTGACTAGGGGGTGGGCCGGCTGAGTGGAGAGAGGAGGGAGATGGGGGTGCCATGTGGCGATTTTGGGTTGGCTAGGGAGAGGAAAAAGATGAGGTGGCAGCGTCTGGTTGGACAGGGTGAGGTGGAGGGAAGGCTGGGTAGATAGCTGGGTAGGTCTAGGATTAGATGGGGCTGATTGGACCGATTGTGTTATACGGGGGTGGTCGTTCGGGTCGGGTTGGCCCGTTCGACTGCCCCCTCTAAAAAATAAATATAATTTTTAATTGTTTTAAACGGCCGTGTGCAAACCAATAACAGCCAAAACAAAATATTCCGGGGACCCGGTTTTGATGTTTGAATAAAGAGGGGGCGTTTTAGAAAAATAAAACGGGCTTTGCAAACATAGTTTTAGCAAACAATGCCTGATGATGACGATGCAATGCACAAATTCAACGCGATTTTCTAGTAGTGGTTTTGCGGGATGCCACATATACATCCATAGAATACATACCCTTGAAGACCGAATAGCGTTAATGAGGCTGTACTCAAGGATGATGTAGTAGAACGCTTGCCGATCTCAAGATCGAGAAGAAGTCCATCCGGTCCAGCAGGTCCAGCACCACCCAGTCCAACACCGCAAAGTAGTGGTGCATCCGTGATCGCACACACATCTGTTTAACCCGACAACCTCCGTGCCTTTGCTCCAGCGAAGCAGCATAAGCAACAAATGCTTCCAGAAAAAGCCACCGGGAACATGTATCTCGCTGATCCGAGACCATGGGGAAATTCTAAAGGGGGAGAGAGATCCTTCACGAGGAGGTGTGCTTTGAGAGGAGGAGAGAGGGGACTTTTATAGGAGAGGAGGGGAACCCCAAGGGGCATGGCGCTCATCCATGGTGGCTGCCCCCACCTCTTCCACATTCATGTGGGTGGAGCTCCCACTCAAAATGAAAAGCCTCCACTCCCATTAAAAAAGCATCCACTCAAAAATCCACTCACAGGCATTGAATTTCCACCAAATTTAATGCAAGCTCTCATTTAAATAAAACTCTTTTACTTATTTATTCAGAATTTTGTTAACTACTCTAATTAAAAAACATTCACATAAAACCCCTTATAACATTTCAATTTCACATGCAGAACCAGATTCAACAATTTCAACCGAAACAGTTCCGGTGTCTAGTGAAATAAATTCCAGTTTCATTTTTCTTTCTCTGGAATATTATTTTCTCCCAATGGTGTCGGTATCCCTTAAGTGTGTCACCCTACGGTTCGCGAATAATGTAGACATGATCGAGACCCCTCTCCGATCAATAATCAGCAGCGGGACCTGGAGATCCGTACTAACTCCCACATATTCAACGATGACTTATGTGATCGTGTGAACCTTATATGCATGTAACTCAATCCCTTTGTCTCGCGATATATTACATGTCTGGGATTCAATCATCGGTATCTCCATACCAAGTTTGATCTCGTTACCGACATGTACTCTTTTCTTGTTCCCGTGATATAACATTCTAGTGATCAAATCACTTGCTTGCAAGCTAACTAATGTGATATCACCGAGAGGGCCCAGAGTATATCTCTCCGTCATCGGGATGGAAAAATTCAACTCTTGATCAATGATCCTCAACATAACACCTTCGTAGCACTGAACCCATCTTTATAGTCACCCTATTACGGTGTGACGTTTGATGTTATCAAGATACTCTTCCGGTGTTAGTGATTCACATGATCTCATGGTCTAAGGACTAAGATTACTTCTTATGATGTTATAGCAATATAAAGACAATAACCTTGATCGTAATGCTATACTTTGGATGAATGTTCATCACATCATTCCAACAATGTTGTGACCTCGTTATTAACAACATCCAATGTCCATGATTAGGAAACCTTTGATCATCTTGTGAATCAACGAGCTAGTTTATAAGAGAGGCATAACTAGGAACTTTCCTTTTTATTTATTAAACACACATGTATTAACATTTCCATATTAGTACAATTATGGCATGCAAAATAAACATTTATCATAAATAAGTAATACGATAATAACCACTTTATTATTGCCTCTCGGGCATATTCCCTTCACCATCTGCATCGTTATTTGGTGATGGTTTGGCCGACGGCTGCGATGGTCCTCTAGGTGGTGGTTCGGGAGCTCCGTGGGTGATGGCGCCTGGGGCGGGTGCGAATCCTGGATTTACCGCGTGGCATCACATCTGGGTGAGGCCCTCGCTGTGCAACTGGAACTCCCGGCAGTCCTTAAGCATGTGGCTGGCCTTCTCTTTACCATCTTGTTTATCGATAGAGAAGTGGATGGTGCAGGCACCAGATAGCTTGTCGTACGGTGAAGGCTCATTGTCGCGGTTGCGACGTTGCCACGTTTGTGCGGGCCGTCCACCGTCATGGTAGTTGCTGCTGCGGTGTCTGCTATTGCGGTTTCCATCGTCATGGCGATCGGCGTATCCAGCTGCAACCATGTCGACTCCCTCGCGATCATCGTAGACGCGCGATCTTCTCTTGCTGCAGCGATCGCGCCTATAGCCGAAGTCATCTTCGTCATCTGAATGTGTTCGGTTGATGGAATCCTTGCCATCTTCCCAGCGGTTGGCGATGTCCATGAGGTGGTCAAGGGTTTTGGGCTTGACACGCCCGAACTCCTCCTTGAAATCTTGGTGCTTGACACCGTCCTTGAAGGCGTCGATTTCCCTCTCTTCGGAGATGTTTGGGCGGATTTCTTGATGTGAGACCAGTGTAGTATGTACGAGTGGATGGACTCGTTACTCCATTGCCTGTAGGCCTGCAGTTCTTTGATTGAGACTGGCCTCTTGCTGGTTCCCTTGAAGTTGCGGATGAAGATGTACGCCTGCTCTTCCCAGCTTCGGATGGAGCCGGAGGGCAGGCTACTGAGCTACACCTGGTTGCGCCTGTCAGCTGCAGCTGAAGGCACTATAGGGCGGTGTTCTTGTTCCCGCCATGGATCTTGACTGACGACTGATGATTATCGAGCCAGGTTTTTGCTCCTGTGCGCCATCGAACCTCGGGTTGTCCGAAGGGAGTTTTAATATTCTCGGCATCCATGATTGTCGAACGGATCTGCTGAAGCATCTAGCTCCGTATAGTTCTCCATCGTCCTCCTGCTCGGACTCAGTTGAGCATGCGCGCTTAGCACAGATCTGTTGAAGGACGTTTCGAGCGCCTTGGTGACCTCGCATCGTGTGGCAGGGTCCATGCGCTCCAGGCGGGAGCGGTACTTGTTATCGTTGTTCCCGTGCGAAGAGGAGCCGCCAGCGGAGAGCGCAGCATGTCGCATGCTCGATTCATTAGCTTCCTGTATGCGCCATTCGAGATCGTCTTGCACCTTGACTTCTCGATTGTGCTCCTCGATGAGGAGCCAGTGGTAGCCCATCAACATGTCACATGGTGCTTCGATTGGCAGAGGGTTACCACGTATAGCTTCACGCACCCTTTCCCACTGGGCACTGCTAAGATTTATCTACACGCGGTTAGTGACATAGGCATTAGTGGGTCCCTAATTCCCGCTGGGATTGGGCGGTAGTTGTAGCATCCCAATTGTCTAACAATTGCAATGCTACTAGCCTAGTCTATATAAATGCTACTTCCTATATATAATTGTTGCATCATAATTATATCATGCTCATGTCATCATGCCACCTTGCATTTGAGCATCATATAAAACCCTTTTTGGTTTGGATCTTCTCTCATATGCATTGTCAATTGTATTTGCCTCTTGATATTGTATTTGGTTCTTGATATATTGTTTAAATGCCCAAGTTGAGTTGGGGGCATATCTTTTATTCAACTCCATCACCTTTCTCTGCCACCACCTTATAATTCCACCATCCAACTAAATATGAGCTTTGCACTTTATTGGGTTTTACCTCTAGCTCATGTGGGTTGGGATGGATCCAATTCTATTTCCACATGCTCTCATCTTAGCATCATGTTGTTTTCACATTATTGATATGTGGAGCCACCTTTGCATGCATTATGAGTAGTGCTCCTTTTTCCTAGCTTTCATATGGATTATCATGGATTTATGCTCATGTTGGGATATTTTTGGGACTATTAAACATCTAGTGGAATATACACACTAGCAAGTCCCAATTATAATCAAATGTGATCATATCCATCTACCCTCTCCTCTTTACCCATGCCGAGCCTCCCCTTGCTCAACACCCCCTCCCTCTCTCTCTCTCTCTCTCTCTCTCTCGGTTCCTCTCTCTCTCCCTGCTAGGCCGACCCCACACCCGAGCTAGCCACCTTGGCCTCGCCCTGACCCCACCCTGCAGCCCCTGCACCCCCTGCCCGAGCCGGTCAAGCACGTGAGGGTGGTTAGGAAGGAAAGGTGTCCACCCGACCACCTTTTCCACCCCGAGCCCCCATGCCATCTACCCTCCACTCTCGTCCCTATCTACTCCCTCTCTCTCGCCTGTTGCGTCCCCAGATCCACCCCTGGCCTCGCGCCGCAGCCTTCTCTCCTCCCCCTTTACCTTTCTCTCCACCGGCCGGCTACCGTCGGTCTCCACCGTCCCCCCCCTCTTGCAGCCGGTGGCGAGGAGCTATGGGTGTCGAGGAAGGACGAGTACCCTCCCCTGCTTCGCCCTGTACGTACCAGCGAGGAGGAGGAGGACCAGATCCACCAGAACCATCACCGCGCCGCCGAAACCCTAGTTCCGCCATTCGTCTGCTACGTCGACGATCAATCGCTCCGCTGCCCGAACCACCACCGTCAACATCCCTGCGGTGAGCCACTGACCCCCCTAGACAAGCCCCTGTCCCTCTTTGCTTCCCGGTTGCGTTGATCGTTTAGTCGAACGCCCTGTGGTCGTCGCTGCTCGCTAAAACCCCAGCCGTTTGCCGTCGCTGCCGTGCTCTGCGTCGGCCGTTGCGCACACGCCCGCTTCCGCCCCACCTAGCCGCATCGACCAACCCTATCCGTGCTTCCCGAGAACCTCGTCTCCGTCGCCTCCGTGCATGCCTCCAGGCAAGCACTACCACATGCTTGCATACATATAGTACCTATTGCCTCTATCTTATTCTTGCATCATTGAGTCGCGATCGCATTAAACTGAATCCCAAGTACTGCATAGCCTTTACTTTTAAACCCCACCGAAGCTTGTTCCTCCATCCCATGAGCCATTACTACAGGAGTTGTTTGAGCCATGCGGGTCGTAGAACAGCATGTGTAGGGTATGTGAGTGTCTGATGGATAACGAGGTACCTATACAACTTAACCTGAGTAGTAATGGGATAACTAATGAAAGTGGCACCGGTGAGCAATATCTGCTATTTGGTTTTTCATGCTCACTTGTGTCCCGTAGGACCCCGAGTACTTGATTCCTGTTCCTTGAATATTCGCGCTATCCACATCCGGGAGGCTTATGGACCCCCCTGAGCCAGAGCTTGATTCATTCTTATTTCTTGGGACCACAAGTAGTTTGGGGCTTTATTACTATCCTGTACTTATGCCATGCTTTACTGCTTTATTTACGATTGTGCGAGGAGCACCTGTACTGTTTAGGTCCGTGACACGTTTTCGCTGTATCGACAAGCCCAGTCACACTTTCGGGTTCCCAGTCGTTTACAGCCGTCCACACAAACCTTGAGTCCGTCTCGTAGCCGGCCAGTTTCGTTGCGGGTAGCTTAATGGGGTGGCCCCCTGAAATATTTCTGAATCCTGTGATCGCTTTGTCGTGAATGCCTCGTTGGGTTTTGATTTGGTTTTTCCGAGGTTGATCGAGTGTGTGTTGCTATTTGTGCACCCCTGCAGGGTAAAACTTTCTGAAAGCCGTGTCCGCGGTTATGGACGACTTGGAGCACAGTTTCTCGATCATAGACAAGTATAACTAAAGTACCGCTTTTAATTTGACTAAGTAACTGACTAGTAAATAGTGCAACACTCATGGAATGGATAATAAAACTGCCAACGGATGGGGGGTGTTCGTCCGCTTCCTCATTGGTAAGCGAGGAGGAGGATGGATCTGTTAATATTACTGTTATAACTGTTGTTATTAATTTACGGACATCTGTCTATCTTTGGTTAGGTGGATGGTTAGCGAGTATCTATAGAATTGTTAGGTATTATCTTTTGCTGCAATTGCGTCACCCAGGTTGTGTCCCCTTTAGAGGCATAAAGACTTGCTGAGTACCCCTAGGGTCTCACACGATAAATTATTTGATTCAGATGAACAGGTACACTCACGAGATGGATACTGGGTGGAGGAGACGGACGATGTGGGCAGCGATCATTCGGTGTAGAGATTCCGGAAACGGGGATCCGTGAGATCTGTGGGCGGGATGTGTTTATTTATGGGGCATCTTATGCCTATTTGCTTCTTATCCGTACTCGGATCTTGTTTTCCGCTTCCGCCTGATACTCTGATGTTTGATGTATGAGGAGATATCCTAAACTATATATCTATCTAGGATATTTGGATCTTGTCGTATGGCGTTGCAATATTTCTATTTCTTTTAGATGGAATGGCTCTGAGGACTGTTGTATGGTGGCTTGCATACATACTCATTTGTGTATGTAGTTGATCCCTTCGCCTGCCGATTACGCCGCCCGTTCTTGTCCCGATGTTTGGAAATGGTTAGGACGGCCGAAAGGTCTACCTGTGAGTGGCATTTGGGCCCCACCGTACTATTTTAACCATTTCCGCTCATCCAGGCTTGTAACTAGGAGCGTAATTCACCGATGTAGTTACAGTACTGATCCGTCTCCTCCATTCTCGGCTTGAGGGTTGGGAGGGGGATTCGGTGGCAGTTCGGTTCCATTGTTGACGTCGCCACCGTGAATGACGGTGCACAGGTAACTCTCACGGAGTGGGTCACTGTTGCCGCAGAGATCCGGAACCGTAGGTTCCTTCATCCGAAGGGGGATCACACAGATCGGAGTTGCAGCTGCTTCTGTCATCTGAATCGCCCGTCAGCGTCGATGTACGCAGGGTGTCGATGGGTGGGACCCACGAAGCGGTCCTAATGGATGGATGTGGCACCCACTCTGGGAGGCGGAGGTGGCCGGTCTGCCCCACCAGGAAGCTGAAGCTCCCGAACAGCATCTCGATTCCATCGCCTACGGACTCGAAATCTTTGCGGGTGGTCAGAGAGTGGGCGGTGAAGTCGAAAGCGCCAAAGAGGGGGTGATTCTCCATCACCGAGGAATCATAGATCGATCCGGATGGAACCGTCACGGCCACACGAACAGCGTCCCAACTTCCCACAGACGGCGCCAATTGATGAGGGTTCGACTCGTCAATGCCCATTGTTATGGACTTGGGTTTTGGAGAAGATGTTGATGCTGGAAGTCATGAAACGGTTAACAGGCAAGCAATGCGGGGACACGAGTTTTACCCAGGTTCAGGCCCCCGGAGAGAAAACCCTACTCCTGCTTGTCTGTTCTTGATTACGGTGGAACCAAAAGTTACAGTGGTGCGCAGATGCAATCTCGCATGGAGGTGTGTGTATGAGGTGTTCAGATCCTTCTTGTCGTGCCCTCCTGGCCTTTATATGGATAGGCCAGGTCCCAGGGATAGGTCGAGTCGGTTACAGATTATGGTTGAACCCTTTCAAATTCTATCTAATCTAGACTTTTCCTCCAAGGAGTCGAACTCGTCATGGGCTTGGCCCACCCGAAATCTTCTTGGGCTGCAAGTCACCACGTGGGCCTTACTTGGGCTGGACCGGTTATACCAATGTTATGCACCCATAGGGTATATACATGTCAGTGCCTACTGTGAAATGAGAAATATAACAATGTGTGTAGCTTAGATTTTTAGCAAATATAAACTAGCCATGTCATTTCAATAAAAATATATAGAAGAATAAATCAGACAATGTCATGCAGTTACTATCAAATCAAAGAATGGACGAGACAAAAAATATAACATCATCATGCAAGAACTTCTACAGCAGGAATGCAAACCACAAATGAACAATAGAGTAGAGGATAGTTATGTCATTGCTTAGGACGAATCAGAACCAGATAAAAAATATAACGGAATCACTTGTGAACCTATAGAACAGGACAAACAAGCATTAGATAAGTGTGCATACAATGAAATGAGCAAAGTGTTACTTAGAATTTCAGCAAATATAAACTAGCCAGGTTATTTCAACAAATATATATGGAAGCAGTTGTATATCCTGGAACGCAAGAGACGTTGGTTGACTCAAAATTTGCGGTGAGCTACACAATGGCATGCATTTACTGTCGTACCTATGAATGAACCAGATAGAAATTATAATGGTATCATACCAGAACTTGTAGAGAAGGAGTGCAAACCACGAATGAACTACACAATAGAGGATAGTTATGTTGTTGTGTAGGACGAACCAGCACCAAATTAGAAATATAATGGCGTCTCTGGCGAACCTGTAGAAGAGGACAAGGAAGCATTATGCAAGTGTGCCTACAATGAAATTAGTAATCAATCAAAGTGTTTCTTAGAAATTCAGCAAATATAAACTAGCCAAGTCATTTCAAAAAATATATATGTAAGCAGTCGTTTATCCTGGAATACAAGACACGTTGGGTGACACAGAATTTGCGGTAGGCTACACAATGGGCATGCAGTTACTGTCGTAGCTAGGAACCAAATAGAAATTATAATGGCATGATAATAGAACTTCTAAAGCAAGAATGCGAACCATGAATGAACTATATATAGAGGATAGATATATCGCTACTTAAGACAAACCATTAGATATGAAATATAATGGCATTGCTTGTGAACCTGTAGAACATGACAAGCAAGCATTACACAAGTGTGCCTACAAATGAATTGAGAAATCGAATAGAGTGTGTCCTATAATTTTAGCAAATATAAACTAGCAAGGTCATTTCAACAAATATATATGGAAGCAGTAGTATATCGTGGAATGCAAGAGTCATTGGGTGACTTATAATTTTCATTAAGCTACACAATTGGCATGCAACTACTTTAGTAGATAAGAATGAATGAGACAGAAAATACAATGGCATCATGCGAGAACATGCAGAGCAGGAATGCAAACCACGAATGAACTACACATTAGAGGATAGTTATGTTGTTTCTTAGGATGACCCAGCACCAGATTAGAAATATAATGGCGTCTCTTGAGAACCTATAAAAAGGACAAGCAAGCATTAGACAAGTGTGCATACAATGAATCAAGCAATCAATAAAAGTGTTTCTTGGAATTTCAGCAAATATAAACTGGCTAGGTCATTTCAACAAATATATATGGAAGAAGTCGTTTATCCTGGAATGCAAGAGACGTTGGAAGACCTAGAATATGCGGTGAGATACACAATGGGAATGTAGTTACTGTCGTAGCTAGGAACCGAATAGAAATTATAAAGGCATCATAAGAGACCTTGTAGAGCAAGAATGAAAACTACGAATGAACTATATATACAATAGAGGATAGCTATGTTGCTGCTTAGGATGAACCATTATATATGTAATATAATGACATTACTTGTGAACCTGTAGAATAGGACAAGAAAGCATTACACAAGTGTTCCTAAAAATGAATTGAGCAATCGAACATAGTGTTTCCTAGAATTTCGTCAAATATAAACTAGCCAGATCATTTCAACAAAAATATATGGAAGCAGTAGTATATCCTGGAATGCAAGAGATATGGGAGACTCAGAATTTGCGGTGAGCTACACAATGGGCATGAAGTTAATTTCGTAGCTAAGAATGAAATAGACATAATTTATAATGTATCATACCAGAACTTGCAGAGCGAGAACGCAAACCACGAATGAACTACACGGTATAGGATTGTTATGTCATTGCTTAGGATGAACCTACACGAGAAAAGGAAACAATGACATCGTGCTTGTTAACAGGTAGAAGAGTATATGCAAACCAACATGTTCAGTGTTCCCTTTCGAGATCTATGCAAATAAAAAACAATGTCAGTGTTGCATCTTTTAAAGATCTAGATAGAAACAACGAAATTATAATCGAACTAGTACAATGAGTTTAAACGGGTACTATAGGGTAGCAGAATGATGCTAGGGAGAAAATAATAGAAGGAACTTATCTCAGGACGAACCAGATAGATTAAGTAATTGTGGATCAGGGAATCCACACTAATATTTTTTACTGACTTTACATTTTGCAAAAACTACACAATAGCAGGCAATTACTGTTGTAGGGAGTAGCTAAGAATATATGCATGGCAAAATAACAAAAATGTGCATTACTTGAAATTTGTAGAGTAGCGAATACAAACAAACATGTCCACTAAACTTGTATGTAGCACAAAGAACAGGCATGCCCAATGACTTGCATGTACTAGCACGATTACAACAATGAAGTTCACTACGACATGCTTTAACTTGCTATATTGCTGAGAAAACAAAAAGGGGTTGGAGATTAGTTTACCTTGGTCAGAGAGGCCTCTAAGCATCATCGGTACCGTGCGGGTGACATGAGGTCACCAACGGTGCTGCGGTTGTGGCTAAGTAGATCTTGGGCAGTCAAGGAAGCATATCTTGGGCGGTCTGGGAAGCATATCTTGAGCGGTCGATGCCGGCTTGAGCGCGGTGGATGAGAGCATTCTTGAGGCAGATCCGGTGCTATGAACAGCAACGCCCGTGTACCTAGTCTAGAGCGGTGGACATGGAAGTTGTTTAACTAAATCCCATACGGTGGACACCGGTGAGGCAGATCCCGTATAGGTGGGTAACATTCGGCGGAGGGGAAGCAGAGCTTGGGTGGTCGATGACGCCATCGGCATGGTGAACGAGACCGAATCTCCGCTGCCCGTGGCACAAAAGTCAGTTGAACTAGATCCGGTGGTGTGGGTGTTGGTGAAGCGGCTTCGCGGTGGTGCACGAGACCGCACATCAAGCGGCTCTGGCCACCATGGAATTGCAACCGGCCGGTGCATGTAGTAGTCATCGAGGGGACAGAGGAGTTTGGGATTTTTGGGAGGGCCAGCGGGAAAAACTACGCGAATAGGGACCATATAGGTGAACATGAATTACGATCGTTCCCCCAAGCTACCGACTTTAGCATGCCCAATTTTCGTCTAAACAAAGGGTAGAATGGGAATTTTACTGTCAAAAGTTTTTGAAACTAAGGAGCGCGAAATTCTTCAAGGACGATGTGTGATATTGCCGCTCGATTGAGATTTTGAATTTGTCTAGCACCCATCTTCTATTCTAATAATAATAGAAAAATGGTACTCCCGATGGGTGATTTTGGCTCAAAGTTTTTGAAACTGAGGGCGGGAAGGTCGGTGTGTGGTTTTGCCGCTCGATTGAGATTTTGAATTGTGCTATGTCCTTCAAATAATAATAGAGGGAGATTTTGCCTCAAAATGTTTGAAAGGGAGGGCGCAAAATGATGCATCTGAGTCGGTGGGGAAATTGACGCTCGAGTATGATTTTGAATTTAAGTAATAATAGAAAAAGGTATTTTGCCGCTCAGGAAATTGTAGTTGTAGACTAGTGCTAGTATGCTAGCTGGTCAGGAAATGAAGGCCGAGAGTCATGTCAGCTAATCATCCATTACATTAATTACGCACAAGTGCAGAACATTGGATACTCTACCTCCGATTCAAACAGGGGTGCACGCGCGGTAAATTTTGCTGCTCGACTGAGTTTTTGATTGTGGATAGCGTGCAAATAATATTAGGAGATAAAAATGGTACTCCCTCTTTTAAGGAATATAAAATATGGCACATCAACTGATCATCAAGAAAAACCATATTTGCATAGACAAAAATAATGTTGACCCCCCATTACAGTTATTTTTTGTTTGGGCTGTAGGATTCGATGCTGGATTAAGATTTTGAATTTGGCTATAGTCCTACTAACAAAAATTATGAGTGAACCTCAGCACCCAATCAAGCAACTTCGCAATCCCCATTGCTCAAAGTAGCCTTTTATTCCCGGACAAAGAGGTAGAAAATCGGATTCCATGATGTCTGATTGGAATATATTACCGTTGTAGAGGTCCCAACATGATAAGTAGATATCCTTGTGTTTACAATGCTAGTACCTGGATCAATAGCTAGCATCCACAGTTTAAGATGTAATATCAAGAAACAAAGGTCATAATACAACTTAATAAATAGGAATAAAATAATTCATTACATCTTACATAGCTCATTTAGCTATCAAATTACAATGCAACAGAATATCTATATAGCATGGAGTCTTTCATCTTCAAAGTGCCACATGCAATCATGTTAGTTATAGACTTGTAATCCTATTCAACACACTTCACTAATATCAAACAAACCTGCAACATAATAAGTTACATCCACAAGGGTGAATACATTTGAATTATATTGGCAAGTGATACTATGGTAGAATAGTGGTATCTATCATCTATATGCATTTGGCTAAGTGGAGCTTAGGCTTGCTTTGCTCAAAATAGATTTTCCTTATCATTTGAAAACACTAATTTTTATTTGTCAAAATCACCCAAGGCATCTACCAATCAAAGATTGAATATCCTTTAACCCTTGTTCAACCACAAGTTTTTAACTTAGAAATTGGGATGAGGAGATCCATGATACTTCCATGTCTTGATGCTCAAATTGTCCATTGCTGGGGACACGGCTAAGTACTTAGATTTTACTCTCTCGAGAGGTGGTGCACTTTCCCCACAAGACTCGACATGCATCGAGACAAGATCTTTCAGAAACCTTCCCTTAGACCAAAATGGACGCGCTCCAAACCTATCACCCCCTACCACCAACTGTCCATCTGGCTAAGTTATTGCAACCTATATGATCCAGGCAGAGCCCATATTGCCAAGTGGCTACACTTGAAGCTTCTCAACATTTGTGTCAACACCCGGATTTTTAATCCTAGATGCCTGTTATGCCATACATCGCAATCCCAGGATTACCATTTTTGCGAGACATAACAGATTTGGATACCACAGTACATCATCCATTACAAACCATACATAAGGTCTTACACAAATAAGGATCTCATGATCCAGTTCTTAATACAACTCAAGCAGCGGAAATACGTAATAATAAAGGTAGCGTAGGCGAAGATCCATCTTCGGGGTCACAGGCAATGCTGATGTTGGGAGATGATCCTAGTTGTCGTAACCTTCCTGCGGTCCATCATCCTGGTACTCCTCTTCATAGTCTGGCCACGAGAATAGACAGGGACAAAGCCATGAGTACTCTTTAAGTACTTGCAAACTAATACTAACAAGTTAAGGCAGTTTTTGTAGTAGGACACTAAGCTCTAAGGTTGTTTTGCAAAAATCCAGATTTACCTCTACTAAGTTCAGAAGCAAAGAAAGCTAGTTGAAAATTTTATAACACCTAAGTGGAACTTGAATTTTATATCACAACTCTGTTGTGGTCAAGTCAAAATCTCAATTCATTTTGAGAACATCTGAAGGGGGAACAGTATGGCCACTCCAACTGTCCATAACCACGGACGCGGCTATTCGAATAGTTTGACACTCTGCAGAGATGTACACTTTCACCACAACATTCGATACATCCGTCAGGAACAATTCCTGAATTCACCATACTCAGTATGCGGATAATCAATCCTGACCTTTCAATTACACGCCCTAATATAGGCACCTCTCTTGTGAGTTTGGCCTCCCAACCATGACCAACTGTCATCTTGGGTACTGCACAGGTAGACAATCTTCACAAGGTAGCCTCAGCTCAAACCTTGGCCATGAGGGAACCCATACTAAGGTATATAAGTTTCCAGTCAAGCCCTACCCAAATTTCAGGTATTGTGGTTGTACGGTAAAATTGGAATGGTATCGCATCCAGACAACCATCAGTTTTATAAAGGGCTAAGGCTCATGCCTCAACATTTTCATCATCAAAATCATCTGGTGTTTTGGAAACACATGTCAAAACATTTCTGTACAATGACTCATCATTCCAAGGTTCTCGTAACCATTTTCACCAAGTATTCCCATCTAAAGTTGATCAAATTTTTATGCTTAGCACTAGCATCTACAAGTGGGGTAAGTACTAATCAGGGGTGGTAAACAAGTGGAGTTTAACTAAGTTCAATCTCATGCCTTAGGATGATATCAGGATTATCTAGCTTAGGCCAAATTTAATGCTCTTTATGCAACCTTCAATTATCCTCCTAGAATCGACAAGTCACTTAAGTAAACTCTAAGAAATAGCTCTGATCAAGAAATAAAGTAGAAAGCTTGCAAGTAAAACTAGGATTGGGTTATCAATTGTGTATGATCACATATGCTTAAGGCATATAGTTGGTATGGTAACAAGCAGGTATTAGCTTGCATAAGTAAGGTATCTTGCAAGTGTTAGCTTTCTCAATCAATTATTAGTATTAGGCTTGCCTTGTGCAGAGCAGTGGTTGAGGTTCTCCTCGGCTTCTTCTTCGTAGTATCCTCCTTTCTCCTCGTATCCTTGGTCGGTACTAGCGTCTATGAATAAATACGAGGTACACATTCACCAAACAGTACTTAACAATTTTCAATCATCACACAAAGGTGTTCTATAGATGATCTAGCATCATCACTAACCTTACAAGAATAAAGCATTTTTCTTATTTATTTATTTTTAGAAAAGTAATTTCTACTCATTGAAAAACTACATAAGATTTAATATTATCCAACTCAAACATGGGATCATGTTGACATATGTCATCACCACATATTTCAGTCCATGGGAATGTGATTTAAAGTGGTGTCACAATTTAATAAGGTTTAACCTTTTTTAATAAATAAAGTGACTAGAAATGCCTATGTGGCATTCTTTTATTACTTGAACATTATTTCTATTAGTAAACCCATATGTTTTTATATATTCTGAAAGGTACGGGCAAATGTGATTTTTGAGAGTTGGAATCAACTCAAAATCTATTATGGTTGAAATTTGAAAAATGTTAGAATGCAGAAAAGCTTCTGACTTGTTATTTTTACCAAGGTTGAAAATCTATTATCGTGCCACACCGTTCTCAGAGCAAGGCGAGCACCACCCCGCCGGAATTTCACCGGAGCCCGCCGCCTCTGGAGAAGAAGGGAGCCATCGATTTCGTCCACCCCAGGAGCTGCGGCGACCACCCCTGAGTTCTCCGTCGTCGACTTCGTCGTTCGCCCGCCTCGCCGACCCTCGCCCGTACCCCGGTGAGCCCCCAGCACCCCTCACTGGCCGCGCTAGGTTTCGTTCTCGCCGGTGTTGTCTCGTGTCGACGATGACTCCCAGCCGTTGGATTAGAACTAGATCGAACGATCCACGTTGCCCCATACCGCTTCGCCCAGCCCCGTGTCACTGACGAGTGGGGACACCCACTTAAGCAGCCTGCGGGAGCACCGCGCTTAGCAGGCCGGCCCGTTAACTTTTCCCGCGCAGCCCAGTTATTCAAATTAAACTTTTTCCATTTCAATTCAAACACACTTCTGTACCCAACTTCAAAAATCAACCCAGATCGATTCACTGCACCAAATTGAATGAAACCAATTTTGTTGGAAAGGTCTGTGAATGCTGAATCCAAGCCCATTGGATTCAAGTCATTTGGATCTATAGATAACCCATAGTAAAAATAACAAGGCAGAAGCTTTTCTGCATTCAAACATTTTTCAAATTTAAACCATAACAGCTTTTGAGTTGATTACAACTCTCAAAAATCACATTTAACCATACCTTTCAGAATATATAAAAATATATAGGTTTAATTGTAGAAATAATGTTCAAGTAATAAAAGAATGCCACATAGGCATTACTAGCCACTTTAATTAATTAAAATAAAAGGGTAAAACCTTATTAAATTGTGACACCACTTTAAATCACATTCCCACGGACTACAATATGTGGTGATGACATGTGTCAACATGATCCCATGTGTCAATATGTGAAGGTTGCATAAAGAGCATAAAATTTGGCCTAAGTTAGAAACCTTGATATCAGCCTGAGACATAAGGTTGTACTTAGTTGAAACTCCACTAGTCCACCACTCCTCATTAGTTCCTACCCCCACTTATAGATGCTAGTGCTAAGCATAAAACTTGATCACCTTTAGATGGGAATACTTGGTGGAAAAATGGTTATGAAAACCTTGGAATGATGGATAATTCTATTGAAATGTTTTGGACATGTGTTTCTAAACACCTGATGATCTTGGTGATGAAAATGTTGCGGCATGAGCCTTATCCCTTTATAAAACTGATGGTTGTCTGGATGTGATACCATTCCAATTTTATCGTACAACCACAATACCCGAATATTGGGTAGGGCTTGACTAGAAACTTATATACCTTAGTATTAGATCCCTCACGGCCAAGGTCTGAGCTGAGGCTACATTGTGAAGATTGTCCACCTATGCAGTACCCAAGATGACAGTGGGTCATGGTTGGGAGGCCAAACTCACAGGAGAGGTGCTTATACTAGGGCGTGTAATTGAAAGGTTAGGATTGATTATCCGCATACTGAGTATGGTGAATTCAGGATTTGTTCCTGACGGATGTATCGAATGTTGTGGTGAAAGTGTACAATCTCTGTAGAGTGTCAAACTATTCGAATAGCCGTGTCCGCGGTTATGGACAGTTGGAGTGGCCATATTGTTCCCCCGTCAGACTTTTCAAAATGACTTGTGAAAGGAATGGAGACTTTGACTTGACCACAACAGGGTTGTGACATGAGTTACAAGATCCCACTTAAGAGTTATAAAATTGAGACTAGCTTTGGAACCTAGTAGAGATAAATCTGGCTTTTGCAAAACAACCCTAGAGCCTAGTGTCCTATTATACAAAAACCCCTTTACCTGTTAGTATTAGTTTGCGAGTACTTAAACAGTACTCATGGCTTTGTCCCTGGCTATTCCCATGGCTAGAATATGAAGAGGAGTACCTGGAAGATGGACCACAGGAAGGTTACGACAACTAGGATCATCTCCCATCGTCAGCATTGCCTGTGACCCCGAAGATGGAGCTTCGCCTACGCTACCGTTATTATTACGTATTCCGCTGCTTGATCTTGTATTAAGAACTGGATCATGAGATCCCTATTTGTGTAAGAACTTATGTATCGTTTGTAATGGATGATGTACTATGGTATCCAATTCTGTTATGTCTAGCAAAAATTGTAATCCTGGGATTGCGATGTATGGTATAACAGGAATCTAGGATTCAAAAATCCGGGTGTTGACAAGTTGGTATCAGAGCCATCCTGACTATAGGAGACCCTAGTTAGACTGGACGTTTGAACCAAAAACTTAGTTTCAAAAGCAAAGAAAACAAATATTTACAAAAACTTATTCTCATTCTTATCCCTTTGATTTTTTTATGAAAATTCATATTCCTCAAAAACTCTTGCAAAAGACATAAAATTTTGACGCACTTGATCACCCTGCTAATCTACTCATCATCTATTTTTATAGATGGACGTGAAGTACAACAAGTTTTACCAACTTGGGAATGGAGGAGACCTTATCTTTGAGAGGGATCTGGATCAGCTTTCAGAACTTCTGGAGATTCCGCACCCCGAGTTCTTCGGAGCTCAGCTCAATGATCAAGGAGGAGAAGATCTGCAGTGGCTAATTGTTGCAAGTCTCCGAGGAAAGATTGAACCTCCCATTGTGGAGGGAATTCATTTTACCTTGAGGGAAAACAACTGGCTCGATGGACTTGACAGAGCAATGCAGGAATCTCTTTCCCGTCTGTGTGGGCAAAGCATCAATCAGATCAAGGGTACTCGCTTTGAGTTTTTCCCATGGCGTGATGCAAATGGACAACCACTGGAAACCCCATACCACCCCGAGCCGAAGACTCAATTGGACCACCTTAGCTTCATGATGTATGATCGTCAGCAGGAGTTGGACAACTGACGTGACTACTGCAACCACAAGTCTGCCATCATCAAGACAAAGGACCAGACCATCGCCATGCTAGCAAGGGATCGCAAGTCTCGCCGCCGTCAGCTCGACAAGAAGGAGCGCATTATTGCCCGTCTTCGCCACCGCATCTCATCTTTGGAGTAGACCATCCACGAGAGAGACATGCAGTTGGAGGAAAGGGAGAATGCCGGAGAGGATCTTCGTGGAGAACCTTACTCCTATCTCAGCGATGACGATGATTTTCTGGAGGATCAGGCCATGGACTTCTTCACCGATGAGGATGATTTCGCCTTCATCGATGATGATGAAGATGATGAAGCCACAGATTCCGAGGAGTAGTAGCACTTGAGCACTAGCGTAGTGAGTAGTATTCGGTCCCACTGTATCGTAGTTCTCAGAATGGTTCTTAAAACAATCTGTTTTTATTTGTTTTGGTGTGTGTTGTATTGGGTTCTATGAATGAATGAATGAATGAATGAATGAATGAATGAATGAAAAAGCAAGTTTCTGGAAAAACCTGACTCAAACTTAGAAATTTCCCTCTTTTCTCATGATCTATCTCAATCTTCAGATGCCACGTGGAGGAAGTGGTTCGTCCCCGGACCCGATGTTGCATATCCTACAAATGTTGACTTCTGACCGCGAAGATGAAAGAGCGGAATGTCAAGCCAACCTAGCCACTCTGCAACAGATAGCCCAGCTATCCCACAACAACCAAGGCCACGGAAATCAGGACCACCATGGATCTAAGCTCAAGAATTTCCAAAACACCAACCCACCTGTTTTCACTAAGTCAGAAGAGCCCCTAGGCGCCGATGATTGGCTGCAAACCATGGAAAATAACCTAGAAGTCGTCGGAGTGGAAGCCAACGAGAAAGTCCTGTTCGCCACCCATTATCTAGCCGGAGATGCCAGGGCATGGTGGAACAGTGTTCGCGCAATGACCGGAGGCCAGATGATGAACTGGGAGGAATTCAAGGTAAAGTTTAGCAGAACCCATGTGCCACCAGGTTTGATGAAGAGAATGAGAGACGAGTTCAAAGAGCTAAAGCAAGGAAGAATGACTGTAGTGGAATACCGTGACAAATTTTTGTCATTAGCTAGGTATGCCCCGGACGAGATAGACACCGAAGCCAAGAAGAAAGAAAGATTCCTGAATGGTCTGCATGACGAGAGGCAGACGGTGTTAGTCAATATCCACTTTGCAGATATTGAATCCCTTGTCGACTCTGCCATCCATATGGAAGGAAAGATCAACCAAGCCAATGAGAACCGCAAGCGTCGTATGATGCATCAGCCAGGAACCCATCATACCCCAAAGTACCGCCCCAACCCATCTCCAGGATTTGCCCCAAGAACCAACAGACCCCCGATGAACCGTCCGACCTATCCCAACCGTGGAAACCTGTAGCATCCCATTTGTCTAACAACTGTAATGCTACTTGATCTAGTAATATAATGGCTACTCTCTACATATAATTGTTGTTCATCATCATATCATGCTCATGTCATCATGCCACCTTGCATTTGAGCATCATACAAAAATCCTTTGTGTTTGGTTCTTATCTCATATGCATTATTATTTGTATTTGCCTCTTGAGAATTTATTTGGTTCTTGATATATTGTGTAAATGCCCAAGTTGAGTTGGGGGCATATCTTTTATTCCACTCCACTAACCTTTCTTTCACCACCTTACAAATCTACCATCCCATTTTCCATGAGCTTGTAATCATTTTTTCTTTGATATTGATCTAGATCATGGGAGATAGGGTGGGTCCAATTCTACAAATTCTTTTGCTTGGGCCTTACTCCACATTTTGGAATGCATAAGAACAATGCCATGTAAATAATCTTGTTTTCACAAAATAAGCATGGTATTAATGATTTATGCATGGCCCATGCAAGTACCACCTTTTGCTTGTCATTTGAATTTTATTTGATTTTTGCATGGATCATCTCTCTTCCTCTTTGCTTGATCTTGTTTGTTTTGTTCCAACCATACCCCCTCTCCTATCTAAACCCTAAACCTACCTCATCTCTCATCTAACCCCCCTCTCCTTAACCTTCCCCCTAACCCTAGCTACCCCATCTAACCCTAACCCGAGGCTACCACTCCCCTCTTTCTCTCGGCCTCCCTCCTCTCTCTAGCTCACTCCCTGCCACAAGGCCCCATCAACCCCACCTGCCCACCTCCTAGGTGCCTCCCCCTGGCCCCCCTCTCTCCAAAACCCTAGCCAAACCCGAGCCACCCTCCTCCCTTTTGCATAAAGGTGGCACCCCCATGTGCCTCTCCCCTCTCCTCCCTTATCCCCCCAACCACCCAGCTCGCCACCACCCCAGATCCACCAGGAGGCCCCAGGTCCTCCCCATCCTCCTTTCTTCTTCCCCCTCCCCACCATGATCGCACCTTGCCCCTCTAAACCCTAGCCGCGGCCACCTCCTTCCTCTAGCCGTTCTGGAGCGCGCCGAGCTGAGCCAGGAGCACCAGGGCCCCCTCTGCTTCCTCTTCGACGCGCAGGACGCGAGGCAGCCGCTGGACCCCGCCGGAGAAGCCCCGCCGCCGCCCTGCCCGTGAGCACCAGGAGCTCCAGAGCGCCAGCCCCGCCGCTGATCGCCAGCCCCTCCAGCCAAACTCTCACCACCGTCGGGTTCCTGGTGAGCCCTTCTACCTCCTAGACATGCCCCCTTTCCCTCTCGTGTACCGCAGCGCCGCCGCCGTCCGTCGAGCACCTCGCGCGCACGCACGGCCGCTCGCCGCGCGCAGACAGACAACTGCAGCAGTTCTGCCCGCCTGTTCCTTGCCCTTCCCCGCGCGCTACAGCCTCCTCCGTGCTATCTCCCTGTATGAATGTTGTAGCCCGTGAATCCGTCTGCGTTTTTCGTTTTTGGGTCGTTGCGTTTAGTTCGGCGTAGGCGTCGCCACCGTCGCCAAAACTCCGGCCAGATCCACCGCCGCAGCACCGCGTCCAGCAGCAGCCGATGTCGTTTTGCAAAGAAAACCCTGGAGTTTTTCCCGCCTAAACCCGCAGCCCATCGACCCCACCTGGCAGCTGCCCGTCCCATCTTGCAAATAGGCCCCCGCAGATCTGAGCCTCGCAGCCCGCAGCCCCCTGGATTGCCCACGTGTCGCTCACCGAGTGGCCGCGAGCGTGTGTGGCCCTGCTAGGTCCCTGGGCCCGCTTGTCAGTCACGCGAGCTAGGCAGAGCCCCGGTGTGAAAAGTTCTGGTGCGTGCGTGTCGACCCAGTCAGCATCCACCCCACCTGTCACTGGCTGGGGTAGAATCTGGCTGAGTACTAAAAGTCCAGGAGCTTTTCTTTTTCAAATTCAAAATCTTTTCAAATTCAAATTCAATTTCCAATCTGTTTAAACTTGAATCAATTCATAACTTTCAAATGGTTTAGAATTTGAATTCAAACTTAATATGAAAAATGTTTTATTTTTGAATGTGAATTCAAATCTTTAATCAAATATTTTCAGAGTTTATTTAAGATAGTCAAACCTTTGACTTTTACCTAATTTGACTAATTTGACTATAAATAAATTTAAATTCATAATTCCAAATAATACAAATAATATATGTTTTTGAATCAGAAAAATGTGAGGATTTCAAATATGCCATTCAAAATATTATTTGAACACTTTAATTTCTAAGTTGATTAAAATTACAATAAAATGCCCTTTTCTTAATAAATCAATAACTTTTGTTTTATAACTCCAAATTTAACAAATGATATGTCTAAAATGATCAGCTCGACGAGACCTTTCTGTTTATGCATTCCATGTTCTGAATTGCAGCATGCATCATATAAATATAATGTATACAACAACTAATATGAGGATAAATTGTGGCCAAAACTCAATAAAGTGACTTATTCTTGTATTCCACACCTCGCCCATGCCATGCTACTTTATTACCATGCAAATTGTGCATCATTCATCATGGCATGATTGTTTGCTTGTCGCATTTTATTCATATGCTTGTGCACCTTATTTATGTTGGCCCTTGTTTGTTTGGTTCTTCTTCGAATAGACTCTGAGCAGGGGATATATCAAGAGAACCAGGAGCACTACCCAGATCCGTCTCTCGCTTCAACTGAGCTGACAGGCAAGCACTACCACATGCTTGCATACATATAGTACCTATTGCCTCTATCTTATTCTTGCATCATTGAGTCACGATTGCATTAAATTGAATCCCAAGTATTGCATAGCCTCTACTTTTAAACCCCACCGACGCTTGTCCTCCATCCCATGAGCCATTACTACAGGAGTTGTTTGAGCCATGCGAGACGTAGAACAGCATGTGTAGGGTATGTGAGTGTCTGATGGATAACGAGGTACCTAAACAACTTAACCTGAGTAGTAATGGGATAACTAATGAAAGTGGCACCGGTGAGCAATATCTGCTATTTGGTTTTTCCTGCTCACTTGTGTCCCGTAGGACCCCGAGTACTTGATTCCTGTTCCTTGATTATTCGCGCTATCCACATCCGGGAGTCTTATGGGACCCCCCTGAGCCAGAGCTTGATTCATTCTTATTTCTTGGGGCCACAAACTAGTTTGAGGTTTTATTTACTATCCTGTACTTATGCCATGCTTTACTGCTTTATTTAAGATTGTGCGAGGAGCACACTGTACTGTATAGGTAAGCGGAGTGTTTTCGCGGTATCGAGAAGCCCAGCCACACTTTCGGGTTCCCGGTCATTTACAGCCATTGTCGCAAACCTTGAGTCTGTCTCGGAGTCAGCTAGCTTCGTTGCGGGTCTACTCAATGGGGTGGCCCCCTGAAATATTTCTGAATCCTGTGATTGCTTTGTCGTGAAGGCCTCGTTGGGTTTTGATTTGGTTTTTCCAAGGTTGATCGAGTGTGTGTTGGTATTTGTGCACCCCTGCAGGGTAAAACTTTCTGAAAGCCGTGTCCGCGGTTATGGACGACTTGGAGCACAGTTTCTCGACCATAGACAAGCATAACTAAAGTACCGCTTTTAACTTGACTAAATAACTGACTAGTAAATAGTGCAACACTCATGGAATGGTTAATAAAACTGCCAACGGATGGGGTAGGTTGTTCGTCCGCTTCCTCGTTGGTAAGCGGGGAGGAGGATGGATCTGGTGATATTACTGTTATAACTATTGTCATTAATCCACGGACATCCGCCTATCTTTGGTTAGGCAGATGGTTAGCGAGTTTCTATAGAAATGCTAGGGTTTATCTTTTGCTGCAATTGCGTCACCCCAGGTTGTGTCCCCTTTAGAGGCATAAAGACTTGCTGAGTACCCCTAGGGTCTCACACGATAAATTATTTGATTCAGATGAACAGGTACACTCACAAGATGGATACTGGGTGGAGGAGGCGGATGATGTGGGCAACGATCGTTCGGTGTAGAGATTCCGGGAACGGGAATCCGTGAGATCTGTGGGCGGGATGTGCTTATTTATGGGGCATCTTATGCCGATTTTCTTCTTATCCGTACTCGGATCTTGTTTGCCGCTTCCGCCTGATACTCTGATGTGTGATGTATGAGGAGATATCCTAAACTATTATATCTATCTAGGACATTTGAATCTTGCCGTATGGCGTTGCTATATTTCCTTTCTTTTAGATGGAATGGCTCTGATGTACTATTGTATGGTGGCTTGCATACATACTCATTTGTGTATGTAGTTGATCCCTTCGCCTGCCGATTACGCCGCCCGTACTTGTCCCGATGATTGGAAATGGTTGGGACGGCCGAAAGGTCTACCTGTGAGTGGCATTTGGGCCCCACCATACTATTTCAACCATTTCCGCTCATCCAGGCTTGTATCTAGGAGCGTAATTCACCGAGGTAGTTACAAAACCCTAGACCCGGAGGAAATCACAACAACCCCGGCAACTCTAACAATTTCATCCGTGCCCCACCCAAGTTCAACACCAACAATGCTACTACCAACACCAACACTGCCCCGAGGACTGGAAGCAATGTTGTGCCTGTAGTAGCCAAGGACAAGTCGCAAGTGACTTGTTATCACTGTGGAAATAAAGGCAACTATTCTAACGAGTGCCCCAACAAGAAGAATGCTATAGCCCCCAATGCCAATGCCCCAGCTCAACAGCAGCGTCGTGTTCAGCCCGGAAGAAGATTTGCCCCAGTGAATTCACTCAACCGCAATGGCCGTCTTTTTCTCATGCATGCTGAAGAAGCTCAGGAAGCGCCAGACGTCGTGCTGGGTATGTTTTCTATTAATTCAGTACTTGCAAGAGTGTTGTTTGATTCTGGTGCATCGCATTCATTTGTCACCGAAGAATTTGCATGGACTAGTAAAATTCAACCAACCAAATTGAAGCATGTCATGATTATGCAAATTCCCGGATCAACCACCAAGGCTAGGCAAATTTGCAAAGCCATCCCTATCCGAATCCATGGCATAGATTTTTATGCTAATCTGATAGTACTCGGAACTAAAGGTTTGGAAGTAGTACTAGGAATGGGTTGGATGTCAAAACATAAAGGATTGATTGACTGTGCCAAGAAAGCCATCACCATGACCAGTACAGCCGAAATATCAGTCGAGCATATATCTGAAACCTTACCTCGTCGATTTAAATGCAACAAGAGTATAGCCCAACCTACCGTTGACCAAGTCCGGATAGTCTGTGAATACCCCGATGTATTTCCAGATGTTTTGCCCGGTATTCCCCCAGATCGGGATATCGAGTTTATCATTTAACTAATCCCGGGAACCGGACCCATAGCCCAGAGACCCTATAGTATGAACCCGTCAGAGATTGCAGAACTGAAGAAGCAACTGGATTCCATGTTGGAAATCGGATTGATTCAACCAAGTGCGTCCCCATGGAGATCACCTGTCTTGTTTGTGGACAAGAAGGATGGAGGTAACCGTTTGTGTACGTATTATCGGAAGTTGAATGATGTCACCATCAAGAACAAGTACCCCTTTCCCAAGATAGAAGATTTGTTTGATCAGTTGACTGGTGCCAAAGTGTTTTATACGATTGATCTTAGAACTGGCTATCATCAACTCAAAATTCGTGCAGAGGATATTCCAAAGACTGCGTTTACCACCAGATATGGATTGTATGAGTATACGGTCATGTCTTTCGGATTAACCAATGCCCTCGCTTATTTCATGAACCTCATGAATAATATTTTTATGGACTTCCTGGATAAGTTTGTCGTTGTTTTCATTGATGACATTCTGATTTATTCCAAATCAGAAGAAGAACATGAGCTACACCTAAGGACCATTCTTGGAACCCTTAGAGAGCATCAGTTGTATGCCAAGTTTAGCAAATGTGAATTCTGGTTATAGGAGGTAGGATTCCTCGGTCACATTGTATCCGCCGGAGGAATTGCCGTTGACCCTGCCAAAGTGAAAGATGTAGAAGATTGGCAAGCCCCAGCCACTCAAACCCAAGTTCGTGCTTTTCTCGGATTGGCGGGATATTACCGCAAATTCGTAGAAGGATTCTCGAGTATCGCCAGACCCATGACTCAATTGCTGAAGAAGGACAAGAAGTTTGAATGGACAGACAAGTGTGAAGCAAGTTTTCAAGAACTCAAAAGGAGATTGATTTCAGCCCCAATCTTGATCATGCCGGATATCACGAAGCCCTTCGATGTGTATTGTGACGCATCCAAGATTGGTCTCGGATGTGTGTTAATGCAATAAGGCAAAGTTATATCTTATATATCTCGACAATTGAAGCAACATGAGAAAAACTATCCAACCCATGACCTCGAACTCGCAGCCGTAGTTCTAGCCCTGAAGAATGGAGACATTACCTGATGGGAAATCGTTGTGAGATTTATTCGGATCACAAGAGCCTAAAGTATATATTCACTCAGAAGGAGCTGAATATGAGGCAGAGAAGATGGATTGAGCTAATCAAGGATTATGACCTGGACATTCACTATCACCCTGGTAAAGCCAACGTGGTAGCCGATGCCCTTAGCAGATTGCCGTGCCACTTGAACTCCATGATTTTGAAAGAGCAACCAAGTTTGCACAAGGAGATGGAAGATTTTCGAATGGAATTAGTAAGTGAAGGATTTTTGGCTAGCATAGAACTCCAGCCCACATTGATCAGTCAGATTAAAGAGGCGCAGAAGGAAAATGCTAGTATCGACGGAATCAAGCGTCGTATCGGTAAAGGCAAAGTACCCAGATTCACCGAGGACGAAGGAGTGTTGTGGTACAAAGGACGCCTTTGTGTACCAGCAGATTCTGAGTTGAAAGAAGTTATTTTGAAGGAGGCTCATGAATCTCCTTATTCTATCCATCCCGGAGGAACTAAGATGTATCAAGATTTGAAAGAGCAATTTTGGTGGCATAAGATGAAGACAGAAATAGGAAGCTATATCGCCAAGTGTGATATATGTCAACGAGTCAAGGCAGGACATCAAAGACCTGCTGGATTGTTGCAACCTTTGCAGATTCCGGAATGGAAATGGGATTCTGTAGGAATGGACTTTATCACTGGACTACCTACTTCTAGTAGGGGAAATGACTCTATCTGGGTCATAGTGGACAGATTGTCCAAAGTCGCCCATTTCTTGCCCGTCAAGACCACATATCAGAGTTCGAAGCTAGCGGAGTTGTACATCGCTAGAATCGTCAGTTTGCATGGAGTCCCCAAGAACATAATATCGGATCGAGGAACTCAGTTTACCTCGAGATTCTGGAAGAAAGTCCAAGAAGGTTTAGAAACCCACCTAGATTTTAGTACCGCGTATCACCCTCAGACCGATGGACAAACGGAGCGAGTAAATTAAATACTCGTAGATATGCTGAGAGCATGCGTGTTAGAATATGGATCCAAGTGGGAAGACTGTCTGCCGTTCGCAGAATTTTCTTACAACAATAGTTATCAAGACAGTCTGCAAATGGCCCCATTTGAATTCATGTACGGAAGAAAGTGTCGCACCCCTTTGAACTGGTCGGAAGTAGGAGAGAGTCAGATTTTCGGACCCGACATCCTACGAGAAGCAGAAGAGAAGGTTCACAAGATTCGTGAGCACCTCAAGACCGCCCAATCCCGACAGAAGAGTTACGCCGACAAGAGACGTAGAGACCTCGCCTTCAATATAGGAGATTTCGTTTATCTGAATGTGTCGCCATTGAAGGGAATGCAGCGTTTCCAACTCAAAGGAAAGTTAGCCCCCAGATATATTGGACCTTTAAAAATTCTGAACCCGTCGAGGAGAAGTATTGTATCAATTGGAGCTACCCGAAGAGATGTCAGCAGTACATAATGTGTTCCATATCTCGTTACTTCGCAAGTGTCTCGAAGTCCCCGAGAAGACCGAAGTGTTAAAGAATATCGACCATCGGACCATAGAGATAAACGATGACCTGACCTAACCCGAAGTACCCATCCGCATTTTGGAAGAAGCTTTTCGAACTACCCGAACCCGAAGCATCAAGTTTCTCAAGATTCAGTGGAGCAACCACACAGAAGAGGAAGCTACCTGGGAGCGCGAAGATCACATCAGGACGGATTTTCCCAATCTCTTCAAATCCTAGGTAATCTTTTCGTCCCTTTTCAAATCTCGGGACGAGATTTTGTTTAAGGGGGGAAGGTTTGTAACATCCCAAAAATACTAAGCTTGGATCATCAAACTCTAATCATCAAAATTAGGGTTAACAAAAACTTTTCTAAATAAAATTATGAATGCATGCATATGTGTATGCATGGATTTTGAATTCTTTTAAAACCACCTTGTTTGTTTGTTTCATTGCTTGTAAAATGTTTCTTAGGTGAAATAAGCCTCATCTAAAACATTTCCCACACTTTTCCTAAAGACAAGTAAATCAAAACACATATATTAAATGAATGGTCACTTTGACCAATTTAACTCTCATGCCTACTTTGGATGTCTCAAACTTTCAGAACCTAACAGAAACTTTTCTGTATCTTTGCACCCCTTGAATGTACTCATAACAAAGTATCAAGGCCCACTTTTTGATCATCCAGAAACTTTCAAATGCATAGTTTAAATGACAATTCAAAATTGAATCTTTATCATATGGGAAGATCCCACTTTTTCAAAAACCACTCAAACAAGCTCAACTTTCAAAACCCAAGCATCTGCAGACTCACCAGCACCAATCTAACAAACCCACCAAAAATCTTTTCAAAATTCAAAACTTGATTTCATGCGGCCATTTCATCAAACAGGTTGCAGACACAAATCAAACAAATATCAAACACTATTGTGGGCAGTGATTCTTGCCTAACTTGTTCCCTAGTTAGCTCACAACCAGCTCAGTAGATCATCTAGGAAGATTAGCCAAGCAGTAGCACCACTGTGAGCTTGCCATTGCCATCAATGGTGAACAGCCGAGCACACCCTTGCCACCCCATAGTCGACAGCAAGCTAGGAGCAGCAGCAAGCCTAGCCAGCATGTCTGGGAGGCAGTCCACCGCCACTCACTGTCCTAGCCGCGAGCGTTGCCAAGCCCTGGACCACGCGCACGAACCGCGCCTAGACCGCCAGAGACCATGCCGAGCGTGCACCAGAGCACCACCCTCGACCAGCGCCCACAGACCGTGTGCCGCCCTCACCGCGTGCACACACGATCGCCACCGACCCAGGAGACCGCCAGACATCCCCGTTTGCCTCCCCGTGCCGCACAGCCACCGCCCGCCGTCGAAGACGCCGCCTCTTCCGCGCAGAGCATCACCTGTTCCAGACCAAGCCGCACCGCCCCATGCCTCGAAACCATGTCGTTGAGCATCGCCAGGAGACACCGCACCGTCCCCTACCCTTTCCCATGCCATTATCCGCCTATAACATCGCCCCCGACGAGCTCACCGTGCGCCCCGACGGTCCCCTCGCTCGACTATAAATAGAGGCCACCCCCGCTCGATTTCTTCACACCATCTCACTCCCCACTCCTCACTGATCGTGCCACACCGTTCTCAGAGCAAGGCGAGCACCACCCCGCCGGAATTTCACCGGAGCCCGCCGCCTCTGGAGAAGAAGGGAGCCATCGATTTCGTCCACCCCAGGAGCTGCCGCGACCACCCCTGAGTTCGCCGTCGTCGGCTTAGTCGTTCGCCCGCCTCGCCGACCCTCGCCCGTACCCCGGTGAGCCCCCAGCACCCCTCACTGGCCGCGCTAGGTTTCGTTCTCGCCGGCGTTGTCTCGCGTCGACGATGACTCCCAGCCGTTGGATTAGAACTAGATCGAACGATCCATGTTGCCCCATACCGCTTCACCCAGCCCCGTGTCACTGACGAGTGGGGACACCCACTTAAGCAGCCCGCGGGAGTACCGCGCTTAGCAGGCCGGCCCGTTAACTTTTCCCGCGCAGCCCATTTATTCAAATTAAACTTTTTCCATTTCAATTCAAACACACTTCTGTACCCAACTTCAAAAATCAACCCAGATCGACTCAGTGCACCAAATTGAATGAAACCTATTTTTTGGAAAGGTCTGTGAATGCTGAATCCAAGCCCGTTAGATTCAAGTCATTTGGATCTATAGATCACGCATGGTAAAAATAACAAGGCAGAAGCTTTTCTGCATTCAAACATTTTTCAAATTTAAACCATAATAGCTTTTGAGTTGATTCAAACTCGCAAAAATCACATTTAACCATACCTTTCAGAATATATAAAAATATATAGGTTTACTTGCAGAAATAATGTTCAAGTAATAAAAGAATGCCACATAGGCATTACTAGCCACTTTAATTAATTAAAATAAAAGGGTAAAACCTTATTAAATTGTGACACCAGTTTAAATCACATTCCCATGGACTACAATATGTGGTGATGACATGAGTCAACATGATCCCATGTTTGGTTTGGAGAATATTTAATCTTAAGTAGTTTTTCAATGAGTAGAAATTACTTTTCTAAAAATAAAAGGAATTAAATCAAGCCTTAACCTTGTAATGTTACAGATGATGCCAGATCATCTATAGGACCCTTGTGTGTGATGATTGCAAGTAGTTAAGTATTGTTTGGTGATTGTGTACCTCGTATTTATTCATAGACGCTAGTACCGACCAAGGATACGAGGAGGAAGGAGGATTCTACGAAGAAGATGCAGAGGAGAACTTCAACCACTGCTCTGCACAAGGCAAGCTGATACTATACCAATGCAAGCTAAAACTTGCAAGACACTCTACTTTAGCAAGCCTAATACTACTAGTGAATGTGCAAGCTTATATTAACATTGATGCAAGCTAACACTTGCAAGATACCCTACTGATGCAACAAACCCCTACTTGTTACTATGCCTACTATATGCCTTAAGCATATGTGATCACCCCCACTTGATAAACCAATCCTAGTTTTATTTTCAAGCTTCTTACTTTATTTCTTTATAAAAGCTTACTTAGAGTTTACTTAAGATATTCGTAGATACTATAAAGATATGTGAAGGTTGCATAAAGAGCATAAAATTTGGCCTAAGTTAGAAACCTTGATATGAGCCTAAGTCATAAGGTTGTACTTAGTTGAAACTCCACTAGTCCACCACCCCTCATTAGTGCCTACCCCCAATTATAGATGCTAGTGCTAAGCATAAAACTTGATCAACTTTAGATGGGAATACTTGGTGGAAAAATGGTTATGAAAACCTTGGAATGATGGATCATTCTATTGAAATGTTTTGGACATGTGTTTCTAAACACCTGATGATCTTGGTGATGAAAATGTTGAGGCATGAGCCTTAGCCATTTATAAAACTGATGGTTGTCTGGATGCGATACCATTCCAATTTTATCGTACAACCACAATACCCGAATATTGGGTAGGGATTGACTGGAAACTTATATACCTTAGTATTAGCTCCCTCCCGGCCAAGGTCTGAGATGAGGCTACCTTGTGAAGATTGTCCACATGTGCAGTACCCAAGATGACAGTGGGTCATGGTTGGGAGGCCAAACTCACAGGAGAGGTGCTTATACTAGGGCGTGTAATTGAAAGGTTAGGATTGATTATCCGCATACTGAGTATGGTGAATTCAGGATTTGTTCCTGACGGATGTATCGAATGTTTTTGTGAAAGTGTACAATCTCTGCAGAGTGTCAAACTATTCGAATAGCCGCGTCCGCAGTTATGGGCAGTTGGAGTGGCCATATTGTTCCCCCGTCAGACTTTTCAAAATGACTTGTGAAAGGAATGGAGACTTTGACTTGACCACAACAGGGTTGTGACATGAGTTACAAGATCCCACTTAAGAGTTATAAAATTGTGACTAGCTTTGGAAGCTAGTAGAGATAAATCTGGATTTTGCAAAACAACCCTAGAGCCTAGTGTCCTATTATCCAAAAACCCCTTTACCTATTAGTATTAGTTTGCGAGTACTTAAAGAGTACTCATGGCTTTGTCCCTGGCTATTCCCATGGCCAGACTATGAAGAGGAGTACCTGGAAGATGGACCCTAGGAAGGTTACGACAACTAGGATCATCTCCCATCGTCAGCATTGCATGTGACCCCGAAGATGGAGCTTCGCCTACGCTACCGTTATTATTACGTATTCCGCTGCTTGATGTTGTATTAAGAACAAGATCATGAGATCCCTATTTGTGTAAGAACTTATGTATCATTTGTAATGGATGATGTACTATGGTATCCAATTTTGTTATGTCTCGCAAAAATGGTAATCCTGGGATTGCGATGTATGGCATAACAGGCATCTAGGATTGAAAAATCCGGGTGTTGACAAGTGGTAAGTCTCAATGAGAGGTGGGGAGTGAGATGGCGTTAAGAAATCGAGCGGGGCTTGCCTCCTTTTATAGGCTCGACGGCGAGACCAAGAGGGATGGGCAGACGACGGTGGCGACACGGCTACGGGCGGCTAGAGGCATGGATGCGGTTGGCGATCGACGGGCGGTCTCCTGGCGATGCTCTAGAACTTGAATGCGAGCTTAGGGGCGGTGGCAATTAGTCTGGAACGTGCGGTGCTCTTCGAGGCAGAGGCAGCGAACACTACGGCGAGCGGTGGCTACGGGGTACGGGTGATGAAACGAACATGTCTGGTGGTCTCCTGGGACGGTGGGGTGCATGCTGGCGGGCGGCGAGGGCTCGAGGTGGTCGGGTTGAGTGGGAACGGCGTGTGCACTGGGGTGCGTGTCGGCATGGTCGACAGCGGCGTGGGCGTGGCGTTCCTGGCGGTTCTGGTAGATGTTCTTGAGCTAGGGCTGGTCGAGAGGGGGCGATGAGGCATGGGCTGCATGCTAGACAAGGTGGGCATGGCTAGTTCTCCTAGCTTGCTGTCCACACTGGGTTGACATGGTGAGGCTCGGCCTGCTCACCAGTGATGGAAATGGCAAGCTCAAAGTGGTGCTAGAGGTTAGTTAAAGGTGCTAGATGGTCTATTAAGGCTAGTTGCAACCAGAAAGGGAACAAGGTTGGTCAAAACACTGCTTAACATAGTGTTTTTTATTTGGTTGATTTGAATCTGCAACCTGTTTGATGAAATGGCCGCAAGAACTTGAGTTTTGAATTTTGAAAAGATTTTTGGTGGGTGTGCTTGGCATTTGTTGAGGATTCTGTGGATGCTTGGGTTTTGAAAATTGAGCTTGTTTGTGTGGTTTATGAAATAGTGGGATCTTCCCATATGAAATAGATTCAATTTTAAACTGTCATTTAAACTAAGCATTTGAATTTTTTTGGATGATCACAAAGTGGGCCTTGGTACATTAAACAAAATATTGTCCCGAGATTTCAAAAAGGACGAAAAAGATTACCTAGGATTTGAAGAGATCGGGAAACTCCGTCCTGATGTGATCTTCGCGCTCCCAGGTAGCTTCCTCTTCTGTGTGGTTGTTCCACTGAATCTTGAGAAACTTGATGCTTCGGGTCCTGGTGGTTCGAAAATCTTCTTCCAAAATACGGATGGGTACTTCGGGATAGGTCAGGTCATCGTTGATCTCTATGGTTCGGTGATCAATGTTCTTGAACACTTCAGTCTTCTCCGGAACTTCGAGGCACTTGCGAAGTAATGAGATATGGAACACATTGTGCACGACTAACATCTCTTCGGGTAGTTCCAATTGATACGACAATTCTCCTGGACGGTTCAGAATCTTGAAGGGGCCGATATATCTGGGGGCTATCTTTCCTTTCAGTTGGAAACACTGCATTCCCTTTAATGGAGACACTTTCAGATACACAAAATCTCCGATGTTGAAAGCGAGGTCTTGACGTCTCTTGTCGGTGTAACTCTCCTGTCTTGACTGAGCGGTCTTGAGGTGCTCACGAATCTTGTGAACCTTATCTTCTTCTTCTCGTAGGATGTCGGGTCCGAAAATCTGACTCTCTCCTACTTCTGACCAGTTCAAAGGGGTGCGACACTTCCTTCCACACATGAATTCAAATGGGGCCATTTGCAAACTAGCTTGATAAATGTTGTTGTATGAAAATTCTGCAAACGGTAGACAGTCTTCCCATTTAGATCCATACTCTAACACACATGCTCTCAACATGTCTTCTAGTATTTGATTTACTCACTCCGTTTGTCCGTCGGTATGAGGGTGATAAGTTGTGCTGAAATCTAGTCGGGTTCCTAAACCTTCTTGGACTTTCTTCAGAATCTCGAGGTAAACTGAGTTCCTCTATCCGATATGATGTTCTTGGGGACTCCATGCAAACTAAAAATTCTAGCAATGTATAACTATGCTAGCTTCGAACTCTGTATGTGGTCTAGACTGGTAAGAAATGGGCGACTTTGGACAATCTGTCCACTATGACCCAGATAGAGTCATTTCCCCTACTAGGAGTAGGCAATCCGGTCATAAAGTCCATTCCAACAGAATACGATTTCCATTCCGGAATCTCCAATGGTTGCAACAATCTAGCGGGTCTTTGATGTCCAGCCTTGACTCTCTGACATATATCACACTTGGCGATATAGCTTCCGATTTCTCTCTTCATCTTATGCCACCAAAATTGTTCTTTCAAATCTTCATACATCTTCGTTCCTCCGGGGTGGATAAATAAAGAGTATCATGAGCTTCCTTCAGAATCACTTCTTTCAACTCAGAATCTGTTGGTACACAAAGGCGTCCTTTGTACCACAGAACTCCTTCTTCGTCTTCCGTGAATCAGGGTACTTTGCATGTACCAATACGACGCTTGTTCCGTCGATACTAGCATTTCCTTTCTGTGCCTCCTTGATTTGGCTGATCAAAGTGGGTTGAAGTTCTATGCTAGCCAAAAATCCTTCACTCACTAATTCCATTCTGAAATCTTCCATCTCCTTGTGCAGACTTGGTTGCTCCTTCAAAATCATGGAGTTCAAGCGGCACGGCAATCTGCTGAGGGCATCTGCTACCACATTGGCTTTACCGGGGTGATAGTGAATTTCCAGGTCGTAATCCTTGATTAGCTCAATCCATCTTGGATGCATCACAATACACGTCAAAGGGCTTCATGATATTCGTCATGATTAAGATTGGGGATGAAATCAATCTTCTCTTGAGTTCTTGAAAACTCGCTTCACATTTGTCCGTCCATTCAAACTTCTTGTCCTTCTTCAGCAATTGGATCATGGGTCTGGCAATACTTTAGAATCCTTCTACGAACTTGTGGTAGTATCCCGCCAATCCGACAAATGCACGAACTTGGGTTTGAGTGGTTGGGGCTTGCCAATCTTCGACATCTTTCACCTTTGCAGGTTCAACAACAATTTCTCCGGCTGATACAACGTGGCCAAGGAATCCTAACTACTGTAACTAGAATTCACATTTTCTAAACTTGGCATACAACTGATGCTCTCCAAGGGTTCCAAGAATGGTCCTTAGGTGTAGCTCATGTTCTTCTTCTGATTTGGAATAAATCAGAATGTCATCGATGAAAACAATGACAAACTTATCCAGGAAGTCCATAAAAATCTTATTCATGAGATTCATGAAATAAGAGGGGGAATTGGTTAATCCAAAAGACATGACAGTATACTCGTATAATCCATATCTGGTGGTAAAGGAAGTCTTTGGAATATCCTCTGCGCGAATCTTGAGTTGATGATATCCTGTTCTAAGATCAATCTTAGAAAACACTTTGGCACCGGTCAACTGGTCAAAAAAATCTTCTATCTTGGGCAATGGGTACTTGTTCTTGATAGTGACATCGTTCGACTTTCGATAATCCGTACACAAACGGTTACCTCCATCTTTCTTGTCCACAAACAAAGTAGGTGATCTCCATGGTGACGCACTTGGTTGAATCAGTCCAATTTCCAGCATGGCATCTAGTTGCTTCTTTAGTTCTGCTAGTTCATACGGGTTCATACTATATGGTATCAGGGCTATGGGTCATGTTCTGGGGATTAGTTCAATGATAAACTCGATATCCTGATTTGGGGGCATACCTGGCAAAACATATGGGAATACATCGGGGTATTCACAGACTATCCGGGCTTGGTCAATGGTAGGTTGTGCTATACTCTTGTTGCACTTGAATTGACGAGGTAAGATTTTAGATAAATGCTCGACTGATATTCCGGCTGTACTGGTCATGGTTATGGCTTTCTTGGCACAGTCAATTAATCCTTTATGTTTGGACATCCAATCCATTCCTAGTACTACTTCCAAACCTTTAGTTCCGAGTACTATCAGATTAGGATAAAAATCTATGCCATGGATTCAGATAGGGATGGCTTTGCAAATTTGCCTAGCTTTGGTGGTTGAACCAGGGATTTGAACAATCATAACATGCTTCAGTTTGGTTGATGAATCTTACTAGTGCATGCAAATTCTTCGGTGACAAATGAGTGCGATGCACCAGAATCAAACAACACTCTAGCAAGTACTGAATTAACAGAAAACATACCCAGCACGACGTCTGGAGCTTCCTAGGCTTCTTCAGCATGCATGAGAAAAAGACGGCCGTTGCGGTTGAGAGAGTTCCCTGGGGAAAACCTTCTTCCAGGATGAACACGACGCTGCTGCTGAGCTGGGGCATTTGCATTGGGGGCTGCGGCATTCTTCTTGGGGCACTCATTGGAGTAGTGACCCTTATTTCCACAGTCATAACAAGTCACTTGCGACTTGTCCTTCGCTGCAACAGGCACAACATTGCTTCCAGTCCTCGGGGCAGTGTTGGTGTTGGTGGCAGCATTGTTGTTGTTGAACTTGGGTGGTGCATGGTTGAAATTGCCAGGGTTGTCAGGGTTGTTGTGATTTCCTCCGGGCCTTGGGTTTCCATGGTTGGGATAGGTCGGACAGTTCATCGGGGGTCTGTTGGTTCTCGGGGCAAATCCTGGAGATGGGTTAGGGCGATACTTTGGGGTATGATGGGTTCCTGGCTGATGCATCATGCGACGCTTGCGGTTCTCATTGGCTTGGTTGCTCTTTCCTTCCATCTGGATGGCAGAGTCTACAAGGGCTTCAATATCAGCAAAGGGGATATTAACCAACACCGTATTCATCTCATCATGCAAACCATTCAAGAATCTTTCTTTCTTCTTGGCTTGAGTGTAGATCTCATTCGGGGCATACCTAGCTAATGACAAGAATTTTTCACGGTATTCCACTACGGTCATCCTTCCTTGCTTCAGTTCTCTGAACTCATCTCTCATTCTCTTGATCAAACCCGGTGGCACATGGGTTCTGTTGAACTTGACCTTGAATTCCTCCCAGGTCATCATCTGTCCTCCGGTCATTGCACGAACGCTGTTCCACCATGCTCTTGCATCTCCGGCTAGATAGTGGGTGGCGAACAGAACTTTCTCGTTAGCTTCCACTCCGGCGACTTCCAGGTTGTTTTCCATGGTCTGCATCCAATCATCTTCATCTAAGGTCTCTTCCTACTTAGTGAAAACAGGTGGGTTGGTGTTCTGGAAATTCTTGAGCTTAGGTCCATGGTTGTCCTGATTTCCTTGGCCTTGATTATTATGGGCCAGCTGAGCTATGTGCTGAAGGGTGGCTAGGTTGGCTTGACGTTCCGCTCTTTCAGCTTCGCGGTCAGAAACCAACATTTGCATGATCTGCAACATCGGGTCCAGGGATGAACCACTTCCTCCGCGAGGCATCTGAAGATTGAGATAGATCATGAGAAAAGAGGGAAATTTCTAAGGTTCAGGGACTTTGAAAAGTTTTTAAAGTTTGGCTCATATTTTTTTAGCAACTTGATTTTCATTCATTCATCCATAGCACACGATACAACACACACCACAACAAAGGTAAGCAGATGGTTTTAAGAACCATTCTGAAAACTACGATACAGTGGGACCGAATACAACTCACTATGCTAGTGCTCAGGTGCTACTACTCCTTGCAGTCGGTGTAATTGTCATCCTCATCGTCATCGATGAAGGTGAAATCCTTCTCATCGGTGAAGAAGTCCATGGCCTGATCGTCCCGAAAATCATCACCATCGCTGAGATAGGAGTAGGGGTCTCCATGAAGATCTTCTCCGGCATTCTCCCATTCCTCCAACTGCATGTCTCTCTCGTGGATGGTCTCCTCCAAATCCGAGATACGGTGGCGAAGACGGGCAATGATGTGCTCCTTCTTGTCAAGCTGACGGCGGCGAGACTTGCGATCCTTCGCTAGCATGGCGATGGTCTGATCCTTCGTCCTGATGTTGGCGGACTTGTGGTTGGAGTAGTCACGGCAATTGTCCAATTCCTGCTGACGATCATACATCATGAAGCTAAGGTGGTCCAACTGAGTCTTCACCTCGTGGTGGTATGGGGCTTCCAGTGTTTGTCCCATAGCATCACGCCTTGGACAAAACTCAAACTGGGTACCCTTGATCTGGTTGATACTCTTCCCACACAGACGGGCAAGAGCTTCCTGCATGGCCCTGGTATGTCCATCGATCCAGTTGGTCTCTCTTAAGGTGAACTGAATTACCTCGGCAGTGGGAGGTTCAATCTTTCCTCGGAGACTTGCAACAACTAGCCATTGCCGATCTTCTCCTTCCTGATCATTGAGCTGAGCTCCGAAGAACTCGGGGTGCAGACGCTCCAGAATTTCCGAAAGTTGGTCCAAATCCCGCTCAAAGATGAGGTCCCCTCCATTCCCCAACTGATAAAACTTGTTGTACTTCACGTCCATCTATAAGAATATAGGATGAGTAAGTTAGTAGAGTGATCAAGTGTGTCAAATTTTATGTATTTTGCAAGAGTTTTTGAGAAACATGAATTTTCATGAAAGAATCAAAGTGATAAGAATGGGAATAAGTTTTTGTAACTATTTGCTTCCTTTGGTTTTGAAACTAAGTTTGTGATTCAAACATCCAGTATAACTAGGATCTCCTATGGTCAGGATGGCTCTAATACCAACTTGTCAACACCCGGATTTTTAATCCCAGATGCCTGTTATGCCATACATCGCAATCCCAGGATTACCATTTTTGCGAGACATAACAGATTTGGATACCATAGTACATCATCCATTACAAACCATACGTAAGGTCTTACACAAATAAGGATCTCATGATCCAGTTCTTAATACAGGTCAAGTAGCGGAAATACGTAATAATAAAGGTAGAGTAGGCGAAGCTCCATCTTCAGGGTCACAGGCAATGCTAACGATGGGAGATGATCCTAGTTGTCGTAACCTTCTTGTGGTCCATCATCCTGGTACTCCTCTTCATAGTCTGGCCACGGGAATAGCCAGGGACAAAGCCATGAGTACTCTTTAAGTACTCGCAAACTAATATTAAGAAGTTAAGGGGGGTTTTATAGTAGGACACTAAGCTCTAAGGTTGTTTTGGCAAAAGCCAGATTTACCACTACTAAGTTCAGAAGCAAAGAAAGCTAGTTGAAAATTTTATAACACCTAAGTGGGAACTTGAATTTCATATCACAACTCTGTTATGGTCAAGTCAAAATGTCAATTCATTTCACAGGTCATTTTGAAAACATCTGACGGGGGGAAAATATGGCCACTCCAACTGTCCATAACCGCGGACGTGGCTATTCGAATAGTTTGACACTCTGCAGAGATTATACACTTTCACCACAACATTTGATACATCCGTCAGGAACAATTCCTGAATTCACCATAATTAGTATGCGGATAATCAATCCTAACCTTTCAATTACACTACTAGGAAAATGGCCTTTAGTGGCGCACCATGAAACATCATCTGTGGCGCACTAGCAGTGCGCCATGTGCCTTGCGCTACAGAAGTTTAAACTTCTGTGGCGCACTGCCTAGTGCGCCACAGAAGTTTAGAGACAGGCGTGGCGCACATGCCAGTGCGCCACAGAAGTTTGGGCAGGTGCGCCACGCGTATGAAACGATAACCGTGGCGCACTAGGTGCCGTGCGCCACGGATGTAAATTTCAAAATTCAAAAAAAAAGCAGCAGATTTGGATCTCGTCGTCAGTGCGGCCGCGCGTCGCTGCAGGTCGCCATCGCCGTCAGTGCGGCCGCGCGTCGGTGTCGTCGTCGGAACTGCAAGGAGGAGGAAGAGGAGAATAGGAGGAAGAGGAGGAGAAGAAGAAGATGAGGCAGAGGAGGAGAAGAAGAGGAGGAGGAGGAGAAGAGGAGGAGAAGAAGAAGAGGAGGTAGAGGAGGAAGAGGAGGAGAAGAACAGGAGGCAGAGGAGGAGAAGAACAGGAGGCAGAGGAGGAAGAGGAGGATAAGGAGGCCGCCGTTGCACCGCCGTCGCGAGGAGGAGGAGAAGGAGGCCGCCGTTGCACCGCCGTCGCCCGTTGTCACTGCGAGGAGGAGGAGAAGGAGGTCGACGTCGTGCCATCACTGCAAGAAGAGGGGAAGGAGGAGAAGGAAGAAGGAAGAAGGAAGAAGGAAGAAGGAAGAAGGAAGAAGGAAGAAGGAGAAGGGAAAGGGAAAGGGAGAGGAAGAGGGAAAAGGGGAAGGGAAAAGTGGAAAGGGAAAGGGAGAGGAAGAGGGAAAAGGGGAAAGGGAGGAGGAGGGCGGGGTGGGGATTCAAATTTGAATCCCGTCCAAGCTTATCTGTGGCGCACTAGGTGTAGGTGCGCTACGGATAAGTCGCCCTGTATTTTTTTTTCTGCAGGAAAAAACGGTTTTTTGACCGTAACTTTTTACTCTTTTCGAATTTTGAAAATCTAAAAAATCGCTAAACGACCATAGGTCGTTGCGAGCAGATGCGAAATCTCGTTCTCGTCATTTTGGTATATTATACGATTTTTTTCGATATCGTATGCAAAAGTTACTGCCTTTTTACCGTGGCATAACTTTTTTTTGCAAATAAAGTCGAAACTCATTTTTGTTAATTTTACTAGAAGCTATACCACATTACCTACCTAAATATGAAAGGATTTAATTTTTGAAGTGTTTATCATTTTCGTTTATTTTTTGCAAACCCTAAAAAGGCGATCCACGGGGGCGGGGGGGGGGGGGGGGGGGTGGAGTTGGTGCATGCCACTACATCTGTGGCGCACATGCCATAGTGCGCCACAGAGAGTACAAACTTCTGTGGCGCACTATGCCATGTGCGCCACAGATGCTTGCGGATGGTTCACACCAGAGAGGGACGTGCGCTTAGGGGTAGCGCACCCCCCCATGTGCGCCACAGATGACACTAACAACCGTGGCGCACATGACTATAGTGCGCTACAGATGTTTGGCGTGCGGCCAACAGGGCCCTGACCCACACACATCTGTGGCGCACTATAGTCATGTGCGCCACGGTTGTTCTAGTTACTAGTAGGGCACTGCCCACAGGTGAGCCACGCCTGTTTTAGCCGTGGGGCACTTCAACCATGTGAGCCACGGATGTGCTGATTACCTATAGCCGTTTTCCTAGTAGTGTTACACGCCCTAGTATAGGCACCTCTCATGTGAGTTTGTCCTCCCAACCATGAACAACTGTCATCTTGGGTACTGCACAGGTGGACAATCTTCACAAGGTAGCCTCAGCTCAAACCTTGGCCGTGAGGGAACCCATACTAAGCTATATAAGTTTCCAGTTAAGCCCTACCCAAATTTCAGGTATTGTGGTTGTACGGTAAAATTGGAATGGTATCGCATCCAGACAACCATTAGTTTTATAAAGGGCTAAGGCTCATGCCTCAACATTTTCATCATCAAAATCATCTGGTGTTTGGGAAACACATGTCAAAATGTTTCAGTAGAATGACTCATCATTCCAAGGTTTTCATAACAATTTTCACCAAGTATTCCCATCTAAAGTTGATCAAATTTTTATGCTTAGCACTAGCATCTAAAAGTGTGGTAAGTAATAATGAGGGGTGGTAAACAAGTGGAGTTTAACTAAGTTCAATCTGATCTTAGGATGACATCAAGATTATCTAGCTTAGGCCAAATTTAATGCTCTTTATGCAACCTTCAATTATCCTCCTAGAATCTACAAGTCACTTAAGTAAACTCTAAGAGATAGCTTTGATAAAGAAATAAAGTAGAAAGCTTGCAAGTAAAACTAGGATTGGGTTATCAAGTGGGTATGATCACATATGCTTAAGGCATATAGTTGGCATGGTAACAAGCACGTATTAGCTTGCATAAGTAAGGTATCTTGCAAGTGTTAGCTTGCTCAATCAACTAGTAGTATTAGGCTTTCCTTGTGCAGAGCAGTGGTTGAAGTTCTCCTCGGCTTCTTCTTCGTAGTATCCTCCTTCCTCCTCGAATCCTTGGTCGGTACTAGCATCTATGAATAAATATGAGGTACACAATCACCAAACAATACTTAACTATTTTCAATCATCACACAAAGGTGTTCTATAGATGATCTAGCATCATCACTAACCTTACAAGAATAAAGCATTTGTCTTATTTATTTATTTTTAGAAAAGTAATTTCTACTCATTGAAAAACTACTTAAGATTTAATATTCTCCAAATCAAACATGGGATCATGTTGACACATGACATCACCACATATTTCAGTCAATGGGAATGTGATTTAAAGTGGTGTCACAATTTAATAAGGTTGAACCTTTTTTTAATAAATAAAGTGACTAGAAATGCCTATGTGGCATTATTTTATTACGTGAACATTATTTCTGTAAGTAAACCCGTATGTTTTTATATATTCTGGAAGGTATGGGCAAATGTGATTTTTGAGAGTTGGAATAAACTCAAAAGCTATTATGGTTGAAATTTTAAAAATGTTTGAATGCAGAAAAGTTTCTGACTTGTTATTTTTACCAAGGTTGATCTACAGATCCAAATGATTTTAATCCAACGGGCTTGGATTAAGAATTTCAGTACCTTTCTAACAAAATTGGTTTCATGCAATTTGGTTCACTATATCGAGCTGGGTTGATTTTTGAAACTAGGTACATAACTGAGTTTGAAATAAATAGAAAAAAACTAAATTCAAACGGTTGGGCTCGCGGGAAGGGTTAATGGGCCGGCCCAGTGTCACTCTGCAGCGTGGGGCTTAGCTGACAGGGGGTTCCACCCGTCAGTGGCTCATAACACGCGAAGCGGTATGGGGCGATGTGGTTCGCTGGATTAGAAGGGTGATCAACGGCTGAGGGTCATCGTCGATGATGAACATGTCACCGGCGAGCTCGAACCCTAGCGGCTCAGTGGGGGTTGTGGGAGGCTCACCGGGGCTCAGGCGAGGGTCGGCGATGGGGGCGAATGACAAAGTTGACGACGACGATTCTCCTAGCACCAGCAGGTCCTCCTGGGCGGCTCCGATCGACATATCCTCTCCTCCTCTATAGTGGCGAGATCCGTCCAAATTCCGGGGATGCGCTGCTCGCCTTGCTCCGGGAAGAAGTGCGAAGTCTCAGTGAGAGGTGGGGAGTGAGAGGGTGTGAAGAAATCGAGTGGGCGTTGCCTCCTTTTATAGGATCGACGGCGAGACCAAGAGGGATGGGCAGACGACGGTGGCGACACGGCTACGGGCGGCTAGAGGCATGGCTGCGGTTGACGATCGACCGGCGGTCTCCTGGCGATGCTCTAGAACTTGAATGCTAGCTTAGGGGCGGTGGCAATTGGTCGGGAACGTGCGATGCTCTGCGAGGCAGAGGCCGCGAACTCCGCGGCGAGCGGTGGCTACAGGGGTACGGGCGATGAAACAAACATGTCTGGTGGTCTCCTGGGATGGTGGGGTGCATGCTGGCGGGCGGCGAGGGCTCGAGGTGGTCGGGTTGAGTGGGAACGGCGCGTGCACTGGGGTGCGCGTCGGCATGGTCGACAGCGGAGCGGGCGCAACGTTCCTGGCGGTTCTGGTCTCTGTTCTTGAGCTAGGGCTGGTCGAGAGGGGGTGGTGAGGCATGGGCTGCATGCTAGACAAGGTAGGCACGGCTAGTTCTTCTCATAGCTTGTTGTCCACACTGGGGTGACATGGTGAGGCTCGGCCTGCTCACCATTGATGGCAATGTCAAGCTCACAGTGGTGCTAGAGGTTAGTTAAAAGTGCTAGATGGTCTATTAAGGCCAGTTGCAACCAGAGAGGGAACAAGGTTGTCCAAAACACTGCTCAACATAGTGTTTTTGATTTGGTTGATTTGAATCTGCAACCTATTTGATGAAATGGCCGCAAGAACTTGAGTTTTGAATTTTGAAATTATTTTTGATGTGTGTGCTAGGCATGTGTTGAGGATTCTTTAGATGCTTGGGTTTTGAAAATTGAGTTTTTTTGAGTGGTTTTTGAAATAGTGGGATCTTCCATTGTGAAATAGATTCAATTTTAAATTATTATTTAAACTAAGCATTTGAATGTTTTTGGATGATCACAAAGTGGGCCTTGGTACCTTATTAAGAGTACTATAAAGGGGTGCAAAGATCCATACATGTTTCTGTTAAGTTCTGAAAGTTAGGGATAGCCAAAGTAGGCATGGGAGTTAATTTGGCCAAAGTGACCATTCACTTAATTTATTTGTTTTGACTTGTTTGTCTTTGGGAAAAGTTTGGGGATTGTTTAGATGATGTTTATTTCTCCTAAGAATCATCTTACAAGCAAGGAAACACAGAACCATGGCAATTTATAAGAATCCAAATTTTGAATACACACACATATGAATGCCTTCATATTTTTAGTTGGAAAAGTTTTTGTTAACCCTCATTTTGATGATTAGAGTTTGATGATACAAGTTTAATATTTTTGGGATGTTACAATTTGACACCTCAAATCTCTTTTTTCCTGGGTGGCTTTCCACAAGTGAGATACACTAGGGTAGGCCAATAATATGGGGCCCTGTGTAACCACTCAACATAAACCTTTCACACCATTCCACCCACGTGATTCATTCACATTGTTATTTTATTAAACAAAACACAAGTCATTGACTTAGAAATATTTCATAGCATGAATATAATCCACCCTTGTTTTCTACTATCTAAGCTAAGCATGATAGTAGTAGGGATCTTAACTTAGGGAGAATTCTTCTAAGGCATCATCTACTAGGATTTCCCAAGGCATAGCATACTTAGTAAAAATTCCATGCAAGTCTTACTCAAAATATCACTAATGCATAGTGAAAATAATGGGACAAAAGTATGAAGAACCACTTGCCTTTTTGGTAGAGAATATAAGTTCACTCCTTGATCTTGCAATAGTCACACTCTTCAAATTTCACTACAATTCAATCAAGGAACAAAATCAATCTAGCATTCAAACAATTCACCACATAAAATAAATAAAAAAACAATGCATGCAAGCATGCAAAATATTTTTTTATTTGGAAAGGTGGTTCTTAATAGGCTATAAACATTTTTTAAAACACCTATTGGTCATTTATAAAAGTGGCAAGGTCATTTGAAAACAAGTGTAGGGGTCCCAATCTTTAATAAGATAGAGCCTCCTGTGTTTACAATGCTAGTCCCTGGATCAATAGCTAGCATCCACAGTTAAGATGTAATATCAAGATACAAAGGTCATAACATAACTTTATAACCAGGAATAACATACTTTTATTACATCATACATAGCTCATTTGGCTATTACATTACATTGCAGCGGAATAACTATAAGCATGGGGTCCTTCATCTTCAAAGTACCACAGGCAGATGTTGGTTGTAGACTTTGTAATCCTAATCAATCAATCTTCACTAAAATCAATCAAACCTGCAACATTACAAGTTACAGCCACAAGGGTCAATACATTCGAATTGTATTGGCAAGTGATACTATAGTGGTATAGTGGAGTCTATCATCTATATGCATTTGGCTAAGTGGAGTTGAGGCTTTGCATTGCTCAAAATAGATTTTCCTTATCATTTTGAAAATACTAAGTTTTTGCTTGACAAAATCATTTTTCTCAATCAAAGATTGAAGATCCTTTCCAAGGCATCTAGCAATCAAAGATTTAAGATTTCAAACAACCCTTGTTCAATCCACAAGTTTTAACTTTAGAAATTTGAATGATGAGATTCTTGATTGCTTCCATGTCTTGATGCTCAAATTGTCCTTTACCAGGGACATGGCTAAGTACTTAGATTCTACGCTCTGCAGAGGTGGTGCACTTTCCCCACAAGACTTGGTTTCCCAAGACAAGATCTTTCAGAAGCCTTCCCTTAGACCAAAATGGACGCGCTCCAACCTATCAAACACTACCACCCACTGTCCATATGGCTAAGTTCTTGCAACCTATATGATCATGGCAGAGCCCATATTGCCAAGTGGTTGCACTTGAAGCTTCTCAACATTTGACATCTCAAATCTCTTTGTTTCCTGGGTGGCCATCCACAAGTGAGATACACAAGGTTCACCAGTCCCCTGGCCTTGTGTAACCACTCAACATATCCCAATCCTTCCATTCCACCCAGGTGATTCATTAACTTAGTTGTTTTTTTAAACAAAACATAAGTCCTCAGACTTAGAATATTTTTCCATAGTGTGAATATATTTTCCACCCATGTTTTCTATTAGCTAGGCTAAGCTTGGTAGTAATAGGAAACTTAACTTAGGAAATCCTACTAAGGATTCATCTACTAGGTTTTCCTATAGCAAGATCTATACTTAGCAAAATCCATGCAAGTTTACTTAGCAAAATCACTAATGCATAGAGAAAGTATTGGGATAGAAAGTATGAAGCATCACTTGCCTTTTTAGTAGGGAATGGTGGTTCACTCCTTGATCTTGCTAGTCTCGCACTTTCTAACTTCACTACAAGTCAATCAAGTAGACACAAAATCAACTAGCATTCCAAACCAATAAATCAATCAAACAATTTAACACACACAAAACAATGGGATCTAAGTCATGCATGTAAGCATACAAAGGATGGTTCTATTGCAAGGATGGTCCCCACTAGGCTTCTAAACTTGGTAGGGTCCAAATTGGTCATTTAACAAAATGGCAAAGTCATTAGTTAGAGGGTTTTGCCCAAAAACCATTTTTTTAAATCCATTCATCATTTTATGTGGTGAAAAATGTTTTTATCAAGGCAAAACTATTAAGTTGTTCACCAAATGAGTTGCTATTGCAAAACTTGGTGTTTTTGGGTCAGTAGGTTTGGTCAAACCATTTTCTTAAAGTTTTCTTTCCATAAACATTTTCATAACAAAACCATTCTTTTTATTTGGTTAGAAAATGGCTAAGTCAAATAATTCAACTTAAATTTTACCCAAAATCATTTTTAACACTAAGGGTTGGTTCCTAGAGTCAGTAAGATCACAGCAACCCATTTTGCAAAAGTTTTACCCCTAAATTTAATTTTAAACAATTTTTATACTCTAAATAAGCTCACAAAAGAATCTGCAAAATCAAGCAAACTAACATATACTATTTTCTAAACTAAGGCCACAGTTGGCTAGGGCTTGTTCTCCTGAATCCATTGATATAAAATTTGTAATTTTTGGACGTGTGGATCCAAAGTTATAAGGATTTGAAATTCACAAAATATTCTGTTTTCAAATCTGTTTTTAAACAGAACAGTGACACGCGGCACGTCGTCATTCGCTGGTAACGGTTCGACCGGATCACGCTGCGGTGCGTTGGATTTAATCCTATCGTGCGTCACAGATTGCTCAATACCCCTTCGGTTAAGTGAATCTATCGTGCTCGTTGGATCCAGATCGCACGACTGCTGTGCAATTGACCAGGGGTGGGCGGTGCTAGCGGCGGCAGGTGGCGGCGCGGCTCTGGCGGCGAGGTTGCCGATGATGTAGGATGCGAGAGAGAGGGAGGGTGAGCTCACTGAGTTCGCAGCACACTGCTGATGCTCAACGAGGTCTTTGTTGGACAAGGGGCGCACGGGTTCCTGGGGAATTGCTCGCCGGAGCTTCTACTGGCGTCAGGAGCTTCTGCTCGTCGATGGGGACGAGGTTGCAGACCACGCGCGAGTGTTTGGCGAGTACCTGGAGATGCAGAGGACACAGACTAATCAAATGGCATGACTCACTGATCAAGGCGCGCACGGAGTCGAGTGACAGAGCTCACCGGAGTTGCGGGGTCGTCGGTGGCGTACAGGTGGAGATGTTGCTGACGTTCTGGAGCGCTCGGGGGCGAGCTGGCGCTACGGTGATGATCGCCAGGAGGTGGGGATCACAGGAGCATGGTCGGAGAGGCAAGGGGTGGCGAGAGGCTGCCGGAATCAGCGTCGGAGCATCGTCGGAGACAGGGGCAGTCGAGGAGAAATTGTGGCTTCCTGGAGGCGTGCTTGGGGGAGAAAACAGAGGGGAAACAGAGAGGAGTGACTGGCGTTTAAAGGTGTATGATCACTGCGAGTAAAGCTGGTCGCGTTAAGGCGTAATCAAGCCGCGAAATCAAGTCTGCAACAGCGATGAGAGAGGAGGAACAGGTCATGGGGTGGGGAAGAAGGGGACGTGGCGGTGGGGTCCTCTGGTCAGTGAGAAAGGGAGAAGGAGAGGGGTCCACATGTCATCGTCTGCGCGGGTCAGATAGTTGGTTCGAATCGTTTTCTGCGGGGAGGAGAGAACTGGGCTAAGTGGGCTGTTGGGCTGGCTCAGTTGGGTCTGTCCTTTTCCATATTTTTTCTGCCTTTTTGTTTTATTCTTTTCTATTTCTATTTTATGATTTGATATTCAAACAAATGATTCAATCAACAATGCAAACCATTCAAACAATTCAAACTTGTAATGAGTTTTTGGTTCTGTTTAGTAGCATAAACCAACTTCCAAAATAAAATAATAATTTAAATCTTTTTTTAGGTTCCATTTATTAATTAAATAAAATGGACCATGGTTTATTAATAGAATAGGGTTTGGTTTATTTAATAAAATCTCCATTTTAAATACAAATATTTTCAAAACCAAATCAGTAGGTTTTATTTGGAAATAAGGAATACTTGGAACTTTTTTAAAATAAAATAACATTTTATTTTAGGGTCCAATAACAATTAAATGAATAGATTTTTATTCATTTAATTCAATAGGATTTGTTTTATTAAAATCTTTATTTTGAAAACTAAAATAAAACCAAAACACTTCAGTAGGTTTTATTTGAGAATATAAAATATTTGGAAAACTTATTTTAAATAATTTAATAAGTTTTGATGTTTCAATTAAATTGGTAAAACCTTTTATTTAAATAGAGTTTGGATATTAAATCCTTATTATTTTATTTAAATAAACCTTTGCTATCTTATTCAAATCAAAATGTTTTAATTAAAAGCTTGGCCAATGTTTTAATTTGGCTTTATAAAATAATCTTTATTTATAAATCCACCTTTTCACTTGAAAACCAAATCTCTTATTAAAAGATCCAAAATAGTAATACCAAAATATTTTGTTTTCCTTTATTTAAAATGTTTATCTTTTTAAATCCTTTTAGGATTTTATTTAATTCAAATGGGTTTGAAGTTCCTATTGAATTTAAAAAGTTTCTTCTGGCCCTGAAAATCAAACAAAGTTTTATTTTTATTCATTTATTTTCACATTACAAGATTTGGAAAATCTTGGGATGTGACAACAAGTTAGTGAAAATGGCAATTTAAATCATTTTCATTTTGCTAGCAATGATTTTAATCAAAGGAATAATTTCTAATGTTAGCCAAAATGTTATTAAACACAAATATTAATGTTTATGGTCAAAGTGTTTTAAAACAAATCTATTTACTAAAGGTTTCACTCAGAAATCAATTTTAAATCAAGCACCATTTTTATTTAACTAGAAAAGCTTTTTATTCAAAGTAATAATTCCTTAGTGTCACAAAATGTATTTTTAAATCCAAAAGTTGCTTTTTATGGTCGGTAGGTTCAAAACAAACCATTTGAAAAAGATTTTACCCTAAAAACATTTTTAGAATAAATTTTATATTCAAAATAGGCCTAAACATGTTTCTGCAACATTCAATTTTCCAGAAGCAAAACACTAAAAAAAGGGCATGGTTGCAAAGGTTTCTTTTTTCTGATTCTATTGATATAAAATTTCTAAAATTTTTACTTGTAGATCTAAAGTTATGATTTTTGCAAAATCTAACAACTAATAGAAATGTTTCTGTTTTTTATAACACAGACTAGGCCACGTGGCTGTTTCTGATTCACTGGTCCTGGTTCGCGTGGATTGCGCAACTACAGCCGTTGGATCTAAAGATATCTCTGCGGCTCAGATGAAATCGTAACCCTTCGGTTAAGTTCTAATCCTAATCCTTCGATCAAGATCCAACGGACCACAGCATCCTGGTGCAACAGCGAGCGGCAGCACGCTTTGTTCATGGTGGTTCCGACCAAAAAAAGAAGCGAGGGAGAGGGGGACGTTGTTCACCAGGTTTGCCGTGGAGCGCTGATACTCGACGTGGTTTCCGCAGTGACAGGGGTACACGGTGGCGTCAGGGATTGCTCGCCGAAGTTCCTACTGGCGACGGTACGCACTGCCGTGGACGGAGGCGACGTTACAGTCCAAGCTAAGGCAAGAAGACAATGGAGTTAGATGTGCACGGGATTAGTGAACCTACACGTATCAACTATAGGGAGAGGGAAGGTCATACAATACCAGGGGGCATCACCGGAGCGGATGCAGATGACAGCGGCGTTCAGGTGTTATGCTTGCCAATGTTTTGGAGCGCGCGCGAGTGAGATGGTGCTACGGGAAGGTGCGCAAGGAGATGGGGAGTGAGCTCGTGTGCACTGGGGGTTAAGGGGAGGGTCGAGCTCGCCGGAATTGGCCGGGGAAGGTCGTCGGGGCAATGGCTTGCTAGCTAGAAATTGGGGCAGCTCGGTGGCAGAGAGGGAGGGGCAAGTGAGGGGAAAGGGAGAGGGGGACTAGGCGCTTAAGATGGCCTGGTCACAGCGAGGAATTATTGCGGCATTAATGCGAATTAAGGGCGTGGAATCAAAGCAAAAACGGCGAGAGAGGGGGAAGGAATTGGTCGCTGGTTGAAGACGATGTCCAACTGACTGTGGGGTCGCGCTGTTAGCGAGGTGGAGAGTTACAAGTGGGGTCCCGCGTTCAGTGACTGAGTGGGTTAATGTGGGGATAAGAAAATGTTTCAGAGTGGGAGAGGGAGGTGGGCTTCGCTGGGTATCTGGACTGGACTGGGCCTGGTTGCTGGGCTGGTCTGCTTCTTTTCCATTTTTTATTCTGTTTCCTTTTTCTTTTTCCTTTTCAAATTTCTGTTTTGATTTTATTTAAATATTTTCAAACCCTTATTTGAATTCAAACTTTTCCCAACTTTCAGTAATCTTTTAATAATGTTTATTAATATATTCTATAGTCCATTTTAGAATATTTCTTTTATTCTCATATGGTTTGTTATTTATTTTAAATAGACATTTTGCCTTTATTAAATAGGATTTTAAATATGGTTCTAATCCATATTATTTATTCAAATGATTTAACCTTCTGTTTTAAATTCAAATGTTTATCAAACCCCTTTTGGTAGGTTTTATTTATTCCATAGTGTGTTAAATAATTCATTTTGAATTATTTAAAATATGATTTATTAATCATTTAAATTGGGCATTTGTCTTTATTCAAATAAAATCAAATATGGTCTTAATCTTATATAAATTTTATTCAAATAATTCTTTGATTCCATTTAAGTTAATTAATTAACTTTTATTCCACTTGGGAAAATTCCAATTTATTATTTTCTCATGATTTAATTAATCATTTTCGTTAGGGATTTTGTCTTTATTTAAATATAATTGAATTATGGTTTAATACCATATAATTTTATTAGAATAATCTTTATCCCTTTATTTAATTTGGATTATCTTTATTTCATTTACTTATGGATTTAACTCAAGATTTAAATTGTCTTCTAAATAATTTTTTATTATTTAGTTTAGATATTTTTTCTTTATTTAAATAAAATTGGATATTGTTCAATCCTTATTATCTTTTTTAAATAATCCTTTTTCTCTTTTTATTATTCAATAACTTTTATTTGTTTATGGGTTTGGACAAGATTTAATTTGGCTTTTAAATATTCCTTATTATTTATTTCTTTCTTTGCCTTATAAAATCCATATTTTTTATTTATAGATCCAAAATTGGTGATTCCAATTTGTATAATGTTATTTAATATTTGTTTATATTTTTAAATCCTTCTAGGATTAATTTTCTGACAATTTGGTATGGATTTTAGTTAGGAGCTTTATTAGCTTTGGAAGTTATTTCCTTTTATCTTATTATATTCATAAGTTTATATCCATAGTTCCAAATTAAATGAAACCAAATTCTATGGTTTTATTATATCTTTATTTATCACTCTTGATCATTTATAAATGTTTGTTGCTGAATTTTATATGGATCAAATCCATAGAGATCTTGGAAATGATTTGCTTCCATTAGGGTTTTTGTGTTTTGGTTTAACTTTTACAAGTGTTTAAATTTCAAGATACATTCATTGATGAATGCATTCCACTTGGTTGAAATTTGTTGGATTCCATTTTATTCAAATTTGTTCAAGAAGGGTATTGATGTTTCCATTTTGAAACAAAAAGTTTCTTTTCACCCTAAATTTCAACAATTTTTATTTTGTTTATTTATTTTTCACATTTCAAAATTTGGAAAATTTTGGGAAGTGACAGGCTACCACCCTTAAAAGAAATCCCATCCCGAGATTTGGGAAGGCTAGAGGTTACAAGTTGGCTTCAAGACATCTAGGGTACTACCACCCTTAAAAAGGTTTTCAACTAGATTACATCTTGGCTTACTTGGGGTCTTGATGAAACTTCTCTGGACATTTTCTTGCATAATGGCCTAGATCTTTGCATTTGAAACACATCAATTGGCTAATATCCTTCTTTTCCTTTGGTATCATTGCATCTTGTTTGTTTCCTTGGTTCTTCTTCTTTTCTGTACATTCACTGGCATAGTGTCCCATCTCTTTGCAATTGTAACATTGCAACTGGCTTTTGTCCTTCTTCTTTTTGGGTCTCTCCAAATCTAGGAGTTCTTCTAGTTCATGTTCATTATATTTCACCACAAAGGTGGGAAATCTTTCTCTCTTCTTGGGGCAGTTACTGGAGATATGACCTTCTTCTCCACAAGAGTAGCAACACTATGTGGTTACTTTGGGTATGGCTCTATGAGATATGGTTCTGACTTTGCCTTTATACTTCTTGGTAGACGTTGTTCCCTTATGGAGTTTTCCAAACATTTGATGCATTCCATCTTGTTTCATTTGTTAAACTATAGGATATATGGGGCATTGGATAGGGACATGGTCATTTCCTTCACATAGGAAACATGTAACTTGATATGTGGGGCATTGTTTAGTTGGATGTTTTTCTTGATGATTAGGGCATTGATCCATATGCTTCTTAAAAGTGTGTCCTATGTCTCCACAAATATTGCAAGCTTGAGTTCCTTCCATAGTATCATCCTTGATATCATTGTTGTCACAATCTCCTTGGGAAAGGTCGTATCTCATGTTGATCATTTGATTGGTCATCCCTTGCAACATTTGGGATTGGATTTCCAAAAACTTTTGCATGGTTGGGTCTAACTCATTGTTGTTGGCTAATAATTGAGTTGTCACTTGATTCAATTGGGCTTGGGTTGCTAGAAGTTGTTCTCTCATGTGCATCTCTTGGTTGTTGTTGTCACCCTCCTTCATGTTGGAGTCTCTTGGAGAATTCATCTGTTTGGGTTGTATTGGGATTAGAGTAGGCAAAAGATTTAAGAAAGAAGTATAATCACACACAACAATTCACACAAGCAATGTGCAAGCAATCACAAACAAACATTCCACTCAAACAACAAGGTTCAAGCATATTTTTAGGCAACAAAATATTTTTGCTACACCACATAAATTGTTGTGATCAATATATGATCTAAGCTATACACTAGTATGGTGGTCCAACTATATGGTTCACTTGAGATCATTCCATTCTTCTTAGTTTTTTCTTCATGAATAAGATCATTGCTTCCTTAGAAAAAAAATATTGCATCTTGGTCACAAACTTCAATTGTGATGATGGTTCTTCCTAAGTTGTGTTTCCTTAGTCTCCAAGTCTTGAGTAACATTCTTGTATCACTTGTAGTCCTTAATGATGTCCAAGTTGAAGTCTTTGGTGAAAATAAAGTTGAAGTCATTGGTAATGTTGAAGTCATTGGTGATGGTGAAGTCCTTTGCTCAAGTTGAAGTCTTTGCTCATGGTGGAGGCTTTGTCCATCAGGTTGATAAGAGGGAAGATGTAGTATCAAAACAAGAGGTTGAGGAAAGAGTTTACAAGATTGTTTGTAAATAAGTTTTGGAACAAATACAACTCCTATTTTTCTAAGGGGTTTTGTCCAATCATAGGGTTACAATCCTACAGGCAACACAGTGCTCTGATACCATCTGTAGAGGTCCCAACCTGATAAGGCAGAGATCCTTGTGTTTACAATGCTAGTCCCTGGATCAATAGCTAGCATCCACAGTTTAAGATGTAGTAGTAAGAAACAAAGGTCATAATACAACTTTATAACCAGGAATAAAATAATTCCTTACATCAAACATATCTCATTTGGCTATCACATTACAATGCAACAAAATATCTATATAGCATGGAGTCCTTCATCTTCAAAGTGCCACAGGCAATCATGTTGGTTATAGACTTGTAATCCTATTCAACACACTTCACTAACATCAAACAAACCTACAACATAATAAGTTACAGCCACAAGGGTCAATACATTTGAATTGTATTGGCAAGTGATACTATGGTAGAATAGTGGTATCTATCATCTATGTGCATTTGGCTAAGTGGAGCTTAGGCTTGCTTTGCTCAAAATAGATTTTCCTTATCATTTGAAAACACTAAGTTTTTTTGTTTCAAAATCTCCCAAGGCATCTACCAATCAAAGATTGAAGATCCTTTAACCCTTGTTCAACCACAAGTTTTTAACTTAGAAATTAGGATGAGGAGATCCTTGATAGCTTCCATGTCTTGATGCTCAAATTGTCCATTGCCGGGTACACGGCTAAGTACTTAGATTTTACTCTCTCGAGAGGTGGTGCACTTTCCCCACAAGAATCGACATGCATCGAGACAAGATCTTTCAGAAGCCTTCCCTTAGAACAAAATGGACGCGCTCCAAACCTATCACCCCTACCACCAACTGTCCATCTGGCTATGTTATTGCAACCTATATGATCCAGGCAGAGCCCATATTGCCAAGTGGATGCACTTGAAGCTTCTCAACATTAGACATCTCAAATCTCTTTGATCCTAGGTGGCTTTCCACAAGTGAGATACACTAGGTTAGGCCATAAATATGGGGCCCTATGTAACCACTCAACATAAACCTTTCACACCATTCCACCTAGGTGATTCATTCACATAGTTGTTTTATTAAACAAAACACAAGTCATTGACTTAGAAATATTTCATAGCATGAATATAATCCACCCTTGTTTTCTACTAGCTAAGCTAAGCATGATAGTAGTAGGGACCTTAACTTAGGGAAAATTCTACTAAGGCATCATCTACTAGGATTTCCCAAGGCATAGCATACTTCGTAAAAATTCCATGCAAGTCTTACTCAAAATATCACTAATGCATAGTGAAAATAATGGGACAAAAGTATGAAGAACCACTTGCCTTTTTGGTAGAGAATATAAGTTCATACCTTGATCTTGCAATTTTCACACTCTTCAAATTTCACTACAATTCAATCAAGGCACAAATTCAATCTAGCATTCAAACAATTCACCACATAAAATAAAGAAAAAAAACAATGCATGCAAGCATGCAAAAGATTGTTTACTTTGGAAAGGTGATTTTTGATAGGCTATAAACATTTTAAAACACCTATTGGTCATTTATAAAAGTGGCAAGCTCATTTGAAAACAAGTTAGTGAAAATGGCCATTTAAATCATTTTTGTTTTGCTAGCAATGATTTTAATCAAGGGAATAATTTCTAATGTTATCCAAAATGTTTTTAAACACCAATATTAATGTTTATGGTCAAAGTGTTTTAAAACAAATCTATTTACAAAAGGTTTAACACAAAAATAATTTTTAAATCAAGCACCATTTTTATTTAACTAGAAAAGATTTTTATTCAAAGTAATAATTCCTTAGTGTCACAAAATATATTTTTAAATCCAAAAGTTGGTTTTTATGGTCAGTAGGTTCAAAAAAACCATTTAAAAATATTTTACCCTAAACATATTTTTAGAATAAATTTTATATTCAAAATAGGCCTAAACATGTTTCTGCAAAAACATTCAATTTTCCAGAAGCAAAACACTAAACAAAGGCCTTGGATGCAAAGGTTTCTTTTTGCTGATTCCATTGATATAAAATTTGTAAAATTTGGATGTGTAGTTCTAAAGTTATGATTTTTGCAAAATCTAACAACTAATAGAAATGTTTCTGGTTTTTATAACACAGACTAGGCCACGTGGCTGTTTCTGATTCGCTGGTACCGGTTCGCGTGGATTGCGCAGCTACAGCCGTTGGATCTAAAAATATCTCTGCAGATCAGATGAAATCATACCCCTTCGGTTAAGTTCTAATCCTAATGCTTCGATCAAGATCCAACGGACAACAACATCCTCACCATGGACTGGCGGCGCTGGTGCAACGGCGAGCGGCGGCGTGCTTTGTTCGCGGTAATTCTAGCCAAAACAGGAAGCAAGGGAGAGGGGGACGTTGCTCACCAGGTTCGTCGTGGAGCGCTGATACTCGACGTGGTCTCCGCAGTGACAGGGGCACACGGTGGCCTCGGGGACTGCTCGCCGAAGTTCCTACTGGCGACAGTACGCACTGCCGTGGACGAAGGCGACGTTATGGTCCAAGATAAGGAAAGCATACAGTGGCGTTAGATGCGCACGGGATTAGTGAACCTACGAGTATCAACTAGAGGGAGAGGGGAGGTCATACAATACCAGGGGGCGTCGCCGGAGCGGATGCAGATGACGACGTCGTTTAGGTGTTGTGCTTGCCAACGTTTCAGAGCGCGCACGGGTGAGCTGGTGCTACGGGAAGGTGCACAAGGAGATGGGGAGTGAGCTCGCGTGCACTAGGGGGTAAGGGGAGGGTCGACTCACCGGAATTGGTCGGGGAAGGTCGTCGGGGCAGTGGCGTGCTAGCTAGAAATTGGGGCAACCCGGTGGCAGAGAGGGAGGGGCAAGTGAGGGGAAAGGGAGAGGGGGACTAGGCGCTTAAGATGGTGTGGTCACGGCGAGGAATTATCGTGCATTGATACGAATTAAGGGCGCGGAATCAAAGCAGAAACAGCGAGAGAGGTGGATGGAATTGGTCGCGGGTTGAAGACGATGTCCAGCTGGCTGTGGGGTCACGTTGTCAGCGAGGTGGAGAGTTACAAGTGGGGTCTCGCATTTAGTGACTGATTGGGTTTATCTGGGGGTGAGAAAATGTTTCGGAGGGGGAGAGGGAGGTGGGCTTCGTTGGGTAGCTGGGCTAGACTAAGCCTGGTTGCTGGGCTGGTATGCTTCTTTTCCATTTTTTTATTCTGTTTCATTTTTCTTTTTCTTTTCTAATTTACGTTTTGATTTTATTTAAATGTTTTCAAACCCTTATTTGAATTCAAACTTTTCCCAACTTTCAGTAATCTTTTAACAATGTTTATTAATATATTCTATAGTCCATTTTAGAATATTTCTTTTATTCTCATATGGTTTGTTATTTATTTTAAATAGACATTTTCTCTTTATTAAATAGGATTTTAAATATTGTTCTAATCCATATTATTTATTCAAATGATTTCATCTTCTGTTTTAAATTCAACTGTTTTTCAAACCCTTTTAGTAGGTTTTATTTATTCCATAGTGTGTTAAATAATTCATTTTGAATTATTTAAAATATGATTTATTAATCATTTAAATTGGGCAATTGTATTTATTCAAATAAAATCAAATATGGTCTTAAGCCCATATAAATTTTATTCAAATAATTCTTTGATTCCATTTAAGTTAATTAAGTAACTTTTATTCCACTTGGGCAAATTCCAATTTATTATTTTCTCATGATTTAATTAATCAATTTTGTTAGGGATTTTGTTTTTATTTAAATATAATTGAATTATGGTTTAATCCCATATAATTTTATTGGAATAATTTTTATCCCTTTATTTAGTTTGGATTATCTTTGTTTCATTTACTTATGGATTTAACTCAAGATTTAAATTGTCTTCTAAATAATTTTCTTATTATTTAGTTTAGGCAATTTGTCTTTATTTAAATGAAATTGGATATTGTTCAATCCTTATGATGTTATTTAAATAATCATTTTCTATTTTTATTATTCAATAACTTTTATTTGTTTATGGGTTTGGCCAAGATTTAATTTTCCTTTTAAATATTCCTTATTTATTTATTTCTTTCTTTGCCTTATAAAATCCATATTTTTTTATTTATAGATCCAAAATTGGTGATTCCAATTTGTATAATTTTATTAAATATTTGTTTATCTTTTTAAATCCTTTTAGGATTAATTTTCTCAAAATTTGGTATGGATTTTAGTTAGGAGCTTTATTAGCTTTGGAAATTATTTCCTTTTATCTTATTATATTCATAAGTTTATATCCATAGTTCCAAATTAAATGAAACCAAATTCTATGGTTTTATTATATCTTTATTTATCACTCTTGATCATTTATAAATGTTTGTTGCTGAATTTTATATGGATCAAATCCATAGAGATCTTGGAAATGATTTGCTTCCATTAGGGTTTTTGTGTTTTGGTTTAACTTTTACAAGTGTTTAAATTTCAAGATACAATCATTGATGAATGCATTACACTTGATTGAAATTTTTTGGATTCCATTTTATTCAAATTTTGTCAAGAAGGGTTTTGATGTTTCCATTTTGAAACAAAAAGTTTCTTTTCACCCTAAATTTCAACAATTTTTATTTTGTTTATTTATTTTTCACATTTAAAAATTTGGAAAATTTTGGGATATGACAACGGCGGGGTGGGGGGATTTGCCGCTCGACTATGAATTTTAATGTTACTAATCCAATTAATAAAACAAAAAAAGATAGTATAAGGTATTTTTTTAGGGTCATACTCCATCCATTTATGAATCCATTTAGACGCGAAAGAATTTTGAGCTCTGATTAAAAAATGTAGTTTCATTTATCATATGACGCCTTATGAATATGGTTTGCAACAATGATAAGGCATTGTTTTTAGAATGATCAATGATCCAGGATAGCGGCACTTGTAACATAAGGTACTGCAAGTATCATACTAGTAAACTGCACGTGCTTTGCACGTTTAGACTTTCACTGAAAAAGTTTAAATTTTTAAAATGTATCGATATGAAAATAGTATTGGTCATTCGTTGGTTGAATTTTATACATCCAACTATGTGAAGCAGCAATTTCACGTTGAATTGATTCAGTATATGGTAATTTTGAGTAAAACTCTAAAGGATATTATAATCAAATGTTCCAGCGACCTCCATCTTGCAACATAAGAATGAAAATAAATACGCAATGCATACTAAAATCCCTGCCTCATCTTCAATTTATTGAGATGATATTTCTAGTAATTGGTTAAAGCACATAATTGTATCATGTTTCTATGTGTTGTTAGGGAAGATTTTGATGATGAATTGAGCTCGAATAAGCTAACTCGAATTTTTTTAGGCATACATATGAGGTGGGAGGTGGAGTAGTGAACAAGAAATACTTCCAAAAATATAAATAGTTACACACCAAAAAAGCAATAAACAGGGGATTAGTAGCCTAAAATCCTTTATCCAAACATAATAACCGGATGAGCAGTGGAAGCCGAAACATACTACTCCTAACAAGTTTCAACTTTCTCTCTTATGTGATCTTCTATATTCATACATTGCAATTATAGTGAAACTTGCCCATAAAAGATCCTAGTGAGAGTATAGTGCCAGAGGGAGCCTAGGCAACACACGTCACATGGCATTCTAGAAAAATCGGCTGGCACCTAGATGTTTACCGGCCAGAGGTGCTGCGCTGCGCACAGGGAGAGCGAATCCAACCAATATTGAACATTAGATTCCTCTTGCTTGTTCCTTGTTGAACAGAAGATGTTCGGTATTTGAGAAAAATCAATGGTTAGTCTCTCTTGAGGTGTTTTGGCGGGAAATCTATGGACAGAGTATTAAATCCAAATTTGAACTAGCATATTATATTAATAGATAGATAGATAGAAGAGTAGATAGATAGATAGATAGAGATAGAGACTAGTGCATCCATACGTAACCAGTTTGATCGCATCCACACATATATTAATCAATAGTCCAACCATGCAGCATATGAAGCACCAATATTAAGCAGGCTAGCAATCCACTGATCACACATTCAAGAATCATACTACTTCCATATTTTGAAATTTGTTCGCCAATTAGTACCTCTGCTCCACAATTGATAGGCTTTTTAGCAAGCTAGAAAAACATGCTAAAAAGGGTTATATTGGGAAACAGAGCTAGTAGATTATAAGGTACCGTACAAACTATAGACATGTCGCAACAAGGAAACGACCCAAGTGCATCCTAATGCAGCAACAAGGTAATTTGAGAATCAGTGTCCATTTCACAACAAAAGGAATAACCTGAGATGTTAGTGTTCAACCCTGAATATTGAGCATCCTCATGAATTTCTTGGTAATTTCTATGTTGTGCTCCAGGTGGGTTACAACTTCTTCTAATTTGGCTTTGAAACGGTTATTATATATACTTCGGGAAGATGATAAAGATCATTCAGCTTGGAGTTGTTCCTCTATAACTTGAATATGCACAGAAATGGCCTTGGAGTTGGACTTGTACTTCAACTTGGACTTTGACGAGCTCACTCTGAACCCAGGATTACATAGCAACATGTTCTTGGATTTAGCACCATGTTGTAGTACCTTGGAAAAGAAATCCGCATATTCTTTTGGAGTTTTTACTGAACAAGCTTTCTCAGGATTTGCTAGCTCCTCTTTCAAGTCATCTTGGAAAGTTTTCAGTTGACAGACATGTGTAAGAGAAGTGAAGTTACCACAGAGAAACATGTAGACAAGTTTAACAAGTGCATGAACTTCTATAACTGGCAATGCTGATAATGCATCTTATACACTTCAGTAAAAATATCATTTTTCCATGGATATTTTTTATGTCATTTAGTAACATGATTAAAAATGTGGCTTCGTGTGTACACACTGTGAGGTACAGATTTGACAAGTTTGTACAATTCAAAACTGAAACTAACTTTAGTTGCAAATCATGAAGGTAAGTGAAAATAAAACTGAGAAGCAACACAATCAAGGTTGAATATCAACGTATATAGGTACAAATCAGTGCAAGTGTAACATGACAAAACACAGAGAAGACTTACAACAACTTACTTTACAATGACACCGTATCTATTCGTGGCATCCCTCGAATTTCTCTAGTAGAGTCAACTGTTTTTTTGGATCCTCGTTAGACTTCTTCTGCATTTGAACGAGCAAAAATAAATTGCACCACGTGGTCGAAATGGAGGATAAAAATATAAGATGCATACATATTGCACAACATCAATAACATACTAATAGAAGTATAAAACAACAGGTCCTTACCAATTGGTAGAGGTGCCCAATTATGCTATGGGGTCCTGTACGACTTAGTATTTGTATATTATTATGGCTAGAATAGTTCTTTTGTGTAAGATCCCTCCTTTGTAAAGGAAAAGGATCCCTGTGATTACAATGCTAGTCCCTGGATCATTGCTATCATCCACAGTTTAAGATGAAGTACACATATACAAAGGTCATTTATTACATCCATTCCAGAGATAAAACATAGTCTTTTACAACTCAAGGCCACAGGCCTAATACAAGAGTTTTGAATAAGTAAATAATTATAAGTCTTCATCTTCATGTGCCACCTAATCCTCATCAGAGTAACATGCAACATCACAAGTTACAGCCACAGTGGGTCAATACTTTGGAATAGTATTAGCAAGTGATACCTTAGTAAATTTTAAGTGGACTATATTACTATATGCATTTTTGGCTAAGTGTAGCTTGGCTTGCTTTGCTAAAAATAGGTTTTTCCTATTAGTTGAAATAACTAAGTTTTTCTTTGTCAAAAATCTTTTCCCAAGAAACCATCAATAGACATTGAGGTCCTTCACCCTTGTTCACCCACAAGTTTTTACTTAGAAGTTGGAGTGATGAGATTCTTGACAGCTTCCATGTCTTGATGCTCAAGTTGTCCATTGCCATGGACTTGGCTAAGTACTTACATTTTTCCATCTGCAGAGGTTGTGCACTTTCCCCACCAGACTTGGTTTCCCAAGACAGGACCTTTCAGAAGCCTTTCCTTAGACCAAATGGACGCGCTCCAACCTATCATTCCCACTACCACCAACTGTCCAAATGGCTAAGTTCTAGCAACTTATGTGATCCATGCAGAGCCCATATTGCCAAGTGGCTGCACAATAAGCTTCTCAACACTTGGCCTCTAAAATCCTTTGTTCCTGGGTGGCATACCACAAGTGAGATACACAAGGTAAACCATAGCCATGTGCCTTATGTAACCACTCAACCAAAAACCACCAAACAAGTCCCATTCCACCCAGGTGTTTCATTGACTTAGTTGTTATATTTAGAAAAATATAAGTCCAAAGACTTAGAAATATTTTCATCATAGCATGTATATACTTTACCAACCCTTGTTTGCTACTAGCTAGGCTAAGCATGGCATAGGTAGTACTTAACTTAGAGAATTTCCTAGCAATTCTACAACTACTTAGGATTTCCCATCATAGCATTTGGCAAAATAGTAACATGCAAGACTTAGCAAAATATTTCTAATGCTTGTACAAAATATAGGGATGGAAATATTCATGAAGCACCACTTGCCTTGGTAGTTGGGAGAGTAGAACTCTTCACAATCACAATCACTCGCACCAAAGTCTACACAAAGAATAGTAGCACAAAATTACACACAATTCATATACAAACATAAATATATGCATGCATGCAAAATGCTAAGTGATGATTTTTAAAACTCAACCAAGCAAGTGCATAGTACTGATTCATAACCAAGTTAAAAACTTGCTAAACCAAGTTTATTTTACATTAAAACATTTTCCTAAACAATTTCTATACTCAAAAATAGTCCTAAACAAGTTTCTGCAAACCAAACCATTTTAACAGAAACTAAACATTAAACACATTTCATAAACATAAAGGGCTTGTCCTCCTGATTCCAACGGTATAAAATTTGCAAAAATCTAACGTGGAAATCAAAAGTTATAGCCTAATCAAATTTGAATCTAAATCTGTTTCAAATCCTGTTTTAAAACCAAACCCTAGCCACGCGTCCTATTATTATTGGCGCGTACCAGTTCGCGCTGGATCACGCACGCGAGCCGTAGGATCTAAGTGACGATGCACGGTTCAGATCAAAACATAACGCTCGCTAAGTGGTTCTATCGGACGCGTTGGATCTAGATCCAACGGCTCTCGATCAAGCGACCATGTTCTGGCGGCGCGCGGCGACGGCGAGCGGCGGAGCGCTCTGTCAGCAGCGGCGCTGGCGTTCTAGGTCGCTCGGGGAGGGAAGGGTGTGCTTACCAGAACCGCAAGGTCGAGGCAAAGCTCAACGTGGAGGTGGTTGGGCAAGGGGCGCACGGTAGGGGCTGCTGGAGCTCGTCGGAGTTGCGGGCGGCGTCGGGTTTGAGTAGACGGCGATGTTGGCGACGCTCCTGGTCTCCCTAGCACAAACAAACGGCACCAGATGATGCACCAGACAGTGGCGAACAACTTCGTGTGAATCAGAGGCGAATGGGCGCAAAGGGCTTACGGAATTTGGTCGCCGAAGTCGAGGTTGTCGTCGGGAGCTTGCGGTGTTGAACGGAATCGATGACCTGGGGCAGTATAAAGGGAACCAGCAGTGTCAGTAGCTGCGCAAGAAAGTGGCGAGGCTGTCTGCAAGAACCAGAGGGCGAGGGGCGCACGGAACTCACCGGAATCGGTCGCCGGAGTGCTCTCTGTCTGCGGCGGTGCGGGGTTGAATGCGGGAAGCCTGGGGGCGCTTTGTGCTCGGAGTTTGGGGGGAAATGGAGAGGGGGAAGAGGGGGTTTAAGTAGGCTAGGCAGGGGCGAAGATCGCGCGCGGTATCAAGGGAATTTAAGCGAGGAATCAACGCGGCAGTGAAGGGCGGAGGAAATGGCCGGCGACGTGGTCGTGGCGCGATTTGGGGAAGAAGGGGTGAGCAGGCGAGGTCCACCGGTCAGTGAGGGAAACAGCGAGGGGGTGGGGTCCTATCGTCAGTGACTTGCTGGGTGTGTCCGCTCTTGCGAGAGAAAGAGAGGTGGCCCGGGTGGGCTAGTTGGGCTGAGTCTGCTACTGGGCTCAATTCCTGGCGCCAGCCTTTTTCCAATTCCTTAATCCTTTTCTTTTTCTGAATTGATTTTCAGGAATGGTTTTCAAATGAATTTCAAACTCCATTTGAATTCAAATCTATTTGGGAGTTTTGCAGTGTGCAACAGTCTCACAACAAGGTATAAAACCATGTGGTTACTTTTTAAAAGGCTTGGTCATTTTTGGAAAAACAAAATAACAGGGACATTGCACTTGGTTTGCAAATGTTTAAAAATGGTTTTTGAAACCATTTCTATTTTGTAAAATTTTGTGCTAACTCCACACTCAATCCAATCAACAAGGGAGACAACCAATCTAGGTTTAAAACATTCAAACTCTCAAATGGGGATGGTCATTTGATTTAAGTTTGCTCACATAAAATGATAGCACTTTGTGCTTCTGTTTTTCTGAAATGAGTTTGAAATTGATATCAATTCTATATGCATGAATGAATGATATGCAATCTTTGAAATCATGATTTTAGGGATGTTACAAATCTAACCCCCTTAAGGTGAATCTCGCCCTCGAGATTCGGATTGGCTAGCAAATAGGTGAGGATGGTCTTTCCGAAGATCATCTTCTCTTTCCCATGTTGCTTCCTCTTCTGAATGATGATTCCACTGCACTTTGCAAAACTTGATAGTCTTAGTCCTTGTGACTCTTTCTGCAGTCTCAAGAATTTTGATGGGTTTCTCTTCGTAAGTGAGATCACTTTCCAGTTGAACCTCCTCCAAAGGTATAGTATCCTTCAGAGAAGTTTCTTCCATCTCTGGATGACATTTCTTAAGTTGACTCACATGAAACACATTATGGACAGTTGACAGTGATTCTGGCAGTTCTATTTCATAGGAAACTTCTCCTTTGCGACTTAGAATCTTGAATTGCCCAACATATCTTGGTGCCAAATTTCCTTTGACACCGAACCTTTTCACTCCACGAAGTGGTGATACTCTAAGATAGGCTCTATCACCAACTTCATAGGTGACTTCTCTACGCTTAGGATCCGCGTAGCTTTTTTGTAGGGACTGTGCTATCTTCAACCTGTCCTTAACCAATTTGACCTTCTCTTCGGCTTCTTTGATAAGATCTGGTCCGAATAAACTTCTTTCTCCCACACCATTCCATAATAATGGGGTGGGACACTTTCTTCCGTAGAGAAACTCAAACGGTGCCATCTCAATGCTGGCTTGATAGCTGTTGTTATAAGAGAATTCTGCGTAAGGCATACTTTCATCCCAACTTTCTCCATAGTCTAGCATGTCTTCAAGAATTTGATTAGTTCTTCCTGTTTGTCCATCAGTTTGAGGATGAAAAGCAGTACTGAATTCCAACCTCGTTCCCAATGATTCATGTAGCTGTCTCCAAAAATGGGAAGTGAATTGAGTTCCCCTATCAGACACAATACTCTTGGGCACACCATGTAGACATACAATTATACTCATGTAGATTTTGGCTAACTTAGCACTTGTATAGGTTGTCTTCACGGGTATGAAATGAGCCACTTTGGTTAGGCGATCCACTACTACCCATATGGAATCGTATCCTGACCTGGTCCTTGGTAATCCGGTAATGAAATCCATACCAATCTTGTCCCACTTCCAATCAGGAATAGGTAATGGTTGAAGCAAACCTGCTGGTTTTTGATGCTCCGCTTTCACTCTACTACACACATCACACAAAGCAATATGTTCGGCGATGTCCTTCTTGAGATTATTCCACCAAAATCTTTCTTTCATGTCCATGTACATTTTGGTGTTACCCGGGTGAATAGAATACGGAGAGTTTTGTGCTTCCTGCAAAATTAGTTTCCGTAACTCCGGGTCTTGTGGAACACAAATACGTTTCCCATGCCATAAAGTACCCTGTTCGTCTTCATGGAAATTTTTGGCTTTTCCTTGGCCAATATTTTCCTTAATCTCTTCAATTTCTTTATCAGTCTTTTGAGCTTCTTTGATCTTGTCCAACAAAGTGGGTTGAACATCCAAAGACATGAGATGTCCTTTAGGCACAATCTCCAATCTGAGTTTTCTGAATTGGGTACACAAATCATCTGGAAATTCTCCTTTGGTAAGGCCATTCACAAATACTTTACGACTTAGAGCATCTGCTACAACATTTGCTTTACCGGGGTGGTATTGCAAACTTAAGTCATAGTCTTTGATAAGCTCTAACCATCTTCTTTTCTCATATTAATTTCCTTCTGGGTGAAGATATACTTCAAACTTTTATGATTAGTGAACACTTCACAACGCTACCCCAAAAGGTAGTGTCTCCATGTTTTGAGTGCATGGAAAACAGAGGCTAACTCTAAATCATGGGTAGGATAGTTCACTTCATGAGTTTTGAGTTGTCTCGAGGCATAGGCTACAACTTTACCGTCTTGCATAAGTACTGCACCCAAACCTTGATGAGATGCATCACAATACACTTGGAAATCCTTTTCCAAGTCTGGTAGACACAAGACTGGTGTTGTCACAAGTCTCTTCTTCAATTCCTGAAAGCTGACTTCACAACCTTCAGACCAAGCAAACTTCTTGTCTTTCTTTAACAATTCAGTCATAGGCTTAGCTACTTTAGAGAAATTCTCAATGAACCTTCTGTAGTAACCTGCTAAGCCAAGGAAACTACGAACTTCTTTCACGGATTTGGGAGATTCCCATTCAGTCACAGCTGAAACTTTAGCAGGATCAACTGCTACACCATCCTTCGTCATAACATGACCAATAAAACCAACTTCCTCCAACCAGAACTCACACTTGCTGAATTTAGCATAAAGTTTATGCTCTCTCAATTTCTCAAGTATCAATCGTAAGTGTCCTTCATGCTCTTCTTTGCTCTTGCAGTAGACTAAGATGTCATCGACGAAAACGACAACGAACTTGTCGAGAAATTCCATGAACACTTTGTTCATCATATTCATGAAGTATGCTGGAGCATTGGTCAAGCCAAAAGGCATTACGGTATACTCATACAATCCATACCTTGTGGTGAATGTTGTTTTAGGTATGTCTTGTTCTCTTATCTTAAGTTGAAAATAGCCTGACCTTAGATCAATCTTTGAGAACACACATGCTCCTTCAAGCTGATCAAACAAGTCATTGATTCTAGGCAAAGGATATTTGTTCTTGATAGTTACCTCATTGAGTGAACAGTAATCTATGCATAACCTTTGACTTCTATCTTTCTTCTCCACGAACAAAACTGGGGCTCCCCAAGATGAAGAACTTGGTTGAATGAATCCTTTCTGCAACTGTTCTCCAAGTTGCTTCTTGAGTTCTTTCAGTTCATCAACTGCCATTTTATATGGTCTCTTTACTATTGGTCCAGACCCTGGTAGCAAATCTATTAGAAACTCCACCTCTCTATTAGGTGGCATTCCCGGCAATTCTTCCAGAAACACATCCGGATACTCACTCACAATTGGCACACTGTCCATGCTAACCCCCTTAAGAGAATTTAGATTACTTCCTTTAGATTCAAAGTTAGACTTGAATTTAATCCGCTTTCTTTCCGGGGTTGTGAGTGCAACAGTACGATTGGCACAATCTAATACTCCTTCGTACTTAGCCATCCAATCCATTCCCAAAATTACGTCCAGTCCTTGGGAATCTAGGATTATCAGACTTACTGGAAACTTATGTTTTCCAAACTCTATTACTAGATCCCGGCATCCAAGACTTACTATCATATCTCCACCCGGAGAACTAACTTTTATGGGACACCCAATGTTTTTAGTTGGAAACCCATTTCTATCAACAAATGCTTTTGATATGAATGAATGCGATGCTCCAGTATCAAAAAGAACAAATGCTGGAATAGAATTGAGTCTGAACTTACCAGCAACAGCATCAGGCTCCTCATAGACCTCCTCCACACTGATGTGGTTCACCTGTCCTTTCTGGAAAGGATTGGGCTTGAAAGGTCCTTCAACTTTCTTTTCGGGGCACTCATTTGCATAGTGTCCCATCTTCTTGCAGTTGAAGCATTCAACCTGACTGATGTCTCTCTTAACAGGCTGACTTCCACTTCCACTTCCATTACCACTGTGGTGGCTCTTATGTCCACTTTTGTGGTTCTTGTACTTGTCATTGTCATCACTGCGATGATGCTTGTTGTCATGACGGTTGTGGTTGTGGTGCTTGTTGAATTTCCCATGCTTGTGGGATGCTGAGCTTCCGCTGTCATCATAGTGAGATCGTTTGTGAGACGATCCCGAGCTGTGCTTGTCGGAGTACTTTCTCTTCCTACTCTCGACTTGCTTCATTTTGTTCTCCAATATAGCATCCTTGTCATAGAGCGACTGATAAGTGGGAACATATGCCACAGCCAATTGCAGATTCAGCTCATCATTCAAGCCTTCCAGGAAATTTTCCTTTCTCTTGGCATCTGTGTCAACTTCATCCGGTGCATAACGCGCCAGATTGTTGAACTCTTCAATATACTCAGCCACGCTGCGGTGGCACTGCTTCAGATTGTGGAACTCTTTCTTTTTCAGGCTCATTATTCCTGATGAGATATGAGCAGTGCGAAAGCCATCCTCAAAGATAGCCCAGGTCACCTCATCTATGGGAGTGGTGATCTGAAAGTTGTCCCACCAAGTGGCGGCTGGCCCTTCCAGCAGATGTGTTGCAAATCTGACCTTTTAAGCATCCGTGCAGCCCACGGTTACTAAGTCCTTGTTTACAGAACGTAGCCAATCATTGGCCACCATGGGATCAGTCGTCCCCGAGAACTTAGCTGGCCTCAATCTCAAAAACCTGGTGAGCATATCAAAGCCCGGAGGGTTGTTGTTGTTGTTGTTATTATTGTTGTTGTTATTGGGGTTGTTGTTGTTATTGTTTTGGTTCTGGATGAATGTTGTCATCATCTGCATGAGCTGTGTTTGAGCAGTCATCATTTGTTGCATTTCTGGAGTGATGTTGTTGTTGTTGGGGTTGGGGTTTGCACGACGGGGAGGCATCTGTGGTTTGTTCAAATAGAGATAAGAATGAGATACCCATAGATGCTTTCATGCACACTACAACACAAGCATAGACATAACATGCAACACAAGATAAAAAGTTCAACAACAAGATAACACGTTCACAAGGTAAAAACACACAAGTAGCAAGCCATCCACATGTCGGATGGTCCAATAACAAGTTCTCAAATAACAAGTACGATAATAAAAGATAAACGAGTAGTCAAGTCTACTCATCGGAATCAATTTCCTCCTCGACGAAGGTAAGACCTGCGTTCTCCATCGCGGTCTTGTTCTCCTCAATGGTAGTGGTCACGGACTCTATCTTGGCCTTGAGAGCCCTCTTCTGGGAACGAAGCCTCTCGATCACCGTCTGCTGCTTCTCTAGCTCAAAGTCCTTGGACTGCAGTTCTTCAGTCATATCCCGGATCTTCTTGTTCCTATCCTGGACACGCTTCTCCTGACTCTTGAACCTCCTGTCCTGGGTCTCGAACTTCGCCTCCATTTCCTTGACTATCTCGTCCTGCTGCGCAAAGAGCTTGTCCTTCTCGCGAAGCTGCACCTGGAGCTCATCGTTGCTGAGCATGACATTGGTCCTGTCTATGTCCACGTGCCTAATGAGAGACTCTAAGTCCTGGAGATACAGACGTATCGGCTCTGCTGCGTCCCTCGAGTCGTCCTCGAAGTCGATGGACTCTCCATCCTCATCACGTCTTCCGAAGACGTGGAAGTGGGTGCCTCTAACCTGTTGGGAGTGTCGTCCTAGAAGTCGTCCTATCAGATCTTGCATCACTACCTCCATGCCTCTCTCCCTGTCATCGTGCATAAGCTTGAAGACGATGGCCTCCGTAGTAGGCTCTGTCTGGCGTCCGGGCTGGTTCACCTTGAAGCCCCAGAGGTCCTTCCTCTCGAACTTGGTGAGTGGATGCACCATGATGGTGGGAAGAGGAAGATTGAGCAAAGTGGTAAGCTCAACGATACGAGGACCAAAGCGGGTAACCTGGAACTCCTCAACAGTGCTGATGGTAATAGGCATCTATTTATAAGATGGAAAAGTTAGAACAACACAAAACAAGATAAAACAAAAGACAAAACAACACATACATATCCTTGGAAAGCAAAATCACACAAGTCATGCATACATGAATCCATTACATCAACCAAGGTCCAATCTTATTTTAAGGTAACATTTTGGGAAATAAGGTGATAGGTGGTGGTCCAACTAACGAAGTACGTTTACAATCCTATCTCATTGGATCTGTTGGCTAACACAATGTTTCTAGAAGCAATTAGCTTATCATGCTCACATGATTCCATCACTAAGTCTATAATATCTCCTCTTAAGGTTTGGTTGGTGGCTTCCAACTCTTGGGTATGTTCCTTCTCTTTCTTCAAGTCTTTTTGGAGTTTGAGCATTCTGCACTTGACTCTAGCACTAAGTTCTTTGATAGTCCTCCAAGCTGCTTCTCTTGCTGACTCAAAGAATGTGGTGTGCACCATAGTGTTGGTGTACATGCAGAATCCTGTTTCTTTGTGGTTGTCTTCCTTGTTTTTGTACAAGTGAAGTTGCACCCACCAGTACTCAACTCCTTCATCCATCACTGGAAAGCCTTTGTACACAGCTGCACCATGTATTTCCATTGCCACCATGAGGTCCTTGAGAATTTTGGGAAACTCTGTCTCACACTCCAAGGTCATGGTCATGAGTGGTCCTTTCCTTACGGATTCGTTGATGGAGTTCATCTACAATTAGAGATGAGAGAGAGAAGATTTGAAAAGTTTACGAGAAGAATAGACAAGTGTAGAAGTAGTTGAAATTTTTTCCTTAGTGGTTTCCAATCCTAGGGTCATAATCCTACAGGCAACACAGTGCTCTGATACCATCTGTAAGATCCCTCCTTTGTAAAGGAAAAGGATCCCTGTGATTGCAATGCTAGTCCCTGGATCATTGCTAGCATCCACAGTTTAAGATGAAGTACACAGATACAAAGGTCATTTATTACATCCATTCCAGAGATAAAACATAGTATTTTACAACTCAAGGCCACAGGCCTAATACAAGAGTTTGGAATAAGTAAATAATTATATGTCTTCATCTTCATGTGCCACAGGCAAACATGTTGAGTGTAGACTCATGACACCTAATCCTCATCAGAGTAACCTGCAACATCACAAGTTACAGCCACAGTGGGTCAATACTTTGGAATAGTATTGGCAAGTGATACCTTAGTAAATTTTAAGTGGACTATATTACTATATGCATTTTTGGCTAAGTGTAGCTTGGCTTGCTTTGATCAAAATAGGTTTTTCCTATTTATTGAAATCACTAAGTTTTTCTTTGTCAAAAATCTTTTCCCAAGAAACCATCAATAGACATTGAGGTCCTTCAACCTTGTTCACCCACAAGTTTTTACTTAGAAGTTGGAGTGATGAGATTCTTGATAGCTTCCATGTCTTGATGCTCAAGTTGTCCATTGCCATGGACTTGGCTAAGTACTTAGATTTTTTCATCTGCAGAGGTTGTGCACTTTCCCCACCAGACTTGGTTTCCCAAGACAGGACCTTTCAGAAGCCTTTCCTTAGACCAAATGGACGCGCTCCAACCTATCATTCCCACTACCACCAACTGTCCAAATGGCTAAGTTCTAGCAACTTATGTGATCCAGGAAGAGCCCATGTTGCCAAGTGGCTACACTATAAGCTTCTCAACACTTGGCCTCTAAAATCCCTTTGTTCCTGGGTGGCATACCACAAGTGAGATACACAAGGTAAACCATAGCCATGGGACTTGTGTAACCACTCAACCAAAAACCACCAAACAAGTCCCATTCCACCCAGGTGTTTCATTCACTTAGTTGTTTTATTAAGAAAAACATAAGTCCAAAGACTTAGAAATATTTTCATCATAGCATGTATATACTTTACCAACCCTTGTTTGCTACTAGCTAGGCTAAGCATGGCATAGGTAGTACTTAACTTAGAGAATTTCCTAGCAATTCTACAGCTACTTAGGATTTCCCATCATAGCATTTGGCAAAATAGTAACATGCAAGACTTAGCAAAATATTTCTAATGCTTGTACAAAATATAGAGATGGAAATATTCATGAAGCACCACTTGCCTTGGTAGTTGGGAGAGTAGCACTCTTCACAATCATATACACAAAGAATAGTAGCACAAAGTCTACACAAAGAATAGTAGCACAAAATTACACACAATTCATATACAAACATAAATATATGGATGCATGCAAAATGCTAAGTGATGATTTTTAAAACTCAACCAAGCAAGTGCATAGTACTGATTCATAACCAAGTTAAAAACTTGCTAAACCAAGTTTATTTTACATTAAAACATTTTCCTAAACAATTTGTATACTCAAAAATAGTCCTAAACAAGTTTCTGCAAAACAAACCATTTTAACAGAAACTAAACATTAAACACATTTCATAAACAGAAAGGGCTTGTCCTCCTGATTCCAACGGTATAAAATTTGCAAAAATCTAACGTGGAAATCAAAAGTTATAGCCTAATCAAATTTGAATCTAAATCTGTTTCAAATCCTGTTTTAAAACAAAACCCTAGCCACACGTCCTATTCTTATTGGCGCGTACCGGTTCGCGTTGGATCACGCACGCGAGCCGTAGGATCTAAGTGACGATGCATGGTTCAGATCAAAACATAACGCTTCGCTAAATGGTTCTATCGCACGCGTTGGATCTAGATCCAACGGCTCTCGATCAAGCGACCATGTTCTGGCGGCGCACGGCGACGGCGAGCGGCGGAGCGCTCTGTCAGCGTCGGCACTGGCGTTCTAGGTCGCTCGAGGAGGGAAGGGTGTGCTTACCAGAACCGCAAGGTCGAGGCGAAGCTCAACGTGGAGGTGGCTGGGCAAGGGGCGCACGGCAGGGGCTGCTGGAGCTCGTCGGAGTTGCGGGCGGCTTAGGGTTCGAGTAGACGGCGACGTTGGCGACGCTCCTGGTCTCCCTAGCACAAACAAACGGCACCAGATGATGCACCAGACAGTGGCGAACAACTTTGTGTGAATCAGAGGCGAAGTGGCGCAAAGGGCTTACGGAATTTGGTCGCCGGAGTCGAGGTTGTCGTCGGGAGCTTGCGGTGTTGAACGGAATCGACGACCTAGGGCAGTATAAAGGGAACCAGCAGTGTCAGTAGCTGCGCAAGAAAGTGGCGAGGCTGTCTGCAAGAACCAGAGGGCGAGGGGCGCACGGAACTCACCGGAATCGGTCGTCGGAGTGCTCTCTGTCTGCGGCGGTGCGGGGTTGAATGCGGGCAGCCTGGGGGCGCTTTGTGCTCAGAGTTTGGGGGGAAATGGAGAGGGGGCAGAGGGGGTTTAAGTAGGCCAGGCGGGGGCGAAGATCGCGCGCGGTATCAAGGGAATTTAAGCGAGGAATCAACGCGGCAGTGAAGGGCGGAGGAAACGGCCGGCGACGTGGTCGTGGCGCGATTTGGGGAAGAAGGGGTGAGCTGGCGAGGTCCACCGGTCAGCGAGTGAAACAGCGAGGGGGTGGGGTCCTGTCGTCAGTGACTTGCTGGGTGTGTCCGCGCGTGCGAGAGAAAGAGAGGTGGCCCGGGTGGGCTAGTTGGGCTGAGTCTGCTACTAGGCTCAATTCCTGGTGCCAGCCTTTTTCCAATTCCTTAATCCTTTTCTTTTTCTGAATTGATTTTCAGGAATGGTTTTCAAATGAATTTCAAACTCCATTTGAATTCAAATCTATTTGGGATTTTTGAAGTGTGCAACAGTCTCACAACAAGGTATAAAACCATGTGGTTACTTTTTTAAAGGCTTGGTCATTTTTGGAAAAACAAAATAACTGGGACATTGCACTTGGTTTGCAAATGTTTAAAAATGGTTTTTGAAACCATTTCTATTTTGTAAAATTTTGTTCTAACTCCACACTCAATCCAATCAACAAGGGAGACAACCAATCTAGGTTTAAAACATTCAAACTCTCAAATGGGGATGGCCATTTGATTTAAGTTTGCTCACATAAAATGATAGCACTTTGTGCTTCTGTTTTTCTGAAATGAGTTTGAAATTGATCTCAATTCTATATGCATGAATGAATGATATGCAATCTTTGAAATCATGATTTTAGGGATGTTACATTTTGAGTGATAGCCTATAAAAAGGAGACTTGTAAGACACATGCATAAATATGAATTGACCATGCGATCTAGTCTCACAATCTTATGAAAGCATACCTTGTTCTTTTGATCAAGCTAGTGGTGGAGAAGATCACCCACTAATCGTCAGGCATGTGATCCATAGGAGACGTTCTTGTAACATCATGAAAACACTTGCCAAAGAAGTGTTGCTTTTTAGCCTATGGTGCTTTTGGCGCAAACATGCGGAGAATATGATTTTGAGAACAACCTTTACATCCTCTCTATTTTCATCGAACATGAAAAATCTCTGTAGACAACAATGAGTAGCATATATAACAAACTAAAAGCTAAGAAAAAAGGGATAGAGCAACGGAGTATGTCCAAGAGACAGATGACTTACATGTAACTTCTTCAGTAAACCCTCCAAATGCTCAGGGGTATTTCGGTGGCGTTTCCATGAACGCAAGATGGCAATATCATTCCTCACGAAAACGCCTGTGATCGATGCTATATAAGAACATACATGTGGATCCAGTGGTCGTTGTCGTGGTATTGCCGACGAGTACGCCATGGAGGGGTCCTCACAGTGCGTGTTTAGAGACGTGGGGTAAGGCGGACGGTTGACGGGTACGAGGTAACACAGCTTACCCAGGTTCAGATCCCACAACGGTGGCGGAATCCTACTCCTCCTATAAATCACTATAAGGGCAATACGCCGAGTTACAGAGATAGATTCTCTGTGCGATGTTGTCTGAGATTGTAATTTATCTTCATGCCCTATAGGCTCCCATAGGCCCGACTTATATAGTCGCCAGGTCCTAAGGTTACAGGGAAAAGTCCTAGCTGGACAGGTTATAGAGTCCTACACCGTCTATCACTAGTCTTGTGTATCTTGTACTCCAAGGCTCAGGGTACGCTGGTGACTCCACCGTAGCCTTCCTTTATCCGGCATGGGCCTCCCTTATGGATCCACCTAACTGGGCCGCCCAGCAGGCCACAGGCCATGCTACCGACTATGGGACACCCGGGTTAGTCGGATAAGAGACATGCTATGAGGATACCCATATAGCATATCCCCAACAGTAGCCCCCGGAGAACTGCGAGATCTTGCGCCATCTTGCCTCTTCCCGTGGAATGCTCTGTCTAGATGGATGTCGGCAAATCGTCAAGCAATATCTTGTAGTCCTCCCAAAGAACCCTACAAAGGTTTCTCCGTCTTCTATGACTAAGTCGAAGAAATGCTGAATCTTCCATCGTACGCTTCCGTTGTCGGATTAAATCCGTCCATGCCGGAATCTTCGATGGGACGGCTCATATACCATGTCAGTTATGACGACGTAGGCTGTAGGTCAGCGACGCCTCGTAACTCACACATGCAGAGAACACAATCATATCTGATTTTCCCCGCGCGAGTGATACAGACCGTTGGTGGCGGCGGTTGGAGACGTGGCGAAATTACTGCGCACGTTCACGAACACGTCGTCTACACGGCAACCGTCCGATTAGCTGCACGAATCTTGACGCAGAGTAAGATAAATAGTAACCATGGGACACTTGCCACTTTTTCACCCCATTCTCTCACGTCATCATCTTCTTCCTCCAACCGCACGCCTCCTCGAGCCCTCCGCAGAAAACCTCGAAGAGCCTCTCTCTCTGCACCAGTCGCGTCCTCCCAGTCCTCCATGGCCAGCAGCAGCTCCTCCCCTTTGATGGCGGCGTCGAGCGAAGCCACGGAGAAGACGGTGAGCTCCGTCGTCGTGCCCCCTGAGGGCCTGGTCATCCCCCCGTCGGCGGTGATTGAAACCAGTGGCGGTGACCACAATCTGGCGGCGCTGGAGCCTCTGGAAGAGGAGCCAGACTCGCACAAAGGCGACTGGCGCGGCTCGGACATCACCGGCCGCGACATCCAAGAAATGGTCGCCGAGGGCTACCTCCCCGCGACGGAGGGGCTCTCCTGGCGGGCGGCGCCGGCCGGCGAGGTGACACCTTCTCCCCAAGTCGGAGAAAAGGTGTACCTCAAGGCCCAGCTGGTACGCGGTGTTTCTCTGCCCATCTCCCACTTCTTTCTGTCTGTCTTGAACCACTTCAAAGTCCAACCCCACAACCTCTCCCCCAATAGCATCTTAGTGCTTAGCAACTTCGCAGCACTTTGTGAGGGTTACCTAGGGATTAAGCCTAGGTTAGACTTGTTCGTGTACTTCTTCACCGTCAAACGTGAAGTCGTACATAGTAGGGAGGAGCTTAGGAACTGCGGCACCATAAGCTTCAAGATCCGACCTGGCCGGCGGTTCCCCGACATCGTCGGCCACGAGTCGTGCAAAAACTGGCAGCGGACGTACTTCTACGGCCCCGACATTCCTTTGGCGGGCCGAGAAGTGACGTACCCGGACTTCGTGGATGGAGCCGCCGCTGAAGTTTCCACATGGAGATCCCATGCCTCCCTTCCCTCCGACCTCAACGCTTCTCGCACAATAAGGCGGATCGAATGGTTCGTAGAGGCAGGTTTGACCGGCTTGGACCTAGCCATGTGCTGGTTCATCAGGCGAATCCAACCCCTGTAGCACCGCGCTAAGTTCATGCACGAGTACACGGGTGATCGAAAGGATTCCCTTCGGATCTCCGTGGATAACTTCTCGAGCGACTCCATCAAGCTCCGTCTGAAGGACATCGTCAAGGTGAAGGATAAGAAGCGTGGCTTCACCATCACCTGCGACATGTACGTAGATGGCAAGTTCCCAAAGGTAAGTATTTATTTTCCGTGTATGACATTGCTCCAGTTTCTCCGTCTTATCATAGCCATCTTATCTAACACGGTGATTTCTTACTGAACAGCTTAGCGATCTAGATGAGGACAACCTGGCTGCCCAAATCTACGATCCAAAGATGAAGGAAGTCACCGTCGTGTCCGACGACGATGCCCCGTTGGCGCGAAAGCGGAAGAGCTCCACTTCTGACACAGCCGACGGAGGTAAGAAGAAGAAGACAGAGGGTGGAGCCTCCAAAAAGAGTACTGCCGCCCTGGAGGCGGAAAAGAAGAAAGCCACCGGGATGTTTGCCAAAGCGCCCCCTAGTGTAATCCTCTCATTCTCCGACATCGTCTCAATTATCTGTCTTATTCCTGTACTTATGCATTTTGCACGTTTCAGGAAGAAAGCCACAACCAGCCTCAAGAAGTCCTCCAAGACTCTTGGGGCTTCTAGAAATATCAAAGATATGCTGCACCGCGACTCCTCCCCCGCCATCGCCCCTGCTACTCCTGCCATCAAGCCCTCCTCTGCTCCGACAAGCTCCCAAGTCCACGAGGCACCATGCCCTTCCACCATGGAAGTGGACTCTGGCACCTCTAACAAACTAGTTGTTGTCGGCAAGCAGGCGACGCAGGAGAGTGTTTCTCTTCAAATGGCTGAAGCTCCGGCTAAGGATGCCATCGGTAGCGGCAAGGCGGTGGTGGGAGCTGGTACTTTTGCCTAAGGCGGTGCCTCTGCTCCCTAGAAACCCTTCGAGTTCCCGAAGATTGTTTACCCGGGGATCTTGCCGAGTAAGACAACTATGGTTCCTGGAGGAGTGTCGTCATCTCTGACATGCGGTCTTGAGGAGCTACTCCGACAAGCAGACATCTTGTGAGGAAACAACATTTCCTTTGGCAAGCTGCTGGCTGAGAGCGCTACAAACCTCAAGATCATCGCGCTTGTAGTTTTACTTTACCTTTTGCATTTCGTAGGAGTATCCCAATGTAGCCCCCGAGGATGTAGACGGAAAACCATAGGTTTTGCATCTATATGCTCTAAGAGTGACTAAGTTAGAAAGAACTCTCACTGTAGCCCCCAAGCATTTAGATGGAAGAAATTATTCTGACTAGATGCTTTAAGAGTAGCATACATAGTGTTTATATTTTTCAGTGCCATAGCCCCCCAAGCCTCTAGTTGTAACTGAATTAATTCCGACTAGATGCTTAAAGAAAAGCTAAGCATTTTCCGAGCTAAAAACTTTATACTGTAGCCCCCAAGCTTCTAATCGAGAACTGAATTAGCTCCGACTAGATGCTTTAAAGAAAAGCTAAGCATATTGATTAATTTAAAAACTCTTGCTGTAGCCCCCGAGCACCTAGATGGAGAATCTCCGACTAGGGGCTCCAAGCAGACCAAACAGCGATTTAACTTTGTATTTATTTCCACAGAATGAGAATGCTCTGAGGGGCATGGCCAACGACAAGTATCAGAAGATGCGCACAGATCTTGAAGCCGAAAAGGGTAAAACTGCCATCTTGAAGGAACAGATCATCAAAAACAAGAGTTTGTTTTATTTTTGCGCACTTCCGTCTTACTATTGTGCCCATAATCTCCGAGTACTCAATGTGTACTTTGTTTTCTCCGACTTGCAGAGCATGTTGCCAAGGCCAAGGATATTGTCGAGCAGTCCAAGCACATCAGCAGCTGGACAGCGAGAACAAGATCCTTAAGAAGGAGAGGGAAGAAATGCTGAAGATGCACGAGGATTCCATGAAAGCCCTGCAGGACTCCGCCTCCGCGGAGATCAATCGCTTGAAGGAGGAGCTTGCGATCCTAAAAGATCAGAAGCAAGCTTCTGATGAGCAAAACCTTCGCCATAACGAAGCGTTTAAGCTCGTCCAACAAGAGAAGGAATCCTTGGCGGACACCGTCTGGCAGGCTAAGGTCAGCATCTTCAGTAAGTGTCCTCTGCCTTGTAGTTCTGTAGTCTGGATACTTAGAATTTATTGAACTCATGCAATCCTCTGCCCATGGGTTTAACCCGCTCGCCTCCTTCGGACAAGGAATGCATGGTTCTTGCCGGCAAATTCATCAATACCTCCATCGCCCAAGCCAAGGAGATTGCCAACCCCCTCCAGATTTATATCAAGGCCTCGGACTCCGTGACGAAGTACTCGAAGATTCTGCGCTGAGCCCCCGAGCGTGTCGCGAGTTGGAAAGCTTCATGCGCACGGGCTGGCGCAAGGATGGCGCTGTCTATGGTCAAGGCACACTATGAAGATGCCGACATCGACACGGTGACATCTGGTATCCCCGACATGGATGATGACGGCAAGGAGATCGATCATGAAGCCATCCTGTCATCACTCGCGGGTTATGACACCAGGGTTGCCGAGTTGGTGGATGTTGACGTCTTCGTGCCCAGGAACTTCATCGACAACGTCAATCAGGACTCCTCCGAGTCTCATCACAGTGCCGATGTTGAGGGTGATTCTCCGGCTGGTGATGATGCGGCCTCCAAGTCTCCTGCGCCCAAAGAATGAAAAACACTTTGTAATTTCTGTTTCACCTCTAGAGTGTGCGCGGGAAAAAACTTGTTGATGTAATCTTTAGGCGGAAAACAATGGTTGTCGTATCCTGCTACTTAAGAATTAAGTTTCAGTATGTATATATTTTTTAAGCAAGTGTTAGCTTATCCATTACTCTGGTTCTTATGCTTGACTTTTCGTGAGTCGGAAGACTCGTTGTCGGAGCCATGCGCTTAGGTGATGATGCCCAATGGCACCATCAATAACCTGAGCACAAAATCGCCGACAATAAGTGCCGAAAGTCACTACTCCAGAATCCACATAAAAAACGACAAAGAATGTGTAGACCAGAAAACTGAAGCTTAACGCCCGTAGGTGGAATTTTCACAAGTGCAATCGCAAGACTTGTGAATAAAGGTTTATATGATCCAAAAATGAACACTAAAGGAGGTAAAAGACTCAGCAATATGAGTGAACCAAAGAGCTTTATTTCATAGATCATATAAGAGGTACACGATTAGATAAAAAATGTAAGTGCAGAAAGGACGTAGTTGTGCTATGTTCCATGGATGATCAAGATCCGGGTAGTCATCATCCGGGTCATGTCGCTTACGCTTATGATCCTCGTTGAGTCTATCCTTGAGCTCACGGTTGTCAACAAGGTAGTAAGACCCATTGAGCAGCCCCTTGCTTATGATGAACGACCCTTCCCATGTCGGGGATAATTTGTGTGACTTCTTCTGCTTAAGTCGGAGTACTAAATCCCCCTCTTTAAACGAGCGATGCCGAATGAGGCGACAATGGTAGCTGCGTAGCTTCTGCTGGTAGATGGCGGATCTTTGGCATGCCAAAACGCGCTCCTCCTCGAGATGGTACACATCTAGACGTCTGGATTCTTCAGCATCATCTTCGTTGTAGGCGGCAACTCTTGGTGCATCGTGGAGGATGTCGGAAGATAGGATGGCTTCTGCTCCATATACCATGAAGTAAGGGGTGTAGCCGGTGGATCTATTGGGTGTAGTTTGTAAACTCCACAGCACAGATGGCAATTCTTTCGCCCAAGCTCCAGCTGCTCTATGTAGCGGTGCCTCAAGACGTGGCTTGATTCCCTGCAGAATTAATCCATTGGCTCGCTCAACTTGACCATTGGATTGTGGGTGTGCCACAGATGCAAGGTCAAGTCGGATGCCTTTGTCCCAGCAATAGGCCTCCACTTCTCCGAGTGACAAGTTTCTTCCGTTGTCGGTGATGATGCTATGTGGGAGACCAAATCTCACCACTAGATCCCGGACAAACCTGAGGGCAGTTTCCCCATCAAGCTTTATAATGGGTTTAGCTTCTATCCATTTGGTGAATTTGTCAACTGCCACCAGCAGATGCGTAAATCCACACGGTGCCGTTTGTAATGGTCCCACCATGTCTACCCCCCAGACTGCAAACGGCCAAGTTATTGGTATTGTTCGCAGTTCTTCAGTAGGAACATGTGGTTGTCGGGCATAATACTGCCATCCCGTGCATGTCTCAACCAGTTTGTCGGCGTCCGCCTTCGCGGTTAGACAGTAGAATCCTTGCCGGAAGGCTTTCGCGACCAACGATCGAGGAGCGGCGTGATGCCCACAATCTCCGAGATGGATCTCGCGCAGGATTTCCATACCATCTAGCTGGGAAACGCACTTTAGGTATACACCAGTAGTGCTCCTTTTATAGAGTTGCCCATTTATTATGGTATAACCCTTTGCTCGTCATACTATTTGCCGTCGTTCGACCTCGTCGTCGGGCAAAGTTCCGTGTTTGAGATATTCCATGAACGGTTTTTTCCAAGCCGGAGGGATCTTTGTCACCATGTTGACGAAAGAGTCAGCTCTATCCGGGTTGTCGATATCGGCGCCCTTCACGGATGGTGTGCGTAGATGCTCTAGGAAAACTCCTGGCGGAATTTGCTTGCGCCCTGATCCAAGTTTAGACAGTAGATCAGCCGCCTCGTTTTGCTCCCTAGGCACATACTTGACTTCGTATCCCAAGAAGCTCTTGGCTATCTCGTCCACTTCGTCGCGATATGCCGCCATCATAGGGTTCCGCGCATTCTAGGTGCCAGCCACCTGCTGGGAAACCAACTCGGAATCTCCAGAGCAAACTATGCGCTTGACGCCAATATCCTTGGCTACACGCAGTCCGTGAATGAGTGCTTCATACTCCGCCATGTTGTTTGTAGCCTCGAAGTGGATCTCCAGAACGTAGTGCAGCTTGTCTCCTTTTGGTGACTGTAGTAGTACACCAGCCCCCGAGCAGTTGAGCAACTTTGATCCGTCAAAGTGCATCACCTAGTACTCTGGTTCTGGCAGTGGAGTAGCATCTGGCATCTCCGTCCAATCTGCAATAAAATCCGCCAAAGCTTGTGACTTGATAGCGTCGCGTCTCTTGTAGGTGATCTCGAAGGCGGCAAGTTCAATTCCCCACTTCGCGACCCTTCCTGTAGCGTCGTTGTTGTTGATAATGTCGGACAGTGGAGTCTTGCTCACTACTGTGATTGGGTGCTCCTGAAAGTAATGCCTCATCTTTCGAGAAGCAAGGAATACTCCATAAGCTATCTTTTGGTAGTGCGGGTAACGCTGCTTAGACTCTGTCAAGACCTCTCTTACATAGTAACCTGGTCTTTGAACTCCATGCTCATAGCCTGGTTCCTTCCGCTCTACCACGATGACGATGCTAATAACCCGGTTCGTTGTCGCCATGTAAATTAACAGGAGATCTCCAGGCTCGGGTGCTGCAAGGATGGCGCTGAGGAAAGAATCTCCTTGAGCTGCTTCAATGCTGCATCTGCTTCGTCTGTCCATGTGAATTTGTCCGCCTTCTTTAGCAACTTGTACAGTGGCAGAGCCTTCTCTCCAAGTCGGCTGACGAACCGACTAACTGCTGCAACACAACCTGTTAGTCGTTGGATGTCCTTTATGCATGTCGGGCGGTTTATGTTTAAGATGGCCTTGATTTTCTCCGGGTTGACCTCGATTCCGCGCTGGGAAACGATGAAGCCCAACAGTTTGCCGGCTGGAACCCCGAAGACGCACTTCTTAGGGTTGAGCATCATGTTGTATTTCCGGAGATTATCAAAGGTTTCTTTTAAGTCAGAGATTAAGTCGTTTGACTTTTTATACATCACCGTGATATCGTCCACATAGGCGTGAACGTTCCGACTAATTTGGTCGTGAAGGCAACGTTGCATTGTCCGCCGGTAGTTAGCACCTGCGTTTTTCAGCCCAAAGGGCATTGTGACATAGCAAAACGTGTCGTATGGGGTAGTGAATGAAGTGGCCAATTGGTCTGACTTCCTCATCTTGATCTGGTGGTATCCTGAGTATGCATCGAGAAAACACAAAAGTTCCGAGCCATCCTTCGAGTCAATGACTTGGTCAATGCGAGGCAAAGCAAACGGATCTTTGGGACAGGATTTGTTCAAGCCGGTGTAATCAACGCACATTCTTAATTCATTGGTTCCCTTTTTGGGGACAAGTACAAGATTGGCTACCCATCGGGTGTGAAGGACTTCTCGGATAAACCCATCCTTAAGTAACCTAGCTATCTCTTTGCCAATGGTGCGTCTCTTCTCATCTCTGAAGCATCGTAGAGGTTGTTTCACTGGTTTACATTTTGGATCTATGTTTAAGCTGTGCTCGGCAAGTTCCCTAGGTACACCTTTCATGTCGGCAGGTTGCTAGGCAAAGACGTCCCTATTCTCACGGAGGAACTCGACGAGCGCGCTTTCCTATTTGGGATCCAGGTTCGTCCCAATGGCGACGGTCTTGGAGGCATCGCCTACCACAAGTTCCACCGGCTTGGTCTCGATGGCGGCCTTCAACGCAGGAGCGGAGTCAAAGATCTGCTTCTTTGACGCGGGCATCTCGGAGTCATTGACCTTGCTCTGGATCTCCTTGAATTCTTCGATGTAGAGGACAGCTTCTGCAACGACTGCTTCATTGATCTCGCAGTCCCTTGCCTTGGTAAAGCTTCCGGATACGGTGATGACGCTGTTTGGTACGGGTATCTTGAGTTTGTTGTAGACGAAGCATGGCTTGGCCATGGACGTGTGGAATATGTCGAGGCCGAATATGACGTTGTACACGCTCTTGAAGGGGACCACCTCAAAGGTCATGCGCTCTTGGAAGTAATTATTAACGTCACCGAAGGCTACCTGAAGCGTAATGCACCCAAGGGACCGAGCCTCCCGACCAAGAACTACGCCATGGAACACAGTGTTGGTCCGCCTTAGGTTTGCCTCCGTCAAGTTCATCTCCTGCAGTGTATCTAGGTAAATGATGTTGATGCTGCTTCCACTATCCACCTTGCACTTGGTGAACTCCACGCCGTCAATCAATGGGTTGATGACCATGGCGTACTGGTTCTCCGTGGGCACAAGGTCTGGGTGGTCCGTCCTGTCCCAAGTGATTGGAACCTCCGACAAGCGCAGGTATTGGGGAACTGGGGGGAGAGTGGCCATCAGGATCCTTAGAGAGGTCTTCTGTTGTCGGGCGGTGGGGGTGCCAAGGAAAGTGTGGTATACTGGGGACTTCTTTGCGAAGGGGTTCTTGCCCTTGTCGTCGCTCTTGGCGGCGTGCTTGGGGTCAACATCCTTGTCCATGTCACTTGAATCCTTGGACTCCTCCTCCTTCTTCTTCCCCTTGCCCTTGCCTCGCGGTCTGTTCTTCCGACTTCGCTTGTAGCCGGACTCCGGGTCTTCCTTGAGGTCATTGACAAACTTGCAGTGTCGATTGGTATGGGTGGCCTTGCCGTTGACATCGAGGTGTACGAGGCACGGCATATCGTGGTACTCCTCGTACGTTTGGGGAACACGGAGCGGCACTGAGTTGGTTTCACTTCCTCGTTGCTGCCCACGGCCTGCTCCCCTTCCTCGGCCATGTTGTCCGCCTTCTCCTCATCCTGCAAAAGTCATGGCGACCATGTCAGTAGATTGCTTTTCTTTTGGAGCGGTTTTCCGTTTTGTACTGCTGTTCCTCCGAGCTTGGGTTTGAACGGCCGTTGCCGGCAAATAGCCACGAGCATCGTCGTCGGCCGCTGCGAACTCACTAGCTAACTGAATCATATGATTCAAGTCAAGCTGATGAATGTCCTGCAAGCGTTTTAGCTTATGTCGGAGTAACGTGCCCCTTTCCAATCCATCAATGAAGGCGGCTATAGCGGTCTGAGCGTGTACTCCTGCGCAGGAATTCTTCATGTCCACCCAGCGGGAGAGGTAGGCGCGAGATGTCTCGTCTTTCTCTTGCACGCATCGCTATAGATCGCCCACAGTGCAGGGACGCTTGTATGTACCCTCAAAGTTCTTGGTGAATGCTTCTTGCATATCCAGCCAGTTGTAGATAGATTTTTCCGGAAAGTCGTCGATCCATTGACGGACCGTTCCTGCCAACATTAACGGGAGTTACTTGACGGCGACGTTGGGGTTGCCTCCGGCAATCTCCACCGTGTTGCCGTAGTCCTGCAACCATGTGGCGGGCTTGGCGGTGCCGTCATAGGGCTTGATGGTCTTGTCAATCCGGAAACATTTGGGGTAAGTTGTGGACCATATTGTAGGTCCAAAGCAACATGGTCCCAGGTATGGCCCTTCCCGGGCCTCGTGGATCTTATTGATCCACGAACATGCATCGTACGGCTCCGGGTTCTTCTTCTTGTTGTCAATAGGGGACGGGCTGCGTGAGCAACGTGGGCCTCTTCCGCCATGGTGACTGCTTGGCGGCGACGGAGGCGGAGGTGGCGGTGGGTTAGCCTTCTTGATGTTACCCTCCTGCGACGCCCCACGCCTGTCACGGTTGCTTGTCGGATGCGGAGGGTCGTGGTGTGAACTTCTATTATGTCCTTGGTGGCACTCTTCATCATGACAGGTTTGTGCCGTGTTGTCGCGGATGACGATGCTGCACTGCTTTGGTGGGGGCATATCCGTGCGATGGTGAGCCTTGTAGTCTTCCTGACGTCGGGGGGATCGGGGCGGTGGCGATGGGCGGCGAGGTCGGGCTCTTTCTCCATGGTCGAAGGATATGGGGATAGCATCCTTCCTGTTGCGTGCATCCCTCCGTCTTCGTTCTGATGAACCCGTCTGTGATCCGACATCCTGAGGAGATATGTCCCTTGGCGGTTTGTACTGGCTAGATCGGCAGAGTGTTGGGTCAGACTCAAGCCTCTGAGAGGTGGACTTTTCCTGCTTCTTTACCGCCTTGGCCACTAGGTCATAGACCTGTTCTACTGCCTCAGGCGATCTATCCTGCTCCAGAAGGGTCTTGGCGACGACGAGGTTAAGGAGTGGGGTGGGCATCACCTGCTTGCCTTCACTATCAATGTATGGCTTGGCCTGTGCCGGCTTCGAGGGCGCCCATCCTAGGTTGCGCCGTACACCAGGATCGTTGATGACGCGAGCCAGAGCCTTCTTAGCCTTCTGCTGCTGTAGCAGAGTCTTGTACTCGGCTTCCATTGCTCTAGCTTTCTCTATGGACTTCTGCGTGTTGACCAGGTCTCGATCTAGTTTAGCGCCTTGCTCCGCGATGGCTTGCGCCTCCTCCAGCAGTTGCTGGCGCTTCTCGTCAAGCTGAGTCACGTTCCGGATATGATCAACGGTTAGTGGCTCAACGAGGAGATTGCCGTACATCACTCTATCAGCTGGAGTAACATGGGCTGCTGCCGACGTGGATGCTGGAGGCGGAAATTTGCGGTGTTGTTGTTGCTCGGACTGGTGCAGAGTTCCTGCGGCTGCTGCACTAGTTTAGGCGGAGGATGCATGACATTTGCGCGATCATTGTTGGCAGCAATAAGTGGCCCCTTCCCCTTTTCCAGCGCCGTAGGCGGAGCTTGCCCAGGTTGATCTTCATACATCGCTGTCCCAATGGTGACGAACACCCCTCGAGACATGATGGTGTTATTAGCTTGCTCGTCGCGCGAGTACTCCTCCTCCATCTCCTGCATAGCAGAGTCTAGCTATTCTGGACTGAAGTCTATTTCCTCTGAATCTGCACTGAAATTAGCATAAAGTGCGTCAATGACAGAGTCGGAGGGTGCCAGGACTTCCTCGATGATGGGCGGTGGAGGTGCAACGGTCTCGACGATGACTGGAGGTGGTAGTGCTGCTACGACGATGGCGGCTGGAGGCGGTGGTGGTGGTGGCTAAATCGGAGGGGCTCCGTCAATGAGCGCAAGCGCTGTTTGAGATGCCGCTTCAGCCTCCGCGTAGTTGTTGACGGTGTTCACCATGCCTTCGAAGGTAAGGCTTCCTGACGCCTGTTTCCGTCTTAGAGAATGTCGGAGAAGCGTGCCATGGTCCAGTCCTTCCACAAAGTGATAGATAGCATCATCTGTGGGGTAGTGGGCCAGATCGGCTCGTATACGGAGCCATATGGCCAGGTAATCGCGGGGGTTTTCACCTTCTCTCTGAATGCAGCGCGCCAGATCGAAGATGGTAACCACGCCGACGAACTTGGATCTCTACTGTCCAGACGCACGGACAAAGCCGGCGGATTTGCAGTGATCTTCCACCTTTATATCCTGCACAGGGGCGGTTTGGGTGGGTCTTGAATTTTTCCGATCTTTGCCGACAAACTCCGAGGAGAGATCTGACATCGATCCTTCCACGAACGTATCCTGCCCGTAGGCGGTCCGTGCGGGTCTTGACGTTCTTCCGACTTCCAGGGAACTAGAGCCCGAGTCGGTTTCACCAATGAAGAGGTGGATGTCTCCGATAGGAACGATCGAACACCGTGTAGGGTTCGTCTTCGCCGGGATCCAGAACTCGTCGGGAGGGACGATCGGAACATTGCCGGAGAAGAGAACACGACCGATGGCTACGGTTTCGCCGATTCCCGCAAAGATCTTGCTCCTCTCCCGCTGAAGAGCCTGAAGCGCCTCTTGCCCCACGGTGGGCGCCAACTGTCGTGGTATTGCCGACGAGTACGCCATGGAGGGGTCCTCACAGTGCGTGTTTAGAGACGTGGGGTAAGGCGGACGGTTGACGGGTACGAGGTAACACAGCTTACCCAGGTTAAGATCCCACAACAGTGGCGGAATCCTACTCCTCCTATAAATCACTATAAGGGCAATACGCCGAGTTACAGATATAGGTTCGCTGTGCGAGGTTGTCTTAGATTGTAAGTTATCGTCGTGACCTATAGGCTCCCATAGGCCCGACTTATATAGTCGCCAGGTCCTAAGGTTACAGGAAAAAGTCCTAGCCGGACAGGTTACAGAGTCCTACACCGTCTATCACTAGTCTTGTGTATCTTGTACTCCAAGGCTCCGGGTACGCTGGTGACTCCACCGTAGCCTTCCTTTATCCGGCATGGGCCTCCCTTATGGATCCACCTAACTGGGCCGCCCAGCAGGCCACAGGCCATGCTACCGACTATGGGCCACCCGGGTTAGTTGGATAAGAGACGTGCTATGAGGATACCCATATAGCATATCCCCAACAGCCGTATGAATCATACTATAGATGTGATCAGAAGACTTGATTTAGTTATTTCAAGCATCTGTTCAAGAGTTTTTCCCATCACCGGCCCCCACGTTAATCTTCGTCGTGGTGCAAGTAAAAAAAGTTACATAAAAATATGAATCTTGTGTCACTTTCATTTGCAAGGGAGTATATGTCTCTGTCAATACTAACGGTCATTGGGAGATTATTACTAGTTCGTGGCTGAGAAGCTGCTACTGAAACTGATTCTGCTGTCAATTGTTGCTGGGTAACCGGATTGGCTACTGGCGGCTGTGGGATGTGTATTGTTTTATTCGCATCCGCCAGTGCAACTGGACCCATTGGTGCGGGATTAGGCCGAAACTTTTTATGTCGGTGTTCTGCATTATTGTCTTTTTTGCAATTTTTGTCACTTTCAACTAGATTAAGTAGAGTTTGAGACCTTTTTCTGACTCCGTTTCCTGCAGTGGAAGCAAATACTTTTGAGATTTATCATGGAATCATGTGCAAAATAGAAAATAATTTATGAGTACTTGTAGCAGTTGATAGGTAGAAAAGAAATTAATCCCATCACAACTCTAGTAGAGTAAATTACTTTTGCTAGCCTAACCATATGGCACCCTGAGTGAGAAGAAACCACACAAAGTTTCAATACAATTGACCAATCTGCAGGCTTGGCTATAATACTGACAAAATAACTTGCACGATGTAAGGTTTTAAAGAAAAAGCTGAACAGATCAAATCAAAATTATTTTCTTAGTAGATGAAGGGCACTCGATGCCTGCCTGGTTATACTCTAAACAAGGAGCATGACATACTAATTCGTCTCATAACCTCAGCTAGCGTTGACGAATACCATATATTCTATCTCTGACCTTTACGCCCCAACAAGAATCATTTTAGGAGAAATTCCTGAGATGTTAGAGGAGCTTAATAACAATGGTAAGGATTTCTCTACCAAACTTTAGTAACGATCAAGTATATGAGAAAGAATGTAGTACAACAAGCAACGGAGTACTTTTCATAGTAATCAAATGCATAACAAAAGAGAGCATAAAGTGTTCAACAACCTTATTTTGGGGAGGAGACGGGTTTACGCTTTGCGATGGTGTGGTCGAGCGGGTGGGCGCGTCGTTTTCCTATCTCTCTGGTGCTGGAGACGAATTTGTGGAGACGGTATCGTGTTTTCCGGCAATGCTGGGCACGCTCCAGGGCGGTGGTGGTCAGAGTGGGGAAGCTACTAAATCTTGCTAAACAAGGGAGTTGTGTCTTCTGTAACAACTGTACCTAGTGAGGAGGCTATGGTGGCGAGGAGGGACGGCAGTGCAAGGCCATATTCGTGGGAGATGCGAGATAAGGCGCCTTTTATATGTATCAATGGCTCCGGTGGTATGTTCGAAACTTTTTAATTGCGCGTGGTGTCGGGGTAGTTCAAAGAAAAACCCGTCAATGTAATGCAAAATTTGGTGATCTTTAGCCTGCCAAAAAATTGGTGATATCCACTCTATTGCTACACTTGGTAGGAGCCGAGCTAGAAGAAGTTCATCGAATGCGATGGGAGGTATGAATGTACCAGTAGCCTTTACCAGGTGTAGACTCCCTTGTCTATATTGCGATAAAGTATCAGGTGAGCTCAAAAAATAATTATAGAAATATATAGAAAACAAATTACAATCACGGGACTACAAGAGGGTAGCTCTAACATGTTTGTACTATCTTATGGAAAAGTTTGACTAGATACATTGTGGTGCAATCAACTAGCTTATGGTATAGAAAGTGGGTCCCATTTTAAAGATAGGTTTGGCCATATACATAGGTGATGCCCTAAAACTCTTGATATCATGTAAGTACAACATGTCGGTCCACTATAAATATTTGAAAGGTATGCATGTGGCATTCAGATCCATATTCTTCATACTTTCTTTATGGAAAGGTACAATTTCGTCATCACTCAGAAAATTAAGATTGTTCTTTCCTAATAGTTGGATACTCACACCGATGGCATTGTTTACTAAAAAGAAGATGCACCCATCTACCTTCGAAAAGAGAATTAGTAATTCAAGAGAAATCTATTTCACTTACTGGTATCTCGAGTTTACCCTAATTTCGTTAAATTATCAAGATGCAAAAATTTAGCAAGAAGTTGAACTTGTTGTCAAAAATCTCGGTGGTGGTTTGTAATATATTAAATCCCCCCCCCCCCCGATGTTTAACTCAAAATATTGCAAAACTTTCAAACCAAACTACAGTTTTTTGTAATACAAATTTGACCTAATTTCGATAAGTCAGCATTAAGGCATTCAAGTGGTCAGAGTTAGCTAGGATGAAGTTTAAAAACTCGTAAAATTAAACATAGGAATCATAAGTGAAACATGTTGGTTCACTTAATATGTCTGGAAGCTTGGCTTGTGACATTCAGATCGATATTCTTTGGACTTTATTTACGAAAAAGAACAATCTCATCATTACTCGAGAAATTGAGAATATTTTTTGCTGATAGTTGGAAACACACAACGACAACATTGTTTACTAGAATACGATGTACCCATATGTGTCTGAAATGATATTTATTCGAGAGCAATCTACCTTGCTCATTGGTAGCTCAAGTTTGACCTAATTTCATTAAATTGTCAAGATGCAAAATCTTAGCAATAAATTGAACCTGTTTTCAAAACTCTTAGTGGTGGTTTGTGATATATTAAATGACACTCCGATGGTTACCTCCAAAAAATCACAAAACTTTCATACTGACCTACAATTTTCCTGTAGTTCAAGACCTATATCGATAAATCGGCATAAAGTCATTCAAGTTGGCAGAGTTAGCAAAGACAAAGTTTGAAAACTCATGAAGCATGGGAATCATAAGTAGTACAACATGTAGGTGCAATATATATGTATGAAATCTTCACTTGTGGCATATTCATATCCAATATTCTTTGAACCTTCTTTACACAAAGGAGCAACCTCGTCATCACTCGGAAAATTGAGAATGTTCTTTATTGATAGTTGCAAACTCACACCGATGACATTGGTTAGTAAAACAAAATGCACCAATCTACCTTCGAAAAGACAATTAATTCAAGAGCAATCTATCATGCTTACTCGTACCTATAGTTTGACAAAATTTCGTTAAGTTGTCAAGATGAAAATTCTTTGCAAGCAGTTGAACATGTTTTCAAAACTCTCGGTGGTGGTTCATGATATATTAAATGACCCCCCCCATTGGTTACCTCAAAAATCGCAAAAATTTCAAAGCAACCTAAAATTTTGCTATAGTTCAAGATTGACCTAATTTCGATAAATCGACATAAAGTTATTCAAATCAGAAGAGTTAGCTAGGCCGAAGTTTGAAAACATAAAACATGGGAAGCATAAGTACAACATTATGGTCCACTATAAATATTTGAAAGGTCTGCTTATGGCATTCAGATCCATATTCTTCAGACTTTCTTTACGGAAAGGAATAATCTCGTCATCGCTCGGAAAATTAAGAATGTTCTGTCTTGATAGTTGGATACTCACACCGATGGCATTGTTTACTAAAAATAAGATGCACCCATCTACCTTCGAAAAGAGAATTCACAATTCAAGAGCAATCTATCACGCTTACTGGTAGCTCGAGTTGGACCTAATTTCGTTAAATTGTCAAGATGCAAAATTTTAGCAAGAAGTTTAAACTGGTGTCAAAACTCTCAGTGGTGGTTTGTGCTATATTAAATGCCCCCTCCCCCGATGGTTACCTCAAAATAATTGCAAAACTTTCAAACCAAACCTACAATTTTCTTGTAGTTCAAATATGACCTAATTTCGAAAAGTCGGCATTAAGGCATTCAAGTGAGGAGAGTTAGCTAGGACAAAGTTTGAAAATTCATAAAATTAAACATAGGAATTCTAAGTTAAACATGTTGGTCCACTTAATATGTATGTAATGTTGGCTTGTGGCATTCAGATCCATATTCTTCTAACTTTCTTTACGAGAAAGAACAATATCCTCATTACTCAAGAAATTGAGAATGTTCTTTCCTTATAGTTGTAAACTCACACTGACATCATTGTTTACTAGAAGAAGATGCACCCATATACGTCCGAAATTATATTTAATTCGAGAGCAAACTACCTCACTTATTTGTAGCTCAAGTTTGACCTAATTTCGTTAAATCGACAAGAAGTCGGTGAAGTGTGTGAAGTTAGCTAGGAAGATTGAAAAATGGAATTATATAAGAAACTGTGGTCCACTTTGTGTGATTTTTGGGAGAGTTTCATTTTCTTTTAACTATCGTAGGACTCGTAGGAGCGAGGCTCTTGAGTTAACACGGTCGATGGAAGTACAAGTGACATCGAGGACCTCATAAAAATGAAAATTACATCCAAGTCCATGCATTTAGAACAAGGTCCCTAGAACTAAGCAATGAAGTGTGTTTTCAGGTTTGCGCATACTAGCGTTCTTCATTGTGCTAAAGTCTATCAATAGAATCTTCTAGATGCTAAGAATGGAAAAGAAGATTCAAAGGTTAGCAATGTTCGGATTTGCCACTCTTGATCCAACAATCAATGTTCAAAGTAATCCGTACACTATACTATAGTGGTATGGTAGTGTAAGAGATAAGACAAGACAAGATTAAGATAACATAAGAAGTACTACGGCGAATTGCTGATATTTTGAATAACCTTCCCTCTTGATGTCTGGGAAGCAAGTGAAATTTGGAAACTGGAAAAGTTTGAATTTTTTTGCCACCAAGGACCAAAGAGGTTTATTCCTATGTACTACTCCTCCTACTCCACGGTTCACACCAATGCGGTTGTCGAACACGCCAGAGAAATAGAGCCGCCCTCTCAAAAATAAAAATAAAAAGAAACATAGTTGTCGTACCAAGGCACACGTGCGCAGCGCCAGGCTGTGGATGAGGGAGAGATCAACCGGGCCGATGCACGAGGGGAGAGGGGTGGAGACATGATAGGCATTAAAGGAGAGAGAAAACACACCTTTTTCATGCATAGGTCCTGAAATTTACTAGTACTAGTAGAGTGTAATCCAATGTAACTATAAAGGAAGCAAGAGTACCTCGTGTCAGGAACCCATCATAACATTGCTTTTCGCTTCTTCCGTCTTCCCCTTCCTATGTTTTATTCTTTCTGCATGTACATCGCCTGGATAGAGGTGTGCATAAGTCTAAGCAAAGAAATACTACTATGAGTAAGGCATCCACTATGTTGTCCTTAAGAAAGAAAGTAGTGGTGGTGGACTTCCATACATATACATACATAATGGAAGCTATACACTAGCTAAAAACCTTATGGGTCACCCTTAAGCTAATTATTAGTCCATAAGCATCAAAATATTGATATCTAGTACACATAGGAATAGAAACAAATTTTAATTACAAGACTACGAGAGGGTAGCTCTTACATGTGGGTCCTATCTTATGGACAAGTTTGACTAGACACATTGTGGTGCAATCAACTAGCTTGGTATTAGCAAGTGGGTCCCATCTTAAAGATGGGTTTGGCCATATACATAGGTGATGTACTAAGCTCTACCGTTTAGACATTGTCTATACGAGATGGATTCCTGGGACCTACTGGACTACAAATGCAAACTTTTGCGTAGTAGGTTTATAGCTTGGTCATACCCTGCCAAGTTGGGCCCATTATTTTATTTTTCGTTTATAGACATGTGCCTTGTACTCCCCTCGCAATCGCGCTAGACTCGATATTTTATTTTGCAAAATTCCACCGATCTATTAATAATGATCAAAACTGTGTAAAGAGACCCAAAATTAAGTTGCTCTTACATGGCGTATCGTTCTTCAATTTTCCCCTCTATTTTGATCTATATTCTGTACATAAAAGAACAATTTGACCTAATTTCGTTAAATCTATATAAATTCATTTAAGTGTACCAAGTTAGCTAGAAATCTTGAAAAAATCCGTCTAAAAACTTGGGAATTGTAAGAAAGAAAGGTCCACTTTGTATGAAAATTGCGGTGGTGCCTTCTTCTTTTAACTAACGCGGGACTCGTGGGAGCAGTGAGCTTCAGTTAACATGGTCGGTGGAAGTACAAGTTGCATCAAGGACCTTATAGAAAATGAAAATGACATCCAAGTCCATTACTAGGGAAATTGAGAATGTTCTTTCCTAATAGTTGTAAACTCACACTAACGACATTGTTTACTAGAAGAAGAGTATCCATCTACCTCCAAAATGACATTTAATTCGAGATCAATCTATCGCGCTTACTTGCAGCTCAAGTTTGAACTAATTTCGTTAAATTGTCATGATGCAAAATCTTAGCAAGAAGTTGAACCTATTTTTAAAACTCTCATAAGTGTTTTGTGATATATTAATGACCCCCACGATGGTTACCTGCAAAGAATATCACATGACTTTCAAATCTACCTACAATTGTCCTGTAGTTAAAATTTGACCTAATTTCGATAAATCGACATAAATTCATTCAAGTTGGAAGAGTTAGCAAGGACAAAGTTTGAAGACTCATGAAGCATGGGATGAAGGGAATGTGCCCTAAGAGGCAATAATAGAGTTGTTATTATGTTTATTAGTATATGATAGATGTTTATTTTCCATGCTATAATTGTATTAATACGGAAACGTTAATATATGTGTGTTTAATAAACAAAAAGGAAGTTCCTAGTTATGCCTCTCTTATAAACTAGCTCGTTGATTAACAAGATGAATAAGGTTTCCTGATCATGGACATTGGATGTTGTTGATAACAAGGTCACAACATTATTGGAATGATGTGATGAACATTCATCTGAAGTATACAATTATGATCAAATTCATTGTGTTTATATTGCTATAACATCTTACGAAGTATTCCTAATCCTTAGACCATGATATCATGTCAATCATTAACACTAGAAGAGTATCTTGATAACATCAAACATCACACCGTAACAAGGTGAATATAAAGGTGGGTTCAGTGCTACGAAATTGTTATGTAGAGGATCATGGATCAAGAGTGAAATTTGTCCATCCCGATTACGGATAGATATACTCTGGGCTCTCTCGACGATATCACATTAGTTAGCTTGCAAGCAAGTGATGTGATCACTAGAATGTTATATCACGGTAACGAGAAAAGAGTACATGTCGATAATGAGATCAAACTAGGTATGGAGATACCGATGATCGAATATCGGACATGTAATATATCGCGAGACAAAGGGATGAAGTTACTAGCATAAAAGGTTCTCACGATCACAAGAAGTCATCGTTGAATGTGTGGGAGTTAGTATGGATCTCTAGGTCCTGCTTCTAATTATTAATCTGAGAGGAGCCTCGATCATGTCCGCATTATTCGTGAATCGTAGGGTGACACACTTAAGAGACACCGACGCCATTTGGAACAAATATGTTATAGACAAAATAATTACAAAGCGCAAGAATTATTTCACTAGACACCGGAATTGTTTCGGGTGAGATTGCTGAAATTATTTCTGCATGTAAAATTGAATACTAGAAACGGGATTTATGTGAATGTTTGTTAATTAATGTAATTGAAACAATTCTGAATAAATAAATAAAAGGAGTTTTATTTAAAGAGAGATTACATTAAATTTGGTGGAAATTTAACGGAAATTTGAGTGGGAATATGGAGGGACTTTTTCGTGAGTGGGAGATCCACCCACATGAATGGAGGAAGGGGTGGGGGAAGCCACCATGGCATCCGGCCACACCCCTTGGGGTGCCCCTACTCCTATAAAAGGCCCCCTACTGCCTCTCTCACACTCACACCTCCTAGTAAAAGATCTCTCTCCCCCTTTCGTTTATCCCCCATGGTATCGGACTAGCGAGATACATGTTCCCGGTGGATTTTTGTTTGGAAAGAGTTGTTGATTATGCTGCATCGCTGGAGCGAGGAGGCAGAGGTTGTATGGTGGATTGAACGTGTGTGTGAGCATGGATGCGCTGCAGATTTGCGGCGTTGGACTTCTTCTCAATCTCGATATCAGCAAGCGTTCGTCTACATCATCCATGAGTACAACCTCATTAAACTTTGTTGGTATACAAGGGTATGTTCTCTATGGATGTATATCCAACCCCTGCTTGTATCTAGTAGATAGATCTTGGTGCTTAATTTTTCCCATTGTAGGAATTTTTTTTTGTATTTTGTGAACCCTACATGGGAATCAAAAGTAGTACAAAATGTCATTCTGATATATATGTATGAAATCTTCGCTTGTGGCATATTCAGATCCAATATTCTTTGGACCTTCTTTACAGAAAGGAACAATCTCATCATCGCTGGGAAAATTGAGAATGTTCTTTCTTGATAGTTGGAAACTCACACCGACAACATTGTTTACTAAAATAAGATATACCCATCTACCTTCGAAAATACGATTAATTCGAGAGCAATCTATCGTGCTTACTCGCACCTAAAGTTTGACCTAATTTCGTTAAGTTGTCAAGATGAAAATCTTAGCAAGAAGTTGAACCTATTTTTAAAAGTCTCAGAGGTTGTTTGTGATATACTAAATGACCCCACTCCCCTATGGTTACCTCAAAAATCACAAAACTTTCAAAGCAACGTACAATTTCCCTTTAGTTCAAGATTGACCTAATTTCGATAAATCATCATAAAGTCATTCAAGTATGCAGAGTGAGCTTGGCCAAAGTTTGAAAAATTATAAAACATAGGAATCGTACGTACAATATGTCAGTCCACTATAAATATTTTAAAGGTCTGCTTATGGCATTCAGATCCATATTCTTCAGACTTTCTTTACAGAAAGAAACAATCTCATCATCACTTGGAAAATTAAGAATGTTTTTTCCTGATAGTTGGATACTCACACCAATGGCATTATTTACTAAAAATAAGATGCACCCATCTACCTTCGAAAATAGAATTAGCAATTCAAGAACAATCTATCGAGCTTATAGGTAGCTCGAGTTTGACCTAATTTTGTTAAATTGTCAACATGCAAAATTTTAGCAAGAAGTTGAACCTGGTGTCAAAACTCTCGGTGGTGGTTTGTGATATATGAAATGCCCCCCTGATGGTTACTTCAAAAAAATCACAAAACTTTCAAACTAAGCCTCCAATTTTATTGTACTTCAAATTTGACGTAATTTCGATAAGTCGGTATGAAGTGATTCAAGTGGGCCGAGTTAGCTAGGACGAAGTTTGAAAACTCATAAAATTAAACATAGGAATCGTAAGCGAAACATGTTAGTCAAATTTATATGTCTGGAATCTTGGCTTGTGGCATTCATATCCATATTCTTTGGACTTCCTTTAAAAAAAGAACAATCTCGTCATTACTCAAGAAATTGAGGATGTTTTTTCCTAATAGATGGAAACTCACACCAAAGGCATTTTTTACTACAAGACGATGCACCCATATGTAGGGGTTCGTAGCATGGAAAACAAAAATTTTCTATCGCATACAAACAAACAAGCCAAGATCTATCTACTAGATTGTAGCAACGAGTCGATGGTATAACTTACCCTCGAAGATTCCAAAGCGTTTAACGAGAGCGGATTCTCGTGGGTGATGTAGTCGTACTCTTTCCGATCTCAAGATCGTGTAGACGATCCTTCCGGCGCCACGTTCCGGCAGCGCTTCCGCAGTCGGTCACACGTTCGGTACTCGACGAAGACCTTCCTCTCCCTTGTTCCAGCAGGCAGCGGAGGTTGTAGCACTCTCCTCATGATTCCGGCAGCACAACGGCGTGGTACCGGAAGTAGAGGGGAAATCCCGCAGGGCTTCGCCTTAAGCCGGTGCGAGTATGGTGGAGCTTATGAGAGAGGCTATTAGTGGTCTAGTAATTAGACACACCAATTAGAAGGCTCTAAACCAATTAGAAGGCTCTAAACCGTTGGCTAAAGCAATTAGAAGCTCTAATCCAAAACGGCTCTAAACCGGAGATCTAGAGGTGAAAGTTGTGTGTCTAGGAGGGGAGCCCTGCCCCTCCTTATATAGGTGGGAGGGGGCTGGCGCGCCAGGGGAGGGAGTCCCTCCCCAAGTCGGCTTGGTGGTGCGCCGGCCAAGGGAGGAACCCTCCCCCAATTCGGCCTCCACCAATCCTCCTTCTCCTCTTTCCGAAAACTGGCAGTTTGACTTTTCAAACTAGCCGTTTGACTTTTCAAACTAGGATTTGAATTAACCCTTTATTTCGGACAGCGATGACACTTAGTACATGATGCAATCATTCCAACATGTAATGACACATTCATGTACCCCCCCCCCCCCCCCGGAGTGCCGGACATTCCGGAACCTTCTAGAACATTCCCGATGAAAACACCGGAATCATTCCCGAACTCCGAAACGGGACTTTCCTTATATGAATCTTATTCTCCGGACCATTCCGGATCACCTCGTGATATCCCGGATCCCATCCGAGACTCCGAACAACATTCGGTCTCTTTCTCATAATACCATAACTACTCAAACAACGTCGAATCCTTAAGTGTGTCTCCCTACGGTTCGTGAATTATGCGGACATGATCGAGACACTTCTCCGAACAATAACCAATAGAGGAATCTTGAAATTCATATGGCTCCCACATATTTCTACGATTACTTTGCGATCGAATGAACCACTTACATACGATACCAATTTCCCTTTGTCTCACGATATGTTACAGATCCGAGGTTATGATCGTCGGTATCTCTGCATACCTAGTTCAACCTCGTTATTGACAAGTACTCTTTTCTCGTTCCCGTGATATGTGATCCCTTGTGACCAAGTCACATGCTTGCAAGCTAATTGGATGACATTCCACCGAGAGGGCCCAGAGTATATCTATCCGTCATGTGGATGGACAAATCCCACTCTTGATCCATGTGTCTCAACCAATACTTTCCGAACACTCAATGCCACTTTTATAACCACCCAGTTACGGTGTGGTGTTTGATGTCATCAAAGCATCCATCCGGTAAAGGTGATATGCATGATCTCATGGTCGAAGGAATTAGGTTACTATGTATCAGAAAGCATATAGCAATTGAACTAATGAAATGACTTGATCTTTATGCTACGCTTATCTATAGGAGTATGTCCACCATATCAATCTCCTAACGATATGATCTTGTTGTTGATAACATCTCAATGTTCATGATAGGGAAACCACAATCATCTATCAACCAACAAGCTAGTGAAGTATAGAGGCTATACTAGGGACTTCAAATTAAGTTTACAAATCACACAAGTATCAATGTTTCCTTGTTAATACTATTATAGCATGAATGTAAACATTTATCATAAACACAAAGATATAATAATAACCACATTTATTATTGCCTCTAGGGCATATCTCCAACAGTCTCCCACTTGCACTAGAGTCATCTAATCTAGATTACATGGTAATATACCGAACACCCATGGCAGTTTGGTGTTGGTCATGTTTTGCCCTCGGGAGAGGTTTAGTCAACGGATCCGCCACATTCAGATCTGTGTGTACTTTGCAAATCTTTATATCCCCATCCTGGATATGTTCTCGAATAGCGTGAAAACGCAGCTTGATATGCTTCAGCTTCTTGTGTGACCTTGGTTCTTGCGCATTGGCTATGGCGCCCATGTTATCACAGTAGATAGACATTGGGTCCAGCGCACTAGGAACCACACCCAGCTCTGTAATGAACTCTTTCATCCATATCGCTTCTTGTGAAGCCTCCGAAGCAGCCATGTATTCCGATTCAGTTGAAGATCTCGCCACAACGCTTTGCTTTGCACTCCTCCAGCTAACTGCTGCACCATTCAAAATAAATACGTATCCGGATTGCGATTTAGAATCATCCGGATCTGTGTTCCAACTAGCATCGGTGTAACCATTAACAACGAGCTGTTCATCACCTCCATAAGAAAGAACCATATCCTTAGTTCTTCTCAAGTACTTAAGGATGTTTTTGACCGCTGTCCAATGATCCACTCCTGGATCACTTTGATATCTGCTAGTTAAACTAACAGCATATGCAATGTCGGGTCTAGTACATAGCATGGCATACATTAGAGATCCTATGGCTGAGGCATAGGGAGTTTTACTCAACCTTTCTCTATCTTCTGCCGATGTCGGACTTTGAGTTTTACTCAAGGTCGTATTGGGCAACATGGGCAAGAACCCTTTCTTGCTTTATTCCATTCCAAACCTCTTTAGAACTTTGTCCAAATATGTACTCTGTGACAATGATATTTGGCGTTTCGATCTATCTCTATAAATCTTTATGCCTAATATGTAAGCTGCTTCGCCAAGATCCTTCATTGAAAAACTATTATTCAAATATTCCTTGACACTATTAAGAAGGTCTACATCATTCCCAATCAACAATATGTCATCCACATATAGTATTAAGAACGCTACAGAGCTCCCACTCACTTTCTTGTAAATACAAGCTTCTCCATAAGTTTGTATAAAACCAAAACTTTTGATTACCTTATCAAAACATTGATTCCAACTTCGGGATGCTTGGTTCAATCCATAGATGGAACGTTGAAGTTTGCATACCTTGTTAGCATCTTTAGGATCGACAAAACCTTTGGGTTGCATCATATACAACTCTTCATCAATGTCTCCATTGAGGAATGCTGTTTTGACATCCATCTGCCATATCTCATAATCATAATATGCAGCGATTGCTAACATAATCCTCACAGACTTTAGCTTCGCTACCGGTGAGAAAGTCTCATCGTAGTCAACTCCTTGAATTTGTCGAAACCCTTTTGCGACAAGTCGAGCTTTATAGACAGTAACATTACCATCAGCATCTGTTTTCTTCTTGAAAATCCATTTGTTCTCGACAGCCTTTCGGCCATCCGGTAAGTCCACCAAAGTCCATACTTGGTTTTCGTACATGGATCCAATCTCGGATTTCATGGCTTCTTGCCATTTATTGGAATCTGGGCTCATCATCGCTTCCTCATATGTCTCGGGGTCATCGGTGTTGTCCACCACCATGACATTCATAACGGAATCATACCAATCTGGAGTGGTACGAGTTCTCGTTGACCTCCGAGGCTCTGTAGCAACTTCAACCGAAGTTTCATGATCACCATCATTAGCTTCCTCTCTTATTGATGCAGGTACCACAGGAACTTCTTCCGGTGATGCGCTACTCGCAATTTCGAGAGAAGGTTCGACAACCTCATCGAGTTCTACTTTCCTTCCAGTCAATTCTTTCGAGAGAAATTCCTTCTCTAGAAAGGATCCATTCTTGGCAACGAAGATTTTGCCTTCGGATCTATGATAGAAGGTATACCCAATAGTTTCCTTCGGGTATCCTATGAAGACGCATTTTTCCGCTTTGGGTTCAAGCTTGTCCGGCTGTAACTTCTTTACATAGGCTTCGCATCCCCAAACTTTAAGGAACGACAATTTAGGTTTCTTCCCAAACCATAATTCATACGGTGTCGTTTCAACGGATTTAGACGGTGCCCTATTTAAAGTGAATGCGGCTGTTTCTAATGCATAACCCCAAAATGATAGCGGTAAATCTGTAAGTGACATCATAGAACGAACCATATCTAAGAGAGTTCGATTACGACGTTCGGACACACCATTACGCTGTGGTGTTCCCGGCGGTGTCAATTGTGAAAGTATTCCGCATTTCTTCAAATGCTCGCCAAACTCGTAACTTAGATATTCACCTCCACGATCAGAACGTAGAAATTTAATCTTCTTGTTACGTTGATTCTCTACCTCACTTTGAAACTCCTTAAACTTCTCGAAAGTTTCGGACTTATGTTTCATGAAATAGATATACCCATATCTACTCAAGTCATCCGTGAAGGTAAGAACATAACGATAACCACTGCGCGATCCTATACTCATTGGACCACACACATCGGTATGTATGATTTCCAATAAGTCTGTAGCTCGCTCCATCATACCAGAAAATGGAGTCTTAGTCATTTTTCCCATCAGACATGCTTCGCATCTTTCAAGTGATTCAAAATCAAGTGATTCAAGAAGTCCATCGGAATGGAGTTTCTTCATACGTTTCACTCCGATGTGACCAAGACGACAGTGCCACATATAGGTCGAATTATCGCTTGATTTCAATCGTTTAGCCTCAATGTTGTTGATATGTGTATTTCCACTATCGAGATTCAATAAGAATAGACCATCTATCAAAGGTGCATGTGCATAAAACATATTACTCATATAAATAGAACAACCATTATTCTCGGATTTAAACAAGTAACCGTCTCGCAATAAACAAGATCCCGATATAATGTTCATGCTCAACGCAGGCACCAAATAACAATTATTTAAGTATAAAACTAATCCCGATGGTAGATGAAGGGGTAGCGTGCCGACCGCGATCACATCAACCTTTGATCCGTTTCCCACGCGCATCGTCACCTCGTTCTTCGCTAGCTTCCGTTTATTCTGCAGCACCTGTTTCGAGTTACAGATATGAGCAACCGAACCAGTATCAAATACCCAGGCACTACTACGAGTACTAGTGAGATACACATCAATAACATGTATATCAGATATACCTTTCTTCTTGATGTTGCCGTTCTTCAAATCCGCCAAGTACTTTGGGCAATTCCGCTTCCAGTGACCTTCTCCCTTGCAGTAAAAGCACTCAGTATCAGGCTTAGGTCCAGCCCTGGTCTTCTTCGTTGGCGTGGTAGCTTTCTTACCACCCTTCTTGAAGTGTCCCTTTTGCTTAGACTTGCCTTTCTTGAATTTGGTGGTCTTATTGACCAACAACACTTGGTGCTCTTTCTTAATCTCCACTTCTGCAGATTTCAACATGGCAAAGAGTTCTGGCAACGTCTTGTTCATGTTCTGCATGTTGTAGTTCATCACAAAGTTCTTGTAACTTGGTGGTAGTGATTGGAGGACACGGTAAATCCCCAAAGCATTAGGAATCACTATACCCAAGCTTTGAAGTTTGTTTGCGTGCCCTGACATCTTAAGCACATGCTCACTGACGGAGCTGCCTTCTTCCATCTTGCAGTTAAAGAACTTTTCAGAAGCCTCATAGCTTTCAATTGCCGCATGAGTCTCAAAAATCAATTTGAGATCCTCGACAATATCATATGGGTCTGAATCCTCAAACCTTTTCTGAAGCTCCGATTCCAAACCATACAAGATAGCACACTGAACTATGGAGTACTGATTCTTCCGAGCGAGGTAAACATTCTTTACTTCATCGGGAGCATCAGCTGCAGGTGGGTCACCCAGCGGTGCATCCAGCACATAGGTCAAATTACCAGCTGTGAGGACAATCCTCAAATTGCGGAACCAATCCGCGAAGTTGCTTCCATTGTTTTTCAACTTTTCTTTCTCTAGGAACGCATTAAAATTGATGGTAGGGGCTGCCATTGATCTACAACATATTTGCAATAGTTTAGACTAAGTTTATGATAAATTGAGTTCAAATTAATTAATGTAATTAAACTAGGTGAACTCCCACTCAAAACAACATCCCTCACATTGTTTTAGTGATCACACGAACCAAATCCACTACATCAACACCGATCATCACGAGAGTTGATATAGTTTCAATGGCGAACAATCGTCATGTTCATCATATCTACTATATGATTCATGCTTTACCTTTCGGTGATCCGTGTTCCGAGACCATGTCTGTACATGCTAGGCTCGTCAAGATCAAACCTTAGTTTCCGCATGAGCAAATCTGGCTTCACCACGTTGTATACACTTGCGGAATCTAACACACCCGATCATCACGTGGTGCTTCGAAACAACAAGCTTTAGCAACGGTGCTAACTAAGGGTGAACACTTTATGACTTGAAATTCATGTGCATGAGGGATCATCTTATAATGCTACCGTCGTCTACTAAGCAATACAAGATGCATAAAGGATTAACATCACATGCAATTCAATATATATGTGATATGATATGGCCTTTCTTCTTTGTGCTTTGATCTCCATCTTCAAGCACGAACATGATCTCCATCATCACCGGCATTGCATCAAGGTCAATGACGCCTCTCCATGGTTGTCGTCCACCGGCTTCAACTATTACAACTACTTTGAATAGACACGCGGGTCTTAACATAAATTAAAGACAACCATATGGCTCCTGCCGGTTGCCGACTTACAATAAGGAACATTGCATACATCAAATATAATCACAATCATGGCCATATCACATCACTGCACACCCCTGCAAAACAAAGTTAGACGCCTCTACTTTCTTTGCATATTTTACGTGGTTTGGGGCTGTCAATAAGTGTCGTTCTAACTTACGAACATGAACCACAACGTTGACACAAGTATTGTTAATCACCCGTTGTGTATTGGATCTTTACTATGCTAGGAGAAACAGGCACCCGCAAAGCCACTTATGCAATACAAGTTGCATGTCAAGCGTGGAGCAAGTCTCATGAACGATGTCATGTAAGGTTAGCCCGGGCCGCTTCATCCCAACATACCGCAAGATGCAAAGTACACAATAAGCAATCGACAATAAAAGCATCAACGCCCACAATGACCATTGTGTTCTACTCGTGCAACAGATCTACATATAGACACGGCTCTGATACCACTGTAGGGGTTCGTAGCATGGAAAACAAAAAATTTCTATCGCATACAAACAAACAAGCCAAGATCTATCTACTAGATTGTAGCAACGAGTCGATGGTATAACTTACCCTCGAAGATTCCAAAGCGTTTAACGAGAGCGGATTCTCGTGGGTGATGTAGTCGTACTCTTTCCGATCTCAAGATCGTGTAGACGATCCTTCCGGCGCCACGTTCCGGCAGCGCTTCCACAGTCGGTCACACGTTCGGTACTCGACGAAGACCTTCCTCTCCCTTGTTCCAGCAGGCAGCGGAGGTTGTAGCACTCTCCTCGTGATTCCGGCAGCACAACGGCGTGGTACCGGAAGTAGAGGGGAAATCCCGCAGGGCTTCGCCTTAAGCCGGTGCGAGTATGGTGGAGCTTATGAGAGAGGCTATTAGTGGTCTAGTAATTAGACACACCAATTAGAAGGCTCTAAACCGTTGGCTAAAGCAATTAGAAGCTCTAATCCAAAACGGCTCTAAACCGGAGATCTAGAGGTGAAAGTTGTGTGTCTAGGAGGGGAGCCCTGCCCCTCCTTATATAGGTAGGAGGGGGCTGGCGCGCCAGGGGAGGGAGTCCCTCCCCAAGTCGGCTTGGTGGTGCGCCGGCCAAGGGAGGAACCCTCCCCCAATTCGGCCTCCACCAATCCTCCTTCTCCTCTTTCCGAAAACTGGCAGTTTGACTTTTCAAACTAGCCGTTTGACTTTTCAAACTAGGATTTGAATTAACCCTTTATTTCGGACAGCGATGACACTTAGTACATGATGCAATCATTCCAACATGTAATGACACATTCATGTACCCCTCCCCCCCGGAGTGCCGGACATTCCGGAACCTTCTAGAACATTCCCGATGAAAACACCGGAATCATTCCCGAACTCCGAAACGGGACTTTCCTTATATGAATCTTATTCTCCGGACCATTCCGGATCACCTCGTGATATCCCGGATCCCATCCGAGACTCCGAACAACATTCGGTCTCTTTCTCATAATACCATAACTACTCAAACAACATCGAATCCTTAAGTGTGTCTCCCTACGGTTCGTGAATTATGCGGACATGATCGAGACACTTCTCCGAACAATAACCAATAGAGGAATCTGGAAATTCATATGGCTCCCACATATTTCTATGATTACTTTGCGATCGAATGAACCACTTACATACGATACCAATTTCCCTTTGTCTCACGATATGTTACTTATCCGAGGTTATGATCGTCGGTATCTCTGCATACCTAGTTCAACCTCGTTACTGACAAGTACTCTTTTCTCGTTCCCGTGATATGTGATCCCTTGTGACCAAGTCACATGCTTGCAAGCTAATTGGATGACATTCCACCGAGAGGGCCCAGAGTATATCTATCCGTCATGTGGATGGACAAATCCCACTCTTGATCCATGTGTCTCAACCAATACTTTCCGAACACTCAATGCCACTTTTATAACCACCCAGTTACGGTGTGGTGTTTGATGTCATCAAAGCATCCATCCGGTAAAGGTGATATGCATGATCTCATGGTCGAAGGAATTAGGTTACTATGTATCAGAAAGCATATAGCAATTGAACTAATGAAATGACTTGATCTTTATGCTACGCTTATCTATAGGAGTATGTCCACCATATCATTCTCCTAACGATATGATCTTGTTGTTGATAACATGTCAATGTTCATGATAGGGAAACCACAATCATCTATCAACCAACAAGCTAGTGAAGTATAGAGGCTATACTAGGGACTTCAAATTAAGTTTACAAATCACACAAGTATCAATGTTTCCTTGTTAATACTATTATAGCATGAATGTAAACATTTATCATAAACACAAAGATATAATAATAACCACATTTATTATTGCCTCTAGGGCATATCTCCAACACCATATACCTCCAAAAAGACATTTAATTCGAGAGCAATCTACGTATCTTATTTGTATCTCAAGTTTGACCTAATTTCGTTAAGTCGGCAAGAAGTCAGTGAAGTGTGTGAAGTTAGCTAGGAAGCTTGAAATATGGAATTATATAAGAAACCGTGGTCCACTTAGTGTAAAAATTGGGAGTGTTTCATTTTCTTCTAACTATGGTAGGCCCCGTAGGAGAGAGGTTCTTTAGTTAATATGGTCGGTGGAATTACATCGAGGACCTCATAAAAATGAATATTACATCCAACTCCATGTATTTAGCACAAGATCCCTGGAACTGAGCAATGAAGTGTTTTTTGGGTTTGTGCATACTAGCATTCATTCATTGTGCTAAAGTCTATCAATAGAATATTCAAGATGCTAAGCACCGCTACAAGAAATGTTACCTTCCGCAACGGCTGGGCCCGTCAGTCGTCGTAGAAGGCGCCTCTTCTGCGACGAAAATCTCGGCTCGACCGTGGCCAATGCAAAACTTTTTTTTACAGTTTTTTGCCCCTATACTACGACGAAACCGCTAAAAACATGGAGGAAGCTCGATGGGCGCGTGGCAGAAGTAAGATTTCCATTTCCTCACGAGATGTTGAATCGCCAAAGTATTTTTTGCGTGTGGGTCTCGGACGTCAGTGACTATAGCGGACCAACTTTTCTGTTCTGCCTCCCTGATTTGAAATTGATAACGTTGTTCGATGCCTCTTTCGTTTAGTCAGGTTGTTGGGTCCCACATGTCTACCCCACATTAGAGGAATCGTGCGTATGATAGAATTCTTTTCCTTACCTTTTCTAAACTTGAAAGTGTCGCTCGATGCATCTGCCGTTTAATCAGGCTACTGGGTCCCACATGTCATCCTCACACTAGAAGAAACGTGTGCATGAAGGATTTTTTCCTTGGCTCATTCCTCCCTGATATGAACTCGATAACGTTGCTCGATCTATCTTCCGTTAATCACGTTGTTGGGTCCCACATGTCAGCCTCTCATTACAATAATCGTGTGTATGATGGAATTTTTTCCTTCGCTTCCGCTACCCTGTTCCGAACTTGATTGCGCTAATAAATGCATCTATAGTTTAATCACATACCTGGGACCCACATGCCATCCTCACATTAGAAGAAACGTGTACATGATGATTTTTTTCCTTAGCTCATGCCTCCCTGATTTGAACTCGATAACATTGCTCAATCTACCTTCCATTAATCGCGTTGCTGGGTCTCACATGCCAGCCTGTCATTACAAGAGTCGTGTGTATGTTGGAATTTTTCCTTCACTCCCGATACCCTGTTCCGAACTTGATTGCGCTATTAAATACATCTATGCTTTAATCATATAGCCGGGCCCACGTTGTTATCCTCTCATTAGAAGAAACGTGTGTATGATGGATTTTTTGCCCTCAGTCGTGTATCTGTGTTAACTTTATAGGGTTGCTCGGCCAATATGCCGTTTGGTCACGCATCTTGGTCCCATATGTCAGCATCTCATTAGAAGAAACGTCTGCATGTTGGACTCTTTTCTCGCTTGCGCCTCCTAGTTTCAAACTTGGCAACGTTGCTCGAAGCAACACCTGTATAAGGTCTCACTGATGGGTCCCACATACTAGCCTCTTTGTTGAAGCATTTACCGTTAATATCATAGTTGGGCCCCATGTGTTATCCTCACATTTGAAGAAACGTGTGCATGATGGATTTCTTCCCGTGGCTCATGCCTCCGTGTTAAATTGATAGTGTTGCTTGCTTCATCAGCCGTCTATTCAGGCTAGTGGGTCCCCTATATCATTCTCTAGCGCTACCTTATTCCGAACTAGATAGAGTTGCTCCATGAATCTGCCATTTGGTCACGCTGCTGGGTCCCACATGTCAGCATCTCATTTAGACGAAGCATCTGCATGTTAGATTTTTTTCTCGCTCGCGCCTCCCTTATTCGAACTAGAAAAGTTGCTCGGTGCAGACCTGTAATAATGTATATCTGGTGGGTACCACATGTCAGCCTCTCCGTAAATGAAACATGCTATGATGGACTTCTTTTTGGCCTCCTCCGTTGTTCTGACTTTGGTCCGTAGCTGGGTCCCAGATGTCAGCATCCTCTGTGCAGGAAATGTGTCTACGCTGGGGCCCAGATGTTAGCCTCCATTTGCAAGAAACATGTGTATGTTGGAATGTTTTTTGTGTTGATTCCGTCGTTATGACCTTGGCAAAATTGGTAGATATCTTTGTAGGGAAACGTGTCTATGCTGCAGCAGCAGTTTATCTGGGTCCCAGATGTCAGCCTTATCGAGTATAGAAAATGTTAATCTATACTCCACCGCCGGGTCCCACATGTCAGCACTCTATGTATAGGAAACGTGGCTATGTTGTAACCAACATGTCAGACTTCTCTGTGCCGGAAATGTGTCTATGTTGGATCCCACATGTCAGCCTCTATCTGAATTAAACGTGTCTATGTTGGGTCCCACATGTTAACCTCTATGTAACATCCCAACTTTTCTATCTTATTGGCCTAGGTAGAAACTCCAAAATTTAGGGGGAAATAAAACTTTTTAAGTTAAATGTCTTTTTAATTACTTAGTTTGTATGATCCTTAGTTTTGCCTGGTTTAAACTTTGTGCTTGCCGTACTAGAGTGCCCTAGTGGTTCTTACACTTAGGATTAGGTTTGGTTAAACCCTAGCACCACCCTAGTGGGTGTTTTGGGAAAATCAGAGAAGGATCACCATGTTTGATCAAACCCCAAACCCTTGGGACATAATAAACCCAGGCCTCTCTACCTTTCCATGAGCACAAGCAAACCCACAAGGCACCTGGTTAAACCCCAATCTTGTTTCCATTGCATGTTGGTGCTATGAATACAATTGGCAAGTATAGCAAATGGTCACCTTAATTCCTACCCACTTTAGATGAACCTTGCAAGCTATTGGAGTTGATCCAAGAGGCAACCATGGCCTGGACTCAGTCACATCACCTCGCTCTACACCTCCATATCCAATACCTTTGCCATTCGTGGCTTATGCTCGACGTGAACATCGGACACAGTCGCCCCCGAGCGTGTGCCGCCCTAGATCATCCCACACCCCTCCCCACTCTCTAAGCCTCACTACAACGCACACATGCGCTTGGCACGACCCTAGCGCTGCAAGTCCACCCTCTCCACCACCCTGACCACCCCATTGATCACCTTAGCCGAGAGAGAGGGAGTGGCAGGGCTGCAGATTGACAAGATCTTGTATGGCCACCCTCCCGAGCCCGCTAGCCACTATGGTGTCGTCTCCTAGGCCTGCACAGCTCGCGTCTTCTCCAGGCACCGCCCACACCCTCTACCTCGCTCACCAGGAGCCCTCTCTACCCCCAACCCTCGTCGGCCACATCACCGTGGCCAGGCCACGCGCCCCCGCGTTCCTCAGTTCCCCGATCCAGAACTACCACGCGCGCGCATAGAGGACACATCCCACTGCTCTCTCCACCACCCCCAAGTCTATACCTAGCCCTCCCTAGATCACCCCTAGGCCAACCACAATGCGACCCAGCGTCGAGCACCTGATGGGAAAAGGCAACGCTGGGACAGCCCGCGCCGTCCCGAGGCCGTGTGCCGGTCCACATGCCTCTTAACCCTCCCCCTGGGTCGCAGCGACCCACACCCTTCCTCTCCTGGTCCACCCTCACTCTCCACCCTCTCCATCGATGACCCCTGCACTCGGTGCACCATGGGCTGCTCCGCATCGGCATAAAAACCCTGAGCCACCTACCGCTCTCGCCACCCACCGTATTTCCACCCCAACACACTCCCACTCCACCCCAGGGAGGAACCAAGCTTGCTAGGCTCCTGCCTCCCACTCTGCCCATCTCACCGCCGCGGTGCCGAACGGGAGAAGGTGAAGGTTGACATCGCCACCTCTACTCCCTTCTCTCCCAACCATCCATGCATGCATGCAGGACTATCACCGCCCCTCTGAACTCGTTTCTCCCTTCCCTAGGAACTCTAGGAGCGTCGCCAGAAGGGGTCCGAGAACGACGACACCGCGAGGCCATTCCCCGACCGTCCCAGGAGCCCAAGCCGTTGTTGCCACCCCTCGTTTGGATCCGCAATGTCGACCGCGTCGAACCACGCCCTCCCCGATGCTGCTCTGCCCCTAGGTGAGCCTCCCCGAACCTCCCTAGTAGACTCTAGGGTTCGTCGCCGGCGACACCACCCTCGCGAGGAAGACAGGCCCTGGGCCGTTGGATATTTTCGGATCTAACGACCCACGGCGCTGCTTACCCCTTCGCCAGCCCCCATACACTGATGCGGGCCCGTCAGGGATTTGAAATCCCCAGCTCCCACACACGGTGCCACGCGAGTGGGCCGGCCCAGCTTCTGCGCGGTCCTTGGCCAGGCCCTAGATCCACTCAGCCACTTTTCCCTTTTTACATTTGTTTAAATCCCAGAAAGTTGTGCTACAGATTTAAATATGTCAAAAATCACCAAAACCTTAGTTTTACCTGATTCAAACTCTGAGCGTTAGCCTTTCAAAATCCCTACCACTCCCACAGGTAGCTTGGAAAAATAATGTGTAGTTTCCCTAAGATGTTTTGGAATAAAAAGAGGTAGTTTTCACTGTTTTATTTTTGCTAATTTTTCTGCAAGTCAGAAAAATATGAAACCACTTCCTAGGCCTTCCTTCTTAACCTACCTATCCAGTAAAATTGGAATCACACCTTTAGGATTTGCTCAGCACCTGTGGTAATTTTTCAAGATTGGGACAAATGCTTCTTACATAAATTCGAGAAGCTTCTGTGAAGCCCCTTTTTGAGTAATTCCAACACCAGGAGATGAGCACCATCTATACCTACTCACTCCTAGTAGGTCATAATTTTTGAAATATTAATTTAAAACTGGGTTTTATTTGAGTGTTTCTAGCCTTTTCTGCAATGATTAATTTGCTATAAATCAACCATAATAGCAAAAATTATGAATACAATTGGGTTGGCTTAATATTTCAGTCACCTACCCAGCAACATTATTTTTGATCACTGTTCACTTGCAGAAAAGATCTGAAGCACTTGTTTGCTTGATAGACTAGGGTTCACTATTAATTTCATCTTATTTGCTAGGAGTGCCCTAATTAGTTGCTTCCAACGTCCTTGGTTTGCTAGTTCCAGTAGCTATAAATGCGTATTATGGTTTGCCAAGTTGAGTACTTGTTCTATACTGATTGCCTTGTTTGCTCCGTGTTTGATTTGTGGTATGTTGTTTGTTCGTTTATTTCCTTTCGCGACGATAAATACGAACGAGGAATGATACGAGGAAGTGATTGGGAGTATCTTGAAGAAGGAGATCAGGGACAAGTTGCCAACGAAGGCAAGCCACCTTCTTTCTCATACACCTTGTCCTATTATTTTATATATGCATGTCTTATCTACTCATTTATACAAAGTGCATTGGTTTTACTATAGTATACTTTTTATGGGGAATGTTTGGCTCCTCCAAATAATTACCCCTTAGTACCATTAGGTACAACTCATTTGTATAATACCATAACCCCTTGCAGACCCCGTTTTAGCCTAAACAAAAGTGTAGGATGAGAAGACCCCGGGAAAAGACTTACAAAAATGTTTCATGAGAAATCCTTGATGAGGCTTGGCCTACCAAGTGGTTAGGAAAATGAGAAAGGTTTTGTTTTTACAAAAAGATGGACAAAATATGGAGGAAAAATGTTTACGAAAACAGCCGGGCTGACCAGTTTTGAAGCTAGCGCAATTAACTAGTGCAACCACATTACTCTCCAATGGGACGGGCTGGGCTAGAAGTTTGTCTAATCCGGTATAAGTGTCTCAAACTACTACAAGGGAGAACAAATTCCCGGAGGCTGGGCTTTCCCCTGTAAAGTCCCATGTGAAACATCGGTCTGGGGAAGGTAAATACCATCTAAATGGCAGCCAGACGATACTATGAACCCCTCATTGAAAGCGCACACCCTACGGGGTGCAAAACACGCTCCGGTTGGCTTATGACTATATAGGGCGTCCCGGTTTTGAGGGGATTAACCTCATAGGGTAGGCACTTGTATTAGAGAGGGCATTCGGAAGGTCTTGACCGGTTATTCGACCCACAATCGGTGTAGATCAGGGATGTGTAATCGGATGGTGTGGGTAAAGTGTACAACCTCTGTAGAGTGTATATCTATTCGAATAGCCGAGTCCTCTGTCATGGACGGTTGTGCTGGCCGCTGTACAGCGGTGATGGTTTTGTTGTCAAAAAGGACTTCGGAAAAATCAACAACTAGAAATTTTTTTGACCATGGGATGGTCGGGAAAATGGAGGAAGGAGTTTGGTCATGAGATGACCAGAAGGAGAGAAAAATGGGTGACCCAATCCTAGTGTTTTTATAAACCTTTTCAAAAAGGTTGCTAAAAAGTTTTTGCAAAAGTTTTTCAACAAAGATATAGAGTCATGCTATATCTACTAGAGAAACTAATTTACAAAAGAACCTCTTATGGAGCCATCCTACCACAACCATATTGCATATTCGTTACTATTGTTACCTTAAGGTGGTTTGTGAGTACATTCAAAGTACTCACTGGCTCTGTCCCTGGCAATTTACTTTGCCAGATTATTAGCAGGAAGATGGGAATAACAAAGGTTACGACAACGACTTCACGAACTAGAGTGTACTCCGATTCAGGCACCATTTGGGCTATGGCATGACTCGGGCCTTCCGCGTTTAGTGTTTCCGCTGCTTTTATCTATTTGTTCCCATGTTGCCCCTTTGTAAGACTATCTATGTAAGACTTGATGTTCGGTACTGTAATGGATGTGTACTTTGATACTATGTCGATTATGCACCACGAGTCACTGATCATGGGATCGTGGTGACTTGCATAATGGGTTATCCCGTACCATAAATCTGGGGTGCCACACTCTATTTTATGTTGGACTATTTTTTTTTAGGTCGAGTCCGCGGTCCTGGCCTTCGCCACATTGCTAGATGCAACAGTTTATCTGGGTCCCGGATGTTAGCCTAAGAGTACAAAAAAGATAATTCTATATTAACAAAAAATTGCCTAGGATTCGAATTCGAGACCTCACCAACGGTGAACTGGGTGCGTTGCCACTACTAAAGAAAGAGCTAATATAATAGAATCGTTAAACATCACTATTATTACTTACAGATTTTTGTCCTTAAAAATACTTTTTTGACCATTTTTATATCCCATCAAATAATAAGGCGGCACTCCTGGCAGCTAAACTAAAAACCTACAGGCGCTCTAAAAGAACGAAAAACTGCAGGCAGAATATATTTACAAAAATTGAGAGGTGATGGGCAATGCCCAAAAGGCCGAATTAAAAAGAGGTTGGCTATTATACATGGGCTGCTCAACATGGGCTATACTCCATACGCTATTCTCCATGAGCTCCTTTCTCAAATTTCCCTAGGCTATGGTTAGCAGTCCACAGACCCCTAAAATGCCAAATTAAAATGTTCTGGGGTAAAGAGGTGCCGAATAAGACATATTTGTTCTCCTAGTATATATAAAAATTGCATTTTGCGTCGGCTCAGCCGGATTCGAAAGAAAGACCTCAGAGAGGGAGGGAAAGAAATCGATAATTCTTTTTGGCAGATATTTATATAAAATCTACAGTACAAAATAAGATAGAAAATTATCAATAGATTCACAGTTCAAATTCAGCAGCACTTGACCAATTCAGCAGCATTTCAAAGTGAGTGATTCAACAATACAGATACTGAAATACAATAGAAGTACAAAGAGAACTAGTTCTGGTTTCAGCTCTTCAAACCTTGTCGCCCGATCGACCAGTTTTCCCTTTTCTCCAAACACACTCGATCATTGGAGCATGCAAAACTGGCGATCGAATCTTCTTTCAGTACCTTCTTCTCACATGAATGCATGTGTGACCCCGATGCAACCCAAAATGCCCAAGTCTTATCTAGATTGAGACAAGGCCATGTTTCAAAACAAAAGCAAGAGTAACTACTGCACTTGATCTAAACAACTACCAGTACATCAGTATTAGTTATAGAAAACACTTCAGTAAGTAGGATTTGACAGATTCGGCAGTACAATATAAGATCGAAAAAACATCGGCATATTTCCAGTTCATATTCAGCAGCACCTGATAGATACAACAACATTGCAAAGTGACCAATTCAGCAGTACAGACAATTACCAAAAGAAATGACAGATTTAGCAAAGTAGACGATTAAACTCAATAGTTTTTTTTCAATAGTTATAGCAAGGGAATGACTCAAAAGGAAAGAGAGAGAGAGAGCATATTCTACACTCAATCGGTCGATATGAACAAATACCAGTACATATGTATTACTACAAAATAGATTAGCAGTACCAAACCTCCTTACAAAATACAAAACATAATGCATTGTCCTGTCCAAGTGCTGGCCGGTTCATACAAAATACACAGTGCTTTGTTTCTTGACTATTACTATTTCCTTGTCACACCGTTTCCTGTAGGACCATTATGTCAACAACGTACATTGGAAATAGGTATACATTACCGCAACTTCGTTCCACCCCTCCCCAAACAGATTGAGGCTGTCACCAATATAAAGTAATTAATTAGTATGATGTAACCTATCTTAACATTAGAATCATCACAAGAAGATTTAGTTGTGCTTTCTCACTCTTGAAACTTGTCGATGTTAGGGAAGATGGGATGGCTCTAGTCTTTGAACGAGATTTTTGTATTGTTTTAGCAAGCCCTATGGAGCTGCATCTAGGACGACGAATATAGCTTTGTTGGCTGATGGCTCTGCGTCAATATGGAGCGCTTCATCGGGACACCCCAAGAACAAGGTATGATGCAACACAGCAACAAGTATTCCCTCAGTAAGAAACTGAGGTTATCGAACCAGTAGGAGGAAGGAAACGTCTCAAAGGTGTTGCAAGCAACGTGGAAACCTGCACAACACAAACTCAAGACTTTGCCCCAGTGAACAGTGAGGATGTCACTCTCATCGGTTTGCTGAAAAAAGGATTAAAGTATGGTGTGGAAGGTGATGATGGTTTGCACCAAGTAAACAGTAACAGTGTAAGATGTATCAATGGTAAAGATTGGAATGGGTTCCATAGTTCACTAGAGATGCTCTCCTTAGATAAACAAACATGGCATGTTGGGTAAACAAATTACACCAGGGCAATTTACAAGACTGAGCAAGGCATAACAATTCAATACTAGACATAACGATCCTATGAGATTCGATTGGGCAATACAACAAGATACATAGACTGCCATCCAACTGCATCTATGACTAGAAGTCCACCTTTGAGTAATCATCCGAACCCCCTCCAGTATTAAGTTGCAAGAAACAGACAACTACTTTAAGCAAAGCGTGTAAGGTAAACAATCCACTTGTTCAATGAACAAGAGACCGTTGTTTTCTCTCTAGTGGCAACATCACATCTACAGCCTTAGATATTTCTTTCACTTCCCTAGATTAAATAGAGGCATGAACCCACTATCGATCATAAATACCCCCTCTTGCAGTCACTAGCAACTACTTGGCCAAGATAGCTACTAACAACGGAGAGCATGCAAGATCACAAACAACACAGACATGATAGAATCAATAAGACAAAACCATTAATCCATCTGACATAGTAATCTCAATATCCATCGGATCCCCATAAACACAACATGCATGATTACAAATAGATGAGATCTTGATCATGAACGGAGCTCACAAGATCTAGACATGAAAGCACAAGGAGGAGATACAACCATCTAACTACTACATGGACCCGTAGTCCAAGGTGGAACTACTCATGCTTCATACCGGAGGCTGGCATGATATCCCCTCTGGCAGGGTGCCGGAAAGAGCTTCAGATCCCCCCGATATAGGTACGATGGTGGCGGTGGCTTGTCGGGGGGATAACCTCCGGTATGGTCACAAGGGGTAAAACATTGCCAAACTTGGCTTATGCGGAGTAAACAAAGAACCAGACCGGGTAGGATGGTCATATGCGGCCGACATAGGGTCTATGTCGGCCCATATAAGAAAAGTTTGTTGATCTTGCAGGAACCCACGAGACGAGTCTCACGAGGAAGGGCCGAGTCAGATAGGACGTGTGGCACCTTTCCGTGTGAGGTTCTAGAGGGACCAAAGTAAAGCGCGGTCGAAAGAGAAGGGCGACGCCGGGTGACACGAAAGGAGCCGGGTGACGCCTAAAGCAAGGGCTGACGTACAAAGTTACTACATGACGCCAAAGGAACTGGAGGCAACGTACGTGAAGACCGTTAGCTGTCCAGCTTTATGGACTGGGCTACTGGGCTTAGCACAAGCCCATGACCCGACCCATACAGTAAGGACCAAGATCCAAACAGTAACCCTAGGACCCAAAGGGGTGTAACCTAGCTAGCCATTGCCTATATAAGGAGGGGCATAGATAGTGTTAGAGGAGGTTGGACCTAGTTGGGAACTAGAGCACTGAACATATGCCCCTCTTTATATAGGCAATGGCTAGCTAGGTTACACCCCTTTGGGTTCTAGGGTTTACTGTTTGGATCTTGCTCCCTACGATGTGGGCCAGGTCATGGGCTTGCCCTAAGCCCGATGGCCCAGTCCATAAAGCTTGACAGCTAACGGTCTTCTAGTACGCTGCGTCCTGTTCCTTTTGGCGTCACGCTGTTACTTTGTACGTCAGCGTATGCTTTGGGCGTCACCCAGCTCCTTTCGTGTCACCCGGTGTCGCCCTTCTCTTTTGACCATGCTTTACCATGGTCCCTCCTGAACCTTACTCGGAAAGGTGCCACACGTCCTTCTTGACTCGGCCCTTCCTCGGTCGACTCGGCTCGTCGTTTCCTATAAGGGTTACAATTTTGTCCTATGCGGGCCTACATAGTTTATACGTCGGTTGCACATGCTTATCTTACCCGGCCGTTCTTAACCGGCCTGGTTCTTTCTTTACTCAGAGCCAACCCAGCTGCGCTATGTTTCCCCTCTCGTGACCCTACCGGGGGTTATCCCCTCTACATGCGAGCCGGACCTGAAGCGGAAGGCCGGGTCTGGTTATTTGACAGAGGAGGAGAGTGAGCAGATCTGGTTGGAGATGAAAAGGGAGCCGACTGAGTGGGCTCAGCAATATTGCTGGCACCAAGATCAGGAAGTTGTTCATGAACACCAACTTGTGGGCTAGTGTCAGAGGAACTGGTGGCGAAGATCTTCTCGACGCCAGCATTGCTGGCACCAAGATCAGGAAGTTGTTCCTGGGGTGCAGCAGAGGTGCTCGACTGAGTCTCCTCCGTCGGGTGTGCCACCGGGTCTGACTGACACTGAGAATCGTGAGCCTTAGTAGTGGGAGCATCGACTCGGACGGGGCTCTCCATCGTGGAATCAGCTAGAGGAGGCGCATGCCTTAGTGGAGAGGCGATGCTAGGAGCAGCCTGGTTGACCGACAAAGGCGCGGTGCTGAAAACAATAAAATTCTCATGAGAAAGTAGTAGCAAAACATGAGAAGGAAAAATAAAAAGTAAGCAGATCGCAAAAGCTTACCCGAAAACGGCCGGGTCGCACTGTGGGCGACGTATGACTCAGCGTCCAGCTGCTTTGCGAGTGTCTGCCAGCGTGGCAGCATCAGGAGCGGCAGGAGTAGTCTTGCGCTTCTTAGCCAGCTGAGCAGTAGAGGAGCCCCCGTGCCATTTACCTGGCTTGGCGACAGGGATTTTGCCGACTGCGCCCATAGCAAGAGGGGGAGTGTCATGTACCTGGCCAGCTGCATAAGTAAATTACAGGATTACTTGAATAAGTTAGAGGGCTAAGGTCTAAAGGCAAGTACCTCCAGAATCTCACAATCATCATCATCATAGTCGTCAGACCAATCTCGTAAGGTGTTTCGAGTGTGGCTCTTACCCGGAGTTGAAGCAGCAGCCGCATGCGAAATGGGCATGAATCATTCCAGATCATACTCGACTTCGTCGGAGTTGGAGCGGTCCTCGTTGTAAGAACTAGGAGGGATAATGCTTTCATCGACCTAGTGAACAAGATTCTGTGAAAGATAAACAAAATAAGAACAGAGAACGAACAAGACGGCAGATGAGCATAAGAAAAGCTATGTTGGATAGAAAGTGATTCGGAAAATTACCCAGGGGACATGCCTGACCTAGCTAAATGGAGGGCAGCTCCAAGCCCAATCCTCAGCCAAGGTCAATTTGAAGATCGAGCTTACTCGGCGGGCCACATAATCGTGGGTAAGCTCCTTCGTGGGTCATGCGTGCCGCTCATGAAGCACATCTTATGGCTCCTACCTTGGATTGGGCTGACCCGGCGTGCAATGAAAGTGCACATGGGATCCATGTCGGCAAGATGGAAGTTCTCATCCGACGACAGCAACCTCTCCAGAATTACGCTGGCCTCATTCACCGCAGCGTTTTGGTCACGCGGGTCAAGCTGCCGGAACTTTCTATTGGGGACCTCGTCCGAGAAAGGGGGGGATACAGATGTAATCAGTGGCCCTGCTATTTTTTACATAAAAGAAAGTCCTATGACATTTCTTGCAGGAGTCTAAGCCAGTAACCTGAGGAAAGATGGAATCTCTCCTGGGTGTAATGCTAGGGGTGCCGCACCGGGTCGGCCTCTTCTCGGCTCTGGGAGCGCCAGGCTGAGGAACTACTTGGACTCTAAAACTAAAATACTTGGCCCACAAAAGAACTGTAGGCCAAATGCCAAAGTAGGTCTCGCAAGCAAAAATGAAACAAGAAAGGGAGCCAATCGCATTGGCAGGCAAGTGACGGGTCTGAAGATGGAAAGTGGAAAGAAAAGAAGCAAAGAAACTGCTCACGGGCAAGGCGAAACCTCGCTCGAAATGCGAGAGGAAAACCACCCTCTCATTGGCATCGAGTTTGGGGGAAATCTCACCGACGGGAAAACGGCAGTCCACCTCAAGAGGGATGCGCCTGGTGGAGCCCAGCCATTCAAGCTCCTCGGGGGAGACCTCCAAACCCTCCCAACTGCCACGCTCGCCAGCTGGAACATCCTGTTCTTCGGTTCCCTCAGCGGCGTCGCGTGCGTCCATGATTTCCCTAGAGTCAGTCTCTTCCGCCGTTGGAAGAGGCTTGGAAGAGAAATGACCCGTAGTGGAATGGAAAGAGGAAAAAAGCAATCGCAAATCAAGGACTGGAGAGAAGAAGAACCGCAAAAGAGGAAGTTGGATTTTGGAGGCGCAAGGAAGAAGAATAGGCTATGGGGAAACTGAACGGGCGAGGGAAGTTATGATCCCCTCAACCCTACTAAAGGGCAGTAAAAACCCCAATTGTGGGATCCCCTGCGCCGTGCGGCCAGCGTGTGTCCGTGTATTCGGCCGAGTAAGCCAGTCAGCGAGCGCCACATGTATACAATACATGGAAAGTCCACTGCCACGTCACGCAGTGCAGGAAAAGGGGTGTAGGGCGATTGGACTGCCACAGTGACGGGGAATTACTGCGCAGCCGGTACTGTGCAGTCAGTCCTTGAAACAAAATTTGAGGCAAGTCACCATGATTAACAGCTGTCAGTGACTGAAGCACGCTGAAAATGACTCGGAATTGGCCAAAATGACTCGACACGAGGCAAAAACAAGCCAAAAAGTCAAAGAATAGACCCAAAAACTGTTAGATAGACTCGGCAAGGTGCAAGATTGCGCCAAACAGTGCGCCCTAAGAAGTAAATAAAGACAGAAGAAAAAGTTACAATCACATTAAAGGAACCTGGAGACGCCTAACAACTAGAACTGCTAGACCTCACCAGCTTCGGGGATTAATGTCGGTGGATACCCCCCGGTATGGTCACAACGGGTAAAACATTGCCAAACTTGGCTTACGCCGAGTAAAGAAAGAACCAGCCCGGGTAAGGACGTCCGGGTAGGATGGTCATATGCCTCTGACATAGGGTCTATGTCGGCCCATATAAGACAAGTTTGTTGATCTTGCAGGAACCCACGAGCCGAGTCTCACGAGGAAGGGCCGAGTCAGATAGGACGTGTGGCACCTTTCCGAGTGAGGTTCTGGAGGGACCAAAGTAAAGCGCAGACAAAAGAGAAGGGCGTCGCCGGGTGACACGAAAGGATTCGGGTGACGCCTAAAGCAAGGGATGACGTACAAAGTTACTGCATGACGCCAAAGGAACTGGAGGCGACGTATGTGAAGACCGATAGCTGTCCAGCTTTATGGACAGGGCCAATGGGCTTAGCACAAGCCCATGACCCGGCCCGTAAAGTAAGGACCAAGATCCAAACAGTAACCCTAGGACCCAAAGGGGTGTAACCTAGCTAGCCATCGCCTATATAAGGATGGGCATAGCTAGGGTTAGAGGAGATTGGACCTAGTTGGGAACTAGATCACTGAACCCTAGTTCATACAGCTCAAGGAGCACTTGTAAACCTCAAGCATCAATAGAATTCCCAATTGTGGAGAGTTCATCTTGTTCTTCGTGCATTCCTAGACCGTGCACTCCCTCCCCGGTGACCACAAGCACCCATTCGGACTCCAACTTAAGTCTACCTATGGCATCTGCCGTGACACCACCACGACACGGCTATAGACGGTTTCATGGAATATGGATCAGGTACTTAGGGTTTAGGCATCGGGGGCTTCTTATAGGCTAAGATGCGAGGCTGTGGGGCGGCCAGGGGGCCCACACCCTGTCCATGCGCGGGCCCACCCTAGGTCGCGCCTAGGGGGAAGGGGTGCAGTCGCACTGTGGCGCCCCTCCGTCTCTTCTCGGGGCTTCGTGTTCTCCTCGGTGAAATATTGACTTTGGCTTTTGTCCTGTCCAATTCCGAGAATATTTCCTAACTGGCTTTTATGAAACCAAAAACAACAGAAAATAGGCAACTGACACTATAGCAACTTGTTAATAGGTTAGTACCAGAAAACATATAAAAAGCATCTCGAAGTGTAGCTAAAGCAAAGTAAAGTAGATACTAAATAAGCATGGAACATCAAAAAATATAGATACGTTTCGAACATATCACTGACACGCTGCACTTCACTAAATTATAAGCTAGGGATGGCACGCTGCCGTGCACTAAATTAACCATGTCACATCCTGGGGTATTATAGCGAGCGAGGCTGGCACATTGCCGTGCATACCCATTAGAGTTAATATTGTCTTGTTTGACCAGATAATGTTTATTTACAGCACCTATATTCCTAAAAATACTAGTGCCTACAGTACCTAGTAGTAGTACACTTGTACACGAACTACTAATACTAGCAATATTAGTTTGCTCAAAAGGATCATAATGTGAAACAGAGGTGGTACAATACTATCAGTTTGTGGTAGAGCTAGCTCATAATTTAAGCAGTATACACTAGAAGTTTGTTTTGCTGCAAATATAGTACAGTAAATACTTGCCCATTGAGCCTAGCACGATCAAGTAACACGTTGTTCCAACACAATTTACAGAATCTCATATATTTACTAATTAGACCTTACGGTGGTAAATATAGTCCATCAGATTTTTAGCATGCTACCGATCTGACCGTAGATGCGCTCCACAATTTCTCGGAACCCGCTTGGTCTCCTAAAGAAAATAAATTACCCCGATGCAACAGCTTCGTATCCTAACCAAAAAGAAAACCACCACTGCCCTATCTCTCTTATGCTCCTCCAGATTGTTCCGGTGCCGCTCCGCCCCCTCCCTCCATCCCAAAGGCAAACACTAAGGCGTTCGCGGACCTCCTACTCAAGGTATTCACTCCTCAGCCATGTTCTCAACTTAATCAGACCAGACAGATTAGTCGACAAACATACCGGATTCGGATGATGTACTCCTTCCGTTTTATAATATAAGATGTGTTAGCTTTGTAAAAGGAATGTATCTAGATCTCTTTTACTGGGTAGATTTACTTCGAACCAATACACTAAAAAAGTTTAGATACATCCTCTTTATAAAGCTAAAACATCTTATATTATGAGCAAGGGGAGTACTCTCTAACGCGCCCGCATCTCCTCATTTTTCTTCTAGAGAAGTTCTTCCTGATCCTTCCTTGCCGCCTCACTTCTGCAAGTCGTTGTGCAATGGATCTACATAACACTCCAATTTTTCATATCTCCCAACCAGTCAGCAGTCAACCATCTGTTTTATAGCTGGGAGGAGGCCGACCACAATGATTTGAAGATGACTAGGCCGCAAGTGCCCTCGGTAACGGGTGTAGGGACTGCAGCGGACAGTCGTAGCAGAAACTCTCCAAGGTGAGTTCCTCGCCCGTCACACACTTATGCCCTAATTCAATAGGTAATAATCCCAATTCCAATAGTATATACAGGGACGAATCGGCTTGGCTCCTTGCTCATGACGTTATTATGCACTGCAGGGAGCACATGGTGTCTTCCTTTGATTTTCTCCATCGTGTCTCTAGGGGCAGCATCATAACGCCTCTACATGAAAATGATCTAAACTCAGTTTTAACCAAATATATATTTTCTTCCGTTGATTTTGAATAGTTTGGAGTATCTTGAATTTAGATCGTTGGACATACTAGGGTATGCTCAACTACGATCTACCAAACCCTTTACATGCTTTTCATAATTTCTCTTGAATATTCAGAGCTCGAGTACGACACTGATTTATCTCCACATGGTTCACTCTTTCCGTTGCAGAGAAATAGAACAAATATTGGAAAATCCGATTCTGATTTAAAGTCCGGTTCTTTTCAAGGACAGATGAGAAATCAAGTTGTCGTATAATTTAATATCTGCAAATGCACATGCCTTTATATGTGATTCCAAAATTATTAATCTGTTATTTCTTACTAGGTCTAAGTTACCAAATACCCTGTTTTTGGATGATGGAAGTGTTTTATACCGCCCCACCTCCCTATCTCTATATGGATCGACGCACATAAAAAAGAGAGAAGTTTATATTCTCCCAACTTTGGTTTGTATTTCCCCTGATTAAGTGGTTCAGTTGAAAACTGAACCGAGCACTAAGTATGTCACATTGGCTGTCAATGTTACCATATTTACTTTTCTGAATTATTTATCTGTTGCTTGGCTAATGGTTTGTCTAACTGAAACAATATGGTCATGTTATTTATTATCTACCAAAATAGTTTTAACTTCCTGCTGTAACAATGTGGCCATGTTGTTTCTCTTCTCATAACTTCTGCATGCACATTTCCTCCAGAAATGATTACCGAAGGTAATAAGAAATCCCATAATGTGGTTCAGGACATACACATTTTGCCCCACATTGCATAGCTAATTAAAACGTAGGTTTGACATGGTAAAAAATTATATAATCTTCGTTATTGCTACTTTATAAACTATTTTTAGATTTAAAGTATATTTGCATTGTCGTAGTCAGTTTTAGCCAATTATATCTTATTGTTCATAATTTTCCATAACGTCTAGGAACTCTCACTATATTCTAATGAATTTAGAGCACCCAAGCCCATATGTGACCAAATTTTGTCTTGGGGGATACTTATGCACGGTATAGCTTTTATCCAACATAGTTAGTAACAGTAACTGTTTTAGGAGTCCTCTCAAATTGACCAGTTGTAGACTCTCAGGGAATCTATCTAGCCATCTAGGCCTGATGAAATAATTCATCCAAATGATTTTCAAATTCACAGCTAACACAGACACGTGCGTGTCAAACCTGCTACAGCCATATGTGACATGCAGTACTTGAAGAAGAATATTGTTGAAGTAGTTACTTCATGTGATCACGGAAAATTAAGCAAGCCATTGTTTTCCAAGATACCTAATCTTGACAAGGTATATCTAAATGAACTCAATATCTTTTTTTTGATACCTATTACTGATGTGTAAAATTTAAGGAGATACTACGTCTTAGTTAGGAGACACGTGATAATCTATGATCAGGGTTTGTTAATGGACTCCGGACAAAGTGTTTACCTCGAGCAAGTGTATTATAGATAATTTGGATGTCTTCTTTATTATTTTCAAACAAAGTAGTTCACATTTTCTATATGATAGTACACTCCCTAATTTTATTCTGGAGGAAGGTTTCAGTGGCGGATTTAGAGTAGAATATAGAGGAAAATGATCTGGTCATAGCAGGGCTGCTCGCGCTGCTCTGTGTGGATTATGCCTGCTACAGTCTATCCTTGCCTACAGTAGAGGAACATCAAGGATGTAATGCGGCACAACAGGTCATAGTTTATTACGACCAAGCAAACAGGTTAAAGTCATTTAAGAAAATATACAAGTTTATTTAGGAAAATAGTGATAGAGTTTCACACATAAGATGATTAGCCACAAGGCACTCTGAATAGGAGTTTCAAAATTGTTAGTCTGATATTCGGTGTGATGATAGAATTACTTCTTTCGCATTACACCTATGTTGTGTCAGAAAATTGAGTTTTATGCTCAAACATGTTGTAAATAAATCCAAATTGAATAATTGGTTGACATTGAGTCTTCATATTCCATTCAGACGAAACCTCTATATCATTTGATGTGTTCTTTCAGTTATCCTAAGTCATACGTCTGTTAAGTTTTCTTCTCATGTTATTGCAATTTTGATATTGCTAACATTTGTTTTCTTAGCTGTCCGTTAGTTCAGCTATTTATACTCGGTCTTACATGTTTGTCCTTCTATTGCACAACACCTAATTTAACTACATCAATATTTTATATACTATTTTCCCCTCTCACTTATGTGTTTTATAGTGCTGCTCCTATTCAACTTGGTCTAGTGTGCATAAGAATTTTAACATGGTGATGTGTCCATAAGAATTTCAACTTGGTGATGTGCCCGATTGTATTTGTCCTAGCAATGCACTAACTAAAACTATTTTGATATAGAATCAATATAAGATATCACCAAATTATTATTTCATCTATAGGAAATGTATGTACATGGATATATAGAGAAATCTAGCCCGTGTAGGTGCACGGGTTGATGGCTAGTAGTTATAATTAAAACCGGACTGCCACCGCATTAATACACCTATGATATACTAGTAAATTGTTGATCGAATAATGAATGATAACCTGGATACCTAATCATCTTCTCACAGTTATCATGATCAAATACCATCACCTTAAAGAATGTGGTGAGAAGCTTCATGAATACCAGAAAGTATCCTACCTTCAAGTCATGTGCATTGACAAAATATAGCCATCCTTCGTCAAGGATATACTTGCCATCTTCCTTCCTCAGGTCGACATCCCAGCTGCAGGATTTGCAGATCTTCAGCTTGATGGCGTCTGGATACTCACCGCCAAACATTGGCAAAAAGGTGTTGGGTATTCTCCGCATATCTAACCCACCTTGTATTAACAACATCTTGCAGAACTCGTCACAGGTGTTCTCCACGCGGGGTTCCTGGCTCGCCCCTCCATCCGGATTGCACAAGGCGCTCCTTTCTTCTTCGATGATGAGTCTCTCAAAGCTTGAGGTTCTTGCCCAAACACTGCAAAAAATGCCCGTGGTCAGATAATGTGTCTACTATCTATCAATAATTGTGAAATAAATTATACGTTGAACCAAAAAATGTACAACAATATTTTGATTATATTGTTCATAATTAGTACTATTGGATTCATATTAAAAACACTTTTAAACAATGCTAGTTTGGTACCAACATTATTTATATATTTAGAGTAATTTTTGGTCTAAGAAAAAACATGCAAAACGAGGATGCCTTATTCCGGGGGATGGAGGGAGTAGAGTACAATATAAAGAACAACTAAGAAAGTACTAAAGTGGACTAATTTTATTATCCAAGTACTACAAAAAGTCTTAACTCTAGCTAGCGGTCCATAATCGAACAATGCAGATATGGAACACCCATGAACAGAAGAACAAACAAACATGATGAGCTCTATCTACTGCTGATGCTAGAGATGCATACATATACTTGAAAATTTGGCAAAAATAAGGGTAGGGCAGCAGCTGCCCTAAATTTCCCAGGTTAAAGGGACCTACACCCCGAGACCAACCAACCAAAACATGACGAGTGTCCTCCAAAACCATCATCAGCCGGGATCGATCAATACTACAAATTTTGAACTTATTATTACAATTCATCATAGATCTAGCCCTAGAACTTGCTTGCATGTGTAAAATTATACTACTAGATGAGAACTATTAGTACTTAACACCAAACCAATGTTAACCAACATGTACTACTAGATGAGAACTTCTAGTACTCAACACCAAACCAATGTTAACCAACATGTACTACTAGGTGATAACTACTAGTACTCAACACCAAACCAATGTTAACCTACCGCCAATAAAAGCTTGACCGCATCTTATCATCAAGATCAAGGGTTTCGGGGATTATGTACATACCGCACTGCCATCAGGATGTTTGATGGATGCGACGGCTCTATAGATGAGGTTGCAAGGGCCCTACCCGCCACCAACCCACCTAAGACTAGTAAGTTGCGGCGGTGGTGGTCATAAATGGAGCAAAGAGCAATGGTGATAAAAATAGAGAGACAAGGAGTGCATGTAAGAGAGATCTGGAGATGGGGATGGGGCGGTGTGTGCCCCTTGTTGTAAAGGTTTATTGTTGTTGATCACGTGGTCCTTTGTTTGTATACGTATCCTTTTCGTTAGCATGACGTGGTCAGCTACTCAGATGTACACCTGTTATCCTCAGTCGACGAAGTCGTGAGGTGGGGGGAGCCCCCGAGCCTGTTGTAACATGGAGTAAAATACTAACAATAGACAAAAATTTGGGGCGAGACACTTAGCTTTATTCATATCGTAAGGAGAAGGTACATTGTTTGGCTGAGTAGCCTTGGCTGAATAGCCTTATTGAAAGTAAAAGGAGGGGTAGCTAGGGGTAGAACCGTCGCAGTTGTGCGACGTTCCATGGGTTGGAATATGCAACTCCAGACTTCACGTGCTTGAGGCGATAGGCGCCACCTGGGATGACTTCAGTGACGATGTAGGGTCCTTCCCACGGTGACTCGAATTTCTTCGGTCGCTCTTGCTTGAGTCGCAAGACTAGGTCTCCTTCGATGAAGGACCTTGGGCGCAGCCGTTGGCTGTGGTATTTGCGGAGGCTCTATTGATACACCACTAATCTAGCTGCTGCTATGTCACGTGCTTTGTCGAGTGTGTCGACGGTGTCTTCGAGTGCGGCCGTCGATTCGTCTTCGCTGTAAGCGATGACCCGTGGGGCTTTGTGGCGTACTTCTGCTGGTAGCATGGCTTCAGCTCCGTGCACCATGAAGAAGGGCATGTAGACAGTTGAGATGTTCGGTGTCGTGCGCAGGCTCTAGAGGACCGAGGGTAGCTCGAGTGAGCTCATTAGGCGCTTTTTGATGCCAGCACCGACGAGGCCGTTGGCCTTTTCGACCTGCCCGTTCGTTTGCGGGTGCGCCACCGAGGCATATGTGATGTTGATTCCGAGGTCTTCGCAGAAGTCCTGGAATTCTTTAGAGATGAAGTTCGACCCGTTGTTGGTGATGATGCTGTGTGGCACGCCGAACCTATAGACAATGGATTCGAAGAACTTGACGGCAGTTTTGCCCTTTTGTTTAGTGACGGACATGGCTTCAATCCACTTGGTGTATTTGTCGACTGCGACCAGGAGGTAGACGTGACCTCCTTTCGAGGACCTTGGCAGTTTGCCAATCATATCAAGCCCCCATTGGGCGAAAGGCCAGTCCAGAGGTATGGACCTAAGCTCCGATCCGGGTGCGTGCGGTTTGTCGGCGAACCTCTGGCACCCATTGCATCTTCGGACGATGTCCTTGGCATCGTTCATGGCCGTTGGCCAGTAAAATGCGGCTCGTAGAGCTTTGGCGACAAGGGCATGGCTGCCCGCATGATGGCCGCAGATGCCCTCGTGGATGTCTTGGAGGATGGTTTTGCCGTCGCCGATGGTGACGCACCTTTGGAGTACACCCGAAATGATGCGCTTGTAAATCTCGCCATTGATGCTGGTGAAGGCCTTGGACCGGCGAGATATGCGCCGGGCATCTGTCGGGCTATCGGGCAGCTCTCCATCTATCAAGTACTTGAGGTACGGTCGTGTCCACGTTTCTTCAACTACCATGACCTGCATTAGGTTGACCACTACGATCTCTGTGTCGAGTTTTTCGGGTCCTTCCTGACCGTCGGGTAGTGCGGCCCCCGAGTGCTCTGCTTCTTCAGGTGATCCCTTTGGGAATTTCCTTTTGATGGATGGCACGCAGATCTGTTCGAGGAACACACCTGGTGGCACCCGTGCGCAGGTGGAGCCGATATTGGCGAGTCTGTCGGCCTCTTCATTGCTTTCTCTTCCAACGTGCTGAAGCTCGCAGCCATCAAAGTCTCCTTCGAGTGCATTGTAGAGTGCGCGGTACGCAATCATGTTGGCGGCGTGTGCGTCGCACTCGTTCATCGTCTGATGGACGACGAGGTTCGAGTCTCCGTAGATGACCAGGCACATCGCGCCGTAGATCTTGGCCATCCTCATGCCTTTGATGAGGGCCTCATACTCGGCCTTGTTGTTGGAGGCTCAAAATTTCATCCGGAGGACATTCTTCATCTTGTCGCCCTGCGGGGAGGTCAGTATGACCCCGGCTCCTGCTCCGGCCTCGCGCTTGGAGCCATCGAAGTGCATCGTCCATGACTGTGTCATGTCCGGCGTGTCTGGCAGCTACAGTTCCATCCAGTGGACGAGGAAGTCCGGAAGGACCTGAGACTTTATCGCGTGGTGCTTCTCGTAGACGATGTCTAGAGGTGGCAGCTCGATGCCCCACAGGGCCACACGTCTTGTGGCCTCCGGGTTGTTCAGGATGCTGTTTAGGGGCGCCTCGTTGACGACCATCACATGATGCTCCTGGAAGTAGTGGCTCAGCCGACGAGCCGTCATGAACACGTCGTAGTCAAGTTTCTGGTAGTGAGGGTACCTTTGCTTTGTCGGCGTCAATACCTCGTTGAGGTGGTAGATTTGGCGTTGGACCCCGTGGGTCTTGCCTTCTTCGGGTCGCTCGACCACAAGTACGGTGCTTACCACCTGGTGTGTGGCTGCTATGTATGTAGTAAAGGCTCACGCTCCTTTGGCGTGACCAAGACGGGCGAGGTAGAGAGCATCCACTTTAGATCTTCGAATGCGTCGTCCGGCTCGGGCGTCCACTCGAACTTGTCTTCCTTGCGCAGCAGCTCATAGAACGGCAGAGCTTTTTCGCCCATGCGGCCGATGAACCTTCTTAATGCCGTGATTCGCCCGGCAAGCTGCTGGACGCCCTTGAGGTTCTTCGGCTTTTCCATGGCCATTATGGCCCAGATTTTCTTCGGGTTCATCTCGATCCCTCGCTGGGAGATGAAGTAGCCTAACAGCTGCCAGATGGGACGCCGAAGGCACACTTTTCTAGGTTTAGCTTGATCTTGTATCGATCAAGGTTATCAAACGTCTCGCGGAGATCGTCGATGAGCGTCATGGCCTCCCTTGTTTTGATGACTATGTCGTCGACATAGACTTGGATGTTATGGCTGATCTGGTCCTTCAGGCATGCCTGCATGCATCGTTGGTACGTGGCGCCTACGTTCTTCAGCCCGAAGGGCATTGTGTTATAGCAGAACACTCTGAACAATGTGATGAACGCCGTTTTCTCCTGATCTTCGACCTTTAGTCGGATCTGGTTGTAGCCTGAGTAGGCATCGAGGAAGGAGAGTTTCTCACATCCTGCAGTCGAATCGATGATCTGATCGATCCGAGGGAGAGGTAAGTGATCCTTCGGGTAGTGCTTGTTCAGCGATGTGAAGTACACGCACATCCGCGGGATGTCCGTTTCTTTTTTGGGGACCATTACGGTGTTGGCGAGCCACTCGCTCTCCTTGATCTCGCTGATGAAGTTTGCGTCGAGTAGTCTGTTGACTTTGACTCTGATTGCTTCGGCCCGTGGTTCGGACAGTCGTCAGATGGACTGTTTAACGGGCTTGGCGTCTGGAAAGACGTTGAGTGCTTGCTCGGTGAATTCCCTGGGAACTGCTGGCATGTCCGCGGGACACCAGGCGAAGATTTCCCAGCGCTCATGGAGGAATTCGACGAGCGCCCTTTCCTATGCGAAGCTGACGTTGTTGGCGATCAGCGCCGTCTTGGAGGCATCCGTCTGGTGGACTTGCACCTTCTTTGTGTTGACGGTGGAGTCGAAGGACATGTCTGGCGCATCCTGTCTTGCGACTAGGGGTGCCCCGTTGTCCGTCACCTCGTGGAGCCTTACGAGCTCCTCCTGCATGCCGAATGAATGGGAGATTCTGTTGAAGTCCCTGTCGCAGTGATCCGATCGGGTGAAGCTCCCGTGGACCGTGATGACGCCCCTAGGTCCTGGAATCTTGAGTAGCAGGTACGCATAGTGCGGTACTGCCAGGAATCGTGCGAATGCCACGCACCCGAGGATGGCATGGTATTGTGATGGCCAGTCCACCACTTGGATCTCGACTTGCTCGCATCGGAAGTTATCCGGCTTGCCGAAGATGACATCGAGCTATATCTTTCCCAGGGGGAATACGCCCTTCCCTGGGACGATGTCGTGGAACGTTGTATCAGATTGTTCCAAGCTACAAAGCGGGATCCACATTAGTGCCAAGGTACTGGAAAAGATCAGATTGATGCCGCTGCCACCGTCCATGAAGACGCGGCTCATGTCGAACCCTCCGATCTGCGCCTCGAGCACCAGGGCAGCATGACCTGGGCGAGGGACCTGGCAAGGGTGATCTGAACGGCTGAACATGATGAAGGACTCCGATCCGCTGAGGTACTCAGGGATGGCGGGCGGAGCGGTCACGGCCAGATTAATTTGGTGGGTGATTTTCTTATGCACCCTATTCGTTGGGCGCCCTTTTTGGATCATCAGTGATCCTTTCGGCGCAGGGTACCCGTGCCCACCGTTATTCTGCGCGGGTGCGATTGGGTGGTTCGAAGGTCCTGTAGGTGGTTGTGGAGGAGATCCATGTGCGATCTCACCTGGTGTAGGTGTGTTCCCGTATCCAGGGTTCGGGGCTTGCTGCCTCATCTGAGCCATGCTCTCGCTGAGTTTCTGGAACTCGCGGCAGTCCTTGAGCATGTGGCTTGACTTCTTCTTACCATCCTGCTTGTCGATGTGGATGTGGATGGTGCATGTACCCGACAGTTTGTCGTATGCTGAGGGCCCGTCGTCACGGCCTCGACGTTGCCATGACTGCGTTGGGCATCCTCCGTCGCGGAAGTTGCTTCCGTGGTATCCGCCGCTGCTGCGGTTGCCGTCGTTGCGGCGGATGGCGTAGCCAGCCGCGACCATGTCGGGTCCATCGCGATCGTCGTAGACACGCGATCTTCTCTTGCTACGGCGCTCACGTTCGCCGGCCGTAGTCATCTTCCTCCTCCGAGTGCACTCGGTGGACGGAGTCCTCGCCATCGGCCCACCTGTTGGCGATGTCCATGAGGTGGTCGAGTGTCTTGGGCTTGACGCGCCCAAGTTCTTCCTTGAAGTCCTGGCGTTTGACGCCATCCTTGAAGGCGTCGATAGCTCTCTCCTCAGAAATGTGCGCCGAAGAGTTCTTGGTGTTGGACCAGCGCAGTATGTACGAGCTAATGGATTCGCCCATTCGTTGGGTGCAGGACCGCAGCTCCTCGATCGAGGCTGGCCTCTTTCTAGTGCCCTTAAAGTTTCGGACGAAACTGTACACTAGTTCCTCCCAGCTTCGGATGGATCCCGAGGATAGGCTGCTGAGCCAGATTCGAGTTGCGCCTGTCAGCTGCAGCTAAAGACATTGCATGGCGGTTTCCTTGTTTCCGTCGTGTATCTTGATGGATGACAGGTGGTCGCTGAGCCACGCCTTGGGGTCCTGTGCGCCGTCGAACTTCGGAGTATCTGAAGGAAGCTTGAAGTTTCAAGGCATCCACGTCCGACGGACGGATCTGCTGAAGCATCGGGCTCCGCAGAGTTCTCCTTCGTCGTCATCCTCCTCGGATTCAGAAGAGCATGCGCGCTTGGTGCGCGCTTTGTCGATCTTGCGCTGGGTGAGCTCCTTCGAGCGTTATAATCGCCGCTGCGATGACGCGAGCTCTTGTGCCTTCGAGGAAGGTCGTGCTCTTCATCCTCGGATGAGGGCGTGGGGCTGCGGTTGAACCTGACCGCAGTCTTCTTCTTTGGCTCCGCATGAGCTTCTCCGTGGAGCGCAGCTCCAACGAGTCTGAGTCCGGTAAGCGTGGACTTGTGCATGGCCCTTATCGGGCCCCCCTCCGGAGGTGGATGGGACACGAGGTACGCGGTGGTGGCCATGATCGCAGCTTGCGGCGTTGTCACATCCCAAGATTTTCCAAATCTTGTAATGTGAAAATTATTGAATAAAATAAAATTTTGTTTGATTTTTAGGGCCAGAAGAAACTTTTTGAAATCAATTGGAACATCAAACCTATTTGGATTAAATAAAATCCTAAAGGGATTTAAAAAGATAAACATTTTTAATAAAGGAAAATAAAATATTTTGAAAATACTATTTTGGATCTTTTAAATAAAAGGATTTGGTTTTCAAAAGAAATAAAAGTTTTATAAATAAGGATTATTTTATAAAGCCAAATTAAACCTTGGCCAATGTTTTAAAATAAAATGTTTTGTTTTGATAAAAATAGCAAAAGGTTTATTTAAATAAAATAATAAGGATTTAATATCCAAGTTTTATTTAAAATAAAGGCTTTTTCCATTTTAAGTAAACACTAAAACTTATTTAAATTATTTTAAATAAGTTTTCCAAGTATTTTATATTCTCAAATAAAAGCTACTGAAGTGTTTTTGGTTTTATTTTAGATTTCAAAATAAAGTTTTTAATAAAACAAATCTTATTTGATTTAATAACTAAGGTCCATTTTATTTAATTATTAAATGGATCCTAAAATAAAGATGTTATTTTGTTTTAAACAAGTTTTCCAAATATCTTTTATTTCCAAATAAAACCTATTGATTTGGTTTTGAAAATATTTGGATTTCAAATGGAGTTTTTAAATAAATTAAAACCCATTTAATTTATTAACTAGTGTCCATTTTATTTAATTATAAATGGTCTCTAAAAATAAAATTATTATTTTATTATTTGACTTTGGTTTTGTGTTGTTAAACAGAACCAAATTCAATTACAAGTATGGTGATTGTTTGAATTGTTTGAATGTTTGAATGTTGTTTGGAATTTCAAATCAGTAAATGGAAATAGAAAAGGTTAAATCATTCAGACAGAAAAAAATAGTGCAAAGGAGCCAGCCCAGCCGACCAGCCCAACAGCCCAGAAACAGCCCAGCTCCCCTCCCCCGAGGAAAACGTTTCGCACTCGTTTCATGACCCGTGTAGTGAATGACTGGTGGACCCTTCCCCCTCGCTTCCTCCTTCACTGCCAGATAGGCCCCACAGTCACGTGGTCATCTTCTTCGTCACGACCTCCTTCCCCCAAACCTCGCTGCCGTTGCTGCCATTCAAAGCCCGCATTCAATTCACCTTAATGCCGCGCCTTAACCTCGCCGTGACTGCACGCTATTAATCGCCAGCGTCTTCTCCTCCTTTCCCCTCTGTCTCCTCCCCCAAATGCGCCCCCAGGCTGCCTGAATCGAGCTTGCACACCCTCTGCTCCGACCACCGTCTCCGACCAATTCCGGCCGTGTCCTGCCACCCCGTGCCTCCTCGACCTAGATCACACCTTCACCACCTCCTGACGCATGTGTCCATGCCCCTCGTTTGACCGCGGGCGTCCCTGAGCGTCGACTCCGACCAAGCTCTGAGCACCGCCGTCTGTCTTCAACTGCGACGACGACTCCCAGGTAAACCAGACCGCCCCGTGCCTCCTCGTTCACGCTCCCTCACTCGCCTCGACCATGCGCAACTAACCATGTCCTTTGTTTGTATTCTTGTGAACCGTAGCATCGTCCTCGACCTCGACCGCGTGCAACCGTCGCCAGACCTAACTCCGGCGAGGAATTACGGCTGCTCCTGAGCGCCCCTTGTCAAGCCAACAATACTTTGAGCATCACCACATCCTCACGATTCTGGTAAGCTTACTCCCTCCCTGTTTCGCTTCCTGCCTCGCCAGCGCCGCCACTATCTGGCCGCTCCGCCGCTCGCCGTTGTCCAAGCGCCGCCAGCTTTTGGCAAGACAGTAGGAGCCGTTCGATCTATATCGGGCGAGCAAGATTCGATCACTTAACCGCGAAGGGGTATGCTTTCTGGACCGCACGATTTGATTAGATCCAACGCACTGCAGAGCCCGGTCCGACCGAACCGTTACCGTCCAATCAAATCGTGACGCGTGGCCATGTTTCTGATTTAAAAACAGATTGAAACCAGATTTGAATTGCAATTTGAAACTCATGTAACTTTTGATCCACACGTCCAAAATTTGCAAATTTGGTATCATTGGAATCAGTGGAACAAGCCCTAGCCAACCATGCCTTTGGCTTAGTAAATAGTATCTATTAGTTTGCTTGTTTTTGCAGATACTTTTGTATGCTTGTTTAGATTAGAAAAATTGTTTAAAAATGTTTTTAGGGTTAAAACCTTTGCAAAATGGTTTTTTGTAAACTCACTGACCCTAGGAACCAACCCATAGTTTGAAAAATGAATTTGGTAATGTCTAGGATGGATTAATTGATTTAGCCCATTTTCTAGCCATTTAAAAATAATGGTTTTTGTTATGAAAATAATTTTGAGTAAAAACTTTGGGAAAATGCTTTGGATCAAACCTACTGACCCAAAACACCAAGTTTTGCAAACTAGCAACTCATTTGGTGAAAAACTTAAAAGTTTTGTTTTGATAAAAACATTTTTCACCACATAAAATGATGAATGGATTTTAAAATGGTTTTTGGGATAAAACCCTTTTGCAAATGACTTTGCCACTTAGGAAAATGACCACTTTTGACCTTGTAAAGTTTAGAAGCCTAGTGGGGACCATCTTTGCAAATAGAACCATCTCTTGCATGCTTGCATGCATAACTTAGATCCCATTGTTTTGTGTGTGTGAAATTGTTTGATTGAATATTGGTTTGGAATGCTAGTTGATATTGTGTTTACTTGGTTGATTGTAGTGAAATTAGAAAAGTGTGAGACTAGCAAGATCAAGGAGTGAACCATCATTCCCTACCAAAAAGGCAAGTGACACTATCATCTAAAGTCCTACTATTTTCATTATACTTAGTGGATTTTGAAACATGCATGAAAAGAATTTTATACTTATGCTATGCTAAATCCTAAATAGGATTCCCTATACATTACTTAGTGAAAACAATGTAGTTGTTACATGCTTAGCCATGCTTTATTTTTGAAAAGAGATACATGTTGAGATTTTATGAAGTTGAGAAAAGGACTTGTGATTTTATATAATAAAACAAGGACTCAATGAACCACCTGGGTGGCCAAGGATACTTTGAGTATTGGAGAAGGTGGCAACAAAAGGAACCATGTCTATGGCAATCCCTTTGTGTTGTGATCCAAAGGAAACCACCCAGGAAACTTAGAGATTGAACATGTTTCTCGTACAGTGGCTTCCGTGTACAGCCACATGCTAAATGGGCTCTGGCTTAGTCAACTACATAGTGGAAGTCCCATGCATTGGCATCTTCAGGTTAACTAGATTTGTGTAAGGGAGCAACCCTACATTTGTTCCTGGTAGACAAGCTAGCATTTTGTATTGGGAGGACTCCTATGGAAAGACTTTGTCACATTCTCAATCTGCCAGTACTCCATCTTGGTGAGTACTTATCCAGCGGCCACTGGTGGCATCAAGATGAGATTGTGTCATGTGGGTAAAGTGTACAACTTCTGCAGAAGATCAAAATTCTAAGTACTTAGCCGTGTCCCCGGTTATGGACAATACTGAGCAACTAAGGCCTGAAGCTATGGAAGATCTCAACGCTCTAATTTCAAAAAGAAAACGCTTAAAAATTGATGCACTTGGGGTTACCAAGGAGCTCAAGAGATTTTGACAAAACTTGATGCACTTGGGGTTACCAAGGTGCTCAAGAGATTTTGACAAGGACTTGAACACTTGAGTTTTTACCAAGGAGTTCAAGTGATTTTTGAAAAGGAGATTTGACAAAGGACCAAAACCATTTTGAAAAGATAGGATAAATTTTGCTTTATGCAAATGAGCCTAAAACTCTATTAGCAAATATGCATGTAATGTTAGGATCCACTTATGTAATGTTAGGATCCACTTATATTATATCCACAATGAGCATCTCAGCAATCTTCTTATTTACCATGGGCAAATGGTGCTTTTTTCTCTCTTTCCTCTTTTCAATATGTATCTTTTTTTATTATAAGAAAGCTTCATAGATTTCTCACTATGGTGATGCTTCAAGTTTCCACCATGATTAGGCATGGCTTAGGCTAGCGACCCAGGCGTTTCTCTAACACACATACATAACTCCATGGACTTACAAGATTCCCTTTTGTTTCACACCGACGACATCCGCAAACAAAAGAGGATGATATTAACTGTGTACAATGTACAAGTGCAATGTTGAAAGCGTTCCCCATGAAAACATGGTACTGCTAATTCCAACGTATAAGTGCAAGCATATACAGCATAAATGACACAATGGTTCAAGTTTATTTAGGGGCAAGAAAAATAAAGTGTGCCATCAAGGTTGTGAGAGCTATAATCACTATGTTTAATTTGGAAGATAGATAAAACAAGAATATACTTGGGATGGTGTAACATACCATGCATAGGAATTTATAGTGGACACATTGGAATAAATTGGTTTCTTGGGAGTTGGATGCATGAGTAGAGCTTACTCATACAAGTGGAGGCTAGCAAAAGACTAGGAGGGACCAACTAAGAGAGCAATAATGGCCATAATCATGCAGAGCGACAAAAAATTAATGATCAAAGCATAAAGTGGTACTACAAGACAATAACTAAATGATCATAGAGGCTAAGGTGACTAGTTATAGTCATAACATGGCGTGAGCATGTGCCAAGTCAACCCAAACAAAGTATCAAAGGAGAATATAATACTATGCTTTTGTATGCTAAAACAACGCATGATTCTTTCAAGGCACATTAATCAATCCTAATTGTTTGGAACAAGTCATGCTACAGCAATTATCACTAAGCATAAGTTCAAAACTACATCTAGCATGACATGATAAAGTCTAAGTCACAAAGCAAGCTCCTCTTGTACTACTCAAGCAAGAACTTTCTACTCCTCTCCAACACCAATCAACTTATTTGAAACAACACAGCAAAAAATGGGGTCCAACTACTTTATTCAATCAACCTAAGAAAACAAAAACCAAAAAAAAAAACTAAGACTCTCCAAGAATAACACAACAGTGCATGAAACAATAAAAACAAAGTGTCTAGAAAGACATGAGATTTTTATTGATGAAGAAGGGGATGCCTTAGGCATCCCCAAGCTTTGACGCTTGTACCTCTTGAATATTTCTTGGGGTGACACGGGGTGGCATCCCCAAGCTTGAAATTTTGTCCATTATTCATCTCATTACATCATTCTTTCTCCAAACCTTCAAATTTTCCTTCATACAAAACTTCACACAATCTTCATTAGCAACATTAGTGCATTCAAAAGATAATAGACCTTTGGGTTTAGTTTCAAAACAACAAAACATTCACTAAAGACACAAGCTACTATAGCAATTCCCTCAAAAAGAACAATTTCCCAAAAAGAACCCAAAAAGGAATCAAGAAGAAGCAAATGCAAATAATGGCAGAAATCTGTCAAAATAGACCAGCAGATAGACACCGACTTTTTCGAAGACCTTATGTTGCTCAAATAAAAAAGTGTTGAACTAAAGAAAGTTATCTAACAACCTGGGGGATTTATTCAAAAAATTACAACTCAATCTGACTTACAGATATTTTACAATTTTTTTACAGTGGAGCACATAAATCCGTTTCTATACAGCAAGTCACGAAATCTTACTTCCCTCTCATTAGAGGTTATTCTTGGCACAAAAATCAAATAAAAAGGATAATGAGAGGTCATTACAGAAGTAATAACTTCCAAGACTCAAGAAAACTATTGGGTTATCTCCCAAGAAGTACTTTTATTTAACGCATTTAAGTTAGGGACAAGAAGCAAGAATCAAGTATTTTCAAATGAAGAAGCATTAACATCAAACCTTGCTTTCAAAGGAGGAGAAAAAGGAAACTTATCTATCCTCATAGGGAAGTTTTCAATACCTTTCTTGAATGTAAATTGATATTCAATGGTGCCATCTTTCATATTAATGATGGCACCAACAGTTCTAAGAAAATGTCTTCCCAAAGTAATAGGACAAGAAGCATTATATTCAACATCCAAAACCTAGAAATCAATAGGGACATAGGAGTTATTAACCATAATAAGAATATCATTAACACTTCCCATGAGTTTATTTTTGGCATTATCATCAAGTGGGAAATCCAAATAGCAATCTTCCAAAGGTGGCAAATCAAGCATTTCATAAATCTTTATAGGCATAATAGAGACACTAGATCCAAGCTCACATGAAGCTTTGAGATCAAAGTCATTCACTTTAATATTAATGATGGGTTCCCAACTATCTTCTAATTTCCTAGAAATAGAGGCTTTGTGCTTTAGACAAAGAGGAAATATTTTTCTCAACATTCATAATCTTTTCCTCCACAGTTTTGTTAAAAGTGGTTTGTTTACTAATAAAGTCTTTAAGCATCACTTCAAGTTCAGAGGGATCACTTCTAGTATTGTTGTTGTAGGAATTTCCAAAGTATTGCCATTATTAGGAGGATAAGGCCTATAATTATTGTTACTACCAAAATTATTCCTATAGGCATTGTTGCTAAAATTATTATTTCTAATGAAGTTCACATCAACTTGCTCTTCTTGAGAAACCAAAGAGGCTAAGGGAACATTATTTGGATCAATATGAGCTTTTCCATTAACAAGCATAGCCATGATATCATCAATCTTATCACTCAAAGAGGAGGTGTCTTCAACAGAATTTACCTTCTTACCATGTGGAGCCCTCTCAGTGTGCCATTCAGAATAATTAACCATCATATTATCAAGGAGCTTTGTTGCAGCGCTCAAGGTAATTGTCATAAAGGTACATCTAGCAGCTGAATCTAATAGATTTCTTGAAGAGATGTTTAAACCTGCATAAAAAGTCTGGATAATCATCCAAGCAGTAAGTCCATGAGTGGGACAATTCTTAACCAAATATTTCATTCTTTCCCAAGCTTGAGGAACATGTTCATTATCAAGTTGTTTAAATTTCATTATTTCACTTCTCATAGATATAACCTTAGCAGGAGGATAGCATTTTCCAATAAAAGTATCTTTGCACTTAATCCAAAAATCAATACTATTTCTAGGCAAGGATAGAAACCATTCTTTAGCTTTTCCTCTCATGGAGAAAGGAAAAAAATTGAACTTAGTAATATCTCCATATACATCCTTATATTTTTGCATCTCACAAAGTTCAATAAAATTATTGAGGTGGGCAGCAGCATCATCAGAACTAACACCAGAAAATTGCTCTTTCATCACAAGATTCAACAAAGCAGACTTAATTTCATAAAAGGTAGCATCAGGAGAAGGTGGAGCGATAGGTGTACTCAAGAAATCATTGTTGTTTGTGCTAGTGAAGTCACACAACTTGGTGTTCTCAGCAGAGTTCATTTTGGCAAAAGTGGAGCTAGCCAACAACAGCAGCAACTAGAGCAGGGAATAATTTTTTTGTGTTTTTGATAAGAGAAAGCAAACCAAACTAAACTAATTTTTTTTTGTGTTTTTGATAAAAAGAGGCAAAAAAAACCAAGCAAAAGAAACTAAGCAAAACAAAAACAAAGTAAAGAGAAAGGATGAGGAGGACTCTCCTTGTGAAGCCGTCCTTAGCCTCCCAAGCAACGGTGCCAGAAATAGCTTTATGATGTGTAGCTTAGATCACTATAGAGCTTTGTTGGGAGACCCCAAGAGGAAGGTATGTTCAGCACAGCAACAAGTTTTCCCTCAGTAATAAACCTAGGTTATCGAACTAGTTGGAGGACGTAAATGACTCAAAGGTGTTGCTAGCAACTTGGAAACCTACATAACAAAAACTCAAGACTTTGCCCCAACGAACAATGAGGTTGTCAATCTCACCGGTTTGCTAAATACAAAGGATTATCTGTATGGTGTGGAAGATAATGGTGGCTTGAAGAAAGTAAATAGTAACAGTGGAAGATGTATCAATGGTAAAGATTTGACCGGTGTCCATAGTACACTAGAGGTGTTCTCCTTAAGATAAACCACATGACATGTTGGGTAAACAAATTACAGCGGGGAAATTGACAGGACAGAGCAAGTCATAACAATGCAATACTAGATATTCATGATCCTATGAGATTTGATTGGGCATTACAACAAGATACCTAGACCTCCATCCAACTGCATCTATGACTAGTAATCCACCTTCAGGTTATTATCCGAACCCCCTCTATTATTAAGTTGCATGCAATGGATAACTGCTTTAAGCAAGGTGTGTAAAGTAAACAATCCAATTCTTCCATGAACAAGAGATCGTTGTTTTCTCCCTAGTAGCAACAACACATCTACAACCTTAGATATTTCTATCACTTCCCTAGATTAAATAGAGGCATGAACCCACTATCGAGCATAAATACTCCCTCTTGGAGTCACTAGCATCTACTTGGCCAAGATAGCTACTAGAAACAGAGAGCATGCCAGATCTCAAACAACACATACATAATAGAATCAACAAGATAGAATCATTAACCAATTTGACTTAGTAATCTCAATATCCATCGGATCCCCGCAAACACAACATGCATGATTACAAATAGATGATCTTGATCATGAAAGGAGCTCACAAGATATAAACATGGTAGCACAAAGAAGGAGAAACCACCATCTAGATACTACATGGACCCGTAGTCCAAGGGGGAACTACTCACGCTTCATACCGTAGGCTGGAATGGTGATGAATAAGGCCTCCGGGATGATCTCTCCCCTCTGGCAGGGTGCCGGGAAGAGCTTCAGATCCCCCCGATCTAGGGATGATGGTGGCTGCGGCTACAGACTGTTTCGTGGAAGATCGATTGGGTACCTAGGGTTTAGGTATCGAGGGCTTCTTATAGGCGAAGAGGGAGGCCGAGGGGGGCCCGAGGCGGCTGCACCCCCCATGCGCGGGCCAGGCCAGACAGCACGGCCAGGAGGTGTGGCCCCCTCGAGGCCCTTTTCTGTATCGTCTTCTGGTTCCGTGTTCCCCATGGTAAAATATTTATTTGGATTTTGTCCCATCCAATTCCGAGAATATTCATTTTCTTACTTTTCTGGAACCAAAAACAGAAGAAAACAGGCAACTAGCACTATGGCATCTTGTTAATAGGTTAGTCCCAGAAAACATATAAAAATAACTCAAAGTGTAGACAAAGTAAAGCAAAGTAGATACTAAAAAGCATGGAACATCAAAAACTATAGATACGTTTACGACGTATCAAGGTCACACCCCGCTAAGTAAGGAAGGGAGAAGCCTTCTCATGTTGGTCGTCGAGCTCACCACCATTGTGGAGGTCATGCCTCTGAAGGGCGGCCACAGTGTTGCAATCACCGAATCTGAGACAGTGAATTGTTTAGCTTTGGAGTTGGAATTGGTAGGAAGGGAGAAACCTTCCACTAGCCCTTTTTTTATTTCACATCCATCTTCGCATAATTATATTCCACTCTTATGAGCACTCAATTATTACTTCCATTCTTGTTATATTCATTGGAGGATGAGTTAGTTGGCTGATAATTATTACATGCTCTGTTTAATGGGTCCCATGTGCTGAGTCTAACTGGTGCATCCATTTGGTTTCGACTTAACTCCACCTTTTCCTATAGGGTGCACATAACTTATCATCATATTGGTTCAGGCAACATAGGGGATAGAGGGAAAATCATTTCTCTATTCCTCATGGGAAAATTATATGCGTTGATTAGCGAGAGTCATCAGCGGGCGGGATAAAAAAAGGGTCTGTCACTCAATCAACAAAAGAAATGGAGCTTGTGCGCACATGCATGCAACTCAGTAACTAGATAGTGATGAGATCAACGAATATACGGAGAGTGCTATTAATATGGTCAACCCAATAAAATCCACGTTATACATGATGCATGCAACTCAGTAACCAACTACTATCATGCATGTAATCACGATGCATGCTATTTACATAGTACTTTTTTTTTGCTCCATACATTCACTCCTTTTTTTGTTGATTGAGATGCATACATTCACTCCTTGAAATGGAGTAACCAACTAGTACTATCATGCAAGTAATCACGATGTGTTGACATAATAGGAATAACATGCGATAGTATGTTTTTTTAGTTGCATGCATTCACTCCTGAAAATGGAGTACACGAAAACTTTGAACTCGTGGAGCGCCAAAATAACCTGGTCCCCAGCTAGCCCGATTAATGATGTGCTACTACTATATTATGGCCTACACAGCTAACCCTATAGTCTACTCTGCGACACCTAGCGATTGCTTGCATAGAATTCCGCACCAGAGCCTTCGCAGGGAAGGTATCGAATTTGGCCTGTTGATTTTGGATGGACGGACAAGATTGCTAGAAGGCCAAAATCACGTGGTCCCCACTGCCTCGCTCCCCTCTATTTCAAACACTGCGAAATTTCTCGTGCCCCTCTATTTCAAACACTGCGATATTTCCCGCGCCCCTCTGTATCAAACACTGCGAAATTTCTCATGCCCCTTCGCTTCAAACAAACAATACTAATTAATTGTATTTCCCTCTCGGTTCGGTACTATAGTAATATCAAAATATTTCAAAAAATGATTCTTCCCTACACAGAAATAAAAATCCTAAGAAAATCCCTTTGCCCCGCTCAAACTCTCTTGCCTCTTCGACCACCTGCTCCGGCGGAAGAACCTCCCGCAGCACTTCTCATGCTGGCTTTGACCGCCGAAACTCAACACCATGCACTCCTGACCCACCAGTATGACGGAGCTGCATCAGTTGTGGTCTCATCCAACGCACCATTGCCGCTTCACCAACATCCAGCGCACCCGATCCAGGTCACTGCACCTGGCTTCCTTTCCCCACTTTCCTATGCACAACATCGAATCCATCAACGACTGCCCAAGATCTGCTTCCGAGCCGCTGTCATCCACCCCAACCTTACCATACCGGAGCCGCCGTGCAGTGCAACGATTCTGCCTCAACGACGCTGTCGTCCACCGCGTTCAAGCTGACATCGACTGCCCAAGATCTGCTTCACCGATGCAAATAGCCACCCCAACCACAGACCTTCGGTGACCTGGACGTCACCCGCGCGGGTACGGATGATAGTTTGAAGCCTCTCTGACCATGGTAACCAAATCTCCCATCTTTTTTTTGTTAGCAACATAGAAGTTTCAAGCCTATCGCAGTGAACTGAGAGAGTCTAGATCTCAGGCTCCTGATTTTTAGATATGTCTAAGTCACTGAAGTCGTCCTAATATTTTGTGCTAATTCTCAGTTGCAACCTAGTTGGAACTGATAAAATTTGTACCAATTCTTAGTTGCAACCTAGTTGCAATTCATTAAATTCTCAGTTACAACCTAGTTGCAACTCATCTGTAAATCATATATTGCATGAATCATGAGGTATATTCAATGATAAAAGAGGTGACCGCAAAATAACTAAAAATCAGCCCTCTGATTTCTAGCAAAATCGATTTTTCTAATCGTGATACACACCAAGTCACACACCAAGTCAGTGCACATGCCTATTCTTTTTTGCTACATAAAGGTCACTAGATATGTGGGTTTGCATTCGCTGATCTACAAATTTTAAAGTCATGTACATATTCCTAGCTACTCCGTACAATAGTAATTGCCTGCTATTGTTTAGTTCGTGCAAAATGTAAAGTCAGTGGAAAATATTAGTATGGATTCCCTGCTCCACTGTTACTGAATTTATCTGGTTAGTCCTGAGCTATGTTACTTATATTATTTTAACCATCGCATCATTTTGCGAACATGTAGTACGTGTTCAAACTATTCGTACTAATTATATTATAATTTTGTTGTTGCCATCTGGTTCTTCAAAAGCGACAAAACTGACTATTTTCCTTGTCTTTGCTTAGAGCTCCAAAAGGGAGATCTGAAAATGTTGTTTTGCACAATGTCTTCTATGGGTTCACAAGAGATACCATTGTTTCCTTATCTCATGCTAGTTCGTCCTAAGGAATTACATAAGTACCCTCTACCGTATATTTAGTTCATTCGTGGTTTTCCTTCCTTCTCTACAAGTTCTTGTATGACGCTGTTATAATTTCTGTCTATTTCATTCTTAACTACGACAGTAGCTGTAGATCACCGCAAATTCTGAGTCACCCAATGTCTCTTCCATTCTAGGGTACACAACTTCTAGCATATATATTTGTTGAAATGACTTGGCTAGTTTATGTTTGCTAAAATTCGAAGAACCACCGTTTGATTTCTCAATTTATTTGTTGGCACACTTCTGTAATGCTTCCTTTTCCTGATCTGAAGGTTCACAATTGATGCCATTATATTTCGTATCTAATGGTTCGTCATAAGAAACGCCATAATTATCATCTACTGTATATATAGTTCATTCAAGGTTTTCGTTCCTACTCTATAGGTTCTGGTATGATCCTGTTACAATACATTACTGGATTACATTCGCGCTTATGTGTTTCGAACTTGGCAACGTTGCTCGATATATAGTCCATTCGTAGTTTGCATTCTTTCTCTACAAGTTCTCTATGATGCCTTTATAATTTCTATGTGCTTCCTAGATACGACAGTAACTTCATTACCATTGTGTAGCTCATTGCAAATTCTGGGTCACCCATCGTCTCTTGCATTCCAGGATAAACAACTTCTTCCATATATATTTGTTGAAATGACCTGGCCAGTTTATATTTGCTGAAATTCTAAGGAATACTTTGTTTGATTGCTCATTGATACGTCGGAAACGTATCTATAATTTTTGATGCTCCATGCTTGTTTAGTATCTACTTTGCTTTTCTTTATCTACACTTTGAGGTGCTTTTTACATGTTTTCTGGTACTAACCTATTAACAAGTTGCCACAGTGCTAGTTGCCTGTTTTCTGCTGTTTTTGGTTTCAGAAAAGCTAGTAAGGAAATATTCTCGGAATTGGACGGGACAAACGTCAAAGTCAATAACTTTCCGTGGGGAACAAGAAGTCCAAAGGAGAGACGGAGATGCGTGCCAGGGAAGCGACACCCCCTAGGCACTGGTGGGCCCTACCCCGCGCCTAGGCAGGTTGTGGGGTCCCTGTCTACCGCCTCAGCCTCCCCCTTCACCTATAAGAAACCCCCAATGCAGAAACCCTAAGTACCCGATCAATTCCACGAAACCTTCTGTAGCCACCACCACCGTCATCCCTAGATCGGGGGGACCTGAAGTTCATCCCGGCACCCTGCCGGAGGGGAGATCATCCCGGAGGCCTTCTCCCCGGAATGATGTGTGAGTAGTTCCACCTTGGACTATGGGTCCATGTAGTAGCTAGATGGTTGTATCTCCTCCTTGTGCTTTCATGTATAGATCTTGTGAGCTCCGTTCATGAACAAGATCTAATCTTTTTGTAATCATGCATGTTGTGTTTGCGGGGATCCGATGGATATTCAGATTATTATGTTGGTTTGATTAATGGTTTTGTCTTTATGATTCTATCATGTCTGTGTTGTTTGTGATCTTGCATGCTCTCCGTTGTTAGTAGCTATCTTGGCCAAGTAGTTGATAGTGACTCCAAGAGGGGGTATTTATGCTAGATAGTGGGTTCATGCCTCTAGTTTCCAAGGGAAGTGAAAGAAATCTCTTCGGCTGTACATGTGTTGTTGCCACTAGGGAGAAAACAACGGTCTCTTGTTCATGGAACATGTGGACTGTTTACCTTACACACTTTGCTTAAAGCAGTTGTATGTTGCTTGCAACTTAATACTTGAGGGGTTTCGGATGATAACCTGAAGGTGGAATTCTATTCATAGATACAGTTGGATGGCGGTCTATGCATCTTGTTGTATTTCCCAATCGAATCTCATAGGATCTTTATGACTAGTATTGCATTGTTATGCCTTGCTTAGTTCTTGTCAATTGCCCTGCTGTAATTTGTTTACCATTCATGCCAATTTGTTTTCTAAGGAGAGAACCTCTAGTGAACTATGGACCCCAGTCCAATCTTTACCATTGATACATCTTCCACTTTTACTTGTTTACTTGCTACAAACCATTACCTTCCACACCATACGTTTAATCCTTTGTTACAAAAAACCGGTGAGCTTGACAACATCACTGTTTGTTGGGGCAAAGTCTTGAGTTTGTGTTGTGCAGGTCTCCGCTTTGCTTGCAACACTTGTGTGAAGTTTCCTTCCTCCTTCTAGTTCGATAACCTCGGTCTCTACTGAGGGGAGACTTGCTGCTGTGTTCATCACACCTTGCTCTTGGGGTTTCCAACGAAGTGCTCCACGTCAAGTACCATCAACAAGTTTTTTGGAGCCGTTGCCGGGAAGGCTAAGGACATCTTCACAAGGGGAGTCCTTCACTTCCTTTCTATTTACTTTGTTTTTAGTTTGCTTCGTTTCATTTGCTTGGTTTTGTTTGCCTCTTTTCAAAAAACCCAAAAAATAGTCTAGTTTGGTTTGCTTGCTTTATTCAAAAACACAATAAATTAGTTCCTACTCTAGTTGGTGGTCTATTGTTGCCTTGCTTGGTTTTATTAATGGATGGTTTCTTTGAAACTAGTTCTTATTGGCAAGGTGGGTTCACGGAAGAACAAAAGTATTATTATAAGGAACACCGTTTGTCACAAAATGGGAAACACTTATGGGAACAAATTGATAAGTTGAATACTATTGCTAGAGATGTGTGCTCTACTTATAATGTTACCTATTTCTTTGATAAAGCTTGTTGCTATAGGAGGTATAAACACCTCCCTTTTCAATGTGAGTATAATGATAATGTTACCATATCCTCTTATGTTAAAGGAAATTATGGCTTCGATGATGTGGAACAAATTGAAGAATTTATTGCCTTCAAGGGTGCATTTGAACTTGCCAGTTTTCTTGAAAATACTGATGATGCACCTTATGAACATGAGGTTTTTGAGATACTTAAATTTTACTTTGATAATTACAAGGAAGAAAATGACTATATTCTTGAATATTTTAACAGGTGTTTTCCACGTTTGGAAGAGACTAATGCCTTGTAGGAGCCTATGGAAGAAGAAATTGCTGAAACTAAAAGCTCATTAGATGAAAAAGAGGAGGAGAGTGATGTTCAAGAGGAGGAAGAATGGATCTACCCATGTCTACCTTCTAATGAGAGTAACTCTTTATGCCTTACATTATTTTATTGTCCCCCATGCTTGCCAAAGGAGGAAGAATGTTATGTTCCTGTGGATCCTTTTGAAATATCTACTTCGGGTAGGACCTGTGAAGGTTTTAATCCCACTATTTTGAGCTTGATAGAAATTATGTGTTTGTAGCTCATGAAAAGGCTTCTTTATGTGATAGTTATATTGTTGAGTTTATTCATGAGGCTACTGAAAATTATTACGAGAGAGGAAAATATGGTTATAGAAGTTTTCATGGTACTGAGACACCTTTCTATGTGCTAAAAGTTTTGAAGTTACTCTTGTTTTATCTTCCTATGCATGTCACTTTGTTCTTTGAGAATTTATTTTCTTACATGATTCGTATGCATAGGAAGTGGGTTAGACTTAAATGTGTTTTGAATTTGCTTCTTGATTCTCTCTTTGACCTCAATTCATAATTCTTATGTGAGCATCTTCTCAAGATATCAAGCCTAACTTAAAGGCGTTAAAGAATAGTACTTGTTGGGAGATAACCTAAGAGTTTCCTTGAGTCTTGGAAGTTATTACTTCAGTAGTGACCTCTCCTTATCCTTTTTGTTTTGATTTTTGTGCCAAGAATGACCTCTAATGAGAGGGAAGTAAGATTTGGGGAGTTGTTGTCCCGAAACAGATTCTGTCCTCCACAAAAAAAATTGTGAGGAGTCTCTGTAACTCGGATTGATCTCAAAATTTAGTAATAAATATCCCAGTATGTAACCTAACTTTCGTTAGTTCGACACTTTTTTATTTGAGAAAAATAAGATGTTCGAAAAAATCGGTTTCTACCTGCTGGTCTGTTTTGACAGATTTCTGTCATTATTTGCATCTGCTTCTTATTGATTCCTTTTTGAGTTCTCTTTATGTGAATTGAGCTTTTTGAAGTATTTGCTACAATATCTTGTGTTTTTAGTGAAAAGAGTTGATATTCCAAAGCTTTGCCAGAGGTCTAATATCTTTTGAATAAACTAATGTTGCTAATGAAGATTGTGTGAAGTTTTGTATGAAGGAAAAAATTTCAGGTGTAGAGAGAGATATGATGTAATAAGATGAAGAATGAACAAAAGCACAAGCTTGGGAATGCCACCCGGTTTCACCCAAAGAAATATCCAAGAGGTACAAGCGTCAAAGCTTGGGTATGCCCAAGGCATCCCCTTCTTCATCATAAAAAGCTCATGTCTGTCTAGACACTTCCTTTTTATTGTTTCATACAAAGTTGTGTTGTTCTTGGAGCATCTTAGTTTTCGTTTGCTTTGCTTAGGTTGTTTAGTTTGCTTGAATAAAGTAGTTTGGACCCCCTTTCTCGCTGTGTTGTTTTGCAAATAACTTGCTTGGTGTTGGAAAGGAGTAGTAAGTTCTTGCTTGAAAGTGCAAGAGGAGCTTGCATTGACTGTGACTTAGACTCTAGCATGACATGCTAGGTGTTGTTTTGACCTTATACTTAGTGATTATTAGTGTAGCATGTCTTGCTCCAAACAATTGGGATTGCTTAGTGTGCCTTGAAAAAATTATGCATTGTTTTAGCATGAAAAAGCATAGTATTGTGGTTTTCTCCTTTGATGCTTTGCTTGGGTTGACTTGGCACATGCTCACACCATGTTATGACTAGGACAAGTCAACATAGCCTCTATTATCATTTATTCCTTGACTCGTAGTTCCACTCTATGCTTTGATTAGTAATTCTTTGTTGCACTGCATGACTATGGCCATTATTGCTCTCTTAGTTGGTTGCTCCCAGTATTTTTGTAGCCTCCACTTGTATGAGTATGTTCTAATCATGCTTCCAACGCCCAAGAAACCAAGTTATTCCAAAGTTTCCACTATAAACTCCTATGCATGGTGTGTTACACCATTCCAAGTATATTCTTATTTTCAACTATCTTCCAATTAAAAACTATTTTGTTATGTGAAAACTTAGTGATTAAATCCCTCACGAACTTGATGGCACACTTTATATTCTTTGCCCCTAATAAAATTGAACCATTGTGTCATCTATGTTGTATATGCTTGCACTTATACGTTGGAATTAGCAGAACCGTGCTGTCACGGGGAACATTTTCAACATTGCACTTGTACTTTGTACTCAGTTGATATCATGCTCTTCTGTCTATGGATGTCACCGGTGTGAAATAAAAAGGGAACTTGTAAGTCCATGGAGTTTGTATCCTGTGTTAGAGAAACGCCTGGGCCGCTAGCCTAAGCCATGCCTAATCATGGTGGAAACTTGCAGCATCACCATAGTGAGCTATCTATGAAGCATCGTAATAAAAATCTATGCATATGGTAAATAAAAAGATTGCTGAGATGCTCATTGTCTGCTTGCCTTGTCATTTTGGTTATGGGAAAGCTCCTGTACCTTGTGCAAGGGGTACCCCGTTGGCGGTTCTCAATGATATGCAAATACTTACAATGACAAGAACTTACAAGTAAGTAAAGTTGAGTAGCATGAGGTGTGGCCCTCGTATTTAAGGAACTTGAGATTTCCAACTTATACTTCATCAAGCATATACTCCATCTTTGTTCACTTTAACCTTATTCACTTCAAGATGCTTATGATAGGGGCAATGAGAGCTGAAAGATAACAAGTACCATAATTTTTGTAAGCTCTTTTTGAAACTTGAAATCCCTGCTTCCTTTATAAAAGGCTCTTCTTCCACCACTATTGAGTCTCCACCTTCTACCTTTAGGCACTATTAAGAGAGCATAGTTGTCATTCTGTGTGCAGTGTTCCAAAGCTTATTGATTGATGCATATTGTGATATTACTTGTTCTTGTGCTATTTGTTTCTAGTCACCCTTGTGAACTTTGAACGTGTCCTATGCATCTATTTGTTACTCTATGAGGGACAAGCTGGTTACCACTATGCTATGTTTTCTGTATGTGAAACAAACAAACGTTTTTCAATGCATGTTATTCATGATCTTTGTTTGTAGCCTTTCATGTTGCATGCATAGTTACTATGCCATATTGTTAGAACTCCATATTTCATGCACATGTTTAGAGTTCCTTGATCCTAGCTTTCAATGCTTTCAAATGGTAGATATTTATTGTGAGGGTGCATGTCACCTCAAAAATTATTCTTTTTTATCACTTACCTATTAGAGGACGAGCAGGATTTAAGCTTGGGGATGCTTGATACGTCGGAAACATATCTATAATTTTTGATGCTCCATTATTGTTTAGTATCTACTTTTCTTTGCTTTTTCTACACTTTGAGGTGCTTTTTACATGTTTTCAGGTACTAACCTATTAACAAGTTGCCACAGTTCCAGTTGCCTGTTTTCTGCTGTTTTTTATTCCAAAAAAGCTAGTAAGGAAATATTCTCGGAATTGGACGGGACAAACTTCAAAGTCAATAACTTTTCGTGGGGAACAAGAAGTCCAGAGGGGAGACGGAGAGGCGTGCTAGGGCAGCCACACCCCCCTTGGAGCGGGTGGGCCCTGCCCCGCACCTAGGCAGGGTGTGGGCCCCTGGCCACCGCCTCAGCCTCCCGCTTCGCCTATAAGAAGCCCTCGATGCAGAAACCCTAAGTACCTGATCAATATTCCACGAAACCTTCTGTAGCCGCCACCACCGTCGTCCCTAGATCGGGGGGATCTGAAGTTATTCCAGGCACCCTGCCGGAGGGTAGATCATCCCGGAGGTCTTCTCTCCGGTATGATGCGTGAGTAGTTCCACCTTGGACTATTGGTCCATGTAGTAGCTAGATGGTTGTATCTCCTCCTTGTGCTTACATGTATAGATCTTGTGAGCGCCATTCATGATCAAGATCTAATCTATTTGTAATCATGCATGTTGTGTTTGCGGGGATCTGATGGATATTGAGATTATTATGTTGGTTTGATTAATGGTTTTTTCTTAATGATTCTGTCATATCTGTATTGTTTGTGATCTTGCATGCTCTCCGTTGTTAGTAGCTATCTTGGCCAAGTAGTTTCTAGTGACTCCAAGAGGGGGTATTTATGCTCGATAGTGGGTTCATGCCTCTAGTTTCCAAGCGAAGTGACAGAAATCTCTTCGGTTGTAGATGTGTTATTACCACTAGGGAGAAAACAATGGTCTCTTGTTCATGGAACATGTGGACTGTTTACCTTACACACTTTGCTTAAAGCAGTTGTCTGTTGCTTGCAACTTAATACTTGAGGGGGTTCGGACGATAACCTGAAGGTGGATGGTGGTCTATGTATCTTGTTGTATTGCCAAATCGAATCTCATAGGATCTTTCTAACTAGTATTGCATTGTTACGCCTTGCTCAGTTCCTGTCAATTACCCTGCTGTAATTTGTTTACCCTTCATGCCATGATGTTTTTTAAGGTTAGCACCTCTAGTGAACTATGGACCCCAGTCCAATGTTTACCATTGATACATCTTCCACTATTACTTGTTTACTTGCTGCAAACCATTACCTTCCACACCATACGTTTAATCCTTTGTTACAGCAAACATGTGAGCTTGACAACCTCACTGTTCGTTGGGGCAAAGTCTTGAGTTTGTGTTGTGCAGTTCTCCACGTTGCTTGAAACACTCATGTGACATTTCCTTCCTCCTTCTGGTTCGATAACCTCGGTCTCTACTGAGGGAATAATTGCTGTTGTGCTCATCATACCATGCTCTTGGGGTTTCCAACGAAGTGCTCCACGTCAAGCACCATCACTCGTTTCATTGTAGGCACACTTGTCTAATGCTTGCTTGTCCTCTTCTATAGGTTCGCAATAGATGCCATTATATTTCTAATCTGGTGCTGGTTCATTCTTAGTTTGCGTTTCTACTCTGCAAGTTCTTGCATGATGCCATTATAATTTTTGTCTCCTTCATTCTTAGCTACTGAAGTAACTGCATGCCCATTGTGTTGCTCACCATGAATTCCGAGTCAGTCACCCAACATGTCTTGCATTCCAGGATATACTACCTCTTTCATATATATTTGTTGAAATGACCTGGCTAGTTTATATTTTCTGAAATTCCGGGAAACACTCTATTCGATTGCTCAATTCATTTGTAGGCACACTTGTGTAAGGCCTTCTTGTCCTGTTTTACTGGTTCAGAAGAAATGGCATTATATTTCATATCTAATGGTTCGTCCTAAGCATCGACATGTCTATCCTCTATATATAGTTCATTCGTGGTTTGCATTCTTTCTCTACAAGTTCTCTTATGATGCTATTATAATTTATATTCGATTACTAGATACGACGGTAAATGTATTCCCATTGTGTAGCTCACCTCAATTTCTGGGTCACCCAACATCTCTTGCAATCTAGGATAAACAACTTCTTCCATATATATTTGTTGAAATGACCTGGCTAGTTTATATTTGCTAAAATTCTAAGGAATACTTTGATTGATTGCTCATTTCATTGTAGGCACATGTGGTGGTGTGGAACACGGCAGTGCCATCGGGGATGGCAAAAGAGGGACAGTCGGATGCAATCGGTGGCTCACGCAACGGGTTGGGCACGGTTAACTGCAAACACTGTGACGTACCTAGGTTCGTGGACCTCTTGGCGAGGTAACACACCTACTCCTGCAAGATGAACTATATGGGGGGCGAATTACCAGTACAGATGCTCCTTGAGATATTTCCTTAGCTACTATCGAGAGCTAGAGGAAGATGGAACTAGAGGAAAGCTCTTGCTACTATCAATCTTACGTACATAGAACCCCAGCTCTTCCCGCCCTTATATTCTGGTCGGGGGAGGCAGATTACAATTTGGGATCTAGGGTTTACTGTTTGGATATGGGTTTACAGGGCAGGGCCGGCTGCAGGGTCGAGCCGGTGGGCCAGGACCTAGTCCGCCCTTCTTTTAGCTTCATTCCCCTCTTTAGTGGTCACCCCGGCTTACTTTGGGGCATCACCCTTGCTTTAACGGTCACCATGACTGCTTTGGCGGTTAGCCGACCACTTTTCTTTATCTTCGTCGGGTAGCACAGGCGGTGACGGCAAGCCATCCTGCTTGATGACAAAGGGAGCCAGAGGCGTACCCCGCAAGGAGCATCTCCGCCTCTGCGGTCTCCATCAAATCCGACGTAAGCCGGGTGGAGGCGGCCACCCGACCGGTTCTTCTGGCTATCGGGCTAGATGGGCCAGCCGGGAAATCTTTAATCCTAGCCGGGCGTTATTAACCAAGTGGCTAGAGTTTTCCTGCTTGATGGCCAGGCGGCCTATATCTTCTGGAGCCGGCCTACTTTGGCCTGGCTTTCCCCACTCGGGGGTTATCCCCATGACACTAGTCCCCGAGAGCGTAAGGACTTGACTGGTGGGTAGGGTCTTGCGTGATCCTTTGTATCTTGATGTAGTTTGTTGACCGGGTCCGGCTGCAGCTTTTACTTTTGCTTTCCGACTGGATTCAACCAGCTGTGGAATTGATGGCCGCCCACTGGGTGTAAACAGCGAAGGTAGCGACCGGCTGGCGAATCTGGAGACGAAGCGTTAGTTTGATGAGGTTGGTGAAGTCGTTAGCCATAACTGTTGCTCTGGAGCACGTCGCGTCTGTTGGACTTCCGTGTCGCTATGCCACTTGCCGCAACAGTTGCTCGGGGCGGGCGTGCATGCCTCGTCTCGTGGAAACTCCCGTGGATCTTTTGTGCTAGGTTTCGACAGCGCAAAGGATCCGAAGCCGTAGCGTTTTGTGGCTGGGGTTCCTCGTGGCCACATGTCGTGCGGAAGCTGAGGAGACGATGGTCCCCCCCCCCCCCGCGGGGATAAATAGAGCCCTAGAGGGGGACGACTCTCACACTTCGTCTTCCTCCAGCTCTTCCTTCCCCGTCTTTGTGTTCTCCCGCACTATTCTCCTTTCGCCGCCTCTTCGTGGTCGCCGGAGCCAACATACACCATCCACCACGGCTGCTCCACCTTCCGACATGCTGCCGGAGTAACGCAGGGGATGGTGCTGGTCCTTCGTGACCGACGATCTGGTCTACAAGTATCAGCGAGGGAAGTTTATCCCCTCGTCGATGCTGGTGAAGCATCGGCTCGCGCCGGAGGGGGAGCGGGTGCCTAACCCCCGGCTGGGGGAGCGCGTTATCTTCCTCGCACACTTTTCCCGCGACTTCGGCCTTCCTATCAACCCCTTTCTCCTCCAGCTCTTCTTCTTCTTCGACCTCCAACTCCACCATCTTGGCGCCAACGCCATCATGTAGCATGCTGCGAATCTTACCTTGGGGTGCTGCCTGAGCTGGCAAACTTCCTCATGTTCTTCCGCTTCAAGGCCCAGAACACCACCAAGGATGGCCCGCTGACGGAGACGGGCTGCTGTGCCATCTATCCGCGGCTCTCGTCGTGGATGCCGCGGTTCGAGCTCCCCGACACCGTCATGTTGTGGCAGCGCTCCTATTTTTATGTGAGCAATACCATGGAGGTGGATTGGATCGGCCTGCCTCCCTTCGTCAACGTGTCGTCGATGCAAAAGGCCCGAACGGTGAAGGGGATGGGGGCCCATGCGGACACGGACCGGATGTCCACCCGGGTGGAGACGATGGTGGAGACGGAGCGGCTCACCACCTAGGATATCACGATGTCGTGGATGGCACATCGCGTGCTTCGGCTGCAAAAGTGGTCGCACAAGATGTGCCACCTGTCGACCGTCGACAACCCGACGCGAACGTCGTGGAAGGGCATGCCGTACCAGGACCTGTGGAACTAGATCTCCATGATCCCCAAGTTCCGCGTGGAGGCGAACTAGGCGTACTCCTGTCCACCGTACCACCGCGGCCGCGTGCCACCTCGGGTGAGTTGTTGTCTGGTTTTCTTCCCTTTTTGTGTTTATCTCTCTTCCCGGTAGTTTTTCCTTGGGTGCCTTATGCTCCCCTTTTCGAGTAGTTGTTCACGGCGCAGCTAGCTGAGGATGGCGTCAGCGACTTCACGCTCCCCAACTTCCTGGCGGACCGAAAGCCGAAGAAGTACCCCCAGATGGATCCCGAAGGGTTTCTCGTCCGGTCAGACGATGGTCCCTCGGATCCTCATGGTAATTGTCGGGTGCGGCCCCTGCCTTTCTCCTGGCTCATGGGGTTGTGGCTGAGATTTGTTTTTCCTAAAGTCGATGCCGCCGACGATAAGGTCGGTCGGGAGAGGGCCATGGCGAAATCTCAGGGAAAGAGGGCGGCAACCGATGTCCCACCGGCCGTGGCTGAGCAGAAGAGGACGCGCCAAGTGCGCCAAGGCATCGCCGTGCCATCCGTCGTCGGGTTAGTGTTTTCCCTGGCCCTGTTTCCCACGTTTTCCTTGCCTTTCTGCTAGGTCTTCCTTACTTCTATCCCATGCAGCGAGGCGATGTCGCTGGGTGGCTCTGGTGCTTCCGTCGTTGCTCCTCCCCCCGCCTCCGGTCGTTGAGGAGGCGGCAAGGTCTCCGGCCGCACCCGCACCGGCTGGGCCTGTCGCGCAGTCTCCGCCTGGGGCTCTTCAAGGCCGCTCGACCGCCGGAATGCTGCACCAAGCGCCCACATCTTCGCCGGTGGGGAAGCTCTTCGCGGCCGTGCAGGACCCCGAGACCCCCCTCCTCCGTCCTAGTGCTAGCGTGAACATGGCCTGGAGCGATGCTCCAGCCAGTTCTGCCAGGCCCGTCATCACGGAAGTGGCAGAGGAGGCTGTCGCGGTGCTGGTGGCTGCAGTGGGTGACGGCCAGCCGGCCGCCTCTGGCTCTGCGGGGAGGGAGTTGGTAGTGGCTGCGCCTTCAGGCGTGAACGCTGAAAAATACGAGGTTGTACTGACCGTCTCGAGGCCAACTTTGGCTATGCTGACGCCGGGTGCGATCCTCGCCCGGCTCTCATGCACGGCGCCCGTCGCACTCAGCAAGGTTCGCCACCTGGTTGAGGGAATCGAAAAGGGACTTCGCGAGGCCAAAAATTTGTCTGTTTTGATGGAGGTAGGTGTCTCTCCCCATTTTCTTTTGCCGCACTCGGTTTTTGTAGTCATATTTCCGCTCTATTCCTTACTCATTTCTCTTCGCAGAAAGCATTTTCGAAGTCTGTGAAGAACACTCGGGAGCTAGGCCGTAAGATTGCTTCTTCTGACTTGTCTTGGCGGTTGGCCTCCTTTTCCCATTTTTTGTTGACCATCAGGTATCCTCCTACAGCCATGATCTTGGACAAGGAGAAGGAGGTGGAGAGCCTCAAAGCTCAGGTTACCCGGTTGGAGTTGTCGAACAAGACGCGGCAGGCGCAGTTCGACCAACTGGCCGAGGCCAAACACCGGCTGGAGGTCAGCATGGAGAGGGGCAAGAAGGCAGCTGATATCCGGGCGGAGGCGCTGAAGAACTTGGAGACAATATCCGCCCAAAGGGAGGAGACGATCAAGACTCTCTGTTACCGGGAGGAGGAGCTGACCCAGGAGCTTCAAGGGATATCTGAGCTGGTCGTTAGTAACTTTTCTCCTCCTTGCCTCTTATATACTATGGTTAGCAAATCTGAGTCTTGCTACTTACTCCTGCCGCCGACTGCAGCTCATTACCCCGAGACGACCGAGATGGCTCTCGAGAAGCTGCCAGCGAAGGAAGCTGGCCGTAGTCTGACCGCCTGGGATCTGGTCAAGTTGTTGGCAGAGGAGAGCAACGGTCTTTGCACCATCGCCAATGACTTCTTCTAGTACATCTGGCCGGAGATGGGCGAGCCGCACGATATTTCCAGCTTGGCGGTTTCCTTTTCCTACGGTATAGACGTGCTTTACACCCACAAGGAGTGGGCGGCGCGTGGCGTCGTGGAGATGGCTCTGGCCTTCGTAAAGTCCTGGTATCCGGAGGCGCATCTGGGTGTGCTCACTCGTGGCTTTCGACTTGGGACCAGCTACGAGGGCCTCCGTGATAGCGTTCTGGCGATCCGATCCTGCGGGGTGAAGATCGGCACGTACGTGGATCTGGAGCGTGACTTCCGCGACCCCTCTGAGCCGGTGGCATTCCACTGGATCCCAGCTCCCACGAACTTCACCAACGTTTCCTCCTCCAGCCAAGTGCCTACGGCCGGTGCCAGTGCTCCTTCTGCCGGACCAACTCCTACTCCAGCGGCCGATGCTCCTTCCATAACTCTGGCTCCTGAGCCTTGATCCCTGGGGTGCCAGGAGTATTTGTCTTGATAGCTTGTCCTTCAACAGTTCTTCCTATCGGTGAACCTTGTTGCGAAACTTTGAATTCTGTGCGGGATCTTCCTGTTCTGCTTATTGTCTTGATGCCCTCTTTTGGTTTAAATTGAGATTCTCCTTTTTTTCCTTTTGGACGTTTTTGTCCTTGCATTTTTGTGCGAGCGCGTGATCATGCAATAGTCGGGTGTAGTCCTCGAGATTTGGGCCGGCTGGGCTTGCCAGCCGGGTTGAAGCTCTCTGACAACCTTGCTTGAGGTGATGGGTGTGCAGGAGCGCGCCCACTGGGTGTAGTCCCCGAGGTTCGGGCCGGATGGTGTATCCTGCCGGGTCGAAGCTCTTCGCTACCCTTGCTTGAGTTGATGGGTGTGCGGGAGCGCGCCCACTGGGTGTAGTCCTCGAGGTTCGGGTCGGCTAGGGTAGCCAGCCGGGTCGAAGCTCTTCGCTATCCTTGCTTCAGTTGATGGGTGCGCAGAAGCGCGCCCACTGGGTGTAGTCCTCAAGGTTCGGGCCGGCTGGGGTAGCCAGCCGGGTCGAAGCTCTTTGCCACCTTATTTCCTTTCAAGTTGTGGCTCATGCAGTACAAGACACAGCGTCGCTTGATTTAGTTTCATTATTTGCACGTTTGTTTATAGTTAGGAACGAACACAAAAAAGGTGCCATTTCGAACTAGGCCTTTAACAGTTCCCTTTTCTCAGTGAGCATTGGCCTATCGATCTTTGACCTTGCCGGCTGCTAGCCGGGTTGCGGTCTGCAGCCGGAACCGAAGGAGTAGCTAGGTTGGCATGCCCCGCGATACTTCGGTGTGTTGTTATTGGCTTAGCTCGGGCAGGTGCAGCCGGTTCGCCTAGGTGTGTTTTGTCCCTGGGAACTTTCTTGTAGGGGGTACTTCGAGCTTTTGCTCTTGCCGGATCGATAGCCGGCTTGCAGTCTGAAGCTGGAATAGAAGAGTGGGCGCTGGGTGCCTCGTAAAATACTCCACTGTATGTAGAAATTGTGGGCGCCGGGGCCAGCCGGTATGGAGACGTAGGTGGTGCGCGAATTGGGACAAACTCCTCGGGGCTGTGCCGAGGCTTCCAAACTTGTTCATTTATTACATGAAAAGGAAGATACATACACTTCTGGATCAAGTGTAAAATGGACGGAGTAGGTTTGTGTTCCACGGGCGTTCGGTTTCCTCGTCGGAGCGATCTGTCTTGTTCTTCACCGGCTGCTGGGCATCGATCAAGTAGTACGACTCGTTGTGCAGCGCCCGACTGATGATGAATGGTCCTTCCCATGGCGGGGAAAACTTGTGCATTCCCTTCATGCTCTAGACCAGGTGCAGCACTAGATCCCCCTCGCGAAAGGAGGTGGGCCGGATCCGGCTGGCGTGGTAGCGGCGCAAGTCCTGCTGATATATTGCTGACCTGGATACGGCCAGCTCGCGCACCTCCTCGAGCAGGTCCATGCTGTCCTCCCGTGCTTCCTTATCTTCCTGCTCCGTGTAGAGATGTTTGCGGGTGCATTGAACTGGATGTCAGTGGGGAGAACGGCCTCTGCCCCATAGACGAGAAAGAACGGAATGAAACCGCTTGAACGATTCAGGGTGGTGCGCAGACTCCATAGCATGGCTGGCAGCTCCTCTATCCAACATCCAGGTGACCCGATGAGTGGTTCGATCAGTCTTGGTTTGATTCCGGCCAGAACCAGGCTGTTAGCGCGCTCGCAGCGCCCGTTCGACATAGGGTGCACGACCGAGGCTAGGTCCAGGCGGATGCCCTTGTCTCCATTGAAGCGAGCAAAGGCCTCCTTGGCGAAATTGGTGTCGTTGTCCGTGATGATGATGTGTGGGTAACCGAATCGAATGATGATGTTCGTGAAGAACTTGATCACCGTTGCTCCGTCCAGCTTCTTTATGGGCTTCACCTCGATCCACTTGGTGAATTTGTCTATGGCTACGAGAAGGTGCATCTTGCCGGATCGAGCCATTTTGAACGGTCCAACCATGTCCAGCCCCCAGACTACGAACGACCAGGTAATTGGTATCGTCTTGAGTGTTGCAGACGGCGTGTGCTTTAGCTGGCTGAACCGCTGGCACGCGTTGCATGCTCTGACCAGTTCCTAAGCGTCCTTTAGCGCTGTTGGCCAATAGAAACCGTGGCGAAGAGCCTTGGCTGCTATTGCCCTTGACGAAGCGTGGTGGCCACATTCTCCCTGGTGTATGTCCACTAGGAGCTTGATTCCTTCCTCTTGTCTTACGAATCATAGATAGATGCCTCTGACGCTGCGCTTCTATAGATCGTTGTTGAGGATGGTGTATGCGCTTGACCATTGTATCACTTGTCGTGCCGCCACTTCCTCTGTTGGCAGCTCGTCCCTGGGCAAGAAGTTCATGAATGGCTTCGCCCAGTGGGGTATTTCCTGGATGGCATACACCGTCTGCATGATGAGTCTAATCTCCTCACGGGCAGCCGGCTCCGGAGTGTCGGGTGGTTCACCGGGTGGAAGATCGTTGGCGACAAACCCTGGTTGCGGTGGAGCAGTCCCCGGGTGCGGCGACGCAGTCCCCGGGCACGTTGGAGCAGTCCCCGGGTGTGGAGAGGCAATCCCCGGGTGCGACGAGGCAGTCCCAGGGTGCGGTGGAGCAGTCCGCGGGTGCGCTGCCCCGACTGCTCCTGGATCTGCGTTGAGCACTATGGAGTCGGACTCCGGGGACAGAGTGATGGAGGGATTACGTAGGTGCTCGAGGGAGACTCCAGGCTGTAGAGGTCCCAACCATGATAAGGTAGAGATCCATGTGTTTACAATGCTAGTCCCTGGATCAATAGTTAGCATCCACAGTTTAAGATGTAATACCAAGAAACAAAGGTCATAATACAACTTTATAACTAGGAGTGAAATAATACATTACATCTTACATAGCTCATTTGGCTATCTTATTACAATGCAGCATAAATAACTATATAACATGGATTCCTTCATCTTCAAAGTGCCACAGACAGTCATGTTGGTTGTAAACTTGTAATCCTATTCAACACACTTCACTAACATAAAAAAACCCTGCAACATAATAAGTTACAGCCACAAGGGTCAATACATTTTAATTGTATTGGCAAGTGATACTATGGTAGTATAGTGGAGTCTATTATCTATATGCATTTGGCTAAGTGGAGCTAAGGCCTTCTTTTCTCAAAATAGATTTCCTTATCATTTGAAAACACTAAGTTTTTTGTTTGTCAAAATCACCCAAGGCATCTACCAATAGAAATTGGTGATCCTTTAACCCTTGTTCAACCACAAGTTTTTAACTTAGAAATTGGGATGAGGATATCCTTGATAGCTTCCATGTCTTTATGCTCAAATTGTCGATTTCCGGGGACACGGCTAAGTACTTATATTTTACTCTCTCGAGAGGTGGTGCACTTTCCCCACAAGACTCGACATGCATCAAGACAAGATCTTTCAGAAGCCTTCCCTTAGACCAAGATGGACGCGCTACGAACCTATCACCCCCTACCACCAACTATCCATTTGGCTAAGTTATTGCAACCTATATGATCTAGGCAGAGCCCATAATGCCATGTGGCTGCACTTGAAGCTTCTCAACATTTGACATCTCAAATCTCTTTGTTCCTAGTTGGCTTTACACAAGTGATATACACTAGGGTAGGCCATAGATATGGGCCCTGTGTAACCACTCAACACAAACCATGCTTTCCATTCCACCTAGGTGATTCATTCACATAGTTGTTTCATTAAAAAAAACACAAGTCATAGACTTAGAAATATCTCTTAGCATGAATATAATCCACCCTTGTTTTCTACTAGCTAAGCTAGGCATGATAGTAGTAGGGATCTTAACTTAGGGAAAATTCTACTAAGGCATCATCTACTAGGATTTCCCAAGGCAAAGCATACTTAGTAAAAATTCCATGCAAGTCCTACTCAAAATATCACTAATGCATAGTGAAAATAATGGGAAAAACGTATGAAGGACCACTTGCCTTTTTGGTTGAAAATATAAGTTCACTCCTTGATCTTGCAATAGTCACACTATTCAAATTTCACTACAATTCAATCAAGGCACAAATTCAATCTAGCATCCAAACAATTCATCACATAAAATAATAAAAACAAAACAATGCATGCAAGCATGCAAAAGATTGTTTTATTTGGAAAGGTGGTTTTTAATTGGCTATAAACATTTGAAAACACCTATTGGTCATTTATAAAAGTGGCAAAACCATTTGATATTAAGTTAGTGAAAATGGCCACTTTAAATATTTTTTTTGCTAGAAATGATTTAAATCAAAGTAATAATTTCTAGTGTTTGACAAATATATTTTTAAACACAAATGTTAGTGTTTTAAGGTCAAGTGTTTAACATTAAACCATTTGGAAAAGGTTTTACCTAAAAACCATTTTTAAATCAAAGCAATATCTTATTTTGTTGGAAATGCCTTTAAAAAAAGTAATAATTTTATAGTGTTTAATCAAACACATTTTTAAATCCAAAAACTTGTTTTTTAGGGTCAGAGAGTTTAATTCAAACCATTTTCAAAAGGTTTTACTCAAAAAGCATTTTTAAACCATAATCAACATTTTTATTTAACTAGAAATGCTTTTATTCAAGGATTTATTCCTTAGCATCACAAAATATACTTTTAAATCTACAAGATGGTTTTTATGATCAACATGTTCAAAATACACCATTGAAAAAATATTTTACCCTAAAAACATTTTTGGAATAATTTTTATACTCAAATTTGGCCTACACATGTTTCTGCAAAAACAACCAATTTTATAGAAATAATTCACTAATAAAAGGGCATAGTTGGAAAGTATTCTTTTTGTTGATTCCATTGATATAATGTTTTAAAAGTTTGGACATATAGATTAATAGTTATGAATTTTACAAATCCTATCATCTAATAGATAAATTTCTATTTTTTAAAACAAATCAGGCCACGAGTCTTAACCGAACTGGCGCGTACCAGTTTAGCTGGATCGAGTGCTGTGGTTCGTTGGATTTAAAGTTAATCGTGCGGCACAGAGCAACGCATACCTCTTCGGTTTAAGATTCTATCGCGTACACAAGATCAAGATCTAATGGCTCCTAGCAGCTTCACCATGGATGGGCGACGCTGCGACGGTGACGAGCGGCGGAGCGCTCTGGCGGTGATGTTGCCGGCGATGCATGAAGAGAGAGAGAGAGATGGCTCACAGTGTTCGCAGTGGTGTGGCGAAGCTCAAGGTGGTCTTCGGAGAGCAGGGGCGTACGAGGATGGTGACAATTGCTCACCGGAATTCCTTGTGGCGACGGGCGTGTTCTAGCGTTGTCGAAGACGAACCTACAGGGCACGCTAGGACACGAAACAGGCGGCATTAGATGGTCGAAGGAACGTAGAGTGTAGTGGTATTTTCCAGAGAGAGAGGGGAGGACTGGGCTTATGGGGAGGGTTGCCGGAGTTGATGTAGTCGATAGTGGGGCTCGGCGGAGATGTTGCCGAGCCTCTAGGGCACGCACGGGCAAGTGGTTGGTACTGGGATATGCGTAGGGAGGTGTGGAATGTCCTCGTAGGTTCTAGGGAGCAAGGGGAGGTGTGGGCTGGCCAGAATTCCTGGAAAGTTCGTCGAGGTCAGTGGCATTGCGAGCAACAATTGTAGCAGCCTGGTGGCTCATAGGCAGAGGAGGGGAAAGGTAGAGGGGTAACGGGTGTTTTAACGTGCATGGTCGCTGTGAGAAATTATCGTGGCATTAAGGTGAATTGAATGCGAGTAAACAGCGGTAGAAACGGCTGGTGATTTGGGGAAGAATGAGTCCGCGGGGTGGAGAAGACGACTGGCAGGTGGGACCTGGGTGACAACGAGGTAAGTCAGTCACGCGTGGGGTCTTGTTGCCAGTGACAGAGCGGGTGCGCGTTTGAGTGAGAAAGGGGCTCGCGGGGTAGAGTGAGGTGGGCTGCGAGTTGGGCCGGATTGGATTAGCTGGGTTGGGCTGCTTCTTTTTATTTTTTTCTCTTCTGTTTTCTTTTTATTTTTCTGTTTTTTTTCCTTTTTGAATTTGTTTAAACAATTCAAACGACCATGTGAATTCAGAACCTTCCAAACTTTTCAGTAAGCTTTTAGTATTGTTCAAACATGTATTTTAATGACAATTTTTGGAATAATTCTTTAATTCATTTATGGTTTATTATTTATTTATAATAGGCACTTGCCTTTATTCAAATAAGATTTTAATTATAATTTCAAACTCTTAATTGAATTCTATTTTTCATTAAAACTTTTTCAGTAGGTTTTATTTATTAAATAGTATGTTAAATAATTTTGAATTATTTAGAATATTTTAATATGATTTATTATTCATTTAAATTGGGCATTTGTCTTTATTACAAAAAAATCAAATATGGTTTTAAACCCTTATAAATTTTATTCAAACACTTCTTTTATTCTTATTAAATTAATTAAATAACTTTTTAATCCACTTTGGTAAATTCAAATTTATTATTTTCCCATGATTTAATTAATCATTTACTTTAGGGATTTTGTCCCTATTTAAACATAATTTAGAATATGGTTTTATCCATATAATTTTATTGGAATAATCTTTATCCCTTTATTTTATTTGGATTATCTTTATTCGTTTGCTTATGGATTTGATTCAACATTTAAATTGTCTTCTAAATAATTTTACTTAGGAAATTTATCTTCATTTAAATAAAATTGAAGATTGTTTAATTATTATGATTTTATCTAAATAATCTTTTTCTCCTTTTATTATTCAATAAACTTTCATTTGTTAAGGATTTGGACAATATTTAATTTCGCTTTTAAATATTCCTTATTTATTTATTTTATTTCTTTGCCTTATAAAATCCATAACTTTTTATTTATCGATCCAAAATTGGTGATTCCAATTTGTATGATTTTAGTTAATATTTGTTATCCTTTTAAATCCTTTTAGGATTAATTGCTCACAATTTGTTATGGATTTTAGTTAGGAGCTTTTATTAGCTTTGGAAATTATTTCCTTTTATCTTATTAATTTCATAAGTTTCTATCATTGGTTCCAATTTGAATGAAATCAATTTCTATGGTTTATAATATTTTTATTTATCATTTTTAAAATTATTGTTGCTGAATTTTTATATGGACCAAATCCATAGTCTTAGGGAGATCTTTGAAATGATTTTCTTTCATTAGGGTTTTAGGGTTTTGGTTTATTTTCCCAAGTGTTTAAATTTCAAGATACATTTATTGATGAATGCATTTTGTTTGATTGAAATTTTTTGGATTCCTTTTTTTTCAAACTTTGTTCAAGATGGGTTTTGATGTTTCCATTTGGAATCAAAAATTTTCTTTTCACCATAAATTTCATCAATTATTTATTTTGCTTATTTATTTTTCACATTTCAAAATTTGCAAAATTTTGGGATGTGACAGGATACCACCCTTAAAATAAATCTCGTTGGGAAGGCTAGAGGTTACAAGTTGGCTTCAAGACAACTAGGGTACTACCACCCTTAAAAAGGTTTTCAACTAGATTACGTCTTGGCTTACTTGGGTTCTTGATGTATCTTCTCTAGGCATTTGTTTTCATAATGGCCTAGCTCTTTGCATTTGAAACACGCCACTTGGCAAATATCCTTCTTCTTTTCTGGACAATGTGATGCATAGTGTCCGATCTCTTTGCAATTGTAACATTGCACTTGGCTTTTGTCCTTCTTCTTCTTTTTGGGTCTCTCCAAAGCTAGGAGTTCTTCTAGTTCATGCTCTTCATATCTCACCTCAAAGGTGGGAAATCTTTCTCTCTTCTTGGGGCAGTTACTAGAGATATGACCTTCTTCTCCACAAGAGTAGCAACACTTTTTGGTCACTTTGGGTATGATTCTATGAGGCATGGTTCTGACTTTGCCTTCATCTTTCTTGGTAGAAGTTGTTACCTTATGGAGGTTTCCAAACATTTGATGCATTCCATCTTGTTTCATTTGTTGAAATATAGGATAGATGGGGCATTGGATAGGGACATGATTATTTCCTTCACATAGGAAACAAGTCACTTGAGATGTGGGGCATTGTTTAGTTGGATGTTTCTCTTCACAATTAGGGCATTGGTCCACATGCTCCTTAGAAGTGTGTTCCATGTCTCCACAAATATTGCAAGATTGAGTTCCTTCTATAATATCATCCTTGATATCATTTTTGTCACAATATCCTTGGGAAGAGTATCCTATCATGTTGATCATTTGATTGGTCATCCTTTGTAACAATTGAGATTGGGTTTCCAAAAACTTTTGCATGGTTGGGTCTAACTCATTGTTGTTGGTTAAAAACTGAGTTGTCATTTGATTCAACTGGGCTTGGGTTGCTAGTAGTTGTTCTCTCATGTGCATCTCTTGGCTGTTGTTATTGTCACCATTCTGGATTGTGGAGTCTCTTGGAGAAGTCATCTGTTTGGGTTGGATTGGGATTAGAAAAGGCAAAAGGTTTCTAGAGAAGAATTCTAATCACACACAACAATTCACACAAGAAATGTGCAAGAAATCACAAAAAAACATTCCACTCAAACAACAATATTCAAGCACATTTTTAGGCAACAAAATATTTTTGTTACACCACATAAGTTGGTGTGATTGATCTAAACTAAACACTAGTTTGGTGGTCCAACTATAGGGTTCACTTGAGATCATTCCATTCTTCTTAGTTGTTTCTTCTTGAATAAGATCTTGGTATCCTTGGAAAAATTCTTGCATCTTGGTCACAAAACTTCAAAGGTGATGATGGTTCTTTCTAGGTTGTGTTTCCTTAGTCTTTGTGGCATCCCGCAAAACCACTACTAGAAAATCGCGTTGAATTTGTGCATTGCATCGTCATCATCATGCATTGTTTGCCAACACTATTTCGCAAAGCCCGCTTTCATTTTCTAAAACGCCCGACTTTTATTCAAACGCCAAACCCCGGTTGTTCCGGATATTTTGTTTGTCTAAAACTAGTTACAAAAGATAATTGAAAATAAATAAAATATTAAATTATTTTCAGTAGGGGCAGTCGAACGGGCCGATTAGACCCGAACGACTACCCCCAGAAATTAAATCGGCCCACCCCTTATTCCTACAGCTACCTAAAACCCTACCCAACCTACCCCTCCACCTCACCCTGGCCAATCCCTGAGCGCCACGTCGGCTCACCCCAAACCCCCACCAATCCCACCCTGCCACATCACCCCTCCCCCTCTTTCATCTCTCTCCTATCAACCCAGCCCCACACCACCCTGGGACCCACACGCCAGCACAGACGCAGCACCACCCGCGCACGCACCCACGCGACCCCACCTCCCTCTCAGCCCCGCGTGCCCCACAGCCCACCTCCCCTGGGACCCACCGAACCGCACCCTCTCTCTCCACTGTTTCTCTTCCCTCACCGCGCCCCGTGCCCCGCCCAGCTCGCGCGCGCGCCTCCCCTCGCTGCCGCCGCCGGTGCCCTCTCTCTCCCTCCCGCCGCCGCCTGCTCCTCTCCCTGTTGCCGCCCCCACCTAGCGCTCCGCGCCTCGCCAGGCCCGCCAGAGCCCCGCTGCGCCGCAGCGACCCCCTCCCTCACCGGCGATCAGCTCCGCCGGCCGCTGCCCCTCACCGCCATCCCCGCCGCTGCGCGCGTCCGCCGTCAGCCGTCTCGCCACCCTCGACCTCGCCCCGCGCTCTGCGGCCCGCTCCGCCGCCTGCCGCCTCCACCGTGCTAGCCCAGGCCGCCGCCGGCCGCCTCTGCGCCCCAGGCGCCGACCGGCGCCCCCCTCACCTCGCCCCGCCACCAACCGACCCCACGTCTCCGCCGCCCCGCGCCGCCGGTCCCAGACCCTCCGCGCTCGCTCCGTGCCGTCCCCGCGCGAGCCCCCGTCAGCGAGCCCGCGCCGCTGCAGGGCCCCTCCGCCGCGCCCCCCGGCCCGCCTCGAGCCCGTGCTCGCCGGCGCGCCTCCGGCCGTCGCCCGAACCCGCCGGACCTCGCGCCGCCCGCGCCCGGCTTCGTCCGCAACCGCCGTCCCCGTCTTCGCCGGTTTCCGCGGCCGCCCCGCCGCGCCGCGCCGCCGGGCCGCCCGGAGCCACCTCGCCGGACCGCCCCCGAACCGCCGCAGGCTAGGCGCCGCCCGGGCCTGCTCCTCGCCACGCCCGCGTGGTCTCCTCGTCGAGCCGCTCAAGCCCGCGCGCCGCCCCGTGTCCCGCCTCCGCGCGCCGTTCCGGCAGGCCCCGCACCGTCCGCCCCGGCCCGTCCGCTGCGCTGATGCGACGCCCCTGTCCTCCTCTCGGTACCGGGCCTCAAGGCAAACTCTCGTGTTGGAGGTATGGATGTGTGCTGCTGAAGATCCTCGGACCCGATGGTCGACGACACGGAACGCTGAAGCCTCCATCTCGGATCCACAAGTTCGGCCACGCGAAGCCAAAGACCGCAGAACGCCAAGCTCTCCCGCAGGACCCCGAAGACCGAACTCGGCATGCCATGTTCTCCCTCTCGGACCCGAAGCCGTCAAGACCCCGGAGACCCCATGATCTTCTCCTCGGACTTGATGACCCGACTCCACGTCGACGACGAACCCCGGGGAACCTCAAGACCTGCACCACTCGAAGTGTTACGCCAAGATCTTCGACCGAACGCCAAGACCGACCGACACGCGGACCCGACAAGACCTCGCAACGGCAAGCTCGGCCCCGTGGAACCCGACAAGATCTGCATGCGACAAGAACAACCCCGACTCGGAAGAATCCGACGTGCCCGACACCGACCCAAGTCCTGCCTCCCGGACGCGACAAGAACTACCCCAGTAAACCGAGAACGACCCCAGAGACCGAGAACGATCCCGTCGAACCCCAGATCCGAACCTCGCCGACCCGTCGAACCCTGGACCCTGAGACCGAACCTCGAACCCCGGAACCCCAAGATCGTCGAGACCCCTAATGTGTGAACCTCTTCCCGAAACCCTAATTTATGACATAATAACAACTTGTTGCATATTTAATTGTCATCTCGCATGCATATCTGTGGTTTGGGGGCCTTATGCCGATTCACCTAATAATTAAATATGGGGCCCATATGCGGGCAAATCTAGTCTCATATCGGCCTCATTTAAACTTGTGTAGCGAACCGGTATCTTATCTTGCCTTGTTATAACAACATTTAAATTGCGGGGCTTCTAAATAACATGAACCACCTAATTAATTGTCGGGACCCCGGTTCCGCTTAATTCGGCCTAATCGCATCGCACCTTTGCCATGTCATACATGCATCATGCCGATCTTCTGCCGTGTATTAAATAGTGCATCCGGTGTTTCTTCTAGTGTTTTGGTTCTTCGCGGATCAGGCCGTTGAGTTGATGTGAGCTTCGCCCCGATCTTCGGTTGAACCCTTCGACAATGTTTTCAGGCGAGCATCTCCCCCTTTCTACCTATCTTACTTTTCTAGTATTTATTCCCTCCTGTTGATCTTTGCTATCTGTGTTGCGATGCTCTAGTTTTCGTACCCGTGATAACCCTTGCAGCCATATACAGCCTTGGACACATCCTATTACCTGTTGTTTGGTAGATAGTTGGACCCGCGTGTCGTAGTCGCTTGCTCAAGTGTTTTGCTTGTCGTCAAGTACCACCTTTGTTGGAGAATGGCCGCATGTTGACGTTGGAGATGATCATGGCTTTAATTATTGTTTCACTTTAATTCCTGTTTAACAACTAAAATTGAATTAAGCAGAGGCATCAGTGGGTGATAGGTAAGATTTGGTTTCCGACCGCCCACTTGTGTCCCGTAGGACCCGAGTTCTTGACACCTGTTCCGAGATCGAGCGCGCTAACCACAGGTGGGGAGATATGGGCCCCCCATTGATAATTACCTGATTTCAAAGTATTGTACTGGGGGCCACAAGTAGTTTGGGGCTTTATTACTATCCTGTACTTGTGCCATGCTTTACTGCTTTATTTACGATTGTGCGAGGTACTGCACACTGTACTGTTTAGGATCGGGACACGATTCCGCGGTGCCGACAGTCCCCGTTTGGGGATTTGCTGTCGTGCACAGCCGTCTACCCAAACCCTGAGACCGTCTCGGAGACCGGCCGACTCCGTTGCGGGTGTCGACTCGGTGGGGTGGCCCCCACGTACTTGATTTGTGTCTGGGAACGTCGTGACTTAGGCCCCGCCGACATACCGATGGGTGTATGTTAACTGATCTGGCAAAAAGGGTCGAAGTGCCTGTGGATACTTTGGTGCACCCCTGCAGGGTTAAATCTTTTCGAGAAGCCGTGTCCGCGGTTATGGACGACTTGGAGCACAGTGTCTGATCATAGATAACTATAACTAAAGTTTACTGTTTTAAAATGACTTGTTTCCGATATGATTAGTAATCAGCTTCACTACAACGGAATGGCTAAGTAAAAGTATCAACGACTGCTGGGTTTTGGGTTATCTCATGATAATTGTATCTGACTAGTAAGTGTTGCCACTATAACGGAATGATTAACTAAAAGTGCCCACTGTTTACTTTATCAGGACGATTCTCTAAGCCTGACTAGTAATTGCTGCAACGATAACTGAATAAGTAAAACTGCCAACTGTGTGAGTTCCTCGGTTGACTTCCTCGTTTGGTCTCGAGGGGGAAACGCCAGGATGGGTTTGCTTGCTGATAGAATCAGGTTACCTCCGGTTAGGTCATTCTTATCTCTCTCTGATATCCGCCAGTTGTATCGAGTCTCTATAGGTTGTTTAGTGCTTGCTGCCGCTGCCGCTTCAGCCCACCATACCTATGTAGGCGAGGACCGCCGAATTCTAGCCTCGCCGTGTACTGGCCTCAGTACTGACGCTCCTCTTTTTCCTTTGCCCTTTGTCGGCACCCCTTTGTTTAAGCAGGTTTTGAGATCGACGCCGTTAGCAGGGTTACCCTTCCGGCTTGGCCTGGGCAGGGTTATGGACGCCATTGGTTATTCTTCAGGGCTCTTAGCCCCATTTGCATCTTGTCCGTAGTCGGACGCTCCCTCTTTTCAAGGTGATTTGGATCTTTGTACCGTATATCTGTATTCTTGACTCTTTGAGTCGCTGTTGTATATATCTGTTCTGTGGGTCCCATCGAGGACTGTTGTGTAATGTTATTACTTTGTTTTTCCACCCGCACGAAAGTGCCTGGTGGGCACCTTCGAATCGTTTCTATGCGGGTTTGGCGAGTTTTGCTAAAACTTGCATAGGGCCGATTCTGAGGGTGTTACAGTCTTCAAGTCTTGAGTAATATTCTTGTCTCATTTGTAGTCCTTAATGATGTCTAAGTTGAAGTACTTGGTGAAATAAAGTTGAATTCATTGGTGATGTTGAAGTCCTTGCTCATGGTGAAGTATTTCTCCATCAAGTTTGAAAAAGAAGATGTGTAGATTCAAAACAAAAAGATTGAGGAAAGAGTTTACAAGATGGTTTGTATATAATTTTGAGCAACTATAACTCTTATTTTTCTAAGGGGTTTTGTCCAGTCCTAGGGTTACAATCCTACAGGCAACACAGTGCTCTGATACCATCTATAAAGGTCCCAACCTTGATAAGGTAGAGATCCCTGTGTTTACAATGCTAGTCCCTTGATCAATAGCTAGCATCCACAATTTAAGATGTAATATCAAGAAACAAAGGTCATAATACAACTTTATAACCAGGAGTAAAATAATACATTACATCTTACGTAGCTCATTTGGCTATGTTATTACAATGCAACAGAAATAACTATATAGCATGGAGTCCTTCATCTTCAAAGTGACACAGGAAGTCATGTTGGATGCAGACTTGTAATCCTATTCAACACACTTCACTAACATCAAACAAACCTGCGACATAATAAGTTACAGCCACAAGGGTCAATACATTTGAATTGTATTAGCAAGTGATACTATGGTAGTATAGTGGAGTCTATCATCTATATGCATTTGGCTAAGTGGAGCTTAGGCTTGATTTGATCAAAATAGATTTCCTTATCATTTGAAAACACTAAGTTTTTTGTTTGTCAAAATCAGCCAAGGCATCTACCAATAGAAATTGGCGATCCTTTAACCCTTGGTCAACCACAAGTTTTTAACTTAGAAATTGGGATGAGGAGATCCTTGATAGATTCCATGCCTTGATGCTCAAATAGTCCATTTCCGGGGACACGGCTAAGTACTTAGATTTTACTCTCTCGAGAGGTGGTGCACTTTCCCCACAAGACTCGACATGCATCAAGACAAGATCTTTCAGAAGCCTTCCCTTAGACCATGATGGACGCGTTCCAAACCTATCACCCCCTACCACCAACTGTCCATTTGGCTAAGTTATTGCAACCTATATGATCTAGGCAGATCCCATAATGCCATGTGGCTGCACTTGAAGCTTCTCAACATTTGACATATCAAATCTCTTTGTTCCTGGGTGGCTTTCCACAAGTGAGATACACTAGGGTAGGCCATAGATATGGGCCCTGTGTAACCACTCAACACAAACCATTATTTCCATTCCACCCAGGTGATTCATTCACATAGTTGTTTTATTAAACAAAACAGAAGTCATAGACTTAGAAATATCTCATAGCATGAATATAATCCACCCTTGTTTTCTACTAGCTAATCTAGGCATGATAGTAGTAGGGATCTTAACTTAGGGAAAATTCTACTAAGGCATCATCTACTAGGATTTCCCAAGGCATAGCATACTTAGTAAAAATTCCATGCAAGTCCTACTCAAAATATCACTAATGCATAGTGAAAATAATGGGACAAAAGTATGAAGCACCACTTGACTTTTTGGTAGAGAATATAAGTTCACTCCTTGATCTTGCAATAATCACACTCTTCAAATTTCACTACAATTCAATCAAGGCACGAATTCAATCTAGCATTCAAACAATTCATCACATAAAATAATAAAAACAAAACAATGCATGCAAGCATGCAAAAGATTGTTTTATTTGGAAACGTGGTTTTTAATTGGCTATAAACATTTGAAAACACCAATTGGTCATTTATAGAAGTAGCAAAACCATTTGATATTAAGTTAGTGAAAATGGCCACTTTAAATCATTTTTGTTTTGCTAGAAATGATTTAAATCAAAGTAATAATTTCTTGTGTTTGAGAAATATATTTTTAAACACAAATGTTAGTGTTTCAAGGTCAAGTGTTTAACATTAAACCATTTGCAAAAGGTTTTACACAAAAACCATTTTTAAATCAAAGCAATATCTTATTTTGTTGGAAATGCCTTTAAAAAAGTAATAATTTTCTAGGGTTTAATCAAACACATTTTAAAATCCAAAAACTTGATGTTTAGGGTCAGCGAGTTTAAATCAAACCATTTTCAAAAGGTTTTACTCAAAAAGCATTTTTAAACCATAATCAACATTTTTATTTAACTAGAAATGCTTTTATTCAAAGATTTATTCCTTAGCATCACAAAATATACTTTTAAATCTACAAGTTTGTTTTTATGATTAGTAGGTTCAAAACACACCATTTACAAAAGATTTTACCCTAAAAACATATTTGGAATAATTTTTATACTCAAATTAGGCCTACACATGTTTCTGCAAAAACAGCGAATTTTGTGGAGCAATTCACTAATAAAGGGCATAGTTGGAAAGTATTTTTTTTCTAATTCCATTTATATAAAGTTTGCAAAATTTGGATTTCTAGATTAAAAGTTATGAATTTTACAAATCCTATCATCTAATAGATCAAATTTCTGTTTTTTAAAACAAATTAGGCCACGTGTTTTAACCTAACTGGCGCATACCGGTTCGGATGGATCGAGTGCTGTGGTTTGTTGGATTTAAAGTTAATCGTGCGGCACAGAGAGACGCATACCTCTTCGGTTTAAGATTCTATCGCGTACACAGGATCAAGATCTAACGACTCCTAGCAGCTTGACCTAGGATGGGCAGCGCTGCGACGGTGGAGAGCGGCGGAGCGCTCTGGCGATGATGCTGCCGGCGATACAGGAAGCAAGAGAGAGAGAGGGAGATGGATCATAGTGTTCGCAGTGGTGTGGCGAAGCTCAAGGTGGTCTTCGGAGAGCAGGGGGCGCACGAGGATGGTGACAATTGCTCGCCGGAATTCCTTCTGGCGACGGGCGTCTTCTGGCGTTGTCGAAGATGAACCTACATGGCGCGCTAGGACACAAAATAGGCGACATTAGATGCGGGAAGGAACGTATAGTTCAGTGGTATTTTCTAGAGAGAGAGGGGAGGACGGGGCTTACGGGGAGGGTCGCCGGAGTTGATGTAGTCGACGATGACGCTCTGTCGGAGACGTTGCCGAGCCTCTGGGGAACGCACGGGCGAGTGGTTGGTACTGGGAGATGCGTAGGGAGGTAGGGAATGTGCTTGTAGGTTCCAGGGAGCAAGGGGAGTTGTGGGCTGGCTGGAATTCGCCGGAACGTTCGTCGGGGTCAGTGGCGTTGCGAGCAACAATTGCAACAGCCTGCTGGCTCATAGGCAAAGGAGTTTGAGGGGAAAGTTATAGGGGCACCAAGCGTTTTAACGTGCGTGGTCACGGTGAAAAATTATTGCGGCATTAAGGTGAATTGAACACGAGTAAACAACGGCAGAAACGGCCGTTGATTTGGGGAAGAACGGGTCCGCGGGGTGGAGAAGACGACTGCGAGGTGGCACCTTGGCATCAGCGAGGTAAGGCAGTCATGCGTGGGGTCTGGTTGCCAGTGACAGAGCGGGTGTGCGTTTGAGTGAGAAAGGGGCTCGCGGGGTAGAGTGAGGTGGGTATGAGTTGGGCCGGATTGGGTTAGCTAGGCTAGGCCGCTTCTTTTTATTTTTTTCTCTTTTGTTTTCTTTTTCTTTTTCTGTTTTCATTTTCTATTTTGAATTTGTTTCAAACAACCATTTGAATTCAGAACCTTCCAAACTTTTCAGTGAGCTTTTAGTATTGTTCAAACATGTATTTTAAAGACCATTTTTGTAATAATTATTTTATTCATTTAGGTTTATTATTTATTTATAATAGGCACTTGCCATTATTCAAATAAGATTTTAATTATAATTTCAAACTCTTATTTGAATTCTATTTTTGATGAAACCTTTTTTAGTAGGTTTTATTTATTCAATAGTATGTTAAATAATTCATTTTGAATTATTTAGAATAGTTTAATATGATTTATTAATCATTTAAATTGGGCATTTGTCTTTATTGCAATAAAATCAAATTTGGTTTTAAACCCGTATAAATTTTATTCAAACAATTCTTTTATTATTTTTAAGTTAATTAAATAACTTTTTAATCCACTTTGGTAAATTCCAATTTATTATTTTCCCGTGATTTAATTAATCATTTACTTTAGGGATTTTGTCCCTATTTAAATATAATTTAGAATATGGTTTTATCCATATAATTTTATTGGAATAATCTTTATCCCTTTATTTTATTTGGATTATCTTTATTTCATTTGCTTATGGATTTGATTCAAGATTTAAATTGTCTTCTAAATAATTTTACTTATACAATTTATCTTCATTTAAATAAAATTGAATATTGTTCAATTCTTATGATTTTATTTAAATAATATTTTCTCCTTTTATTATTCAATAAACTTTAATTTGTTAAGGTTTAATTTGGCTTTTAAATATTCCTTATTTATTTATTTTCTTTCTTTTCCTTATTAAATCCATATCTTTTTATTTATAGATCCAAAATTGGTGATTCCAATTAATATGATTTTATTTAATATTAGTTATCCTTTTAAATCCTTTTAGGATTAATTTCTCACAATTTGGTATGTATTTTATTTAGGACCTATTATTAGCTTTGGAAATTATTTCATTTTATCTTATTAATTCCGTAAGTTTTTATCATTGGTTCCAATTTGAACGAAATCAATTTCTATAGTTTTATAATATTTTTATTTATTATTTTTGATCATTTTTCAAATGATTGTTGCTGAAATTTTATATGGACCAAATCCATAGTCTTAGGGAGATATTTTAAATGATTTTCTTCCATTAGGGTTTTAGGGTTTTGGTTTATTTTCCAAAGTGTTTAAATTTTAAGATACATTTATTGATGAATGCATTTCGTTTTATTGATGAAATTTGTTGGATTCCTTTTTATTCAAAGTTTGTTCAAGATGGGTTTTGATGTTTCAATTTGGAATCAAAAAGTTTCTTTTCACCCTAAATTTCATCAATTATTTATTTTTCAACACTGGCGGTATGGCCTGTCTTGTTGGGCTGACTCTGGCTAGGGCATCAGCGGCTTCGTTGTTGGCCATGGGTACATGGTGGAAATGACACCCTTCGAAGCAGGCGCACAACTGCTGAACGAAGAAACGGTAGAGGGCCATGTTGGCATCTCTCGTGTCCCATTCGCCTAAGACTTACTGCACCACCAGATTTGAGTCTCTGAAGATTAGTATTCTCTGAATGCCTATCCGCTCGGCGATTTCCCTCAGTACACCTGACATGTCTTTGGGGCACCATGCGAAAATGTCCCGATTGTCACGAAGGAAGTCGACGACACGCTTTCCTATTTGCTGTCCAGGCCATCTCCGACCAGGACAAACTTGCTTGGTCTCCTCGTTCCACGGGATCTTCCTTGTGCCCTTGGATGGCTTGAACTGTGATTCTCCAGCCGGTTTGGGATCTCCAGCCGGCATATCCGCCTGTAGGGTCGCCACGTTCTGCATTATGATGTGCTTCTCCTCTGCGATGATCATTGCCTCGGCTAGCTTGGAGCCGTCTATGGAGCACTCGTTTGTAGAAGCCATCCATAGTTATCACTCCTTTCAGGCCTAGAAGCTTCATCTTGAGGTGTGCGTAGTGCGCCACCCCCATGAATTTGGTGAGGGATGGCCGCCCTAGTATGGCGTGGTAGGCGCTAGAGAGGTTCACCACCTCAATCCAGATCGGCTCGCGACAAAAGTTGTTATCGTTGCCGAAGATGACGTCCAGCCGGATCTTGCCTATTGGTGAGTGCGATGGGCCTGGGCCTGCCCCGTGAAACAAAGTGCTTGAGGGCTGCATCTTGGACTCACTTATGCCAAGCCGCTCGAGGCTGCTGCAGTACAGGAGGTTGATGCTGCTGCCTCCGTCTATGAGCACACGGGAGAAACGACATGAGTGATTTTGGAGACGATGATGGGGTCGAGGACCAATGTGTAGCTGCAAGGGCTTGGCAGCACGGTCGGCTAGTCTTCTTTGCTCCAGGTGATTTCCTGGTCAGACCAGTGTAGGTATTGGGGAACGGGGGGAGCGATTGCGTTCACCTCCGCCTCGCATATCCTCTTGTCGTGCTTGGTCTCTGGCTCCGCAAGGAAGATGTGGTAATTTCCCACTTGGCGCGGGTAACCATCTTCATCATCCTTGCGGCGGTTGTGTCGCTCCTTGTTGTCTGGCTGGCCTCCGGCTAGTGGTGGAGGTGGTGGTGGGAGACCGCCGGCTTCAGCCATATTCTTCCTCTAGCTGCACTAGCACGTCGTATGGTTCGCGGGCTTGCTGCCGCCGCTGTGGAATTTGCACGGCCCATCGATCATGGACTCCATGGTGTACTTGGGACATGGTGGCCTACCATCCGGTCTTTGTCTCCGGCTGCCACCCGCAGCCGGGTCCTCGTGCACCGCAGCTACTTGCTTGGTGACGTACCAGTTGTCAGGCTGGTCGTCTTTCCTCTCTCCATGGCAGTTATCATGGGCGTTCAGCCTAGAGTGATGGTCACCCGGCTGGCGGCGCTCCACCTGCTCATCCATTATGATTTGTCCTTGATCGTCCACCCTGATGGGCTTCTTCATGGCTGCATCGGCGGTGGCGTACTTGTCCGTGATGACCATGACCTGGGCCATGGTTTGCGGGTCTGCCCGGCTGAGCTTGTGCTTCAGCATGGTGCCGTCTCGGCAACCGTTGGTGAAGAAATCGATTGCCTGGTGCTCGCTTACCCATTCACACGAGTTGTGCATGCTAGTCCACCGGGTGAGGTACGCATGGTCGGACTCATCTTGGCCTTATACGCAGAGGGAGAGCTCGCGAGGTTGACCCGACCGCTTGTATGTTCCAGTGAAGTTGCGAATGAACGCTTCTTCGGGGAGGCTGTTGAGCCATGTTCTTGCCGAGTGAAGTCGCGAGAATGAGGGGGACGTAGCGGACGGCCAGGCAGAGGTTTCCGTTGGCGATTCCCACAGCTGTTGTGTAGTGCCCCAGCCAATCCTCAGGCTTGACTGTGCCATTGTATTTTGGCGTGTCCCTTGGAAGCGAAAAACCCTTCGGAAACGGCTCATTCTGGTTGCGTGGACCGAAGCATTTTGGTCCACCCGGGCTTTCTTCCTCCAGTGTGCGTGACTGCACCAAGAGGTCAATGCGCTCGCGCGTGTCAGCTGGTTCTCGGTGGCCGAGTCGCCCGTTCAGGTGCGACGTAGGAGGGTCCTTGTTTGCGCCAGCTCCTTCTTCCGGTGCGCGTGCTTTCTTTCCTTGTGAAGCTCCCACAACCAACACGCGGCTCGCGCTGGAGGCGGCGGCATCGTGGTTACGGCAGCCGCGATTTCTAGACTCGCCATGCTAGCGGCTATTTTGCCCGGCTCCTCCTAGAGAAGATGCCTGCTGGTGCTTGCTTCCTCTATGCGCCATATGGTCCGCGCCTTTGTGGAGGACTATGTCCCGCGTGTTGCCTGCCTGGCTAGGGGCACCTTCGGCCTGCTTCTTGTTGGCGGTGGCGACGAGGAGCTAGACGCGCTCCTGCTGGCGACGGAGCTCTTCCCCCTCAAGGTGTTTCATCTCAACGGCTGCTGCTTCGGCCTCTCTCATGTTTTTGGCGGGAGTGCTGTAAACGGGTTGTGCCACGCCCGTGCGCGAGTTGGCAGCGCGGTCTAGTTCCGATGCGAGGTCGCGCCCCCAATGCTGGACTTGCCTCACGAAGCCGTGCGCAGCGTTGTACTCGTGTACGGTGGCGTTCAGTCGGCGCTGGTTAGCAACGGCTGGTGGATCCGCCTCGACGGAGACAGGAGCGCGAAGGTGCTGGATGGAGGCGGTGAGCAGGTCCTGCTCCTGCTCCTGCTCGAGCGCGGAAACCTCTCCTCCCGCTCGGCGTTCCTGAGGCAGGCGGTGTTTTTCGCGGGCATTCCCACCATGGCCTCGACGCAACCATTCGTCGTGGTCGGGCTGCGAGCGAGGCAGCTGAGAGGCACGTCGGTGATGTTGGTGACCGTGCTGGGGAATACCTCGGCGACGGTGGCGACGTAGACGCGGAGGTCCCCGAAGTGCATGATGGAGCTGTTGGCGGGGAAGGTGTTCCCAGCGAAGCACGCGACATTGTCGACGATGCACTCGAAAGCGCCGAGTGTGAGGACGAGGCTGGAGGCCACGCGTTCACCGGGAGCGAGCGGAAGTCCCGTGCGGAAGATGATCCCAGCCGTAGCACTGAGCCCCACGGTGGGCGCCATCTATCATGGTGTGGAACACGACAGTGCCATGGGATGGAAAAAGAGGGACACTCGGACGCAATCTGTGGCTCACGCAACGGGTTGGGCATGGTGAACTACAAACACAGCGACGTACCCAGGTTCGGGGCCCTCTTGGCGAGGCAACACACCTACTCCTGCAAGATGAACTATATGGGGGGAAAATGCCCAGTACAGATGCTCCTTCAGCTGTTTCCTTAGCTACTATCGAGAGCTAGAGGAAGATGGAAGGCAAGCTCTTGCTACTATCAATCTTACTTACCTAGAACCATAGCTCTGCCCGCCCTTATATACTGGTCGGGGGAGGCAGATTACAATTTGGGCTCTAGGGTTTACTGTTTGCATATGGGTTTACAGGGCAGGGCCGGCTACAGGATCCAGCCGGTGGGCCAGGACCCAGTCCGCCCTTCTAGTAGCGTCATTCCCCTCTTTAGAGGTCACCCGGGCTTCCTTTGGGGCATCACCCTTGCTTTAACGGTAACCTGGACTGCTTTAACGGTCAACCGACCACTTTTCTTTATCTTCGTCGGGTAGTACAGGCCGTGATAGCACGCCATCCTGCCTGATGACGAAGGGAGCTTGAGGCATACCCTGCAAGTACCATCTCCCCCTTTGCGCTCTCCATCGAATCCAAGGTAAGCCGGATGGAGGCGGCCACCCGGCTGGTTCTTCTGGCTACCGGGCTAGACGGGCCAGCCAGGAAAGCTTTAATCCCAGCCGGGCGGTATTAGCCAAGCGGCTGGAGTTATCCTGCTTGATGGCCAGGCGACCTGTATCTTCTGGAGCCGGCCTAATTCGTCCTGGCTTTCCCCCCCGGCGGTTATCCCCCCGACATCACACTTTTCTAATGCTTTCTTTTCCTCTTCTATAGGTTCGTAGGAGATGCCATTATATTTATAATTAGGTGTTGGTTCATCCTAAGCAACAACATAACTATCCTCTATTATGTAGTTCATTCGTGGTGTGCGTTCCTGCTCTACCAGTTCTTGCATGATGCCATTATAATTTCTATATCGTTCATTCTTAGCTATGAAAGTAACTGTATTCCCATTGTGTAGCTCACAATGAATTCTGAGTGATCCAACCAACATTTATTGCATTCCAGGATGTACTACTTTTTTCATATATATTTGTTGAAATGACATGGCTAGTTTATATTTGCAGAAATTCTAGGAAACACTATGTTCGATTGCTCAATTCATTTGTAGGCACACTTGTGTAATGCTTGCTTGTCCTATTATACAGGTTCACAAGCAATGCCATTATATTTCATATCTAATGGTTCCTCCTAAGGAGTGACATAGCTATCATCTACTGTATATATAGTTCATTCGTAGTTTGCATTCTTGCTCTACAAGTTCTCTTATGATGCCATTATAATTTATATTTGGTTCCTAGCTCTGACAGTTAGTGCATGCCCATTGTGTAGCTCACCGCAAATTCTGGGTCACCCAACATCTCTTGCATTCTAGGATAAACAACTTCTTCGATATATATTTTTTGAAATGACCTGGCCAGTATATATTTGCTGAAATTGTAAGGAATACTTTGATTGATTGCTCATTTCATGGTAGGCACACTTGTCTAATGCTTGCTTGTCCTCTTCTACAGGTTCGCAAGAGACGCCTTTATATTTCTAATCTGGTGCTAGTTCATACTAAGCAACAACATAACTATCCTCTACTGAGTAGTTCATTTGTGGTTTGTGTTCCTGCTCTACAAGTTCTCACATGATGCCATTATAATTTCTGTCTCGTTCATTCTTAGCTACAAAAGTAACTGCATGCCCATTGTGTAGCTCACCATGAATTCTGAGTCAGTCACCCAACGTCTCTTGCATTCCAGGATATACAACTACTTTCATTTATATTTGTTGAAATGACCTGGCTAGTTTTTATTTGTTGAAATTCTAGGAAACACTCTATTCAATTGCTCAAGTCATTAGTAGGCACACTTGTGTAATGCTTTCTTGTCATATCCTACAGGTTCATAAGAAATTCTATTATATGTCATATCTACTGGTTCCTCCTAAGCAGCGACATAGCTATCCTATACTGTATATATATTTCATTCGTATTTTGCATTCTTGCTCTACAACTTCTCCGATGATGCCTTTAAAATTTGTATGCGGTTTCTAGATCCGACAGTAACTACATGCCCATTGTGTAGCTCACCCCAAATTCTAGGTCACCCAACGTCTCTTACTTTCAAGGATAAACGACTGCTTCCATATATATTTGTTGAAATGACCTAGCCAGTTTATATTTGCTAAAATTATAGGAAACACTTTGATTAATTGCTCACTTCATTGTAGGCACACTTGTTTAATGCTTTCTTTTCCTCTTCTATAGTTTCGCAAGAGGCGTCATTATATTTCTCATCTGGTGTTGGTTCCTCCTTAGAAACGACATAAATATCCGCTACTGTCTCGTTCATTCTTATCTACTAAAGTAACTGCATGCTCATTGTGTAGATCCCTGGAAATTCTATGTCACCCAATGTCTCTTGCATTCCACGATATACTACTCCTTCCATATATATATAGGTTGAAAGTACTTGGCTAGTTTATATTTGCTGAAATTTTGGAAAACACTCTGTTCGATTGCTCAATTCATTTTTACGCACACTTGTGTAAGGCTTGCTTGTCATGTTCTACTGGTTCAGAAGCAATGCCATTATAATTCATATCTAATGGTTCGTCCTAAGCAGCGACATATATATCCTCTATATATAGTTCATTCGTGGTTTGTATTATTGCTCTACAAGTTCTCTTATGATGCCATTATAATTTCTATACGGTTCCTAGCTACGATAGTAAGTGCATGCCCATTGTTTAGCTCACAGAAAATTCAAGGTCACCCAACATCTCTTGCATTGTAGGATAAACGACTGCTTCCATATATATTTGTTGAAATGACCTGGCTAGTTTATATTTGTTGAAATTATAAGAAACACTTTGATTGATTGCTCATCTCATTGTACGCTCAATTGTATAATGCTTGCTTGTCCTCTTCTACATGTTTGCTAGAGATGCCATTATATTTCTATTCCGGTACCGGTTCATCCTTAAGCATCTCCATAACAATCCTCTAATGTGTAGTTCATTCGTGGTTTGCATTCCTGCTCTACAAGTTTAGATATGATGCCATTATAATTTCTATATGGTTCATTCTTAGGTACGAGAGTAACTGCATGCCATTGTTTAGCTCACCGCAAATTCTGAGTCAACCAACGTCTCTTGCTTTCTATGATATACAACTTATTCCATATATATTTGTTGAAATAACCTGACTAGTTTATATTTGCTAAAATTCTAAGAAACAATTTGTTTTACTGCTCATTTCATTGTAGGCACACTTGTATAATGCTTGCATGTCATGTTCTACAGGTTTACAAGCGACGCCATTATATTTCGTATCTAGTTCTTGTTCGTCCTAAGCAGTGGCCTAACTATCCTCTACTGTATAGTTCCTTGGTGGTTTACGTTCCTTGTATACAAGTTCTCTCATGATGCCATTATAATTTCTATCTTGTTCATTCTTAGCTACGACAGTAACTGCATGCCATTGTCTGGTTTATTTTTCTATATATATTTGTTGAAATAACCTGGCTAGTTTATATTTGCTGAAATTCTAAGCCACACACATTGTTATATTTCTCGTTTCACGATAGGCACACTTGTCTAATGCTTGCTTGTTCTGTTCGTCTGACGTGATGGTCAATATATTTGAACCATTGACAAGTATTAAACTCCAGTTCATAGCTCCTGTCGTATCAGTTAAATGAGTAGTTTGCCTTGTTTGACATATTACTTGTTATTACTTAGTTTCAGACTGCAATTATTGCTATTGCCACAAAAGAGGGGTTGCAAGATCATGTATCAAGTTTGTTTTCCAATGTAGATGTCACACTCAAAAGGGAGATGTAGGTGATAGAAGGAGAAAGCAAATTGAGGACTGCTATCAACCCGATTGTCAACTGAAATGCCAATGTTTCTTTTCCTTGAGTTGATAATATGTAATAATTTTAAATAGTTTGCATTTGATGTAATATCTAGACTAATTGCATAGGCCATGTAGGCATTTAGTTTATACCGTCCACACATAGCGGTAGGCGGTACCGTACCTGCGCTAGCCACGTCGCTAGGGTACAATATCATGCTCTGTATTTGCCCGTATTGTATTCGGCCAACGATGAATAGTAAAAATGCTCACACGTTGTACACCTTTTATGATACCGAAATGGGCTACAGAAATGCACAAATTGTAAAATACAGTAAAAGTAACGGGGCGGACCCACAGGCGAGAATAGTAACAGTAACGGGCCATAACAGCGGTAGGCCGAAACCGTAACATGTGAAAACAGTAACAGGCCAAAACCATAACTGGCCAAAATAGTAAAAGGCCGAAACAATAACTGGCGAAAACCATAACAAGCCGAAACCATAACATGCTGAAACAGTAACAAGCCAGAACAGTACATGCCGTAACAATAACACACGAAACAGTAGGGACCAGAAAAATAACAGGCCAGAACCTTAAATTGCCAAAACTGTAACGAGCCAGAATAGTAGCAGGCCAGAATAGTAACATGCCGAATTTGCACCAGGACAGAATAGTAACAGGCCGAGGAACTTACCAGGTTAGAACAGTAACATGCCAGAACATGGCGGGACATTTACGGGCCTAAACAGAAACACGCCCTAAGTATATGGGCCTATTTCAAACAGTGCGTAGCTATACAGTAATGGGCCAGAAAGGTTATGGTCCAAAGCAGGATGACCAAACGGGCCCATTTCGAACAGTGCAGGGCGGAACACTAACAGGCCGAATATTTATGGGCCATGCAAACATGCCAAATTCCAACAGTGTATGTGGAAACAATAATGGTCCATAAAGTTTATGAGCCCCCACGGCTGCACTAGTGGGCCTATTTGTAACAGTGCATGGTGAAACAATAACGGGCCATAATCCTGTTGGGCTTCCTTAATGGGTCGACCCACTTAATAATTACCAGGCCTATTGGGCTGGGTCTGGCTTCTACCACGGTTTCATTGATAGTTAATGGTGTCAACTGGACGTTAATGGCGCTCGACACGTGGCAGTTTGCATAACGTCAGCAGTCAATGCGGCTGACGAACAGATCTATGATGGAACTACTTTTCATGGCTAAAGGGTGCGATCCTCCATGGTAAAAAACCCGTGGTAGAATCATTTGTGAAGGGGATTCTACCACGATGTCATCCGTCGAAGAAGGCTTTTCAACCACGAAAAACATACCTTCAACCAAAAAAATCGTCCGTTGTAAAAGGACATTTTTCTTGTAGTGAATGGCAAATAAGATCGAATGATTATCAATGTTCGCATTTTCCACTCTTAATCCAACGGTCAATATTCAAAGTTATCAGTACATTATACTATAGTGGTACGGTATTATAAGAGTTAAGACAATATAAAGATAAGAATTACTACTGTGAATTGTTGATATTTTGAATAACCTTCCCTCCCGATGTTTGGGAAGCAAGTGAAAATTTCGAAACCGGAAAAGCTTGAATTTTTTTTGCCGCCGAGGACCAAAGTGGTTTCCTTCCTATGTACTAATCCTCCTACTACATAGTCCACAGCAACGCGGCTGCCGAACATGCCAGAGAAACATAGCCGCCCACTCAAAAATAAAAAGATAAAGAAATAGAGCCGCCGTACCAAGGCACACGTGCACAGCGCCACGTTGTGGACGAGGGAGAGATCTGCCAGGCCGGTGCGCGAGGGTAGAGGGGTGGAGACATGAGAGGCATTGAAGGAGAGTGATAACACACATTTTTTCGTGCATAGGTCCTGAAATTTACTAGTACTAGTAGAGTGTACTTCACTATAACTGTAAAGGCGGCAGGAGTACCTCATGTCAGGAACCCATCATAACTTTGCTCTTCGCTGCATCCCTCTTCCCCTGTCAACGTTTTATTCTCTTTGCATGTACAATGTGTGTCGTGGTATTGTCGACAAGTACACCATGGAGGGGTACTCATAATCCATGTTTAGAGACATGGCGTAAGGCGGAAGGTTGGCGGGTACGAGGTTACACAGCTTACCTAGGTTCAGATCCCACGACGATGGAGGTATCCTACTCCTGCTATAAATCACTATAAAGGTAATACAACGGGTTACAGGGATCGGTTCACTGTGCGCGACATAAGTTGAGTTATGCCCTAATGTATCTTCTAGGTCCGGCTTATATAGACACCAGATCCTAGGGTTATAGGGAAAGTCCTAGACGGACAGGTTATAGAGTCCTACACGGTATACAACTAGTCTAACGTGTCTTGCACTCTAAGGCTCCGAGTACGTTCGTGACTCCACCATAGCCTTCCTCCATTCATCATAGGTCTCTCTTCTGGATCCATCTAACTAGGCCGCCCAGCAGGCCATAGGCCCTGCTATCAATTGTGGGCCACCCGGGTTAGCCGGATTAGGGACATGAAATGGTGATACCCATTTAGCATATCCCCAACTGTAGCCCCCGGAGAACTCCGAGATCTTGCGCCGTCTTTCCTTTTTAGGTTGAATGCTCCGTCTAGATGAATGTCAGCAAATCATCAAGCAATATCTTGTAGTCCTCCCAAGAACTCTATGATGTTCTCCTTATTTGATATGTAAGTCGGAGAATTGCTGAATCTTCCATCATACTCTTCTCGCAGCCGAACAGGATCCATCCATGTCAGAATCTTCAGATGGGACTGTTCACCTGAATGTGTTAGTAGATTGACGTAGACCATAGGTTAGCGACGCCTCGTATATCACACATGTAGAGAACATAATAATAGCCGTTTTTCCCGTGCGAAGGATACAAAACATTGGCGGCGGCGGTGGGAACATGTCGAAATTTCTACGCATGCTCGCGCACGCGCTGTCCATGCATAAATCGTCCGACTAACTTTCACGAATCTTGATGCCGAGTACTATATATTATAACTATGGTGACTTTTATCTTTTCACCTCATTATTCCGCATGTCATCTTCTTCCTCTATCCAAGCCTCTCCCCGAGCTCATCGTGCATTCAGATAAAACCCTATCCTTTCTCTAATCAACAGTTGATGCAGCTTAGTTCACTGTAGAGATTCGCTGGGATACCTGAAGAGGAAGGTGTGAAGAGCACAGCAGTAAGTTTTCCCTCAGTTATAAAACCAAGGTTCTCGATCCAGTAGGAGTACGGAAACAATTCCAAGGTGTTGCTAACTACTTGGAACCCGAACAACCACTACAAGAAATCTGGCTATATATGACCCTCTATTTTCGTCACAAAATCGTCACAATAGTTCATTTATGACGATTCTATGACGATTTTAAGATCGTCGAAACCTGAGCATCGCAAATGAACTATAAAGATGATTTTATTGAAATTTTCAAAATCGTCTATGACGATATTGGATCGTCATAACCATTATGACGATCTGATATCGTCATGGGAAATCTGGCCTCGCCAGGTCAGATCCTACGTGGTTGAGCCTACGTAGCATACAATCAGCCAAATCCATATCAAAAATTATATGGGCCAAGCCCAACTATCCAGTCATAATATTTTCCTATTAATTCTCGTTTCTACTTAGGCCAGGCCCAACATTTTAGCCTTTCTGTTTTTAGGGCTGTGGCCTTTTTATTTTTAGGGCATACCGTCTTACCTCTTTTTATTTTTAACGACTTCTCTAGGAATTGTAAACTTTTACTATTTTTAGGCCATTGCTTTTAACATCCCAAGTAGCATTTCGATACACACACATGCATTACACAAATATTATTTTGGTAAGCGGATCTCAAATCATATTCAATAATTATAACATATATTACAATCAGACGTAATTCAGATAACCCAGGAATAGAAACCAACTACACAAGTACAAATCCCATAGTACAAATCACTCACGGCCAAAAAATATGAATATCAACTCTTTGCTAAGTATGAAGCCTTCAGTTCTTCCATGTTTAGCCTGCAGCTCATATAAAAGAGTGGAAATATGTTATAGGATGACACCTTATGAAAATGCATACAAGGAATATAGCAGGAGATTATAGGAAACGTACACTACAAATGAACATAACTGCAATTAGGATTAATTAAGGAGTTTTAATAATACATAACGGCAACAAAATCCTAGAAGCAACAACAATTTAGCAGAACATGAGGTGGAGAGGGTAGGATAGGAAGATACCTGGGCATAGGGGGGTCGGAGGCGATGAACTCGTCGACGTCGGCGTCGAAGCACTTGGCGAGGGGCTTGTCGCAGCCTAGACCAGCACGTGGAGCGCGTCCAGATCCCGCCCCGCCGGGTTGCACTACACCACCAGCCCGGCCACCACCGTCAGGAGTCGATGGTGAGCGGGAGGCGCAGGAGCCGGCACCCAGGCCCGCCCATACCTTGCATGTAGCTTGTTGCAGAAGCAGACGAGGCGCAACACAGCCTCATCATGTATCTTGTATGCCCATAAAATTTACATAGATATCAGTATCACTTACATCATAGGGACCAAACTGAAAATAACATGAAATGGTGACCATAAAATAACATCATAGAGAAACAACTAGATCCTAATACAAATATATTCAGATCATATCTTCGACATCACAAAGGAACTCTACAAAATATGAGGACCACATGTGCAGAATCACATAGTAGAAATGGAGTTATTTTTAGTTTCTGAACATTGCATAATTTGATTATGCAATGGAACCTAGATATTTCAGACTTGCTACTTTCCCCAAACCATTTTTAGTCTGATCTAGTAGAAGCTAAGCATTTCAGCAAACATGACAGCTGCATGAAAAATACTCCAAGAAGAAGTTCTAGAGCACCTCCATGTCATTCTGACTATCGATTGAGGTGTCATCCTTATAGTTAAGAAGCAATAGAATTGATAAATTAAAGCCTTTATTTAAACAGTAAGTCTACTGAAACCATTATGTATGTAAAAGATGAAAAACAACAGCACCCAAATAGTAGAACAACATGAGAGATAGAAAGGTAGATAAAGGTATCATGAGGTAAATAGACAAATATTGAATATAGACTAGTACTTCAACTGCAATGAGATAGGTTAGTCGAATCACCACTTCAATAGCCGACAAATATGTATTTGAGTAAACCATTTGGGGAAGTAATTCTACTATTATTTCCCAAGTAGACGCAGCAGTAGCATCACTAAGTTCCTCTGTTTTTATTTCAGCTGTATCACCACTAAGTGAGTATGGGGCTGGAGTACCTTAACCACTGAGCATGTAGATGCAACAGTCACCGATCTTGCCGCTGGAGAGGTGAAAGAGGTGAATGCGAAGGTGATCGTGGGAAAACTGATGTTCACTTCATCCTCCGTGATCTGATCTAAGGCTAGCAGTATATACAAAAAATGGACAACTCAACTATCAAGTTTGATCATTCATAAAACTATGTCGAAGGAAATAATAGATCCCATCTTTTCATTAAGGTAAATCAGATTAAGACCTCACATATGTGCTTTAGTTTGGTATAAGGACAAAGTTATGAACATATAGGTGTTTAACCGAGAGAGCATAATAGTAGAAACATGCATGGTTCACTAAAAATAAATAATAGTGGTATAGTTTACAAATAGATAAAAATGCAAATATAATTAGATAGCATATAAGTTACTAAATTGTGAAATTGTATCGATAAAAAATCAATAAAATTGATTATTAGGATTTCTTACCATGAATCCAATGCTTATTTATCCTGAAGTGGCAGGTTGCAAATTATTCTGCAAATGGTGATGTGAATAAAGTGAACACAATCATGTGAACTTGCAACTTAAAGACCCTCAAAAATATTTGCCGGTGACACCTCTCGACAGTAAGCTACCATTGGCCCAGCCAACTCCGATGCTCAATCCCAACTTGCCTCGATGCTGCCTGCTCCTCTGTATCCATAATAGGTTTGGCCACTTTCCTGCATAAAAGAGGTGTCAACGTTTACATTTGCAAGAGAAACTAGTCTATATCAAGTACATCCTAGTCTATATCAAGAAACATGAGAAAATCCTAGTCAAATGAGGTCCCATGGAGAATACTGTCACATCCCAAGATTTTCCAAATCTTGTAATGTGAAAATAAATGAATAAAATAAAACTTTGTCTGATTTCCAGGGTCAGAAGAAACTTTTGAATTTAAATGGAACTTCAAACCCATTTGAATTAAATATAACCTAAAGGGATTTAAAAAAAAAGATAAACATTTTAAATAAAGGAAAACAAAATATTTTGGAAATACTATTTTGGATCTTTTAAATAAAAGGATTTGATTCTCAATTGGAATAAAAGCTTTGTAGATAAAGATTACCTTATAAAGCCCAATTAAACTTTGACCAAACTTTTTAAAACATTTTGCTTTGAATAAAAATAGCAAAGGTTTGTTAAAATAAGTTAATAAGGATTTAATATTCCATTTTATTTAAATAAAAGGTTTTACCATTTTAATTAAAACAACAAAAACTTATTAAATTAATTTAAATAAGATTTCCAAATATTTTATATTCACAAATAAAGTCTACTGAAGTTTTGGTTTTATTTTAAATTTCAAAATAAAGTTTCTAATAAAACAAATCTTATTTGATTTGATAATGAAGGTCATTTTATTTAATTATTAATGGACCCTAAAATAAAAGATTATTTTATTTTAAACAAGTCTTTCAAATATTCTTATTTCCAAATAAAACCTACTCACTTTGTTTTGAAAATATTTGGAAATCAAAAGGAGATTCTATTAATTAAATCAAACCCTATTTTATTAAATGATTAATGAACCATTCTATTTAATTAAAGAATGAATCAATAAAAAATATTATTTTATTTTTGTAATTTGGGTTTATGCTGACAAACAAAACCAAGTTCAAATTGTGAAGTATGGGTTATTTGAATTGGTTTGGTTGATATTTGTTTGTTTGAAAATCCAAAACAGAATTCAGAAATAGAAAAAGAAAAATTTACTGAATAAAAAAAAATGGATTTGAACCAGACCCAACCCAGCGGCCCACTAAGGCCCAGAACCAGCCCAGTTTCCTCATCCCGCAAGAAAACGTTTCACACCTCGTACCTGACCCGCGCCGAAACTGACCAGTGGACCTCACTCTCATTTCTTTTCCCACTGACCGGTGGACCCCACCTCTACTGTTCTTCTCTCACACCCGCGCGACCCCTTCTTCCTCCCTCGTCACCGTTTCCTGCTGTGATTCCGCGGACTTAATTCGTCATAATGCCGCCACCATTACTCGCTTCGACTGTGCTCGATAAAACGCCAGCTCCTTCCCTTCTGTTCCCCTCAGACGCCAACCTCTCTTCGCCACCAGGCCGCCCCAATTTCCCCTCGAACTCCACTGTCTCCGACGACCTTCTTCATAAATTCCGGCCACACACTGCCTTCCCTTGCCCCATTGACCAAGCACACACACTCCCCACTCCCAGACGCTTCTGCCCGTGCCTTCCGCTCGACCGCGGACGCCCCAGAGAGTCGGCTAGGACAAGCTTTGACAGCGCCGCTGTCTGCCTCGTCTCCGTCAAAACTTTCCCGGTAAGTACTGACTGCCCTGCACCTTCTCATTCACACGAGGAGCTTTGTCTTGGTCCCGCGCATCTAACCGCGTCGATATTTCGCCTTGGGACGATCCACAGCACCATCCTCGATGACCACCTGAGGCACCCGACGCCGTCCTCAACTCCGACGAGCGATTAGTACCGCCCCAGTGCGCCCCTCGCCTCCTCGAAACCACGTCGAGCTTCCCCACAACCTTGCGACCTCGGTGAGCCACTCCTCCCTCTCTCTCGCCTCCTGTGTTAGCCGGAACTCCACCGCCAGAGCGCCGCCGCCGTCTGCCGCCGCGCAGCGCCGCCCATCTATGACCAGGCAATAGCAGTCGTTAGATCTGGATCGAACGAATCGGATAGATTACTTAAACACCGAAGGGGTAAGTCCTCTGGACCGTGCGATCGATCAGATCTAACCCCCCACAGCCGCGATCCACGCGAAGCGGTACCCGCAAATAGAAACGTGCCGCGTGTCACCTATCTCGTTTTAAAAAGAAATTTGAATCTGATTTATTTGCAAACTTCAAACCTTTATAACTTGAGATCTACACGTCCAAAAATTGAAAATTTTATGTCGTTGGACTCAGGAGATCAAGCCCTAGCCAACTGTGGAATTAGTTTAGCAAATAGTATCTGTTAGCTTGTTTGAATTTGCAGAAACATTTGTGTGCTTATTTGTATTAGGAAAATTGTTTAAAATTTATTTTAGGGTTAAAACCTTTGCAAAATGGTTTTATTGTGACCTTACTGACCCTAGGAACCAACCCTTGGTATTAAAACATGATTTTTGGTAAAATTTAAGTTGAATTATTTGACTTAGCCAATTTCTAGCCAAATAGAATTATTGATTTTATTAGGAAAATGTTTATGGAAAGAAAACTTTGAGAAAATAGTTGGGACCAAACCTACTGACCCAAAACAACAAATCTTGAGAGTTAGAAACTTTTGGGAAAGACCTAAAGGTTTTCGATTTAATAAAACTATTTTCCACCACATAAAATGTTGAATGGATTTTAAAATAGATTTTGAGCAAAACCCTCTAACTAATGACTTTGCCATTTTGGTAAATGACCAATTTGGACCTTACAAAGTTATAAACCTAGTAGAGACCAACCTTGCAATAGAACCATCCTTTGCATACTTATGCATGACTTAGGTTCCATTTGCTTTGTGAGAGTGAAATTGATTGTTTGACTTTGGTTTGGAATGTTAGTTGATTTTGTGTTTGCTTGATTGTAGTGAAAATTAGCGAAGTGTGAGACTAGCAAGATCAAGGAGTAAACCCTCATTCCCTACCAAAAAGGCAAGTTACACTATCATACAAAAGTCCTACTATTTTCATTATACTAGTGGATTTTGTAAACATGCATGAAAATGTTTTATACTTATGCTATGCTAATCCTAATAGGATTCCCTAAACACTCCTTAGTGTAAATATTGAAGTTGTACATGCTTAGCCATGCTATGTTTTGAAAAGAGATACATGTTGAGATTTTACAAAGCTTGAGAAAAGGACTTGTGTTTTATATAATAAAACAAGGACTCAATGAACCACCTAGGTGGTGGACACTTTATGTTTTGGAGAAGGTGGCAACAAAAGGAACCATGTCCGTGGCAATCACTTTGTGTTGTGCTCCAAATGAAAACCACCTAGGAATCTTAGAGATTGAACATGTTTCTCCAATTGTGGCTTTCGTGTGCAACCACATGCTATTATGGCTCTGGCTTAGTCAACTACAATAGGAAGACCCATACATTGTCTTTAGTTACCGGACATGGGGATCTGGAATGCTTCATGGGGGCTGAAGACAAGCTAGCAATGATGTATGGGAGGACCTTTTGGAAAGACTTCGTCACATTCTCAATCTGCCAGTACTCCATCTTGGTGAGCACTAATCCAGTAGGCCACTGGGGGCAACAAGATGGGATTGTGTCATGTGGGTAAAGTGTACTCCTTCTGCAGAAGTTAATGAAATCTAAGTACTTAGCCGTGTCCCCAGTTATGGACAATACTGAGCAACTAAAGTTTGAACCATGGGAGATCTCGACATTCCAACTTCTAATATAAAAACTTGATGCACTTGGGGGTACCAAGGAATTCAAAGAGATTTTGTTAAGCTTGTTGCACTTGGGGTACCAAGGTGCTCAAGAGCATGATGTACTTGGGGTTACCAAGTAGCTCAAGGGATTTTAGACAAGGACTTGAACACTTGAGTTTCTACCAAGGAGTTCAAGGAACTTGGAAAAGAGATTTAACAAAGGACCAAAACCATTTTGAAAAGATAGGATAAATACTGCTTTATGCAAATAAGCCTTAAACTCTACTTAGCCAAATATGCATGTAATGATAGGATCCACTTATAATATACAAAGTAGTGAAACTTGCCAATACAATTCAAATGTATTGACCCTTGTGGCTGTAACTTGTAATATTGCAGGTTGATTGATTTTAGTGAAGATTGTTTGATTAGGATTACAAAGTATACAACCAACATCTGCCTGTGGCACTTTGAAGATGAAGGACCCCATGATTATAGTTATTCCGCTGCAATGTAATGTAATAGTCAAATGAGCTATGTATGATGTAATGAAATTATGTTATTCCTGGTTATAAAGTTATATTATGACCCTTGTATCTTGATATAACATCTTAACTGTGGATGCTAGCTATTGATATAGGGACTAGCATTGTAAACACAGGGGGCTCTATCTTATTAAAGATTGGGACCCCTACAGATGGTATCAGAGCATTGTGTTGCCTGTAGGATTTGTAAACCTAGGATTGGACCTAAAACCCCTTAGAAGAATAGGAGTTATACTTCTATCCAAAACTTATTTACAAAAACACTTGTAAACTCTTTCCTCAACCACTTTGATTTTGATTCTATATCTCGTCTATTTTCAACTTGATGGAAAAACCTACCCATGACCAAAGACTACACCATGTGTAAAGGACTTCTTCAACTTCTCCAACTCTAATGACTTCAACATCTTCAACTCTAATGACTTCAACATCTTCAACTCTAATGACTTCAACATCTTCAGCATGTTCTCCAAAGATATCCAACATGGATACCAGTAAGGACTACAAGTGAGACAAGGAAATCTTGCTCAAGATTTAGAGACTGAGGGAATGCAAAATAAGAAGGAGCCATCAAAAACTTTGAAGTAATGGTAACCAAGAGTTTTTCTCAAGGAAACCATGATCTCATACTAGAAGAATCATGAAGGAAGGAAGGATCACAAGTGAACCATGTAGATGGACCACCATAATTTAGTTAAGTCAAACACACGAACTTATGTGGTGTAAGTATGTGCTTGAACTTGTTGTTTGAGTGCAAAGTTGTTTGTAAATGTTTGGTTTGTGATTGCATGCACATTGCTTGTGTGAATTGTGATGGGTGTGAATAGAAATAATTCCTTAAGAAATATCTTGCCTATTCTAACCTCCCTTCAACCCAAACAGATGACTACTCCAAAAGACTCCAAGGTTTATGACACCAACACCAACCAAGCTGACAGCATGAAAGACCTCATAGCAACCCAACACCAGTTGAACCAACTGACAGCTCAGTTCATAGTCAACAATAGTGATAAAGATCCAGCACTACAAAGGTTTTTGGAAGAGCAATCCCAACTGATGCTTAAGGTGACTAATCAAATGATCAGCATGGAGGAAAACTACCCCAAAGGAGTTTATGATAACAAGGCTGACAAGAATGTTATTCTAGATGGAGCCCCAGCTTGCACTATATGTGGAGACAAGGATCATACTTCCAAGGAGCATGAAGGACAATGCCCCAATTGTGAAGAAGATCATCCTGTTGGACAATGCCCCACCTCTCAAGCTACTTGTTACCTTTGTGAAGGAAGCGATCATACTCCTGACCAATGTCCCATCTATGCCATGGTGGAACAAAGGAAACAAGAAGGATCCAAGTCTACCAAAGGAAAAGGACCACTTATACCTCCAAACAAGACAACCCAATTCAAAGGACTAAAGAAACTTAAGAAACAAAAGCAAGACATGAGCCTTGCACAATGTCGTAAATGTAAGGAAATGGGACACTACTCCAGTGGATGCCCAGAGAACAAGAAGAATAAAGAGATTGACCAAGTGTGGTGCAACAACTGCAAAGAACCAGGCCATTATGTAGCAACCTGTCCACAAGAACAACGCAAAGAACTCAAGGACATTCATTGTTTCAACTGCAAGAATCCAGGACATTATGCAAGCAATTGTCCAGAAAGGATGAAGAACAAGTTGAACAAGCCTATGGAGAAACTCAACCTTGGCCCATGAGTCAAGTATAGAAATAAAGCAAAAGTTTTGCTTAGAGAAGTTTTCCAGGACCCAAGAAGGCCAATATGTAATTTTGTTTGAAAATTTTAAGGGTGGTAGTACCCTAGTTGTTTTGAACTTGCTTGTAACCCCAGCCTTCCCAAATCTCGGGACGAGATTTATTTTAAGGGTGGTAGCCTGTCACATCCCAAGATTTTCCAAATCTTGTAATGGGAAAATAAATGAATAAAATAAAACTTTGTCTGATTTCCAGGGTCAGAAGAAACTTTTGAATTGAAATGGAACTTCAAACCCATTTGAATTAAATATAACCTAAAGGGATTAAAAAAAAGATAAACATTTTAAATAAAGGAAAACAAAATATTTTGGAAATACTATTTTGGATCTTTTAAATAAAAGGATTTGATTCTCAATTGGAATAAAAGCTTTGTAGATAAAGATTACCTTATAAAGCCCAATTAAACTTTGACCAAACTTTTTAAAACATTTTGCTTTGAATAAAAATAGCAAAGGTTTGTTAAAATAAGTTAATAAGGATTTAATATTCCATTTTATTTAAATAAAAGGTTTTACCATTTTAATTAAAACAACAAAAACTTATTAAATTAATTTAAATAAGATTTCCAAATATTTTATATTCACAAATAAAGCCTACTGAAGTTTTGGTTTTATTTTAAATTTCAAAATAAAGTTTCTAATAAAACAAATCTTATTTGATTTGTTAATGAAGGTCATTTTATTTAATTATTAATGGACCCTAAAATAAAAGATTATTTTATTTTAAACAAGTCTTTCAAATATTCTTTATTTCCAAATAAAACCTACTGACTTTGTTTTGAAAATATTTGGAAATCAAAAGGAGATTCTATTAATTAAATCAAACCCTATTTTATTAAATGATTAATGAACCATTCTATTTAATTAAAGAATGAATCAATAAAAATTATTATTTTATTTTTGGAATTTGGGTTTATGCTGACAAACAGCCAAGTTCAAATTGTGAAGTATGGGTTATTTGAATTGGTTTGGTTGATATTTGTTTGTTTGAAAATCCAAAACAGAATTCAGAAATAGAAAAATAAAAATTTACTGAATAAAAAAAATGGATTTGAAGCAGACCCAACCCAGCAGCCCACTAAGGCCCAGAACCAGCCCAGTTTCCTCATCCCGCAAGAAAACGTTTCACACCTCGTACCTGACCCGCGCCGAGACTGACCAGTGGACCTCACTCTCATTTCTCTTCCCACTGACCGGTGGACCCCACCTCTACTGTTCTTCTCTCACACCCGCGCGACCCCTTCTTCCTCCCTCGTCACCGTTTCCTGCTGTGATTCCGCGGACTTAATTCGTCATAATGCCGCCACCATTACTCGCTTCGACTGTGCTCGATAAAACGCCAGCTCCTTCCCTTCTGTTCCCCTCAGACGCCAACCTCTCTTCGCCACCAGGCCGCCCCAATTTCCCCTCGAACTCCACTGTCTCCGACGACCTTCTTCATAAATTCCGGCCACACACTGCCTTCCCTTGCCCCATTGACCAAGCACACACACTCCCCACTCCCAGACGCTTCTGCCCGTGCCTTCCGCTCGACCGCGGACGCCCCAGAGAGTCGGCTAGGACAAGCTTTGACAGCGCCGCTGTCTGCCTCGTCTCCGTCAAAACTTTCCCGGTAAGTACTGACTGCCCTGCACCTTCTCATTCACACGAGGAGCTTTGTCTTGGTCCCGTGCATCTAACCGCGTCGATATTTCGCCTTGGGACGATCCACAGCACCATCCTCGATGACCACCTGAGGCACCCGACGCCGTCCTCAACTCCGGCGAGCGATTAGTACCGCCCCAGTGCGCCCCTCGCCTCCTCGAAACCACGTCGAGCTTCCCCACAACCTTGCGACCTCGGTGAGCCACTCCTCCCTCTCTCTCGCCTCCTGTGTTAGCCGAAACTCCACCGCCAGAGCGCCGCCGCCGTCTGCCGCCGCGCAGCGCCGCCCATCTATGACCAGGCAATAGCAGTCGTTAGATTTGGATCGAACGAATCGGATAGATTACTTAAACACCGAAGGGGTAAGTCCTCTGGACCGTGCGATCGATCAGATCCAACCCCCCACAGCCGTGATCCACGCGAAGCGGTACCCGCAAATAGAAACGTGCCGCGTGTCACCTATCTCGTTTTAAAAAGAAATTTGAATCTGATTTATTTGCAAACTTCAAACCTTTATAACTTGAGATCTACCCGTCCAAAAATTGCAAATTTTATGTCGTTGGATTCAGGAGATCAAGCCCTAGCCAACTGTGGAATTAGTTTAGCAAATAGTATCTGTTAGCTTGTTTGAATTTGCAGAAACATTTGTGTGCTTATTTGTATTAGGAAAATTGTTTAAAATTTATTTTAGGGTTAAAACCTTTGCAAAATGGTTTTATTGTGACCTTACTGGCCCTAGGAACCAACCCTTGGTATTAAAAAATGATTTTTCGTAAAATTTAAGTTGAATTATTTGACTTAGCCAATTTCTAGCCAAATAGAATTATTGATTTTATTAGGAAAATGTTTATGGAAAGAAAACTTTGAGAAAATAGTTGGGACCAAACCTACTGACCCAAAACAACAAATCTTGAGAGTTAGAAACTTTTGGGAAAGACTTAAAGGTTTTAGATTTAATAAAACTATTTTCCACCACATAAAATGTTGAATGGATTTTAAAATAGATTTTGAGCAAAACCCTCTAACTAATGACTTTGCCATTTTGGTAAATGACCAATTTGGACCTTACAAAGTTATAAACCTAGTAGAGACCAACCTTGCAATAGAACCATCCTTTGCATACTTATGCATGACTTAGGTTCCATTTGCTTTGTGAGTGTGATATTGATTGTTTGACTTTGGTTTGGAATGTTAGTTGATTTTGTGTTTGCTTGATTGTAGTGAAAATTAGAGAAGTGTGAGACTAGCAAGATCAAGGAGTAAACCCTCATTCCCTACCAAAAAGGCAAGTTACACTATCATACAAAAGTCCTACTATTTTCATTATACTAGTGGATTTTGTAAACATGCATGAAAATGTTTTATACTTATGCTATGCTAATCCTAATAGGATTCCATAAACACTCCTTAGTGAAAATATTGAAGTTGTACATGCTTAGCCATGCTATGTTTTGAAAAGAGATACATGTTGAGATTTTAGAAAGGTTGAGAAAAGGACTTGTGTTTTATATAATAAAACAAGGACTCAATGAATCACCTAGTTGGTGGACACTTTATGTTTTGGAGAAGGTGGCAACAAAAGGAACCATGTCCATGGCAATCACTTTGTGTTGTGCTCCAAATGAAAACCACCTAGGAATCTTAGAGATTGAACATGTTTCTCCAATTGTGGCTTTCGTGTGCAACCACATGCTATTATGGCTCTGGCTTAGTCAACTACAATAGGAAGACCCATACATTGTCTTTAGTTACCGGACATGGGGATCTGGAATGCTTCATGGGGGCTGAAGACAAGCTAGCAATGATGTATGGGAGGACCTTTTGGAAAGACTTCGTCACATTCTCAATCTGCCAGTACTCCATCTTGGTGAGCACTAATCCAGTAGGCCACTGGGGGCAACAAGATGGGATTGTGTCATGTGGGTAAAGTGTACTCCTTCTGCAGAAGTTAATGAAATCTAAGTACTTAGCCGTGTCCCCGGTTATGGACAATACTGAGCAACTAAAGTTTGAACCATGGGAGATCTCGACATTCCAACTTCTAATATAAAAACTTGATGCACTTGGGGGTACCAAGGAATTCAAAGAGATTTTGTTAAGCTTGTTGCACTTGGGGTACCAAGGTGCTCAAGAGCATGATGTACTTGGGGTTACCAAGTAGCTCAAGGGATTTTAGACAAGGACTTGAACACTTGAATTTCTACCAAGGAGTTCAAGGAACTTGGAAAAGAGATTTAACAAAGGACCAAAACCATTTTGAAAAGATAGGATAAATACTGCTTTATGCAAATAAGCCTTAAACTCTACTTAGCCAAATATGCATGTAATGATAGGATCCACTTATAATATACAAAGTAGTGAAACTTGCCAATACAATTCAAATGTGTTGACCCTTGTAGCTGTAACTTGTAATATTGCAGGTTGATTGATTTTAGTGAAGATTGTTTGATTAGGATTACAAAGTCTACAACCAACATCTGCCTGTGGCACTTTGAAGATGAAGGACCCCATGATTATAGTTATTCCGCTGCAATGTAATGTAATAGTCAAATGAGCTATGTATGATGTAATGAAATTATGTTATTCCTGGTTATAAAGTTATATTATGACCCTTGTATCTTGATATAAAATCTTAACTGTGGATGCTAGCTATTGATCCAGGGACTAGCATTGTAAACACAGGGGGCTCTATCTTATTAAAGATTGGGACCCCTACAAATACTATCATATAATGATAACCTACAAAAGAAAAAGGTAATATTAAATATCTCTAGACTATATCAAGGAAATGCAGTAAAGTACAATGAGTAAAAAGTTCTACTCCAAGTAGAAGTTCCAGAGCACCTCCACGTAGAAGATGTCTCAAGTTACAGAACAACAATGCATTAACCATCTCAGGTACATAGTTAAGCATGCCTGTGAGACTCACCGGGCTAGCAGAACATACACACAAGTAGTCCCGAATCAAAAGGAAACCTAGATATCAGAACAGAACATCATGGTAGGGTCATTTCGCACTGCCAGCTTCTATGAGCTCCTCCCAAAGTTACTTGCTCCGCACAACCAGCTCCCATATACACAATAAAGATATTTAATTAAGGCAAGAAATATAGGTTGTGTGATTTATGCTTTTTCATAGAAAGAATATGAACGAAACTACATCAATTAATTTCATGATGTTGTACTACTAATATTAAAACTAAACATATGTATGAATACCAAAGCTACAGAAAGGAAATGAATAACAATAATGCTTGTGAACCCTATATTGAAGTAGAATAGTCATGCATGATCAAATCATAGTAAATGAGGATGCATCAATATCAACAACACTGGTTATAACCCTAAATTACACAAAATCCAATCAAACACACTGTATTATGCATAGAATAGATGTACATTGTCAAGAAAACATAAACGTGTTACGGACACAATTCGACACAATATGATACCATAGCAATCATCAGATCTGGTACTTATCGTCTCTTAAGAAAGATTGTGTCACAGTTACACATAAATATAAAGAAAATAAAGAGATCTATAATTACAATACAAATTCAAAACCCTAAGACATGTTTAACAGGGTGTTTAACTGCGGAAACTGTATAAATCCTACAATATGATAATAAGCACACACTATTCCCTTGCATTCTATTAGAAAGTAGTGAATACAATTTAGGATGTAAGCATATATATGAAGAAGTAAAAATGCATGAAGTGATGAATCAACAATACTATTGCTCTCCTATTAAGCTAAAGACATGTTTCTGCCATATCTTATAAAAGTACCAGTACCAAAGCATCCATGTAGTTGTACTTGAAAGAGGAAAGAAGAAATAAAGAGCAAGAGATTTGCTGTACATGCTGGGAAGAAAAGGGCGATGAAAACACTGAAGAACATACGCAGATGCCCTCCTACATCGAAGATGAACTTGTCGTTGTGCTCCACGGCTTGAGGTGGTTCTTCGCTCGTGGAGGAGGTGGACGCGAAGTCGGCGGAAGTGGGAGTTACCATGGGACACGGACCTGGGGTCGATGGGGACGGCCTTGGCGTTCACGGGTAGAACCTCCGCATCCTCGAATCCGTTGGTGCGGCCAGCATCTGAGATGGCCCCGAGGAAACATGAGGAAGCGGGCGAGGCGGAGGCAGTCGAGGGTCACCGCTACTGCGCATTGGGGAACAAGCGGGCACCAAGGATGAACTAGCTCCACACCTTGCAGACGCCGAAGGAGGAGTCGCGCCAGGGTTGAGGACCTTGAGGAATAGGTAGTGGTAGAGGAAGAGGTCACTGACCTTGAGGACAGGGGCGGCCTCTCGTCGCTCTCCATGGCCATCCAACAACCCAGGCCCAGCTGCTGGTAGTTCGTTGGGAGGGCGGAGGAGATCAGGTGAGGATAGAGGGGATCAGGGCGCCGCTGAGGAGAAGGGGAATGGAGATGGGCGTGGTGTTTCGGCGGGGAAGGGATAAGGGTTAGGGTTCATCATGGCGGCGGGGGATCTGGCGTGCGCCAAAATATTCGCTGCGTGTGCACGCGATGATGAAATATTTGCCGTGTGTGCGCATTATGGATGTCAGGTCATCGATCCACACCAAATTTCCACAATTCATCATCCCATCCATTTATTATGTTCACATCCTACGGTTGATATTATCTTTCTATTATATCTTGATCTGTCTAGTAATTATGACGATTTTGTCTATGGAAATTACGACGTTTTTTCACAAAATCGTCATAGTTTTTTAAGGATTTGGCCCTCCCAAACAACTTGCAACCATCTGGTGTAGAATCGTCATAAATATATGACGATTTCATTCACGGTCAGTACCAAAATTTCATAGGTTGACACATTCCTTGTAGTGAACACAAACTCAAAACTTTGCCCCAACGTAACATGAGGTTGTCAATCTCACCAATTTGATGAAAACAAATGATTAAATATATAGTGTGGAAGATAATAGTTGCTTGTAGAAATAAACGGTAACAGTAGATAATGTATCAACGATAAAGATTGGACCGGGTTCCACAGTTCACTAAAGGTGTTCTTCTGAAGATAGATAACATGTTGGGTGAACCAATTACAGTGGGGCAATTGATAGATTGAGAAAGAATAACAATGCAAATACTAGACATCTTGACTCCTATGATATTAGATTGGGCATTACAACACTATACATAGACCCTAATCCAAATGCATCTATGACTAATAATCCACCTTAAGGTTATCATCTGAACCCCTTCAAGTATTAAGTTGCAAGCAACAGATAATTGCATTAAGAAATGTGTGTAAAGTAATAAATACAATTGTTCCATGAACAAAAGATTTTTGTTTTCTCCCAAGTAGCAACATCACATCTACAGCTTTAGAGATTTTTGTCACTTCCCTAGATTACTTGAGGCATGATCCTACTATCGAGCATAAATACTCCCTCTTGGAGTCACAAGCATATACTTGGCCAAGATAGCTACTAGCAACGGAGAGCATGCAAGATCACAAATAACACACACATGATAGAATCAATAATCAATCTGACATAGTATATCAATATCCATTGGATACACACAAACACAACATGTATGATTACAAATAGATGATCTTGATCATGAACGGAGCTCACAAGATCTAAACATGATAGCACAAAGGAGGAGAAACAACCATCTAGCTACTGTATGGACCCATAGTCCAAGGGTGAACTACTCATGCATTATATAGGAGGCTGGCATGGTGATGAAGAAGGCCTTCGGGATGATCTCTCCCCTCTGGCAGGGTGCCGGCAAGAGCTTTAGATCCTCCCGATCTAGGGATGATGGTGGCGGCGGATACGGACTGTTTTATGGAGATTTGATTGGGTACTTAGGGTTTCTGCATCGGGGTGACTTTATAGGCGAAGGGGCAAGGTTGGTGGGCGCCAGAGGGGCCCACACCTAGTGGCGGCGCCCCCTGGGCCGCACGGCCCTAGGGTGTGGCCACCTCGTGGCCCCCCTCCATCTGCCCTTCGGACTCCATGTTCCTTCTGGTAAAATATTGACTTTGGCTTTTGTCCCGTCCAATTCCGAGAATATTTCCTTACTAGATTTTCTGAAACCAAAAATAGCAGTGTAACACCCCAGTTTTAGCTAATGTCTAATTAGGGTTTTGATTGTGCATCATGATCATCAAATTAAAAATGCATGCAATAAGAAATAAATCAAATCCCTAATACCCTTCCTCTCTTGAAAACTTCTGCAAATGCTTTTGAAAATGTTTGAAAAGTACAACATGTGTGGAGCCCAAACAGTATAGAGGGCCCCTATGTGTTTAAAATAATTTTATAAAGTTCTGGTATTTTCAAAATGTTCAAACTAGAAAAGGATTTGAAAATACAAAAGGACAAATAAAAACAGAAGAAAGAAAAACAACTTTGTAAATAAAAATTAGGGCCAGAGCTCGACTAGGCCGGCCCAAACCCTCCCCTATGCTACCTGCCGCCCGCGTGAAGCTCGAAGCATCCGCAGCCGGCCCATCTGGCCCATACTCCTTCACCCTCCCTGTTCTTCGTCTTCCTCCTCGCCTCCAAGCAGGTGCGTGGCCGCACGAATGCCGCCCGACGCCATCGCGATGCTCGTCGCCGCCGTTCCGCGTCTACGAGGGGATAAGAAGGCCACCGAGTCCCTGCCTCTCCCCTCTGGTCTTATCCTCTCCCCTTTCCCCTAGCGCTATCCTCCCCCCTCTCCGCGAGCTGGCTGTATCCGAGATCCAGATGCCGCTGGCGTCATGCTGTTGCCGTGCTCCCCTCTCCTACCTGAGGCCGCCACGAGCCCCGCCATGATGCCATCTCCCTCCTCGCAAACGGAATCAACGTAGAGTGCTCTAAATCATCGCCAGCGATGCCTTCTTCCCCGCCACCGATGACCACCGTCGGCGCCATTACTGTCTACCTCGACCTCCTCTGGCCATTCTAACATCACCATCATCCTCAGGGTGAGCCGCTGGTCCCTATGGACCCTTCCCCTTCCTCCCTTTCCCTCTATAGCATGCTACCTTTGTAGCCTGCCGTCCGCCGCCGTCGGGCACCGCAGCAGCATCTTCTACGGCAACCTAAAACCAGCGGATCCATCGTAGCTATGCTCCCCTGCGTCTCCCCGCTTCAAGCTGTACGAACTGCGCAGTCCCGCGTTGCCTCTATCGCTGAACCCGCCGCCTATTTGAGGTCACCGGTGTGCTTGCATCAGCATGACATCAGCGCGCGGGGTCTGACCCAGTCAAACCCAGCCCGGGTCACACTTTTCCTGCATGTCTTGCCGATGTGGCGCTTGGCCCACGGGTCAGCCACTGTGGATAGCCTCTGCCCCGGTGACAAACAGCCCCACCCCTGTGCTGACATCAGCGTGATGCAGTAATTCAATTAAAAGGCTTTAATAATTCTAGAATTTGATATAAACTTGTAAAATCAATAACTTATTATTTATAAGTCAAAAAAATACAAATAATATATCAAATTGGTCAAAAAATGAGATCTATTTATCTAAGCTATAATCATGCATTGTTAAACAACTTAAATGACAAGTATAATTAGAAGAACATTGCAACCCTCATAGGTGATTTCAGAGTTTCCCCGAGATAGGGTGTGCACCCCTCGGAACCCCGATTAAATTGTCAAGCATGTCTTAGGGTTACCTTTCAATACAATTCAACTTGTCATATCATCATCCTTGTTTGAGCATTGCATCGATGCCATGTGTTGATTGTTTCCCCTTTCTTTTCGGTGTTTGCTTCTTCCCGGTAGAATACGATATCGAGATGGAGATTGAAGACTAAGATCAAGACCATCGAAGATTGACGAACAATACTTGACCAACTATAATCAAGTCAAGCCAAGGATTCCGAAGATCTGCTTATTGGTTATCAACAGGGAAAGGCAAGCATAGCCCCACCATGATATAATCCTATGGTTTCGAAAGTATTTAAATTCCTACCATGATGTATACAATTCTACTGTGCTCTTTTATCGATAGACAGAGTATTCTAAGATGATAGAGAACTTGAATGCTTGGTGACTAGATTCTAAGATCATAGAGAACTTGAACCTAATCGTAAAACTTGGAAGATCAACGTGTCCTTAAGGATGCTTCCTCATGGGTACGAGGGGGTGATCCTAGATAAGGTTCAGATGATGATGACTTGGTGGATATCAATGACGATGATCAATACTTTAGAGATGTCGCTCTCTTATCACTTTTAAAAATACTCTAACTAGACGAGCTTCTTCTCCCTCTTGTTTTACAAAGAAAAGTGGCTTTACGCAAAACAAATCCACCAGCCATAAGTCTTGCGGAGTACACCCTGTACTCACCCTTGATTTGTTGATACTTCTATAGTAGAGTAAGTGTTCCCTGAAGATCAATTTGGTACTACATCGACATCGACGAGTAGCTTGGGGTTCCTGACCGACGGCATGTAATCTATGGGCTGGGATGTCATCGTTATGCTTCAGGCCTCTTAGGACATTTGTTAAGTTTGATATGCTTAATAGCATAATTTGCCATCCGTTGTTTGATGTTTGTGGTCAGTGACCTCTGCTTGTAATAATTTGGTTCTTTGCTCAGTTATGAGCCTGCTATGATAATTTTGTGTCGTAGGGTCACTGTTGTGTTATCGATTCTTCACTGGATATCCTCGAGCTCAAGGTTAAGCTTATATCATACATAGGTCTGGGATTTTTTTAGCCCTAATCCCAGGGGTGTCACAAGTTTTGGTATCAGAGTAGTACCGACCATAGGAAAACCTTGGTATTGGTCGATGTTGAGTCTAGTGTTTGTGAAAACTATTTCAAAGACGAAAAGTATTTTTTAAAATTCTAGTATTCTTATTTTTATCCTTATATAGTTTCGCTCTAAATCTTGGTTATCTTATCTGGTGTTGATTTTGGAAATATTTTGATATCTCTTCTAGTCCTTCAAAGCTTAGGTGTCTTTTCGGCATGTCGTTTTTAAGCAAGTTGCCCTAGTGTTGAGTTCTTTAGAGTTGTGTGTTATGGGTTTCTTGTTCCCCTTTTGCTCTTGTTCATCTGAGAGATTCCTTTCTATCATGATCTCTCTGTTTTATGAATCCTACAATATAATGATCCATGGTGCTCTGCTCTAGGCTTCGAGGTTTTCTTTCGCCTCGTGTGCCTCCTTTTTATTTGTTTGTGTACTTTAGAAGTCGTTTCTTCTCTTAGAAGCTACCTTGTGAACATTACCTTGAAGTGTACGCTATGTCACTCAAGTATTAGTAACTCCTTTTCTCGGGTTTTAACCCTTGGACTTGAACCTAAGATCCCTGATTATGCAGGATTCTGGTGTGTTGTGCATCTTGTACATGAAGCTAACCTTTAACCCAAGATCCTTTCTTTGACGCCTGTCGCTAATGTTCACACATTACCTTAGGATGGCTGGTACTAAAATTCTAGCCTTCAAGCTTGTGGTTTCTGTCACGATTGAATTGTGACAACTATGGACTTCCCCTACCACTAGCTATGGCAGGTGTTCTTTGATGGAACCAAATATATCACGACAAGAGTACTCCTCGAGAGTCTCGCATCTACATTCGTGACTCTGCCACACCTTACCTTTTCTATGTATTTATTTTTGGGATATTATTGACTTATGCATCCACATCTCGGGATTCTATCCTGAGCATGTTCCTCTTTCCCTTGTTGTTTTCCGACCCTTGTCTACCAGTTCATAGCCAAGTAGTAAACCTGCATCAGTGTCTTCTGATGTAAGATAATCTTATGGTCCGTCATGACAAAACCTTTTGGGATGTCAGGAGAAACAAACTCCAGTACCTCGTTGTCAACAACATGATTTTTAATCCCAGATGCTTGTTATGCCACATCGCAATCCCAGGATTACCATTTTTCCGAGACATAACAGATTTGGATATCATAGTACATCATCCATTACAAACCATACATAAGGTCTTACACAAATAAGGATCTCATGATCCAGTTCTTAATACAACTCAAGCAGCAGAATAACATAATAATAAAGGTAGCGTAGGCGAAACTCCATCTTCGGGGTCACAGGCAATGCTGACGATGGGAGATGATCCTAGTTGTCGTAACCTTCCTGCGGTCCATCATCCTGGTACCCTCTTCATAGTCTGGCCACGGGAATAGCCACGGACAAAGCCATGAGTACTCTTTAAGTACTCGCAAACTAGTACTAACAAGTGAAGGGGATTTTTGTAGTAGGACACTAAGCTCTAGGGTTGTTTTGCAAAAAGCCAGATTTACCTCTACTAAGTTCAGAAGCAAGAAACTAGTTGAAATTTTATAATGTCTAAGTGGGAACTTGAATTTCATGTCACAACTCTGTTGTGGTCAAGTCCAAGTCTCAATTCATTTCACAAGTCATTTTGAAAACATCTGACGGGGGAACAGTATGGCCACTCCAACTGTCCATAACCGCGGATGTGGCTATTTGAATAGTTTGACACTCTGCAGAGATTGTACACTTTCACCACAACATTCGATACATCCATCAGGAACAAATCCTGAATTCACCATATTCAGTATGTGGATAATCAATCCTAACATTTCAATTACACGCCCTAGTATAGGCACCTCTCCTATGAGTTTGGCCTCCCAACCATGACCAACTGTCATCTTGGGTAGTGCACAGGTGGACAATCTTCACAAGGTATCCTCAGCTCAGAACTTGGCCGTGAAGGAACCCATACTAAGGTATATAAGTTTCCAGTCAAGCCCTACCCAATTTTTGGGGATTGTGGTTCTACGGTAAAATTGGAATGGTATCGCATCCAGACAACCATCAGTTTTATAAAGGGCTAAGGCTCATGCCTCAACATTTTCATCATCAAAATCATCTGGTGTTCGGAAACACATGTCAAAACATTTCAGTAGAATGACTCATCATTCCAAGGTTTTCATAACCATTTTCACCAACTAATCCCATCTAAAGTTGATCAAGTTTTATGCTTAGCACTAGCATCTACAAGTGGGGTAAGTTCTAATGAGGGGTGGTAAATAATTGAAGATTAATTAAGTTCAATCTCATGCCTTAGGATGGCATCAAGATTATCTATCTTAGGCCAAATTTAATGCTCTTTATGCAACCTTCAATTATCTTCCTAGAATCTACAAGTTACTTAAGTAAACTCTAAAAGAAAGCTTGGATAAAGAAATAAAGTATAAAGCTTGCAAGTAAAACTAAGATGGTTCATCAAGTGGGTATGATCACATATGCTTAAGGCCTATAGTTGGCATGGTAACAAGCAAGTATTAACTTGCATAGGTCAACTTGGTTAGTAAGGCTTGACTTGAGTAGAGCACTGGTTGAAGTTCTCCTTCGCTTCTTCCTCGTAGTATCCTCCTTGCTCCTCGTATCCTTGGTCGGTACTAGCGTCTATAAATAAATACGAGGTACACAATCACCAAAAAATACTTAACTATTTTCAATCATCACATAGAGGTGTTCTATAGATGATCTAGCATCATCACCTATCATTACAAGATTAAAGCATTTGTCTTATTTATTTTAATTTGGGAAAAGTAATTTCTACTCATTGAAAAACTACTTAAGATTTAATATTCTCCAACTCAAACATGGGATCATTTTGACACATGTCATAATCACATATTTCAGTACATGGGAATGTGATTTAAAGTGGTGCAACAATTTAATAAGGTTTAACCTTTTTATTTTAAATAATTAAAGTGACTAGAAATGCCTATGTGGCATTCTTTTATTACTTGGACATTATTTCTGTAGTGAAACCCATATGTTTTTTTATTCTGAAAGGTATGATCAAATGTGATTTTTGAAAGATGGAATGAACTCAATAACTATTATGGTTGAAATTTGAAAAATGTTTGAATGCTGAAAATCTTCTGACTTGTTATTTTTACCAAGGGTGATCTACAGATCCAAATGATTTGAATCCAACGGGCTTGGATTAAGCATTTGAGTACCTTTATAACAAAATTAGTTTCATGCATTTTGGTTTGCTGAATCGAGCTGGGTTGATTTTTGAAACTAGGTACAGAACTTAGTTTGAATTAAAATAGAAAAAATCTAAATTCAAACGGTTGGGCTGCGCGGGAAAGGTTAACGGGCCGGCCCAGTGTCACTCCGCAGCGCGGGGCTCAGCAGACAGGGGGTTCCACCCGTCAGTGGCTCATAACATGCGAAGCGGTACGGGGCGATCTCGGCCGGACGATCTAAATCTAATCGAACGTCTATGGCTCATCGTCCACGTCGGGCAGCGCCGGCGAGACAGAACCCTAACGCAGCAGGTGGGTGTCATGGGAGGCTCACTGGGGCTCAGGCGAGGGTCGGCGATGGGGGTGAACGATGAAGTCGACGACGACAATTCTCCTGGCACCGACAGCTCCTCCTGGAGCGGCTCAAATCGACAGCGCCTCTCCTCCTCTACAGCGGCGAACTCTGGTGAAATTCCGGCTACCTGGTGCTCGCCTTGCTCCGGGGAAGGGTGTGGGATGTTTTAGAGAGAGAGGGGAGCGAACTGGTGTGAAGAAATCGAGTGGGGGAGGCCTCTATTTATAGTGGCGAGAGGGGACCGACGAGCACGGGCCGAGCTCATCGTGGTCGACGGCACATGCAGCTATCAACGTGGGCGACGGTAGGGGGCGGTTCTATGTTCCCTGGCGAAGCTCAACGGGCGTGGTGGCGAGGCGTGGGGCGGTGCTGATCGGTCGGAACGCTTCGACGCTTTAGGCGGGTCCGAAGGGGTTTTTGATGATGCACAGCGAGCATGGTCCGCGCGACGGCGAACAGGCTTGTCTGGCAGGGTGCTGGGGTGCTGGCGATCACTTACGCACGCGGCGAGGGCGGTGCATGTTCTGGGGGTGCTGGTCGAGCGCAACGCTCGGGCGCGCTCTCGGCATGATCGCAGAGAGGTTTGGCATGAGCGTGGCATGTGGTCTAGTGGCTAGCATTGCTCGAGGTTGGGACAGGGAGTGGTGGTGGGGTGCTGGCTAGATCCTAGACAAGGTTGGCGAGGCTAGCGTGGCCTCTAGCTCGCCGGCAACAACGTGGTGGCAAGTTTGCTCTCGGCCTGCTCACCATTGATGGCTAGGCTTGCTTATAGTGATGCTAAGGATAGTTAAAGGAGATAGATGATCTACTAAAGACTAGTTACAACCAGAGAGGGAACAAGTTAGGCCAAATTCACTGCACACTATAGTGTTTGTGATTTGTTTGATTTGAATCAGCAAGTTGTTTGATGAAATGGCCGCAAGAAACTTACTTTTGAATTTTGAAAAGATTTTTGGTGGGTGTGCTAGGCATGTGCTGAGGATTCTGTGGGTGCTTGGGTTTTGAAAATTGAACATGTTTGAGTGGTTTTTGAAATAGTGGGATCTTCCCATATGAGATAGATTCAATTTTAAACTGTCATTTAAACTGAGCATTTGAATGTTTTTGGATGATAACAAAGTGGGCCTTGGTACCTTATTATGAGTACTAACAAGGGGTGCAAAGATCCACAAATGTTTCTGTTGAGTTTTCAAAACTAGGGATAGCTAAAGTAGGCATGAGAGTTAATTTGGCAAAAATGACCATTCACTTCATTTGTTTATTTTGAGTTGTTTGTCTTTGGAAAAAGTTTAGGGATTGTTTAGATGATGTTTATTTGTAACATCCCAAAAATCATAGTTTCAAAACTCATTCATATCATCCATGCATCATTCATTCATTTAGGGTTTTATCAAAAATCACTTAGAAACAGAGGTTGAGTCTATGATTTCATGTGGACATTTGATTCCAAAATAACCATCACACTTTGAAAATTTGGAAGACTAGGTACTTGATTACTTGACTCCATTATTGGAATGATTATGTAAAGCTTTAACTAAGGATTCAAAATTTAGAAATGATTTCAAAACCCTAAAATCAAATATTTGCAACTATAGCAAAAATCTCTGATTATGTTGAAAAACCAAGCTTGACCAAACTCTACAAAGTAATCACTTGGTTAAATGACTGTTTTTGAAAACACAAAACCTACAAAGATCCCCAAAAATAGTCTGAATTCAAAAGGATTTGAATTCATATTTAAATTCATACCAGAAAATGGAAATAGAAAAAGAAAAGAGCACCTGAATAGAAAAGGGCCAAGCAGCTAGGATCTGGCCCAGCAGAAGAACGAGCCTAGTAAGCCCACCCGGGGACTTCCTTTTCTTCTCACACGCGCGAGCACACACGCTGAGCCGCTGACAGCCAGACCCCACCAGAATCCTGCGCGTATCACTGACAAACGGGCCAACCCCACGTCAGCGTCGTCTCCACCCGCACGACGCATTCATCCCCAAATCAACACGGGCGTTTCTGGTCTTGATTCGTGGCATCAATTCGAGTTATGGGCAAGATGATTCTCACTCGCGACCAGGCTATAAGAAACCCCTCTGTCCCCTCTCTCTTTTCCCCAAAACCCCGAGCACTGAACGCCCCCAGGCTGCGCGCATTGCTCTCTGCAACTCCGCCGTCTCCGACGACTGCGCCGGCGAATTCCGGTGAGTCTCGAGTTTTCCTCAGTCTCGCGTTCACGCTATCCTGTTCAGAGAACTCCTGTGCATCTTCTGACACTCGCCGTTTGCTTTCGCATGACCCCTAGCATTGGCAACGTCGACGACTGACCGCCACCGTCTCCTGCAAGAACTCCGACGACCTCCCTTCGTAAGTAACCACCGCCCCTTGACCTCTGACTGATACGCCCTGAATCCACTTCGTTTTGCGCATCTGACAGTACCCCTGTTTTGACTTAGCGCGACGAGGAACCTCGCCAACGTCGACAACTGACCGTGGCAGACGCGTTCGCGAACTCCGGCGAGCAATCCCCGTAAGTTTCGAGCGCCCCTTGCTTTCTTGTTCACCCGAGCATGTTCGTAGTTGTCCTGCGCATCATCTAAACCCATTAGTTCATGCTCTGGCAACGCAGAACGTCGGCAGCGACTCCGACGACCCTCACCTGACGCTAGACGCAACTCCGACGAGGTCTAGAGCCCATCTCCGAACACCCCTCCACAAGCCAGTACCACGACGAGCTTCAGCAGCCTCCGGCGAACCTGGTAATACTTCTCTCTCTCTCGCGGGCGACCTAGAACGCCGGCACCGCCACTGACTGACGCGCCGCCGCCTGTCACCGCCGGCAGCGCCGCTCATTTTTGGTTAGAGGAATCTTAGCCGTTAGATCTGGATCCTACGCATAGAAACACTTCACTTATCGAAGGGGTAAGGACAGATCTGAGCCGCGCAACGTTAGATAGATCCAATGACTCAGAAAGGTGATCCGGTGCGAACCGGTACGCGCCAGTAGAAACGCGACGCGTGGCAAGGTTTATATTAAAAACAGAATTCAAAACCTGAATTAGATTCAAATTTCAAATGCTTATAACTTTTGAATGCCACGTTGGATTTTTACAAACTTTATACCGTTGGATTCAGTGAAACAAGACCATTCTGAATACCCACTTTATTTAGCATATAGTAACAGTTAAAAATGATTTTTATTGTGGAACATGTTTAGGACTATTTTAGATATAGTTTTATTCTTGTATATTGTTTTGGGCCAAATAAGTTTAGTTGGCAAACTTGTGTCTTGTTAGGTTTCTGTACTCATAAACACACTTGGTATAATTTTCAAAAATCACCACTTAGTAGGTTCTGGCATGCATGCATTCATATTATTTTTGGTTGTATATATATTGTGTGTAATTGTATGCTATTGTTTCTTGTGTAGATTTCACTAGTGATTGTGATTGTGAAGAGTGCTACTCTCCCCATTACCAAGGCAAGTGATATTTTCATGAATATTCCAATCCCAAGTTTTGTGTAAGCATTAGTTATTTTGCTAAAGTGTTGCATGATATTTTTGCTAAGTGCTAAATTGGGAAATCCTAAGTAGAGTGAAATAGTAGAATTGTTAGGGAAATATTCCTAAGATAGGTTACCATATTTTGCCTAGCCTAGCTCATAGCAAACAAGGGAGGTGAACAACTATATATTATGAGACAAAAATATACTAAGTCAAGAGACTTATATTTTCTTAATAAAACAACTAAGACAAATGAACTCCTGGGTGGAATGGAAAGATTGGGTTATGTTGAGTGGTTACACAAGGCCATGGACTTGGGTTGTGTATCTCACTTGTGGAATGCCACCCAGGCACAAAGGGATTTGGAGGCCAAGTGTTGAGAAAGCTTACAGTGCAACCACTTGGCAATATGGGCTCTGCCATGATCATATAGGTTGCTAGCACTTAGTCACTTGGACAGTTGGTGGTAGATGGGATGATAGGATGGAGCGCGTCCATTTGACTAAGGAAAGGCTTCTGAAAGGTCCTGTCTTGGGAAACCAAGTCTGGTGGGGAAAGTGCACAACCTCTGCAGGTGGAAAAACTAAGTACTTAGCCTTGTCCAAGGAAATGGACACTTTGAGCATCAAGACATGGAAGCTACAAGAATCTCATCACTCCAACTTCTACAATAAAATTTGTGGGTGAACAAGGGTGAAGGACCCCAATGTCTATTGGTGGTTTCTTTGGGAATGTTTTTTTTAAAGAAAAACATAGCAATTTCAACTAATAGGAAAAAAAATATATTTTCAAGCAAAAGCAAGCCAAACTACACTTAGCCAAAAATGCATATAGATATATAGTCCACTTAAAATATACCAAGGTATCACTTGCCAATACTATTCCAAAAGTATTGACCCTCTGTGTCTGTAACTTGTGATGTTGCAGGTTACTCCGATGATGATTAGGAGTCATGAGTCTACACTCAACATGCTTGCCTGTGGCACATGAAGATGAAGACTTGTGTTTATTTATTTGTTCCTTAAAACTCTTGTATTTGGCCTATGGCCATGAGTTGTAAAAGACTATATTTTATCTCTGGAATGAATGTAATAAACGACCTTTGTATCTGTGTACTTCATCTTAAACTGTGGATGCTAGCATTGATCCAGGGACTAGCATTGCAATCACAGGGATCCTTTCCTTTATAAAGGAGGGGTCTAACATTATTTCACCTAAGAATCCTTTTACAAGCAAGAAAACATAGAACCATGGCAATTCAAAAGAATCCAAATTTTGAATACACACACATATGAATGCTTTCATATTTTTAGTTGGAGAAGTTTTTGTTAACCCTAATTTTGATGATTAGAGTTTGATGATCCAAGTTTAATATTTTTGGGATGTCACAAACCTTCCCCCTTAAAAAAAATCTCGTACCGAGATTTGAAAAAGGACGAAAAAGATTACCTAGGATCTGAAGAGATCGGGAAACTCTGTCCTGATGTGATCTTTGCGCTCCCATCTAGGTTATTCTTCCGTGTGGTTGCTCCACTAAATCTTGAGAAACCTGATGCTTCGGGTTCTGGTAGTTCTGAAAGCTTCTTCCAAAATATGGATGGGTACTTCAGGATAGGTCAGCTCATCGTTAATCTCTATGGTCTGATGATCAATGTTCTTGAACACTTCAGCCTTCTCCGGAACTTTGAGGCACTTGCAAAGTAATGAGATATGGAACACATTGTGTACTGCTGACATCTCTTCGGGCAGTTCCAATTGATACGAAACTGCTCCTCGATGGTTCAGAATCTTGAAGGGTTTGATATATCTAGGGGCTAACTTTCCCTTGAGCTGGAAATGTTGCATTCCTTTCAATGGCGACACTTTCATATACACGAAATCTACGGTGTTAAAAGCGAGGTCTCGACGTCTCTTGTCGGCGTAACTCTTCTGTCTTGACTGGGCTATCTTGAGGTGCTCACGAATATTGTGAACCTATTCTTCTGCTTCTCGTAGGATGTCAGGTCCAAAAATCTGACTCTCTCCTACTTTCGACCAGTTCAAAGGGGTGCGACACTTCCTTCCATACATGAACTCAAATGGGGCCATTTGCAAACTAGCTTGATAACTGTTGTTGTATGAAAATTCTGCAAACGGCAGACAGTCTTCCCATTTAGATCCATACTCTAACACACGTGCTCTCAACATGTCTTCGAGTATTTGATTTACTCGCTCCGTTTGTCCGTCGATCTGAGGGTGATAAGCTGTGCTGAAATCTAGTCGGGTTCCTAAAACTTCTTGGACTTTCTTCCAGAATCTCGAGGTAAACTGAGTTCCTCGATCAAATACGATGTTCTTGGGGACTCCATGAAAGCTTATGATTCTAGCGATGTATAACTCCGCTAGCTTTGAACTCTATTACGTGGTCTTGACTGGTAAGAAATGGGAGATTTTGTACAATCTGTCAACTATGACCCAGATATAGTCATTTCCCCTACTAGAAGTAGGTAATCCGGTGATAAAGTCCATTCCAACGGAATCCCATTTCCATTCCGAAATCTGCAATGGTTACAACAATCCAGCGGGTCTTTGATGTCCCGCCTTGACTCTCTGACATATATCACACTTGGTGATATAGCTTCCGATTTCTCTCTTCATCTTATGCCACCAAAATTGCTTTTTCAAATCCTGATACATCTTTGCTCCTTTGGGGTGGTTAGAATAAAGAGTATCATGAGCTTCCTTCAGAATAACTTCTTTCAACTCTGAATCTGCTAGTACACAAAGGTGTCCTTTATACCACAAAACTCCTTCTTCATCTTTTTTTGTACCGATACGATGCTTGATTCCTTCGATACTAGCATTTCCTTTTTGCGCCTATTTGATCTGGCTGATCAAAGTGGGTTGAAGTTCTATGCTAGACAAAAATCCTTCACTAACTAATTCCATTCGGAAATCCTCCATCTCTTTGTACAGGCTTGGTTGCTCCTTCAAAATCATGGAGTTCAAGCGGCACGGCAATCTGCTAAGGGCATCTGCTACCACGTTGGCTTTATCGGGGTGATAGTGAATGTCCAGGTCGTAATCCTTGATTAGCTCAATCCATCTTCTTTGTCTCATATCCAGCTCCTTCTGAGTGAATATATACTTCAGGCTCTTGTGATCCAAATAAATCTCACAACGGTTTCCCATCAGGTAGTGCCTCCATGTCTTCAGGGCTATAACTACGGCTGCGAGCTCGAGGTCATGGGTTGGATAGTTCTTCTCATGTTGTTTTAGTTGTCCGGATAGATAAGATATAACTTTTCCTTCTTGCATTAGCACACGTCCTAGACCTATCTTGGATGCATCACAATACACGTCAAAGGGCTTCGTGATATCCGGCATGATTAAGATTGGGGCTGAAATCAATCTTCTCTTGAGTTCTAGAAAACTCGCTTCACATTTGCCTGTCCATTCAAACTTCTTGTCCTTCTTCAGAAATTGGGTCATGGGTCTAGCGATACTCGAGAATCCTTCTACGAACTTGCGGTAGTATCCCGCCAATCCGAGAAATGCACGAAGTTGGGTTTGAGTGGTTGGGGCTTGACAATCTTCGACATCTTTCACCTTTGCAGGGTCAACGGAAATTCCTCCGGCTGATACAATGTGACCGAGGAATCCTACCTCCTGTAACCAGAATTCACATTCCCTAAACTTGGCATACAACTGATGCTCTCTAAGGGTTCCAAGAATGGTCCTTAGGTGTAGCTCATGTTCTTCTTCTGATTTGGACTAAATCAGAATGTCATCAACGAAAACAACGACAAACTTATCCATGAAGTCCATAAAAATCTTATTCATGAGATTCATGAAATAAGCGGGGGCATTGGTTAATCCTAAAGACATGACAGTATACTCGTATAATCCATATCTGGTGGTAAAGGCAGTCTTGGGAATATCCTCTGCGCGAATCTTGAGTTGATGATAGCCAGTTCTAAGATCAATCTTAGAAAACACCTTGGCACCAGTCAACTCGTCAAACAAATCTTCTATCTCGGGCAATGGGTATTTGTTCTTGACAGTGACATCATTCAACTTCCGATAATCCGTACACAATCGGTTGCCTCCATCCTTCTTATCCGCAAACATCAAAGGTGATCTCCAAGGTGACACACTTGGTTGAATCAGTCCAATTTCCAGCATGGCATCCAGTTGCTTCTTCAGTTCTGCTAGTTCATACGTGTTCATACTATATGGTCTCTGGGCTATGGGTCCTATTCCGGGGATTAGTTCAATGATAAACTCGATATCTCAATCTAGGGGCATACCGGGCAAACATCTGGAAATACATCAGGGTATTCACAGACTATCCGGACTTGGTCAATGGTAGGTTGGGCTATACTCTTGTTGCACTTGAATTGACGAGGTAAGGTTTCAGATACATGCTCGACTGATATTCCGGCTGTACTGGTCATGGTTATGGCTTTCTTGGCACAGTCAATTAATCCTTTATGTTTGGACATCCAATCCATTCCCAGTACTACTTCCAAACCTTTAGTTCTGAGTACTATCACATTAGCATACAAATATATGCAATGGATTCGGATAGGGACGGTTTTGCAAATTTGCCTAGCGTTGGTGGTTGAACCAGGGATTTGAACAATCATAACATGCTTCAGTTTGGTTGGTTGAATCTTACTAGTGCATGCAAATTCTTCGGTGACAAATGAATGTGATGCACCAGAATCAAACAACACTCTAGCAAGTACTGAATTAACAGAAAGCATACCCAGCACAACATCTGGTGCTTCCTGGGCTTCCCGGGCTGGACACGACGCTGCTGCTGAGCCGGGGCATTTGCATTGGGGGATGCGGCATTCTTCTTGGGGCACTCATTCGAGTAGTGACCCTTATTTCCACAGTCATAACAAGTCACTTGCGACTTGTCCTTTGCTGCAACAGGCACATCATTGCTTCCAGTCCTCGGGGCAGTGTTGGTGTTGGTGGAAGAATTGTTGTTGTTGAACTTGGGTGGTGCACGGTTGAAATTGTTAGAGTTGCTGGGGTTGTTGTGATTTCCTCCGGGCCTTGGGTTTCCACGGTTGGGATACGTCGGACAGTTCATCGGGGGTCTGTTGGTTCTTGGGGCAAATCCTAGAGATGGGTTGGGTGATATTTTGGGGTATGATGGTTTCCTGGCTGATGCATCATGTGGCGCTTGAGGTTCTCATTTATCTTTGTTGATATTTCCTTCCATCTAGATGGAAGATTCGACAAGGGCTTCAATATCAGCAAAGGGGATATGGACCAACACCGTTTGCATCTCACGTGCAGACCATTCAAGAATCTTTCTTTCTTCTTAGCTTCGGTGTCGATCTCATCCGGGGCATACCTAGCTAATGACAAGAATTTGTCACGGTATTCCACAATGGTCATCCTTCCTTGCTTCAGTTCTCTGAATTCATCTCTCATTCTCTTGATCAAACCCGGTGGCACATGGGTTCTGCTGAACTTGACCTTGAATTCCTCCTAGGTCATCATCTGCCCTCCGGTCATTGCACGAACGCTGTTCCACCATGCTCTTTCATCTCCAGCTAGATAGTGGGTGGCGAACAGAACTTTCTCGTTAGCTTCCACTCCGGCGACTTCCAGGTTGTTTTCCATGGTTTGTAGCCAATCATCTGCATCTAGGGGCTCTTCCGACTTAGTGAAAAAGGTGGGTTGGTATTCTGGAAATTCTTGATCTTAGATCCATGGTTTTCCTGATTTCCTTGGACTTACTTGTTGTTGGCCATCTGAGCTATCTGCTGAAGGGTGACTAGGTTGGCCTGACGTTCTGCTCTTTCAACTTCGCGGTCAGAAACCAACATTTGCAGGATCTGCAACATCGGGTCCGGGGATGAACCACTTCCTCCGCTAGGCATCTGACGATTGAGATAGGTCATGAGAAAACAGGGAAATTTCTAAGGCTCCGGGACTTTGAAAAGTTTTTAAAGTTTGACTCAGATTTTCTAGCGACTTGCTTTTCATTCATTCATTCATTCATTCATTCATAGCACACGGTACAATACACACCACAACAAAGGAAAAACAGATGGTTTTAAGAACCATTCTGGAAACTACGATACAGTGGGACCGAATACAGCTCACTAACGTTAGTGCTAAAGTGATACTACTCCTCGGAGTCGATGTCCTCATCATCCTCATATCTTCATTGATGAAGGAGAAGTCATCCTCATTCATGAAGAAGTCCATGGCCTTATCCTCCAGAGAATCATCATCATCGCTGAGATAGGAGTAGGGGTCTCCACAAAGGTCTTCTCCGGCATTCCCCCTTTACTCCAACTGCATGTCTCTCTCGTGGATGGTCTCCTCCAAATCCGAGATACGGTGTCAAAGACGGGCAATGATGCGCTCCTTCTTGTCAAGCTGACGGCAACGAGACTTGCGATCCTTCGCTAGCATGGCGATGGTCTGATCCTTCGTCTTGATGATGGCGGACTTGTGGTTGGAGTAATCACGGGCATTGTCCAGTTCGTGCTGAAGATCATACATCATGAAGCTAAAGTGGTCCAACTGAGTCTTCAGCTCGTGGTGGTAGGGGGCTTCCTGTGGTTATCCCATAGCATCACGCCTTGGAAAAAACTCAAAGCGGGTACCCTTGATCTGATTGATACTCTGCCCACAGAGATGGGCAAGAGCTTCCTGCATGGCCCTGGCAAGTCCATCGAGCCAGTTGTTCTCTCTTAAGGTGAACTGAATTCCCTCGGCAGTGGGAGGTTCAATCTTTCCTCGGAGACTTGCAACAATTAGCCACTTCAGATCTTATCCTTCTTGATCATTGAGCTGAGCTCCGAAGAACTCGGGGTGCGGACGCTCCAGAAGTTCCGAAAGCTGGTCCAAATCCCGCTCAAAGATGAGGTCTCTTCCATTCCCCAACTAATAAAACTTGTTGTACTTCACGTCCATCTATAAGAGTATAGGATGAGTAAGTTAGTAGAGTGATCAAGTGTGTCAAATTTTATGTATTTTGCAAGAGTTTTTGAGGAACATGAATTTTTATGAAAGAAACCAATTGATAAGAAAGGGGAATAAGTTTTTGTAAATATTTGCTTACTTTGGTTTTGAAACTAAGTTTTTGATTCAAACGTCGAGTCTAACTAGGGTCTCCTATGGTCACGATGGCTCTGATACCAAGTTGTAAACACCAGGATTTTTAATCCCAGATATCTGTTATGCCATACATCGCAATCCCATGATTACCATTTTTGCGAGACATAACAGATTTGGATATCACAGTACATCATCCATTACAAACCATACATAATGTCTTACAAAAATAAGGATCTCATGATCCAGTTCTTAATACAACTCAAGCAGCGGAATAACGTAATAATAAACGTAGCGTAGGTGAAACTCCATCTTCGGGGTCACAGGCAATGCTGACGATGGGAGATGATCCTTGTTGTCGTAACCTTCCAGCGGTCCATCATCCAGGTACTCCTCTTCATAGTCTGGCCACAGGAATAGCTAGGGACAAGGCCATGAGTACTCTTTAAGTACTCGCAAACTAATACTCACAAGTGAAGGGGGTTTTTGTGGTAGCACACTAAGCTCTAGGGTTGTGTTCCAAAAATCTAGATTTATCTCTACCAAGTTCAGAAGCAAGAAACTAGTTGAAATTTTATAATGTCTAAGTGGGAACTTGAATTTCATGTCACAACTCTATTGCGGTCAAGTCAAAGTCTCAATTCATTTCACAAGTCATTTTGAAAACATGTGACGGAGGAACAGTATGGCCACTCCAACTGTCCATAACCGCGGACGCGTCTATTTGAATAGTTTGACACTCTGCAGAGATTGTACACTTTCACCACAACATTTGATACATCCGTCAGGAAAAAATCCTGAATTCACCATACTCAGTATGCGGATAATCAATCCTAACCTTTCAATTACACACCCTAGTATAGGCACCTCTCCTGTGAGTTTGGCCTCCCAACCATGACCAACTGTCATCTTGGGTACTGCACAGGTGGACAATCTTCACAAGGTAGCCTCAGCTCAGACCTTGGCCGTGAGGGAACCCATACTAAGGTATATAAGTTTCCAATCAAGCCCTACCCAATTTTCGGGTATTGTGGTTGTACGGAAAAATTGGAATGGTATCGCATCCAGACAACCATCGGTTTTATAAAGGGCTAAGGCTCATGCCTCAACATTTTCATCATCAAAATCATCTGCTGTTCGAAAACACATGTCAAAACATTTCAGTAGAATCCCATCTAAAGTTGATCAAGTTTTATGCTTATCACTAGCATCTACAAGTGGGGTAAGTACTAATGAGGGGTGGTAAATAAGTGAAGATTAATTAAGTTCAATCTCATGCCTTAGGATGGCATCAAGATTATCTAGCTTAGGCCAAATTTAATGCTCTTTATGCAACCTTCAATTATCTTCCTAGAATCTACAAGTTACTTAAGTAAACTCTAAAATAAAGCTTGGATAAAGAAATAAAGTATAAAGCTTGCAAGTAAAACTAGGATGGTTCATCAAGTGGGTATGATCACATATGCTTAAGGCATATACTCCCTCCGTTTCAAAATATAAGATGTTTTAAGTTTGTGAAGAGAATGTATCTAGACTTGTTTTAGTGCGTAGATTCACTCCAAACATGAGTGGACCTATAAACTAAAAATAGTCTAGATACATTTGCTTCACAAACCTAAAACATCTTATATTTTGAAACAGAGGGAGTAGTTGGCATGGTAACAAGCAAGTATTAACTTGCATAGGTCAACTTAACTATTTTTGGTCATCACAAAGAGGTGTTCTATAGATGATCTAGCATCATCACCTATTATTACAAGATTAAAGCATTTGTCTTATTTATTTTAATTTGGGAATAGTAATTTATACTCATTGAAAAACTACTTAAGAGTTAATATTCTCCAACTCAAACATGGGATCATGTTGAAACATGTCATCACCACATATTTCAGCACATGGGAATGTGATTTAAAGTGGTGTCACAATTTAATAAGGTTTAACCTTTTTATTTTAAATAATTAAAGTGACTAGAAATGCCTATGTGGCATTCTTTTATTACTTGGACATTATTTCTGTAGTGAAATCCGTATGTTATATATTCTGAGAGGTATGATCAAATGTGATTTTTGAGAGTTGGAATCAACTCAAAAGCTATTATGGTTGAAATTTGAAAAATGTTTGAATGCTGAAATGCTTCTGACTTGTTATTTTTACCAAGGGTGATCTACAGATCCAAATGTTTTGAATCCAATGGGCTTGGATTAAGCATTTCAGTAACTTTCTAAAAAAATAGTTTCATGCATTTTGGTTCACTGAATCGAGCTGGGTTGATTTTTGAAACTAGGTACAAAACTGAGTTTGAATTAAAATAGAAAAAATCTAAATTCAATTGGTTGGGCTGCGTGGGAAAGGTTAATGGGCCGGCCCAGTGTCACTCCGAAGCGCGGGGCTCAGCTGACAGGGGGGTTCCACCCATTAGTGGCTCATAACACGCGAAGCGGTACATGGCTATCTCGGCCACACGATCTAAATCTAATCGAACGGCTACGACTCATCGTCCACGTCGGGCAGAGCCGGCGAGACAGAACACTAACATGGCAAGTGGGGGTCGTGGGAGGCTCACCGGGGCTCAGGCGATGGTGGGCGATGGGGGCAAACGACAAAGTCGACGACGGCGACTCCCCTGGCACCGACAACTCCTCCTGGGGTGGCTCCAATAGACGGCGCCTCTCCTCCTCTACAGCAGCGAACTCCGGTAAAATTCTGGCCACTTGGTGCTCGCCTTGTGTGGCATCCCGCAAAACCACTACTAGAAAATCGCATGAATTTGTGCATTGCATCGTCATCATCAAACGCCAAAACCCGGATCCCCGAAATATTTTGTTTTGGCCGCTATCGGTTTGCAGACGGCCCGTTTAAACAAATGAACATTTTAATTATTTTAGCGGGGCAGTCGAACGGGCCGATTGACCCGAACGACCGCCCCAGAAACTAAATCGGTCCGTCCTGGACACCCCAACAAAACCTAAACCTACCAAGAACTCTACCCACCCCAGCCTCCACCTCACTCCCTCCAATCAGATCCCTCCACCTCACCTCCTCTCTCTCCCTTACCCACTCCCTGCCTGCCACATCAGCCCCCAACCCTCCACCTGTGCTAAAATCACCCAGCCCACACGACCCACCCCACACCACACACTACACGCCACCCCCACCAACCGGACCCACCCCCACTCCCCACAGCACACACACGCGCGCGCACACACCCCCGCCTGCGCCTGGACCCCGCCCCACCCCGCGGCCCACCTGTCATGCTCACCAGCCCACACACCCACAGCAGGCCACACGCCCAGCCCCACCGAGCCACCAACCGCCAGCCCCCGCTCCTCGGTCCACCCCCCTCCCACGCGCGACCCACGCGGGTCCCACCCCGCGGGACTCGCCTTCCACCTGCGCGCCCACCGCGTCCCCCACCAACCCCCGTCTTCCCCGCTCGCCATCCGCCCTAGCGCCCGCATGCCGCCGGCCACCTCTCCCTGGCGCGCCGCTCCCACCGCGTCCCTCAACCGCCGCCGCTCCTCCTCCCTTCTTCCTCCCTGCCAACCCCGCCGTGCTCCACCCCTCCTCCTCCCTGGCGCCTCCCCTCACCAGCGCTGCACCGCCCTCCCGGCAAGCTCCTCCTAGTCTCCGGCCAGCGCCGCCTCTTCCACCCGCTCCGCCGCCTGGCCCGCCGCTGCTCGCCGGCGTCCGTTCCCCCTCTCCTTCAACTCCAGCGCCTCCGCCAGCCCGCGCCCACGCTCTCCCTCTTCCTTGCCGCTCTGCCTGCGCCGCCCGGCCCCGGCTCGCCCCGCTCCTCTCCACCGCTCCACCGCCCCTCCGTCGCGCTCGACCCGCCGCCAGCGCCTGCTCCCCGCCGCGCGCCTCCGCATCCTCCTCCTCCGGCCGCTCTCCCCGACGCCGGTGCCGCCCTGTGTGGCCTCGCGTGCGTCCGGCCGTCGCGCTCCGTCGAGCCCGCAGACCTGCCGCCAACCCTCTCCCTCCACCGCCTCGCCGGCCTCCTCCACCCCCACCCCTGCTCGCCTCCGGCCCCGCCATGTCCTCCTCTCGCCGGCGCCCACCTCTTCTGCTTCCCCCCCCCCCGCCGGCGGGCTCTGCAGGCCCGCTCCTCCGTCTGCAGCGTCGCGCGTGCCAAGCCCCTGCCCCGTTTTCCCCTGTGCTCGTCTCCTGTTCCTGACGCGTGGGGTCCAGTACCTCTGTTTGGGTATGCTTATACAGGTGTAGGGATGTGCTTGTGTGAGCTAACCCGACCAAGGACGTCATCAGCGACAGAGACCGAGCACCCGGATGCCCAGATCCTCGACTCGGATATGACGGAAACACCAAGTTTGTCGAGACCCTGAAGACCCGTTCCCGGAGGCGAAGGCCGAACCCGACGCCGAACCAAGTACTCCCTCGCGGACGCCAAGTACTCCGTCACAGACCCGAGTTCGTCAACAACGCCATGGCCTTCGACATGATGCAAGTTCTCCTCACGGAACCCCAAGTACGCCGATATGTGATCGAGGGGTGATGCATGCCAAGCCGAGGATCCGGTGACGTCGGTACAACAAGTTGTTCAGGGAGCGCCGTTGACGCCACCGCAGACCCGAAGACCGAACCAAACCCGATGGCTCGACATGATCTTCCTCGGGGAACGCTAAGACACCGTCGAACCCCGGTACCGGACAAGTTCGCCATCGACCTCGAGGACGCCTACACGAAAACTACAAGACCGCCACACGGACGCCGAGATCCCTAAACCCTGGACCCCGAGACCGGACCCTGGACCCTGTCGAACCCCGGACCCCGGAAACCCCAAGATCGTCGAGACCCCTCAATGTGTGAACCCCTTCCCGACACCCTATTTTATAACATAATACAACATGCCGCATGATAATTGTCTTGCATGCATACATTCATGTGTTTTGGGGGCCTTATGCCGATTCCCCTAATAATTAAATATGGGGCCCATATGCGGGCAAATCTAGCCTTATATTGGCCTCATTTAAATTTGTGTAGCGAACCCAGTGCTATCCTCTGTCATGTTAAGACAACATTTAAATTACGGGGGGGTTTCTAAATAACTTGAACCACCTAATTAATTGTCGGGACCCCGGTTCCGTTTAATATGACCTAATCGCATTGCATCCTTGCCATGTCATGCATCATTCATGCATCATGCCGATCTTCTGCCGTTGTATTGAATAGTGCATCCGGCGTTTCTTCTAGTGTTTTGCTTCTTCGCGGATAAGGCCGATGAGTTGATGTGAGCTTCGCCCCGATCTTCGGTTGAACCTTCGACCATGTTTGCAGGCGAGCATCTCCCCCTTTCTACCTATCTTACTTTTATAGTGTTTTACTCCTTCCTGTTGATCTATTGCTATCTGTGTTGCGATGCTCTAGTTTTCGTACCCGTGATATCTCTTGCAGCCGTATATTGCCTTGGACACACCCTATTCCCTGTTGTTTGGTAGATAGTTGGACTTGCGCGTCGTAGTCGCTTGCTCAAGTGCTGTTGTGTGTCGTCATATGCCACAGTTGCTGATGTATTGCCGCATGTTGATGTTGGAGATGATTCTAGTTTTACTTATCGTCACTTTAATTTCTGTTTAACAACTAAAATTGGAATAAGCAGAGGCATCGGTGGGTGATAGAAAATATTTGGTTTCCGAACGCCCACTTGTGTCCCGTAAGACCCCGAGTACTTGATACCTGTTCCTTGATTTATCGCGCTATCCACATCCGGGAGGTATATGGGACCCCCCTTAGCCATAGCTTGATTCCGTCTTATTTCTTGGGGCCACAAACTAGTTTGAGGTTTTATTTACGATCCTGTACTTATGCCATGCTTTACTGCTTTATTTACGATTGTGCGAGGTACTGCACACTGTACTGTTTAGGTAAGCGGAGTGATTACGCGGTATCGACACCCCGAGTTTTCGGGTTCCCAGTCGCTTACAGCCATTGTCGCAGACCTTGAGGCCGTCTCGGAGCTTGCTTACTCCGTTGCGGAATCTACTTAAGGGGTGGCCCCCTGAAATATTTCTGAATCTTGTGATTGCTTTGTCGTGAAGGCCTCGTTGGGTTTTGATTTGGTTTTTCCGAGGTTGATCGAGTGTGTGTTGCTATTGGTGCACCCCGGCCGGGTAAAACTTTCTGAAAGCCGTGTCCGCGGATATGGACGACTTGGAGCACAGTTTCTCGTTCATAGACAAGCATAACTAAAGTTTACTGCTATAAATTTGACTTATAATGACTAGTAATCAGCTTCACTATAATGGAATGGCTAATTAATACTACCCACAATTGCTTGTTTGGTTGTCGCTTGAGACAATTGTTTCTGACTAGTAAGTATTGCAACTACAACGGAATGGCTGAATAAAAGTACCAACAACTGTTGGGTTTGGGTTATCTCATGTTAATTGTTTCTGACTAGTAAGTGTTGCCACTATAACGGAATGGTTAACTAAAAGTGCCCACTGCCTACTTTATCAGGACGATTATCTAAACCTGCCTAGTAAAGTGCCGCAACCATAACTGAATAAATAAAACTGCCAACTGTGTGAGTTCCTCGGTTGACTTCCTCGTTTGGTCTCGAGGGGGAAACGCCAGGATGGGTTTGTTTGGTGTTGGCTTCAGGTTGGATCCGGATAGGTCATTCTCACCCCTCTCTGATAACCGCCAGTTGTATCGAGTCTCTATAGGTTGTTTAGTGCATGCTGCCGCTGCCGCTCAGTCCACCATACCTATGTAGGCGAGGACCGCCGAATTCTAGCCTCGCCGTGTACTGGCCTCAGTACTGACGCTCCTCTTTTTCCTTTGCCCTTTGTCGGCACCCCTTTTGTTTAAGCAGGTTTTGAGATCGACGTCGTTAGCATGGTTACCCTTCCGGCTTGGCCTGGGCAGGGTTATGGACGCCATTGGTTATTCTTCAGGGCTCTTAGCCCCATTTGCATCTTGTCCGTAGCTGGACGCTCTATCGTTTCAAGGTGATTTGGATCTTTGTATATAATATCTGTATTCTTGACTCTTTGAGTCGCTGCTGTATATATCTGTTCTGTGGGTCCCATCGAGGACTGTTGTGTAATGTTATTACTTCGTTTTCCACCCGCACGAAAGTGTCTGGTGGGCAGCTTTGAATCGTTTCTATGCGGGTTTGGTGAATTTTGCCCAAACTTGCATAGGTCCGATTCTGAGGGTGTTACAGAGTGGTATCAGAGCTCAGCAGTTGCGATACCCCACAAGTCCAGCCTGTAGGATAACCTAGCTAACGGCCGAAGTAGAGTGTCAAAACTATTTTTGCAAAATCGGTTGGCTAGTTCTGATTAGGTCTGATTTTACTCCTTACCCCTCTGCTATTCTCCTCTTACCTCTGCGTGTTTTAAATCTGCTCTCTTCTCTCTCTTCGAGTCCAGGAATTCTCGTGGTTGGGTTTCCGTCGTACCTTCAGGGTTTCACTTTCTCCCTTTTGTAACGGAGGTGCTACGATCATCAATCTGCAACTTGTCTGTTGTACCCTTCCTCCAATCTTTTGTTCTTGACCTCTTTCTCCATGTGTGTTCCTTGCTGGATAACAGTGTCGTTGGAAAACATATGAGAAGGACGAGCGTTGGTGAAGTTGGGGTTAACCTTGAGCATGTGTTGTTCATGCCAATGGAACCATCGCGGAACCTAATCATTGTGTCTTTCACACGATTTCTGCTGGCAGCATCCCTTTGTTCCGGATACCGCCTATGAAGATCTTCAGTCCAAATCTCGAGCGTTGAGTTGCCTGATTCTCCTACCCAGGTATAGAGTTGATAGTTGGGTCCGGGATGGACTGATCACCCTACCCGACTCTTACTGTTCGCTCTGTACATCGAACTGGTGGATCAATGTGACTTTTCCCTCTTCTAATGGAAGTTAGAGGTGGCCTTATCGTTTGATACCTCTACCTTCGTCCTTTGTTCTCCGGAGTGTTCTCTCGACGATCAGGAGCAACGAACCTTTGTTGGTGGAGTCGCCGTTTTCAAGTTGGAAGATGAACCCTTGTTAGTGGTGTCGCGAGGATCTACCCGAAGCGAGAAGACGCAGACCGCCGGCCTTCCTTCCGGTACCATGAGGCGGATCTCGAGGGCGAGATCCATTGTTAGTGGTGTCGAATTGTGGCATCCCGCAAAACCACTACTAGAAAATCGCGTGAATTTGTGCATTGCATCGTCATCATCATGCATTGTTTGCATAAAATTATTTTCGCAAAGCCGTTTTGTTTTCCAAACGCCCCGTATTTTATTCAAACGCCAAAACCCGGGTCCCCGAAATATTTTGTTTTGGCCGCTATCGGTTTGCAGACGGCCCGTTTAAACAAATGAACATTTTAATTATTTTAGCGGGGCAGTCGAACGGGCCGATTGACCCGAACGACCGCCCCAGAAACTAAATCGGTCCGTCCTGGACACCCCAACAAAACCTAAACCTACCAAGAACTCTACCCACCCCAGCCTCCACCTCACTCCCTCCAATCAGATCCCTCCACCTCACCTCCTCTCTCTCCCTTACCCACTCCCTGCCTGCCACATCAGCCCCCAACCCTCCACCTGTGCTAAAATCACCCAGCCCACACGACCCACCCCACACCACACACTACACGCCACCCCCACCAACCGGACCCACCCCCACTCCCCACAGCACACACACGCGCGCGCACACACCCCCGCCTGCGCCTGGACCCCGCCCCACCCCGCGGCCCACCTGTCATGCTCACCAGCCCACACACCCACAGCAGGCCACACGCCCAGCCCCACCGAGCCACCAACCGCCAGCCCCCGCTCCTCGGTCCACCCCCCTCCCACGCGCGACCCACGCGGGTCCCACCCCGCGGGACTCGCCTTCCACCTGAGCGCCCACCGCGTCCCCCACCAACCCCCGTCTTCCCCGCTTGCCATCCGCCCCAGCGCCCGCATGCCGCCGGCCACCTCTCCCTGGCGCGCCGCTCCCACCGCGTCCCTCAACCGCCGCCGCTCCTCCTCCCTTCTTCCTCCCTGCCAACCCCGCCGTGCTCCACCCCTCCTCCTCCCTGGCGCCTCCCCTCACCAGCGCTGCGCCGCCCTCCCGGCAAGCTCCTCCTAGTCTCCGGCCAGCGCCGCCTCTTCCACCCGCTCCGCCGCCTGGCCCGCCGCTGCTCGCCGACGTCCGTTCCCCCTCTCCTTCAACTCCAGCGCCTCCGCCAGCCCGCGCCCACGCTCTCCCTCTTCCTTGCCGCTCTGCCTGCGCCGCCCGGCCCCGGCTCGCCCCGCTCCTCTCCACCGCTCCACCGCCCCTCCGTCGCGCTCGACCCGCCGCCAGCGCCTGCTCCCCGCCGCCAGCGCCTGCTCCCCGCCGCGCGCCTCCGCATCCTCCTCCTCCGGCCGCTCTCCCCGACGCCGGTGCCGCCCTGTGTGGCCTCGCGTGCGTCCGGCCATCGCGCTCCGTCGAGCCTGCAGACCTGCCGCCAACCCTCTCCCTCCACCGCCTCGCCGGCCTCCTCCACCCCCACCCCTGCTCGCCTCCGGCCCCGCCATGTCCTCCTCTCGCCGGCGCCCACCTCTTCTGCTCCCCCCCCCCCGCCGGCGGGCTCTGCAGGCCCGCTCCTCCGTCTGCAGCGTCGCGCGTGCCAAGCCCCTGCACCGTTTTCCCCTGTGCTCGTCTCCTGTTCCTGACGCGTGGGGTCCAGTACCTCTGTTTGGGTATGCTTATACAGGTGTAGGGATGTGCTTGTGTGAGCTAACCCGACCAAGGACGTCATCAGTGACAGAGACCGAGCACCCGGATGCCCAGATCCTCGACTCGGATATGACGGAAACACCAAGTTTGTCGAGACCCTGAAGACCCGTTCCCGGAGGCGAAGGCCGAACCCGACGCCGAACCAAGTACTCCCTCGCGGACGCCAAGTACTCCGTCACAGACCCGAGTTCGTCAACAACGCCATGGCCTTCGACAAGGATTCGACAATATCGCCTATCGGATGCAAGTTCTCCTCACGGAACCCCAAGTACGCCGATATGTGATCGAGGGGTGATGCATGCCAAGCCGAGGATCCGGTGACGTCGGTACAACAAGTTGTTCAGGGAGCGCCGTTGACGCCACCGCAGACCCGAAGACCGAACCAAACCCGATGGCTCGACATGATCTTCCTCGGGGAACGCTAAGACACCGTCGAACCCCGGTACCGGACAAGTTTTCCATCGACCTCGAGGACGCCTACACGAAAACTACAAGACCGCCACACGGACGCCGAGATCCCTAAACCCTGGACCCCGAGACCGGACCCTGGACCCTGTCGAACCCCGGACCCCGGAAACCCCAAGATCGTCGAGACCCCTCAATGTGTGAACCCCTTCCCGACACCCTATTTTATAACATAATACAACATGCCGCATGATAATTGTCTTGCATGCATACATTCATGTGTTTTGGGGGCCTTATGCCGATTCCCCTAATAATTAAATATGGGGCCCATATGCGGGCAAATCTAGCCTTATATTGGCCTCATTTAAATTTGTGTAGCGAACCCGGTGCTATCCTCTGTCATGTTAAGACAACATTTAAATTACGGGGGGGTTTCTAAATAACTTGAACCACCTAATTAATTGTCGGGACCCCGGTTCCGTTTAATATGACCTAATCGCATTGCATCCTTGCCATGTCATGCATCATTCATGCATCATGCCGATCTTCTGCCGTTGTATTGAATAGTGCATCCGGTGTTTCTTCTAGTGTTTTGCTTCTTCGCGGATAAGGCCGATGAGTTGATGTGAGCTTCGCCCCGATCTTCGGTTGAACCTTCGACCATGTTTGCAGGCGAGCATCTCCCCCTTTCTACCTATCTTACTTTTATAGTGTTTTACTCCTTCCTGTTGATCTATTGCTATCTGTGTTGCGATGCTCTAGTTTTCGTACCCGTGATATCTCTTGCAGCCGTATATTGCCTTGGACACACCCTATTCCCTGTTGTTTGGTAGATAGTTGGACTTGCGCGTCGTAGTCGCTTGCTCAAGTGCTGTTGTGTGTCGTCATATGCCACAGTTGCTGATGTATTGCCGCATGTTGATGTTGGAGATGATTCTAGTTTTACTTATCGTCACTTTAATTTCTGTTTAACAACTAAAATTGGAATAAGCAGAGGCATCGGTGGGTGATAGAAAATATTTGGTTTCCGAACGCCCACTTGTGTCCCGTAAGACCCCGAGTACTTGATACCTGTTCCTTGATTTATCGCGCTATCCACATCCGGGAGGTATATGGGACCCCCCTTAGCCATAGCTTGATTCCGTCTTATTTCTTGGGGCCACAAACTAGTTTGAGGTTTTATTTACGATCCTGTACTTATGCCATGCTTTACTGCTTTATTTACGATTGTGCGAGGTACTGCACACTGTACTGTTTAGGTAAGCGGAGTGATTACGCGGTATCGACACCCCGAGTTTTCGGGTACCCAGTCGCTTACAGCCATTGTCGCAGACCTTGAGGCCGTCTCGGAGCTTGCTTACTCCGTTGCGGAATCTACTTAAGGGGTGGCCCCCTGAAATATTTCTGAATCTTGTGATTGCTTTGTCGTGAAGGCCTCGTTGGGTTTTGATTTGGTTTTTCCGAGGTTGATCGAGTGTGTGTTGCTATTGGTGCACCCCGGCCGGGTAAAACTTTCTGAAAGCCGTGTCCGCGGATATGGACGACTTGGAGCACAGTTTCTCGTTCATAGACAAGCATAACTAAAGTTTACTGCTATAAATTTGACTTATAATGACTAGTAATCAGCTTCACTATAATGGAATGGCTAATTAATACTACCCACAATTGCTTGTTTGGTTGTCGCTTGAGACAATTGTTTCTGACTAGTAAGTATTGCAACTACAACGGAATGGCTGAATAAAAGTACCAACAACTGTTGGGTTTGGGTTATCTCATGTTAATTGTTTCTGACTAGTAAGTGTTGCCACTATAACGGAATGGTTAACTAAAAGTGCCCACTGCCTACTTTATCAGGACGATTATCTAAACCTGCCTAGTAAAGTGCCGCAACCATAACTGAATAAATAAAACTGCCAACTGTGTGAGTTCCTCGGTTGACTTCCTCGTTTGGTCTCGAGGGGGAAACGCCAGGATGGGTTTGTTTGGTGTTGGCTTCAGGTTGGATCCGGATAGGTCATTCTCACCCCTCTCTGATAACCGCCAGTTGTATCGAGTCTCTATAGGTTGTTTAGTGCATGCTGCCGCTGCCGCTCAGTCCACCATACCTATGTAGGCGAGGACCGCCGAATTCTAGCCTCGCCGTGTACTGGCCTCAGTACTGACGCTCCTCTTTTTCCTTTGCCCTTTGTCGGCACCCCTTTTGTTTAAGTAGGTTTTGAGATCGACGTCGTTAGCAGGGTTACCCTTCCGGCTTGGCCTGGGCAGGGTTATGGACGCCATTGGTTATTCTTCAGGGCTCTTAGCCCCATTTGCATCTTGTCCGTAGCTGGACGCTCTATCGTTTCAAGGTGATTTGGATCTTTGTATATAATATCTGTATTCTTGACTCTTTGAGTCGCTGCTGTATATATCTGTTCTGTGGGTCCCATCGAGGACTGTTGTGTAATGTTATTACTTCGTTTTCCACCCGCATGAAAGTGTCTGGTGGGCACCTTTGAATCGTTTCTATGCGGGTTTGGTGAATTTTGCCCAAACTTGCATAGGTCCGATTCTGAGGGTGTTACACCTTGCTCCGGGGAAGGGTGTGGGATGTTTATGAGAGAGAGGGGAGCAAACTGGTGTGAAGAAATCGAGCGGGGGAGGCCTCTATTTATAGTGGCGAGAGGGGACCGACGAGCGCGGGCTGAGCTCGTCGTGGGCGACGGCACAGGCAGTTATCGGCGCAGGCGACGGTAGGGGGCGGTTCTATGTTCCCTAGCGAAGCTCAACGGCGTGGTGGCGAGGCGTGGGGCGGTGGTTATCGGTCGGAACGCTTCGACGCTCTGGGCGGGTCCGACGGGGGTTTTGATGACGCACATCCAGCATGGTCCGCACAACGGTGAACGGGCATGTCTGGCAGGGTGCTGGAGTGCTGGCTGCTTCGCTGCCAGCCGTTACATGCTTTGACTATCTCCTCAGCATCCTTCAACACTGTCGGCTAGTAGAAACCGTGCCGAAGTGCCTTGGCAGCTATTGCTCCTTACGAGGCGTGGTGGCCACAATCGCCCTGGTGTATGTCCACCAAGAGCCTGATTGCCTCTTCTTGGCTTCCGCATCGTTGATAGATGCCCCCGACGTTGCGCTTGTACAACTCGTTGTTGATGATGGTGTAGGCGCTTGCTCTTCACCTCACTTGTCGTGATGCCACTTCCTCTGTTGGGAGTTCGTCTTTGGCCAGGAAGTTCATGAACGGCTTCGCCCAGTCGGGCGTTTCATGAATGGTGTGCACCGTCTACATGATGAACTTGATCTCCTCACGGATTTCTGGCTCTGGGATGTCAGGAGGCTTGTTGGGTGGTAGCTTGCTGGTGTTGACCGCGAGCTGCATTACAGTAGTCCCAGGGTGCAGCAAGGCAGTCCCCGGGTGCAGCAAGGCAGTCCCCGGGTGCGGCGAGGTAGTCCTCGGGTGCGGCGAGGCAGTCCCCGGGTTTGACGCGGCACTAGGTATTCCTGGATCCGCGTTGAGCACGATGGAGTCGGATTCTGGTGACGGGGTGATGGAGGGCTTGCGCAAGTGCCCGAGGGAGACTCCAGGCGGTATAGCTTGTCTTGTTGAGTCGACCCTGGCTAGGGCGTCAGCGGCTTCGTTGTTGATTCTAGGCACATGGTGGAATTCACATCCTTCGAAGAAGGCACATAGCTGCTGAACGAAGAAAGGGTAGAGGGCCATGTTTGCGTCCCTTGCGTCCCATTCACCAGATTCCTACTTCACCACCAGGTCCGAATCTCCAAAGAATAGCACCCTCTAGATGCCTATCTGTTTGTCCATCTTCAGCCCGTGGATGAGCGCCTCATACTCGGAGACGTTGTTGGATGCCTTGAAGTGGATCTGGATAACGTACTCCAGTCGGTCGCCCTTGGGAGAGGTTATCACGATTCTGGCTCCGAGTCCTCCTCGCATTTTGGATCCGTCGAAGTGTAGCTTCCAGTAAGTTGAATCCAACACTAGTGGCATGTATTGTGTCTCCGCCCAATCGACGATGAAATCACCCAGTGTTTGGGACTTGATCGATGTCCGTGGCTCGTACTGGATGTTTTGGGCAGCGAGCTCAATGGCCCATTTTGCCACGCGACCAGTGGCGTCCTTGTTGCCGATAATTTCCGCAAGTGGGACCAATGCCACTACCCGGATGGAGTGCTCTTGGAAATAGTGCTTGAGTTTCTTCGCGGCCATGTACACGCCATACACCAACTTTTGGTAGTGGGGTTAATTCTACTTGGAGAGCGACAGCACCTCGCTCAGGTAGTACACGGGGCGCTAGACCAATTGGGCCTTCCCTTCCTCTGGTTTCCACTACCAATACCATGCTAACCACCCTGTTTGTGGCAGAGATATACATACTCATAGGCTCCTTTGCCGCTGGCGCCGCCAGAATGGGTGGTAAGGTGAGAATGCGCTTGAGATCTCGAAAAGCATCGTCCGCCTGAGTTGTCGAGACGAACTTGTCCATCTTCTTCATCGGCTGGTACAGGGGAAGGGATTTCTCACCCAGCCGGCTGACGAACCGGCTGAGGGAGGCAAGGCACCCGGTGATCTTTTGTACTTCATGCAGGTTCTGCGGCAACTCCATGCGCTCAATAGCTCCGATCTTCTTCGGGTTCACCTCGATTCCTCGTTCAGATACAAGAAAGCACAGGAGCTTGTCTTCTGGGATGCCGAACACGCACTTCTCCGGGTTCAGCTTGATCTAGAAAAAGCGAAGGTTGTCGAACGTTTCTTTCAGATCCTCAAGGAGTGTGTGTTGCTCCTTGGTCTTGATGACGACGTCGTCAACGTAGGCGTGCATGTTTTTGTCGATCTACGTATGCAAACATTTCTACATGTAGCGCTGATAGGTTGCTCCTGCGTTCTTCAACCTGAAGGGCATGGTGGTGTAGCAGTAATCTCCATATGGGGTTATGAATGATGTCTTTATTTGTTCGGTTACATTGAGCTTGATCTGGTGATAGCCCGAGTAAGCGTCCAGAAAAGACAATAAATCGCACCCGGCAGTGGAGTCGATGACTTGTTCTATCCACGGTAGAGCGAAAGGATCTTTGGGGCATGCCTTGTTGAGACTGGTGTAGTCGACGCACATGCGCCATGTCTTATTCTTCTTCAGCACCAACACCGGGTTGGCGAGCCATTTTGGGTGGAAAACTTCCATGATGAAGCCGTGTGATCGCCTCACCGATGGTTCTTCTTTTTTCTTCTGTGAAGCGGCATCAAGATTGCTTGATCAGCTTCGCTTCTGGTCGAACATGAAGAGAGTGATCGGTGAGTTACCTCGGGACACGTGGCATGTCTTTGGGGCACCATGCAAAAATGTCCCGACTCTCACGGAGGAAATCGACGAGCACGCTTTCCTATTTGCTGTCCAGGCCGTCTCCGACCAGGACGGACTTGCTGGGGTCCTCCTCGTTCAGCAAATCTACCTTGTTCCTTGCGAGGGCTTGAATTGTGATTCCCCAGCCGGTTTAGGTTCTCCAGCCGGCATATCCTTCTGCAGAGCCGCCATGTTCTGCATTATGACACGCTTCTCTTCAGCGATGATCATTGCTTCGGCTAGCTTGGAGCCATCTGAGGCGCACTCGATCGAACTCTTGTAGCATCCGTCGATGGTGATCACTCCCTTTGGGCCTGGCAGCTTCATCTTGAGGTACGCGTAGTGTAGTACTCCCATGAACTTGGTGAGAGATGGGCGCACTAGTATGGCGTGGTAGGCACTGGAGAAGTTCACCACCTCGAACCAAATTGGTTCGCGACAGAAGTTGTTCTCGCTGCCGAAGATGATGTCCAGCCGGATATTGCCGATTGGCGAGTGCGACGGGCCTGGCAATGCTCCGAGGAACGAGGTGCTCGAGGGTTGCAGCTGGGATTCGCTGATGCCTAGCCGCTCAAGGCTACTCCTGTATTGGAGGTTGATGTTGTTGCTTCCATCGATCAGCACCTGGGAGAAGTGCCACGAGTGCTTCTTGGAGATGATGATGGGGTCGAGGACAAGCGCGTAGCTGCCAGGGCTCGGTAGCACAGCCGGCTGATCTTCCTTGCTCCAAGTGATCGCCTGATCTGACCAGTGCAGGTACTGGGGGACGGGGGATGATTGCGTTCACCTGCACCTCGCGCCTCCTCTTGGCGTGCTTTGTTTCGGGCTGGCGACAGAGGTGGTGGTCGGAGCCTACCATCTTCGGCCATCTTCTTCGTCCAGCTGCACTGGCGTGTTGTGTGATTCGCGGGCTTGCTGCCACCGCTGTGGAACTTGCACGGCCCATCGAGCATGGACTCCATGGTGTACTTGGGCCGAGGTGGCCTATAATACGACTTTTGTCTCCGGCTGCTACCTGCAGCCGGATCCTCATGCACGGCGGCTACTTGCTTGGCGCCGTACCGGCTGTCCGGTTGGTCGTCTTTCCTCTTACCCTGCCGCCTGGGGTGATGGTCTCCTGGCTGGCGGCGCTCCGCCTGCTCGTCCGTGACGATTTGACCTTGGTCATCTACCACGATGGGCTTCTTCATGGCCGCGTCAGCGGTAGCGTACTTGTCCGTGATAGTCACGACCTGGGCCATGGTTTGCGGGTCTGCCCAGTTGAGTTTATGCTTCAGCATGGTGCCGTATCGGCAGCCGTTGGTGAAGAAACCTATCGCCTGGTGCTCACGCACCCTTTCGCACGAATTGTGCATGCTAGTCCACCGGGTGAGGTAGGCGCGGTTTGACTCGTCCTTACCCTACACGCAAAGGGCGAGCTCGCGAGGTCGACCTAGTCGCTTGTATGTTCCGATGAAGTTGCGAATGAACGCTTCTTTGAAGTCTAGCCAGGCGTTGATGCTATTGTTGGGGATGCTGTTGAGCCATGTTCTTGCCGAATCGACGAGCATGAGGGGGACGTACCGGATGGCCAGGCGGAGATTGCCGTTGGAGATTCCCACTGTGGTGGTGTAATCCACCAACCAATCCTCAGGCTTGACCGTGCCGTTGTACTTTGGCGTGTCCCTTCGAAGCGAAAAACCCTTCGGAAACGGCTCGTTCCGGATGCGCGGGACGAAGCACCAGGAGGTCGATGCGCTCGCACGCGTCAGCCGGATCTTGGGGGCCGAGCCATCCCTTCAGGAATGATGCAGGCGGGTCCTTGTTCATGTCTGCTCCCTCCTCCGGGGCACGTGTCTTCCTCCCTTGGGAAGCTCCTGTCGCCGGAGCGCGACTTACGCTGGAGGCGGCGGCGTCCCAGTTGTGGCGGCCAGGGTTGCCGGTTTAGCCACGCGGGCGGATGTTTTGCCCAACTCCTCATGGGGAAAATGCCTGTTGCTGCTTGCTTCTTCCGTGCGCCGTCCGGTCCGCGCCTTTGCGAACGACGATGTCGCAGGAGTTGCCCATCTGGCTGGGGGTGCCTTCCACCTGCTACTTTTTAGCGGTCGCGGCGAGGAGTTGGATGCTCTCTTGCTAGCGACGAAGTTCCTCGCCCTCGAGGTGCTTCAGCTACCCTCATGTTCTTGGAGGGGGTGCTGTAGACGGGCTGCGCCACACCTGCATGTGAATTAGCGGCACAGTCCAGTGCTGACGCTAGGTCGCGCCCCCGATGCTGGATTTTCCTGGCGAATCCGTGAGCCGCGTTGTACTTATGGACGGTGGCGTTCAGCCGGCACTGGTTAGCCGCGACCTTGGTGGCTTCCTCGAGGAGTTTCTGGCCCGTGGCTTCGATCGCAGCCGCAGCAGCTGCCGGGTATGCCTCGACGACGACCGAAGCGCGCAAGTGCTAGATGGAGGCGGTGAGCGGGTCTTGCTCTTGCTCGGGCGCGGAGTTCTCTCCTCCCGCCCGACGCTCCTAAGGTGGACGATAGTTTTCGCGGGCGTTTACCACCATGACTTCGACGCAACCACTCGTTGTGGCTGGGCCATGGGCGAGGGGCACGTCGAGGACAGGGGTGACCGCGCTGGGGAAAACCTCAACGACAGTGGCGACGTAGACGTGAACGTCTCCAAAATGTAGGATGGAGACGTCGATGAGAAGGTGTTCCTGGCGAAGCACGCGGCGTTGTCGATGACGCGGTCGAAAGCGGCGAGCGTGAGAACAAGGCCAGAGGCCACGTGTTCGCCGGCGAACGAGGTCGGGTCCTAGGGTTCACTGTTTGGATATGGGTTTATAGGACAGGGCCGGCTGCAAGGCCTAGCCGGTGGGGCAGGACCCAGTCCGCCCTTCTTTTTGATTCATCCTTCTCTTTAGTGTTCACCCGGGCTTCCTTTGGGGTATCACCCTTGTTTAACAGTCACCCGGACAGCTTTATCCAGTCCAGCCAACCACTTTGCTTTATCTTCATCGGGTAGCGCTGGTCATGACGACATGCCAGCTTGCCCGATGACGAGGGAGATCCGGAGGTGTACCCCGCACGGAGCGTCAGCCCTTCCGTGCTCTCTATCGAATCTGAGGTGAGCCGGTTGGAAGCGGCCACCCGGCCGGTTCTTCTGGCCACCGGCTAGACAGGCCAGCCGAGAAGGTTATAAGCCCAGCCGGGTGGTGTTCGCAAGTTACCTGGAGTTGTCCTTCTTGAAGGCCAGGCGGCCTGCTCCTTCTGGAGCCGACCTACTTGTGCTTGGCTTTCCCCACCTGGGGGTTATCCCCCCGATAGTTAAAGAACTTAAATGACAAGTATAAATAGAAGAACATTGCAACCCTCATAGCTGATTCCGATGTTTCCCCGTGATAGGGTTTGCACCCCTCGGAACCCCTATTAAATTGTCAAGCATGTCCTAGGGTTACCTTTCAATACAATTAAACTTGTCATATCATCATCTTTACTTGAGCATTGCATCGATGCCATGTGTTGATTGTTTCCCCTTTCTTTCTAGTGTTTGCTTCTTCCCGGTAGAATACGATATCGAGATCGAGATCGAAGACTGAGATCAAGACCATCGAAGATCGACGAACAATACTTGACCAACTATAATCAAGTCAAGCCAAGGATTCCGAAGATCTGCTTATTGGTTATCAACGGGCAAAGGCAAGCATAGCCCCACCATGATATAATCCTATGGTTTCGAAAGCATTTCAGTTCCTGCCATGATGTATACGATTTTACTGTGGTCTTTTATCGATAGATAGAGTAACCTATCTGTTGCATTACTCCCTTTGAGATTATATTACTTGATCCACGGCTCCTAGCATAACTAGGTTTGGCTTGTGTGCACTGCTAGAGCTATTATTTGTGTCCTGCTTAGACATGCATACCTGTTGAGTCTGGTTCATCCAGATGATGTATTAGATGCAGAGAATCTAGTATGTCAGGAGAACGTGATGAGATGATATTAGAGGTGATATAAGTTAAACATGATAAGGCTTGAATGGGAGGCCGTGGTGTGATGTGGTTTTTCTAGTCCCATGCTCGCCACCACTAGGTCCTAAGTTTTTTCCTTTGGAACCGAGACGAGCGTACAACCACATGGGCCTGGAAAACCTCGCGAGTGATTAACTTGTCTAGTAGATTCCATGAGTCACATAGTTTGGGCGTTCCATTCAACATACGCATTGAAAACATTTTGAAAGATTTGGCGGGTGAAGTTGCATCATAACAGGTAGGTAAGCATGGCCGGGGTTGCTTGGGGTCGATGGAGCCCCTGGTGAACCAACCTCGCCTCACATCTTTAAGGACCGGCTTCGGGATTTGACCCTTTACAGCTGAACCATCCTGAGGTCATGACTCATTGTCTTGGCAAAAGCAAGGTAAAGGTCGTGTCTAACCACCCGCTGCCGGCATTCCAAGGAAGAGGGTTACTCATGTGGCATTAAGAGAAGGTTAATACGTGTGGGTAAAGTTGTACACCCCTGCAGGGTAATAATCTTTTAGAAAAGTCGTGTTCACGGTTATGAACGCTTGGTGAGTAGATTCTAAGATCATAGAGAACTTGAATCTAATCGTAAAACTTGGCAGATCAATGTGTGCTTAAGGCTGCTTCCTCATGGGTACAAGGGGTGATACTAGTTAAGGTTCAGATGATGATAACTTGGTGGATATCAATGACGATGATTAATATTTCAGAGATGTCGCTGTCTTATCCCTTTTACAAATACTCTAACTAGACGAGCTTCTTCTCCCTCTTGTTTAAAAACAAAAGTGGCTTCATGCAAAACAACTCCACCAGCCATAAGTCTTGAGGAGTACACCCTGTACTCACCCTTGCTTTGTTGATACTTTTTTAGCAGCGTAAGTGTTCCGTGAAGATCAGTTTGGTACTACATCGACATCGACGAGTAGCTTGGGGTTCCCGGCCGGTAGCCTGGAATCTATGGGCTGGGACGCTATCATTATGCTTCAGGACTCTTAGACCATTTGTTAAGTTTTCTATGCTTAATAGCATAATTTGCCTTCCGTTGTTTGATGTTTGTGGTAAGTGACCTCTTCTTGTAATAATTTGGATCTTTGCTCAGTTATGAGCTTGCTGTAATAATTTTGTGTCATAGGGTCACTGCTGTGTTATCGATTCTTCACTGGATATCCTCGAGCTCAAGGTTAAGCTTATATCAGACAGAGGTCTGGGATTTGTTTAGCCCTGATCCCGGGGGTGTCACAAGCAGAAAACATGTAACTGGCACTACGACATCTTTTTAATAGGTTAGTCCCATAAAATGTATAAAAATACCTCAAAGTGTAGACAAAACATAGCAAAGTTGATACTAAACAACCATGGAGCATAAAAAATTATAGATACGTTTACGATGTATCAAGCATCCCCAAGCTTAACTCCTTCTCATCCTCGAGTAGGTAAGTGATAAAAAGAATAATTTTTGAGGTGACATGCACCATCACAATCTTGACCAAAACATTTGCAAAGCATTGATAGCTGGGATCAAAGTACTCTAAACACGAGCATGAAAGATGTAGTTCTAACAATAAGACATAGAAACTATGTTTTAACATGAAAAGGAACAAAGAAAGATCATGAATAACAATGCATTGAAAGATGTTTGTTTGTTTCACATATAGAAAACATAGCATGTGTGGTATTCAACTTTTCCCTCATGGTGTAGCAAAACATAAATGCATAACACCTTCAATGTTCATAAGGGTGACTAGATACAAATAGTTCAAGAACAAGCAATATCAACATTATGAATCAATCAATAAGTTTTGGGACAATAAACATAAAACTAAGAATGACAACTATGGTCCCTTAATTGGTGCATAAAGATAGAAGGTGGAGACTCGATATAAAAGTAGGAAGAAAGGCCCTTCACAGAGGGAAACTGGGATTTCAAGTTTCATAAAGAGCTTCCAAAAATTATGGTACTTATTAGCTTTCAGCTCTCATTGACCCTATCATAAGCATCTTGAAGTGATTAAGGTTAAAGTGAAACAAATATGGAGTATATGCTTGACAAATCATAAGTTGGCAATCTCATGTCCCTTGAGTATGAGGGTCGTTCCTCATGCTACTCAACTTTAGTCACAAGCAAGTTATTGTCATTGTAAGTATATGTGTATCATCACACAGGAGCTATCCCATATAAAAATGACAAGGCAATAGATAGTGAGCATCTCAGCAATCCTTTTATTTACCATGAGCATGGTGCATTTTTTTCACTTCTCTTTTTTTCTATATATGTTTTTCTGAGGATGCTTCATAGATTGCTCACTATGGTGATGCTACAAGTTTCCACCATGATTAGGCATGGATTAGGCTAGTCGCCCAGGCTTTTCTCTAACACATATATAATACTCCATGGACTTACAAGCTCCCCTTTTATTTCACACTGCCGACATCCATAAACAAAAGATCAAGATATCAACTGGGTAATATGTACAGGTGTTGAAAGCGTTCCCCATGACATCATGGTTCTGCTAATTCCCAACATATAAGTGCGAGCATTTACAACATAGATGACACGATGGTTCAAGATTATTAGGTGCAAGAGAGTAAATTGTGCCATCAAGTTTGTGAGAGCTATAATCACTAATTTTCTCATAACAAGTTTAATTTGGAATATAGATAAAACATGAATATACTTGGAATGGTGTAGCACACCATGCATGGGAATTTATAGTGGACTATTTGGAATAACTTGGTTTCCTGGGAGTTGGATGCATGAGTAGAGCTTACTCAGTACAAGTGGAGGCTAGCAAAAGACTGGGAGCGACCAACTAAGAGAGCAATAATGGCCATAATCATGCAGAGCAACAAAACATTGTAAATTAAAGCATAAAGTGGTATCACATGTCAAAAACTAAATGATCATAGAGGAGGTGACTGGTTTATAGTCATAACATGGTATGAGCATGTGCCAAGTGAACCCAAACAAAGAATTAAAGGAGAATACCACAATATTATGATTTTGTATGCTAAAACAACGCATGATTCTTTCAAGGCATATTAAGCAATCTCAATTGTTTGGAACAAGTCAGGCTACAACAATAATCACTAAGAATAAGGTCAAAGCAACATCTAGCATGAGATGATAAAGTGTAAGCCATAGTGAAAACAAGCTCCCTTTTGTACCACTAAAAGCATGAAACTTTTTACTCTTTTCCAACACTAATCAACTTATTTGAACAAAAGTGTGAAAATGGGGGTCCAACTAAATTATTCAAGCAAACTAAACAAACAAAAACCAAAACTGAAAACTAAGATTCTCCAAGAACAATACAACAGTGCATGAAACAATAAAAAAGAAGTGTCTAGAAAGAGACCTAAGATTTTTATTGATGAAGAAGGGGATGCCTTGGGCATCCCCAAGATTTGATGCTTGTACCTCTTGAATATTTCTTGGGGTGACATGGGGTGTCATCCCCAAGCTTGAGCTTTTGTCCATTCTTCATCTTATCACATCATTCTTGCCCTACACTTGAAATTTCCTTCATACAAAACTTCACACAATCTTCATTAGAAACATTAGTGTATTCAAGATAATAGGCCTTTGGGTTTAGTTTCAACAAAGTAAAACTTTCATCAAAACAAAAGCTACTATAGCAATTCCTTTAAAAATCTCAAGTGATCAGGAAGAAGTCAAAAAGAAATTGATTAAGAGGCAAATGCAAATAATGGCAGAAATATGTCAAAACATACCAGCAGGTAAAAACCTATTTTTCAAAGACCTTTTGTTGCTCAAATAGAAAAGTGTTGAACTAATGAAAGTTACATAACAACCTGGGTCATAATCTCAGAAAATTATAGCTCAATCGGACATATAGGAATTTTTCACGAATTTTACAGTGAAAAACAAAAATCTGTTTTGGGACAGCAACTTCCCCAAATCTTACTTCTCTCTCATTAGAGGTTATTCTTGGCACAAAAACCACACAAAAAAGATAAGGGGAGGTTATTCGAGAGTAATAACTTCCAAGACTCAACAAAAGAAAAAAACCTAACGAAATTTGGGTTATCTCCCAATGAGTACTTTTCTTTAACGGCTTTAAGTTAGGCTTAGGAATCAAGAATCAAGTATTTTCAAATGAAGAAGCATTAACATCAAATTTCTTGCCCCTACCTTTCTTACCTTCACTCTTATCTTTAGGGAACGTATGATTGCTTGTTGGAGAAGCAAAATGCATAATGACTTTTCCCACATCTATTATTGCTCCAAGGAGTTTCAGTAGGGATCTTCCAAGTGTAATTTGTCCTTTTCCTACACATTCAATAACAAGATAATCAGTAGACACCACTTTCCCTAAGATCTTTGTAAACACTCCTTCAGCTATTTCAATGGGTAATATAGTTGTATTATTGGTAAGAGATATTTCTTCTCCTCCTTTAGAAAGTCCCCAAAGATTCAAAGATTCATAGATATATTTAGGCATAAGACAAAATTCTTACATGATATCACAACGAGCATCAAAAGTTTCATTATTTATAACAACTTTTACTGTAGGAAACCATTTTGAATGTTCCAAATTTATTGGAACATACTCATGATGCTCTCTAAGCATGTTATAGCAATCTTTTAAACTAGCTGTATTGGTCTCAAGAGTGTTTAACCTAGCATAGATGTTTATAAAGGAAGAATCAGATTTGCTAGGAAAATTATATATTGTAATCAATTTCTTTATGGCATTCAAAGCTTCATCCTCATTACAGTGGAGAATATCTCCTCCTATTACAGCATCCAAAGCATATCTATAACAAAGAGCAAGACCATAGTAGAAATTGCTAAGAACCAAGCCTAGAGTCATTTTAGGCTCAGTTTTTTCATGTGAATCAGAAATTCTAAACCAAGCTTCTTTGAAACTCTCTTCACTTCCTTGTTTGAAATTAAATATCCTTTCCACAGGTGACACAGTGATTGGAGCAACACTAGACATGGAAGCAACTTGAAGTAGGAACTAATTCTTTTTTGTTTTTTATAAGAAAAAGAAAACCAAACAAAACAAGTTTTTTTTCTATTTTTGATAGAAAGAAACAAGAAAAACAAAGTAAAAGAAACAAAGGAAAACAAAAACAAATTAAAGAGAATGGTTGTGAGAGACTCCCCTTGCGAGAATCTTCTTTCTCCCTAAAAGGTGACTGACGAGGAGGAAGAGATTGAAGCTGTCCTTAACTCCCCGACAACGGCGCCAGAAAACTTCTTGATGCAGCTCAGTTCACGGTAGAGCTTCGTTGGGATACCCCAAGAGGAAGGTGTGAAGAGCACATCAGTAAGTTTTCCCTCAGTTATGAAACCATGGTTATCGAACCAGTAGGAGTAAGGAAACAACTCCAAGGTGTTGCTAACAACTTGGAACCTGCACAACACAAACTCAAAACTTTTCCCCAACGTATAGTGAGGTTGTCTATATCACCGGTTTGCTGAAAAGAAAGGACTAAACATATAGTGTGGAAGATAATAGTTGCTTGTAGAAAGTAAATGGTAACAGTAGATGATGTATCAATGATAAATATTGGACCGGGGTCCACAGTTCACTAGAGGTGTTCTCCTTAAGATAGATAACATGTTGGGTGAACAAATTATAGCAGGGCAATTGACAAATTGATAAAGCATAACAATGCAAATACTAGACATCTTGACTCGTATGATATTTGATTTGGCATTATAACAATATACATAGACCATAATCCAACTCCATCTATGACTAATAATTCACCTTCAGGTTATCATCCGAACCCCTTCCAGTATTAAGTTGCAAGCAACAGATAATTGCATTAAGTACTGTGTGTAAAGTAATCAATACAATTGTTCTATTAACAAAATATTGTTGTTTTCTCCCTAGTAGCAACAACACATCTACAACCTTACAGATTTATTTCACTTCCCCAGATTACTAGAGGCATGAACCTACTATCGAGCATAAATACGCCCTCTTGGAGTCAGAAGCATCTACTTAGCCAAGATAGCTACTAGAAACGGAGAACATGCAAGATCACAAATAACACAGACATGATAGAATCAATAATCAATCTGACATAGTATCTCAATATCCATTGGATCCCCACAAACACAACATGTATGATTACAAATAGATGATCTTGATCATGAACGAAGCTCACAAGATCTAAACATTATAGCACAAAGGAGGAGAAAGAACCATCTAGCTACTGTATGGACCCATAGTCCAAGGGTGAACTACTCACGCATCATACCAAAGGCTGGCATGGTGATGAAGAAGGCCTCCGGGCTGATATCTCCCCTCCGGCAGGGTGCCGGGAAGAGCTTCAGATCCCCCCAGATTTAGGGATGGTGGTGGCGGCTACAGACTGTTTCGTGGAGATTTGATCGGTACTTAGGGTTTTTGCATCGGGGTGAATTTATAGGAAAAGGGGAAAGGTTGGTGGGTGCCATAGGGGCCCACACCTGGTGGTGGCGCGCCCTAGGCCATGCGGCCCTAGGGTGTGGCCACCTCATGGCCCCCCTTCGGCTGCCCTTCGGAATCCATGTTCCTTCTGGTAAAATATTGACTTTGGCTTTTGTCCCGTCCAATTCCGATAATATTTCCTTACTAGATTTTCTAAAACCAAAAATAGCAGAAAACAGGCAACTGGCACTGCGACATCTTGTTAATAGGTTAGTCCCAGAAAATGTATAAAAATACCTCAAAGTGTAGACAAAACATAGCAATGTTGATACTAAAAAAGCATGGAGCATCAAAAATTATAGATACGTTTACGAAGTATCCACAGACACCTTCCATCTACTCCAATGGCTAGCACCAGCAGTGCCCGAACGATGGCGATGTCAGGCGAGGCCACAGCCAAGTCATCAGGCTATGTTCACGTCCTGACGGAGGGCATGGTGGTGGCGCGTTCCGCTGTGGTTGAATCTACCGGCGATGAACAAATTCCAGCTGGGCTGGAGCCGCTGTAGGAGGAGGCTAATTCCCACAAAGGGGAGTGGCGCGGCTGGGACATCTCCAAGAGCGATATCAAAGTGATGCTCGCCGAAGGGTACCTCCCCGCTATGGAGGGCCTGATCTGGCGGGCAGCGCCAACCGGCGAGGTCATCCCTTATCCCCTAGTCAGACAAAAGGTATACCTCAAGGCTCATTTTGTGTGCGGCGTCTCCCTCCCAATCTCCGAGTTCTTCACTCAAGTCCTCCAACACTTCCGGGTTCAACATCATAAGCTTTCTGCTAATAGCATCCTCGCCTTTAGCAACTACGTGGCGTTGTGCGAGGGTTACCTAGGAATTAGGCCTATGTTAGATTTGTCCATTTACTTCTTTACTGTGAAGAGGGTAGCCGGAGTGATCAAAGAGGAGCTTATGAACTACGGAACCATTAACTTCAAGATCCGGCCTGGCCGGCGGTTCCCCGACATTGTAGGTCACGAATCCTGCAAGAATTGGCAGATGACGTATTTCTACGGCATATATATTCCTCTAGCCGGCCAAGAAGCAACATACCCGGAATTTGTCGATGGTTCCACCGCTGAATCCCTGACATGGAGATCCCAAGCCCTCCTCCCTTCCAACGCCGAAGCCTCTCGTGCTGTAAGGCAGATTGACTGGTTCATAGAGACGGCTCTGACCGGGTTGGACCTAGCCATGTGCTGGTTCATCAGGCAGATCCAGCCGCCGCAGCACCGCGTGAAGCGTATGCACCAGTACACCGAGGATAGTAAAGATATCCTCCGGATCTCCGAGGACAATTTCTCTAGTGACTCCGTCAAGATTCGCCTCAAAGACATAGTCAAGGTGAAGGATCGGAAGCGTGGCTTCACCATCAACTATGACATGTTCGAGGGCTCCATGTGCCCAGAGGTACTTATTTATTTTCTGTATGACATATACTCCAATTCTTCTGTCTTGCATATACCTTTGCATCTAACGCTTAAAAGCTGAAGAATCTAGACGAAGGAAGCATGGATGCCCAAGTCTAAAATCCCAAGATTATGGATATCACTTTCGTGTCCGACGACAAGGTCCCATTGGTGCGAAAGCGGAATAGCTCCACCTCTGACGCTGCCGACAGAGGCAAGAAGAAGAAGACGGAGGGTGGAGCCTCCAAGAGATCCACCATCTCCCTGGAGGCGGAGAAAAGAAGAATGACTGGTATCCCATTGACAAAGGCACCAACTTTTGTGTCAGCTTCTTATCATCCGACATTGTGTTTTGCTTCTCTTATTCATGTACTTATACATTTGCATGTTTCAGGAAAAAGGCTATTGTGAGTTTGAAGAAGACCTCAAAAACATCGGGGGCTTCTAAAAACATCAAACAAATCTTTGTCCAAGCGTCTCCCGCCATCGCCCCTCCGACTCCGACAGTCCAACCTTCTGTCGCACCAACTGGTTCTCTAGCAAAGGTAGCATATGAACCTTCTACCATGGGTGTGGACCCAACTCCTTCTCAGGAGGTCCAAGACGCTAGCATGGAGCCCCATGTTGCCGGCGAACAGGCGACGCAGGAGAGCACGTCCTCCAAAGTTGCTGAAGCTCCGGCTAAGGATGCCACTAGTAGTGGTAAGGAGGTGGTGGAAGGCGGAACGTTTGTCGTAGGCGGAGCCATTGCATCCAAGATGCCAACAGAGCTTCCCAAGATTGTCTATCCGGTGCTCACACCGAGTAGCTCAACTCTGGCTCCTAGTGCATTGCCTACTTCTCCTACATGAGGCCTTGAGCAGCTGCTCAACCAGGTGGAGATTGTTAGTGTAAATACGCTTGATTTTAGCAAGATATTCTCTGAGAGCGCCAGCGACCTCAAGATCATCGCACTTGTAAGTTTTATATGCGTTTTGCATTTCATATGTAGTATCCCACTGTAGCCCCCGAGAATTTAGACGGAAAACCATAGGTCTTTGGGTCTGAATGCTCTAAGAGTGACTAAGCTAGAAACTTTGCACTTTATCCCCCAAGTATTTTAGTTTGAATGAAAACATTCGAACTATATACCTTTAGAGTAGCATACACAGTATTTTTAAATTTCAATACTGTAGCCCCAAGCCTCTAGTTGAAACAGAATTAGTTCCGACTAGATGCTTAAAGAAAGACTAAGCATAACGTTGAGTTAAAAACTTGTACTATATCCCCCAAGCCTCTAGGCGGATACTTATCCGGCTAGATACTCTAAGTAGACTAAGTTAATTTGATCCTTTTGTAGAATGAGAATACTCGGAGAAATGCCGCCAATGACAAGTTCCACAAGATGTGTGTGGATCTTGAAGCTGAAAAGGGTAAAACCACCTTCTTGAAGGAACAGATCACCAAGGGCAAGAGTCCGTTTTCTTTTTAGTTTTACGCTCAAATTGGCCTTGCGTTGTCAATTTCTGACTACTCATTGTTCTATGTTATTTCTCCTACTTGCAGAAGCTATCACCAAGGCCAAGGACATTGTTTAGAAATCCAAGCACATACAAGAGCTGGATAGCAAAAACTAAATCCTGAAGATGGAGAGGGCTAACTCGCTGAAGATGCCCGAAGATGCAATGTCTGCCGTGCAAGAATCCGCGATCACGGAAATCAAACGCCATAAGGAGGAAATTGCAATCCTCAAGGAGAAGAACAAAGCTGCCAACAAGCAAAACACTCACAACTTTGAGGCTTACAAGACCCTCCGGAAATAACGGGATTCCATGGTGGAGATTCTCTAGCAAAATGAGGATAGCATCTTTGGTAAGAATTCTCCGTCTTGTAATTTTGTAAACCAGCTACTTTGAACTTATTGTGTTGAACTCATGTACTCAAACGTTTGGCCAGAAAATGCAGCTCCTATTGGTTTGACCAATAATCCTCCTCCCCCAAAGGAATGCATGGTTCTTGCCGGCAAATTCATCAGCACCGCCATCACCCAGGCAAAGGAGATTTCCAAGCCCTTAGTCATCAATATTAAGGTAGTGGACTCTGTCATGAAGTACTCGGAGATCCTGCGCCAAGCCCCTGAGCATATCATAAGATGGAATGCTTCATGTACACGGGATGGCGCAGGGATGGATCTAGCCATGGTCAAGGCCAACTATGAGGATGCCGACATTGACATCGTGACCTCTGGCTTGCCGGATGTAGAGGACGACAGACAGAGATTGATCACGGTGCTATCTGGTCTTCGCTCGCCGGCTAAGACACCAGGGTCGCCCAGTTGGTTGATGCAAACACCTTCGTTCCTCTTAAGGTAATCGATGCTGACCAAGCTAGCTCCTCCAAGTCCCTCAAGACTGCCGACTTTGTTGATGGGAAGGATGGCTCCCCTGCGGCCGAGGACGCTACCTCGAAGTCTCCTGCACCATAGTAATGAAAACACTATGTAATATTTGTCATCTCTGGATGTTTGTATGTATGCGGAAAACAATGGTCTTATCTTAAGGCAGAAAACTATGGCTATAATCTTCCTCCTACTTAAGAACTAATTCGTGCATGTATATATTTTTTAACCAACTATTGGCTTATCCATAACTCTGGTTTTTATGCTTGACTTTTCATGAGTTGGAAGACCTTTAGTCAGAACTATGTGCTCAAGTGATGATACCCAATGGCATCGTTAAAAACCTAAGCACAAAATCGCTAACTTCGAGTGCCGAAAGTGACTACTACAGAATCCACATAAAAACAACAAAGAATGTGTAGACCAGAAAACTTAAGCTAACGCCCATAGGTGGAATTTTTACAAGTGCAAATGCAAAACTTGTGCATAAAGGTTTTATATGATCCAAAAATGAACACTAAAGGAGGCAAAAGACTCAAGAATATGAGTGAACGAAAGATATTTATTTCATTGATCATATAGGAGATACATAGTAGATAGTAAAATATGCTCAGTGTAGAGAGGACATTGTTGTGCTATGTTCCATGGCCGATCAAGCTATGGGTATTCTTCATCCGGGTCAACGAGGTAAGAGGAACCATTGAGTAGTGCCTTGCTTATGATGAACGGTCCTTCCCATGGCGGGATAGTTTGTGTGACTTCTTCTGCTTAAGTAGGAGCACCAGGCCCCCCTCTTTGAACGAGTGACGTCGAATGCAGAAACTATGGGAACTGCATAGCTTCTGCTGGTAGATGGCGGATCTTTGGCATGGAAATACGTGATCTTCCTCGAGAAGGTGTACATATAGGCCCATGGATTCTTCAGCATCATCCTCGTCGTAGGCGGAAACTCTTGGTGAATCTTGAAGGATGTCGGAAGGTAAAATTTCTTCTGCTCCATATATCATGAAATAAGGGGTGTAGCCAGTGGATCTATTGGGAGTAGTTCGAAAACTCCACAAAATAGATGGCAATTCTTCCACCCAGGCTCCAGCTACTCTATGTAGCGGTGCTTCTAGACGTGACTTTATTCCTTGCAGAACTAGTCCATTGGCTCGCTTAACTTGTCCATTGGATTTTGGATGTGCCACAGATGCCAAATCAAGTTCGATGCCCTTCTCCCAACAATAAGCCTCCACTTCTCCGAGTGACAAATTCCTGCCATTATCGGTGATAATGCTATGCGGGAGACCAAATCTCACCACTAGATCCCGGACAAACCTAAGGGCAGTTGCCCCATCAAGCTTTCTAATGGGTTTAGCTTCTATCCATTTTGTGAATTTATCAACTTCTACTAACATATGCGTAAACCCACAAGGTGCCGTCTGTAATGGACCAACCATGTCAAGCCCCCAGACTGCAAGCGACCAAGTTATTGCTATGGCTAGCAATTCTTGAGCTGGTACATGTGGTTGTTGGGCATAATACTAGCATACCATGCATGTCTCGACCAGCTTGTCGGCGTCTGCCTTCGCGGTCAGCCAGTAGAATCCTTGCCGGAAGGCTTTGGAAACCAATGATCGAGGAGCGGCGTGATGCCCGCAATATCTGAGATGGATCTCATGAAGGATTTCAATACCTTGTTGGGATACACACTTCAGGTATACACCAATGGTACTTATTTTATAGAGCTGCCCATTGATTATAGTATAACCCTGTGCTCGATGTAAAATTTGCCGACTTTCGACCTCGTCGATGGGCAAATTTCCGTTTATGAGATATTCCATGAATGGTTTTGTCAAATCCAGAGGGACTTTTGTTACTGTATGAAAAAATGAGTCTACTCTATCCGTGTTCTCGGGGTCTGCTCCCTTCATGGATGGGGTCCGTAGATGCTCTAGAAAAATGCTAGGAGGAATTGGTTTGCGCCTTGATCCAAGTTTGACAGTAGATCAGCTGACTCATTTTCCTCCCTTTTGACATACTTGACTTCGTAGCCTTCGAAGAACTTGGCTATCTCATCCACTTCGTCTCATAGGGTTCCGTGCGTTCCAGGTGCTAGCCACCTGCTGGGAAACCAAGTCGGAATCTCCACAACAAACTATGCGCTTGATGCCAACATACTTGGCTATGCGAAGTCCGTGAATGAATGCTTCATATTCCACCATGTTATTCGTAGCCTGGAAGTGAATCTACATAATGTAGTGCGGTTTTTCCCCTATTGGTGGCTGCAGTAGCACACCAGCCCCCGAGCCGTTGAGTAGCTTTGATCCGTCAAAGTGCATCACCCAATATTCTGGCTCTGGTACAGGGGTAGCATCTGGCCTCTCCGTCCAATCTGCAATAAAATCCGCCAAGACTTGTGATTTGAGAGCATCGCGTCTCTTGTAGGTGATCTCGAAGGAGGAAAGCTCAATGATCCACGTTGCAACCCATCCCGTAGCGTCACTGTTGTTGATAATGTCCGACAGTGAAGCTTTCTCACTACTATGATAAGGTGATCCTCGAAGTAGTTCCTTAGCTTCCGAGAAGCTAGGAACACTCCATAAGCTAGTTTTTGGTAGTGAGGGTACCGTTGCTTGGACTCCGACAAGACCTCGCTTACATAGTAAACTGGTCGTTATACTCCGTACTCATCATTGGTTCTTTCAGCTCCACTGCAACGACGATGCTGATAACCTGGTTGGTGGACGCCATGTAAATAAACATAGGCTCCATTGGCTCGGGTGCTGCGAGTTTAGGTGCCAAAGAGAGTATCCCTTTTAGCTCCTTAATCACAGTATCTGCTTCATCTGTCCATAAAAATTTGTCCGCCTTCTTCAGCAACTTGTATAGCGGCAGAGCCTTCTCTCCAAATCGGCTGATTAACCGGCTGATGCTACACTCAACAGGGAGTAAGAGTGCTTCGTTGGAAACCCCAAGAGCAAGGTATGAAGAGCACATAAGCAATATTTCCCTCAGTAGAAACCAAGGTTATCGAACCAGAAGGAGGAAGGAAATGTCAAATAGGTGTTGGAAGCAATGTGGAGACCTGCACAACACAAACTCAAGACTCCGTCCCAACGAATCAGTGAGGGTGTCAAGCTCACCGGTTTGCTGTAACAAAGGATTAAACGTATGGTGTGGAAGTTAATGGTTTGCAGCAACTAAACAAGTAATAGTGGAATATGTATCAATGGTAAAGATTGGACCGGGGTCCATAGTTCACTAGAGGTGCTCTCCTTAGATAACAACATGGCATGAAGGGTAAAAAAATTACAGTGGGGCAATTGAAAGGAACTAAGCAAGGCATAACAATGCTATTACTAGCTAGAAAGATCCTATGAAGTTGACTGGGCAATACAACAATATACATAGACCGTAATCCAACTGCATCTATGGCTAGAAGTCCACCTTTAGGTTATCATCCGAACCCCCTCCAGTATTAAGTTGCAAGCAATAGACAACTTCTTTAAGAAAACTGTGTAAGGTAAACAATCCACATGTTCAATGAACAAGGGACCTTTGTTTTCTCCCTAGTAGCAACAGCACATCTACAACCGAAGAGATTTTTGTCACTTCCCTTGGAAACTAGAGGCATGAACCCACTATCGAGCATAAATAATCCCTCTTGGAGTCACTAGCAACTACTTGGACAAGATAACCACTAGCAACGGACATCATGCAAGATCACAAACAACACAGACATGATAGAGTCATAAAGATAGAACCATTAATCGAACCAACATAATAATCTCAATATCCATCGGATCCCCACAAACACAACATGCATGATTACAAATAGATTAGATCTTGATCATGAATGGACCTCACAAGATCTATACATGAAAGCACAAAGGAGGAGCTACAACCATCTAGCTACTACATGGACCCATAGTCCAAGGTGTAACTACTCACGAATCATACCGGAGAGAAGGCCTCCGGGATGATCTCCCCTCTAGCATGGTGTCGAGAAGAACTTCAGATCCCCCCGATCTAGGGACGATGGTGGCGGCGGCTACATATGGTTTCGTGGATTTATGATCAGGTGCCGAGAGTTTCTGTATTGGGGGCTTCTTACATCCGAAGGGGGGAGTCTGGGAGGCAACCAGGGTCGCCAAACCCTACCCAGGCGCGGGTCCACCTGACCCTGCACCTGGGGTGGGTCTGCCCCCTGGCCAGCCCCTCCGGCTATCCTCTAGACTTCTTGTTACCCACGGAAAGTTATTGACTTTGGCATTTTTCCCGTCCAATTCCGAGAATATTTCTTTACTAACTTCTCTAAAACCAAAAACAACAGAAAAATGCAGCTGGCACTGTTGCAACTTGTTAATAGCTTAGTACCAGAAAACATGTAAAAATCACCTCAAAGTGTGGACAAGTAAAGCAAAGTAAATACTAAACAAGCATGGAGCATCAAAAATTATAGATACGTTTCCAACGTATCACCGGCTTACTACTGTAACATAGCCTGTGTGACGTTGGATGTCCTTTAGGCATGTCGGGCGGTTAATGTTTAGGATGGCCTTGATCTTCTCCAGGTTGACCTCGATTCCACGCTGGGAAACGATGAAGCCCGACAATTTGCCGGCTAGAACCCCGAAGATGCACTTCTTTGGGTTAAGTATCATGTTCTATTTCTGGAGATTAGCAAAGGTTTCCTTTAAGTCGGAGATTAAGTCATTTGACTTTTTAGAGATCACTGCGATATCATCCAAATAGGCATGAATGCTCCGACCAATTGGGTCATGTAGGCAACGCTGCATAGTCCGCTGGTAAGTAGCAACTGTGTTTTTATCCCAAAGGGCATTGTGACATAGCAAAACATGTCGTAAGGTGTGGTGAACGAAGTGGCCAATTGTTCCGACTTCCTCATCTTTATCTGGTGGTATCCTGAGTATGCATCTAGAAAACACAGAAGTTCCGAGCTAGCCTTGGAGTCAATGACTTGGTCAATGCAAGGCAAAGCAAACGGATCCTTCGGACACGCTTTGTTCAAGTCGGTGTAATCAACGCACATTCTTAATTCTTTGGTTCCTTTTTTGGGGACAAGTACAGGATTGGCCACCCATCGGGTGTGAAGGAATTCTTGGATAAAACTAGCCTTAAGTAACCTAGTTATGTGCTTGCCTATGGAGCGTCAATTCTCGTGTCCGAAGCGTTGTAGAAGTGGTTTCACCAGTTTGCATTTTGGATCAATATTCAAGTTGTGCTCGGCAAGTTCTCTAGGTACACCTTTCATGTTGGCAGGTTTCCAGGGAAATATGTCCTTATTCTCATGGAGGAACTTGATGAGCGCACTTTCCTTTTAGGGTCCAGGTTCGTCCCAATGGCGGTGAGCTTGGAGTCATCGCCTACCAGAAGTTCCACCGACTTGGTTTCGTTGGAGGCCTTGAAGGCGGAATTGGAGTCAGAAATCAACTTCTTCGATGTCGGCATCTCCGAGGCATCGACCTTGCTATGGATCTCCTTGAATTCTTTGCTATAGAGGACAACTTCTACAAAGGCTGCTTCTCCAATGTCGTAGTCCCTTGCCTTTGAAAATCTTTTGGATACGGTGTTCACACCGTTTGGTTCGGGTATCTTGAGCTTGTTGAAGACGAAGCATGGATTGGCCATGAACGAGTGGAAGATGTCGCGTCCGAATATGATGTGGTACACACTCTTGAAGGGGACCACTTCAAATGTCATGCATTCTTGGCGGTAATTGTTGACATCGACAAAAGCAACTGGAAGCGTGATGCACCCAAGGGACCGAGCCTCTAGACCAGGAACTACGCCATGGAACATGGTGCTGGTCTGCCTTAGGTTGTTCTCCATCAAGTTCATCTTGTGTAGTGTATCTAGGTACAAGATATTGATGATGCTTCCGCTGTCCACCATGTAGTTGGTGAACTCATTGCCGTCAATCAAAGGGTTGATGGCCATGGCATATTGGTTCTCTGTTGGAACTAGGTTTGGGTGATCCTTCCTCTCCAAAGTGATTGGAACTTCCGACCAATGCAGGTATTGGGGAACTAGGGGTAGGGTGGCCATCAGTATCCTTAGCGAGGTTTTATGTGCCCAAATAGTTAGGGTGCCAAGGAAACTGTGGTAGACGGTTGATGACCCATAAGTATAGGGGATCGCAACAGTCTTCGAGGGTAGTATTACCCAATTTATTGATTCGACACAAGGGGAGCCAAAGAATACTTGCAAGCCTTAACAACTGAGTTGTCAATTCAGCTGCACTTGGAAATAGTTCTTGCTCATAGAAGTTTATCAGTAGCAACAGCAAAGCAACAACAGTAGTAAAACATGAGCAATAGTAACAGTAGCAGCAAACAATATGATATGAGTGCGGTAGGCATAGGGATGGATGAATAGGCGTTGCATGGACGAGTCTAAACATGTAACTTCAAGATCTAGGGCAGTGCAGATAAATAAGATAAAGCATCCAAGTACAAAACAATCCTAGGCATGTGCTCCATATATAGTCATGCGCGCTTGCAATGAGAACTTGCACTCCATCTTTTCTCCAGCCAGCCCGTGGAAGCGGGGCCTCTAGGGAACTACTAGCAATTAAGGTGCTCCTTTTAATAGAGCACCGAAGCAAATCATGAACACTTCGTGAACACATGTGAACCTCACATCACAGCCATCCCCTCCATTGTCCCAATTTCTATCACTTCGGGGCCTTTGGATCCGGAAAATGATATGTGTACACAACTTGTAGATAAGAACACAAAAAATACTATCATAATGATTCAATAATAATTTCAGATATGAGATCATGGCACTCGGGCCCTAGTGACAAGCATTAAGCACAACAAGTTGCAACAAAGTCAAATAGCACTAATAGAGATACTAGGCACCATGCCCTAACAATATTATTCGATTACATGATAGAAATCATACAATCCCTACCCTCCCCATAGCCTACAGTGGGGGATTAATCACTCATGGATGAGGGAAACATGCATGGTTGATGGAGAGGCGTTGGTGATGACGATGGCGATGATCCTCCCCAAATTCCCCGTCCTGGCAGGGTGCCAGAACGGAGTTTCTAGATCCGAATGGCGGCTTCTAATGGTGGCAGCACAGTGGAACTCTTTCTGGAAAAACGTCGAAGAGGGAGGCCGAGGGGATGCCTGGGCTAGCCACACCCCTCCCAGGCGCAGGGTGAGCCCACCCGCGCGGCAGGGGGGTGTGGGCCACCCAGGTCTCCCCTCCGTCTCGTATTCTGGCTCCGTGGATCTTCTGGTGAAATATGATTTTTGGCATATTTTCCGGGATTTTTCCTGATAGTTGATTTCTGCACAAAAAACTAGACACCAAGATAATTCTGCTGAAAACAGCGTCAGTCCGTGTTAGTTGTATCCAAATCACACAAGTTTAGAGGAGAAACAATAGCAAAAGTGTTCAGGAAAGTAGATACGTTTTGGACGTATCAACTCCCCCCAAGCTTAGCTTATTGCTTGTCCTCAAGCAATTCAGTTGAAAACTGAGTGCGATAAAAGAACTTTCACGAACATATTTTCATCATATGATGTATATATTCCCATCACCGGAGTAGATACTTAAACAATTCATAGTAAGAAGTATGCAACTAAGTCTACTCAATAGTCATTGCAAGCTATGAAGAGAAACCAACTCAATAATAATAAGTAGCATGAAACATAAACATAAGCAACATTGCAAGGCTCATAATAAGGTATGATAGAGTGGTATCTCGCTTTCCTTTGTTTGTAGAGCACAATATAAATGCCAAGACACCTCTGAAGTTCAAGTGAAGACTAGAAGTAAAGATATCAAAGATACAAGCATCAAAGTGATGACATAAATAACCATGTTTTGAGACAAACACAAGAATGGCCACTATGCTCTCAAGAAGGTGCTCATAGAATAAGTGGTGACTCAACAAGGAAGTGAAAAGGTTTTGAAACGTTTGAAAGGCTTCCAAATGCTAAAAGTAAGGTACTCATTAGCTTTGAGCTCTCATTGCCCCTATCATAGGCATATTTATGTGCTTAATGGTGAAAGTGAGGTCCAATATGAGTTATATGCTTGTCAGACCATAAACTGGAAATCCCATGTCCCTTGAGTATGAGGGCCGCTCCGCATGCTACTCAACTTTAGTTACCTGTAAGTTCTTGTCATTGTAAATACATGCATATCATAGAGAACCGCCAACGGGGTACCCCTTGCACATGATACAGGAGTTATCCCGTGATCAAAATGACAAGGCAAGCACACAATGAGCATCTCATCGATCTTTTTATTTACTATGTGCATAGATTTTTATTGAGGATGCTTCATAGAATGCTCATTATGGTGACGCTGCAAGTTTCCACCATGATTAGGCACGCCTTAAGCTAGCGGCCCAGGCGTTTCTCTAACACATATATATATACTCCATGAACTCACAAACTCCCCTTTTATTTCACACCGACGACATCTGCAGACAAAAGAGCAAGGTATCAACTGGATATGTATCCATAAGTGTTGAAAGCGTTCCCCGTGACAACACGGTTCTGATAACTCCCAGCCTATAATTTTCAAGCATATAACTTTCATGGACAGGTCACAATGATTCAGGATTATTAAGTGCAAGAAATAAAGTGTGCCATAAAGTTCATGAGAGCTTTACTAACTAACTTTCTCAAAGCATGCAAATATTTTATTTGGAAGAAAACAAGGCACAATGAATGTGCACGGAATAACAAATGATGCTAATAGTTAGGTAAGGTGGACACTGTTGGCAATATTGGTTTTGGGGAGTTGGATGCACAAGAAGGGCTCATATTCAGTGCAAGTGAAGGCTAGCAAAAGAGAGGGAGCGACAAACAAGAGATCAATAACTGTCATAATCATGCTTGGAACAAAACATGACTAATTATGGCATGAAAGTGATACAAGAACTCCGAGGCAAAATAAATCATCGAGGCTTACTGACTATTGTTTAGTCATATGCATGCGTGAGCATGTGCCAAGTCGATTCACATGAAACATTCAGAGGAGGATACCACAATATCATACCAAGTTATGAATAAAACAATGCAGGCAAACATTCATATGACATGCTACAAACTATTAGCAAGATGGAGCTAATCACAAGAAAGCAAGAACTACTAAGCATCCACTAGTAACATACACCTTACATGAATAGGCTAAGCGTGATCACAATGATGAGTATATGTACAAAAATGAAAACAAATAGAGTTCATTACCAGCCTCTCACCACACCTCAAGTTGTCTTAATTTTCATTATTGCCCTTCAGTTATGTGACTTGAATAATAACATGAAACCAAAATCCACTGAGGACGGCTGAAACCTACAAAGAACTCACAAAACCAAAGAAGAACAACACATATTTTTGGTGTTTACAATTTTTTTAAAACAAGCAAACAAAGAAAAAACAAAAAAAGCAAAGCCCAAACAAAAACAAACAAAGCAAAATATTTTTTGATTTTTCTTTTATGGCACACCAAAAAAAGAAACAAACCAAGAGAAACAATGAAAATATTTTTGGTATTTTTGTGTTTTGGGAAAGCAGAAAGAAAAAACAAAAAGAAAGCAAAATAATGGATATACAAAGAAACGACCGAACATGATATATGGATGAGTGTAATGTCGGTATACCTCCCCCCAAGCTTAGGATTTTGGACTAAGTGAGGCTCAATAGCGCGGATAGTAACCCCAAGCTGGTGGGTGATCGTAGGAATGATCATAGTCAGGCGCTTGCGATGAAGAAGATGACGCTCCCCAATCATAGGAGCGATGCTAGTATGAAGACTCTCCCAAGTTGAAGGGCTAAACCGAATCATCTTCGGCATCCTCTCCAACATTCTCCTATTCTTGGGAGAGATCCACCACGTATGTGTCAAACTCCTCCTCCGTAAGAGACCATCCTTGCCTGTTATCAAAATTAAACAAAGCAGGTGCAGGCAAATAAACTTCTTTCTCAGTACTAACCCCTCTCCAACCATTCTTGGCAAAAGATAGTTCATACGATAAACTTATCAGAGTAGCCCCTAGAGAAACAAAATTATGCTGAACCATGGATTCAGGATCAAGCCTCTCTATGGGGAACCGATAATCTGAATGGCGAGGCTCTAAACCATGGAAAGCTAGCAACCTAGAAGAAATAAGACCTCCACAAATTCCACCCTTATCGCGGTTAGTTGTAAGACGGTAAGATATCAAAGAACCCAGGTTATAAGATCTGTCCCTATTCAAAGAAGTTGCGATAAAAGCTAGATCAAAATAACATAACTTTCTAGCAATCTTTCTAGCAAGAACACACTTAGTAATGAAATAGGCAAAATATTTAATTGCTGGGAACTAAATGTTCCAAATTTTACCACTTTCCTTTGAGAAGTCGAAACCTTTGGAAAATCTCATCATATAAATCCATAAGTAACTTGGTCCTCTCCTTGATCTTCTCACAGGATCCCCACTGAGGCACTCTAATTGCTGCACCGAAATCAGCAAAAGGCAGGTTGACAGCTAGATTGTATATTTTATAATGGACCATGGGATTAGATGAAGACCAAGTAAACCAGAAGTCTTGCACAACATCCATGGTTAGCTGAACATATTGAAGTGGTTCACCTTCAACAAAGTGTTCCAACCCTGTGTTGGTAATCATAGTTTGGAAATCCTGGAGGATTCCCGCGGTTCTGATAAATTCCTGTCATGGATATATGGAAGGGAAGATTCCTTTATCACGATGATCTTTCATTGGCTTAGGTACCATCAGGTCATATTGATTCAGTGGATATGCACTCATCTTCCTTTATGAAATTTTAAGACAAACATCAAACCAAGTGATTTCCAAGTTGATAAATGATGAGAAACTACTATAGGAACTTGCTAGGGGGCTACACATGCATCAAAATGAAATCTCTAAACATAGAACAAGCATGCAATCTCACACAACCTGTCACCTATAGCAGCAAAATACTCAAGATACAACCTACCAATCACAAATCTAATTGGACAAGCGGAGGAGGCACATACCAAGGAGCAATCCCGCCAAAAATCAGCAACAAAGATGGTCTGAGCAAGGAGATTGAAATTTGCGAGCAAGAACAGTAGGAACTCGAGCTTGAGAATGTTTTCCGGTGTTTTTCGGGAGAGAGAAAGAAGATGGCTAGGACGAGGCACCTTGGAGGGGCCTAGGTGGACCACACCCCAGCAAGGCGCCACTTGGGGGCTGGCCGTGCCCACCAGGGGTGTGATGGCCTGGGGTGGCCCACTGGGTCACTCCAGGTATCCCTCTGCCCCTTTTTTCAAGGAAAAATATTTTTTGAATTTTCTGGGATTTTTCGGAAAACTTTATTTTTGGCCAATTTTCAAGGTATGAAAATTGGATTCTCGCAGAAACAGTTTTTTTAGAAGAAGCAAAAGCAAACCAAAAACCAAACTAGAGAAGTTCTAAGACACTCTAACAAGCAAACAACTAACAAAACCATAGCTAGCAAAAGAAAAGGCAAAGACTAGGAAGGAAAAAAGTAAAAGAAAGCAAGTATAACCACAATGAAAACATTATTTTGTTCATTAAAATCCTTTTGTTAACAAGGTTGATCAAGTCTTGTTACCAAAAAAATCTTATATGAAACAAAACTTTGTATTCCACAAAGTGATTATGTTACCTCATACTTGATAGCAATGGTCCAAATCATAATAGTTTCAAAAATTCCTTGGGGAATGGGACAATATATTTCTCCAACCTTGATGCTCTCAATATTTTCAATGAAATTCAGGCAATAGATTTTAGCAACCTTTTTGGGGAAATAGACAGTATTCTCTGTGTCATTAATATTAAATGTTACTTTTCCTTGATTGCAATTGATGACCGCACCTGAAGTAATAAGAAAAGGTCTCCCAATAATAATAGACATATTATCATGTTCATGCATTTGAAGCACAACAAAATCAGTCCAAACCAAGCAATTATGAGCCACTTGAATAGGAACATCCTCACATATACCAACTGGAATATTAGTTGACTTATCAGGCATTTGCAAAGATATATCATTTGGTATCAACTTTTCTAGCTGGAGTCTCTTATAGAGAGAAAAAGGCATAACACTAACTCCAGCTCCCAAATCACATAAAGCAGTTCTAACATAATTATTCTCAATAGATCAAGGAATAGTTGGTATACCTGGATCACCAAGTTTCTTTGGAACCTTACCATTGAAGGAATAATTAGCAAGCAAAGTAGAAATCTCCTCATTAGGAATCTTTTTTTATTAGAGACAATATCCTTCATATACTTTGAATAAGGAGGCAACTTAATAGAATCAGTCAAAGGAATTTGCAAAAATAAAGGTTTCATCCACTCACAAAACTTGTTGTAGTGTTCTTCCTCCTTTGACTTGTGTTTCTTAGCTGGAAAAGGCATGGGTCTCTACACCCCAGGTTCTCTCTCACTACCATGTTTCTTAGCAATAAAATCTTCCTTACTGTACCTGGTGTTCTTAGTGTGCTTCTCAGATTCTTCCTCAACTTCCTCCTTATTAGGAGCATCATTTTTATCACCACTTTCAGTTTTAGCATCAGAGACATATATACTATTAGGATCTACAGCAGGTTAAAGTGGTTCCTCAACTGTTTTGTGTTTCTTTTTCTTTCTCTTACAAGGACTACCACTACTTTCACATTGTTGAGAATCCTTCTCAATTATTTTAGGGTGTCCTTCAGGATATAAAGGATCTTAGTAGCTATACCACTCCTAATTCTAATTCCATAAGCATGTTTATCTCCCGAGGCATTAACTAGCATATCCTTTTGTATCTTAGCAAGTTGATCAAGTTGGGTTTGAACCATTTGAAAGTGTTTACCAAGCATTTTAATATCATTAGAAGTTTTTTCCACAATATCTTTCAACTCTTCAATAGCTCTAGATTTTTCCAATAAATGATTCTAAACTTGTTTATTAAAATTACCTTGTTTAACAATAAAAATGTCAAGTTCCTCTAAACATTGATCAGGAGGCTTACCATAAGGAATATCACCTTCATCAAAGTGTTCGAGAGAGTGTACCTCAATAGTAGACGAGTGAGGAATTGGCTTACATAATTATTCTATAGGAGGTAGATTCTTCACATATTCAGCTCTAATACTTTTCTCCTTTAGACATTTCTTAGCTTCCTTCATCACTTCATCATTTAATGCAATAACTCCCCTTTTTTTTGGTGTTGGTATTGGATCTGGTTCAGGCACAACTGGTTCAGGAGTAATAGGCACTTGTGTATTTAGCTCAGTTGAAGTCCAATCATCATAATTCTTGCTTATCTTAGCCATTAATTCTTCAGCAGCTGTAGGAGTCCTTTTCCTGAAAACACAATCAGCAAAGCTATCTAGGTATGTCCTAGAATCATCAATTAGTCCATTATAACAAAAATCAAGAAGCTCATTTTTAGGCAATGGACATCCAGGATGTGCATGAATCAAGGCACAGAACCTTGTCCATGACTCATGCAATTTCTCTTCTTCTCCTTGTTTAAAATCTAAAAGTATCTGCAAAGCAGCATGTCTAGCACTGGTAGGAAAATATTTCTGGAAGAAAGAAGCAATCAAATAATTAGGGGTATCAATGGAACCTAGAGGTAATCTATTAAACCAAGCCCTAGCTTCTCCTTTTAGTGGAAAAGGGAAGATCTTAATAACAAAGTACTTGCGCATCTTAAAATCATCAAAGAATAAAGCACTCATAGTGGAAAGCTCATTCATATGAGCTACATCACTCTCATTTTCAGTCCCACAAAAAGGTTCTTTCTCAACAATATCCAAATAGGATAAATCAAGAGAGAAATCATAATCTTTATCTTTAATATCTATGGGAGAGGTACGTCCTACAAGGAGACTCTTAATAGCACTAGTACCATGTGTGTTTCCACACTCTTCAACAAATTCATCAGTAAACTCAATGTAGCCATCATTAATATCATCACTCTCTCTAGACTCAGGTGAGCTAACACGTGTAATAGTGTCTTCACTAGGAGTTTCAATATTTCCTAGACCAACAATAGTAGCATCTAGGAAAGGAACTAATGAACCACTCACATCAAGCACAGTAGAAGTAACATCATGACCATCAAAAGCAGTTTCAGATTAAGCAGTAGTAGCAGTGTGTGTAGCATGTGTATGTGGTGGTGGTGTAACAAGCTTACTTATAACAGACGGTGAATCAAGAGCAACAGAGGTGTTTAGGACTATACCTCTTCTTGTAGTGGATGGTAAAATAGGAGACTTTCCATCACGAGACTTCCCCATGATGAAAGGAGTAGAAGTGAACAGTAATAGATCCAAGTAAACTTACAAATAAATCTATGCTCCCCGGCAACGGCGCCAGAAAATAGTCTTGATGACCCACAAGTATAGGGGATCCAAACAGTCTTCGTGGGTAGTATTATCCAATTTATTGATTCGACAAAAGGGGAGCCAAAGAATACTTGCAAGCCTTAACAATTGAGTTGTCAATTCAGATGCACCTGGAAATAGTTCTTGCTCACAGAAGTTTATCAGTAGCAATAGTTTGTAGTAGCAACAGAAGTAGTAAAACAGGAGCAATAGTAACAGTAGCAGCAAACAGTAGGATATGAGAGTGGTAGGCATAGGGATGGATGGACTGGCATTGCATGGACGAGTCTAAACATGTAACTTCAAGATCTAGGCCATTGCAAATAAATAAGATAAACCATCCAAGTACTAAACAATCCTAGGCATGTGCTCCATATATAGTCATGTGTGCTCGCAATGAGAACTTGCACAACATCTTTTGTCCTATCAGCCCGTGGCAGCGGGGCCTCTAGGGAACTACTGGAAATTAAGGTTCTCCTTTTAATAGAGCATCGGAGAAAAGCATTAACACTTCGTGAACACATGTGATCCTCACATCACAGCCATCCCCTTCGGTTGTCCCAATTTCTGTCACTTCGGGGCCTTTGGATCCGGACAATGATATGTGTACACAACTGGCAAATAAGATCACAAACAATACTATCATAATGATACAATAATAAGTTCATATCTAAGATCATGGCACTCGGGCCCTAGTGACAAGCATTAAGCACAACAAGTTTCAACAAAGTCAAATAGCACTAATAGAGATACTAGGAACCATTCCCTAAAAATCTTATTCGATTACATGACAGAACTCATCTAATCCCTACCATCCCCATAACCTACAGTGGGGGATTACTCACTCATGGACGAGGGAAACATGGATGGTTGATGGAGAGGTGTTGGTGATGACGATGGCGATGATCCTCCCCAAATTCCTCGTCCCGACAGGGTGCCAAAACAGAGTTTCTGGATCCGAATGGTGGCTTCTAGTGGTCGTAGCGCAGCGGAACTCTTTCTGGAAAAACGTCGAACCCCCCTAGGTTTTTAGGTCAAAGGGTAAGAGGGAGGCCGAGGGGATGCCTGGGCTGGCCACACCCCTCCCAGGGTTGGGGTGGGCCCACCCACGCGGCAGGGGTGTGTGGGCCACCTAGGGCTCCCCTCCGTCTCATAATCTGGCTCCGTGGATCTTCTAGTGAAATAGGATTTTTGGCATATTTTCCGAAAATTTTCCCAATAGTTGATTTTCTGCACAAAAACTAGACACCAAGGTAATTCTGCTGAAAACAGCGTCAGTCCATGTTAGTTGTATCCAAATCTCACAAGTTTAGAGGAGAAACAATAGAAAAAGTTTTCGGGAAAGTAGATATGTTTTGGACGTATCAACAGTGGCCTTCTTCTCTAAGGGGTTCTTTCCTTTCCCATCGCCCTTGTCGGTGTGCTTGGGGTCAATGTCCTCGTCCATGTCACTTGAATGCTTCAACTCCTCTTCCTTCTTCTTCCCTTTGCCCTTGCCTCGTGGTCGGTTCTTCTAGCTTCATTTCTAGCCAGACTCCGGGTCTTCCTTAAGATCGTTGATGAACTTGCAATGGGATTGGTGTTGGTGGCCTTGCCGTTGGTGTCGAGGTGTACCAGGCATGGAATATCACGGTATTCCTCGTACGTTTGGGGAAGACGGGGCACTGCCAGGGTAGTTTCATGACCGCGCTGTTTCCTAGGACTAGCTCCCCGTCCTCCGCCATGCTATCCACCATCACCTCTTCCTGCAAACGTCATTGCGACCATGTCGGAGGTTGGCTTTTCTTCTGGCGGATTCTTCCGCTTGGTTCTGTTGCTCCTCTTTGCTTGGGTTGGAATGGAAATTGCCGGCAAGGAGCCAGGAGCATCATCGTTGGCAGCCGCGAACTCACTAGCCAATGAGATTATCTGATTGAGATCTAGCCTGTGATTTTCATGCAGGCGCTTCAACTTATGTCGGAGCAATGTACCTTTTTCCAAACCATCAATGTAGGCGGCCATAGTGGTCTAATCGTGCAATCCTCCGCAGGAATTTTTCATGTCCAGACAGTGGGAGAGGTAGGCCCAAGGTGTATCGTCTTTCTCTTGCACGCACCGTTGTAGATCGCCAAAAGTGCAGGGACGCTTGTACGTACCATCGAAGTTTTTGGTGAATGCTTCTTGCATGTCCAACCAGTTTCATATGGACTTCTCCGGCAAGTCGTCGAACCATTGGCGGCCTGTTCCTGTCAACATCAGTGGGAGGTACTTGACGACAACGTTGGGGTTTCCCCCGGTGATCTTCACCATGTTGCCGTAATCCTGGAACCACATAGCTGGCTTGGCGGTTCCGTCATAGGGCTTGATCGTCTTGTCTATCTGGAAATCCTTGGGGTAAGTTGCAGTCAGTATCTCAAGTCCAAAGCAATGTGGTCACAGGTACTGTCCTTCCCGGACCTCGTGAATCTTATCCAAGAGCAAATGTGCGTCATATGGCTATGGCCTTGCTTTTTTCTTCTTGCCTTCAGGTTAAGGGCTGCGTGAGCGACGCATCCCTCCTCCGCCATGGTGGCTTCTAGGTGGCGACAGAGGCGGAGGTGGCGGTGGGTTAGCCTTCTTGTTGTTACCCTCCTGCGACTCCTCCTGTCTGTCGCGATTGCTTGTCGGACATGGAGGGTCATGGTGTGACCTGCTCTTGTGTCCTTGATTTCCATTGCGCTCCACACCATGTTGATGCTTCTCTGTGTTGTAGCGAATGATGATTCCGCCCTGTGGCATGCTCGTATGATGGTGAGCTTTTGGGTCTTCGTGAAGTCGGGGGGAACAGGGCGGTGGAGATGAGCGATGAGGACGAGCCTTGCCTCCGTGGTCGGAGGATATGGGGATAGCGTACTTCCTGTTGCACGAGTCCCTCCGTCTTTGTTCTGACGAACCCGTTTGGGACCCGACATCGTGAGGAGATCTCTCCCTTGGCGTCTTAGGATTGCTAGACTGGCAATATGCTGGATTAGACTCAAGCATCCGAGAGGTGGCCTTTTCCTACTGTTTGATAGCCTTGGCGACAAATTCATAGACCTGTTCCATAGCCGCGGGTGATCTATTCAGCTCCAGTAGGGTCTTGGTGACGGCCAGGTTGAGGATAGGTGTGGGCATGAACTGCCTGCCTTGACTATCAATGTATGGCTTGGCTTGTGGCGGCTTCGAGGGAGCCCATCCTAGGTTGCGTCGTACGTCAGGGTAGTTCACAACATGAGCTAGAGCTTTCCTAGACTTCGGCTGCTTGAGCAAAGTCTTGTACTCAGTCTCCATGGCTTTAGCTGCCTCGATTGATTTCTGCGCCTTGGCCAGATTTTGATCTAACTTTGCGCCTTGCTTCGCGATGGCATGTGCTTCCTCCAGTAATTGTTGGCGTTTCTCATCGAGATGGACCTCGTTACGTATATGGGCCACGGTCATGGGCTCGATGAGCAAATTTCCGTACATCACTATGTCAGCTGGAGTGACTTGGGCGGCCGCAAACGTAGATGCTGGAGGCGGCGTATTTGCGATGTTTGGGTTACTTGGACCAATGTTGAGTTCCTGCGGCTATTGTGCTGGGTTAGGCGGAGGGGGCATGGCCTTTACACGATCATTGTCGACAGCATTGGCTGGTCCATTCCCCTTGTCCAACGGCTTAGGAGGAGCTTTTCCGGGTTGATCTTCTTCCATCACGCTCCCAATGGCGACAAACACCTCTCGGGATGTGATGGCCTTGTTGGCATGCTCCTCACGCTTGAAATCTTCCTCCATCTCCTACATAGTTGAGTCGAGCTCCTCCGGATTGATATCCATCTCCTCCGAGTCCACGCTGATGTCGGTGTAGAATGCGTCCAAAACAGATTCGGAGGGTGTGGGGGCTTCCTCGATGAGGGAGTATGATGCTGAGGCCACAGGGGTGTTGACTGGAGGCGGTGGCGGTGGTGGATGTGGCGACGGTGGCCCGGGTATGGCAGTGATCTCGGCCTGAAAAACATAATCAGCGGCTGCATAACTATTTACGGTGCCGATCATGCTCTCAAAGGTGAGGAGACCCGGGGCTTGTTGCCGGTGAAGTGTACCGGAGTCCAGCCCTTTCACAAAGTGATAGATAGCATCATCACTGGGGTAGTGCTCCATATCGGCCCGTATCCGAAGCCATCTGGCGAGGTAATCGCGGGGGTTTTCACCCTCTCTCTGAACGCATCGCGCCAGATCGGAGATGGTCACCATCCCGTCGAAGTGCGATCTCTGCTTTCTAGACGCATGGGCGAAGCCGGCGGATTTGTAGTGATGTTCCACCATTATTTTCTGCATAGGGGCGATTTGGGTGGGCCTTGAATTTTTCCGATCTAAGTCGGCAAAATCTGGAGAGAGATCCAACTTAGATCCTTCCACGAACGTATCATGCCCGTAGGCGGTCCATGCGGGCCTTGACGATCCTCAGGATTCTAGGGAACTAGTGCCCGAGTCGGTTTCGCTGATCAAGAGGTGGATGTCCCGATTGGGACGATTGAGCAGCGGGGGGTCATCTTCTCCAGGATCCAGAACTCGTCGGGAGGGACGATCGGAACGTTGCCAGAGAAGACAATGCGACCAATGGGTACGGTTTCGCCAATTCTCGTGAAGATCTTTGACCTTGGCCGTTTTAGAGCCTGAAGCGCCTCTTGCCCCATGGTGGGCGCCAACTGTCATGGTATTGGAAACGAGTACGCCATGGAGGGGTCCTCACAGTGTGTGTTTAGAAACATGGGGTAATGCGGAAGGTTGGAAGGTACGAGGTAACACAACTTACCCAGGTTCACATCCCACGACGGTGACGGAATCCTACTCCTTCTATAAATCACTATAACGACAATACACCGGGTTACCGGGATCGGTTCACTATGCGCGATATGAGTTGAATTATGTCCTAAAGGCTCCCCTAGGTCCGGCTTATATAGACATCAGATCCTAGGTTACAGGGAAAGTCCTAGCCGGACATGTTATAGAGTCCTACACGGTATACAACAAGTCTAACGTGTCTTGCACTCCAAGGCTCCGGGTACGTTGGTGAATCCACTGTAGCCTTCCTTCATCTGGCATGGGCCTCCCTTCTGGATCCACCTAACTAGGCCGCCTAGCAGGCCATAGGCCCTGCTACCAACCGTGGGCCACCCAGGTTATCTGGATTAGAGACATGCAATGGTGATACCCATTTAGCATATCCCCAACAGTGCGTGGACAGAGCTGAGCATATTTCTAAGAAAACAAATACTACTACGAGTAAGGCATCCACTATGTTGTCCATAAGAAGAAAAAAGTAGTCGTGATGTACTTCCATACATATACATACATAGTACAAGATATCCAGAAGCTAAAAAACTTTTGGGTCACCCTTAAGCACATGATTAGTCCATAAGTATCAAAATTTAATCACAAGACTACGAGAGGGTAGCTCTTACATGTGGGTCCTATCTCAGGGACAAATTTGACTAGACACATTGTGGTGCAATCAACTATCTTGGTATTATAAAGTGGGTCCCATATTAAATATGGGTTTTGCCATATACATATGTGATGCCCTAACCTCTACCGTTTAGAGAGTGTCTATACAAGACAGATTCGTGGTCCTATCTTTTGCGTATTAGTTTTACAGCTTGATCATACACTACCAAGTGGGGCCCATTATTTGCTTTTGTGTTTAGACACATATGCGTTGTTCCCCCTCTCGCAACCGCGATAGACTCGATTTTGTTTTTGCAAAATTCCACCGATCTATTAATAATGGTCAACAACCGTGTAAAGAGACCCAAAAGTAAGTTGCTCTTGCACACCATATCTTTCTTAATTTTTCCCCTCTATTTTGATCTATATTATTTACATAGAAGAACAATTTGACCTAATTTTGTAAAATCTATATAAAGTCATTTAAGTTACCAAGTTAGCTAGTAATCTTGAAAAAATCCATCTAAAAACTTGGGAATTGTAAGAAAGCAAGTTCCACTTTGTACAAAAATTGGGGAGGTGCCTTTTTCTTTTAACTAACACGGGCCCCGTGGGAGCAGTGTGCTTCCGTTAACAAGGTGGGCAAAGTACAAGTTGCATCAAGGACCTTTTATAGAAAATGAAAATGACATCCAAGTCCGTTACTTGAAAAATTGAGAATGTTCTTTCCTGATAAGTGTAAACTCACACCGATGACATTGTTTACTAAAACAAGAAGTACCCATTCACCTCTGAAATGACATTTAATTCAAGAGCAATCTATCGCGCTTACTCGCAGCTCAAGTTCGACCTAATTTTGTTATATTGTCAAGATGCAAAATCTTAGCAAGAAGTTGAACCTATTTTTAAAACTATCAGTGGTCGTTTGTGATATATTAAAAGACCCCCCCCCTGATGGTTACCTCCAAAAAATCACAAAACTTTCAAATCGACCTACAATTTTCCTGAAGTTCAAATTTGACCTAATTTCGATAAATCATCATAATTCCTGAAGCATGGGAATCATAAGTAGTACAACATGTCGGTCCAACATATATGTATGAAAGCTTCGCTTGTGGCATATTTGGATCCAATATTCTTTATACTTTATTTATAGAAAGGAACAATCTCGTCATCGCTTGGAAAATTGAGAATATTCTTTAATGATAGTTGGAAACTCACACCGACCACATTGTTTACTAAAATAAGAATGGCAAAGAAGATCGAACAGTTAGCAATGTTTGGATTAGCCACTCATGATCCAAATGTCAATGTTTAAAGTTATCCATACACTATACTATACTATACTAGTATGGTATTGGAAGAGATAAGGCAAGATAAATATAATATAAGAAGTACTACTGCAAATTGCCGATCTTTTTAATAACCTTCCCTCCCAATGTTTGGGAATCAAGTGAAAATTTTGAAACCAGAAAAGCTTGAATTTTTTTGCCACCGAGGACCAAAGTGGTTTCCTTCCTATGTAATACTCCTCCTACTCCATAGTCCACAACAACATGGTTTCCAAACACGCCAGAGAAACATAGTTGCCCTCTCAATAATAAAAATAAAAATAAATAGAGCCACTGTATCAAGGCACACGTGCGCAGCCCCATGCTGTGGACGAGGGAGAGATCAGTCAGGCCGGTGCATGAGGGGAGAGGGGGTGGAGACATGAAAGACATTGAATGAGAGAGAAAACAAACCTTTTTCGTGCATAGGTCCTGAAATTTACTAGTACTAGTAGAGTGTACTCCACTATAACTATAAAGGCGGCATGAGTACCTCATGTCAGGAACCCATCGTAACTTTGCTCTTCCTTGCTTCCCTCTTCCCCTACCAACGTTTTAATCTCTCTACATGTACAACGCATGGACAGAGGTTAGCATATGTCTAAGCAAAGAAATTCTATTATGAGTAAGGCATCCACTATGTTGTCTATAAGAAGAAAAAAGTAGTCGTGATGAACTTCCATACATATAGATACATAGTGGATGCTATCCACAAGCTAAAAACCTTATGGGTCACCGTAAAGCTCGTGGGTAGTCCATAAGCATCAAAATTTAACCACAATACTACGAGAGGGTAGCTCTTACATGGGGTCATATCTTATGGACAAGTTTGACTAGACACATTGTGGTGCAATCAACTAGCTTGATATTATAAAGTGGGTCCCATTTTAACAATGGGTTTGGCCATATACATAGGTGATGCCCTAACCTCTACCCTTTAGACAATGTCTATACGAGACAGATTCATGGGATCTACTGGACTGCAGATCCTATCTTTTGTGTAGTAGTTTTACAGCTTGGTCATACACTGCCAAGTGGGGCCCATTATTTTATTTTTTTAGACAAATGTGCCTTGTACTCCCATCGCAACCGAGCTAGACTCAATTTTTTTTCGAAATTCCACCGATCGATTAATAATGATCAAAAACCATGTAAATAGACCATAAATTAAGTTGCTCTTACATGCCATATCGTTCTTCATTTCCCCCTCTATTTTAATCTATATTATTTACATAGAAGAACAATTTGACCTAATTTTATTAAATATATATAAAGTCATTTCCCAAGTTAGCTAGTAATCTTGAAAAAATCCGTCTAAAAACTTGGGAATTGTAAGAAAGCAAGTTCCACTTTGTATGAAAATTGGGGATGTTCCTTTTTATTTTAACTAAAATAAGCCCCGTGGGAGAAGTGAGCTTTCGTTAACACGGTGGGTGGAAGTACAAGTTGCATCAAGGACCTTTTATAGAAAATTAAAATATCATCCAAGTCCATTTTAAAAATTGAGAATGTTCTTCCTTGATAGTTGTAAACTCAGACTGATGACATTGATTACTAAACTAAGATATACCCATCCAACTCCGAAATGAAATTTAATTCGAGGGCAATCTATCGCGCTTACTGCAGCTCAAATTTGACCAAATTTCGTTAAATTGTCACGATGCAAAATCTTAGCAAGAAGTTGAACCTGTTTTTAAAACTGTTAGTGGTGGTTTTTGATATATTAAAATACCCCCCCGCCGATGGTTACCTCCACAAAAATCAAAAAACTTTCAAAGCGACCTAAAATTTTCCTGAAGTTCAAATTTGCAAAATTTCGATAAGTCGTCATAAAGTCATTCAAGTTGGCAGAGTTAGCAAGGACGAAGTTTGAAGACTCGTGAAGCATCCGAATCATAGGTAGTATTATATGTCGGTCCAATATATATGTATGAAAGCTTCGCTTGTGGAATATTCGGATCCAATATTCTTGGGACTTCCTTTATAGAAAGGAACAATCTCGTCATCGCTCGGGAAATTGAGAATGTTCTTTCATGGTAGTTGGAAACTCACACCGACCACATTGTTTACTAAAAGAATATGCACCCATCTACCTTCAAAAATACGATTAATTTGAGATAAATATATCGTGCTTACTCGTACCTCAAGTATGACCTAATTTCGTTAAGTTGTCAAGATGAAAATTCTTAGCAAGAAGTTGAGCCTGTTTTCAAAACTCTCAGTTGTGGCAAGAAGTTGAACCTGTCATCAAAACACTCATTGGTTTCTGATGTATTAATTGTGACCCCCGATGGGTGCCTCCAATAGCGTTGTCGTAAACTTTCTAAGCAACCTACAATTTACTCGTAGTTTCAAATTTCACTTAATTTTTATAAATCAAGATAAATTCATTCAAGTTGGCAGAGTTAGCAAGGAAATTTGAAAAACTCGTAAAACATGGGAATCGTAAGTAAATTGGTCTTTCCTTGATTGGTCTCATATCGTTTAAATAATATGATCCATTATGCAGAACTCTACTAATCATAAAAGGTCCTTCCCAAATCGTGGAAAGTTTGTGCTTTCTCTTTTGCACAAGTTGGAGAACTAAATTGCCTTTCTTGAAAGAACGGTTTTGCACTCTCTGACTATGATACTTGCATAACTTCTGCTGATAGGATGTAGATCTTTGCTCAGCAACGACGCGAAATTCCTCGACTATTTCGAGATCATCTTGTCGAGAAACTTCTTCATCTTCTTCGATATACTCTTTGACTCTAGGAGAATGGTGGATTAAATCACTTGGAAGAACTCCTTCCGCACAGTAAACCAAGAAGAAAGGAGTGTACCCGGTTGATCTATTAGGAGTTGTACGTAAGCTCCATATCACAGACGGTAATTCTTCCGCACAAGCCCCTATGACACGACAAAGTGGTGCCTCGAGACGAGGTCAGAGTCCTTGTAAAATAAGACTGTTAGATATTTCGACTTGTCCATTAGCTTGTGGATGTGCGAATGATGCAATATCAAGTCAGATGCCTTGCTCCTCGCAGAACTCGGCATGCTCTCCCATGGAAAGGTTGCTCCCATTGTCGGTAATTATGTTGTGCGGATATCCAAATCGGATAATCATGTCTTCGACGAACTTTCTGGCTGTGGCTCCATCACAACTTGTTAAGGGTTTATCCTCAATCCATTTTTTAAATTTACCAACATCACTAGTAGGTGAGTAAATCCACATTTTGCCGTGCGAAACGGCCCTACCATATCAAGCCTCCAGACCTCAAATGGCCATGTAATAGGGATTGTTCATGGCTGATCAGCCGGAATGTGTGCCTGACGGGCGTACTTTTGGCAGCCTTTACACGTTTTTTGACCAGTTTATCAGCGTCTGCCTTAGCTGTAAGCCAAAAGAATCTGTGTTGAAAAGATTTTGCAACTAAATATTTGGCTACAGCATGCTGACCACACTCACCTTTATGGATTTCTCATAAGATTTCCACTCCTTCTTCTATAGAAATATAGCGCTGAAAAACCATAGAAATACTCCGCTTATAGAGCTCACCATTTATTACTGTATAGGCTTTTGCTTGTCAGACGATTTGTCGGATCAGAACTTCGTCTTCGGGTAATTTTCCGTCTATCAGGAAGTCCAGATAGAGTTTTGTCCAGCTAGGAATTACAATGAGAACTCCTATTCAGGACCCCCTATGGCGTACTTCAGGATTGTATGCCATAGTTATTTTTCCTATGTTCGAGCTACTTTGCATGCAGTTCAATTGGAAGGAAACTTTTCAGTAGGATTCACTATATCATGCTGCCGGAATCTTAAGTTAGCACGTTCTACCTTTTCAAGGTCCTATGCTGGACTTGACGCGACCTGCTGCCGTAGATGACTTGGTAGATGCATTTTTAATACTACTGGAGACGAGCATGACTACTATTTTCGTTTTTGGTGGTTAGCAAGATCTGCAGATGGTTCCCCAGGCTTCTTCATATATATATGCTTGGTTCTTATTATGATGCTAGTTGTCTTACTAGTCATTGCCGCCATCGTACTGGTGCTGGTCATCCTCGTGTTGTACATTGCGGTCGCAGTCTCCACTTATACTTTCGGGTTTGGCTGCTTGGTGTTCTCAATGAACACTGGTCTGGTTGATCAAGCTAATCCATGGGAAAGAATTGCTGACCTTGGATCATATTCTCTTTTCCTTTGAGCGGACTATCCAATTATCATGCATGTAGGCAGTGCAGATCTTGCCTCAGGCTCTCTGACGAGAAGCAACTATGTCTACATCTTACCAACTGCAGCATGGCTTTACAAGGAGTGGCAGCCTGAATTATGCCGCTTCAGTCTGAGTGGTAAAGACTGCGGTGTTGCTTCTGAACTAAATGTCTTGTAGTGAATTAGTAACCCTCGCTTCTGTCAAGGAACAGTGAAGCATCCCTTTGGTTCGTCCCAACCTTCGCTAACACCCTCGATTGGAACCGGCCTCATGTTAATTAAGAAACAAGACCTATTGCGATAGTATGTACTAATGCAATCCGTATGTAATACTTGGTACTACAATTAGACAAATAGTTCTCGACCATGTTGAACTGTTTATTTTTTTTGGTTGTCTGAAGTCATCAACTTTCAACTTCTTGGTTTCTCTCCTTTGAAACATGTCATTGTATCGTTACTATGTCTTATCGTAATCAGTTTGATTACTGGTATCTACTTGACTATATTTTATTTGGAAATTATGGAAATTTTAGCATCAACAGGATATTACAAACCACATGCCATATACACTTTAAGAAACAATCACCTCAATCCTTGTGTAATAAGGGTCATACTCTATGTAAACAACCTTGCCTTCAATGATTCTAGGCTCATGCACTACTATTTGATTAAACTGATGTGACAAGACCATATTTTGTTAGACTTATCTTATGTTATCTTACTACTATATTATATAGTGCACGGATAATTTTCAACATTAACGGTTGTATCAATACTAGCAAATCCCAACATTGTTAACCATCAAATCTTCTTTCCTATTCTAGCATCTAGTAGAATTTATTGATAGAAGCACGATGAACGTTGTGCACAAGGACCAAATATCCACCCGATACTTTATGGATGTGGCTCGAAATTATAATTATTTTTTGTGCTTTACATATTACTGTATATTTTTATATTCTGATGTTATATCATTCTATTAGTACCAGTATAGTAGTAGCATTATCTGAGTTGCAATACACGTGTGACCCAATACTAGTATTGAGTAGTACACTATAGAACGTATTGGCGTGCCAGGATAGCCCCCCCTTTATCTCTGCCCCACCCCTCTATATGTGGACGGATGCATGGTTTTGGCAGTAAGCATGACCACTACGTGCTCCCTTCATTGCCAACCGATGCCGAGTGCGTGCTCTAGGCGGGCTTCATGCTTGTCGCGATAATATTTCGATGAAATAGTTACAGTACCAACAACACAATATTTTAGCAAGACATGCTAGTTACAACAATTACAATGCAAGACGTGGTAGTTTTATAACAATACTTACAACAGAATATTACTCTACTCGTCATCATCGTCATCACCATCACAGCCGTTGGTGTCCTCTGATGAATCGTCAGCAACTCCCTCCTTGTAGATATGTGCCCTCTCCTGTTCGGAGTCCTCCTCCTCGTAGTCGCATGGGTCGAGGTCACTCTCCTTCGCTTTTGCCTCCAACTGCTCCATGAACGTGTCCTAGTTTCTCGAATCAGAGTCATCCTCGTCGCTGGCTCCTCTATTCCTCCTATCCTTATTCTTGGTGGTCTCGTAGGTCTTCCTCTGGCACTCCTCCGTCTTCACTGCTGCTTGGCCCTCCTCCGTATTTGTCAGTGCAACACGCTTCTCAGGCGTGGCGGGTACGACAAGATTCAACGTCGTCGTGTCCTCGAGCGCCGATGTTGATGGATCTAGGCGTGGTTGGACATGTCATGGTGCCTCAGATGGTTTCTGGAGGGAACGGATGATGCCACGACGAGCCGGGAACGCATGACGGTTAGCCACTGGCAAGGATCGGCCACTTCCACGACGCAGTTCCATCTCGCGTGAGGAAGTTGTTCGGAATGCGCGATGGCAGGTACATAGAGTTGGGTGCCGATGGGAGGATCATACATACTCAGAGTTTAGTCACGTAAAAATTGTACTGCATCGTAAAATATCTACGTACTGGGAGTGTAGTCATGTAACAAATCACAAAATGCGCCCTCTGTCTGCCTTCACGAAGTGCCCAGCGCGTGACTGTCGACGTGGAGTTCAACGTATCAGCATGTCGTGTCTGTGCAGCAATTTCTGAGTTGCAAGGCACGTGCAACCAAATACTAGTATTGAGGAGTACACTATAGATAGATATTGGCATGCCAGACTAGCTAATTAAAGCCTCCTCGATGCAACTGTGCCCTGCATCAGAAGACCGATAAAAGAACACGCAAAAAATCCTTGTTCAAAGAGCCATTACATCTTCCCCGTCTCCGGTAGCATTTGGTATCATCTCGAGCGCGAGCCTAACTCTATTTCCTCGCCACCTCGCTCGCACCATCAGTCCTTCCAATGGTCATAGATTGATCAGCCCTCGCCCCCAATCCATCGACAGGTGGCACCGACGATGGAGCAAGGTTGGCGCCGACGTCTTCGACAAGATTGCTACGCATATGGACACTACTAGGACCGTCTGAATGGCCGCATGCTCCAAGGAGTTGAACCTCTGAGTCAATAGAGAAAAAGTAGCAGATGCTCCCACGACGGTTGCGGGACATTGGTCTCCTACCATTAGGTCCACAACCACAAGATCGTGTGCATTGCACGGCCTGTGCAACTGCATGGAGGATGGCTGCGTGTTCGCCCCCTTGCCGGCAACGCTCCTCGCCAACCTCTATGAAGCTCACTCGATCAGGGTGCGTAGTTTCCGCTATGGCAAAACAGGTAGGTACACCTCTAAGCATCTGCCAGCAATAGGCCTGTGGGTAGTAGATATCATCGGATCCAAGCATGATGGTACGGTGTTCGTGGTGCGATATGACACTCGCCAATCGCTACAAATTTTATCCGTCGTATACGTCGGGTCGGCAGCGTGCTTGTCGCCACAGTACCTGATAAAGTTTTGGTCGTAAACCGTGATTGAGGGTAGAAGGTTCAAAAATTTCGTGCTACGCATGTCCGAGAGCACCGCCTCTCCGGACGTCGTCTAGTTCGATGAGCTATAGTGGATCCTGCCGGTGCTAATGTCTCACATGGTTGCTCGTCGACCGTCGGTGTTCACCCTGAAACACCGTCTTCGCATTGACAATATTCATGAGTGAGATAAACACATCTTAATATTTGTTTGAGTACTTGCACTGCTAGAAGACTTACTACATGTTCTTAGTAGTTGTACTTGGGAGTATGTTTGGAGTAATAACCATGTACTAGTACTTGTTCAGATCTACCTATCGAGTGCATAATATGGTCTCTCTTTATATTTGAATCAGGCCTTTCTACATCTATTGAATATTAGTGTGTGTATTCCTGAATCTGTCAATTATTTTGGTCATTGTCTATGTACTGCTAATCGGTCAGTTTGTGATGCTACTGAATCTATCAAGTGCTGCTGAATATGAACTTGGAATGTGTCGAAAAAATTTCGAACTTATTTTGTACTGCTGAATCTGGAAAATTTTCTATCGTTACTATTAGTATAATATTTTGTACAACTAACTGTGATACAATTTGAGTACTTGTTTATATCAAGTGCAGCAGATTGTCTTGCTTTTATTTTGAAACTTAGCATTGTCAGAATTATCTAGATGTGTCTTGGGCATTTTGGGTTGCATATAGGGATCACACAGGTATTGACGTAAGGAGGAGGTATTCACACAGAAGTAGACTTGATCTTCAATTTTTCTTGCTCCAATGATCAAGTTTGTTCGGATAACAGGGCTAACTGATCGTGCGCTAAGGTATTTTGAGTTGGAACAAGAACCGATTCTCTATGTACTGCTATTGAATTTCAAGAAGTAAAGGTACTGAATCTCTCAATTGTTCCGTCCTTGATATTACTAAAGCATTTTGTGGAACTAATACTGATGTACTGGTACTTGATTAAATCAAGGGTAGTAGATGGTCTTGCTTTTGTTTTGAAACATGGCCTTGTCACAATATAGATGAGACTAGGGCATTTTGGGTTACATACGGGGGTCACACAGATATTTGATGTGAGAAAAAGGTACTTTATGCAGATTTGATCATCCGTTTTGTATGCTGCAATGGTTGAGTGTGTTTGGACAAAAGGGAAAACTGATCGGGTGACAAGGTGTTAAGAGTTGAAACAAGAAATGATTCTCTTTGTACTACTATTCTATTTTATTGTCTATATTGTTGGATCGCTCACTTTGAAATGTCGCTGAATTGGTCAAGTGTTGTTGAATGTGAACTGTGAATCTATCGATAATTTTTCTATCTTATTTTTTACTACAGAGTTTATATAAATATCTGCCAAAAAGAATTATCGATTTATTTCACTCCCTCTCTGAGGTCTTTTTTTTAATTCGTCCGAGCCACAGAAAAATGCAATTTTTATATACCAGGAGAAGAAATCTAGCTCATTCGGCCCCTCTTTAGCCTAGAACATTTTAATTCGGAATTTTAGGGGTAAGGGGACTGCTGACCATAACTAAGGAAAATTTGAGAAAAGAGCCCATGCAGAATAGCCTATGGAGAATAGCCCATGTAGAATAGCAAAACAATTTTTAATTCAGCCTTTTGGGCATTGCCCCCCACCTGTCAATATTTTTTAGAAAACTTTGCCTTCATATTTTTTTACAGCGCCTGTAGTTTTTAGTTTAGCTGCCCTGATTATTTGATGGGAGATAAAAATGGTCAAAAAGTATTTTTAAGGAGACAAGTCCCTAAGTTATAATAGTAAAGCTTAACGATTCTATTGTATTAGTTGTTTCTATCGTAGTGGCAAGGCACCTAGTCGACCGGTGGTGAGGACTCGAGTTCGAATCCTAGGAAATTTGTGTTAATATAGAGTTATCTTTTTTGTACTCCTAGGCTGGAATCTGGGACCCAGATAAATTGCTGCTGCATCTAGCAATGTTGCCAAGGTCAGGACGGCGGACTTAACGCGAGAAAACAGTCCAACATATATACACACGTTTAATTCAAATAGAGGTTAACATGCGGGACCAACATAGACATATTTAATTCAAATAGTGGCTAACATGTGGGGCCCAGCATAGACACGTTTCCTGCATAGATAAAACCGACATGTGGGACCCATCATATACAAATTTCATGTAAATAGAAGGCTGACATGTGGGACCCAGCATTGGAATATAGATTAACATTTTCTGTACTCTGTAAGGCTGACATCTGGGGACCAGATAAACTGCTGATGCATCATAGACACGTTTCCCCTAAAAAACTACCAATGTTGCCAAGGTCATAACGGCAGACTCAATCCGAAAAAACTGTCCAACGTACACACATTTCTTTCAAATAGAGGCTAACGTCTCAGACCCAATGTAGACAAGTTTCCTGCATAGAGGTTGCTGACATCTGGGACCCAGCTACGGACCAAAGTCAGAACAACGGAGAAGGCCGAAAAAAATTCCATCATAGCACGTTTCATTTACGGAGAGGCTGACATATGGGACCCACCAGAGAGACCTTATATAGATGTTGCATCGAGCAACGTTGCCATCTTCGATTAAAGTAGGCGTGAGCGAGAAAAAGTCCAACATGCATATGTTCTTCTAATGAGATCCTGACATGTGGGACCTAGCAGCGTGACCAAACGGCAGATCCGTCCATCAATGCTATCTAGTTCGGAACAGGGTAGCGATAGAGAAGAAAAAATTCCATCATATACACATTATTCTTCTAATGTGAGGCTGACATATGGGACCCACCAGCTAGTATAAATGGTTGACACATCGAGCAACATTGCCAAGTTTGAAACACGGAGGCGCGACCAAGAAAGAAGTACTACATGCACAAGTTTCTTCTAATGAGATGCTGACATGTGGGATCCAGTTGCGTGACGAAATGACAGATTCGTCGAGCAACGATATCTAGATAGGAACAGGGTAGCGCTAGAGAAGAAAAAAATACAATCATATACACATGATTCTTCTAATAAGATGCTCACATCCAGACCCACCAGCCTGAATAAACGGCAGACGCAGCGAGAAACGCTATCAAGTTAACGCGGAGGTGCGACCGAGGGTAAAAATTCCATCATACAGACATTTCTTCTAATGATAGGATGATAGGTGGGCCCAGATGCGTGATTAAATGGTAGCGCAATCAAGTTCGAAACAGGGTAGCGGGAGGAAAGAAAAAATTCCATCATACACATGATTCTTCTAATAAGAGGTTGGCATGTGGGACCCAGCTTCGTGATTAACGCCAGATAGATCGAGCAACATTATCGAGTTCATAACAGGGAGGCACGAGCCAAGGGAAAAAATACATCAAGCACATGTTTCATCTAGTGTGAGGATCACACGTGGGACCCAGTAGCCTGATTAAACAACAGATGCATCTAGCGACGCTATCAAGTTCAGAACAGGGAAGGACAAAAATTCCATCATACACACGATTCCTCAAATGTGAGGCAGACATGAGGGACCCAGCAGCCTGACTAGATGGAAGAGGCATCAAACAATGTTATCGAGTTCAAATCAGGGAGGCACGACCGAAAATTTTGGTTCGCCAGTGTCACTGACGTCTAGGACCCACACGCAGAAAAAAACTTTAGAGAGTCAACATCTCGCGAGGAAGAGGAAATCTAACTTCCCACGCGCCCGTCGAGCTTCGTCCATGTTTTTAGCGGTTTCATCATAGTAGAGGGGCACTAAACCATAAAAAAGTTTTGCATCGGCCAATGGTCGAGCCGAGATTTTCCTCGGGGAAGACGCGCCTTCTACGATGACCGACGGGCCCAGTCGTTGCGGAAGGAAACATTTCTTATAGTGACGATAGTATCAACGCACCCCTTGTCCACCACATAAGTAGTAGCACTACTAGTACTAGTAGTGTGAATGGCGATCTTTTGAATATCCTTTCCCCGGATGTTTGGGAAGAAAGTGAAAATTTGGAAAACGGGGAAATTTGAATTGCTACTCTAATAATTTTTGCCGCCAAGGTCCAAAATGGTTCGCACCAACGCAGCCAAAGAACAAGTCAGACACAGACACGGAGCCCCGACACAAGGTTGGTCAACGCACGTGCGTAGCGCCATGTTGTGGACGAGGGAGAGATCAACTGGCCGGGGTGTGTGGATGTTGATGAGGCAGTAAATGAGGGAGAAAACACAATTTGTTTTGCGTGCATATATTGCAAAGGTCACAGACTATAATAGTAATACCAACGATACCGCGTGTCAGGAACCCATCAGCTTTGTTCTAACATCACATCGCCTTCAAATCCTCCTCTTCGCTGCTCTCGGGCTACCTCCTCTATGCTCTTGTCTCTCGGTCCCTTATCGCTCCCTTTTTTTCAATAGGGGAAACTCCTAGTTGAAATATTGGTTACCATGAAAATATTTTACCACAACTTACTTTGAGGTTATAATTTTACATGACTGGTGGGAGAATATTTTGCATCAAGGACCTTAAATTATACCGAGGTCCATATATTTACCACAAAGGACCCTAAATAATTAAGCAAAGGAAAACAACTAGGTTCGGCTTGGTCTCGAGAGAGCATCTGATCGAGCCATACTCTTCATACTACTTCCTCTTTGATTGTTTTCAAAATATGGAAAAATTTGTCGGCATGCAAATTATTGGATATGGGATCATCAGCATAAAGTATGATGTAGATATGTCCACGACCTTGGTTGCTCGGCTTGAAATCCAAGAATGTTCATAATCATTGATAACTAAGCTTAAATTCTTTTAGATTTTGAGACTTACTTTTAGGCTAAAATGTTACACGGGCGGTTGGAGTATATTTTATATCAAGGACCTAAAATAAGTAGACTTACATAGAGGTCCATACATCTAGCACAAAGGACCCTAGAATAATTAAGAAAGGAAAATAATCGGGTTCGCCTCCTTCTTGAGAGAGAATCTGATCGAGCCATCCTTTTCATATTACTACTTCCTCTTTGATTGTTTTCAAAATATGCCCAGATGTGTCAGCATGCAAATTCTTGGATATGGGATCATCAGCATAAAGTATGATGTAGATATGGTAACGACCTTGGTCACTCGGCCTGAAATCCAAGAATGTTCATGCTCATTATTAACTTAGCTTAAATTCGTTTAGATTTTGAGACTTAGTTTTACATTAAAATTTTACACGGGAGGTGGGAGTACATTTTACATCAAGGACCTAGAAAATTGGATAATTACATTGAGGTTCATAAATTTAGCACACTGGACTCTAGAATAATTAAGCAAGGAAAACAACCAGGTTCGGATCCTTCTCGAGAGAGTAGCTGATCGATCCATACTCTTCATATTACTACTTCCTCTTTGATTATTTTCAAAATATGTACAGATTTGTCGGCATGCATATTCTTGGATATGGGATCATCAACATAAATTATGATATAGGTATGGCCGTGACACTAGTCATTCCTCTTGAAATCCAAGAATTTTCATACTCATTGACAACTAAGCTTAAATTCGTTTAGATATTACCATGTAATTTTAGGTTAGAATTTTACATTGGCGGTGGGAGTACATCGTACATAAAGGACCTAAAAATGGAAAATTACATCAATGTCCATACATTTAGCACCAAGGACCCTAAAATAATTAAGCAAGGAAATTTTTTGGGTTCGGCTCCTAGAGAGAGCAGCTGATCGAGCCATACTCTTCATACTAATTCCTCTTCCATTGACAACTAAGCTTGTTTTCAATATAAGGTATCAAGATATGGGATCAGCAATATAAAGTATGATGTATATATAGCCATGACCTTGGTTGTTTAGATTGAAATCAAAGAATGTTCATAATCAATGACAACTAAGCTTAAATTCATTAATATTTTACCACTTACTTTTAGGTTAAAAATTTACATGGGCGGTGGGAGTACATTTTACATCAAGGACCTAAAAAAAATTACATTGAGGTTCATACATTTAGTACAAAGGATCCTAAAAATAATTAAGCAAGGAAAACAATCGGGTTTGTCTCCTTCTCGGGAGAGCAGGTGAAGGATCCATACTCTTCATACTACATCCTCTTTGATTGTTTTCAAAACATGGCCACATTTGTTGGCATGAAAATTCTTGGACATGGGATCATGAATGTAAATTATGATGTAGATATGGCCATGACCTTGGTCGTTCGTCTTGAAATCTAAGAATGTTCATATCCATTGACAACTAATCTTAAATTTGTTTTGATCTTACCACGTACTTTTAGGTCAGAATTTTACATGGGAGGTGGGAGTACGTTTTATGACAAGGACCAAAAAAGAGGGAAAATTACATCAAAGTCCATACATGTAGCACAAAGGACCCTTAAATAATAAAGAAAGGAAAACAATCGGGTTCGGATCCTCGAGAGACCAGTTGATCGAGCCATACTCTTCTAAATACTACTTCCTCTTTGATTGTTTTAAAAAAATGGCCAAATTTGCCGGCATGAAAATTTTTGGACATGGGATCATCAATATAAAGTATGATGTAGATATGGCCATGATCTTGGTTGTTCGACTTGAAATCCAACAATGTTCATACTCATTAACAATCAAGCTTAAATTCTTTAGATTTTACCACTTACTTTTAGGTTAAAATTTTACACGAGCTGTGGGAGTAAATTATACAAGGACCTAAAAATAGGAAAATTACATCAAGTTCCATACATTTAGCACAAAGTATCCTAAAATAATTAAGCAACGAAAACAATCGGGGATGACTCCTTATCGAGAGTGCAAGTGATTGAGCCATACTCTTTGTACTACTTCCTCTTTGATTGTTTCAAAAATATGGCCAGATTTGTGAGCATGCATATTCTTGGATATGGGATCGTCAACATAAAGTATGATGTACATATGGTCGTGACACTCGTTGTTTCGCTTTAAATCCAAGAATGTTCATACTCATTCAAAACTAAGCTTAAATTCATTTAGATCTTACCATGTACTTTCAGGTTAGAATTTTACATGGGCGGTGGGAGTACATCCTACATAAAGGAGCTAAAAAGGTAAAATTACATCACGGTCCATACATTAAGAACAAAGGACCCTAAAATAATTAAACAAGGAAATCATTCGGGTTCGCCTACTCGAGAGAGCGGATGATCGCGCCATAATCTTCAAACTATATTCTCTTCGAGTGTTTCCAAAATAAGGCCATATTTGTCGGCATGCAAATCCTAGGATATGGGATCATCTCCATAAAGTTTGATGTAGATATGGACATGAACCTGTTTGTTTGGTTTGAAATCCAAGAATGTTCATACTCATTGACAACTAAGCTTAATATCATTTTCATTTTACCACGTACTTTTAGGTTAGAATTTTACTAGTTGTCAATGAGTACAAAACAAGCCAGGATTTACTTTTTTCTCATTATCCTTAACAAGTTGAATTATCCGAGCCTTAACGATTGTGACCCTTAACGAGCCGAGCCTCAACAAGTAGAGTTGCTCGATAGTCCAGCCATGTGGATCATCCACATAAATTATGATGTAGATATGACCATGACCTTGGTCTTTCAGCTTGAAATCAAAGAATGTTCATACTCATTGAAAACTAAGCTTAAATTCATTTAAATTATAACACTTTTAGATTAAAATTTTACATGGATGGTGGGAGTATATTTTACATCAAGGATCTAAAAATTTGACCTGAAATTACACAAGAGTTACTCCTCCAGCTACCATGCATTCGTACTAATCTGAAGGGAAATAGAGAAGAGGAGCATGTGTATATTTTAATCATTTTAATCAACCTACGCTATACTACTCTCTATCCCTAGTTCCCCATTCCCCTACCTCTATGTCAAGCATCGCCATTCCCCTCCTCCACCATGCCGCTTTCCGATCATGTTCACCGCACATTATGAGAGTGTTTGTTTTTCTTCCTATCCTCCCTGCCGCCATCAATCTTCCCTCTTTTCTAGAAAACCAAATCAAGCCATCATCCCAACTTCCAGCAGCTCCCTTGCGATGGCAGGACCGAAAAATAACGTGATGATTCTAAGCTGTTCCAGGAGGTTTTTACCGAAGGCCCACTTAAAGAACTCATAACGAGATACGGCATCATCACCGCCATGAGCCTTGCCAGTTTGTCCAAACTTCTTTTTGACTCGGCAAAATATAGTGCAACTTTACATGCTTCTCAGCCGTTTTGCCTTCCCTGTGTTCTTCATTCTCACCAGACTAAGAAACCATGGGAATGCAATCAGTACTTTGAGGGCAATGGCACGACATGAAAGCTGACACCACTGGACAGATTCTCCTTCGACGATGTGTTCCCGAATTGTATGGGTAAGCAGTGGATAGGTGCCAATGGAGATTGGATCTCCACTGTTGGGTGCGAGTTTAAGTGGGATCTTGTGAATGTGTATACTCATCAACGAGTTACTCTCCCACAAGTCCATGATTTTGTACCCACCAACGATCCCTTTACATTCATGCATAATGATCGCACCATTCTACTTCGAAAGATTGCTATTTGCCGACCTCCCACAGCTGTTGCGGATTTTTTAGATTTCTCTCTTGTCGCTATCTTTGACTACTCAATTGCTACCCTTGATGGCGATGAGTATACATGGGCAGTTCGTGAGAACGAGTTCCAGTACTATTTCAGATAGAGCGAAGAAGTTATCCACAAGGGTCTGGTGTTTGCAGCCACTGATAGTGGCAGTGTTTATATCTGGAATCATCTATATTTTGGTATGTTTGATCCACACCTATTGTGATCACTAGTTTCAGTTTTTATGGATGTAAACTAGTTTTGGATGATTTGGCCGTCATTTCTTTTTCAATGTCCTATTCTACTCCCAGCACCACCTAGCGCGCAACTTGGGGAGGGAAACCTTGATGACATAGATGATGAGGAGTATGAACGTGATTTATGGTTCGTAGCAATATCTGCAGAAGAATCTGGCCTTCTTCTTATCCATACTAAGGGCATGACTGATTAGGAGTTTTATGGCATTACTTATTATGGCCAGGGCAATCTTGTTGCTGATCATAGTGTTAATCGTTGTGGTCGCACTTTTGGCACCTATGATACAGGGTTTGGCTGCAAGGTGTACTTAAAGGACACTGCTTCATTGTTTCCACCTAAGCCATGGATACCGATCCCTAACCTAGGAGCATATTTCGTTTTCCTTAGATTGAACTATCCGATTAACATTCCAGTAGGCGGTGCAGATATTGCCCCAGGATATAAGACCAGAAGCAACTGTGTATACACCTCCCACCATGCAATAGGTCTTGGATATACGCTGTTTCTTGAAATATGCTGCTTCAGGCTAAATACTGAAGAAGCAGCTGTTGGTTTCTCAACCAACATTGTATGGAAATCTTCGTAGACTCCATTATGGTTCATCCCGAGCTTCGCCAATGCCCGGGATTGGAACCTAGCTACCATAATTACTCGTAATACTATGTAATAGGTTAGTTTAGTTGGTATCGACGCTATTAAACTATTTTGGCTGCAAAGTAGTACTAGTAAGTGCTAGGTCTTGTATTTCTGAGTATTTTGTACTATATAGTAATACTTTTTTAGATAAAGGGCATGAGATGGTATTGCTTTGCCTTTGTTCTGTCGTTGCTATTACTAAACTATTTTATAGAACTAATACTGATGTACTGGTACTTGTTTAGATCAAGTGCAGATGGTCTTGCTTTTATTTTGTAACTTGGCCTTGTCATCAACTCATAATCTAGACGAGGCATGGGAATTTTGAGCTGCCTATGGAGGTCACACACACACGGACATTGAAATGAGAAGGAGGTATGCACACAAAAGCAGACTTGATCATTAGTTTTTCTTGCTCTAATAATAGAGTGTTCGGAGAAAAGGACAAACTGAATCAATTACTTTGAAATGCTGATCAATATGTCAAGTGCCGCTGATTATGAACTGGGAATCTATCGATATTTTCTTTCTTATTCTATACTGCCGAATCTTTCAAATGCTAGTGAATATATCAAATGTTTTGTTGCTATTACTAAAGAATTATTAAGAACTAACGGTGATGTACTAGTACTTGTTTATATCAAGCGCAGTAGATGGTCTTGCTCTTCTTTTGAAATAGCATGGCCAGAATATGGGCTCTCTTTCATTTTGAATTATGTCCTTGCTACATCTATTGAATTTTCAATGTCTGCATTGTTAAATCCATAAATTATTTTAGTCATTATCTGGACTGCTAAATTGGTCACTTTGGAATGTTTTTGAATATATTAAGTGCCACTAATTATGAAACTAGAATATGTTGATATTTTTCTATTTTATTCCATACCACCGAATATTTCAAATTCTAGTGAATCTGTCAAATGTTCTGTCATTTTTATTCGTAAAGTATTTTGTAGAATTAGTACTGATGTGCTGGTTGATGTCTACGCACTTATATTCTTGTAGACAGTTGTTGGGCCTCCAAGTGCAGAGGTTTGTAGAACAACAACAAGTTTCCCTTAAGTGGATTACCCAAGGTTTATCGAACTCAGGGAGGAAGTGGTCAAAGGTATCCCTCTCAAGCAACCCTGCAATAAAGATACAAGAAGTCTCTTGTGTCCCAAACACACCCAATACACTTGTCAGGTGTATAGGTGCACTAGTTCGGCAAAGAAATAGTGAAATACAAGTGGTAAAGGTGCCAGAAAAGAGCTTCTGTCTTGTTGTTGACGTGGTAGAGACTAAAGGAAAATTGAAATAAAGATGGAAGCAAGCAAACATGCAACAAATCTAGTTGTAAACGGTGTTTCAATGTTTGGAAACAAGGCCTAGGGATCATACTTTCACTAGTTAACACTCTCTCATATAAATATATTCTCTTAATTATACTACTCTTAACTACTCTCCGGTTGGATACTCTAATCCATGGTAGGGCTATAACAGCACTCCTCAAAGTCTCCCTTTCCCATCTAGATAACCCCACACTGTCACCTTCAGCGCTAGATGGTTCCAACAAACACCACAATTTCATAGAGACAACCAACTAAAAATACACTCATGATATATATATGTGTAACCTAGCTTAAGTGCCACACACGGTGTGCATGCTGTCACTTTCACACACGTGGGGAAAAGCATAGATCTATTAAAGCACGATGAGTATTTATGTGGACTCTAGCCTAAGTGCCACCAGTGTGCATGCTGTCACTTTAACACACATGGGGAGAGCAGAGATCTATTAAAGCACTTGAGTAGCAAGGTATATCTACTTGATTACAAAGATCATGACCACAACAATAGCATGCATAGAGAGAGAGATGAACACATAGCTACCGGTAGAGCCCTTAGCCTCGAGGAAGAACTACTCCCTCCTCATCATGGGAATCATCCTTCGGTGATGAAGATGGCGATGGAGATCGATGGAGATGGTGGTGGTGATCAAAGGAGATGGCTCCGGGGGCACTTCCCCGTCCCGGCGGGGTGCCGGAACAGAGACATTTTGTCCCCCGAATCTCCCCTTCGGTGGCGGTGGTGCTACGGAGGTTTTAGTGGCTTTATCCTAGATGATTTAGGGTTTTTGGATCAGAGGCTTCTTATAGGCGAAGGAGGCATGGTCGTTGTAGGGCCAGGGGGGGCACACCCCCTATGGGCGTGACCAGGGTGGGCCCGCACCCACCTAGGGTGTGGCCACCCTGGTGTCCTCCTCCATCTCGTCTTTGATTTTCCGAATCATTCAGGGAAAAAATGAAATTTGGCTTTTGTCCCGTCCAATTCCAAAAATATTCATTTTTTAGCTTTCTGAAACCAAAAACAGAAGAAAACAGGCAACTGGCACTGTGGCATATTGTCAATAGGTTAATTCCAGAAAGTGTATAAAAATACCTCAAAGTGTAGATAAAACATAGCAAAGTTGATACAAAACAAGCATGGAGCAAACCAAAAACAGAAGAAAAGTTTGCCTCTCCCTACATCCCCCTCCCCTCCACCTCCAGTAAGCCCCAACGCCGGCGATATCCATTCTCCGGCGTCCACCCCGCCTTCTAATCCCATCATCTTCTACATCTGGCTGGGTCCTCCTACTTCTGTCTTGTTTTCATGGCGATCTTGCAATCTCGTGAGTTAGGTTTGGATTTCTCCCCTGGACTGGCTTTTGTGAAAGAGATCTGGAGGGTGTGTCGTCGTTCGGTTCACCCATCCGCTGGCTACCATTCGTTTATTCTGGTTGTTTCTTTTGGAAGATCTTCATTTCGTCTTGATGAAGATTCTGTTGCTTTGGCTTTGGAGGCGGCGATTGGTTGTTTTTGTTTTGAACTCTTGGTCTCTAGGCTGAATGATTGGGTTTTCTCCTTTGAGGTATCATCAAAACAGGTTGGGTTAATCATCTACAACAGAACGTACTATAGCTGCCCACATTTTAAATGTTTTTATCATCTATGGGGTTTTGGAGGCCCTAATTGGCAGCATGAGTTTATCCTGTGGCAAAAAGTATGTGCGGGTGAATGGATCTTGGCCTCCCGAAAATCCAACTCTTCTAGAGGAAGATCTCGTAGATTTCAGCCCTGTCGTTTGGCTTCTCATGCTCCTCGTAATGTGCATTCCTTGTTAGCTTTGGTTCATCCTGTGGTTTCTTTATCGTCTCAGGTGGCTGCTCCGGTAATCTCTCCGATGGTGCCAGGGGAGACTCAGTCAACCGACCGGGTCGCCCGTTAGTTTGGATCTTTTGATCTGATTGTTCATCCTGAGTGCGCCACTGATCTTGGGAATCCCGTAACTGGCACGGCAGAGGTGTTTTCAAATGACTTAGATTGCAGACGTCAGGTTTCTGGGCCTGATGTTGTTTTTGCCTCAATCTGCGGCTAAAACAGATTCTTTGGATGGGCTCGCAAAAAATGTTGATGTTTGGGCCTTTTATGTTTGGAAATGTCGTTGTTGTTTGAGGTTCGATCATTACACGGGCCAATGTGGGAATCGTGTAAGGTGCAGAGCTTGTTTCAGTTATGGCCATATTGCTAAGGATTGTCTAGATCAACATAGGAAACAGGGAAAGAGGTGGGTCCCAAAACCTAAAGCTAATACCACGGGAGGTTCTACTTCGGCCTCTCCCATTTCCAAAACCCATGATCCTTATACGGTTCCTCCTCCTCCAAACCCTACTACGCCTGTCGGGGGGATAACCCCTTGGTGGGGAAAGCCAAGCACAAGTAGGCCGGCTCCAGAAGGAGAAGGCCGCCTGGTCTTCAAGAAGGACAACTCCAGCTAATTGGCAAGCACCACCCTGCTGGGCTTATAACCTTCCCGGAAGGCCCGTCTAGACGGTGGCCAGAAGAACCGGCCGGGTGGCCGCTTCCACCCGGCTCACCTCGAATTCAATGGAGAGCACGGAAGGGCTGACTCTCCATGCGAGGTACGCCTCTGGCTCTCCCTCGTCATCGGACAAGCTGGCATGCTGTGATGACCAGCGCTACCCGACGAAGATAAAGGAAAGTGGTCGGCTGGACTGGAGAAAGCAGTCCGGGTGACCATTAAAGCAAGGGTGATGCCCCAAAGGAAGCCCGGGTGATCACAAAAGAGAAGGATGACGCTAGAAGGAGGGCGGACTGGGTCCTAGCCCACCGGTTAGGCCCTATAGCCGGCCCTGTCCTCTAAACACATATCCAAATAGTAAACCCTAGGGCTCGATCTGTAATCTGCCCCCAAACCAGTATATAAGGGAGGGCAGAGTAGGGTTCTATGTAGGCAACAATAGAAGGATAGAAGTGTTAGCACCAAGTTCCCATCTTCCTCTAGCTCTCAATAGTTGCTAAGGAAACAGCTCAAGGAGCATCTATATAGGGCATTTTCTCCCTCATATAGTTCATCTTGCAGGAGTAGGGGTGTTACCTCACCGAGAGGGCCCCGAATCTAGGTACGTCGCTGTGTTTGCAGTTCACCATGCCCAACCTGTTGCATGAGACACCGAATGCATCCGTGTGTCCCTTCTTTGCCATCCCCGATGGCACTGCCGTGTTCCACACCACGACAGTTGGTGCCCACCGTGGGTCATAGCGCTTAGGCTGGGATCATCTTCCGCACGGGACTTCCACTCATCGCTGGCGAACGCGTGGCCTCCGGCCTCGATCTCACGCTCGGCACTTTCGACTGCGTCATCGACAACGCCGCGTGCTTTGCTGGGAACACCTTCCCCGCCGACGGCTCCATCCTGCATTTTGGAGACGTCCGTGTCTATGTTGCCACCATCGCTGAGGATTTTCCTAACGTCGTCACCCCCATCCTCGACGTGTCCCTCACCCGCGGCCCAGCCGCGGCGAGTGGTATCGTCGAAGTCATGGTGGTAAACGCCCGCGAAAACCATCGTCCACCTCAGGAGCGTGGCGGGAGGAGAGAACCCGGCGCCCGAGCAAGATCAAGACCCGCTCACCGCCTCCATCCAGCACTTGCGCGCTCCGGTTGTCATCGAGGCAGACCCGACAGTCTCCGCGGCCACGCTCGAAGTTACCCGTCAGAAACTCCTGGAGAAGGCCACCAAGGTCGCGGCTAACCAGCGTCAGCTGAACGCCACCGTGCATGAGTACAACATGGCTCACGGCTTCTACAGGAAGATCTAGCACTGGGGGCGCGACCTAGCGTCAGAACTGGACTGTGCCGCTGATTCGCATGCAGGTGTGGCGCACCCCGTCTACATCACCCCCGCCAAGAACATGAGGGCGTCCGAGGCGACAGCTGTGGAGCTAAAGTGTCTCGAGGGCGAGGAACTTCATCGCCAGCAGGAGCGTGTACAGCTCCTCGTCGCCACTGCTAACAAGCAGCAGGCCGAAGGCACCCCCAGCTAGATGGGCAACTCCCGCAACATCGTCGTTCGCAAGGGCACGGACCAGACGGCGCACAGAGGAAGCAATCATCAACACGCATCCTCCCCAGGAGGAGTCGGGCAAAACAGCTGCCCGCGTGGTGAATCCGGCAACCGTGGCCGCCACAACTGGGACACTGACGCCTCCAGCGTAAGTTGCGCTCCGGCAACAGGAGCTTCCCAAGGGAAGAAGACGCGTGCCCCGGAGGAGAGAGAAGACGCGAACAAGGATCCTCCTGCATCACGCCTGAAGGGCCGGCTCGGCCCCTGAGAACTGGCTAACGCGCGCGAACGCATCGACCTCCTGGTGCAGTCACGCACACAGGAGAAGGAAAGTGCGGCTGGCCCGAAGTGTTTCAGCCCGCGCATCCGGAACAAACCGTTTTCGAAAGGTTTTTCGCTTCCAAGGGACATGCCAAAGTACAATGGTACGGTTAAGCTGGAGGATTGGTTGGTGGATTACACCACCGCAGTGGCAATCGCCAACGGCAATCTCCGCATGGCCGTCCGCTACGTCCCCCTCATGCTCATCGATTCGGTAAGAACATGGCTCAACAGCCTCCTCGACAACAGCATCAACGCCTAGCTGTACTTCGAAGAAGCGTTCATTCGCAACTTCACCGGAACATACATGCGGCCGGGTCGACCTGGTGAGCTTGCCCTTTGCGTGCAGGGCAAGGACGATTCGGACCGCGCGTACCTCACCCGGTGCACTAGAATGCACAATTCGTGCGAAGGGTTGCGCGAGCACCAGGTGATAGATTTATTCACCAACGGCTGCCGAGACGGCACCATGTTGAAGCATAAGCTCAGCCGAGGATACCCGCAAACCATGGCCCAGGTCATGGCCATCGCGGATAAGTACGCCACAGCTGATGAGGCCATGAAGAAACCCATCGTGGTGGATGACCACGGCCAAATCGTCATGGACGAACAGGCGGAGCGCCGCCAGCCGGGTGACCATCATCCGAGGCGGAACGGCCATGACAACCGCCACGGCAAGAGGAAAGACGACCAACCGGATAGCCGGTATGGCACCAAGCAAGCAGCCGGATGCAGAGGCTAGAGGATAGGCCGCCTTGGCCCAAGTACACCATGGAATCCAAGCTCGATGGCCCGTGCAAGTTCCACGGTGGCGGTAGCAAGCCCGCAAATCACACAACACGCCAATGCAGCTGGACGAAGAAAATGGCCAAAGCCGGTGGGCTCCCACCACCTCCACCGCCAACCGGAGGCCCACCAGACAACAGGGAGCGCAAATGCCGCGAGGACGAAGAGGACGGTTACCCGTGACAAGTGGGTAACTACCACATATTCCTCGCGGTGCCGAAAACAAAGCATGCCAAGCGGAGACGCGAGGCGGAGGTGAACGCAATCGTCCCCCGTCCCCCAGTACCTACACTGGTCGGACCAGGCGATCACTAGGAGCAAGGAGGATCAGTCGGCTGTTTTACGAAGCCCCGGCAGCTACGCGCTGGTCCTCGACCCCACCATCATCTCCAAGAAACACTCGTGTCGCTTCTCCCGGGTGTTGATCGACGGAGGCAGCTGCATCAACCTCCTCTACCGGAGTAGCCTCGAGAGGCTAGGCATCAGCAAATCCCAGCTGCAACCCTCGAGCACTTCGTTCCATAGAGCAGTACCAGGTCCGTCGCACTCGCCAATCGGCAAGATCCGGCTAGACGTCATCTTCGGCAGCGAGAACAACTTCCATCGCGAACCAATTTGGTTCAAGGTTTTGAACCTCTCCAGTGCCTACCACACCATACTAGGATGCCACAAGCGTTAGATTGAGAGTGCTTCAGACGGCTCCAAGCTAGCTGAAGCAATGATCATCGCTGAAGAGAAGCGCTTCATAATGCAGAATGTGGCGGCTCTGCAGAAGGATATGCCGGCTGGAGAACCTAAACCGTCTGGGGAATCACAGTTCAAGACCTCACAAGGAACAAGGAAGATCTTGCTGAAAAAGGAGGACCCCAGCAAGTTCGTCCTGGTCAGAGACGGCCTGGACAGCAAATAGGAAAGCGCGCTCATCGATTTCCTCCGTGTGAATCGGGACATTTTTGCATGGTGCCCCAAAGACATGACAGGTGTCCCGAGAGGGAACTCGCCGAGAACTCTCTTCATGTTCGACTAGACGCGAAGCCGGTCAAGCAATCTTTACGCCGCTTCGCAGAAGAAAAAAGAAGAACCATCAGTGAGGAGATCACACGGCTGCTCCCAGCCGGCTTCATCATGGAAGTTTTCCTCCCGGAATGGCTCGCCAACCTGGTGCTGGTGTTGAAGAAGAACAAGACATGGCGCATGTGCGTCGACTACACCAGTCTCAACAAGGCATGCCCCAAAGATCCTTTTGCTCTACCGCGGATTGATCAAGCCATGGACTCCACTGCCGGGTGTGATTTGTTGTCATTTCTGGACACTTACTCGGGCTATCACCAGATCAATCTCAATGTAACTGATCAAATAAAGACATCATTCATAAGCCCGTATGGAACTTACTGCTACACCACCATGCCCTTCGGGTTGAAGAACGCAGGAGCAACCTATCAGCGTTGCATGCAGAAATGTTTGCACATGCAGATCGGCAAAACCATGCACGCCTACGTTGACGACATCGTCATCAAGACCGAGGAGCGACACACACTCCTTGAGGATCTGAAGGAAACGTTCGACAACCTTCGCCATTTCCAGATCAAGCTAACCTCGGAGAAGTGCGTGTTCGGCGTCCCAGCCGACAAGCTCCTGGGCTTTCTCGTCTCTGAACGTGGAATCGAGGCGAACCCGGAGAAAATCGAAGCCATTGAGTGCATGGAGTTGCCGTAGAACCTGTGCGACATACAAAATTTCACCGGGTGCCTCGCCTCCCTTAGCCGGTTCGTCAGCCGGCTGGGTGAGAAAGCCCTTACCCTGTACCAGCTGATGAAGAAAACAGACAAGTTCGTCTGGACAGCCCAGGCAGACGAAGCTTTCCAAGACCTTAAGCGCATGCTCACCTCACCACCCATTATGGCGGCGCCAGCAGCAAAGGAGCATATGCTGATGTATATCGCTACCACAAACAGAGTGGTTACTATGGTATTGGTAGTGGAAAGACCAGAGGAAAGGAAGGCCCAGTTGGTCCAGCGCCCTGTGTACTACCTGACCAAGGTGCTGTCGCTCTCCAAGCAGAACTACCCACACTACCAGAAGCTGGTGTATGGCGTGTACATGGCCGCCAAGAAACTCAAGCACTAATTCCAAGAACACTCCATTCAGGTAGTAGCATTGGCCCTGCTTGCGGAAATTATCGGCAACAAGGAAGCCACTTGGTCGCGTGGAAAAATGGGTTATCGAGCTTGCTGCGCACAACATCCAGTACGAGCCACTGACAGCGATCAAGTCCCATGCACTAGCTGATTTCATCGTCAATTGGGCGGAGATACAATACATGCCACCAGTGCCGGATTCACCTTACTGGAAGCTACACTTTGACAGCTCCAAAATGCGAGGAGTACTCGAAGCTGGAATCGTGACAACCTCGCCCAAAGGCGACCGGCTGGAGTACATCCTCCAGATCCACTTCAAGGCATCCAACAACGTCACCGAGTATGAGGCGGTCATCCATGGGCTCAAGATGGCCAAGAAGATAGGCATCCAGAGGTTGCTATGCTTTGGAGATTCGGACCTGGTGGTGCAGCAGGTATTTGGCAAATGGGACGGAAGGGACGCAAAAATGGCCCTCTACCATTTCTTCATTCAACAGTTGTGTGCCTGCTTCGAAGGATGCGAGTTCCACCACGTGCCCAGAGCCAACAACGAAGCCGCTGACGCCTTGGCCAGGGTCGGTTCAACAAGACAAGCCATACCGCCTGGAGTCTCCCTCGAGCACTTGCGCAAACCCTCCATCACCCCATCACCAGAATCCGACTCCATCATGCTCAACGCAGATCCAGGAACAGCTGGTACCGCTCCGCACCCGAGGATTTCCTTGCCGCACGCGGGAACTGACGCGCCGCACCCGAGGACTGCCTTTCCACAACCGGGTACTGCCGTTCCGCACCCGGGTACTGCCGCGCCACACCCGGGGACTGCTGCAACGCAGCCTGTGATCAACACCAGCAAGCACCCACAGTCCAACGAACAGTGCGAGAGCTCTAACAGGCTTGTCTTAGCCGGAATCAAGCCAAGGCTGATCGAACCACTCATCAGATCACCCGACTACTGGATAGAGGAGCTGCAGCTGTGCTCTGGAGCCTGCGCACCACACCCAACCGCTCAACCGGCTTCACACCGTTCTTCCTTGTCTATGGGGCAGATGCAGTTCTCCCCACGGACATCCAGTTCGACGCACCCCGCAAGCAGCTCTACACAGAGCAGGAAGACAAATAGTCAAGAGAGGACAGCGTGGACTTGCTCGAGGAAGCACGTGAGTTGGCTCTGTCCAGGTCAGCAATCTACCAGCAAGACCTGCGCCGGTACCACGCCAGCCGGATCCGGCCTACCTCTTTCCGCGAGGGAGATCTGGTCTTGTGCCTGGTCCAAAGCACCAAGGGAATGCACAAGATGTCCCCACCATGGGAAGGCCCCTTCATCGTCAGCCGGCCGCTTCACAACAATTCATACTATCTGATTGACGCCCAGCGGCCAGTGAAGAACAAGGCAGATCGCTCGGATGAGGAGACGGAACACCCGTGGAATGCAAGCCCACTCCAGCCCTTTTACACTTGAACAAAGAAGTATATGTATCTTACCTTTTCATGTAATAAATGAACAAGATCGGAAGCCTCGGCATAGCACCGAGGACTTTGTCCCAATTCCGCACACCACCTTCGCCTTCGTACTAGCTGGCCTAGGCCCCCATGATTTCTACAGGTGGCATAATATTGAACAAAGTTCCTAGAGCAAACTCTTCGGTTCCTGCTTCAGACCGCATGCCGGCTGTCGACCCGGCAAGAGCAAAAACTCAAAGAACGTGATGCAAGAAAATGCCAATGCAGAAAGCAAGGGCGCCCAGGCGAACCATTCGCGCCTATAAGAGTTAAGCCAACAACAACAAACCGAAGTATCACGAGGCACGCCAACACAGCTGCTCCTTCGGTTCCGGCTGCAGACCACAACCCGGCTGGCAGCCGGCAAGGGCAATGCTCGAAAGGCCAATGCTCGCTGAGAAAAGGGGAGTTGCTAGCGGCTTAACTCGAATGGGAGAACCCCTTTCCTTTCCTTTTATATTCAGTACCAGCTAATATGTGAGCATATGAATGCCGAAACTAACCCAAAGCAACACTATGACTTGCGCGACTCGAGCCACAACTTGACAGGACGCGATGGCGAAAGAGCTTCGACCCAGCTGGCTACCCCAGTCGGCCCGAACCTCGAGGACTACACCCAGTGGTCTACCCCAGCCGGCCCGAACCTCGGGGACTACCCCAGGAAGGAAACGTCACACAGGTGTTCCAAGCAACGCGGGGAACTGCACAACACAAACTCAAGACTTTGCCCCAACAAATAGTGAGGTTGTCAAGCTCACCGGTTTGCTGTAACAAAGGATTAAACGTATGGTGTGGAAGGTAATGGTTTGCAGCAAGTAAACAAGTAACAGTGGAAGATGTATCAATGGTAAAGATTGGACCGGGGTCCATAGTTCACTAGAGGTGCTCTCCTTAGATAAACAACATGGCATGAAGGGTAAACAAATTACAACAGGGCAATTGACAGGAACTGAGTAAGGTATAACAATGCAATTACTAGTCAGAAACATCCTATGAGTTTGATTGGGCAATACAACAATATACTTAGACCGCCATCCAACTGCATCTATGACTAGAAGACCACCTTCAGGTTAACATCCGAACCCCCTCCAGTATTAAGTTGCAAGCAACAGACAACTGCTTTAAGCAAAGTGTGTAAGGTAAACAATCCACATGTTCCATGAACAAGAGACCGTTGTTTTGTCCCTAGTAGCAACAACACATCTACAACCAAAGAGATTATTGTCACTTCCCTTGGAAACTAGAGGCATGAACCCACTATCGAGCATAAATACCCCCTCTTGGAGTCACTAGCAACTACTTGGCCAAGATAGCTACTAACAACGGAGAGAATGCAAGATCACAAACAACACAAACATGATAGAATCATAAAGACAAAACCATGAATCAAACCAACATAATAATATCAATATCCATCGGATCCCCGGAAACACAACATGCATGATTACAAATAGATTAGATCTTGATCATGAAAAGAGCACACAAGATCTATACATGAAAGCACAAAGGATGATATACAACCATCTAGCTACTACATGGACCCATAGTCCAAGGTGGAACTACTCACGCATCATACCGGGCCTCCGGGATGATCTCCCCTCCAACAGGATGCCGAGAAGAACTTCAGATCCCCCCGATCTAGGGACGATGGTGGCGGCGGCTACAGACGGTTTCGTGGATTTTTGATCGGGTACTTAGGGTTTCTGCATCGGGGGATTCTTATAGGCGAAGGGGGAAACCGAGGAGGCAGCCATGGGCTGCAAAGCCTAGCCAGGCGCAGGGCTGGGCCCACCCGCGCCTGGGGTGGGTTTGGCCCCCTTGGCTGGCCCCTCCTGCTCTCCTGTGGACTTCTTGTTCCCAAGGAAAGTAATTTACTTTGATGTTTGTCCCGTCCAATTCCGAGAACATTTCTTTTCTAACTTTTCTGAAACAAAAAACGGCAGAAAACTAGCATCTGGCACTGTTGCAACTTGTTAGTAGGTTAGTACCAGAAAACATGTAAAAAGCAACTCAAAGTGTGGAGAAGTAAAGCAAAGTAGATACTAAACATGCATGGAGCATCAAAAATTATAGATATGTTTCTAACGTATCATGGCTTTAAACCTGACCCCGTGCCAAGAGCTGCTCCAACCAGGAAAAGGACTAAGAAGAACAAGCCCCATGCAGAGTAACCTAGATCTACTAGTCATAATGTTCAATGCACTCCTCCCACTCCAGTTGCAGTTCTTTAGAAGATTTGTGAGGCTCTGGAGATCAATCCCAATTACTTGACCACTGATAAGTTTATGGATCATCCAGGTGATGAAACTTCGAATGTAGTGGTGCCAAATGATGAGTGATGTATTCAGATCTTTGTGGGTGGTGTGTGTTCCTATGCACATCCTACCTTTATATCTCTGCCTCCCATCCCATCAGTACTGGTTGTGTTTTAGTTTGCACTTTGTATCTTATTATGCCCTAAACTCCCTGTGTGTTCTGCCTGATTATATCAGACAGTTTGGTTATATTTTTTATTGTGTTTTATGGATCATAATATTATGCTTATGGTTTGAAAAGTGATGTGTTGGAATATCAGAGGGTTAAATGTCGATGACAAGCAGTTGGCTTTATACAATAAGCTTGTGGAAAGTGGTTATGCTATTGCTTGTATTCAGGAAACCAAGAAAGAATCCTTTGATATGCCCTTCATCAGGAAATGTTGTCCTAAATAGTTTGATAGTTTTGCTTACTCTCCTTCTATAGGTGCTCCGGGGGTATTTTGGATCTATGGAAATCCAACATTTTTAAAGGCACCCTGATTGAATCCAAGAGCTTTGGGCTAATTATATCTTTTGATTCTATGCACACCAATCAGAGTTGGACTCTGGTGGTAGTTTATGGTCCTTGTCATGGGGAACATAGAGATATTTTTGTTCAGTGGTTATACAACCTTGTGATTCTAGATGAGGAGCTTTGTCTATTCATGGGGGACTTCAATTTCATTCGGTCTTAGCACAATAGGAATTTTCTGGAGGCAATGTTAATGACATGTTTTTATTTAATGATCTGATTGATCATTTGGGGATTCTGGAGCTACCTCTTAAAGGAGGGTCATACACGTGGTCCAATATGCAGAGCAATCCATTATTAGAGCAACTTGACTGGTTATTTACCTCGTCTGCCTGGATCTATCGCTATCCTAATATTGTTGTCACTGCCTTGGCTAAGCCAACATCCGATCACATTCCCTATTTGGTTAGTATTGACACAAAGATTCCAAAAGCTAAGTTTTTTAGATTTGAGAATTTTTGGGTAGGTCAGCCTGGCTTCTTTGATCTAGTAAGAAATGTGTGGTCTAGACCTACTCGTTCGACTTCTGCCTCAGGAATTTTAATTGAAAAATTCAAGTTGTTAAGGAAGGAATTGAAACATTGGAAAATGAATCTCTCAAAACTGAAACTTTTTATCACAAACTGTAACATTGTTATTTTGTACTTTGATGAGTTAGAAGAGGAGAGGGGTATGGTGATCCAGGAGGGAAATTTTAGGAAAATTGTGAAGTTGCACCTTGAAAAGCTGCTCAGAATGCAGTATCAGTATTGGAGGAAAAGATGCAGAATTAGGTGGATTAAAATGGGGGAGGAAAAAACAAAGTTTTTTCATGCAATGGACATTGAGAGATATAGGAAGAATGCTATCTCCAGTTTGCAATTACCTGATGGGCATATTGTTTCTGACCATGAACAGATGGCTGGTATTGCATGGAATAGTTACAAAAACAGAATGGGTTCTTCGAATGGTATTCAAATGCAGTTTTCTCTAGGTAACTTAGTGCAGTGTGTGGATGGGTTGGAGGATCTTGCTAAGGAATTTTCAGAGGATGAAATGGATGCTGTCATTAAGAATATGCCTAATGATCGAGCTCCTGGGCTTGATGGTTTCTCTAGGTTGTTTCTCAAGTGGTGTTGGGATATTGTTAAAGGGGATTTTTATAACTTGGCACATAGGTTCTGGAATCATGGGGTCTCTTTGGAGAATATTAATTCCTCCTTCATTACTTTAGTCCCAAAGAAACCAAGTCCAAAGCAGATTAATGGTTATAGGCCTATCTCTTTAACCAACGCATTCTTAAAATTTCTATAAAAAATGATTGCATACAGACTTCAAGGGAAGATTTTGTAGTGCATACACCATAATCAATATGGATTCATCAAAGGGAAATCGATTCAGGACTGCTTGGCTTAGTGTTTTGAGTATTTGCATCAATGTAAACCTTCAGGCAGAATTTTTTTTGTTCTGAAATTAGATTTTGAAAAAGCTTTTGACTTTATTGAACATGAAGTCATTTATACGATGCTCAGGCAAAAGGGTTTTCCTGAAACTTTTGTGCAATGGGTTAAAAAATTCCTAGAGTCTGGTATTTCATCTTTCCTCCTCAATGGTGTGCCTGGAAGAAATTTCAGATGTAGAAGAGGGGTTAGGTAGGGTAATCCTTTGTCACCTCTGCTTTTTGTGCTTGGGGCAGAACTGCTGCAATATGCTATAAATGATTTAAAATATAAACGTCTGGTTAAGCTGCCTCTGCCTATGGGTGATGACTTCCCTGTGGTGCAATATGCTGATGACACTATTTTAGTCATGGAGGCTGATTCACAACAGTTGGTCACTATGAGAAACACTCTGCAGGAGTTTAGCCTTTCCACTAGTTTGACTATAAATTTTCACAAGTCATGTATGTTACCTGTTAATATTCCTGATATTGAGGTGTTGGGGTTAGCTTCTAAATTTTGATGTACGATTGGCACCTTTCCCTTTGGGGTTAACAAAAATATTAATCAAGGTTATCAATTCCAATCACCAAATTTGGGGTTAACAAAAACTTTTGTTAATTAAAATCATATGAATGCATGTGTGTATGTCATGAATGTGTGAATGCATGGATGGACTTGTTTGATTGTTGTGAATAGCAAGGAATGGTTTAAAGATGAAAACAACATCATCTAAATAAAATACAAGCAGAAACAAATCAAGAGAAATTCAAAAACAAATAAAACAAGCAAATGGTCATTTTTGCCAATCTTACTCACTAGACCACTTTGAGTTTTTCTAGTCCAAGATTTCAAATAGAAACAAATTCATTTCTTTTCACCCCTTGCTAGACCAAGTGAAAATGAACCCAAGCCCGCATTGCAAACCCATAGAGACATTTGGAAACTTGATTCAAACGACAATTCAAAATTGAATCTATATCATATGTGAAGATCACCATTTATCAAAACCCACCCAAACTAGTCCACCTTGACAAATCCAAACAACCAGATACTAACTAGTATTTGACTATTACACCCACCAAGTTTTCATTCAAAAATTCAAATTCAAATCTCTTGCGGCCATTTCATCAAACACATCCTGAGCACAAATCAAATAAAACATCAAACACTATAGTGAGCAGTGGTGTGCCCAACTTGTTCCCTCTTTAGCTCACACTACACTCTCAGTATATTATCTATCTTGTTTAACCAGCCCTAGCTCACTATAAACTTGACAATGCCATCAATGGTGACCATGGCCGAGCCCAGCTTGACAAAAAAATGTCGACAGCAAGATAGAAGCCTCACTAGCCTCGCCAACCTTGTCTAGTAGGCACTCCACCGTCCACCGCCACCCCCTGTCTAGTTCCCAAGCCCTGCCATGAAGGGAATATGCCCGAGAGGCAATAATAAAGTGGTTATTATCATATTCCTTATTTATGATAAATGTTTATTTTCCATGCTATAATTGTATTAATACATAAACGTTAATACATGTGTGTTTAATAAACAAAAAGAAAGTTCCTAGTTATGCCTCTCTTATAAACTAGCTCGTTGATTAACAAGATGATCAAAGGTTTCCTGATCATGGACATTGGATGTTGTTAATAACGAGGTCACAACATTAGTGTAATGATGTGATGAATATTCATACGAAGTATAGCATTACGGTTGAAGTCATTGAGTTTATATCGCTAAAGAAACTTACGAAGTGATCCTAATTCTTAGACCATGAGATCATGTTAATCACTAACACCGGAAGAGTTTCTCGATGGCATCAAACGTCACACCATAACTGGGTGATTATAAAGATGGCTTCAGAACTACTAAAGTGTTATGTTGAGGCAGATGGATCGAGAGTGGAATTTGTTTATCCCTATGACGGATAGATATGCTCTGGGCCCTCTCGGTGATATCACATTGCTTAGCTTGCAAGAAAGTGATTTGATCACTAGAATGTTATATCACGGGAACAAGAAAAGAGTGCATGTCGGTAACGGGATCAAACTAGGTATGGAGATACCGATGATCGAATATCGGACATGTAATATATCATGAAACAAAGGGATTAAGATACTAGCATAAAAGGTTCACACGATCACAAAAGTCATCGTTGAATGTGTGGGAGTCAGTACGGATCTCCAGGTCCCGCTGCTGATTATTGATCGGAGAGGGGTATCGATCATGTCTGCATTATTCGCGAACCGTAGGGTGACACACTTAAGGGATACCGACACCATTCGTAGCAAATGATATGTCAGAAAAAGAAAAGGAAAGCGCAGGAATTTATTTCACTAGACACCGGAACTGTTTCGGTTGAAATTGCTGAAACTGGTTCTCCATGTGAAATGGAATACTAGCAAGGGGTTTTATGTGAATGTTTGTTAATTAAAGTAATTAACAAAATTCTGAATAAATAAATAAAAAGTGTTTTATTTAAATGAGAGCTTGCATTAAATTTGGTGGAAATTTAATGCATGTGAGTGGATTTTTGAGTGGAGGCTCTTTTATGGGAGTGGAGGCTTTTCATTTTGAGTGGGAGCTCCACCCACATGAATGTGGAAGAGGTGGGGGCAGACCACCATGGCTTGGAGCATGGACCCTTGGGTGCCCCTCTACCTATAAAAGGCCCCCCTCTCATCCTCTCAAAACACACCTCCTCCTGAAGGATCTCTCTCCCCCCTTTAGAATTTCACCATGGTCTCAGATCAGCGAGATACATGTTCCCGGTGGCTTTTTCTGCAAGGATTTGTTGCTTCCGCTGATTCGCTGGAGCGAGGGCGCGGAGGTTGTCGGGGTACCCGTACATGTGTGCGATCACGGATGCACCACTGCTTTGCGGTGCTGGACTTGATGGTGCTAGACCGGCTGGACCAGATGGACTTCATCACGATCTTGAGATAGGCAAGCGTTCGTCTACATCATCGAAGAGTACAACCTCGTTAAAGCTATTCATTCTTCGAGGGTTTGTATTCTATGGATGTATATCCACCCGTTGCTTGTATCTAGTAGATAGATCTTGGTACTTAGATGTTCCCATCGTAGGAAATTTTTTGTTTTCTATGTTGCGAACCCAACAATGGTGTCAGAGCCGGATCTCTGCGTAGATGCTTTGAATGGGTAGTACACATATGAGTATGTGGTTGATGATGATCATTTTATTGCTTCTTAGTTGTACTTTGGATATTGGTGGCATAGTGGGATGAAGCGGCCCGGACAAACTTTACATGTCCTCGCACATGAGACCCGTTCCACGCTTGAAATGCAACTAGTTTTGCATAAGTGGCTAGTGGGTGTCGGTCTCTCCTACTATAGTCAATATCTAATTTTCTACGAGTTGTCGATAATTTGGTTATCCTCGTTGTGGTTCATGTTCGTAGGTAAGAATGGTTCTATCTTCGAAAGCCCTAAGCCACGTAAAACTTGCAATGGATAAATTAGAGGTGTCTAGTTTAGATTGTTGCTGGGATAGTGTTATGATATGGTTATGTTGTAAGGAGAAGTATGAGATGATACTCTTACAACACACATAGCATGTAAGTTCCATAGACCTTGGGCTTACACATAAAGGTATGATATAGATCATACCACGGTGCACATGATGGAGATCATATGCAGGAACCATATAATTTCACTTATAAACATGTGATGTTTGATTGCATCTTATATTGCTTGTTTGGCGTTTTATTAGCATAATAAGATGATCCCTTATTTAGATATCAATATAAAAATGTGTTCTTCCTTAAGTATGCACCAACAATGTTTCGTCGCTTCAAGACATCATGTGATGATCGGGAGTACTTGAATCCACGAGCACATCTCGGGTGTAAGACAGTTACACACGCGAATACTAAGGTTCTTACTTGGCGAGCCTAGCATGTACAGACATGACCTCGGAACACGGACCGAAAGGTTAAGCATGAGTCATATGTTTTGATATGACGACCATTTGATGCTCGCCTTTGAAACTACATCGACTCACGTGATGATCAGACTTGGTGTAGTTGATTTGGTTCATGTAATCACCAAAAAGGCACGAGGGATGTCGTTTTTGAGTGGGAGTTCATTTATAATTTGGATTAGTAAGAACTCAATTTATAATAAATTAAATAAAAGTGAATTTGCATAATTTGTTGTAGTCATTGGCATTCGTTCACCACTTTATGCTTAGTTGTAATTGAGATAATAGAACTATAGAATTCTAGATATTTACTTTACGAACTGGTATTGTATTGTGTTGAGTGTCAATCTAAATTTTAAAGTTCTATTGCAAACTTTCAGCAAACTTTATTTACTCCGTGAGATTTAATAATTGGTATTAAATCAAGAGTAATAATTCCAGTGTTAGTATCTTAAGTAACATGTTTGCCTCCATGATTCTTGATTTAAATATCGAGATTATCTAGGAGTTGAATTTTTTTTAGAAACCATCATGTGTGGCAGATATAAAGATATCTGAAACAATGTTTTGGTTGTAATATGATAGAGTATAATATATGTTCTCATATTGGATGAGAATTTGCAAAGGTTGGATATGCTAGACATCCTAATCATCCAAAAGGGTTTTGGAAAGTAATGTTATACTCATGATTCGCCTTTATAAGCTATAGTAGGTTGATCATTAGAGTCATCATGATAAGGATGAATAGAAGATGTATGTAAAGTGTTTACTACACTAAAAGGATTACTAAAGAATGGATTTTGAAAGAATACCAATCATTTGATGATGGTGATCTACTTCAAAGTGGAAGTCCAAAGGTATTATTATTTGAATATACACGCTTTGGACTATGTGTCATGTATATGGCGCCACTATTGATGTTGATAGATTCTTTTAAAAGGAAAAGGAAATGCTGAAAGAGAATCTATAAAATATATTTGGCAGAAAAGAAAATATTGGAAATATCCAATTTAGGTATATAGATGATATACATGTTATGGTTGTATTCTTTGCTTGTTAAACAATGTGGTTCTTGGGTATTGGATACTGAATTTGTTAGTATTGGTAACCATCGTGGGATCTGAACCTGGGTAAGCTGTGTTACCTCGTACCCATCAACCGTCCGCCTTACCCCACGTCTCTAAACACGCACTATGAGGACCCTGAAGGGTTTCGCGGCATAGTAAATCAAAATTTTCTACGGAGCGAACAGAGGGAAAGCCAAGATCTAATCTAGGAGATGCAATCAACGAGAGAGATTGGATTAGATCTTCATACCCTTGAAGATTCGCACAGCGGAACGTTCGTCGGAACGTGGGTGATGTAGTCATACTCGCTTCTCCTCCTCGCGATCCGATCTGATCTAGCACCACAAGTGGCGGTGCCTCCGTGAGATGCACACGTGCAGCACCTCGACGTCTCCTCCTTCCTCGGACCAGCGAGTATGGTGGAGAGATAGATTGGATCTACAACACGATGGCGTGGTGTATATGGTGGAGAATTTCTGCTGCAGGGCTTCGCCTACAAACAGTCGGGAGGGAGAGAGGAAGGTAGCAAGGCTGCTAGGGCTTGGAGGAAGGTGTGTGTGGGGGGAGGGGGCGCACCACCCCTCTATATATAGAGGGGGGGATGCCAGCCCTTGCCCCTCCTCCAAGCCTATCTCTAGTTTAAACAATTTAAACTCTCACTTATCTGGAAATCCTATCTCTAGATTTAAACGAGTCAAATCTCTCTAGAATCGGCTGGGCCCTATGGGGCCTTGTTCCCCTGGACCAATGCGGCCAGGACACTCCCTCATAGGCCCATGCCCCCTCCCGGAAGGTGGGGCCACGTTGGTCCCCTTCCGGAAGGTTCTAGAAGCTTCCGGTACAATACCGATTAACCCAGAACAATTCCGAACTCCAAAAACTGCACTGCCTTATATGAATCTTATTCTCCGGACCATTCCGGAACCTCTCGTGATATCCCGGATCCCATCCGAGACTCCGAACAAAAATTCATAAACCGATTATCCAATCTATCCTAGCGTCGAGATACGTTAAGTGTGTGACCCTGCGGGTTCGAGAATATGCAGACATGATCTTCTATCAATAATCAACAGCGGGGTCTGGGCACCCATATTGACTCCCACACATTCATCGATGATCATATCGGATGAACCACGATGTCAGGATTCAAACAATCCCATATATATATTCCCTTCGTCTCGCGATATTTTACTTGCCCGATATTCGATCGTCGGTACCGTCATACCTAGTTCAATCTCGTTCACAGCAAGTACTTTACTCGTTCCGTAATCCGATATCACTTTGTGATTAACTCCTTAACCACATGCTTGCAAGCGGTGTTGATATCGATTACCGAGTGGGACCGAAGTATATCTCTCCGACTTGGGAGGGACAAATTCCATCTCGATACATACAACCCAACAGATACTTTCCGATCACCTGAGAGACACCTTTATGATCACCCTCTCATAGGATGACGTTTGATGACCTCAAAGCTTTCTTCCGATACCAGGGAGTTGCATTATCTCATGGTCTAAGGAATACAATATTTGACATAGGAAAAGCTTCGCAAAGACGAACACGATGACACGATCTAATTGCTCTGCTTTGTTTGGGTCTATCCACCATATCATTCTCCCAATGATATGATCTCATTATCAATTGACAACTCATGTCTATGGTTAGGAAACCTTAACCATCATTGATCAATGAGCTAGTCCATAGAGGCGTACTAGGGACACGGTGTTGTTTACAAACCACACAAGTATTAAAGTTTCCGCTTAATACAATTCTAGCATGGAACATAAACTTTATCATGAACAAGAATTATAATAATAAAATCTTTATTATTGCCTCTAGGGCATAATTCCAATAGTCTCCCACTTGCACTAGAGTCAATAATATAGTTTACATCTGGCAACAATCTCACACCCATGGCACTGAGGTGTTGATCATGTTTTACACGTGGAAGAGGTTTAGTCAATGGATCTGCGACATTCAGATCCGTATGTACTTTGCTAATCTTCAGATCTCCATCTGCTATATAATCTCGGATTATATGAAACTTGCGGTTGATATGCTTGGTCTTTGGATGATATCTTGGTTCCTTAGCGAGTGCTATGGCACCAGTGTTGTCACACAATATCTCCAGTGGGTCCAATGCACTTGGAACCACGCCAAGCTCAGTGATGAAGTTTCTGATCCAAACTCCTTCACTTGACGCTTCTGCAGCAGCCATGTATTCCGCTTCTACTGTAGATCCCGCGATCACGCTTTGCTTGCAGCTTCTCCAGCTCACAGCTCCTCCATTCAAAATATAAACGTATCCTGTCTGAGATTTAGAATCATCATTGTCGGTGTCGAAACTAGCATCGACGTAACCTTTTACGACAAGCTGTTCATCACCCCCATAGACTAAGAACATTTCTTTAGTTCTATTTAGGTACTTTAGGATGTTCTTCACGGCTGTCCAGTGTTCCACTCCTGGATCACTTTGATATCTGCACGTCAAACTAAGAGCATTGGACACATCCGGTCTAGTACACAGCATGGCATACATGATGGAACCTATGGCCGAGGCATAAGGCACTTTGCTCATAGCTTCCCTATCATTTACCGTAGCTGGACACTGAGCCTTTCTCAATATCTTACCTGACAACATAGGCACTGAACCTTTCTTTGCCTTATCCATTCTGAACCTTTTCAGAACTTTGTCTAGGTATGTACTCTGGCTTAAAGCTATCAGGCGTCTTTTTCTATCTCTATAGATCTTGATGCCCAATATATAAGCAGCTTCACCTAGGTCTTTCATTGAAAAACACTTGTTCAAATAACTCTTCACATCGTTAAGCATGTTTATGTCATTTCCGATAATCAATATGTCATCCACATAAAGTACCAGAAACGTCACCGAGCTCCCACTCACTTTCTTGTAGATGCAAGCTTCGTAGCAATTTGGAACAAATCCAAAGCTCTTGATCACTTGATCAAAACGAAGGTTCCAACTCCGAGATGCTTGCTTCAGCCCATAAATGGAACGCTGAAGTTTGCATACTTTACTAGCATCCTTAGGATCGACAAAACCTTCGGGTTGCATCATATACAACTCTTCATCAATGTTGCCATTGAGGAAAGCAGTCTTGACCTCCATCTGCCATATTTCATAATCATGAAACGCAGAAATTGCTAATAAAATCCGAATGGACTTAAACATCGCTACGGGAGAGAAAGTCTCATCGTAGTCAACACCTTGAACTTGTCGAAAACCTTTTGCGACAAGCCGTGCTTTATATACGGTAACATTACCATCCGTGTCCGTTTTCTTCTTGAATATCCATTTGCACTCAACGGCCTTTCGGTCGCTAGGAGGATCCACCAAAGTCCATACTTGGTTTTCGTTCATGGATCCCAATTCGGATTTCATGGCTTCCAGCCAATTCTCAGAGTCTGTACTCATCATCGCTTCCTCATAGTTCGTAGGTTCACTGTCTTCTACCAACAAGACAGTCAAGACAGGGTTGTCGTACCACTCAGGAGGGGCACGCGACCTTGTCGACCTGCGACATTCAGTAGCAGTATCGTCCGAAGCTTCATGATCCTTGTCGTTAGCTTCCTCTATTGTTAGTGCAGGCGGCACTGGAACAATTTCAGGTGCTGCGCTACTCTCCAATTCAAGAGAAGGTTCAATAACCTCGTCTAGCTCTACTTTCCTCCCACTCACTTCTTTCGAGAGAAACTCCTTCTCAAGAAAGGAACCGTTCTTTGCGACAAACACTTTGCCTTCGGTTCTGTGATAGAAGGTATACCCAATAGTTTCCTTAGGGTATCCTATGAAGACGCATTTCTCCGCTTTGGGTTCGAGCTTGTCCGACATCAACTTCTTGACATAAGCTTCGCATCCCCAAACTTTAAGAAACGAAAACTTAGGTTTAGCACCAAACCACAGTTCATACGGTGTCGTATCAACGGATTTAGATGGAGCCCTATTTAAAGTGAATGCAGCGGTTTCTAATGCATAACCCCAAAATGATAACGGCAAATCAGTAAGAGACATCATCGATCGGACCATATCTAATAGGGTTCGATTCCGGCGTTCAGACACACCATTGCGCTGTGTTGTTCCGGGTGGCGTGAGTTGCGAAACAATTCCGCTTGCTTTAAGATGCGTGAGAAAATCATAACTCAAATATTCGCCCCCACGATCGGATCGTAGAAACTTAATCTTTCTGTTACGATGGTTCTCCACTTCATTCTGAAATTCTTTGAACTTTGCAAACGTTTCAGATTTATGTTTCATTAAATAGATATACCCATATCTACTTAAGTCATCGGTAAAAGTGAGGAAATAGCGATATCCACCGCGCGTCGAAACACTCATCGGTCCGCATACATCGGTATGTATGATTTCCAACAAGTCCGTTGCTCGCTCCATCATACCGGAGAACGGGGTTTTGATCATCTTGCCCATGAGGCATGGTTCGCATGTGTCAAATGATTCAAAATCAAGAGACTCCAAAAGTCCATCAAAATGGAGTTTCTTCATGCGCTTTACTCCAATATGACCTAGACGACAGTGCCACAAATAAGTAGTATTATCACTATCTACTTTGCATCTCTTAGCCTCAATGTTATGGATGTGTGTTTCATCCCTTTCGAGATTTAGAAGAAATAAACCATTCACAAGAGGTGCATGACCATAAAAGATGTTACTCATATAAATAGAAGAACCATTATTCTCCGATTTAAATGAATAACCGTCTTGCAATAAACACGATCCAGAAATGATGTTCATGCTCAACGCAGGCACATAATAACATTTATTAAGGTTTAAAACTAATCCCGAAGGTAAAACTAAGGAGAGCGTGCCGACGGCCATCACATCAACTCTTGATCCGTTGCCAACGCGCATCGTCACCTCATCCCTCGCAAGCCGCCGTCTATTCCGTAGCTCCTGTTTCGAGTTACAAATATTAGCAACTGAACCGGTATCAAATACCCAGGCACTACAACGAGGGCTAGTAAGGAAAACATCAATAACATGTATATCAAATATACCTTTGATGGTGCTAGCCTTCTTGTCCGCTAAGTACTTCGGACAGTTGCGCTTCCAGTGACCCTTGTCCTTGCAATAGAAGCACTCAGTGTCCGGCTTGGGACCAGACCTGAGCTTCTTCTCAGCAGGGGCATTGCGCTTGCCGCCGCCCTTCTTGAAGGGCTTCTTTGCTCCCTTACCTTTCTTAAAGGAGGGCTTGTTGACCATCAACACATGATTATCCTTCTTGATGTCCACTTCCGCAGCCTTCAGCTTTGCGAAGAGCTCGGTGATCGTATCAGTGGAATCAATCTGATTATGAGTCACTACAAAACTTTTGTAGCTGGGAGGGAGTGATTGCAGAACCCTGTCAATCTTGAGCTCCTCTGGAATCGTGCATTCCAGTTGCTCAAGGCGTTGAGTGTAGCCCGACATCTTTATGGCGTGCTCACTAACGGAACTCCCTTCCTCCATCTTGCAGTTAAAGAACTTCTCAGAGATCTCATATCTCTCAGAACGGGCTTGAGTCTGAAACATGGTTTTCAGCTCCTCGAGAATCTCAAAGGGCCCGAGATAGGTTTCAAAACGATTTTGAAGCTCCGGTTCCATAGCAAACAACATGGTGCTCTTAATCACACCATGATCATCTTTGCGCGACTGATAGACAGCTTTCTCATCAGCCGGCGCAGTTGCAGCAGGGGGGTTACCTAACGCTTTCTCAAGGACATAGTCCTTTTGTCCGCCAGACAGAATGATTCTTAGATTGCGGAACCAGTTGGTGAAGTTAGACCCATTGTTTCTAAGCTTTTCTTTCTCAGCAAAAACGTTGAAGTTGAAGTTGGACTTGGCCATGTGATCTACAGTATTTGCAAGTACAATTTAGACTATGTTCATGATAAATAGTTCAACTTAATCAAATTACTAGATGAACTCCCACTAAATTCAACATCCCTCAAGTTGTTTAGTGAACACGATCCAAATTCACCACACCTAATCCGATCATCACGAGAAGAGATGTGGTTTCAATGGTGGACAACGAAGTGTCGATCATATCATTCATATGACTCATGCTTAACCTTTCGGTTCTTGTGTTCCGAGGCCATGTCTGTACATGCTAGGCTCGTCAAGTTAGACCCAAGTATTTCCGCGTGTGCAAAAACTGGCTTGCACCCGTTGTATGTGAGCGTAGAGTCTATAGCACCCGATCATCACGTGATGCTTGGACACGACGAACTTTCGCAACGGTGCATACTTGGGGAGAACACAGTTTTTATCTTGATCTTTAAGTGAGGAATCATCTTATAATGCTACCATCGCGATCTAAGCATGATAAGATACATAAAAGGATAAACATCACATGCATATAACTTTATGTGACATGGTATAGCCAATCTTCGCGCAATGATCTCCATCTTGTGCGTTCCGGCATGATCTCCATCACTCCACCATGATTGCCTCCACCACGAATAGCAACTACAACTATTGCTAACTACTTAGCGATAAAGTAAAGCTATTACATGGCGTATAAGAAGTTGACTCGCAGGTCATACACAATTATAAAGACAACCATATGGATCCTGCCGGTTGTGTACTCATCGACATGCAAGTCGTGAAACATTACAAACCATACCATATCACAGAAAACACTCCCTGCAAAAACAAGTTAGACGCCTCTACTTTGTTATTGCATGTTTTACGTGGCTTTATGGGAGTAGATGCTAAGAACGATTCTTACCTACGGAAAGCCACAACGGTGATATTATGGTTGCCAAACTCCGGTGTTAATCCCATGACAACTATAGTGAGAGAAACTGACATCCACCAGCCGCATGTGTGGAACAAGCCACACGTCAAGTGCGGAGCCGGTCTCGCGAACGACGTCGCGTAAGGTTGGCCTGGACCGCTTCAATCTCACTATCCCGCGTCATAAGAAGAACACAAACAAGAGGCTTGCAACATAAAACATCAACGCCCGCAACAACCATGTTGCGTTCTACTCGTGAAACACATCTACGCATAGATCTAGATCTGATACCACTTAAGGGTTTCGCGGCATAGTAAATCAAAATTTTCTACGGAGCTAACAGAGGGAAAGCCAAGATCTAATCTAGGAGATGCAATCAACGAGAGAGATTGGATTAGATCTTCATACCCTTGAAGATTCGCACAGCGGAACGTTCGTCGGAACGTGGGTGATGTAGTCGTACTCGCTTCTCCTCCTCGCGATCCGATCCGATCTAGCACCACAAGTGGCGGTGCCTCCGTGAGATGCACACGTGCAGCACCTCGACGTCTCCTCCTTCCTCGGACCAGCGAGTATGGTGGAGAGATAGATTGGATCTACAACACGACGGCGTGGTGTATATGGTGGAGAATTTCTGCTGCAGGGCTTCGCCTACAAACAGTCGGGAGGGAGAGAGGAAGGTAGCAAGGCTGCTAGGGCTTGGAGGAAGGTGTGTGTGGGGGGAGGGGGCGCACCACCCCTCTATATATAGAGGGGGGGCGGCCAGCCCTTGCCCCTCCTCCAAGCCTATCTCTAGTTTAAACAATTTAAACTCTCCCTTATCTAGAAATCCTATCTCTAGATTTAAACGAGTCAAATCTCTCTAGAATCGGCTGGGCCCTATGGGGCCTTGTGCCCCTGGCCCAATGTTGCCAGGACACTCCCTCATAGGCCCATGCCCCCTCCCGGAAGGTGGGGCCACGTTGGTCCCCTTTCGGAAGGTTCTAGAAGCTTCCGGTATAATACCGATTAACCCGGAACAATTCCGAACTCCAAAAACTGCACTGCCTTATATGAATCTTATTCTCCGGACCATTACGGAACCTCTCGTGATATCCCGGATCCCATCCGAGACTCCGAACAAAAATTCATAAACCAATTATCCAATCTATCCTAGCGTCGAGATACATTAAGTGTGTGACCCTGCGGGTTCGAGAATATGCAGACATGATCTTCTATCAATAATCAACAGCGGGGTCTGGGCACCCATATTGACTCCCACACATTCATCGATGATCATATCGGATGAACCACGATGTCAGTATTCAAACAATCCCATATATATATTCCCTTCGTCTCGCGATATTTTACTTGCCCGAGATTCGATCGTCGGTACCGTCATACCTAGTTCAATCTCGTTCACAGCAAGTACTTTACTCGTTCCGTAATCCGATATCACTTTGTGATTAACTCCTTAACCACATGCTTGCAAGCGGTGTTGATATCGATTACCGAGTGGGCCCGAAGTATATCTCTCCGACTTGGGAGGGACAAATTCCATCTCGATACATACAACCCAACAGATACTTTCCGATCACCTGAGAGACACCTTTATGATCACCCTCTCATAGGATGACGTTTGATGACCTCAAAGCTTTCTTCCGATACCAGGGAGTTGCATTATCTCATGGTCTAAGGAATACAATATTTGACATAGGAAAAGCTTCACAAAGACAAACACGATGACACAATCTAATTGCTCTGCTTTGTTTCGGTATATCCACCATATCATTCTCCCAATGATATGATCTCATTATCAATTGACAACTCATGTCTATGGTTAGGAAACCTTAACCATCATTGATCAATGAGCTAGTCCATAGAGGCGTACTAGGGACACGGTGTTGTTTACAAACCACACAAGTATTAAAGTTTCCGCTTAATACAATTCTAGCATGGAACATAAATTTTATCATGAACAAGAATTATAATAATAACATCTTTATTATTGCCTCTAGGGCATAATTCCAACAGACCCCTCCATGGCGTACTCGTCGGCAATACCACGACAGGTGGTGCCCACCGTGGGGCAAGAGGCGCTTCAGGCTCTTTAGCAGGAGAGGACCAAAATATTCGCGGGAATCGGTGAAACCATATCCATCGGTCGCGTTCTCTTCTCCGGCAACGTTCCGATCGTCCCTCCTGACGAATTATGGATCCCGACGATGACGAACCCTACGCGGTGTTCAATCGTTCCTAATGGAGACATCCACCTCTTCATCGGCGAAACTGACTTGGGCACTAGTTCCCATTGCCACCACCCCGATCTCCCCGATATCGCAAAGATTACAAATCTCACCATCGTACAGATATGCCCCCACCAAAGCAGTGTGGCATCGTCATCCGCGATAACGCGGAGCAGACCCGTCATGATGGAGAGCGCAACCAAGGACATAAGAGCAGGTCGCACCATGACCCTCCACGTCCGACAAGCAACCGTGACAGGCGTGAGGCATCGCAGGAGGGTAATAGCAAGAAGGCTAACCCACCACCACCTCCGCCTCCGTCACCAACAAGCAGTCACCACGACGGAGGAGGCCCGCGTCGTTCACGCGGCCCATCCCCTGTTGACAAGAAGAAGAAGAAACCGGAGCCATACAATGCGCGTTCGCGGATCGATAAGATCCACGAGCCCCGGGAAGGACCATACCTGGGACCATGTTGCTTTGGAACTGAAATACGGTCCGCAACTTACCCCAAAGGTTTCCGGATTGACAAGACCATCAAGCCCTATGACGGCACCGCCAAGCCAGCCACATGGTTGCAGGACTACGGGAACGCGGTGGATATTGCCGGAGGCAACCCCAACGTCGCCGTCAAGTACCTCCCATTAATGTTGGCAGGTACAACTCGTCAATGGATCGACGACTTGCCGGAGAAATCTATCTACAACTGGTTGGACATGCAAGAAGCGTTCAACAAGAACATTGAGGGTACGTACAAGCGTCCCTGCACTATGGGCGATCTACAGCGGTGCGTGCAAGAAAAAGATGAGACATCTCGCGCCTACCTCTCCCGCTGGCTGGACATGAATAATTCCTGCGCAGGAGTGCACGCTCAGACCACCATGGCCACCTTCATCGATGGGTTGGAAAGGGGCGCGTTGCTCCGACATAAACTGAAGCGCTTGTAGGACAATCACCAGCTTGACTTGAACCAGATGATTCAGTTGGCTAGTGAGTTCGCAGCTGCCGAGGACGACGCTCGTGGCTCCTTGCCGGCAACGGCCGTTCCAACTCAATATCGGAGGAACAGCAGTACAAAGCGGAAGACCTCTCCAGAAGAAAAGAAATCTACCGACATGGTCGCTATGACTTTTGCAGGACGAGGAGAGGGCGGACAACATGGCCGAGGAAGGGGAGCTGGTCGTGGACAACAACGAGGAAGTGAGACCACCTCGGCGCCGCTCCGTGTTCCCCAAACCTACGAGGAGTACCGCGATATGCCATGACTCGTACACCTCGACGTCAACGGCAAAGCCACCCATACCAATCGACACTGCAAGTTCGTCAACGACCTCAAATAAGACCCGGAGTCTAGCTACAAGCGAAGTTGGAAGAACATACCGCGCGGCAAGGGCAAGGGGAAGAAGAAGGAGGAGGAGTCCAAGGATTCAAGTGACATGGACGAGGACGTTGACCCCAAGCACGCCACCAAGACCGACGACAAAGGCAAGAACCCCTCCGCGAAGAAGGCCCCAGTCTACCACACTTTCCTTGGCACCCCCACCGTCCGACAACAGAAGACCTCTCTGAGGATCCTGATGGCAACTCTCCCCCCAGTCCCCCAGTACCTACGTTGGTCGGAGGTTCCAATAACTAGGGATAGGACGGACCACCCAGACCTTATACCCACGGAGAACCAGTACGCCAAGGTCATCAACCCCTTGATTGACGGCGTGGAGTTCACCAAGTGTATGGTGGATAGTGGAAGCAGCATCAACATCATGTACCTAGATACACTTCAAAAGATGAACTTGACGGAGGCAAACCTAAGGCGAACCAACACCATCTTCCACGGCGTAGTTCCTAGTCGGGAGGCTCGGTCCCTTGGGTGCATTACACTTCAGGTTGCCTTTGGCGATGTTAATAATTACCGTCAAGAGCGCATGACCTTCGAGGTGGTCCCCTTCTAGAGCGTGTACCACGTCATATTCGGCCGCGACATATTCCACACATTCATGGCCAAGCCATGCTTCGTCTACAACAAGCTCAAGATACCCGGACCAAATAGCATCATCACCGTATCCGGAAGCTTTACCAAGGCAAGGGATTGCGAGATCAACGAAGCAGCCGTTGCAGAAGCTGTCCTCTACAGCGAAGAATTCAAAGAGATCCATAGCAAGGTCGATGACTCAGAGATGCCCGCGTCGAAGAAGAAGATCTCCGACTCCGCTCCTGCGTTCAAGGCCGCCATCGAGACCAAGCCGGTGGAACTTGTGGTAGGCGATGCCTCCAAGGTCACCGCCATTGGGACGAACTTGAATCCCAAATAGGATAGCACGCTCTTCGAGTTCCTCCGTGAGAACAGGGACATCTTTGCCTAGCAACCTGCCGACATGAAAGGTGTACCTAGGGAACTTGCCGAGCACAGCTTAAATATTGATCCAAAATGAAAAACAGTGAAACAACCTCTACGACGCTTTGGAGATGAGAAGAGACACGCCATTGGCAAAGAGATAGCTAGGTTACTTAAGGCAAGATTTATCCGAGAAGTTCTTCACACCCAATGGGTGGCCAATCCTGTACTTGTCCCCAAAAAGGGAACCAATGAATTAAGAATGTGTGTTGATTACACCGGCTTGAACAAAGCATGTCCCAAAGATCAGTTTGCTTTGCCTCGCATTGACCAAGTCATTGACTCGACGGCTGGCTCGGAACTTTTGTGTTTTCTCGATGCATAATTAGGATACCACCAGATCAAGATGAGGAAGTCCGACCAATTGGCCACTTCGTTCACTACCACATACGGCACGTTTTGCTATGTCACGATGCCCTTTGGGCTGAAAAACGCAGGCGCTACCTACCAGCGGATAATGCAACGTTGCCTTCACAGCGAAATTGGTCGGAACGTTCACGCCTACGTGGACGATATCGCGGTGATGTCTAAAAAGTCAAACGACTTAATCTCCGACTTAAAAGAAACCTTTGATAATCTCCGGAAATACAACATGATGCTTAACCCTAAGAAGTGCGTCTTCGGGGTTCCAGCCGGCAAATTGTTGGGCTTCATCGTTTCCCAGCGTGGAATCGAAGTCAACCCGGAGAAAATCAAGGCCATCTTGAACATAAACCATCCGACATGCCTAAAGGACATTCAACGACTAACAGGCTGTGTTGCAGCAGTTAGTCAGTTCGTCAGCTGACTTGGAGAGAAGGCTCTGCCGCTGTACAAGTTGCTGAAGAAGGCAGACAAATTCACGTGGACAGATGAAGCAGATGCAGCATTGAAGCAGCTCAAGGAGATTCTTTCCTTAGCGCCCATCCTTGCAGAACCCGAGCCTGGAGAGCCCCTATTAATTTATATGGCGGCAACCAACCGGGTTATCAGCATCGTCGTCGTGGTAGAGTGGAAGGAACCAGGCTATGATCACGGAGTTCAATGACCAGTTTACTATGTGAGCGAGGTATTGACGGAGTCTAAGCAGCGTTACCCGCACTACCAAAAGATAGCTTATGGAGTATTCCTTTCTTCTCGGAAGCTGAGGCATTACTTTCAGGAGCACCCAATAACAGTGGTGAGAAAGACTCCACTGTCCGACATAATCAATAACAGCGATGGTACAGGAAGGGTCGCGAAGTGGGGCATTGAACTTGCCGCCTTCGAGATCATCTACAAAAGACGCGACGCTATCAAGTCACAAGCTTTGGCGGATTTTGTTGCAAATTGGACGGAGATGCCAGATGCTACTCCGTTGCTAGAACCAGAGTACTGGGTGATGCACTTTGACGGATCAAAGTTGCTCAATGGCTCGGGGGCTGGTGTATTCCTACAGTCACCAACAGGAGACAAGCTACACTACGTTCTGCAGATCCACTTCGAGGCTACAAATAACATGGCGGAGTATGAAGCACTCATTCACGGACTACGTGTAGCCAAGGATATTGGCATCAAGCGCATAGTTTGCTGTGGAGATTCCGACTTGGTTTCCCAGCAGGTGGCTGGCACCTGGAATGCGCGGAACCCTATGATGGCGGAATATCGAGACGAAGTGGACGAGATAGCCAAGAGCTTCTTGGGATACGAAGTCAAGTATGTTCCTAGGGAGCAAAACGAGGCGGCCGATCTGCTATCTAAGCTAGGATCAGGCGCAAGCGAATTCCGCCAGGAGTTTTCCTAGAGCACCTGCGCACACCATCCGTGAAGGGAGCCGACATCGACAACCCGGATAGAGCTGACTCTTTCATCAACATGGTGACTAAGTCCCTCCGGCTTGGAGAAAACCGTTCATGGAATATCTCGAACACGGAATTTTGCCCGACGACAAAGTCGAAAGACGGCAAATAGTACGACGAGCAAAAGGTTATACCATAATCAATGGGCAACTCTACAAAAGGAGCACTACTGGTGTATACCTAAAATGTGTTTCCCAGCTAGAAGGTATTGAAATCCTACACGAAATCCATCTCGGAGATTGCGGGCACCACGCCGCTCCTCGATCGTTGGTCGCGAAAGCCTTCCGGCAAGGATTCTACTGGCTGACCGCGAAGGCGGACGCCGACAAGCTGGTTGAGACATGCATGGGATGCCAGTATTATGCCCGACAACCACATGTTCCTGCTGAAGAACTACGAACAATACCAATAACTTGACCATTTGCAGTCTGGGGGCTAGACATGGTGGGACCGTTATAGACGACACCTTGTGGGTTTACGGATCTGCTTGTAGCAGTTGATAAATTCACTAAATGGATAGAAGCTAAACCCATTAGAAAGCTTGATGGGGCAACTGCCCTCAGGTTCGTCCGAGATCTAGTGGTGAGATTTGGTCTCCCACATAGCATTATCACCGACAATGGCAGCAATTTAGCACTCGAAGAAGTGGAGGCATATTTCTGGGAGAAAGGCATCCGACTTGACCTTGCATCTGTGGCACACCCACAATCCAACGGTCAGGTTGAGCGAGCCAATGGATTAATTCTGCAGGGAATCAAGCCACGTCTCGAGGCACCGCTACATAGAGCAGCTGGAGCCTGGGCGGAAAAATTGCCATCTGTGATGTGGAGTTTACGAACTACACACAACAGATCTACCGGCTACACCCCTTACTTCATGGTACATGGAGCAGAAGCCATCCTGCCCTCCGACATCCTCCATGATGCACCACGAGTTACCGCCTACGACGAGGATGACGCTGAAGAATACAGACGCCTAGATGTAGACCTTCCCGAGGAGGAGCGCGTTTTGGCATGCCAAAGATCCGCCATCTACCAGCAGAAGCTACGCAGCTACCATACTTGCTGCATTCGGCATCGCTCGTTTAAAGAGGGGGATTTGGTGCTCCCACATAAGCAGAAGAAGTCACACAAATTGTCACCGCCATGGGAAGGACCGTTCATCATAAGAAAGGCGCTGCTCAATGGGTCTTACTACGTTGTTGACAATCCTGAACTAAAGGACAGACCCAGCGAGGATCATAAGCGTAAGCGATGTGACCCGGATGATGACTACCCGGAGCTTGATCGGCCATGGAACATAGCACAGCTACGTCCTTTTTACAGTTAGCATTTTTTATCTAATTGTGTATCTCTTACATGATCAATGAAATAAAGCTCTTTGGTTCACTCATATTTCTGAGTCTTTTACCTCCTTTAGTGTTCATTTTTGGATCATGTAAAACCTTTATGCACAAGTTTGGCGTTTGCACTTGTGAAAATTCCGTCTACGGGCGTTAGCTTAAGTTTTCTGGTCTACATGTTCTTTGTCGTTTCTATGTGGATTCTGGAGTAGTGACTTTTGGCACTTATTGTCGGCGATTTTGTGCTCGGGTTATTTACGGTGCGATTGGGCAGCATCACCTAAGCGCATGGTTCCGACAACGAGTCTTCCGACTCACGAAAGGTCAAGCGTACGAACCAAAGTAATTGATAAGCCAGCACTTGCTTAAAAATATATACATACTGGGAACTAAGTTCTTAAGTGGCAGGAAATAACAACAATTGTTTTTCGCCTTAAGTTACATCATAAAGTTTTTTCCGCGCATACACCAAAGGCAAAACAAATATTACATAGTGTTTTCACTCTTTGGGCGCAAGAGACTTGGAAGCAGCATCGTCCCCAGCCGGAGAATCACCCTCAACATCGGCGCTATGATGAGACTCGGAAGTATTTTGGTTGACGCTGTCGATGGTGTTCATGGGAACGAAGACATCGATGTCCACCAAATCGGCAACTCTGGTGTCATAACCCGCGAGTGATGACAAGATGGCTTCGTGATCAATCTCTTTGCCGTCATCATCAACGTCGGGGATACCAGAGGTCACCGTGTCTATGTCGGCATCTTCGTAGTGTGCCTTCACCATTGAGAGCGCCATCCTTGCGCTAGCCTGTGCACATGAAGCTTTCCAGCTTGTAACACGCTCGGGGGCTCGGCGCAGAATCTCCAAATACTTCGTCACGGAGTCCAAGGCGTTGATATATATCTGAAGGGGATTGGAAATCTCCTTGGCTTTGGTTATGGCGGTGTTGATATAGTTGCTGGCAAGAACCATTCTTTCCTTGTCCGAAGGAGGCGAGCGGGTTAAACCCATAGGAGCTGAAAATTCCGACAATGAGCGCATGAGTTCAATAAACTCTAAGTATCCACACTACAGAAATACAAGGCGGAGGAAACTTACTAAAGATGCTGGCCTTGGCCTGCCAGAGGGTGTCCGCCAAGGATTCCTTCTCTTGTTGGAGGAGCTTAAATGCCTCGCTGTGGCGTCTGTTTTGCTCATCAGCAGCTTTCTTCTGATCTTTTAAGCAGCTCCTCCAAGCGATTGATTTCCGCGGAGGCGGAATCCTGCAGGGCTTTCATGGAATCCTCGTGCATCTTCAGCATCTCTTCCCTCTCCTTCTTAAGGATTATGTTCTCGCTGTCCAGCTGCTAGATATGCTTGGACAGCTCGACAATATCCTTGGCCTTGGAGACATGTTCTGCAAAGTAGGAGAAAACAAAGTACACAGTGAGTACTCGGAGAATGAAGGCATAAAACCAAGACGAAATGCGCAAAAAAGAAAACAGACTCTTGTTTTTGATGACCTGGTCCTTCAAGATGGCCGTTTTACCCTTTTTGGCTTCAAGATCTGCGCGCATCTTTTGGTACTTGTCGTTGGCCATGCCCCTCCGAGCATTCTCATTTTGTGGAAAAAAGGAAAAAGTTAAACTGTTGTTTAGTCTTCTTGGAGCACCTAGCCGGAAACTTTCCATCTAGGCGCTCGGGGCTACAGCGAGAGTTTTTCAACTTAGCAATATGCTTAGCTTTTCTTTAAGCATCTAGTCGGAGCTACTTCAGTTCTCGATTAGAAGCTTGGGGGCTATATTATAAAGTTTTAACTCAGAAAATGCTTAGCTTTTCTTTAAGCATCTAGTCGGAACTACTTCAGTTACAACTAGAGGCTTGGGGGCTACAATATTGAAAATTATAAACACTGCATATGCTACTCTTAAAGCATCTAGTCGGAATAGTTTCTTCCATCTAAATGCTTGGGGGGCTACAGTGAGAGGTCTTTCTAACTTAGTCACTCTTAGAGCATATAGATGCAAAACCAATGGTTTTCCGTCTACATCCTCGGGGGCTATAGTGGGATACTCATATGAAATGCAGAAGGTAAAGTAAAACTTACTAGTGCAATAATCTTGAGGTTTGTAGCGCTTTTGGCTAGCATCTTGCCAAAGGAAATGCTATTTCCTTGCAAGATATCCGCTTGTCGGAGAAGCTCCTCAATACCGCACGTCGGAGACGACGACACTCCTCCAGGAACCAGAGTTGTGTTACTCGGCGTGAGCGCCAGGTAAACTATCTTCGGGAACTCGAAGAGCTTCTGGGGAGCAGGGGCGCCACCTTCGGCAGAGGTACCAGTTCCCACTACCGCCTTGCCGCTACCGATGGCATCCTTAGCCGGAGCTTTAGCCATTTGTAGAGCAGTGTTCTCCTGCGTCGCCTATTTGCCGACAACAGCGAGTTCGGTAGACGCGCGAGAATCCACTTCCATGGCGGAAGGGCCTGGTGCCTCCTGGGCTTGAGAACTTGTCCGGGCAGAGGAAGGCTTGACGGCAGGAGTAGCAGGGGCGATGGCGGGGGAGGAGTCGCGATGCAGCATATCCTTGATATTTCTAGAAGCCCCCAAAGTCTTGGAGATCTTCTTGAGGCTGGTTGTGGCTTTCTTCCTAAAACGTGCAAGTGCATAAGTATAGAAACAAAACAGACAGATAGACAATGTTGGATAATGAGATGCTTACACCGGTGGGGGTGCTTTGGCAAACATCCCGATGGCTTTTCTCTTTTCTGCCTCCAGGCCGGTGGTAGTCTTTTTGGAGGCTCCACCCTCCGTCTTCTTCTTGCCTCCATCGGCAGCGTCAGAGGTGGAGCTCTTCCGCTTTCGCGCCAACGATACATCGTCGTCGGACACGACCGTGACTTCCTTCATCTTTGGATCATAGATTTGGGCAGCCAGGTTGTCCTCATCTAGATCGCTAAGCTGTTAAGTAAGAAATCACCGTGTTAGATGAGATGGTGATGGCAAGACGGAGAAACTGGAGCATATGTCGTACATAGAAAATACATATCTACCTTTGGGAACTTGCCGTCTACGAACATGTCGTAGGTGATGGTGAAGCCACTCTTCTTATCCTTCACCTTGACGATGTCCTTCAGGCGGAGCTTGATGGAGTCGCTCGAGAAGTTATCCACGGAGATCCGGAGGGTATCCCTTCGATCATTGGTATACTCGTGCATGAACTTCGCGCAGTGCTGCAGAGGTTGGATTCGCCTGATGAACCAGCACATGGCCAGGTGCAAGGCGGTAAAATCCGTCTCTACGAACCATTCGATCCGCCTTATTACGCGAGAAGCGTCGAGGTCGGAGGGAAGGGAGGCCTGGGACCTCCATCTGGAAACTTCAGCGGCGGCTCCATCCGTGAAGTCCGGGTACGTTACTTCTCGGCCCGCCAAAGGAATGTCGGGGCCGTAGAAGTACGTCCGCTGCTAGTTTTTGTAGGACTCGTGTCCGACGATGTCGGGGAACCGCCGGCCATGTCGAATCTTGAAGCTTATGGTGCCGCAGTTCCTAAGCTCCTCCCTACTATGTCCGGATTCACGTTTGACGGTGAAGAAGTACACGAACAAGTCTAACCTAGGCCTAATCCCTAGGTAACCCTCACAAAGTGCCGTAAAGTTTCTAAGCACTAAGATGCTATTGGGGGAGAGGTTATGGGGTTGGACCTTGTAGTGGTTCAAGACAGAGAGGAATATGTGGGAGATGGGCAGGGAAACGCCGTGTACCAGTTGAGCCTTGAGGTACACCTTTTCTCCGGCTTGGGGAGAAGGTGTAACCACACCGGCCGGTGCCGCCCGCCAGGCAAGCCCCTCCGTCGTGGGGAGGTAGCCTTCGGCGACCATCTCTTGGATGTCGCGGTCGGTGATGCCGAGCCGCGCCAGTCACCCTTATGCGAGTCTGGCTCTTCTTCCAGTGGCTCCAGTGCCGCCAGATTATTGTCGACACCGGTGGTTTCAATCACCGCCGATGCGGGGATGACCAGGCCCTATGGGGGCACGACGACGGAGCTCGCCGGCTTCGCCGCGGTTTCGCTCGAAGCCGCCATAGATGCGGAGGAGCTGCTACTAGCCATGGAGTGTTGGAAGGATGCGACTAACGTAGAGGGAGGCTAGGGTTTTTGAGGTTTCTCGCGGAGAGCTCGAGGAGGCGTGCGGCTGGAGGAAGAAGACGATGACGCGAGAGGAATGAGGTAAAAAGTGGAAAGTGTCCCACAGTTACTATTTATCATGCTCTGCGTCAAGATTCGTGCATCTAATCGGACGGTTGCCGCGTAGACGACGTGTCCGTGAACGTGTGCGGTAATTTTGCCACGTCTCCAACCGCCGCCGCCAACGGTTCGTATCGCTCGCGCGGGGAAATCGGATATGATTGCATTCTCTCATGTGTGAGTTACGAGGCGTCGCTGACCTAAGCCTACGTCGTCCTAGCTGACACGGGTAGATGAGCCGTCGCATCGAAGATTCTAGCATGGACGGATTTAATCCGACTACGGAAGAGTACGATGGAAGATTCAGCATTTCTCTGGCTTACCATTCGAAGATGGAGAAAACCTTGCAGGGTTCTTTGGGAGGACTACAAGATGTTGCTTGACGATCTGCCGACATCCATCTAGACGGAGCATTCTATGTGAAGAGACATCCATCTAGACGATCTGCCGACATCCATCTAGATCTCGGAGTTCTCCGGGGGCTACTATTGGGGATATGCTATATAGGTATCCTTATAGCATGTCTCTTATCCGACTAACCCGGGTGGCCCATAGTCGGTAGCATGGCCTATGGCCTGCTGGGCGGCCCAGTTAGGTGGATCCAGAAGGGAGGCCAATGCCGGATAAAGGAAGGCTACGGTGGAGTCACCAGCGTACCTGGAGCCTTGGAGTGCAAGATACACAAGACTAGTAATAGACGGTGTAGGACTCTGTGACATGTCCGGCTAGGACTTTTCCCTGTAACCCTAGGACCTGGTGACTATATAAGTCGGGCCTATGGGAGACTTTAGGGCATGTTCATAGACAATCTCAGACAACCTCGCACAGCGAACCTATCTATGTAACTCGGCATATTGACATTATAGTGATTTATAGCAGGAGTAGGATTCCGCCACCGTCGTGGGATCTGAACCTGGGTAAGCTGTGTTACCTCGTACCCGTCAACCGTGCGCCTTACCCAACATCTCTAAACACGCACTGTGAGGACCCCTCCATGGCATAATCATCGGCAATACCACGACAAATGTGGTTCTTGGGTATTGGATACCGAATTAGTTAGTATGAAATTTCATACAGAACGACGCAATTCATGAACCACAATGGCCTAAGTAACTAGCAAGAGAATATGTGATGATGTTCATCGAAAACAAACAATCCGTTGTTTGTATTTCTCGTTGACATCAAAGCTTGACTTCAAGATTTGTTTTAATAATTGTTATTGAAATCAGGTATTATGAGAACAAAGGTTGTTCAAATAATTACCATATTGCATATAAGATGGATGATTTAAAAATCTAGTTGGAGAAATCACATCCATAAAACCTAATGCTAAAATGTCGCAAGACAAATGATTGAAAGATCACTTACAAAGTGACATCACCGTTTAACTTATATTGGAAAGAAAACATGAAGAATCTCCATATTTATGGATTTTTGGAGTCTTTGATTTGATCAAGTGACGCTTGTGAGACTTTTCCTCGGGATAATTAAAACTTCGTTCAAAGGCCAAAGAAGAATGAAAGACTAAAATATTGGAATTTATACATATCGATGTATGAAGTCCATTATGTGTAGTCATAAGCGATGGGTTTCAACATCATATACTTTCTCCAGAAATTTGAGTGAATATTCACTTAATGAGAAAGAAGTATGCAATATTTGAAAATGTTTCGAAGACATTCAAGATGAAGTGAAAAATCATTGTAACAAGAAAAAAAATGGTTTATGATTTTATCATAAGGGATTTATTTGAGTTAAAAGTATAATAAGAAAAATAAATGAATTATGATTTATCATAAAGGGATTTATTTGAGTTACAAGTTTAGCAAAACACCTAGATTTACATCTCCCGAAACACCATAGGAGTATGGAGTGTTTGAGATTTGTAATGAAACCTTTTGAGCCATTGTTGGATCAAAGGTGTTATTTATAAAATTGCCATTATGTTTTAAAAGATTAAAAGCTTTAGAGTACCGCTTTTACACTGAAAAGGTCTCCATATTGATCCGTTGAAATGACACCATGGAAGTTATGGTTTGGGATAAAACCCAAATTGTCATTTCTTAAATTTTGTATGCTAAACATAAGTAAGATGTTTACAACCGAAGTCGGATGAGCATGTCTTTGTAGGTTATTTTGAATAACAATTGGTTATTTCTCCATAACACCAAGGACAAAAGGGTTTGTCGCTTGAAACATGAAGTTTCTTGAAGAAGGAATTTTTCATAAATGTTAAGTGGGAGGACAATAGAACTTTGATAAGGTTAATGAACCTTAGTTAAATGTGCTGAGTTTCGTAGTGCCGGAAAATGTTCCGGAGGCAGCCAGAATTCTCATGGCTCACGTGCCTCAAAGGTTGTGGTCACGGAGATCTAAGTTCTTATTGAACCAAGTCAGTCAGATAAAAAAATCAAATGCTGAAATTTGAGAGTAAATCATTATTGTTTGACAATGATGAACCGACCACATACAAAGAAGCGATGATGGGACCTGACTCCGTCAAATGGCTTGAAGCCATAAAATCCGTGATAGTTCCATACACGAGAAATCAAGTTTTGAACTTGGAAGACCCTCCGGAAAGGTGTAAAAACCTGTCGATCGTATTTGGATATATAAAGAAACAGACATGGATGTTTCACATCTATGAAATAGTCGACATGTCATAAAGTATTTTACGATAATGTTCAAGGAGTTGACTATGACAATATTTGATCTTTCATAGCGATATTTAGTCTTGACGGATTAAAGTAGCAACCACTACATATAATTTGGTATATGGTAGATGAATAAACAAAACAAAGTTCTTCTAATAGAATGGTTACCTAGGACGTGTACATGAAACGATCCAAAGGGTTTTGTTAATTCAAAGGATGCTAAAAAGGGCATGCAAACTTCGATGGTTCAAGTAAGCATCACGGAGTTGGAATCTTCACTGTGATGAAAAAGGAGTTTTCATCTGGAGACGATGAAGATGCTTGCATTTGCAAGAAATTAAGTGCGAGCGCTGAGACATATTTCTAATACATTATGTGGAGGACATCTGGTTGATTAGAAATGATGTAATTTTTATTGACAAAGGTTAAGAATTTCATTTCGATGAAAGACTTAGGCAAAACCCGAATATTTAGCATGAATGTCTATAGTGGATAGACTGTGATTCTAATATGGTTGTGTCAAACGTACATATATGTTATATTGAAGGAGTTCAATATAGAAACGACAAGAAAAGGTTCTTGACGCATGGAAAGGAATTGAATCAAGATTCATGTGTATCGACACTTGATAAGTGAAACAAGATTCAAGTTCTTTGACACTTGATGAGTGAAATCATGAGAATGTTTTGATCAATCATACCATAATATGTACACATCCAGATATGTCTTATGCTCTAAGTCTTATGAGCATATATAAGAATGAATCATAAAATGATCATTGGACGATAGTGAGGATATTCTTATGATCTTCTAGAAGAACTAAGAATATATTTGTGTAGAGGTGACAAACAATTACAAATAGTTCATTGTAAAGCGTTACATTGATACTAGTTTTTGTCACAAGATACAAAATTAAGTTTATCTCAATTTAAACTATAGGTGGCACAATGAAATGGAAAGAAAGTTTCCATGATGGATTTGGAAGAGTTTCAAAGTTAAGACATTGTGAAGGATACTACAACAAAAGGCTAAGTATATGACTGCTATAGTAGCAGCAAAGGAGGGAATTTGTGTCAAGTAGTTTGTTATCAAACTAATGTGTGGTTCGCAATGGGCTAACACTAAAGATATATTGTACGACAATAGTATCGACATGATTTAACCCCAAGGAACTAAAGGTCTCACCAAAAGACCAAATTTATACAATGCCATCTCATTAGAGAATGAGTGATGCGTGGAGACGCAAAGATATGCAAATACACACGGACCTGAAAGCGTCAGATCCGTAGATTATGTTAACCACTTGCAGTTGCGTATATGGAACATCAGAAAGCCATAGGTGTTCAAATACGCAATGTTTTCAAACTAGATTATTGTCTCTAGTGCAAGTGGGAGACTGAAGGGAATATGCCCGAGAGGCAATAATAAAGTGGTTATTATCGTCTTTCTTATTTATGATAAATGTTTCTTTTGCATGCTATAATTGTATTAATACGGAAACGTTAATACATGTGTGTTTAATAAACAAAAAGGAAGTTCCTAATTATGCCTGTCTTATAAACTAGCTCGTTGATTAAAAAGATGATCAAAGGTTTCCTGATAATGGACATTGGATGTTGTTAATAACGAGGTCACAACATTAGTGTAATGATGTGATGAATATTCATCCGAATTATAGCATTACGATCAAAGTCATTGAGTTTATATTTCTATAGCAACTTACGAAGTGATCCTAATCCTTAGACCATGAGATCATGTCAATCACTAACACCAGAAGAGTTTCTTGATGACATCAAACGTCACACCGTAATTGGGTGATTATAAAGATGGCTTCAGAACTACTAAAGTGTTATGTTGAGGCACATGGATCGAGAGTGGAATTTGTTCATCCCGATGACGGATAGATATGCTCTGGGCCCTCTCGATGATATCACATTGATTAGCTTGCAAGCAAGTGATTTGATCACTAGAATATTATATCACGGGAACGAGAAAAGAGTGCATGTCGGTAACGAGATCAAACTAGGTATGGACATACCGATGATCGAATCTCGGGCATGTAATATATTGTGAAACAAAGGGATTAAGATACTAGCATAAAAGGTTCACACGATCACAGAAGTCAGCGTTGAATGTGTGGGAGTCAGTACGGATCTCCAGGTCCCGCTGCTGATTATTGTTCGGCGAGGGATCTCGATCATGTCTGCATTATTCGCGAACCGTAGGGTGACACACTTAAGGGATACCGACCCCATTCGGAGCAAATGATATGTCAGAAAAAGAAAAGCAAAGCGCGGGAATTTATTTCACTAGACACCAGAACTATTTCGATTGAAATTACTGAAACTGGTTCTCCATGTGAAATGGAATACTAGCAAGGAGTTTTATGTGAATTTTTGTTAATTAAAGTAATTAACTAAATTCTAAATAAATAAATAAAAGTGTTTTATTTAAATGAGAGCTTGCATTAAATTTGGTGGAAATTTAATGCATGTTAGTGGATTTTTTAGTGGATGCTCTTTTATGGGAGTGGAGGCTTTTCATTTTGAGTGGGAGCTCCACACACATGAATGTGAAAGAGGTGGGGGCATCCCACCATGGCTGGGCGCATGGCCCCTTGTGTGCCCCCCTCTCCCTATAAAAGGCCCCCCTCCCATCCTCTCAAAACACACCTCATCGTGAAGGATCTATCTCCCCCCTTTAGAATTGCCCCATGGTCTCGGATCAGCGAGATACATGTTCCCGGTGGTTTTTTCTAGAAGGATTTGTTGCGTCCGCTGCTTCGCTAGAGCAAGGGCGCGGAGGTTGTCGGGGTACCCGTACGTGTGTGCGATCACGGATGCACCACTACTTTGCGGTGCTAGACTTGATGGTGCTGGACCGGCTGGACCTGATGGACTTCATCACGATCTTGAGATCGGCAAGCGTTCATCTACATCATCCACGAGTACAACCTCGTTAACGCTATTCGGTCTTCTAGGGTATGTATTCTATGGATGTATATGCACCCGTTGCTTGTATCTAGTAGATATATCTTGGTACTTAGATGTTTCCATCGTGGAAATTTTTTGTTTTCTATGCTGCGAACCCAACATGCCAGCCACTGGACCACACGGAACGAGCACGCGTAGTCTCTCTGCGACCATGCCGAGAGCGCGCCAGAGTGCCTCGCTCGACACGCTCACACAGACCATGCCCTGCCTTCGCTGCTCGCGTACGTGATCACCACCGCCCAGACATGCCCGTTCGCTGCCGCACGGACTGTAGACGCGGTGCGCCATTAAATTTCCTGTGGGAGCTGCCCAGAGCATCGAAGTGTTCTGACCAATTCGCACCACCCCATGCCTCGCCACCATGCCGTTGAGCTTCGTCACGAGTCAGCGCACCGTCCCCTACCCCCAGCCATGCCGTTAGCTCGTTGTGCAGCTGACCCCAATGAACTCAGCCCGCATCCTTCGGTACCCGTGTCGCACTATAAATAGAGGACTTCCCCGTTCGAATTCAGCACACCATCTAACTCCCCTCTCTCTCAGAACCACCCCACCTCATCCGTGGAGCAAGGCGAGCACCAAGTTGCCGGAATTTCGCTAGAGCTTGCCGTTGCTGGAGGAGAAGGACATCGTTGATTGGAGCCACCCCAGGAGGACCACCGGTACCAGGAGGGTCGACATCGTCGACTTTGTCGTTCGCCCCCATCACCGACCATCGTCGGAGCCCCGGTGATCCGCCACTGACCCCACTGTCCGCGCTAGAGTTTGACCTCGCCGTGTTCTGTTTAGACGTGGACAATGAACATCAACCGTCAATCTTACTTCTAATCCTACGGCCCTAATCACCCCGTACCCCTTCGCACCCCCTGTCTCACTAACTGGTGGGGACATCCACTTAAACCGCCCCCGCTCGCTGTGCGCACTGGGCCAGGCCAGTTAACGTTCCCGCGTGACCCAGTAGTTTGAATATAGGTTTATCAATTTAATTTCAAACCTAGTTCTGTCTATAGATTCAAAAACCAATCCAGATAGATTTACTAAACCAAATTGCATGAAACTAATTTTTCTAGAAAGGTACTGGAATTCTTAATCCAAGCCCGTTGGATTCAAATCATTTGGATTTATAGATCACCTATAGTAAAAATAACAAGGCAGAGAATTTTCTGCATTCAAACATTTTTCAAAATTCAACCACAAATTCAACCAACTCTCAAAAATCACATTTCATAAGACCTTTCTGAATATACAAATATATCTTGGTTTACTTGCAGAAATAATGGACAAGCAATAAAAGAATGCCCCATAGGCATTTCTAGTCACTTTATTTAATGAAAATAAAAGGGTTAAACCTTATTAAATTGTGACACCACTTTAAATCACATTCACAAGTACTGAAATATGTGGTGATGACATGTGTCAACATGATCCCATGTTTTATTTGGAGAATATTAAATCTTAAGTAGTTTTTCAATGAGTAGAAATTACTTTTCTAAAATAAAAGAAATAAAACTATTGCCCTAATTCTTGTGATGATTGTGATGATGCTAGATCATCTAGTGTGAACCTTTGTGTGTTAAAATGAAGTAGTTATGTATTGTTTGGTGATTGTGTACTTCGTATTTAATTATAGACGCTAGTACCGACCAAGGATACGAAGAGGAAGGAGGATACTACCAGGAAGAAGAAGACGAGAACTTCAACCACTGCTCTGCACAAGGCAAGCTATCTAAGCAAGCTAGAACTTTGCAAGTTTACCCTTGCATTATAACTATGCCAACTAGATGCATTAGACCTACATTAGTTATACCAATTGATGATACCCAATCATAGTTTTACTTGCAAGCTTAGTTATTTTATTTCTTTAACAAAGATTTTATTTGTGTTTACTTAGTGATTTGTAGATTTTAGAAAGACTTTTAAAGGTAGCATAAAGAGCATAAAATTTGGCCTAACTTAGATAAATTTTGATGTCATCCTGAGGCATGAGATTGAACTTAGGTAAGTCACACTTGTTTACCACCCCTCATTACTGTTTACCCCTGTAACTACCTCGGTGAATTACGCTCCTAGATACAAGCCTGGATGAAAGGTAGTGGTTGAAATAGTACGGTGGGGCCCTAAAAGCCACTCACGGGTAGACCTTTCGGCCGTCCCAACCACTTCCAATCCATCGGGACCTGTACGGGCGGCGTAATCGGCAGGCGAAGGGATCAACTACATACACAAATGGGTATGTATGCAAGCCACCATACAAAAGTACATCAGAGCCATTCCATCTAAAAAGAAAGGAAATATAGCAACGCCATACGGCAAGATTCAAATGACCTAGATAGATATAATATTTTAGGATAATTCCTCATACAACACACATCAGAGTATCAGGCGGAAGCGGCAAAACAAAGTCCGAGTATGGATAAGAAGCAAATCGGCATAAGATGCCATAGAAATAAGCACATCCCGCCCACAGATCTCACGGATCCCCGTTCCCGGAATCTCTACACCGAACGATCGTTGCCCACATCATCAGCCTCTTCAACCCAGTATCCGTCCTGCGAGGGTACCTGTTCATCTGAACCAATAATTTATCGTGTGAGACCCTAAGGGTACTCAGCAAGTCTTTATGCCTCTAAAGGGTACACAACCTGGGGTGACGCAATTGCAGCGAAAATAAACCCTAACAGTTCTACAGATAAACGCTAACCATCCGCCTAACCAAAGATAGACGGATGTCCGTGAATTAATGACAACAGTTATAACAGTAATTCAACAGATCCATCCTCCTCCTCGCTTACCAACGAGGGAGAAGACGAACAACCCCCCATCCGTTGGCAATTTTATTAACCATTCCATGAGTGTTGCGCTAGTTACTAGTCAAATTACTTAGTCAGGTTAAAGCGGTACTTTAGTTATGCTTGTCTATGGTCGAGAAACTGTGCTCCAAGTCGTCCATAACCGCGGACACGGCTTTCAGAAAGTTTTACCCTGCAGGGGTGCACAAATAGCAACACACACTCGATCAACCTCGGAAAAACCAAATCAAAACCCAACGAGGCCTGCTCGACAAAGCAATCACAAGATTCAGAAATATTTCAGGGGGCCACCCCATTAAGCTACCCGCCACGAAGTTAGCTGACTCCGAAACGGACTCAAGGTTTGGGTATACGGCTGTGAACAACAGCAAATCCCCAAACGGGGACTGTCGACACCGCGGAATCGTGTCCCGATCCAAAACAGTACAGGTGCTATCTGTCGCACAATTTAATAAAGCGGTAAAGCATGGCATAAGTACAGGATAATAAATAAAACCTCAAACTAGTTTGTGGCCCCAAGAAATAAGACGGAATCAAGCTCTGGCTCAGGGGGGTCCCATATACCTCCCGGATGTGGGTAGCGCGATAAATCTTGGAACATTAATCAAGTACTCGGGGTCTTACGGGACACAAGTGAGCAGGAAAAACCAAATAGCAGATGTTGCTCACCGGTGCCACTTTCATTAGTTATCCCATTACTACTCAGGTTAAGTTGTTTAGGTACCTCGTTATCCATCAGACTCTCACAAACCCTACACATGCTGTTCTACGACTCGCATGGCTCAAACAACTCCTGTAGTAATGGCTCATGGGATGGAGGAACAATCTTGGTGGGGTTTAAAGTAAAGGCTATGCAATACTTGGGATTCAATTTAATGCAATCGCGACTCAATGATGCAAGAATAAGATAGAGGCAATAGGTACTGTATGTATGCAAGCATGTGGTAATGCTTGCCTGGCAACTCAGTTGAAGCGAGAGACGGATCTGGGTAGTGCTCCTGGTTCTCTTGATATATCCCCTGCTCAGCGTCTATTCGAAAGAAGAACCAAATAAACAAGGGCCAACATAAATAAAGTGCGCAAGCATATGGGTAAAATGCATCAAGCAAACAATCATGCCATGATGAATGATGCACAAGTTGCATGGCATTATAGTAGCATGGCATGGGTGAGGTGTGGTATACAAGAATAAGTCATTTTATTAAGGTTTGGCCACATTTTATTGTCATATTAGTTGCTGTATATTATATATTTACATGATGCATGCTGCAATGAAAGTCATGGATAGCGTAAACAGAAAGGTCGCGTCGAGCTGATCATTTTAGACATATCATTTGCTAAATTCGGAGTTATATTTCAAAAGTTATTAATTATTTAAGTTCCGGTGGCATTTGTTGTAATTTAACTCAACTTGGAATTTTAAATGGGCAAAAGGTAATTTGAATAGCATATTTGAAATCCTTAAAATTTTCTGATTCAAAAACACATATTATTTGTATTATTTGAAATTATGAATTTAAATTTATTTTAAGTCAAAATAATTAAATAGGGTCAAAGTCAAAGGTTGACTAAATAAATTAATTCTGAAAATATTTGATTAAAGATTTGAATTGTAATTCAAAAACTAAACATTTTTCATATAAGGTTTGAATTCAAATTCCAAACCATTAATAAGTTATGAATTCATTTAGGTTTAACAGATTTGAAAATTTGAATTTGAATTCAGAAAACAGAAAACATTTTATACTCAGGCTAACCTAGCCCTAGACACCGACAGGTGGGACCCGGAGGTGCTGACTGGCTGCCACGTGGGACAAAGGTGGGGTGTACCGCGGGTTGAGAAACTAGAAAAGCGGGGTGCCTTTTTACAAAAAGACTGGGCATCGAGGGGCTGTGGTTTGAGCTCTGAAAAGGGGAGGGGCTTAAATAGAAAAGCTTCCGGAGATGCAGACTGACGAAACTGAAGGTTTTCTCGCGGAAACAGCTAGCTGGCTCGAACTTTGGATGAAGATGGCGAGGAATCGGTGGGGATTTTGCACAAGACACAAAAAGCAAAGCTGGAGAGGGAACACCAGGCTATAACTTTGATGTTTGGAGTTTCACCAACGGAGGTCTGCAGCGGACGGGGCGAAGGAATGAACAGAGGCAAAACACGTAGGCGAGAAACTGAATATTGTGTTCGCAAAAACGCCGAGCTGGTTCCATCTTCGGGCGACAATGGCGGTCGAACTAAGGCAGATCTCACGATGCCGCAAAAAGAAAACTTGTAGAGGGACGTAAGGGCTCCAACTTTTGTCAAGGGGTCGTCGCCGGATCTTGGCCGCAGCGGTGGGGAAACGGCGATGAACAGAGGCGGCATGGGGAGCAGCTGCAGGCGCGGGCACTGTCGGAACTGACGGGCGACGGTGGCGGGAACTACGGCTGCGGCGGCGAGCTACCGTGCGGTAGGTAGGACAAGGGAGGAGGGGAATGGAAAGGGGGGCGTACCTCGAGGCCGGCGGTGGTCTCGGAGGGCTCGGGGGGGGGGACGAGTCGAGGTAGAGCAAGCGACGAACAGCGGCAGAGGGGCTCCTGGTTCAGAGGGAAGGAGATGGCGGCTGCTCCTGGGCGCGTCGGGCTCCTGCTGGCGCTCCTTAGCGACGTCGGGGTTGCGGCCTTCCGCTCCTACTGCAGCCCCGGACGAAGAGGGCCAAGCTGAGGTGGGGACACGCTCGATCTCCCTCTGTCCAGGTGAGCTCGAAGAGAAGAGAGGGGGGCAGCTGCAAGGAGCTGGCGGCGGAGAGGAGGGGAAAGGAAGGCTAGGGTTCGAGGGGGAGGGGACACGCTCGCTTGGATAAGAAGGGGGCAGGGACTCACGTGACGTGCGTGCTGCTGACGGGGACGACGGGGAGCGACGGCCACCTGCTCCTCTGTTTGCTTTCCGTCTCACGCCGAGAGAGGGGAGGCGACTGCAGGAAGATGGTGAACAGGAGGGGATCGAAGGAGTATCGGGCCAGGTGAGTAAGGTGGGCCGGAGGAGGAAAGGAGGACCCCCAGCGGGCCTTGTATGCGGCCAGGTAAGGCCCAGGTTGCTGCTGCTGCTCCTCTCTCTCTCTTTTTCTCTCTTCTTTTATTTTTATTTGTTTGTTTGTTTTCATTCCAAAGCAATTTTAAACCAGCTACTAATTTCCAACAACTTTTGAAATTTTTTTTAACAGGAGGTTTTGAGTAGGGCTTGACTAAGAGGGGAGGTGGGGTTTAGGGTTAGAAGGGAGGATGAGAGGGGAAGGTGTAGGGTTTGATCAGGGTTTTAAGCAAAAACAAACAAGATCAAGCCAAAGGAGGGAGAGAGATGGGGAGAAAAAAAAATGATCCAAGCAAACACCAGAATAAACCAAAAGACAAGCAAAGGTGATACTTGCATGTGCCATGCAAAGCATTAAATGCCATGTCTCATCCTTGTGGAACAAAAATAATAAGCAAGGCACTCACTATTTGCATCCTCACAAGATGGAGTAGACCCAAGCAAAAGGAAGAAGGAAAGATCCATGTGGAGTGAATGAGGGAAAACATGTTTGAATAAACAACAAGGGACATGCTAGTGTGTATGTGCCACTAGATCTTTTATGGTCCCAAATATCCCAACATGCTAATAACCCCCAAAACAACCCATGTGGAGACTAAGGAAAGGTTCCACTCACAAGGCATGCAAAGGTGGCCATGTGACTCTCATATACCAATATTGTGAAAACAACATGGTGCAAACATGGGAGCATGTGGAGCTAGAATGTGATCCATCCCAACCCACATAAGCTAGAGGTAAAACCAAATAAAATGCCAAGCTCATATTTAGTTGGATGGTGGAATTAGAAGGTGGTGAAAGAAAGGTGGTGGAGTCAATAAGAGATATGCCCCCAACTCAGCTTGGGCATTTAACAATATATCAAGAACCAAATACAATATCAAGAGACAAATACAGATATTAATGCATATGAGATAAGAACCAAAGCAAAAGGGTTTTTGTATGATGCTCAAATGCAAGGTGACATGATGACATGAGCATGATATGATGATGATGATGCAACAATTATATGTTGGAAGTGACCCTTTTATTACTAGATCAAGTAGCATTACAGGTGTTAGACAACTGGGATGCTACAACTCTCCCCCACTAAACAGGAATCTCGCCCCGAGATTCTAGGAAGAAGAAGACACAAAGAGGGTAGGATGGTTGGCACGGAGTTCATCTTCACGCTCCCAAGTGGCTTCATCCACGGAATGGTGTGACCACTGCACCTTGCAGAACTTGATGGACTTGTTGCGAGTCCTTCTTTCTGCGGTCTCAAGGATTTTGGTGGGGTGTTCTTGATAAGACAGATCTTCTTGGAGATCGATTAGCTCATGATCCACGGTCCTGCCGGGATCTTTGAAGCACTTCTTGAGCTGAGAGATGTGGAAAACATCATGGACTTTGAGTTTTTCCGGAAGCTCAAGTGCATAAGCAACTTCTCCTCTTCTACCACGAATCTTGAAAGGACCGATGTATCTAGGAGCCAACTTCCCTTTGATACCAAAGCGATGTGTGCCTTTCATGGGAGTGACGCGAAGGTAGACGAGATCACCAGGGGCATACACCATGTCCGTGTGCTTCCTGTCATAGTTGTTCTTCTGACGACTTTGAGAAATCTTCAGGTTCTCAAGAATGATATGCACCTTCTCCTCTGCTTGAGTTACAATGTCAGGGCCAAACCAGATTCTTTCTCCTGCACCTGACCAACCAATAGGAGTTCTGCACTTGCGACCATAGAGAGCCTCGAATGGTGCCATCTTCAGACTCTTCTGGAAGCTGTTGTTATACGAGAATTCAGCGTAAGGAAGACATTCCTCCCACTTCATGCCAAAAGATATGACGCAAGCACGAAGCATGTCCTCCAGAATCTGATTGATCCTTTCAACTTGTCCTTGCGACTGAGGGTGATAAGCAGTGCTGAAGTTCAACTTTGTTCCCAAAGCATTTTGGAAACTCTCCCAGAACTTGGAAGTGAATATGCTACCACGGTCTGAACTGATCTCAAGCGGAACCCCATACAGAGAGACAATCCTGTTGATATAGAACTCAGCCAACTGAATTCCAGAAATTGTTTCCTTGACGGGGAAGAAATGAGCTACTTTAGAAAGCCTGTCGATGACAACAAGATTGCATTGTTGCCCTTCTGCGACCTTGGAAAGCCAGTGAAGAAGTCCATCTCGACTTTCTCCCATTTCCATTCCGGAGGTTTCAATGGCTGTAGAAGACCGAAAGGTTTCTGATGGACAGCTTTCACTCTGCGGCAGACATCACATTCTGAGACATACTTGGCACAATACCGTTTCAAACCAGGCCACCAATATTGTGTTTTCAAGTCCATGTACATCTTTGTGCTGCCAGGATGGATAGAAAGAACCGAATCATGCGCCTCCTTGAGAACTTGCTCTCTCAAACCCGGGTAGTTCGGAACAAACATCCGGTGTTCAAAGAAAAGCGTGCCTTGATCATCAACGTGGAAGGACTCATACTTCGGAAGCTCGAGTTTAGAGATGATCTTTCTGGTGTGTGGATCACCCAGCTGACGAGATCGAATCTTTTCTTCCAAGAGAGGAGTAGCCAGAAGGTTCAGGAGATGCCCTTGTTCCACAACTTCAAGGTTGAGCTGACGGAATTCCTCGCACAAGAGAGGTTGTTGTTCTTCCATCATGAGGTTGTTGACATAAGCTTTACGGCTGAGAGCATCGTCCATGACATTAGCTTTGCCCGGGGTGTAGTTGATGGTCACATCAAAGTCATTGATTGCTTCGATCCATCTCCTCTGCCGAAGGTTGAGATCAGGCTGAGTGAAGATATACTTCAAACTTTTGTGGTCAGAAAAGATCTCACAACGGTTGCCAAGCAAGTAGTGCCTCCATAGCTTCAAAGCAAAGACAACTGCTGCGAGCTCGAGGTCATGTGTGGGATAGTTGATATCATGCGTCTTCAACTATCGAGAGGCATAAGCAACAACTTGTTTCTCTTGCATAAGGACCGCACCCAATCCTTGCAAAGAGGCGTCGCAGAATATCTGGAAAGGCTTAGATGTATCCGGAGGAACCAAGACTGGTGTGGAAGTGAGCTTCTCTTTGAGTGTCTCAAAGCTTGCTTGACAGGCAGGAGTCCAAAGATATTTCTTGCCTTTCTTAAGGAGATCGGTAAGAGGCTTCGCTATCTTCGAGAAGTTCTGAACGAAGCGACGGCAATAACTAGCCAAACCGAGGAAACTCCACACTTCTTTGACATTAACAGGAGGAAGCCATTCAACAATTGTCTTCACAGTTTCTGGGTTGACTGCAATGCCCTTGGCAGAGATAACATGACCAAGATAGGTTACTTCAGGCAGCCAAAACTCACACTTTGAGAACTTTGCATACAAGCGGTTCTCACGAAGCTTGTTTAGGACACAACGAAGGTGTTCTTCATGCTCTTCCTTGGACTTAGAATAGACCAGGATATCATCCAGATAGACCACAACGAACTTATCAAGGTACTCCATGAAAACCGAGTTCATAAGCCTCGAGAAGGTAGCAGGTGCGTTGGTGAGACCAAAAGACATGACAGTGTACTCATACAGGCCATAGCGGGTGGTGAAAGCTGTTTTAGGCACATCTTCCTTGCGAATCTTGATTTGGTGATAACCACTTCTCAAGTCCAGCTTAGAGAACACCACAGCTCCAGCTAGCTGATCAAAGAGATCATTAATCCGCGGAAGGGGATATTTGTTCTTGATGGTTTTAGCATTGAGAGCCCGATAGTCAACACAAAGTCTATCAGTTCTGTCACGCTTCTTCACAAAGATTGTTGGGCTACTCCAAGAAGAAGTACTGTGTTGAATGAAACCCAACTTCTCTTGTTCATCAAGTTGACGTTTGAGTTCAGCCAACTCAGAAGGACCCATTTTATAAGGCCGCTTGGAGATAGGAGCCGTTCCAGGTTCAAGCTCAATTACAAACTCAACCTCACGATCCGGAGGCATACCCGGCAACTCTTCAGGAAAAACATCTGGGAACTCACAGACCACCGGTACACTCTGAATAGCTTCCATAGCATCATCATTCATAGCCGCCAAAGAGAAAAGCTGGACAACAGGAATCAGACTTGGAGAAAAGACTACATGGCCTTCAGGAATCTTCAGAGAAACCGAGCGTTCAGCACAATCAATCACAGCTGCATTTGTTGTTAACCAATCCATGCCCAAGATGACATCAATGTCAGAATTGCCCAGAACAATTAAAGAAGCCGAGAACGAAGAGCCACCAATCTCAACTTGATTGCCATGACTGATCTTTGATGCTATCATATTTGCTCCAGGAGAAAGAACCATTAACCGCTTAAGAATAGGATCCATTGCTAACTCATTCTCATTTGCAAACTTGTGAGAAACAAAAGAATGCGATGCACCAGAATCGAACAAAACTCGTGCAGGGACTGAGTTAACGGAAAGCATACCCATCACGACTCCAGGTGCATGCTCAGCTTGAGCGGCGTTGACACAATTGGCACGAGCAACCATAGACCCGGGCTTGGTGTTGATGTTGAGAGCCCGAGGTGGTGGTGCACGAACCATAGGAGAGCTTGCTGCAGATCTTGGCGGGGGTGGATGGAGATCTTTGTTCTTCAACGGATAGTTCCAGTTGAGATGTCCAGGATCTCCACATGTGAAGCAGGCACCAGGTGGACGTGGGGCAACATAGCCAGGGACTCCGCCAGGCGCTCCAGGGTAGTTGTGGGTGTAGCCCCTGGGAGCAGCAGTGATGGATTTTAGTGGCCTTGACGCGTAACTTGCAGGTCTTGGTGAAGCCGGGAGCGACGGTGGGGTGTTAGGAACCCAGACACGCCGCTTAGAAGGATCTGCCATAACTGAAGAGCTTGATGCATCCCTGTTGTGTTTCTTGGACTCCTCAAACACTTGCCGACTTGCTTCCTCTTGCAGAGCTGTGTGTTGGAGTTCCAGGAAAGATGTCGGCCTTGCATGTGTGATTGCATACTTGATCGATGCATTGAGCTCTTGCCTGAACCTCTTCTGCTTCTTCTTGTCATCAGATACCTCATCGCCACCATAACGAGAATGATTCATGAAGTTCCTGATGTAGGTGTTGACGTTATCATTTCCTTGCTTCAGGTTGAGAAAAGCTTCCTTCATCCTTTCCATTACAATCTCTGAGAGAAACTTCTCTTTGAAAGCTGCAGTGAACCTTTCCCAAGTAGGCTGAAAACCAGTGCAGCTTGCCTTCAAGTAATTTTCCCACCAAAGAGCTGCATCTCCCTTCAGAAGGTGAGTAGCACACTTGACCCACTCCTGCTCAGGAACATCAGCAGTCTCGAGCAACCTTGACATCTCACGCAGCCAATCATCCGCGTCCAGTGGTCGATCAGAAACATCAAACTGACGAGGGTTGAATTTCAGGAAGCTCTTGATGTATCCTCGCTTGGGAGGTGGAGGGAGTGGAGCAAACTCATTTCTCCTAACACTTTCTTCCAAGCGCTGCTAGTTCTGCTGCATTGCTGCCAAGGCATTAGCTATGTTTGACAATGCGGCCCCAAGTTCTGGTGGTATATCCTCATCTGAACGGCGTGGTGGAGCCATCCTGAGATTGATGTAAAACACAAGTCAGTACTATAATGGAGAATGATAATAATCCAAAATAGTACCAATATGGAATTAACCAAGATTAAAGGATACAAATTACTAAGATGATATTAAAATATCAACAAAGTTCAAAGCACCTAGAAGATATTAAGCATATCGCACATGACTGAAAAGGAGTGTGGTACACAAATATATCAAAGAAAAAATTTCCACAAATTTTGGCATTAAAATACCAATAGATGCGCAAAATTACTTAACGAATCAAGATTAGTGACTCTACCGCTTCAATATACAAAAGCGAATGATAATAGTAGTGGTATGGTCGCGACTCCATCCCGCACTCAAATCATTACTCCGCACATGAATAAGTGGAACACATATCCTAACCCCTTCTTCTCACGTTGAACCTAAAGATTGGTAACTACGGAAACGAACACCCCAAAAAAGATAGCGTCGGATACAAAGAGTAAGACAGATTGCGTCGGTTTGCAAAAGCCTGTCGGTATGGAATGTACCAACAGTTGATAACCAAAAGCTGATTAGATAACAACTTGGATGCCACAGATAGACAAGGGATTACACACACACACACACACACACACACACAACCTATGGTACTACGGAAACGCAGAACATGTGAATCCTAGTTTGAATTTTAAGAAGAGGATTGAAAACGTTGCACTTCCTTACCAGAAAAGGGTGGGTGGGTGGGTAAGAAGAAAAATGGAAGCAGTCCTACTCTCGCGTTTTGTTTTTCCCTAGTATACATAACTACCAAAATATTTGCTAGACTGACAACGACCGTTTGGCTGAGACCCTGAAGGTCGGGATGGCTCTGATACCAATTATAACTACCTCGGTGAATTACGCTCCTAGATACAAGCCTGGATGAAAGGTAGTGGTTGAAATAGTACGGTGGGGCCCTAAAAGCCACTCACGGGTAGACCTTTCGGCCGTCCCAACCACTTCCAATCCATCGGGACCTGTACGGGCGGCGTAATCGGCAGGCGAAGGGATTAACTACATACACAAATGGGTATGTATGCAAGCCACCATACAAAAGTACATCAGAGCCATTCCATCTAAAAAGAAAGGAAATATAGCAACGCCATACGGCAAGATTCAAATGACCTAGATAGATATAATATTTTAGGATAATTCCTCATACAACACACATCAGAGTATCAGGCGGAAGCGGCAAAACAAAGTCCGAGTACGGATAAGAAGCAAATCAGCATAAGATGCCATAGAAATAAGCACATCCCGCCCACAGATCTCACGGATCCCCGTTCCCGGAATCTCTACACCGAACGATCGTTGCCCACATCATCAGCCTCTTCAACCCAGTATCCGTCCTGCGAGGGTACCTGTTCATCTAAACCAATAATTTATCGTGTGAGACCCTAAGGGTACTCAGCAAGTCTTTATGCCTCTAAAGGGTACACAACCTGGGGTGACGAAATTGCAGCGAAAATAAACCCTAACAGTTCTACAGATAAACGCTAACCATCCGCCTAGCCAAAGATAGACGGATGTCCGTGAATTAATGACAACAGTTATAACAGTAATTCCACAGATCCATCCTCCTCCTCGCTTACCAACGAGGGAGCGGATGAACAACCCCCCATCCGTTGGCAATTTTATTAACCATTCCATGAGTGTTGCGCTAGTTACTAGTCAAATTAGTTAGTCAGGTTAAAGTGGTACTTTAGTTATGCTTGTCTATGGTCGAGAAACTGTGCTCCAAGTCGTCCATAACCGCGGACACGGCTTTCAGAAAGTTTTACCCTGCAGGGGTGCACAAATAGCAACACACACTCAATCAACCTCGGAAAAACCAAATCAAAACCCAACGAGGCCTTCTCGACAAAGCAATCACAAGATTCAGAAATATTCCAGGGGGCCACCCCATTAAGCTACCCGCCACGAAGTTAGCTGACTCCGAACGGACTCAAGGTTTGGGTATACGGCTGTGAACGACAGCAAATCCCCAAACGGGGACTGTCGACACCGCGGAATCGTGTCCCGATCCAAAACAGTACAGGTGCTATCTGTCGCACAATTTAATAAAGCGGTAAAGCATGGCATAAGTACAGGATAATAAATAAAACCTCAAACTAGTTTGTGGCCCCAAGAAATAAGACGGAATCAAGCTCTGGCTCAGGGGGTCCCATATACCTCCCGGATGTGGATAGCGCGATAAATCTTGGAACAGGAATCAAGTACTCGGGGTCTTACGGGACACAAGTGAGCAGGAAAAACCAAATAGCAGATGTTGCTCACCGGTGCCACTTTCATTAGTTATCCCATTACTACTCAGGTTAAGTTGTTTAGGTACCTCGTTATCCATCAGACTCTCACAAACCCTACACATGCTGTTCTACGACTCGCATGGCTCAAACAACTCCTGTAGTAATGGCTCATGGGATGGAGGAACAAGCTTGGTGGGGTTTAAAGTAAAGGCTATGCAATACTTGGGATTCAATTTAATGCAATCGCGACTCAATGATGCAAGAATAAGATAGAGGCAATAGGTACTGTATGTATGCAAGCATGTGGTAATGCTTGCCTGGCAACTCAGTTGAAGCGAGAGACGGATCTGGGTAGTGCTCCTGGTTCTCTTGATATATCCCCTGCTCAGCGTCTATTCGAAAGAAGAACCAAACAAACAAGGGCCAACATAAATAAAGTGCGCAAGCATATGGGTAAAATGCATCAAGCAAACAATCATGCCATGATGAATGATGCACAAGTTGCATGGCATTATAGTAGCATGGCATGGGTGAGGTGTGGTATACAAGAATAAGTCATTTTATTAAGGTTTGGCCACATTTTAATGTCATATTAGTTGCTGTATATTATATATTTACATGATGCATGCTGCAATGGAAGTCATGGATAGCGTAAACAGAAAGGTCGCGTCGAGCTGATCATTTTAGACATATCATTTGCTAAATTCGGAGTTATATTTCAAAAGTTATTAATTATTTAAGTTCCGGTGGCATTTGTTGTAATTTAACTCAACTTGGAATTTTAAATGGGCAAAAGGTAATTTGAATAGCATATTTGAAATCCTTACAATTTTCTGATTCAAAAACACATATTATTTGTATTATTTGAAATTATGAATTTAAATTTATTTTAAGTCAAAATAATTAAATAGGGTCAAAGTCAAAGGTTGACTAAATAAATTAATTCTGAAAATATTTGATTAAAGATTTGAATTGTAATTCAAAAACTAAACATTTTTCATATAAGGTTTGAATTCAAATTCCAAACCATTAATAAGTTATGAATTCATTTAGGTTTAACAGATTTGAAAATTTGAATTTGAATTCAGAAAACAGAAAACATTTTATACTCAGGCTAACCTAGCCCTAGACACCGACAGGTGGGACCCGGAGGTGCTGACTGGCTGCCACGTGGGACAAAGGTGGGGCGTACCGCGGGTTGAGAAACTAGAAAAGCGGGGTGCCTTTTTACAAAAAGACTGGGCATCGAGGGGCTGCGGGTTGAGCTCTGAAAAGGGGAGGGGCTTAAATAGAAAAGCTTCCGGAGATGCAGACTGACGAAACTGATGGTTTTCTCGCGGAAACAGCTAGCTGGCTCGAACTTTGGATTAAGATGGCGAGGAATCGGTGGGGATTTTGCACAAGACACAAAAAGCAAAGCTGGAGAGGGAACACCAGGCTATAACTTTGATGTTTGGAGTTTCACCAACGGAGGTCTGCAGCGGACGGGGCGAAGGAATGAACAGAGGCAAAACACGTACGCTAGAAACAGAATTTTGTGTTCGCAAAAACGCCGAGCTGGTTCCATCTTCGGGCGACGATGGCGGTCGAACTAAGGCAGATCTCACGATGCAGCAAAAAGAAAACTTGTAGAGGGACGTAAGGGCTCCAACTTTTGTCAAGGGGTCGTCGCCGGATCTTGGCCGCAGCGGTGGGGAAACGGCGATGAACAGAGGCGGCATGGGGAGCAGCTGCAGGCGCGGGCACTGTCGGAACTGACGGGCGACAGTGGCGGGAACTACGGCTGCGGCGGCGAGCTACCGTGCGGTAGGGAGGCCAAGGGAGGAGGGGAATGGAAAGGGGGGCATACCTCGAGGCCGGCGGTGGTCTCGGAGGGCTCGGGGGAGGGGGACGAGTCGAGGTGGAGCAAGCGACGAACAGCGGCAGAGGGGCTCCTGGTTCAGAGGGAAGGAGATGGCGGCTGCTCCTGGGCGCGTCGGGCTCCTGCTGGCGCTCCTTAGCGACGTCGGGGTTGCGGCCTTCTGCTCCTACTGCAGCCCCGGAAGAAAAGGGCCAAGATGAGGTGGGGACACGCTCGATCTCCCTCTGTCCAGGTGAGCTCGAAGAGAAGAGAGGGGGGCAGCTGCAAGGAGCTGGCGGCGGAGAGGAGGGGAAAGGAAGGCTAGGGTTCGAGGGGGAGGGGACACGCTCGCTTGGATAAGAAGGGGGCAGGGACTCACGTGCCGTGCGTGCTGCTGACGGGGACGACGGGGAGCGACGGCCACCTGCTCCTCCGTTTGCTTTCCGTCTCACGCGGAGAGAGGGGAGGCGACTGCAGGAAGATGGTGAACAGGAGGGGATCGAAGGGGTATCGGGCCAGGTGAGTAAGGTGGGCCGGAGGAGGAAAGGAGGACCCCCAGCGGGCCTTGTATGCGGCCAGGTAAGGCCCAGGTTGCTGCTGCTGCTCCTCTCTCTCTCTTTTTCTCTCTTCTTTTATTTTTATTTGTTTGTTTGTTTTCATTCCAAAGCAATTTTAAACCAGCTACTAATTTCCAACAACTTTTGAACTTTTTTTTAACAGGAGGTTTTGAGTAGGGCTTGACTAAGAGGGGAGGTGGGGTTTAGGGTTAGAAGGGAGGATGAGAGGGGAAGGTGTAGGGTTTGATCAGGGTTTTAAGCAAAAACAAACAAGATCAAGCCAAAGGAGGGAGAGAGATGGGGAGAAAAAAAAATGATCCAAGCAAACACCAGAATAAACCAAAAGACAAGCAAAGGTGATACTTGCATGTGCCATGCAAAGCATTAAATGCCATGTCTCATCCTTGTGGAACAAAAATAATAAGCAAGGCACTCACTATTTGCATCCTCACAAGATGGAGTAGACCCAAGCAAAAGGAAGAAGGAAAGATCCATGTGGAGTGAATGAGGGAAAACATGTTTGAATAAACAACAAGGGACATGCTAGTGTGTATGTGCCACTAGATCTTTTATGGTCCCAAATATCCCAACATGCTAATAACCCCCAAAACAACCCATATGGAGACTAAGGAAAGGTTCCACTCACAAGGCATGCAAAGGTGGCCATGTGACTCTCATATACCAATATTGTGAAAACAACATGGTGCAAACATGGGAGCATGTGGAGCTAGAATGTGATCCATCCCAACCCACATAAGCTAGAGGTAAAACCAAATAAAATGCCAAGCTCATATTTAGTTGGATGGTGGAATTAGAAGGTGGTGAAAGAAAGGTGGTGGAGTCAATAAGAGATATGCCCCCAACTCAGCTTGGGCATTTAACAATATATCAAGAACCAAATACAATATCAAGAGACAAATATAGATATTAATGCATATGAGATAAGAACCAAAGCAAAAGGGTTTTTGTATGATGCTCAAATGCAAGGTGACATGATGACATGAGCATGATATGATGATGATGCAACAATTATATGTTGGAAGTGACCCTTTTATTACTAGATCAAGTAGCATTACAGGTGTTAGACAACTGGGATGCTACAACCCCCAACTTTAGTGGCTAGTGCTAAGCATAAAACTTGATCACTTTAGATGGGATCACTTGGTAAAATGGTTATGAAAACCTTAGAATGATGAGTCATTCTAATTAAATGTTTTGACATGTGTTCTTGAACACCAGATGACTTTGATGATGAAAATGTTGAGGCATGAGCCTTAGCCCTTTATAAAACTGATGGTTGTCTGGATGCGATACCATTCCAATCTTACTGTACAACCACAATACCCGAAATTTGGGTAGGGCTTGACCAGAAGTTTATATACCTTAGTATGGGTTCCCTTGCGGCCAAGGTTTGAGCTTAGGCTACCTTGTGAATATTGTCGACCTATGCAGCTCCCAAGATGATAGTTGGTCATGGTTGGGAGGCCAAACTAATAGGAGAGGTGCCTATACTAGGGCGTGTAAGTGAAAATGTTAGGATTGATTATCCGCATACTGAGTATGGTGAATTCAGGATTGTTCCTGACAAATGTATCAAATATTTTGGTGAAAGTGTACCACCTCTGCAGAGTGTGAAACTATTCGAATAGCCGCGTCCGCGGTTATGTACAGTTGGAGTGGCCATACTGTTCCATCATCAAATGTTTCAAAATGACTTATGAAATGAATCCTGACTTAACTTGACCACAACAGGGTTGTGAAACTGAAACTTGAGTTCCCACTTTGGTGTTATAAAACTTTCAACCAGCTTTCTTTGCTTCTGAACTAAGTTAAGGTAAACTTGGATTTTGCAAAACAGCCTAGAGCTTAGTATTCCTACTCAAAACCACTTCACTTGTTAGTCTTAGTTTGCAAGTACTTAAAGAGTAATCATGGCTTTGTCCCTGTCTATTCCCGTGGCCAGACTTTGAAGAGGATTATAAGGATGGTGAACAACAGGAAGTCTACGACAACTAGGATCATCTCCCATCGTCAGCATTGTCTGTGACCATGAAGATGGAGTCTCTCCCACGCTACCATTATTATATTATTCCGCTGCTTGATTGTATTAAGACTGGATCATGAGATCCTTTATTTTGTTGTAAGACCTTATGTATGGTTTGTAATGGATGATGTACTGTGATATCCAATCTGTTATGTCTCGCAAAAATGGTAATCCTGGGATTGCGATGTATGGCATAATAGGCATCTGGGATTAAAAATATGGGTGTTGACAAGTTGGTATCAGAGCCATCCTGACCATAGGAGACCCTGGTTTAGAATGGACGTCTGAATCAAAAACTTAGTTTCAAAACAAAGGAAGTGAGTATTTATGATAACCTATTCTCTTTCTTACCTCTTAGATTCTTTCATGAAAATTCATGTTCCTCAAAAATTCTTGCAAACTTACATAAAATTTGACACACTTGCTCACTCTAATAACTTACTCATCCTATATTCCTATAGACGGACGTGAAGTATAACAAGTTCTTTTAGTTGGGAATGGAGGAGACCTCATTTTTTAGCGTGACTTGGACTAGCTCTCGGAACTTCTAGAGCACCCGCACCCCGAGTTCTTCGGTGCTCGGCTCAACGATCAGGAAGGAGGAGAAATGCAATGGCTAATTGTTGCAAGTCTCTTAGGGAAGATTGAAGCCCCCACCTCCGAGGGAGTCCAGCTCACCTTAAGAGAGAACAACTGACTATATGGATTTTCTAGGGCCATGCAAGAAGCTCTTGGCTGTCTATGTGGGCAGAGTATCAATCATATCAAGGGCATGCACTTTGAGTTCTATCAGAGGCGTGATGCTATGGGACAACCACTGGAGGTACCACGTCACCCAGATCTGAAGCATCAAGTGTACCACCTCAGCTTCATGATGTATGACCGGCAGAAGGAGTTGGACAATGTCCGCTCCTACGCCAACCACAACTACGCCCTCGGTGTCAAGAAGGACTAGACCATCGCCATTCTGGTGAAGGATCGCAAGTCTCGTCGCCGTCAGCTTTACAAGAAGGAGCGCATCATTGCCCGCCTTCGTCATAGGATCACAGACATGGAGGATACCATCCACGAGAGCGACATGCAGCTTGAGGAGAGGGAGAATGTAGGGGAGGATATTCGTGGAGACACCTATTCTTACCTCAGTGATGATGATGACTTTCTGGAGGACCAAGCCATGGACTTCTTCACCGATGAGGATGACTTCGCCTTCATTGAAGATGATGAGGAGGAAGATGAAGCCACCAATTCCAAGGAGTAGGAGAACTTGAGCACTAGCATTAGTGAAGTTGTATCCAGTCCCACTGTATAATAGTTTCACAGAATGGTTCTTAAAACCATTTATTTTCCTTGTTGTGGTGTGTGTTTGTATTGTGTGCTATGAATGAATGAATGAATGAAAAGCAAGTTGCTAGAAAAATATGATTCAAATTTAAAAAACTTTGAAACAACAACACCCCGAACCTTAGAAATTTTCCTCTTGTCTCATAATCTATCTCAATCTTCAGATGCCTCGTGGAGGAAGCACTTCGTCCCCGGACCCAATGCTACAAATTTTGCAAATGTTGGTTTCTGACCGCGAAGCTGAAAGAGCCGAACGTCAAGCCAACTTAGCCACCCTTCAACACATAGCTCAGATGGCCAACACAATCAAGGCCATGGAAACCCGGGCAACCATGGATCAAATCTCAAGAACTTTGAGAACACCAATCCCCCTATCTTTAGTAAGTCTGAAGAGCCCTTAGATGCAGATGATTGGTTACAGACCATGGAGAACAACTTAGAAGTTGCAGGAGTGGAAGCCAACAAGAAAGTACTGTTTGCCACCCACTATCTGGCAGCAGATGCAAGAGCTTGGTGGAATAGCGTTCGCACCATGAATGGAGGACATATGATGGCTTGGGATGAATTCAAACTCAAGTTCAGCCAAATCCATGTGTCAACAGGTTTGATTATGCGGATGAGAGATGAATTTAAGGAGCTGGAACAGGGAAGAATGACTGTGGTCGAGTACCATGATAGATTCCTATCGCTGTCTAGGTATGCACCAGATGAGATTAGCACTAAGGCTAAGAAGAAGGAGAGATTCCTGACCGGTCTGCATGATGAGATGCAGACAGTGTTAGTCAGATGGAAGGCAAGATCAACGAAGCCAATGAGAACCGCAAGCGTAGAATGATGAATCAACCAGGAACCCACCATACTCGAAGGTATCGCCCCAATCCGTCTGCAGGATTTTCCCCAAGAAACAATAGACCCAGATGAACCGTCCAACCTATCCCAACCGTGGAAACCCAAGGCCCAGAGGAAACCACAACAACAACCCCGGCAAAACCAACAATTTCAATCGTGCACCGCCCAAGTTCAACAACAACAATGTCGCCACCAACACTGCCCCGAGGACTGGAAGCAATGTTGTGCCTATTGTAGCAAAGGACAAGTCTCAGGTGACTTGTTATGAATGTGGAACCAAAGGTCACTATTCCAATGATTTCCCCAAGAAGATTGTAGCAGCCCCCAATGCGAATGCCCCAGCTCAGCAGCAGCGTCGTGTTCAGCCTAGAAGAAGATTTTCCCAGGGAATTCGCTCAAGCGCAACGGCCGTCTGTTTCTCATGAATGCTAAAGAAGCCTAGGAAGCACCCGATGTCGTGCTGGGTATGTTTTCTGTTAACTTTGTACTTGCAAGAGTGTTGTTTGATTATGGAGCATCACAATCGTTTGTTATAGAAGAATTTGCATGCACTAGTAAGATTCAACCAACAAAATTGAAGCATGTTATGATAGTTCTAATACCTGGTTGAACCACCAAAGCTAGACAAATTTGCAAGACCGTCCCTATCGAATCCATGGCATAGATTTTTATGCTAATCTAATATTACTTGGAACTAAAGGTTTGGAAGTAGTACTCGGAATGGATTGGATGTCGAAACATAAAGGATTAATCTATTGTGCCAAGAAAGCCATAACCATGACGAGTACAGCCGGAATATCAGTAGAGCATGTATCTAAAACCTTTCCCCATCAATTCAAGTGCAACAAGAGTCTAGCACAACCAACCATTGACCAAGTCAGAATAGTCTGTGAATACCTCGATGTATTTCCAGATGTTTTTCCCGGTATGCCCCCAGATTGGGATGTCGAGTTTATCATTGAACTAATCCCTGGAACCGGACCCATAACCCAGAGACCTTATAGTATGAACCCATCTGAATTAGTGGAGCCGAAGAAACAACTGGATGCTATGCTGGAGATAGGATTGATCCAACCAAGCGCGTCGCCATGGAGATCACTTGTCTTGTTTGTGGACAAGAAAGATGGAGGTAACCGTTTGTGTACGGATTATCGGAAGCTGAATGATGTCACCATTAATAACAAGTACCCACTACCGAAGATAGAAGATCTGTTTGACCAGTTCACTGGTGCCAAAGTGTTTTCTAAGATTGATCTTAGAACTTGTTATCATCAACTCAAGATTCGCGCAACGGATATTCCAAAGACTGCCATTACCACCAGATATGGACTGTATGAGTACACTGTCATGTATTTTGGATTAACCAATGCCCCCGCTTATTTCATGAACCTCATGAATAAGATATTTATGGACTTCCTGGATAAGTTTGTCATTGTTTTCATCGATGACATTCTGATCTATTCCAAATTAGAAGAAGAACATGAGCTACACCTAAGGACCATCCTTGTAACCCTTAGAGAGCATCACCTGTATGCCAAGTTTAGAAAATGTGAATTCTGGTTACAGGAGGTAGGATTCCTCAGACATATTGTATCAACCGGAGGAATTGCCGTTGACCCTACAAAGGTGAAGGATGTTGAAGATTGGCAAGCCCCAACCACTCAAACCCAAGTTTGTGCATTTCTCGGATTAGCGGGATACTATCGCAAGTTCGTAGAAGGATTCTCGAGCATCGCAAGACCCATGACTCAATTGTTGAAAAAGGATAAGAAGTTTGAATGGACGGACAAATTGAAGCGAGTTTTCAAGAACTCGAGAAGAGATTGATCTCATCCCAAATCTTGATCATGACGGATATTACGAAGTGTCGTGGTGGTGGCACGACAGATGCCATGGGTAGGCTAAAGTATGGGGCCAATGGATGCTAGAGGGATCTGGGGAGGGAAGATGTAGTTGATTCTACACATAAAAGACTAAGGTAAAGATCTTTATTCCTCCTTCCTTGGGCTACAAGTGCTCCTTGAGCTGTGTACACGAAGAAAGAGAGAACTTTACCAGCCTAACGGTACTAAATGAGCCAATGCCCCTCTTAGGGTCCAAGCCTCCCCTTATAAAGGGGAGCCATGGGTTCCTCTAGGGCTGACGTGTTAAGCATATTCGAGGAATATGCTTGTCCCAATATAGTAACTCGGCGGCCTCCTTTCCGTGTCGCCCTTCTAATGACGGCAAGGTTCCAGAGGGCCCCTCCTGCGTGCCTCAGGCTTCAGGACTGTCACCTCCGTGACCTCCTTCTTCCCCTCTGTCGCTCTGCGCCTTGTCCTTTGCGCTTGGCCCTGCTTAGATTCTCCCTAGCCTGCGACTAGAGTTTGACTATTGGCATATCCTTCTCCTGCAAGCTTCATATCATTCGGCCCCGTCTCGCATAACTCGGCTTGGCCTTCACCTGCATTAAGATTATTCGGGCTGACCCGACCGACTTATGCTGTATCCCGGTCGGGTAATGCCTTGCTATCCTCATAAGGGTTCTACCCTTTCACACCTCGGCCGACCCCTATAGGATTCGGACGATTTAGAGTGTAACTCGGAAACTGGACGGGGAATCTCCTTTCGTCTTTCCCCCGTCCTTACCCTATCCGGGGTCACCTCCCCAACATTAGTCCCCGAAGCTGGTACGGTCCTGCCTATAAATTCAGCCGGGCCGTATCAGTTTCATGATATTCGCTTCCCATTGTTTCCGAGTTATCTTTTACTCGTTCGAGGTATCTGCATCTCTTCTTGCGTACGCCTCGTCCTACGTGTCATACTCATCATTGTTTCCCTAGTTTTTTGTTCCTCTACAGTGTTTACTGACAGGCTACAGTTATTACTGCGCCTGTCGTGTCGGCGCTGCGACGCCTCGCGTATCGTTTCCGTCAGGGATCTTGGCCTTCTATTTCATCGTGTGGTCGTCCGTGTGGTTCCACTTAGCGACGTGCGGTCGTGCCGCGTACACGATCTACACAGATAACCTCCACACCCACGATCCACTACCTCTCAAGCGGCGCGGTTATAAAGAGGGGTGCGGGGCTGGGGGATTCACTTTCCCCCTCCGCTTACCTGCGCCCTTCTCCTTCCTCTCGCCTCTGCGCCCGTTCGTGCTTCCGCCGCTGTGCGCTCATCGGGGTCTTCGACAGCAGGGATCTCACCGCACTGCTCCGTCGACCTTGTCCCCGCTCGCTTGCTCCGGCGTCGTCGCCGGTGAGTTCATCCGGTCCTATCGCCTGGGCTCTCCTCTGGACATCTCTTCTCTTCTTTTGTTTTCGCGCAGTAGTTCCTTCTCTGCTCTGCCGCTGTTTTCGCGTAGAATCGCGACGGGGCCTTGCAGTTCTACGTTTTCCTCCGCCGCTAGTTCTTCCTCCATAAATTTCTCCGGCGACCCCATGTCCAGTTCCGTCAGTGGTGCCCTCATTGAGGATGACGATGTTGCGTCTAGGCCTGAGTTGGGCTCGTGGCAGGGCTCTTCCGTCACCCGCCGAGAGGTTGAGTGGCTAATCCGGACTCGCCGGATTCCTGCCGAGGTAACTTGTCGCTTACCCGGCAGTGAATCCTCTCCAGTTCTTAGGGAGGGCGAATACGTAGTCTTCATGTCACATTTCGCTCATGGGTTTTGTCTCCCTCTCTGCGATTTCGCTAGGGATTTCCTTGATTACTTCGGCCTTCAGCCGCATCATCTTCCTGCTAATGCTATCGCTTCCCTTTCTGCCTTCATCTCTGCCTCGGAGGGATACTTCGGCCTATGGCCGTCTGTGCATGTTTGGTCAAAGTTCTTCCAGATTCGATCCAACGTCGTCCCAGACAAATCTCTGCAACCCTCCGAGAAGTTGCTCACCCAATGTGGAGCCGCGTCCATCACACCTCGGAGGAAATCCGAATTTCCTCGCGTTGCAGGTCTAGAATCATGCAAGAAGTGGCATAAGTCGTTCTTTTATGTCAAGAACTCTGGGAATGAGGATAAGATTCGGCTCCCTGCTTTTTCCATCGGCCCTCCTTCAAGAAGAACTGGACCTATAATCCGAGGAAGAGTCATGCTCTGGCCGAGGCTTTTGAGATTCGGCTGAAGGAACTGATCCGCTCCGGGCTACACGGTGAGGATCGTATGACTAGCTTCATCAGTAGACGGATCTGCCCCTTCCAGAAATGCACACACAAGCTCTGCTACATGAGCGGTCCTCTCGATCCCAACCGAGTCTCAACGGTGGAGCTGGACAACTACCGCATCTTCAAACGTGTCCGGGCTATCTTTAAGATAGATATGCCGGAGGACTGGGCCTGGGGATTGGAGCCGTTCACCCGCAAGCATCCCCCTCCCGAGGTGAGTTTATGCCTTTGTGTTTTGCTTCCTAATCGCGTCCGTGACTCTTTTTGCTAATTTTTCTCTTTCTTGTCCTGCAGAGGTTTGAGGAGCAGAAGACTGAGGACGCCGAGATTTTGTTACTCCCATGGCCCGCGGATCGGAATACTCCAGACAGCGGGAAGCCGGACTCGGAAGAGTTCGTTCCCAAGTCGGATCTCGCTCCGGCTCGCGCTCGCGGCAAGACCCCGGCCCACAAGGAGGAAGGTGATTCGGACGAGGTCCAAGTTCTAGAGGTAGTTGCCGCAATGCCAATTTCTTATGCATTTGCGGCTTCTACTTTCTCAGCTAATCCGGCCGGTCAGGTTCACAACGCCGATCCTCTTTCCTCCCGGCCTCCCGTTACCTCGGGGAAATGTAGAGTTCCAGCTGATGCTTCAGAAACTGCTCCCAGGAAATGAACAAAGAAATCAGCCCACCACCCTCCGAAGCGTAAAACTATGCCCGGGGTTACTGGGTGAGTTGCTTTTGTATGTATTTCTTGTTTCTCTCTTTCTCCCATCTGACTCGACCTTTTCTGTCTTTGCAGGGCTCCTCTTTCTATTAATCCCAGCGGTCCCAGCATGACGAGTCGTATGACTCGGCCGCCTTCTCCTCCGCCTCCTGAGGATACTAGAGTTCCGAGTCCTGCTCGCGTTGCTTCACCTCCTGCTCCGAATCAGACGCCACCTCGTCATGATGCGCCTGAGATTTCTCCTGTTGATGCCGATACACCTCGGCCCACAGATATTCCTACCGAACCCGCTGCCTCCTCCGTGAACCCCGATGTTTCTGCTGAGATTCCTCCGACCCCCGCAGTCTTTACTGCGACACCAACTCCAGCCGAGGATATCAATATCTCTGTGCCCTCTTCAACTGTAATCCCTCCGGTTCCCAAAGATGCCACACCAAGTGCCGAGGTATCGGCTCCTTCTGACGCCTCTCCTAAGGCAAGAAAGATCGTTGTTACCAAGCCTTCGTCCTTTCAGAAAGGACTTGCCAGCTCATCTCAGCCTACAATTGATGATGCTCTGCGCAAGGGGGATTCCTCTGTCAAGAGCACTGTTACTCCGACTGTTGATACACAGCTTGCTCTCCACAAGAGTCTGGCGGCGGCGGTGGTTACCCAACATGTCCGAGGTAAAGTTCTGACTCGCACGGAGAGTGGGAACAGTCTCGGCTTGTTGGTCGAGTATGCCAACAATTGGAACGCTGCCGATCAGCTCGAAGGTAATCCAAGAAGCGAGCCGTTTCAACTCTCCGATATCAGCAGCCGCCTACATCCGGCTGCCAAGATCGTTCTTGCAAGTGATCAGATGAATGAGGTAATTGTTCTTATGGAGTTTTGATTAGTCCTCCTGATGCTACTATATATACTCTAGTCCCCGAAGCTTGCAACCGAATAACTTGTTATTCGTTTGGAAGTTTTATAATGCTTTACTTAGTTCAGTTTTTGTTAGGGTTCGAATATCCAGCCACCTAGATCCGAATTAAGCTTTGCTTGATTTGGATCTGTCTGAGCTTTGAATATCCAGCCACCTAGATCCGAATTAAGCTTTGCTTGATTTGGATCTGTCTGAGCTTTGAATATCTAGCCACCTAGATCCGAATTAAGCTTTGATTGATTTGGATCTGTCTGAGCTTTGAATATCCAGCCACCTAGATCAGAATGAAGCTTTGCTTGCTTCGTATCTGTCTGAGCTTTGAATATCCAGCCACCTAGATCCTAATTAAGCTTTGCTTGATTCGGATTTGTCTTAGCTTTGAATATCCAGCCACCTAGATCCGAATTAAGCTTTGCTTGATTCGGATATGTCTTAGCTTTAAATATCCAGCCACCTAGATCCAAATTAATCTTTGATTGATTCGAAGCTATCTTAGCTTTGAATATCCAGCCACCTAGATCCGAATTAAGCTTTGCTTGATTCGGATCTACCGCATGTTTGAATATCTTATTGCTATTTGTTCTGTTGCTTAGGTTGCGCATGATCGGCGTACCGCCGATTTCCAAAGGCTGCTCTTTGCCCATAAAAAGTTGCAAGAGAAGTACGAGAAGGTCATTACCGTGGTAAAGAAAGCTGGTAAGTTAACGAGCTTTCGCATTATTCTTAAAATTCTTATTGCTTTGGAAGTGGGGTGTTAGCTGACTTTGCTGGTGAATAGGTAATATCAACAATCTTAATATCCGTCTTGAAAAGAAAGTCAAGGCCCAGGAAGGTTAGTTACTCTTTTTCTTTTACGCATATCTATGTGAAATATGCGCCGGGTTTCTCTTAACCCCTCTGGCTTCGGTATAGCCGAGTTACAAACTTTTGCAGTGTCACACCAAGAATGCATACCCATGCCTGATATGATGCTGCATTTTTTAGAACAAGACGCCACTCACTCGGCGCGGCTGAAACAGAAAGATGACGAGATAACTCGCTTACGCGCCGAGGTGGAGTCCCTCAAGCTTTCTCAGAAGTCTGAGTTAGAAAAATTCGACCAGGAGTTCTCCGAGGAGAAGAATCGTCTAGCTCTGCAATTGCAGAAAAATAAAGACCTCCTCGAGGCTGCCGAATTGAAGACACGGGGGATGAGCGAGTATATCACTCGCTTTGAGAAAAGCAAGAGTGACTGGGCTAAAGATCTTCAGATAATGCTGAGCTATATTCACTGTAAGCTTCTGACCGCGGCCGAGTTATCTTTTTCCCGTTCTTACTACTGACCGACGCACTTGCGTTTTGCGCAGACCATTTTACAGAAGCTAAGCCCGTGAGCTCTAAAGCGGTGATTAATGCTCGTGTGCGCCGAGGCGTTTCTGCTGATGCGAACTCAGAATACTCGTTGGAAGATTTCGTGGTTGCTGTTGGTGCTTCTGTTCGTCCGATGAAGATTATGGGCAGCGATTTGGTGTAGGCAGCTATCCGGGCCTACCATGTTCTCTGGCCGAATACTTCTGGGACTCCTGACATTGATGAGGTCAAAGTATTGGTGGAAAGATTAATGGCATCTGAGAGACAACTAAGTCTTTGGAGGGAATCCGCCGGACAAGATGGTGGTGATATGGCTCTCACAGTTATTATGTCATGGTATGAGGATATCTCCCTTGATACCCTGATAAATTTGCGCACTGGTTCCCGTTGGGTTTAGGACCCAGACTTTGTCTCTCTCCGGCAAGCTCGTGCCTTCCAGCTTGTCGATTATGCAGACGTGCATACCTGGAATGAAGGGCCGAGCTTCCTTCCTAACCCGGAAGACGAGGTCGAAGTTGAGGATGCCTCTGATGATAACTCGACCGAACAGGGTGAAGATAAGGGTGACTCGGCTAACTCTGGTGATTCCAATTCGAGCTCGGATGGTAATGGCGAAGCGCGATCCTCCTCCAAAGGGACTGGGCATTCCACAGCGCAAGCTGACGTTTCTCAACAGCCTCGGGCTTCCCCCGAAGTCGCACCTGGCTCTGTGGAGGGCGAGGCTACTTCGGCGGAAGTGCCACCTACCTCGGAGTGCCCAGCTCCTGACCAAGTCACTGCCTCTCCAGTTAAAAAACTATAATTCATTTCTTATCCCTGGTATTTCGGTCGTATGATGTACATCAAACATTTGTCCGTCTTTTGTGTGGTATGAAACTCTTTTGCCTTGTGCCGCTGAGACACAAGTGGTTGTAATCGTCATCACCTTGTTTGAACTAGTCCTGTTTGTCCGAATCCTTGCTTTGGCAGCTTTCCATTTCTTGAGTTTGGAGTGTATATTTGCCTTTGCTCTACCGTAGTTCGGCGTTCAATATTGCCTGACTTTTGATAAGATTTGTAGCGTGGCTGCTGTGTTTTGGACTGTTAATCTGGGTGTAGATCTCGAAGGCCGTATTTGGGGAGAATGAAATATCATCACTCTGGGTGCCGAAGTTTGGTACTCACTCTTGTAATACAAGATACCCATACTTAGAAATAATATAGGGTAGTCCCCGAGCCATTGCTTAAGGCATCGAGTTTTAATGCATAAACCGAGTTTAGAAACAATATAGGGCAGTCCCCGAGTCACTTCTCAAGACGCCGAGGTATAATACATAAAATGGAAAAATAAAAAACAATATATGGAAGTCCCCGAGCCACTACTTTGGCGCCGAGGTTCGATACATAACCCAAACTTAGAGACAATATAGGGCAGTCCCGTAGTCACTGCTCAAGGTGCTGAGGTTTGATACGTAGCACAAAATCAAAAAACAACATATGGCAAGCCCCGAGCCACTGCTCAAGGCGCCGAGGTTTAATACATATAACAAACTTAGAAACAATACAGGGCAGTCCCCGAGTCACTGCTCAAGGTGCCGAGGTTTGATACATAACGCAAAATCAAAAACAACATATGGCAGTCCCCGAGCCACTGCTCTGGGCGCCGAGGTTCAATACATAGCGGATGCTCCATCCTGAAGCGCCACTTTACGATGTGTGGTAGATGACTCCTATGAGTAAAATGGACGAAGTAAAGCAACGTTCCATGGTCTTTTCGATTCTTCGCCGGCTTTGTCTTCCTTTTTCTTTCCTGGTGACTGAGCATCGATTAGGTAGTACGCATCATTGTGCAATGCCTTGCTCACGATGAATGGTCCTTCCCATGGAGGTGACAGTTTGTGCATGCCGGCCGTGAGTTTCACCAGCCGGAGAACCAAATCTCCTTCTTTAAACACTCTGGGATTCACCTTCTTGCTATGATATCATCGCAAGTCCTGCTGATAGATAGTTGATATTGATAGCGCCAGCTCTCTGACTTCTTCTAGCAGATCGACATCATCTTGCCGAGCTACTTCATTTACTTCAGCGGTTGTATACTGGGTAACCCTTGGCGAGTCATGTATTATGTCGGCTGGAAGCACAGCTTTTGCCCCATACACTTGAAAAAATGGTGTATAACCTGTTGATCTGTTTGGGGTAGTCCTAAGGCTCCATAGCACTGCTGGTAGTTCCTCAATCCAACATCCTGCCGACCTTTGGAGCGGTTCGACGAGTCGTGGTTTTATTCCGGACAATACCAGTCCATTAGATATTTCTACTTGCCCATTGGATGCTGGGTTCGCCACAGAGGCGACATCTAGTCGTATGTGCTTTTCCTGACAGAATCTAGCGAAAGATCCTTCTGCAAAGTTTGTACCCTTGTCTGTAATAACACTGTGTGGGTAGCCATATCTTAAGATAATATCTTTGAGGAATTTTACTGCTGTTGGCCCATCACATTTCTTTATTGGTTTTACTTCAATCCATTTTTTGAATTTGTCCACCATGACTAAGATGTGGGTCATCCCGCCTTGGGCCAGCTTAAATGGTCCCACCATATCTAAGCACCATACAGAGAATGGCCAAGTAATTGGTATCATTTTTAAATCGGACGATGGCATATATATCTTGCTGGCGTATCTCTGGCAACCATTACATTTTTCGACCAGTTCTTTGGCCTCTTTCAACGCTGTTGGCCAATAAAACCCATGCCTGAATGCTTTGGCCACTAAAGCTCTGAATGAGGCATGATGACCGCATTCTCCTTGATGTATATCTACGAGGATCTCCTGGCCTTCCGCCGAGCTCACACATTTTTGCAACACGATTGTGACGCTCCTTTTATACAGCTCATTATTTATGATTGTATAAGCTTTATCTCTTCTCAGTGTCTGTCTTGACAGTACCTCGTCATTCCGCAAAATCGCATCTCTGAGGAAAGAAAATATGGGTTGCGCCCATGTTGGTATGATTTTTTCTGGGGTAATCTCGCTATCTATTTCCATATTTTCTACTGACATAATTAACTCGGATTTCCCCAGATCCGTCCGTGTGTCGGCCGGGTTCATTTTTGGAAATTCCGGGTTACATTCCTTGTCAACTTCCATCGGCACACTATCTTCGCTTGATTTTGCCGGAATAAAAATAGATTCGGACTCTGGTGATGGTGTTATTGATGGTTTCCTCAGGTGCTCTAGGGCGATGCCTAGGGGAATCGATTGTCTGGTTGATCCGAGTTTTGACAATGTGTCTGCGGCGTCGTTTTCCGCCCGAGGTACATGATGAAATTCACATCCATCAGAGTATCCACTGAGTTTTTGCACATGAAATCTATATAAGGCCATATTGGCATCTAACGCATCCCAATTGCCTAAGACTTGTTGTACTAATAGATCTGAGTCTCCGTAGCACAAGATTCGGCGTATGCCAATCTCTTTTGCCACCTTCATTCCATGGACGAGTGCTTCATATTCGGCGACATTGTTTGACGCGACAAAATGTATTTGCAACACATATCTTAGCTGGTCTCTTTTTGGCGAGGTTAACACTATTCCTGCCCCCAAACCATTTCTTAGTTTGGAACCATCAACGTGCATCGTCCAATAATTCGGATCTGGTAATGGTGGCTCATATTGTACCTCGGCCCAATCCACAAAGAAGTCGGCCACAGCCTGAGATTTGATTGCATCTCGCCTATCGAATTGCGGAGCATAAGGTGACAATTCAATTGCCCATTTTGCTATTCGGCCACTCGCATCTTTGTTGCTCAATATGTCGGCTATGGGTGCTTCACAAATCACCTTGATGGGGTGCTCTTCGAAGTAATGTTTAAGTTTCTTTGCTGACATGTACACCCCATATGCCATCTTCTGATAATGTGGGTAATTTTGTTTTGAGGCTGATAGTACCTCGCTTAGGTAATACATTGACCTTTGTACAGATTTATCATCTTCAATTCGTTCCACCACGATCACCGCGCTCACTACTCTGTTCGTGGCTGCTATGTAAAGTAACATAGGCTCTTTCGACAATGGAGAAGCCAAGACTGGCGCTGTGACCAACATCTTTTTCAATTCATGGAATGCATTGTCTGTTTGTGGTGTCCAAATGAACCTATCAGATTTTTTCATCAACTGATAAAGTGGTAATGCTTTCTCTCCCAGCCGACATACAAATTGGCTGAGCGAGTCTAAGCAACCTGTGAACTTCTGTACGTCGTTTAGACATCTCGTCAATTCCATCCTTTCCACTACTTTTATCTTAGTTGGGTTAGCCGCTATACCTCGGCTAGATACGAGAAAACCGAGCAGTTTTCCCGCAGGCACACCGAAAGTTTATTTTTCCGGGTTAAGTTTCATTCGGAACCTTCTTAGGTTCGCGAAAGTTTTCCGTATATCCTTCAGTAGCGTTTTGCTTTCTTTGGTTTTGATAACCACATCATCTACATACACTTGTACATTCTTTCCTATCTGGTCATGTAGACATTTTTGCAAACATCTCTGATATGTTGCCCCCGCGTTACGCAGGCCGAATGGCATGGTGCGATAGCAATAAACCCCGTACGGCGTAATAAACGCAGTCTTTATTTGATCGGTCGATTTAACGGTATCTGGTGGAAACCAGAATACGCGTCTACAAACGACAATACCTCACAACCAGCGGTCGAATCAATGACTTGGTCTATTCTAGGTAAAGGAAAAGGATCTTTTGGACACGCCTTATTTAGGTTCGTGTAATCGATACACATTCGCCATACAATGGCTACATTTGGATCATCCTTCTTCTTTTCCACTAGCACCGGGTTCGATAGCCAATCCGGATACAGCACCTCCATGATGAACCCGGCTGCAAGGAGCCGAGCTATTTCATCCCCTATTATTTTTCTCCTATCCTCGGCAAAGCGGCAGAGAGGTTGCTTCACCGGCCTTGCTCCTGGCCTTACATTCAGAGAGTGCTCAGCCAACTCCCTCGGCACACCTTGCAGATCCTGAGTTGACCATGCAAAGATATCCCGATTCTCACGGAGGAAGTTGGTGAGCTCGCTTTCCTATTTAGCATCTAGGCCGGCACCAATAGTCACGGTGCGCTCTGGGAATTGCTCATCTATTTGGAACTTTTTTGTTTCTTTAGTCGGCTGAAAGGAGACACTTTCATGTGGGTTGTCTAATGCCGGCATATTCAGCTGCGCCGACTGAGCGAGGGCTGCTACCTCCTGAATCCTTCTTTTTTCTCTTGCTATTACCAATGATTCGACCAGATTTGACCCGGCTGAAGCACATTCCATTGACTTCCTGTAATCCCCTGCTACTGTTATCACCCCTTGTGGTCTGGGTAACTTCATTTTCAGGTAAGTTATGTGGAAGCTGCCCATGAATTTGGCCAATGCTGGCCGTCCGAGTAGAGCATGATAGCAACTCTCTAGATCAACCACTTCAAACTCTAAATTTTCTGCTCTGCAGTTATCTCTTGTGCCGAATAACACATCCACTCGAACCTTTCCAATGGGTTCACATGAAATCCCTAGAACTATCCCATGGAATGTGGTCCTCGTGGACTGCAGCATGTTCTGCGATATTCCGAGTTTATGCATTGTATCTTTGTACATGATAATGATACTGCTCCCATTGTAAATGAGTACTTTTGAAAATTTCACATTAATGCTCGGTGCGAAAAATGTCGGATCTAACACGTGTGCATACGACCCCGGACTCGGCATTATCTTGGGGTGATCCTTTATGCTCCAAGTTATTTCTTGATCCGACCATGGCACATATCTTGGTACTGCCGGCATATATGCATTTACTTCCATATGCCGGCGTTGTATACTCTGCTTGTCTTGCTGTTCTGTTGTGAACACGCAATATGATTGATGATGTTCTCTGTAATCATTGCGTCCATTATTTTCTGGATTTGTCCTTCCATCCGGACCTTGGTTTATCACTTGATGCACCGCATCTCTCCGGTCCGAGTTTTCATACCTCGGGGGAGGAGGCGGTAACATCAGTTGCTGTGCATTTGCTCTAGTCAACTGTGGCTGATGCTGCTGATGTGCCTGGAGAGGTGCTGCATGTATGCATGCGGGGTTACCCATTGCATTTTTCATCCATGCACATTGGCGGCTTGTATGGTTGGCCGGCCTGGCCGGGTTTGATGTGTGAAACTTACACGGCTGGTCTAACATAGACTCAAACGTGTACTTCGACCTCTCCTGCCATTGCTTCTTTTGCTCTGGTGTCCACTGTCTTTTCCCCTCATTCCTTGGTGTCCATTGCTGAGGACCATTCTTTTGCCGCTGACTATTTCCGTGACTCGGCTGATCTTACACTACTGCTGCCACCTGAGTTGAACCATATCTATAATCTGGTCTTTCTTCTCTTCTTCTTCCTCTGAAGTCATTGCGCCTGGATGACCAGGCCACATCTCTTGCATATTGATCTTGATGTTCCCAATGATCTACCGACATTAATTCTGGTTGCGTCGGATCCCCCAGTGCATAGGAATCCGCTATTCTGATGGTTTCTGCCAATGTGGTTGGCATATCTCTTTGTAGTCGCTTCCATAGCACACTGGCATAGCGGCATCCTTGAGCGAACCAAGTTATTGCTTGTGATTCTATAACTCCTTCACACGAATTTATCAAGTTACACCACCGAGTTAAAAACTCTCTGTCTGTCTCATTCGGCCTTTGCTTGCACATGGCTAGCTGCTGCGGCCTATTTGGCCTCTTTTAAGTACTAGTGAAGTTGCTAACGAACATTTCTTCAAAATCCAACCAACAGTTGATGCTGCCTGCTGGCAGATTATTCAGCCATACTCTAGCTGGTCCTTCCAACATTTGCGGGACATATCGCACTGCCCATCGTAAGTTTCCGCCAGCTATTTTTACTGCAGTGGCATAATCAATCAACCAATCATGTGGTTTGGTGCTCCCATTATATGTTTTTGTGCCGCTTGCTAGCTGAAAGTTCGGCACGGGCGGCTCGCCCATGATCCGTGGTCCGAAGCATGCCGGACCCGGTGGACCCTGTTCTTCTAATAGCTCGGATCGGTATAGCCGGTCCAACTTTACTCTGGCATCACCTGTCGGCAAATCTCTGTACTGAACTCTTTCCTGCATTTCATAGTGGTTATTTCCACCACGAACCGCATACTCCATTTCGGAATAACCATCATTGTATCTTTCATTCACCTGATTGTGGCGAGCTGGTCCTGCTTCTCTTTCCTGTCGAGGTTCATGTCTCGGCTGCGGGTTGGGCGGCGGTTCTCTCCTTCCTTCGACCGGGATATTGTTCTCGTGATTCCCTCTTCCGAGTTCTCCTCTTTCGAGACCTCCATTGCCTCGGCTTCCACCGCCTTTCTCAGCACGGCCGGGGTTTCTCTCACCACTGTTACCTTAGCTTCCATTGCCTCTGTTCTCATTTGCTTTTCCGGCTATCGCCGGATCATATGGAAAAATTTTCTTGTTTCTCTTTCCCGAAGTTACTGCTCTGTCCTTTCGTGCATTATTCCCGGGTGAAGATGCTGCTTCCACAGATAAGGAATGTGCTGCACCAGCCGAGTGAACCATTCGCAAGGCACCTGGCCTCGCTGGGTCTGCTCTGAGCATTTCTTCATTCTGCTGGTTCGCAATGCTCACCAGCTCATTCACTCTTTCTTGCTGTTTCTGCCGGGCTTCGCCGGTCAATCCTTCTAACTCTAATGCTGCGGCATTTGCCTCTCTCAGGTTCTTTGCCGGGGTACTGTACCTCGGCAAGCCTAGATGAACTGACTCCGCCCTATGAGCATCATGCTCCTTATTGATATCATCTATGAGGTTTTTCCCTCTTAATCTCAACTCGTCAACCCGCTCGGGGGCGACATCAAGCTTGTTTGCCCTGGCATATTTTCGCAGGGTCCTATTTAAGGACTCCCGCAAGGCCGATACCTTTTTTGCCTCCACCAGCACTTTCTTCCTGGTCTCTTCTAACTCTTCTAAGCATTAGCCGGATCAAGTATCGGCGCTACAGGTGTAGTCGGATTATCTATAGTTGCCTGAAGAATATTTTCTGGTCTTTCCAGAGGTGGCCCTCCTACCCTTGGTTCCTTTGGGGTTGTCTCCTGCACCTCGGCCTGGTCGGCCGCTGAAGGGATTACCTCGGTCGGCAGGGGACCTGTCTGCTTGGGAGCCACCTGCAGACTCATCGTCGAATCCCTGCTTGTTCCGGCGCCCGCTGCTCCTGCCTGCACCCCGGCTGTGACCATCACCTTGACGCTGCTGACAGGGCACACTCCGCGCGGACTGTTTGTGGCGCTGAGGGGAGGTTCTCCTGCAACAACAACCTGGTGAGGATAAACGCTGGAGACGTCGACGCCGACGTAGATCTGATGCATGCCCAAGTTGATGAAGACGCCGTTGCGCGGAGGAGTTTTTCCCATGAAGCTGCCTGCATTGTCGCTGACGTATTCACAGAGATCAAATCTCCGAACTAAGCCAGAGACAATACGCTCACCAGTGTTGATGAAGTTTCCCGTCTGGATCATGACTCCAGCTAGCACCGCTGCTGGCCCCACGGTGGGCGCCAACTGTCGTGGTGGTGGCACGGCAGATGCCATGGGTAGGCTAAAGTATGGGGCCAATGGATGCTAGAGGGATCTGGGGAGGGAAGATGTAGTTGATTCTACACACAAAAGACTAAGGTAAAGATCTTTATTCCTCCTTCCTTGGGCTACAAGTGCTCCTTGAGTTGTGTACAAGAAGAAAGAGAGAACTTTACCAGCCTAACGGTACTAAGCATATTCGAGGAATATGCTTGTCCCAATATAGTAACTCGGCGGCCTCCTTTCCGTGTCGCCCTTCTAATGACGACAAGGTTCCAGAGGGCCCCTCATGCGTGCCTCGGGCTTCAGGACTGTCACCTCCGTGACCTCCTTCTGCCCCTCTGTCGCTCTGCGCTTTGTCCTTTGCGCTTGGCCCTGCTTAGATTCTCCCTAGCCTGCGACTAGAGTTTGACTATTGGCATCTCCTTCTCCTGCAAGCTTCATATCATTCGGCCCCGTCTCGCATAACTCGGCTTGGCCTTCACCTGCATTAAGATTATTCGGGCTGACCCGGCCGACTTACGCTGTATCCCGGCCGGGTAATGCCTTGATATCCTCATAAGGGTTCTACCCTTTCACACCTCGGACGACCCCTACAGGATTCGGCCGATTTAGAGTGTAACTCGGAAACTGGACGGGGAATCTCCTTTCGTCTTTCCCCCGTCCTTACCCTATCTGGGGTCACCTCGCCAACACGAAGCCCTTTGATGTGTATTTTTATGCATCAAAGATCGGTCTCGGATGTGTGCTTATGCAAGAAGGAAAGGTCATATCTTATCTATCCTGACAACTGAAGCAACTTGAGTAGAATTATCCTACCCATGACCTTGAACTAGCAGCCGTAGTTCTAGACTTGAAGACATGGCGGCATTACCTTATGGGAAACAGTTGTGAGATTTATTCGGATCACAAGATCCTGAAGTATATTTTCACTCAGAAGGAGCAGAATATGAGGCAAAGGAGATGCATAGAATTAATCAAGGACTATGATCTAGACATTCACTATCACCCCGGCAAAGCCAATGTGGTAGAAGATGCCCTTAGTAGATTTCCGTGTCAATTGAACTCTATGATTCTGAAGGAGCAACCAAGTTTGCACAAGGAGTTGGAAGATTTCAGAATGGAATTAGTAAGTGAAGGATTTTTGGCTAGCATAGAACGTCAACCCACTTTGATTAGTCAGATCAAGCAGGCTCGAAAAGGAAATGCTAGTATCGACGGAATCAAACGTTGTATCGGAATAGGAAAGGTACCCGGATTCACCGAGGATGAAGGAGTTTTGTGGTACAAAGGACATATCTGTGTGCCAGCTGATTCAGAGTTGAAGCAAGCTATTTTGAAAGAAGCCCATCATACTCTTTATTCTATCCACCACGGAGGAACGAAGATGTATCAGGATTTGAAGGAGTAATTTTGGTGGCATAAGATGAAGAGAGAAATCGGAAGCTACATAGCCAAGTGTGATATTTGTCAGAGAGTCAAGGCGGGACATCAGAGACCCGCAGGACTGTTGCAACCATTGCAGATTCCAGAATGGAAATGGGATTCAGTTGAAATGGATTTTATCACCGGTTTGCCTACATATAGTAGGGGAAATGACTCTATTTTGGTCATAGTTGATATATTGTCCAAAGTCTCCCATTTCTTACCAGTCAAGACTACCTACCAGAGTTCGAAGCTAGCAGAGTGGTACATTGATAGAATCGTCAGTTTGCATGGAGTCCCCAAGAACATTGTATCAGATCGAGGAACTCAGTTTACCTTCATATTTTGGAAGAGAGTCCAAGAAGGATTAGGAACCCGACTAGATTTTAGCGTAGCTTATCACCTCAGACCGATGGAAAAACGGAGCGAGTAAATCAAATACTCGAAGATATGTTGAGAGCCTGTGTGTTAGAATATGGATCTAAATGGGATAATTGTCTGCCGTTCGCAGAATTTTTTCATATAACAACTGTTATCAAGCTAGTTTGCAAATGGCCCCATTTGAATTCATGTATGGAAGGAAGTGTCGTACCCCTTTGAATTGGTCGGAAGTAGGAGAGAGTCAGATTTTCAAACCCGACATCCTACGATAAGCAGAAGAGAAAGTTCACAAGATTCGTGAGCACCTCAAGACCGCCCAATCCAGACAGAAGAGTTATGCCGATAAGATACATCGAGACCTAGCCTTCAATATCGGAGATTTTGTATATCTCAAAGTGTCACCTTTGAAAGGAATGCAACGTTTCCATCTCAGAGGAAAGTTAGCCCCCAGATATATCATACCCTTCAAGATTTTGAATCGTCGAGGAGAAGTATTGTATCAACTCGAACTGCCAGAGGAGATGTTAGCCGTGCATAATGTGTTTCACATCTCGTTACTTTGTAAATGCCTAGAAGTACCGGAGAAGACCGAAGTTTTCAAGAACATTGATCACCAAACCAGAGATCAACGATGAGCTGACGTATCCCGAAGTACCCATATGTATCTTGTAGGAAGCTTTCAGAACCACCAGGACACGGAGCATCAAATTTCTCAAGATCGAGTGGAGTAACCACACTAAAGAAGAAGCTACCTGGGAGCAAGAAGACTACATTAGGACGGAGTTTCCCGATCTCTTTAAATCCTAGTTTTCTTTTTCTCAAATCTTGGGACGATATTTTTTTAAGGAGGGAAGGTTTGTAACATCCGAAAAATATTGATCAAGGCTATCAATTCCAATCACCAAATTTGGGGTTAACAAAAACTTTTGTTAATTAAAATCATATGAATGCATGTGTGTATGTGATGAATGTGTGAATGCATGAATGGACTTGTTTGATTGTTGTGAATAGCAAGGAATGGTTTAAAGATGAAACAACATCATCTAAATCAAATCCAAGAAGAAACAAATCAAGAGAAATTCAAAAACAAGCAAATGGTCATTTTTGCCAATCTTGCTCACTAGACCACTTTGAGTGTTTCTAGTCCAAGATTTCAAACAGAATCAAATTCATTTATTTTCACCCCTTGCTAGACAAAATAAAAGTGAACCCAAGCCCACCTTGCAAACCCACAGAGACATTTGGCAACTTGATTCAAATGACAATTCATATGTGAAGATAACCATTTCTCAAAACCCACCCAAACCAGTGCACCTTGACAAATCCAAGAAACTAGAGATTACCTAGTATGTTACTAGTACACCCACCAAGTTTCATTCAAAAATTCAAATTCAAATCTCCTGCGACCATTTCATCAAACACCTTCTAGGCACAAGTCAAATAAAACATCAAACACTATAGTGAGCAGTGTTGTGCCTAACTTGTTCCCTCTATAGCTCACACTACACTCTCGGGATATCATCTAACTTATTTAACCAGCCCTAGCTCACTGTAAACTTGACAATGCCATCAATGATGACCATGGCCGAGCCCAACATGCCACCCCAATGTCGACAGCAAGCTAGAAGCCTCACTAGCCTCACCAACCTTGTCTAGCAAGCACTCCACCGTCCACCGCCACCCCCTATCCAGTGCCCAAGCCCTACCAGCCACTGTACCACACGGAACGAGCACTCCTAGTCTCTCTACAACCATGCCGAGAGCGCGCCAGAGCGCCACGCTCGACACACTCGCACAGACCGTACCCCTCCTTCGCCGCTCGCGTACGTGATCACCACCCCCCAGGGAACTGCCCAGACATGCCCGTTCGCCGCCGCGCAGACTGTAGACGTGGTGCAGCATTAAATTTCCCGTCGGAGCCGCCTAGAGCATCGACGTGTTCTGACCAATTCGCATTGCCCCACGCCTCGCCACCATGCCCTTGAGCTTCGCTAGGAGGCAGCGCACCATCCCCTACCCCTAGCCATGCCGTTAGCTCGCTGTGCAACCGACCCTGACAAACTCAGCTCGCACCCTTCGGTCCCCTTGTCAAACTACAAATAGAGGCCTTCCCCATTCGAATTCAGCACACCATCTCACTTCCATCTCTCTCAGAACCATCCCACCTCATCCCGGAGCAAGGCGAGCACCAGGAGGCCGGAATTTTGCCAGAGCTTATCGCTGCTGGAGGAGAAGGGCGCCGTTGATTGGATCCGCCCCAGGAGGAGCAACCGATACCAGGAGGATCACCGTCGTCGACTTCGTCGTTCGCCCCCATCGCCGACCATCGCCAGAGCCCCGGTGAGCCACCAGTGACCCCCACTGGCCGCGCTAGGGTTCGACCTCGCCTTGTTATGTTTAGACGTGGACGATGAACCTCACTTGTCAATCTTACTTCTAATCCTACGGCCCTAATCACCCCGTACCCCTTCGCACCCCCTGTCTCACTGACTGGTGGGGACAACCACTTAAACCGACCGCACGCGCTGTGTGTAGTGGGCCGTCCCAGTTAACGTTCCTGTCGCACTACTAGGAAAACGGCTATAGGTAATCAGCACATCCGTGGCTCACATGGTTGAAGTGCCCCACGGCTAAAACAGGCGTGGCTCACCTGTGGGCAGTGCCCTACTAATAACTAGAACAACCGTGGCGCACATGACTATAGTGCGCCACAGATGTGTGTGGGCCAGGGCCCTGTTGGCCACACGCCAAACATCTGTAGCGCAATACAGTCATGTGCGCCACGGTTGTTAGGGTCATCTGTGGCGCACGTGTGCCTGGTGCGCTACGCCTAAGCGCATGCCCCCCTCTCCTCTGAAACGACCACAAACTTCTGTGGTGCACTCGGCCTAGTGCGCCACAGGGAGTAGGAGCATCTGTGGCGCACGTGGCATAGTGCGCCACAGATGTTTGTACTCCCTGTGGTGCACTAGGGCCGTGTGTGCCACGGATGTGTCGATTCTTTTAGGACAGCACTTTATGTGCACATGTGTGCCCACACATCCACCACCCCACACTTCACTTTCCCCTTCTTCTTCCTCCTTAGATCTAGTCGGGATCTTCTCCTTCCCACCTCAATTTCTCCACACATTCACCATTTTTAGCATGTAAAACTTGCTTTGGATGTTACATAAGTAATAGAGGAGGTCTCCGGTCTCTCATCTATCCGTCTCCTGTCGACGCGCGCACCTCTCCTTTCCATCTTTCTCGCGATCGATCGGTCTCTCATCTCGGTAAGTTGTCCATGTAAGGATGTGTTCATGTGCATATGGATGATGTGCTCATATGTATGTAGATGATCGATGCTCATGATGTGTGTATGTGTGGAGAGGATCGATGGTCATATGTGTGTGTATATGGAGAGTATCGATGATGCTCATGCATGTGTGTATGGAGAGGATAATGATATGTTCATGTGTGTATGGATCAGTCTCTCTCTCTCTTGTGTTTGTATGTGAACAAGTTGCCATTTGTTTTGCCAAAATGTTGATTCATTTCCATTTTGGCAAGACTTTGGCATTTCGCAAAGGTCCTAATTTTAGGATAGGTCATGCCGAAATTTTCTATCGACCATTGCATGCATGCATTCATTATGTGGTTCTAATAGACTTCAAAATTGTACCGTGTACATCGTGCAGGCAAAAATGGTCCGCATAATGAGCGAAGGCATTGTAGCTAGATTTTTGAAATGTGCGACGGCCGACATGATACGAAATAACAAGACAGATATAAGATGTCCGTGCAGAAGATGCAAACTCAACTGGGTGATCGACCCAGATTCCGGGAATCTGCAGGCGCACCTGCTCCACCATGGTTTCATGGATGGATACACTCGTTGGATAAGCGATGGCGTAGATGATGGAGACGGTGAAGAAGGTGGCCAACATGACGATGAACATCATCACGGCGAGAACGGGCGAGATGATGAAGAGTCTCCTGGAGATGCTGAAGGTGCGGAAGCAGACCGGGATGATGATGATCTAGATGCCGGAGGAGCAGACGACGATGGAACAACGTCAGGCTGGGTGCGGGACCCTTATGTGCAAGAGCTGCTTCTCAAGCAGACGAGTAACGCCAGGGCTGCCGCTAGAGAGAAAGCCAAGCTTGCGCAACTTGAGAAAGACGCGGTTACTCCATTGTATGAAGGATGCAGGCCCGATGATACCCGGTTGAATGTAACGCTCAAGGATATGGAGATGAAGGCAAAGCACAAATTGAGCGACGCAAGCTTCGACGATATGATGGCATTGTGGCACGATTGTCTCCCGGAGGGGAACACATGTCCAACTAGTATCGAGGATGCCAAGAAAATCGTCTGTCCTCTCGATCTACCGCACGTTAGATATCACGTATGCATCAACGATTGCATCATTTATCGGGGCGAGGACGCGGAGAAAACCACATGTACGGTGTGCGGCGTGAGTCGATACAAGAAAGGGAAGAAAGCCCCTCGAAAAGTGGTATGGTACTTTCCTATCACCCCTCGTCTGCAGCGCTATTTCGTGGACCCTAAGTAAGCGAAGCTCATGCGATGGCATGCAGAAAGGAAGAAGCCAGGAGATTATGATGACCCCGAAAAGGATGAGCTGCTGACGCACCCTTCAGATGCTAGCTAGTGGAAAGCATTGGACCTCGAATTCCCAGAATTCGGTGGAGATTCGAGGAACATCAGGCTTGGTGCGAGAACCGATGGACTCAATCCGTTCGGTAGCTAGAGCAGCACGCACAGCACTTGGCCCGTGTTTGTATGGATGTACAACCTCCCTCCATGGTTGTGCATGAAGAAGAAGTACATACAAATGAGTATGCTAATTCAAGGGCCGAAACAACCTGGTACCGACATCAATCTGTATCTCGGGCTGTTGAAAGAGGAGCTAGCCACGTTATGGGAATCTGGAGCCAATACTTACGACGCCGTCGCACAAGATTATTTCACTATGAGAACCGCGTTGGTCACTATGGTGCAAGACTATCCAGGTTGCGGGTATATCTCGGGGCAGGTTATCAAGGATTCTGCGCATGCGTTAGGTGCATGGATAACACAAGCTATCTCCAACTAGAGAAAGATCCAGGGTCATCGAAAACCGTGTTCATGGCGCACCGGAGGTGGCTCGGCAAGAATGATCCATGGATAAAACGTGGAGACCTGTTCGATGGCAAATCAGAGACCCGAGTAATCCCAGAGCGTAGGAGCAGCGAAGAAGTGGAAGAGTTGCTGGAAAACTGGAAAGATTGTCCTAAGCCTGGAAAGAAGCGAAAGAGGCAGCATCAAGACAAGCCGCTGATGAAGGTATGGAAAACAAGGTCTGTTTTCTGGGAGTTGCCATACTGGAAGTTTCTCCGCACGCCTCATAGCCTCGACATCATGCATATCACGAAAAACGTGTGCGAGAGTCTGGTAGCCACCATAATCAACATGCCAAATAGGACAAAAGATGGTCCGAAAGCAAGGCACGACCTGATATGCTTGGGTATCCGGAAGGAGCTTCACGGAGGACGCACTACTCCTGATGATCAGGAAGATGACGATGATCATGAGTCGGAGACGACACAAGGTCGTCGGAAGGGTAAAAAGTTCAAGAAGAACGAATATTACTGCCCTCCTTCTTGCTTCACTCTAAGCCAGGATGAGATCAAACAGTTTTTCAAGTGCCTTCTAGGAGTCAAATTTCCTTACGGCTACGCGGGCAAGATAAGCAGATACCTAGACGAGGCGAAGCAGAGGTTCAGTGGCATGAAGTCTCACGACTGTGCCGTGCTAATGATGCAGGTACTTCCGGTCGCACTAAGAGGGATAATGGACGAGCAGGTCCGTGAAACGTTATTTGGCCTATGCAAGTTTTTCGACATCATCTCTAGGAAGTCGATTGGCTTGAATCAGCTCGGAAGGCTACAGGAGGAGATCGTGGTGATACTATGTGAGCTTGAGGTCTACTTCCCACCCGCATTCTTCGACATTATGGTGCATCTGCTGGTCCATGTCGTGGAGGACATCGTACAACTCGGGCCGATGTTCCTCCGCAGCATGATGGCGTTCGAAAGGATGAATGGACACATCAAAGGATACGTTCGCAACAGGTCCCGTCCAGATGGAAGCATAGCCAAGGGCTTTCTGGCCGAAGAGTGCATCTCTTTCTGCATGAATTATCTAGACATCGAGAACCCTGTCGGTCTTCCCGTCAACAGACACCTTGGCAAGCTCGACGGATCTGGTCACCGAGAGGGTCGTCGCATACTGCATGCAGACTTCGATTTTCGACGCGCAGACTTTGATCGAGCAAACCTCGTCGCGCTACAGCATTTAGAACTGGTCGATCCTTGGGAACAGAAGCACAAAAGGTTAATCGAGAAGAAGTACAGTGACCGGGGCATACAGAGGACGCAGGGAGAAATAATCAAAGAGCACAACTCAGATTTCACGCGTTGGTTTAGGTAGACGCTCCTTGATAATCCCCCGCGCTCGCATTCTTCTGACACGGAAAAGATCATATTCACCTTGTCGCAGGGACCGATGCAAAACCTGGTGACCTATCAGGTGTATGATATCAACGGCTACACATTCTACACGGAGGAAAAGGACAACAAGTGTGATTATCAGAACTCAGGCCTAACGTCGGAATTCTACACTGATGACAACGTGAAGGAAAGATTCTACGGAAGAATCGAGGAGATCTAGGAGCTCGACTACTGTGGAGAAAAGGTGCCGATGTTCCGTGTCAGATGGGCAAAGAGCGTCGAAAGAGAAGACCGGTATTTCATAACCATGGTTATACCCGAAGCAGCCAAATCCAAGGCCGCCAGTGCAAACGTGGCCGCGAAAAATGAACCATGGGTACTGGCTACCAAAGTGGACCAATGTTTTTTCATTACTGACCCGACAAAGCCTAGCCGTGTTGTCGTGAGGAGAGGAAAAAGAAACATCATCGAAATGGATGGAATCGCCAACGAGCAAGACTTTGACCAGTACGGCGATCCAAAGATTGAAGATGACGACGACTACGATGCAGCAACATACATCACAAGAAGAAAAAGGACAACCCTACCCAAAAAAGGTAGCCCGTTCGAAAGAAGAAACATTAATGTGTCGGGGCTAAATTATTCAACCGCGACAAAGAAGGGAAAAAAGATTGTAAAACGCTAGCTCAAAAAATATTGTAAAACGCGTGGTCAAAAAAGATTGTAATATTCATGGACAAAGTATTATGAAATTTAGTTATACTTTGAATCATATTTTTGGGCATTTTTGGAATATTATTCCTTTTGGGCATTTTTGGAATATTTAAAAGTATTTTAAAATCAAAATAAAACTTCTATGTCATATATCACCACTTTTGGGCATTTTTTGGAATATTTAAAAGTATTTTTAAAATCAAAACAAAAAATTGGGGCACCAGGATTCGAACCTGGGTGCTCTCATTTTTGGAATATTATTACTTTTGGGCATTTTTTGGAATATTTAGCAATCATCATTTTGCTAAAAGAAGAAGAAGCAACAACTGTTTCTTTATTTCTTTCTTTCATCTGGGAAGTTTTGTTTTTATTTTGGGCCAGGACATGCTGCGAAACGAAGGCACTTGATCGACAGAGATAATAAGAAAAAGAAAAGGATAGTTCAATTCACAGGTGCATATCATCATCATCTAGTAATCTGTGTCTTGGACTTGAAGCCTAGACATGTCTCGACAATCCTTTTGGGAAAGGATTAGTTAGGGAGGGAGGCCTACATGCATGTCCCTGAAATGATCTTTTCCTTCTTCTCCTGTGATAAAATTCCAATCTTAGAAAGGCCAGGACCAATGCGGCGAGCACCAACCAGAACCCAGGCCACCCCATCTACCCTCACCTCAAGTCATCTTATTTTGTATCTGGTTGTGTATTATAACTGTTTATATTGGCACTGGGTATAGACTGATCATAATGTAAATATTGATAGTGGTTATCCTTGCCCGTTCTTAGTTGCTAGACTCTTAGCTGTAGTGATTTGAGAGATAAGTTTGTTTCTTGTTCTGCTCCGATCTAGCAAGAAGGGTTTTCTAGAGTAATATGTCAGTAACATTCTTGTGTCATCATGTGTTATCATATCTTATTTTATGGGAAAAGTTGTATTTTTCATTTGGGATCATATATCTGATGGTGGACACCTTTGCTCTCCCTACAATCAGAAGCACTTGTTCAATCGGTGTTTCTCTATCTCTTGATATATATATTCTTTGTGATTATGGAAAAGATGTATTCATCGAGGATGGTACTGTGTTGCATCATGTTGTATTGACATAGATGGGGCACTGTCCAGGATGCGGTGTGTTGAAACTTGTACATTTTTAGTCCTTATGGCCAATCCTTAGTGACCTGCTAGTTTCAGTTAGATGGAGTATAACTGATTGCTGGAAGCCTGTAATCTAGACAAGGAGGAATAGTTACCACTATGCCAATGTAGTAGTAAATTGCTGTCAATTGCTGCTGTCATTTGTATTCTCATTTGCTTAGTCTGAAGTAGTAAAAGAAAACCTGGCTGTCAATTGCTGCTGTCAGTTGACAGAAACATGTATGCTTGGGTTTTAGTTGCTGCTGTCAATTTCTTGGGTTTTATTTGCTGCTATCAATTATTTATTTGTAGTAAAATGGAACTTTGATGTCATTTTCTTGCTATCAGTTCCTTGCTGTCATTTTCTTGCTTGCTATCATTTGTGCTTCTAAGTTAGATGTTGTAGGATTGCAGCAAATGACAGCAAGCATTAAAGTGCAATTGGTTATGAAGCACTTGAAATTGTGCTTGTGCTTGTATATGAAGAACTTTATTATGTGTCTATGCAGGTTCTTGTATGAAATGAGTCCCGATTCTTGCCGGAATGTTGATTAACTTCCGTTTCGGCAGAAATCGGGCACTCCTAGTTTAAGAAAATTAGCAAAGGTCATGCCGGATTTTTCCATGCATTTAACCAATTATTTGTTTTTTATTAGTGCAAAGATGTGTGACAACGACGAGGCTGGATGTTCTAAGCGCATCAGCGCTGAAGGAGAACTCAGACCTCCAAATAAACAATTGACATTCTAGGAGGCGGCCCAGCGTCTAGAAGACGATGAAGAATACCATCCTTCGGAGAGCGAGGATGATGAGATGGAAGACGCGGAGGAAGAAGCCGAAGGAACGGCGGACGATGAAACCACTGATGGCGGCGAGGGCATAGGGAGTGGTAGCAACCCTCCTAAGAAGAAGAAGAAGCCGAGGACCGGCGCCCGAACACGGTCGGCACGGTCAGGGAGGAAATTACCGAAGAGAGCCCATCAGGGGTTCCTTTGGAGCCCGCCCTTCTCGTTAAAGGGTACGGTGGGCAAGTGCCGGCGATCACCTGGACAACCATCTCGATCAACACCGAGAATCTCCGGCATAAAGATAATGGCCACTTGCGCACACTCCTCTTCAAGAAGCTGCACGCCAGATACAAGTTCCCCGCTAAGTATCAGAACACAAATTATCATGGGAACGAAGTAAACAAATCCGCCCTCACAAAGATGAGCACCGCCCTGGCCAGCTGGAGAACCCGGATAAAGAAGAAGATCTATAAAGAAGGCAAAAGTCTCGAGTTGATCCAGAAGATTGACCCGCAGATCACCGAAGATCAGTTCCGGGAGTTCAAGGAGAGGTGTGAATCCGAAAGAGCCCTGACCAATAGTAATCGGGGAAAGGTGCTGCAGGCGATGAATATAGGTCATCACCATCTCGGATCTGGTGGATACAGAACCGCGGAGGCCAAATGGAATAAGGAGGACGAAGAGTATAGATCCAAGGGGATAGAAAACCCCTTTGCTAAATTCGAACCCGGGCAGGTTCGAAACTTCATCAGGGCCCGTTACCATGTGGACCCAAAAACCAAACAACTCACCACGGATCCTGCGGTGAAGGAATTCGAGGAAATTGTGGTAAGTATAATCTAATTACCGCGGATCAACACGATTGCAATCTAATCGATGATCTAAATGATTCACTGTTACTTCTTCTGTAGGAGGAGGAAATTGTTGCTAGTCATGGATCCCAGGGTTCCTCATCCCAGGGGTCGACGGCGGCCACCCGGTGGGATAACCCTTTTAACAGGGCGATGAACCGGGCCAAGAAAATAGAGCCGGTTACGAAGAAGCCGTCGTCGGCTGGCCGTCTGGCCGGCCTCGGGGGTAAAAATTGGGTGGATCATTTTGGTCCACCGTCGAGGACGCATGTGGCGCCGTCGGGAAGGAGCGAGGAGGAAAACCGCGAGGTTCAAGAACTTAAGACACAAGTGGCACGGATTCCGCAGATCGTCCAAGACAACCTGGCAATCACCCTCACGTCCTTCCCGCCTACCTTGGTCGAGTCAATAGCTAACTGGAGTGCGGGTGGTCGAGTAGGCCCATGCCCGATTCCAAGCATGGTCAGCAGCCACTCGAACAACGCGGCACCGACGAATCAGGCGAACTACGTGTTCGTGACTCCGCCCGCTAGCACCGCGGCGCTGCAAGTGTTGGTGACTCCCCCTGCCATCACCGCGGTGCCGGAGTACATGTTGGTGCCCCCCCTGCCATCGTCACGGCGGCACCGGAGCTCCAAGCACCCGTCGGTAGGGAGAATACACCGGCGGCCAGCACCGCGCCATCAAGCAGCCCTTCCGTCTCTTGCACGCCCGTCGCCGTATGCGGTGCGTCGACATTAGCCGATCTCAACGCCATCACGGTAAACAAATTGCTTTAATTACCGCCTTTCATGCCATCTATATATTACTCTTGTGGCATCTCGCTCTAACGACGCCGTACATGTTTTCTGCAGACGGATGTTCCTTGCACTCTCTTATGCTACGTGAACAACGAGCTGAGGGATGTTGCCAAGGGTACCATCGTTCAACCCTTGCAGCGCACGTTCCACTCAAAGCCGATACCAGATAGCGTGCACAGGGTTAAAATTAGACGGGTGCTAAGGGGCTGCGACGACCTGGAACCTCCCATTCAACCCCCAGGAGCGGATGAAGAAGAGTCGTCTGTCCTCAGTAGTTGCTTCGGCTTGTTCTTGCTATGACCAAAGAGCATGATCCGTTTGGGGACAGCGGGGGCCATCACGCCACAGACAACAGCACCGCTTGTCGTGCCAGCGACAAGCGGTGGCAAGGCCCCCTTACCGCCCTCGCCGTCACCTCCACGCGGTGGGTCGGATGATCATGTTGATGATATGCACATCGCGCAGGATCCGGCCGAGGACGACGAAGACTGGAATGATCACTTCTTCAGCACTCAGTTTGGCCACGAAGAAGACCTAGCTGGTGGCCCCACAGAGAAAGCCACTATCACCAAGCGTCTGTTTGGTTCTCAGGAGACGCCTCCAGCTTGCGCCTTTACAGAGCCAACTGATACAACCAACCGGCCCTTTATTCTAAGCCCTGACACACTACATAGGGCGGCCGGTGCTCAGATTGCGGTGCCTGCCCGCTCTCCAAAAGGAAAAAAGGGCAGGAAAAGAAAATCTAGCAGCTCGAGCCAGCCGGTGGCGTCAACAACTGCGAATCCGATCAAGTTTCGGGACGGGCCACCAAGACCCGAGGGTATTATGTGGAGGATTCATGTGGCGGGTGAGCCCATGCTACCTAAGAATTTGCGGAAGCTCGCCAGTTCGGAACTGCAGAGTGTGCGTGACGGCGTGCTGACGATAGAGAGACGCCTTCTATCGGAGAAAGATCGCTCGCACCCGGTATTCGTGGTTAAGGTGCCACCAGGCTTGGGCTTCGTCGACACTGCCCCCGCGGATCTGTTCTTCCTGCGGTTCGAGGACATCTTCAATATGTTCCACCTATACCCGCTGCACTATACCATGGTCCGTCTCTTTTCTCTCAGCCTGGCCATGCAGATCATTAGAGAGAACACACCGGGCATCGCTATAGTGGACCCCTACTACATGCGTGACGTCTTCTTGGGTTCCCCCGCCGAACGACGTATCGTGGCCTTGTACCTAAAAAGAATCCTCGTGGCGAACAAGACAAAGGAATACATTCTCGTGCCTTACTTTCCCGAGTAAGTCGTTATTCAGTCGCCACCGTCGATTGGCTTTATTAGATCATCATCATTATTTTTTCAACACATTCCATTTGAATTTTTTGCGTAGATATGAACACTGCACGCTCATCTCCTTATCGCCGAAGCATTCCCACGCCACGTATTTCGACTCGGGGAGTCTAGAAAAGAAGAAAAACTACGACAAGATCAAGGAAGTTCTGGATGATGCTCTCACTGGCTTTGCCTCGACGGAAGGCACCAGCTTCGTGCGTAAGAAGGTCAAGTTCGGCAGGCACGTCTTCAACCACGTAACAGAGTTCCCCTGCGTGAAGCAGCCGGAAAACAGTAAGAAGGAAGCCTACTATGCACTCCATCACATGAGGGCGTTCCTACTTGACCAGCAGAATTCTACGCTGCCAGATCATCTCAAACAGTGGGCCGAAGCAAAGGCCAAGATCAATGATTCGTATATTAGACAAGAGATGTATCGCATCCAGCAGCAGTTTGGGGCAATCATCTTTCGTGATGTCATGACTTCGGGGGGGATCTTCTACGGAGGAAATATCCCGAATAACCGTGACATAGAAGATCGCCTAGAGATGCAGGGTGACTATAGGAAGTTCATGACGAGACAGGGCGTCCTCCCGTTCCCTAAGCCGAGCCAGAAAGCTTGATGTTGGCCTAGTTGTAGTTGCAAACTATAGATGACCTTTGTGTGTGTGTGTGGACGACAAGTGTACTTATCTTATTAGGTTTATGAATCACCGCTTACTTATTTTGCTTATTATTATTATATATCAATCAATGCTTGGTTTTTTTGCTTACTCTTTGGTTTTTTTGCTTACTCTTTGGTTCTCGGACGACAAGTGTGAGTTATTTTTGTCTTTTTCGAGAATATGCCAAAGATTGAAATGTCGTGGCACAATATATATGTGAATGTGCTATGATGGAATTGTTAGCCTTGTGATATGCACAAGTCCAGGAATTGTGCATCCTACTTGGCTAACAGTCCCGTCACAGCATATTCCTGTGTCCAACGACCTAGCTAGTTATATATGAGGCATTCTTTTCGAGTTATTTTTGTCTTTTTCGAGAATATGCCGATGATTGAAATGTCGTGGCACAATATATATGTGAATGTGCTATGACGAGATTGTTAGCCTTGTGATATGCACAAGTCCAGGAATTGTGCATCCTACTTGGCTAACAGTCCCGTCATAAGCATATTCCTGTGTCCAACAACCTAGTTATATATGAGGCATGCTTTTCGAGTTATTTTTGTCTTTTTCGAGAATATGCTGATGATTGAAATGTCGTGGCACAATATATATGTGAATGTGCTATGACGGGATTGTTAGCCTTGTGATATGCACAAGTCCAGGAATTGTGCATCCTACTTGGATAACAGTCCCGTCATAAGCATATTCCTGTGTCCAACAACCTAGTTATATATGAGGCATGCTTTTTGAGTTATTTTTGTCTTTTTCGAGAATATGCCGATGATTGAAATGTCGTGGCACAATATATATGTGAATGTGCTATGACGGGATTGTTAGCCTTGTGATATGCACAAGTCCAGGAATTGTGCATCCTACTTGGCTAACAGTCCCGTCATAAGCATATTCCTGTGTCCAACATCCTAGTTATATATGAGGCATGATTTTTGAGTTTTCTCTTTTTGATTTAAGAGTACTTTCTATAAGTGTATCTTCATATGCGACTTTAATTATACATGTTTTTTCAATCACCGGTTAGTTATTATTGTCAACTTATAGATGACGTGGTACGTCGTGTACAAGGGACGGGTTCCCGGAGTCTACGATGATTGGGAAGACTGCCGGAGACAGGTGCACCGTTTCAGCGGCAATAGCTACAAAGGGTACAACACTATGGCGGAGGCGGAAGCTAGATACACGCGCTATCTAGCGGTAGTTAGGACAAGGAACCGGATGAAGACCTACACCTTCGTCGCGGCGGTGATCATTCTTATCTTCTTTGGTTATTTATCCCGCGTTTGTGTCTAGCTAGCTAGTTTAGATGTCTAGGCGAGCTTCCGAGCTCTAACTTGTTCGATCGACACATGTATTCGCATGTCACCAACTACTACTTTGTAACATGATCAAAACAATGTAACTTAGACTATGTATTCATGTATGAGACTTATCTATATGTATTTGTTTCAATCTTGTTTTTCATATTGAGTATTTATATATATAATTGTATATCTTGTATCTGTGTGTGTATATCTGCTGTAATATTGTATATAGTCTGTATTGCATATAATCTAGCTTGGAAATTAAAAAAAAACAAAAAATACATCTGTGGCGCACATGGTCTACCTTCTGTGGCGCACTACACCTAAAGCGCACCATGGATGTTTAGTGGCGCACTAGGTAGTGCGCCACAGAAGATCCAAGGGGAAGCGCACCATGCCAAACTTCTGTGGCGCACTAGGAGGTGCGCTACGCCTATCTCTACACAACCGTGGCGCACTAGGCAGTGCGCCACGGCTGAGAGATAGCCGTAGCGCAAGGCCCGTGGCGCACTGCAGGTGCGCCACAGATGATGGTTTCAGGTGCGCCACTAAAGGCCGTTTTCCTAGTAGTGTCGTGGTATTGCACGGCAAATGCTACTGGGGGTAGCTTACGTAGAGGGAGCAAGGCGACATAGGAGAATCCGGGAGCGATATTGGCACACGATGTACCCAGGTTCACGTCCCCTCGATGGAGGATCGCTACGTCCTGCTATCAATCTAGTATATGATCATAGATTGGTTTACATGGGAGCCGTCGTAGGTGGAGGGAGAGACTAGATCTAATCTATTGTGGGAGAGGATGCCCCGTGGGGATGCCCCTGGTGGATTTATATATGCAGCCAGTTAGGGTTTACAAGTGCTAGTGGGCTTTGCATACAAGTCGCCATCTTGGGCCTCCAGTCACCGCCACTCGTCTGGGTCCAGCATGCGCCAGTCACCGGATTAGGCGAGTCGACCCGCTCAGGGCTAGGTTCCAGTTGGCTCGATCCAGCTGGAGAATCCGCTTCGTGGGTATACCCCGATTGGTATTCCCCCATCAGTAGTCCCCGAGCGCGTTGTCGATTCGGCTCGGGCTTGAGGCAGGGCGCGGAGAGTCTTGATGATGGGTCGTATCGAATCGGCGACGAGCTCATGGAGCGTGCTGAGTCCCCGAGCGTGGCGAGTGGTGAGGTTGGACGACCAACGAGTGGCGCTGTTTGTAGCGCGCCGAGTCCCCGAGCGCATTGACTACGCGAGGGTGAGTGTCCGCGGCGGCGAGTCCCCGAGCGTGGAGAGTACGCGAGGGCGAGTCTGTGGTGGCGAGTCCCCGAGCGTGTCGAGTACGCGAGGGCGAGTCCGCGGTGTACAGTCTTCAGGCGTGTTGAGTACGCGAGGGCGAGTCCACGGCGGCGAGTCCCCGAGCGTGTTGAGTACGCGAGAGCGAGTCCGCGGTGACGAGTCCCCGAGCGTGTTGAGTACGCGAGGGAGAGTCCACGGAGGCGAGTCCCCGAGCGTGTTGAGTACGCGAGGGCGAGTCCGCGGTGACGAGTCCCCGACCGTGTTGAGTACGCGAGGGCGAATCCACGGCGGCGAGTCCCCGAGCGTGTTGAGTACGCGAGGGCGAGTCCGCGGTGATGAGTCCCCGAGCGTGTTGAGTACGCGAGGGAGAGTCCACGGCGGCGAGTCCCCGAGCGTGTTGAGTACGCGAGGGCGAGTCCGCGGTGACGAGTCCCCGAGCGTGTTGAGTACGCAAGGGCGAATCCACGGCGGCGAGTCCCCGAGCGTGTTGAGTACGCGAGGGCGAGTCCGCGGTGACGAGTCCCCGAGCGTGTCGAGTACGCGAGGGAGAGTCCATGGCGGCGAGTCCCCGAGCGTGTTGAGTACGCGAGGGCGAGTCCGCGGTGGCGAGTCGATGAGGGAGAACCGCGTTCGCGGAACCACGCGTACACACAGCATGCCTAGGAGTAGTCCCCGAGGCTCGAGTTGGCTTGTAGAGGCGACTTGAGGCTCATATTTTGAAAATAGTATTGGTTGTTGCCGAGCATGGCGAGTGGCGAGGTCGAGCGACCGGCGGGCGTCGAGTCCCCGAGCGCGGCGAGTGGCAAGGTCGAGCGACAGGCGGGCACCGAGTCCCCGAGCGCGGCGAGTGGCGAGGTCGAGCGACCGGCGGGCGTCGAGTCCCCGAGCGCGGCGAGTGGCGAGGTCGAGCGACCGGCAGGCGTCGAGTCCCCGAGCGCGGCGAGTGGAGAGGTCGAGCGACCGGCAGGCGTCGAGTCCCCGAGCGCATCGAGTGACAAGGTCGAGCGACCGGCGGGCGCCGAGTCCCCGAGTGTGGTGAGTCCGCGATGATTGCGAGTCCGCGATGATGTTGATTGCGCTGTTTCTGTTAGCGAGTCTCTCGTCTTGGCCCGGGGGGCCAGTCGTATGGCAACTCCAAAGATGGATCTCAGCTTGGCGTTCTTCCTGGACGATCCGAGGCTCGGTTTGCGAGTCCTCGTCCGCAGTACTTGGTCGTGCGAGTCGCACTATCTAAGGTTGCGGAGGACATGGTGCTGTTCGTGTAGAACAACCATTTGTCTTGGCCCGGAAGGCCAGTCGAGCAAGGCGACTCCAATGATGGCTCTCGGTTAGCGTTTTTCGTGGACGATCCGAGGCTCGTTTTGCGAGTCCTCGTACGCACTACTTGGCCATTGCGAGTCGCTCTATCAAAGGTTGACAAAGGCGAATTGGTTTTTCCCGGAGGGAAGAGAAGCCCAGTGGTGAGTCCATGCAGCGTGGCATGCGACCCTCTCTGGCAACTCGGACGATGAAGGTCCCCTAGCAGGCGCGGCGTACGCATTTGACGTAGCGGATGGGGTCGCACTATGGAGAAGTCGACGCGGCGGACACGGGGTCGACGCGGCGGACGGAGGTCGCGCTACGGCGAAGTCGACGCGGCGGACACAGGGTCGACGCGGCGGACGGGGGTCGCGCTATGGCGAAGTTGACGCGGCGGACACGGGGTCGACGCGGCAGACGGAGGTCGCGCTATGGCGAAGTCGACGCGGCGGACAAAGGGTCGACGCGGCGGACAGAGGTCGCGCTATGGCGATGTCGACGCGGCGGACACAGGGTCAACGCGGCGGACGGAGGTCGCGCTATGGCGGTGTCGACACGGCGGACACGGGGTCGACGCGGCGGACAGAGGTCGCGCTATGGCGATGTCGACGCGGCGGACACGGGGTCGACGCAGCGGACAGAGGTCGCGCTGTGGCGAAGTCGATGACGGCGGGGCCGCGAGGGCGAACTCGCGACGGCGATCCCGCGGCAGGGGAGTATGCGAGGGCAAGCTCGCGATAGCGAGTCCCCAAGCGTGGCGAGTCCGTGCAGGCTAGTTCGCGATGGGCAGACGCAGCGCCGAGGCACCGTTGAGAGGTACCTTTGTGGTTGCCAATGTCGCGGTGTGTGTGGGGAACTCCTGTCGTCGAGGTCGTGAACAATCAATGCTAACGCGAAATCCGACTCACCGAGTTCCGACGTCACGAGCGAAGGTTGATGTGGATGTTGTGCGACATGGCGCGATGTACGTTTTGCAATGCATGCAAACCAAAACAAAATTCAATTTGTTAGATAGAGTAATCGATTCATGAAATAATGATTGTGTAAGAGATTGGATTAAAAAAACCAATCAATGATGGCCGCATGGAACGTGTATTTTTGTGCAGCCTTTTCCATCTGGTGGTGATCGACGTATTCTAACTAGACCAACTCATTCTTTTCTTAGGAGCTGATCATTGCAGAAGATCGATTCGGCCTTGTCGCCCTTGTTGCTCCTGGGGCGTGGTGCCGGTCTGCCGTTGAGCAGATGCGTTTATGCATACCGCTAACGATGTGGCGTCGGATCGGACCTTTCCTCTGGAAGAACATACACGTATAAGAGGATTAGATCAAAATAAATATATTGATAATTTTGATAGAATATATGAGATTGATTAGCGGAATCTGTTGGACGGTAGAAAGGACTGTAGAATTCAATCGCTTCCGCTCAACCGCCGGCCGGCAAACACGGACTGTGGCTGTATCTAGGATCAATCCTTCATCAGCAACAGGTTTGATGTAGTTGCGCAGGACGTGATCGCCGCCGACCTGGCCGGCCGCCGTGTTGGCATGAATTATTCTGATCCAACATATCCTGCATCCATGGGTAAATACTCCAAATCGATGCATACAAGCACAAGTGCACAAGGTCAGATCCAAGTAATAAAAATTAACCCGCAGAGCAATCGATGAAAGACATGAGATAGAATAGAAAATTCAGCGGCTGTAGGTAGCCGATTGTGCAAGTCATAACGTGGAAATCATGCAAGTGGCGCGGATGAACGTCTAGATGCGATCTAGACGTCGACGACGGTAAGGGATCTCGCCCGGATTATCACCCTCCAAGCATCGCTAGCCCCACGGTGGGCGCCAACTGTCGTGGTATTGCACGGCATATGCTACTGGGGGTAGCTTACGTAGAGGGAGCAAGGCGATGTAGGAGAATCCGGGAGCGAGATTGGCACACGATGTACCCAGGTTCACGTCCCCTCGATGGAGGATCGCTACGTCCTGCTATCAATCTAGTATATGATCATAGATTGGTTTACATGGGAGCCGCCGTAGGCGGAGGGAGAGACTAGATCTAATCTATTGTGGGAGAGGATGCCCCGTGGGGATGCCCCTGGTGGCTTTATATATGCAGCCAGTTAGGGTTTACAAGTGCTAGTGGGCTTTGCATACAAGTCGCCATCTTGGGCCTCCAGTCGCTGCCACTTGTCTGGGTCCAGCATGCGCCAGTCACCGGATTAGGCGAGTCGACCCGCTCAGGGCTAGGTTCCAGTTGGCTCGATCCAGCTGGAGAATCCGCTTCGTGGGTATACCCCGATTGGTATTCCCCCATCAGTTCCCGCGTGACCCAATAGTTTGAATTTAGGTTTATCAATTTAATTCCAAACCTAGTTCTGTCTATAGATTCAAAAACCAATCCAGAGAGATTTACCAAACCAAATTGCATGAAACTAATTTTGCTAGAAAGGTACTGAAATTCTTAATCCAAGCCCATTGGATTCAAATCATTTGGATTTGTAGATCACCTATATAAAAATAACAAGGCATAGACTTTTCTGCATTCAAACATTTTTCAAAATTCAACCACAAAAGCTTTTGAGTTGATTCCAACTCTCAAAAATCACATTGTATAAGACCTTTCTGAATATACAAAAGTATCTAGGTTTACTTGCAGAAATAATGGACAAGGAATAAAATAATGCCCCATAGGCATTTCTAGTCACTTTATTTAATGAAAATAAAAGGGTTAAACCTTATTAAATTGTGACACCACTTTAAATCGCATTCCCAAGTACTAAAATATGTGGTGATGACATGTGTCAACATGATCCCATATTTTATTTGGACAATATTAAATCCTAAGTAGTTTTTCAATGAGTAGAAATTACTTTTCTAAAATAAAAGAAATAAAACTATTGCCTGAATTCATGTGATGATTGTGATGATGCTATATCATCTAGGGTGAACCTTTGTGTGTTAAAATGAAGTAGTTAAGTATTGTTTGGTGATTATGTACTGCGTATTTAATTATAAACGCTAGTACCGACCAAGGATACGAAGAGGAAGGAGGATACTACGAGGAAGAAGCTGAGGAGAACTTCAACCACTGCTCTGCACAAGGCAAGCTAACTAAGCAAGCTAGAACTTTGCAAGTTAGCCCTTGCATTATAACTATGCCAACTAGATGCATTAGTTATACCAATTAATGATACCCAATCCCAGTTTTACTTGCAAGCTTAGTTATTTTATTTCTTTATCAAAGCTTTTATTTGTGTTTACTTAGTGATTTGTAGATCTTAGAAAGACTTTTAAAGGTAGCATAAAGAGCATAAATTTGGCCTAAGTTACATAAATCTTGATGTCATCCTGAGGCACGAGATTGAACTTAGGTAAGACACACTTGTTTACCACCCCTCATTAGTGTTTACCCCCAACTTTAGTGGCTAGTTCTAAGCATAAAAATTTATCACTTTAGATGGGATTACTTGGTAAAAATGGTTATGAGAATGATGAGTTATTCTAATGAAATGTTTTGACATGTGTTCTTGAACACCAGATGATTTTGATGATGAAAATGTTGAGGCATGAGCCTTAGCCCTTTATAAAACTGATGGTTGTCTGGATGGGATACCATTCCAATCTTACCATACAACCACAATACCCGAAATTTGGTTAGGGATGACCAGAAGTTTATATACCTTAGTATGGGTTCCCTTGTGGCCAAGGTTTGAGCTCAGGCTACCTTGTAAAGATTTTCCACCTGTGCAGTTCCCAAGATGACAGCTGGTCATGGTTGGAAGGAAAAATTCATAGGAGAGGTGCCTATACTAGGGCGTGTAAGTGAACGTTTAGGATTGATTATCCACATACCGACTATGGTGAATTCAGGATTGTTCCTGACGGATGTATCGAACATTGTGGTTAAAGTGTACCATCTCTGCAGAGTGTCAAACTATTCGAATAGCCGCGTCCGTGGTTATGGACAGTTGGAGTAGCCATACTGTTCCGTCGTCAGATGTTTTCAAAATGACTTATGAAATGAATCCTGACTTAACTTGACCACAACAGGGTTGTGAAAGTGAAACATGAGATCCCACTTAGGTGTTATAAAACTTTCAACTATCTTTCTTTGCTTCTGAACTCAGTTTAGTTAAACCTAGCTTTTGCAAAACAACCTATAGCTTAGTATTCCTACTCAAAATCACTTCACTTGTTAGTCTTAGTTTGCGAGTACTTAAAGAGTACTCATGGCTTTGTCCCTGGCTATTCCCGTGGCCAGACTATGAAGAGGACTATCAGGATGGTGAACAACAGGAAGTCTACGACAACTAGGATCATCTCCCATCGTCAGCATTGCCTGTGACCATGAAGATGAAGTCTCGCCCATGCTACTGTTATTATATTATTCCGCTGCTTGCTTGTACTAAGACTGGATCATGAGATCCTTTATTTTGTTGTAAGACCTTATTTATGGTTTGTAATGGATGATGTACTATGATATCCAATCTGTTATGTCTCGCAAAAATGGTAATCCTGGAATTGCGATGTATGGCATAACTGGCATCTGGGATTAAAAATTCGGGTGTTGACACCTAGGTCTCCCTTGAGGTACTACTAGGCCAAAGATGGTTGATCTGTTGCCTCTGGTAGACAAAATGGAAAGGAGAATAACAGCTATCTCTAACTTCCTTGCATATGGTGGTAGGCTACAGCTAATCACCTCCTGTTTATCCTCCATGTCCATTTATTTCTTTTGCTCCCTTGATATCCCAGAGGGTATCTTGTAGCAGATCTACAGAATTCTAAGGAAATGTTTCTGGAGGGAAACATCCCAGACTCCAAGAAACAGTCATTGGCAGCCTGGCATATGATATGTAAGCCTAAAAATAATGGAGGTCTCGGTATTATGGATTTTAGAAAACAGAATGAAGGTCTATTGATCAAACATTTATATAAGTTTTATAATAAGGATGAGCTTCCCTGGGTAAGATTGTTTTGGAACTATTACACTGATGGAAGAATATTATGAGGTTGGTTGATAATTACAGATATATTTGTACTATTAAAATTGGGGCAGCGGATACTACTCTTTTTTGGAAGGATTTGTGGCAGAATTCTTTGATGAAGAACCAGCTCCCAAGACTATTCTCCTTTGTTGTGGAAAGTGACATTTCTATGAAGGAAATGTTGGGGTCACATGATAGGGCTCAACTCTTCCATCGGCCAATGTCGCAATAGGCTTTCCAGGAGTTGCAAATATTGGAGGACTTGTTAAGTAAGGTTCAATACGACCCGGAGGCTAAGGATAAGTGGGTAACCGTGTAGGCTGATGAAAAGTACTCTGCTAGCAGATACTGCCATCATTGTTTTAAGGATATAACATATAGTAGGATCTATTCGTGCATCTGGGGTAGTAAAGTCATGCTTCGAATCAAAGTTTTTGGTTTGCTGCAGTTCAATGATCGTGTGAATACTAGATACATGCTTAGAAGAAGGAACTGGAATGTTACAAATGTTTTTCATTGTGTTCTCTGCCCTACGGATGTAGTTGAGAATTGGCAGCACCTCTTCTTTGGGTGTAATTTGATCATCAGAGTGTTGACGTATCTGCAAGTGGAGTGGGAGTCTGGGGATACTTTTGAGGCTATTTTCTTTCGAGCAAGGTCAAAATTCAACAAGCCTTTCTTTACAGAGGTGGTGTTATTGGCATCTTGGCATATCTGGAAACAGAGAAATGAAGCCATCTTTCAAGGAATTCGGCCATCCTTTAGGTCCTAGAGGGGGAGGTTTACTCATGATGTCACCATGCATGTGCATAGGGTGAAGGCCATTCATATTGATTCTCTGTCAATATGGATTGACACACTAGTCTAGTTTTTTGAACTGTGTTTCTAACTTTCTGTACATATACTGTCTCACTTATAATTAATAAAGTTCTATGGGGCCAAAGCCCTATAGTTGTCCTATAGAAAAAAAACAAGCATAGAGCATCAAAAATTATAGATACGTTTACGACGTATCAAGCATCCCCAAGATTAACTCCTCGATAGGTAAGTGATAAAAAGAATATTTTTTAGGTGACATGCACCATCACAATGATGATCAAACCATTTGCAAAGCATTGAAAGCTAGGATCAAAGAACTCTAAACATGAGCATGAAATATGGAGTTCTAACAATAAGACAAAGTAAATATGCATGCAACATGAAAGGTTACAAACAAATATCATGAATAACAATGCATTGAAAGACGTTTGTTTGTTTCACATATAGAAAACATAGCATAGTGGCATTCAGCTTGTCCCTGATGGAGTAGCATATATATGCATAGGACACCTTCAAAGTTCATATGAGTGACTAGATACAAATAGTTTAAGGACAAGCAATATCAACAATATGCATCAATCAATAAGTTTTGGGACAATGCACATAGAACTAAGAATGACAACTATGCTCTCTTAATTGGTGCATAAAGATAGAAGGTGGAAACTCGGTATAAAAGTGGAATAAAGGCCCTTCAAAGGGAAGTAGGGATTTCAAGTCTCATAAAGAGCTTCCAAAAATTATGGTACTTGTTAGCTTTCAGCTCTCATTGCCCCTATCATAAGCATCTTGAAGTGATTAAGGTTAAAGTGAACAAACTATGGAGTATATGCATGACAAAGTATAAGTTGGCAATCTCATATCCCTTAAATATGACAGTCGCTCCTCATGCTACTCAACTTTAGTCACCTGTAAGTACATGTGTATCATAGAGAACTGCCAACGGGGTACCCCTTGCACATGATACAGGAGCTATCACATAATCAAAATGACAAGGCAAGCAGACAATGAGCATCTCAGCAATCTTCTTATTTACCATGGGAAATGGTGCTTTTTTTCTCTCTTTCCTCTTTTCAATATGTCTCTTTTTTATAAGAAGAAAGCTTCATAGACGCTCACTATGGTGATGTTGCAAGTTTCCACCATGATTAGGCATGGCTTAGGCTAGCGGCTCAGGCGTTTCTCTAACACACATACATAACTCCATGGACTTACAAGCTCCCCTTTTATTTCACACCGACGACATCCGCAAACAAAAGAGCATGATATCAACTGTGTACAATGTACATGTGCAATGTTGAAAGTGTTCCCATGACAGCATGGTTCTGCTAATTCCCCATGTCTAAGTGCAAGCATATACAACATAGATTACACAATGGTTGAATTTAATTAGGGGCAAGAAAATAAAGTGTGCCATCAAGTTTGTGAGAGCTTTAATCACTAAGTTTTCACATAAAAAATACTTTTTGATTGGAAGATAGATGAAAACAAGAATATACTTGGAATGGTGTACCACTACTAGGAAAACGGCCTTTAGTGGCGCACCTGAAAACATCATCTGTGGCGCACTTGCAGTGCGCCACGTGCCTTGTGCTACGGCTATCTCTTAGCCGTGGCGCACTGCCTAGTGCGCCACGGTTGTGTAGAGACAGGCGTAGCGCACCTGCTAATGCGCCACAGATGTTTGAGCAGGTGCGCTACCCCTAGGATCTTCTGTGGCGCACTATCAAGTGCGCCACTAAGCTCTATAGTGCGCTTTAGGTGTAGTGCGCCACAGAAGGTAGACCATGTGCGCCACAGATGTATTTTTTTGTTTTTTTTTAATTTACGAGCCAGATTATATACAATATTACAGCAGATATACACACACAGATACAAGATATACAATTATATATATAAATACACAATATGAAAAACAAGATTGAAACAAATACATATAGATAAGTCTCATACATGAATACATAGTATAAGTTACATTGTTTCGATCAAGTTACAAAGTAGTAGTTGGTGACATGCGAATACATGTGTCGATCGAACAAGTTAGAGCTCGGAAGCTCGCCTAGACATCTAAACTAGCTAGACACAAACGCGGGATAAATAACCAAAGAAGATAAGCATGATCACCACCGCGACTAAGGTGTAGGTCTTCATCCGGTTCCTTGTCCTAACTCCCGCTAGATAGCGCGTGTATCTAGCTTCCACCTCCGCCATAGTATTGTACCCTTTGTAGCTATTGCCGCTGAAACGGTCCACCTGTCTCTGGCAGTCTTCCCAATCATCGTAGACTCCGGGAACCCATCCCTTGTACACGACGTACCACGTCATCTATAAGTTGACAATAATAATTAACCGGTGATTGAAAAAGCATATATAATTAAAGTCGCATATGAAAGATACACTTATAGAAAGTACTCCTAAATAAAAAATACCAAACTCAAAAAGCATGCCTCATATATAACTAGGTTGTTCGACACACGAATATGCTACGATGGAACTGTTCGCCAAGTAGGATGCACAACACCTGGACCTGTGCATAGCACAAGGCGAACAATCCCATCGCAACACATTCACATATATTGTGCCACGACAATTCAATCATCGGCACTATTCTCGAAAAAGACCAAAGTAACTCAAAAAGCATGCATCATATATATATACATAGGTCGTTCGACACAGGAATATGCTACGATGGAACCGTACGCCAAGTAGGATGCACAACACCTGGACTTGTGCATAGCACAAGGCATACAATCCCATCGTAGCACATTCACATATATAGTGTGCCACGACATTTCAATCATCGGCATTATTCTCGAAAAAGACCAAAGTAGCTCGAAAAGAATGCCTCATATATAACTAGCTAGGTCATTGAACACAGGAATATGCTATGACAGAACAGTTAGCCAAGTAGGATGCACAATTCCTGGACTTGTGCATATCACAAGGCTAACTATCCCGTCATAGCACATTCACATATATATTGTGCCACGACATTTCAATCATCGGCATATTCTCGAAAAAGACAAAAATAACTCGAAAAGAATGCCTCATATATATACATAGGTCGTTGGACACAGGAATATGCTATGATGGAACCGTGAGCCAAGTAGGATGCATAAGACCTGGACTTGTGCATATCACAAGGCTCACAATCCCATTATAGCACATTCACATATATAGTGTGCCACGACATTTCAATCATCGGCATTATTCTCGAAAAAGACAAAAATAACTCGAAAAGAATGCCTCATATATATACATAGGTCGTTGGACACAGGAATATGCTACGATGGAATGGTGAGCCAAGTAGGATGCACAATACCTGGACTTGTGCATATCACAAGGCTCACAATCCCATCGTAGCACATTCACATATATAGTGTGCCACGACATTTCAATCATCGGCATTATTCTCGAAAAAAGAGTAAGGAAAAAAAGAAGGACCAAAGTGAGCAAAGGACCAAAGAGTAAGCAAAAAAATCAAGCATTGATTGATATATAATAATAATAAGCAAAGTAAGTAATCGATGATTCATAAACCTAATAAGATAAGTACACTTGTCCACACACACACAAAGGTCATCTATAGTTTGTAACTACAACTAGGCCAACATCAAGCCTTCTGGCTGGGCTTAGGGAACGGGAGGACGCCTTGTCTCGTCATGAACTTCCTATAGGCACCCTGCATCTCTAGGCGATCTTCTATGTCACGGTTATTCGGGATATTTCCTCTGTAGAAGATCCCCCCGAAGTCATGACATCACGAAAGATGATTGCCCCGAACTACTGCTGGATGCGATACATCTCTTGTCTAATATCCGAATCATTGATCTTGGCCTTTGCTTCGGCCCACTGTTTGAGATGATCTGGAAGCATAGAATTTTGCTGGTCAAGTAGGAACGCCCTCATGTGATGGAGTGCGTAGTAGGCTTCCTTCTTACCTTTTTCCGGCTGCTTCACGCAGGGGAACTCCGTTACGTGGTTGAAGACGTGCCTCCCGAACTTGACCTTCGTACGCACGAAGGTGGTGCCTTCCGTCGAGGCAAAGCCAGTGAGAGCATCATCCAGAACTTCCTTGATCTTGTCGTAGTTTTTCTTCTTTTCTAGACTCCCCGAGTCGAAATACGTGGCATGGGAATGCTTCGGCAATAAGGAGATGAGCGTGTAGTGTTCATCTCTGCGCAAAAAATTCAAATGGAATGTGTTAGAAAAAGAATGATGATGATCTAATAAAGCCAATCGACGGTGGCGAGTGAATAACGACTTACTCGGGAAAGTAAGGCACGAGAATGTATTCCTTTGTCTTGTTCGCCACAAGGATTATTTTTAGGTACGAGGCCACGATACTTCGTTCGGCGTGGGAACCCAAGCAGCCGTCACGCATGTAGTAGGGGTCCACTATAGCGATGCCCGGTGTGTTCTCTCTAATAAAGCCAATCGACGGTGGCGAGTGAATAACGACTTACTCGGGAAAGTAAGGCACGAGAATGTATTCCTTTGTCTTGTTCGCCACAAGGATTATTTTTAGGTACGAGGCCACGATACGTCGTTCGGCGGGGGAACCCAAGCAGCCGTCACGCATGTAGTAGGGGTCCACTATAGCGATGCCCGGTGTGTTCTCTCTAATGATCTGCATGGCCAGGCTAAGAGAAAACAGACGGACCATGGTATAGTGCAGCAGGTATAGGTGGAACATATTGAAGATGTCATCGAACCGCAGGAAGAACAGATCCGCAGGGGCATTGTCGACGAAGCCCAAGCCTGGTGGAACCTTAACCACGAATACCGGGTGCGAGGGATCTTTCTCCGATAGAAGGCGTCTCTCTATCGTCAGCACGTCGTCATGCACACTCTGCAGTTCCGAACTGGCGAGCTTCCGCAAATTCTTAGGTAGCATGGGCTCACCCGCCACATGAATCCTCCACATAATACCCTCGGGTCTTAGTGGCCAGTCCCGAAACCTGATCGGATTCGCAGTTGTTGACGCCACCGGCTGGCTCGAGCTGCTAGATTTTCTTTTCCTGCCCTTTTTTCCTTTTGGAGAGCGGGCACGCACCGCAATCTGAGCACCGGCCGCCCTATGTAGTGTGTCAGGGCTTATAATAAAGGGCCGGTTGGTTGTATCAGCTGGCTCTGTAAATGCGCAAGCTGGAGGCGTCTCCTGAGAACCAAACTGACGCTTGGTGATAGTGGCTTTCTCTGTGGGGCCACCAGCTAGGTCTTCTTCGTTGCCAAACTGAGTGCTGAAGAAGTGATCATTCCAGTCTTCGTCGTCCTCGGCCGGATCCTGCGCCATGTGCATATCATCAAAATGATCATCCGACCCACCGCGTGGAGGTGACGGCAAGGGCGGTAAGGGGGCCTTGCCACCGCTTGTCGCTGGCACGACAGGCGGTGTTGTTGTCTGTGGCGTGATGGCCCCCGCCGTCCCCAAATGGATCATGCTCTTTGGCCATAGAAAGAATAAGCTGAAGCAAGTTATGAGGACAGACGGCTCTTCTTCATCCGCTCCTGGGGGTTGAATGGGAGGTTCCAGGTCGTCGCAGCCCCTTAGCACCCGACTAATTTTAACCCAGTGCACGCTATCTGACATCAGCCTTGAGTGGAATGTGCGCTGCAAGGGTTGAACGATGGTACCCTTGGCAACATCCCTCAGCTCGTTGTTCACGTAGCATAAGAGAGTGCAAGGAACATCCGTCTGCGGAAAAAATTTACAGCATAGTCAGAGATGCCATAAGAGTAATAGATGGCATGAAAGGCGGTAATTAAAGCAATTTGTTTACCGTGATGGCGTCGAGATCGGCTAATGTCGACGCACCGCATACGGCGACGGGCGTGCAAGAGATGGAAGGGCTGCTTGATGGCGCGGTGCTGGCCGCCGGTGTATTCTCCCTACCGACGGGTGCTTGGAGCTCCGGTGCCGCCGTGACGATGGCAGGGGGGCACCAACATGTACTCCGGCGCCGCGGTGATGGCAGGGGGACTCACCAACACTTGCGGTGCCGCGGTGCTAGCGGGCGGAGTCACGAACACATAGTTCGCCTGATTCGTCGGCGCCGCGTTGTTCGAGTGGCTGCTGACCATGCTTGGAATCGGGCATGGGCCTACTCGACCACCCGCACTCCAGTTAGCTATTGACTCGACCAAGGTAGGCGGGAAGGACGTGAGGGTGATTGCCAGGTTGTCTTGGACGATCTGCGGAATCCGTGCCACTTGTGTCTTAAGTTCTTGAACCTCGCGGTTTTCCTCCTCGCTCCTTCCCGACGGCGCCACATGCGTCCTCGGCGGTGGACCAAAATGATCCACCCAATTCTTACCCCCGAGGCCGGCCAGACGGCCAGCCCACGACGGCTTATTCGTAACTGGCTCTATTTTCTTGGCCCGTTTCATCGCCCTGTTAAAAGGGTTATCCCACCGGGTGGCCGCCGTCGACCCCTGGGATGAGGAACCCTGGGATCCATGACTAGCAACAATTTCCTCCTCCTGCAGAAGAAGTAACAGTGAATCATTTAGATCATCGATTTGATCCGCGGTAATTAGATTATACTTACCACAATTTCCTCGAATTCCTTCATCGCAGGATCCGCGGTGAGTTGTTTGGTTTTTGGGTCCACATGGTAACGGGCCCTGATGAAGTTTCGAACCTGCCCGAGTTCGAATTTGGCAAAGGGGTTTTCTATCCCCTTGGATCTATACTCTTCGTCCTCCTTATTCCATTTGGACTCCGCGGTTCTATATCCACCAGATCCGAGATGGTGATGACCTATATTCATCGCCTGCAGCACCTTTCCCCGATTACTATTGGCCAGGGCTCTTTCGGATTCACACCTCTCCTTGAACTCCCGGAAATGATCTTCGGTGATCTTCGGGTCAATCTTCTCGATCTCCTCGAGACTTTTGCCTTCTTTATAGATCTTCTTCTTTATCCGGGTTCTCCAGCTGGCCAGGGCAGTGCTCATCTTTGTGAGGGCGGATTTGTGTACTTCGTTCCCATGATAATTTGTGTTCTGATACTTAGCGGGGAAGTTGTATCTTGCGTGCAGCTTGTCGAAGAGGAGTGTGCGCAAGTGGCCATTATCTTTATGCCGGAGATTCTCGGTGTTGATCGAGATGGTTATCCGGGTGATCGCCGCCACTTGCCCACCGTACCCTTTGACGACAAGGTCGGGCTCCAAAGGAACCCCTGATGGGCTCACTTCGGTAATTTCATCCCTGACCGTGCTGACCGTGTTCGGGCTCCGGTCCTTCGGCTTCTTCTTCTTCTTCTTAGAAGGATTGCTACCACTACCTGTGCCCTCGCCGCCATCAGTGGTTTCATCGTCCGCCGTTCCTTCGTCTTCTTCCTCCGCGTCTTCCATCTCATCATCCTCGCTCTCCGAAGGATGGTATTCTTCATCGTCTTCTAGCCGCTGGGCCGCCTCCTAGAATGTCAATTGTTTATTCGGAGGTCTGAGTTCTCCTTCAGCGCTGATGCGCTTAGAACATCCAGCCTCGTCGTTGTCACACATCTTCGCACTAATGAAAAACAAATAATTGGTTAAATGCACGGAAAAAACCGGCATGACCTTTGCTAATTTTCTTAAACTAGGAGTGCCCGATTTCTGCCGAAACGGAAGTTAATCAACATTCTGGCAAAAATCGTGACTCATTTCATACAAGAACCTGCATACACACATAATAAAGTGCTTTATATACAAGCACAAGCACAATTTCAAGTTCTTCATAACCAATTGAACTTTAATGCTTGCTGTCATTTGCTGCAATCCTACAACATATAACTTAGAATCACAAATGATAGCAAGCAAGAAAATGACAGCCAGGAACTGATAGCAAGAAAATGACATCAAAGTTCCATTTTACTACAAATAAATAATTGATAGCAGCAAATAAAACCCAAGCAATTGACAACAGCAACTAAAACCCAAGCATACATGTTTCTGTCAACTGACTGCAGCAATTGACAGCAGCAACTAAAAAAGAAAATAACACATATGAGCATACATGCTATTTTCTTTTTTCAAGAGAAAAAAGAAAATAACACATATGTGCTCATATGATGGAAAGAAAATAACTAAAGCCTGCTAGATCTCTTGAAAAAAGAAAATAACACATATGAGCATACCCAGCAGCAACTAAAACCCAAGCATACATGTTTCTGTCAACTAAAGCCTGCTAGGTCTCTTGAAAAAAGAAAATAGCATTCAGTTGTGCTCATATGATGGAAATGACCTGAACAGAGAAAATAACTTATTCTTTTAGTTCCCAGATGCTAATTCATGACACTACTTCTACTCTATTTCTAATTACTCCACCACTTATCAACCATCATTAGTATTATAATCCACCTATTCTAGCACTATACCACATATGACCTACATGTTGCTTCCGATCCAATCTATTCCTTCTACACACATACATATACTTGCTAGTACTTGCTATATGGGGTGCAAGATGTTGATCAGATACATGAGAGAAATCTCAAAGCAATTTCAATGAAACGAACAGTAGTAGGAAGGTCATCATGGAAAAAGAGAGAAAATTCAGAATCAACATACGGTAGGATGGTACAATAAGCATACTTTAATTAATGAACCAACGGTAAGGTAGTTACATAGTGAAGATGGAACAATCCACTGGTAGTTACCTCACTCGGCAAATCCAACTCTGATTTTCTACTAGATGCTTCCTGCTTCCTACTAGAATCTTTCAGCAAATTTGCTTCTTGTCGTGGCCAATTAGCTTACGTTACAAGTTTCTTATATGTGTCTTCGATGTCTATGTGTGCGTGGTTCCTATCTTACTACTCTTCCCTGGGTTGTTGCAAAACTTTGGAAGGTTCTTTTTATCAAACTTTGGAAGTTTGATTAAAGCTAATTGCCTACATATGTCAGCAATATCATGAGTCTGCTTTTCACCTAGTACTAGCATTTAGAAAATCTTGATTTCTAAATCACATTTCTGCATCTGTGGAGAATCCATGGTGACTTCGTCCTGCTCACCAGGAGGAAAACATCGCGCCTGCCAGTGTGGTTCCTTCCTTTGTACGTTTTGCAAAACATGGGAAGGTCCTTTTACTGTAACCAATGGAGATCTTGCTACTGCTGGATACCATGAACCATGCTACTGCTAACCATGAACAACACAGAGATCTTGCTACTGTAAACAGAGATGAACCATGCTACTGCTGGAGACCATGAACCCTAACCCGTGGAGATAGGGAGAGAAGTGGAGAGGGGAGAGAGGGAGAGAGGGGAGAAGGCTCACCTCTAAAACGAGGACGATGATGAGCGCGCGGGCGAGGCGGCGGCCTCCTCCTCCTCAGCCTCGAGCGGCGACGGCTTCCTCCTCCACGAGCAGCGGTGACCTCCACGGATCGGCAGACGCGGGCATCCTCCTCCTCGAGCGGCGCGGGCTTCCTCCTCCACGAGTCGCGCGGGCGCGGGCTTCCTCCTCCACGAGCAGCAGCGCCGCGGGCGTCCTCCTCCACGGATCGGCTGGAGGCGGTGGCGGAGGGGATCGATCGGGCTGGGGATGGGGATGAGCGAGTGTGGGAGAGATGGGGGATTGGAATCGATGACGTGGATAAAACACAGATAGGCGTAGAGCACTATGCCAGAGTGCGCTACGGATGTCTGTAGCGCACTCTGGCTAGTGCGCTACGCCTATCTGGGATCTAACCACTCTATAACAACAGTCCAGCGCTCCTTTCTAGCAAGAACTCTTGTCTATCCCACTGGTTCTGCCCCTTATCTCTATTCTAAACTATGAGCACCCAGGTTTGAATCCTGGTGCTCCACTTTTTTTTTAAATACTTTTAAATGTTCCAAAAAATGCCCAAAAGTGGTGATATATGCCATACAAGTTTTGTTTTGTTTTTAAATTACTTTTAAATATTCCAAAAATGCCCAAAAGTGGTGATATATGTCATAAAAGTGTTACAAATATGATTCAAAGTATAACTAACTTTCATAATAATTTGTCCATGAATATTACAATCTTTTTCGACCACGCGTTTTACAATATATTTTGAGCTAGCATTTTACAATCTTTTTTCCCTTCTTTATCGCGGTTGAATAATTTAGCCCCGGCACTTTAATGTTTCTTCTTTCGAACGGGCTACCTTTTTTGGGTAGGGTTGTCCTTTTTCTTCTTGTGATGTATGTTGCTGCATCGTAGTCGTCGTCATCTTCAATCTTTGGATCGCCGTACTGGTCGAAGTCTTGCTCGTTGGCGACTCCATCCATTCCGATGATGTTTCTTTTTCCTCTCCTCACGACAACACGGCTAGGCTTTGTCGGGTCGGTAATGAAAAAACATTGGTCCACTTTGGTAGCCAGTACCCACGGTTCATTTTTCGCGGCCACGTTTGCACCAGCGGCCTTGGATTTGGCTGCTTCGGGTATAACCATGGTTGTGAAATACCGTTCTTCTCTTTCGACGCTCTTTGCCCATCTGACACGGAACATCGGCACCTTTTCTCCACAGTAGTCGAGCTCCCAGATCTCCTCGATTCTTCCGTAGAATCTTTCCTTCATGTTGTCATCGGTGTAGAATTCCGACGTTACGCCTGAGTTCTGATAATCACACTTGTTGTCCTTTTCCTCCGTGTAGAATGTGTAGTCGTTGATATCATACGCCTGATAGGTCACCAGGTTTTGCATCGGTCCCTGCGACAAGGTGAATATGATCTTTTCCGTGTCAGAAGAATGCGATCGTGGGGGATTATCAAGGAGCGTCTGCCTAAACCAACACGTGAAATCTGAGTTGTGCTCTTTGATTATTTCTCCCTGCGTCCTTTGTATGCCCCGGTCACTGTACTTCTTCTCGATTAACCTTTTGTGCTTCTGTACCCAAGGATCGACCAGTTCTAAATGCTGTAGCGCGACAAGGTTTGCTCGATCAAAGTCTGCGCGTCGAAAATCGAAGTCTGCATGCAGTATGCGACTGCGCTTGCCAAGGTGCCTGTTGAGGGGAAGACCGACAGGGTTCTGGATGTCTAGATAATTCGTGCAGAAAGAGATGCACTCTTCGGCCAGAAAGCCCTTGGCTATGCTTCCATCTGGACGAGACCTGTTGCGAACGTATCCTTTGATGTGTTCGTTCATCCTTTCGAACGCCATCATGCTGCGGAGGAACATCGGCCCGAGTTGTACGATGTCCTCCACGACATGGACCAGCAGATGCACCATAATATCGAAGAATGCGGGTGGGAAGTAGACCTCAAGCTCACATAGTATCACCACGATCTCCTCCTGTAGCCTCCCGAGCTGATTCACGCCAATCGACTTCCTAGAGATGACGTCGAAAAACTTGCATAGGCCAAATAACGTTTCACGGACGTGCTCGTCCATTATCCCTCTTAGTGCGACCGGAAGTACCTGCGTCATTAGCATGGCACAGTCGTGAGACTTCATGCCACTGAACCTCTGCTTCACCTCGTCTAGGTATTTGCTTATCTTGCCCGCGTAGCCGTAAGGAAATTTGACTCCTAGAAGGCACTTGAAAAACTGTTTGATCTCATCCTTGCTTAGAGTGAAGCAAGAAGGAGGGCAGTAATATTCGTTCTTCTTGAACTTTTTACCCTTCCGACGACCTTGTGTCGTCTCCGACTCATGATCATCGTCATCTTCCTGATCATCAGGAGTAGTGCGTCCTCCGTGAAGCTCCTTCTGGATACCCAAGCATATCAGGTCGTGCCTTGCTTTCGGACCATCTTTCGTCCTATCTGGCATGTTGATTATGGTGGCGACCAGACTCTCGCACACGTTTTTCGTGATATGCATGATGTCGAGGCTATGAGGCGTGCGGAGAAACTTCCAGTATGGCAACTCCCAGAAAACAGACCTTGTTTTCCATACCTTCATCAGCGGTTTGTATTATTGCTGCCTCTTTCGCTTCTTTCCAGGCTTAGGACAATCTTTCCAGTTTTTCAGCAACTATTCCACTTCTTTGCTGCTCCTACGCTCTGGGATTCCTCGGGTCTCTGATTTGCCATCGAGCAGGTCTCCACGTTTTCTCCATGGATCATTCTTGCCGAGCCACCTCCGGTGCGCCATGAACACGGTTTTCGATGACCCTGGATCTTTCTATAGTTGGAGATAGCTTGTGTTATCCATGCACCTAACGCATGCGCAGAATCCTTGGATAACCTGCCCCGAGATATACCCGCAACCTGGATAGTCTTGCACCATAGTGACCAACGCGGCTCTCATAGTGAAATAATCTTTTGCGACGGCGTCATAAGTATTGGCTCTAGATTCCCATAACGTGGCTAGCTCCTCTTTCAACAGCCCGAGATACAGATTGATGTCAGTACCAGGTTATTTCGGCCCTTGAATTAGCATACTCATTTGTATGTACTTCTTCTTCATGCACAACCATGGAGGGAGGTTGTACATCCATATAAACACGGGCCAAGTGCTGTGTGTGCTGCTCTGGCTACCGAACGGATTGAGTCCATCGGTGCTCGCACCAAGCCTGATGTTCCTCGAATCTCCACCGAATTCTGGGAATTCGAGGTCCAATGCTTTCCACTGGCTAGCATCTGAAGGGTGTGTCAGCAGCTCATCCTTTTCGGGGTCATCATCATCATCTCCTGGCTTCTTCCTTTCCGCATGCCATCGCATGAGCTTCGCTTCCTTAGGGTCCGCGAAATAGCGCTGCAGACGAGGAGTGATAGGAAAGTACCATACCACTTTTCGAGGTGCTTTCTTCCCTTTCTTGTATCAACTCACACCGCACACCGGACATGTGGTTTTCTCCGCGTCCTCGCCCCGATAAATGATGCAATCGTTGATGCATACATGATATCTAACATGCGGTAGATCGAGAGGATAGACGATTTTCTTGGTATCCTTGATACTAGTTGGACATGTGTTCCCCTCCGGGAGACGATCGTGCCAGAATGCCATCATATCGTCGAAGCTTGCGTCGCTCAATTTGTGTTTTGCCTTCATCTCCATATCCTTGAGCGTTACATTCAACCGGGTATCATCGGGCCTACATCCTTCATACAATGGAGTAACCGCGTGTTTCTCAAATTGCACAAGCTTGGCTTTCTCTCTAGTGGCAGCCCTGGCGTTACTCGTCTGCTTGAGAAGCAGCTCTTGCACATAAGATTCCCGCACCCAGCCTGACGTTGTTCCATCGTCGTCTGCTCCTCCGGCATCTAGATCATCATCATCCCGATCTGCTTCCGCACCTTCACCATCTCCAGGAGAATCTTCATCATCTCGCCCGTTCTCTCCGTGATGATGATCATCGTCATGTTGGCCACCTTCACCGTCTCCATCGTCTACGTCATCGCTTATCCAACGAGTGTATCCATCCATGAAACCATGGCGGAGCAGGTGTGCCTACAGATTCCCGGTATCTGGGTCAATCACCCAGTTGAGTTTGCATCTTCTGCACGGACATCTTATATACGTCGTGTTATTTCGTATCATGTCGGCCGTCGCACATTTCAAAAATCTAGCCACAATGCCTTCGCTCATTATGCGGACTATTTTTGCCTGCACGGTGTACACGGTACAATTAGAAGTCTATTAGAACCACATAATGAATGCATGCATGCAATGGTCGATAGAAAATTTCGGCATGACCTATCCTAAAATTAGGACCTTTGCGAAATGCCAAAGTCTTGCCAAAATGGAAATGAATCAACATTTTGGCAAAACAAATGGCAACTTGTTCACATACAAACACAAGAGAGAGAGACCGATCCATACACACATGAACATATCATTATCCTCTCCATACACACATGCATGAGCATCATCGATACTCTCCATATACACACACATATGAACATCGATCGATCATCTCCATACACACATCATGAGAATCGATCATCTACATACATATGAGCATATCATCCATATACACATGAACACATCCTTACATGGACAACTTACCGAGATGAGAGACCGATCGCGAGAAAGATGGAAAGGAGAGGTGCGCGCGTCGACCGGAGAAGGACATGAGAGACCGAAGACCTTCCTCTATTACTTATGTAACATCCAAAGCAAGTTTTACATGCTAAAAATGGTGAATGGGTGGAGAAATTGAGGTGGGAAGGAGAAGATCCCGACTAGATCTAAGGAGGAAGAAGAAGGGGAAAGTGAAGTGTGGGGTGGTGGATGTGGTCACTCATGTGCACATAAAGTGTTGTCCTAAAAAAATCGACACATCCGTGGCGCACACGGCCCTAGTGCGCCACAGGAAGTAGAAACATCCGTGGCGCACTATGCCATGTGCGCCACGGATGTTCCTACTCCCTGTGGCACACTAGGCAGAGTGCGCCACAGATGTTTGTGGTCGTTTCACAGCAGAGGGGGGCATGCGCTTAGGCGTAGCGTACCCCCCATGTGCGCCACGGTTGACACTAACAACCGTGGCGCACATGACTATAGTGCGCTATAGATGTTTGGCGTGCGTCTAACAGGGCCCTGTCCCACACATATCTGTGGCGCACTATAGTCATGTGCGCCATGGTTGTTCTAGTTACTAGTAGGGCACTGCCCACAGGTGAGCCACGCCTGTTTTAGCCGTGGGGCACTTCAACCATGTGAGCCACGGATGTGCTGATTACCTATAGCCGTTTTCCTAGTAGTGTAACACACCATGCATATGAATTTATAGTGCACACTTTGAAATAAATTGGTTTCTTGGGAGTTGGATGCATGAGTATAACATACTCATACAAGTGGAGGCTAGCAAAAGACTGGGAGCAACCAACTAAGAGAGCAATAATGGCCATAATCATGCAGAGCGACAAAGCATTACTAATCAAATCATAAAGTGGTACCACAAGTCAAAAACTAAGGTGACTGGTTATAGTCATAACATGGTATGAGCATGTGCCAAGTCAACCCAAACAAAGCATCAAAGGAGAATACCATAATACTATGCTTTTGTATGCTAAAACAACGCATGATTCTATCAAGGCACATTAAGCAATCTCAATTGTTTGGAACAAGTCATTCTACAGCAATAATCACTAAGCATATGGTCAAAGCAACATCTAGCATGACATGTTAAAGTCTATGCCACAGTCAAAACAAGCTTCCTTTTGTACCACCATAAGCATGGAACTTTCTACTCCTTTCCAACACCAATCAACTTATTTGAAACAAAGCATAATAATCAATAAGTATCAGTGAGCATGTCTCACAAATCTTCAAAGAAGAACTAAAAAGTTCTAAGAAAAAAGCATAAGAAAACTAAGGCTAAAGAGGATGCTAGCAAAAGAGAACACTCACAAGACAATAAGAATGAAAACTAGAGTGTTCTAGGCAATGAAAACAGAGTGTGTCTCTCTCGAGACGAAGTGTGATGGGATCCAACCACTTTATTCAAGCAAACTAAGCAAACAAAAACCAAAAACGAAAACTAAGATGCTCCAAGAACAACACAACAGTGCATGAAACAATAAAAACGAAGTGTCTAGAAAGACCTGAGATTTTTATTGATGAAGAAGGGAATGCCTTGGGCATCCCCAAGCTTTGACGCTTGTAACTCTTGAATATTTCTTGGGGTGACACGGGGTGAAATCGCCAAGCTTGAGATTTTGTCCATTCTTTATCTCATTACATCATTCTTTCAATACACCTGAAAAATTTCCTTCATACAAAACTTCACACAATCTTCATTAGCAACATTAGTGTATTCAAAAGATAATAGACCCTTGGGTTTTGGTTTTAGAACAGAAAAACTTTCACTAAAAACACAAGATACTATATCAATTCCCTCGAAAGCTAAATTTCCCAAAAAAGAAACCAAAAAGAAAACAATAAAAGGCAAATGCAAATAATGGCAGAAATCTGTGAAAATAGACCAGCAGGTAGAAACCGATTTTTTTGAAAACATTCTGTTGCTCAAATCAAAAAGTATTGAACTAACGAAAGTTAGATAACAACCTGGGGGATTTAATCAGAAAATGTCAGCTCAATCTGACTTACAGATATTCCTCACGATTTTTTACGGTGGAGCACAACAATATGTTTCGAGACAGCAACTTCCCAAATCTTACTTCCCTCTAAGTAGAGGTTATGCTTGGCACAAAAATCAAACAAAAAAGATAAGGAGAGGTTATTACAGAAGTAATAACTTCCAAGACTCAAGAAAACTACTGGGTTATCTCCCAAGAAGCACTTTTCTTTAACGCCTTTAAATTAGGCTTGATAGTTTGAGAAGATGCTCACATAAGAAATATGAATTGAATTAAAAGAGAGCATCAAGAAGAAAGTTAAAAACACATTTAAGTCTAACCCACTTCCTATGCATAGGAATCCTGTAAAGAAACAAGTCATGAAAGCACAAAGAACAAGCATAGGAAAGCAAAACAAATACAACTTCAAAATTTTCAACATAAAGAGGGGAAACTTAATATTTTTGAGATGCATAAGCCCAAGTTTCCCTCTCCCATAATAACTTTCAGTAGCAACATGAATAAAATTAACAATATAACTATCACATAAAAAATTCTTATCATTAGCCACATGCATATAATAATTATTACTCTCCACATAAGCACAGTAATCCTTATTAATCATAGTGGGAGCAAATTCAAAAAAATAGCTATCATTACTATTCTCATCACCATGATCATCAAAATAGGAGGCATATTGTAATCATAATTAATTTTCTCCTCAATAGTAGGTGGACTGAAAATATCATAATCATCATACATTGGATCTATAGTATCATCATAAGCAATAGAATACCTATCTTCCCAAGTGTGTTCATTTATAAACATATCATCAACGGAAGGAACATTGATAGCACTAATAGCACAACAATTATTAATATCATCATTTTTAGAATTGGTGGGAAAAATATTTTCAATATCAAAATTAGTGTTCTTTTCCCAATCATGATCACTAATATAGGTAACAGGCATAGGAATATCATCTAGTTCAGACTCATCGACAAAAACTATGATAGGAGCAACATGCTTAGTGGAAGATACCGTTTCCTCTCTCCTTTTACTCCTCTTCTTCTTCTACTCCTATTTAGGAGGGAGAGGCTTGAAAGGAAGCTTCTCCACATACCCTGGTTTATTGTTAGAGACAGTAGAATAATATTTGGAGGATTCCTCCTTTTCATTAATAATAACAAAACTCATATTAGTCCTGTCATATTTTGGTAAAATATCATCTTTTATAAGATTTCGTATGTAAGTATTTGCGTGGCATTTATCAATACAATAAAGATGACACCCATGCAGGACGCTATTCATACCAAAAGCACTCATGTCTACCAAACAAGTTTTCCTTGATAACTCTTCACACCCCAAAAATAATGTAAGTTCATCATGTTGATTATCAGTGATCATGTTATCACAATACAAACTTGTAGTACTCATTGGATTACAAAGGTCATTATTATGGCCTGAGCATTGAAAATTGAAATGACCCACTTCATATCAAAGTTCACAAATAAAAGGATAGAGGTCACAAACTTTTTTACCAAGATCACTTAGAGCCTTATACCACGTTCTAGTTTTTTCATTCCAGTGGGTGATACAATAATCTTCTTCATTTTGATTATCTTCACAAGGTCTATGCATTCCACAAAAATTAACATACTTATAAGAAATAGTGCTTTTAAAAGTTTGAGCATGTTTATTGCAATCATTAATAACAGTTTCATTATCCATGCAAGTGTCTTTAAAAGTTTCATGATACATGTCCCACTTTTCTTTAGGAGCATTAATATGGGAAGAAAAGGCTCTATAATATCTAACAAGAATTTGAGGATCAAGACCATATTTAGCACTAAGCTCTTGAAAATCAGCATTTTCAACGAAAGACTTAATGCAATCATACTCATAGTTTATACCTGGTTCTTTACATTTTTTGTTATCCCAATCTTCGGTATTTCTTTGAATTGTTTCAAGAAGATCCCACTTTAGTTTTGACCTTCTTACTTGTGAAGTGTAGAGGTCCCATCCTGATAAGGTAGAGATCCCTATGTTTATAATGCTAGTCCCTGGATCGAATAGCTAGCACCCACAGTTTAAGATGTAATATAAAGAAACAAAGGTCATATTACACCTTATAACCAGGAATAAAATAATTCATTACAACTTACATAGCTCATATGGCTATCTTATTACAAAGCAACAGATATAATTATATAGCATAGAGTCCTTCATCTTCATATTCCACAGGCAATCATGTTGGTTGTAGACTTGTAATCCCTACTCAACAAACTTCACTAACATCAAACAAACCTGCAACATAATAAGTTACAACCACAAGGGTCAATACATTTGAATTGTATTGGAAAGTGATATCTTAGTGATATGGAGAATCTAACATCTACATGAATATTTGGCTAAGTGGGGTTTTGGCCGGCCTTTGCATAAAAATAAGTTTTACCTATCCTTTGAAAGTATTATCTTTATCAAAACATTTCATCACACATGGCACACTAGATACACCAGGTGCTTACCTTGTTCACCCAACAAGTTTTAACTTAGAGAAATTGGGATGAGGAGATTCTTGATCATTCCAATGTCTTTGAGGCTCAAAATGTCCATTACCGGGGACATGGATAAGTACTTAGGTTTTAACTTCTCGAGAGGTGGTGCACTTTTCCCACAAGACTCGACATGCATCTAGACGAGACTTTTTAGAAACAATCCCTCAGATCAGTACAGACGCGCGTTCAACCTATCATCACTACCACCAACTGTCTGTCTTTCTGAGTTCCTGCAACCTATGCAGTCAAGGCAGAGCCCATATGCCATGTGGTTGCACTTGAAGCTTCCCAACGCAAAACATCTCAAATCTCTTTGTTCATGGGTGGCCATCACAAGTGTGATACACAAGGTAAACCATAGACATGGGCCTTGTGTAACCACTCAACACAAACCATTCTCACCATTCCACCCAGGTGATTCATTCACTTAGTTGTTTTATTAATAAAAACTTAGTCATAGACTTTGCATAATATCATAGCATGAATATTCCACCCTGGAATTCTAATAGCTAGGCTAAGCATACTAGCATAACTTGTCTCTTATCTTGGGGAGATTCCTACCAAGATATATTCTATAGGATCTACTATAGCATAGCAATATATAAAATTAGTCCTATCATGCATACTAAAAAATATCACTAATGCAATATTGAAAAGATAGGACTTTTGATGACCAAAGTATGACTTGACTTTTTAGTGGAGAATCTAGGTACTCTCCTTGATCTTGCAATTGTCACACTCTTCAAGGTTCACTACAATTCAATCAAGCAAGGCACACATTAAAAACTAGCATTCAAACAATTCACCACATAAAATGATAAAAGAAAGGAAATGCATGCAAGCATGCAAAAGGTTGTTTTATTGAAAAAGTGGTTTCTATCAAGGTTCTAAACGTTTCAAAACACCTACTAGTCATTTATAAAAGAGGAAAATCATTTGAAAACAAGTTAGTGAAAATAGGCCTTTTAAATCATTCCTGTTTTGCTAGAAATTCTTTTATTCAAAGAAATAATTCCTAGTGTTAGAAAAATATATTTTTGAATTCAAATGTTAGTGTTTATGGTCCGAGGGTACAAAACAAATCCATTTGCAAAAGGTTTCACTCAAAATAGTCCTACAAATGTTTCTGCAAAACAACTAATTTTTTCATAAGCAAATGACCAAAGGACATAGTTGTAAATTTTACATTTTTATGAATCCATTGATATAAAATTTGCAATTTTTGGACATACAGATCAAAAGTTATGGATTTTACAAATTCAAACATCTAGTAGATCAAATTCTGTTTTTAAATCAACACCTTGGCCATGTTTCTGATTCTAACTGGTTGATACCGTTTCGGCAGGATTAGCATCGTGGGCCGTAGGATCTAAGTGAAAATGCATGGTGCAGATCAGCGCGTACTGCTTCGATTAAGTGATCTGTTTTAACCGCAGGATCTAAATCCAACGGATCGAGATGCTTTGACCTAAGATGGGCGGCACTATCGACGGTGCACGGCAGCGGCGCTTTGTCTACGGTGGTCTGGTGAAAATAGGAAGCAAGAGGAGGGGAGGAGGGTGCTACCAGAGTCGCCGTGGTGAGGGAATGCTCAACGTGGCAGTGGTTGGCAAAGGGGCAAACATACGGGGCTCGTCTTCCTTGCCATATTCCGTGCCGATGTTGGTGGCTTGCAGAAGAAGGAGTCGAGATCCTAGATCACACGCAAGCAAACCAAAGTGTCAGGGAGATGCGCACAAGTACGTGGGTAGCGGGGAAACTTACCAGAGTTCAAGGGGCGCACAAGGTCGACAAGCATCGCTCGTCGGAGATGAGGCAGACGACAGTGAAGAGCAGGCGAGGTCATTGTCGAGCGTCAAGGGCTCACGCGAGGAAACGGAGGCTGCTGGTAGATGCACACGGTGATGGCGAGTGATCTGGTGTGAGCTAGGCAAGTGGGGTGGTCGGAGTCTGCCAGAATTGGCGCCGGAGCTCGTCTGTGTTCGCGGCGGAGCGAGCTAAAATCAGCGCAGCCTGGGAGCTCACTGATTGCGGTGTCTGAGGGGAAACAGATAGGAGGTCGAGGCACTTAAGAAGGCAGGGTCAGGGGGAGAATTACTACGGCGCTTAAGCGAATTCACGCATCGTAATCACGGCAGGAAACAGTCGGGGAGGGGCGAGGTCAGCGCGGGGGTGAGGACGACAATGGTGACATGGGCGTGGAGTAAGGGCGTCAGCGAGGGTGAGGGGATGCGCGTGGGTGAGAAAACATCCGCGGGAGAGAGGGGTGAGACGGGTGGGCTGGTGTTGGTCCTAGGGCTTGATGGGCTGGGCTTAGTTAGAAGGTAGGGTTTATTTCTTTTTTTCTGATTCTTTTTTCTTTTCCACTTCTATTTTCTGTTTTCATTTAAATCAAATGATTTAAACATCAGTTAGAATTCAAATCTTTCCAAAACTTTTTCATTAAGTTTACATTATTTATTCGTGTTTTATTTAGTCCAATTTGGAGTAATCCAAATATTTTCTTATGATTTAATATTTATTTAAATTAGGCATTTTGTCTTTATTTAAATACAATTGAATATGGTTCAAACCCATATAATTTTATTCAAATAATTATTTGTTCCTTTTTATTAATCACTAAACTTTTATTCCATTTGCTTATGGATTTGTCCAAGGTTTTAAATTATCTTTTAAATATTTCCTACTTTGTCTTATAAAATTCATATCTTTTTATTTATAGTTCCAAAATTAGTGATTCCACTTTGTATAATTTTATTTAATATTTTTTTCCAAATCCTTTTAGGATTACTTTGCTCACAATTTGGTGTTGATTTTAGTTAGGAGCTTTATTAGCCATGGAATTATTTTCTTTTATCTTATTAAAATCATAAGTTTTTATCCATGGCTCCAAATTGAGTGAAATCAATTTCCATGGTTTTGTAATATTTTTTTACCATTTTTGATCAGTTATAAATGTTTGTTGCTGAATTTTTATATGGATCAAAGCCATAGTTTTGGAGTGATCTTGGAAATGATTTCTTTCATTAGGGTTATAGAATTTTTGGTTTAACTTTTCCAAGTGTTTTTTTTAATTCAAGATTCTTGTCATGCATGAATGCATTTGATATTTGGAATATTGGTTTGTTGCTTTATTATTCAAATTTTATTTAGGTAGGATTTTGATGTTTCCATTTAGAAGCAAAAAGTTTCTTTTCACCCTAAATTTCAACAATTTTTTTCTTTTGTTTGTTTATTTTTCACATTTCAAAATTTGGAAAATTTTGGGATGTGACAGACTACCACCCTTAAAAGGAATCTCTTCCCGAGATTCGGGAAGGCTAGAGGTTACAAGTTGGCTTCAAGACAACTAGGGTACTACCACCCTTAAAAGGTTTTTAACTAGATTACATCTTGGCTTACTTGGTGTCTTGGTGTAACTTCTCTGGACAATTGTTTGCATAGTGTCCTTTGTTACCAAATTTGAAACATGTAACAAGGTTGATGTACCTCATAGGTTTTCTTGTCTTGTTCTTAACCTCTTCTGGACAATCACTACACCACAGCACTAGATTCCCAACCGCTGTTAGTTGGCAAAAGTCATCATCGCTAACACAGTGTTGGTCGGGAAAAAGATTCATCAAACTGTTGGTCGGAATAACATGTGTATAACAACAGACTGTTGGTCGGAAATTGTAGAACCTTCGCTGACAAACTATCTTTCGGCAATGTTTCCATAGCCATCATCTCGTCGGTCAGTAAATAATGCCGACCAACTGTTGGTTGTTATCTGGGCCGGTATGCCAATAATTTGGCCCAGCGCGCGGGTTGTGAAATATGAGCTCCAATTATTTAGCCCACCACGCGAACCTTACACTGTTTCCCGGTATATCCACCCGGTAGGGCAAAGCTAAATCCCTAAATCCAGTCTCCCGGCCACCGTCGTCTTCCCCCACACTCTTGCCCCTCTCCACCTCGTGCACACTATGCTCAAAGTCTCTGTGGCAGACGTAGACACTGCCCATCCAATGAAGCACGACTTTTCTCTCGCGCTCCCATCTGCTGGTCGAGCCCCGCCATTCCAAATTCGTCACCGTTGCTATCCACATCCAGCTGCAGACTACCTGGATTTTTCTCTACGCCCAAGCTTCGGGAGGTCACCTCTTTCTCTCTCTCTCTCAGTGCATGTGGTACATACATTAGCAGCTATTTCGTTGCGTCAAAGTGTAAAGGCTGTTGCCGCTACCTTGTGCCTATCTAGCTAGCTGGTGACCTGTACTTGTTCGACCAATTGTTTCATTACTATTGTGTTCCTTGTGTAATAGAAAGCTGATGGACTAGATGTACTAGTTCCCTTGATTTTTTTATAGATTGATGTGTTGCCAGCTTCTTTTTCTAGACATTTTTCTAGCATTGTGATTCAACACTCTTTTTTCTCAATAGTACGAGGTGTGCATCTTCATAAGTTGGTAGATGTAGTTAGTTGGATGGATTAGGTATCTGCTACTTAGCTTTTATGAGGTAATTCAAAAGTTGTTAGATCTGGTACTCCCTTCGACCGATATTAGTTGACTTAGATTTGTCTAGATTTAGATGAATCTAGACACTATTTAGTATATAGGTTCATCCAAATTTTAACAAATCCAAGTCAACTAATATGGGTCAGAGGGAATAGTAGTTAGTTTCATATGTGGTAAATTTGTCTGAGTTACTTCCTAGACAAATCTGGTTACAACGTCTATTATTTAAAAGATGTACTCACTGTTGTTCCTATGTTGAAGTGTCGGTTCAGATTATTTCATCAATCCATCTAAGAATGCTAGAAAAATGGCATGTTTAAATTAAATATGTAGATTACTAGCTAAGAGTTAATAATTGATTTCTTACATATTTAGAATCCTTGCAGATTATTACCAAAATATTGTTGCGTGTTACTGATTTGTTTTGTAAGTGGAGCCTATATAGATTTATAGTCTCTAATTTGTTTGGTTTTTAGGTTCTTTCTACCACCAACAAACGAGTTATCATGAAGGACACATCGACACCTTCTCACTCCTTGTCACTATCTTCTCCCACCAGTTTGTGAGTTCATGTACTCCTTACATTTTTTTTGTTCCCTAATTACAAAGTATTTACTTGCGGTGGGCGTGTTTATGTCAGGGGCTAGTTAGAATGGCCATGTTGTAAGAGAAATTAGAGAGGTAGGTGTTATGGAGGGGTTGAGTTTGATCTATTGGTGAGTCAACCTTCTACTTCATTGTTCAATTAGAGCTATCCATGTACTAAATTTTTAAATGTTGTGTTCTGGGCATTATCCATGCCTTTTCTTTTCTTTTTTGCTAATTGCGACAATACCTATTTATATTAATGCCATCAGCGTATTCCACCTCTCTCATTCTGTGTGTGCTCCTGGGTTTTCCTTTGTTGTGTCAGGATTTTCTATTGATCTCGTAATAATAAGTGTGCAACTAATACGGATAAAAGTTGGATGAATGCACCTAGGTACAACACACATTGCTACTTTCTTAAACTTCAGTACTTGCTAAAATTAGATGTAACTCCCTACATATATATGCTTGCATGTAGGCATACAGAGGAGTGCATACAAGGGCTAGCTAGATTCTTGGTCTATGCGTTTGCTAAATCATCAGTCGAGAACAACATCTTATGTCCATGCAAAAACTGTGTGAACTCGTACTGGAGAGAAGAAATAATAGTTCGTGAGCACCTGGTATGTGAGGGTTTTGCCGAAGGATATAGCCAATGGATCTTTCATGGAGAGTGTGGCTCTTCTTCTGATAATCCACCAATTTTTTTTTATGTCCAAGAGAGGTATGAGGGTGATGACATTTCTGGTTTGCTAAGAGACCTAGCGGGTGGTTTATATGATGATAGGGGATAATTTGAAGATGATGGCGCTACAGATGAGGATAATTCGTTCTTAGAATCTCTGCATAAGTTGGAAGCTGAGTCTAAACAAGAGTTGTATCTTGGCTGTAAAAACTTTTCAAAGCTCTATTTCCTAATTAGACTTCTTCACACCAAAATGCTCGGAGGGTGGCCAGATAAAAGTTTTAATCTTCTATTAGATCTTCTCAAAGAGGCTTATCATGACTCTGCAATACCTAAAAACTACAATGAAGCCAAAAAAATTGTCAAATGTCTGGGACTTGGGTATGTTAATATTCATGCATGTGAGAATGACTACATTCTGTTTTGGAAAGACAATGTCAATGCCATCTCATGCCGAAAGTGTAAAGCCTCACGATGGAAATCTGAAAGAAAGCATGCAGATGGAAAACGTGTCCACAAGGCTCCTAAGAAGGTTATGCGCTACTTCCCAGTAAAGAAAAGGTTTTAGAGGTTGTTTGTGTGCTCTAGGACTGCAGCTCTTGCAAGATGGCATGCAGAACAACGCACGGAAGATGGTTTTCTTAGGAATCCTATAGATTCTTTTCTTTGGAAGGACTTTGAGGACAAAAAACCAAAATTTGCTAAATATAGCCGAAGCATCAGGCTTGCACTAGCCACAGACGGTTTTAATCCCTTTCGTTCGATGAATCTTAGCTATAGCATTTGGCCTGTTCTATTGATTCCATATTCCACCCAATATGGTTATGAAGCAACCAAATTTTATGTTATCTTTGTTGATTCCTGGACCAAGAGCTCCTTGTAGTGATATTGATGTCTATTTCGAGCTTCTAATTGATGTAGATATGTTTCTTCATGGTGTTAGGACCTGTGATGTGGGCATCTTTAATGAGGGATGTGTACTAGTTTGTGTAAACTGAGAATGTGTGTAACTATGGATTCTTATCTATTTGTACTTGTGTGTGCAAGTGTCCCCTTTAAATATGATGAATTATAGCTAAACTTTTTCCGCAAACCACCAAGTACCTAGATGTTTCCCATCAACAAGTTGAATTGTGTAATGGAGTAAACTTGGTCATATGGTAGTCATTTGGCTTCTATTTTGTAAACCTGGTTATATGGTAGGCATTTGGCTTCTATTTTGTAAACCTGGTTATATGGTAGGCATTTGGCTTTCATTTTGTAAACCTGGTGATATGGTAGTCATTTGGCATCCATTTTGTAAAACCTCCTTATATTTTGAGAACTTGACTATGTTGTAATCAATTGAGACAAGATGAACAATCAGTATTGTATATATTTATGTGTATTAGTGTGTCATGTGTGTTTTTAATTTATTATATGCTTGTATGATTCTGTGGAATATGAGATATACTAAATTTTGCAACTCAAATATCTAAAGTACCTATGTGTTGGTGTACAAAAGAAACACCAATCGACTGTTAAAAGGAAAGCAATCTGTGAAAGGGAAAATAGAAAGTTGGTCGGCAAAAGTAACAGCGACCAACTGTTAGAAGGAAGCATCATGTGGAATGGAGCAACAGAAAGTCGGTCAGGAAGCCTAGCGTCGTCTGATGTTCGGTCGGTAATACAATGCCGGTCGACAAAAATGTGTCGGACGGCAAAAGAAACATCGGTCGGGAAAGCTCCAGGGGTGCTGTCGGACCGTTGGTTGGCAAAAATTTCTTGGTCGGGAAAGGCCTTTCCTGACGAGACTTACGGTGACCGACCAGGTCGGTCGGCAAAGCTGATTCTCGACCAACATTCTGTCGGCGTAAGCGGCTATCCCGACCAACTTGTCTGTTCGAGTTCTAGTGCTATGGTGTAGTGGTTTTAGGGTTTAGGGTTGATACCGTTTTGGCAGGATTAGCATCGTGGGCTGTAGGATCTAAGTGAAAATGCATGGTGCAGATCAGCGCGTACCGCTTCGATTAAGTGATCTGTTTTAATCGCAGGATCTAAATCCATCGAGATGCTTTGACCTAAGATGGGCGGCGCTAGCGACAGTGCACAGCGGTGGCGCTCTATCGACGGTGGTCCGACGAAAAAAGGAAGCAAGAGGAGGGGAGGAGGGTGCTACCAGAGTTGCCGTGGCGAGGGAATGCTCAACGTGGCAGTGGTTGGCGAAGGAGCGAACAGACGGGGCTCGTCTTCCTCGCCGGAGTCTGTGCTAATGTTGGTGGCTTGCAGAATAAGGAGTCGAGCTCCTAGATCACACGCAAACAAACCAAAGTGTCAGGGAGATGCGCACAAGTACGTGGGTAGTGGGGAATCTTACTAGAGTTCAAGGGGCGCACGAGGTCGACGACAATCGCTCGCCGGAGATGAGGCAGACGACGGTGAAGATAAGGCGAGGTCATTGCCGAGCGTCAAGGGCTCACGCGAGAAAACAGAGGCTGCTGGCAGATGCACATGACGATGGCTAGTGATCTGGTGTGAGCTAGGCAAGGGGGGTGGTTGGAGTCTGCCGGAATTGGCGCCGGAGCTCGTCGGTGTTCGCGGCGGAGCGAGCTAAAATCAGCGCAGCCTGGGGGCTCACTGATTGCGGCGTCTGAGGGGAAACAGAGAGGAGGGCGAGGCACTTAAGAAGGCAGGGCCAGGGGGAAGAATTAATGTGGCGCTTAAGCGAATTCACGCGTCGTAATCACGGCAGGAAACAGTCGGGGAGGGGCGAGGTCAGCGCGGGGGTGAGGACGACGATGGTGACATGGGCGTGTGGTAAGGGCGTCAGCGAGGGTGAGGGGGATGCGCGTGTGTGAGAAAAGATCCGCGCGGGAGAGGGGTGAGCCGGGTGGGCTGGTGTTGGTCCTAGGGCTTCCTCGGCTGGGCTTAGTTAGCAGGTAGGGTTTGTTTCCTTTTTTCTGATTCTTTTTCCTTTTCCACTTCTATTTTCTGTTTTCATTTGATTCAAATTATTTAAACATCAGTTCGAATTCAAATCTTTCCAAAACTTTTTCATTAGGTTTACATTATTTATTCTTGTTTTATTTGTCCAATTTGGAGTAATCCAAATATTTTCTTATGATTTAATATTTATTTAAATTAGGAATTTTGTATTTATTTAATACAATTGAATATGGTTTAAACTTTTATTCCATTTTCTTAGGGATTTGGCCAAGGTTTTAAATTATCTTTTAAATATTTCTTACTTTGTCTTATAAAATTCATATCTTTTTATTTGTAGTTCCAAAATTATTGATTCCACTTTGTATAATTTTATTTAATAATTATTTATTTTTTCCAAATCCTTTTAGGATTACTTTGCTCACAATTTGGTGTTGATTTTAGTTAGGATCTTTATTAGCCTTAGAATTATTTTCTTTTATATTATTAAAATCATAAGTTTTTATCCAAGGCTCCAAATTGAGTGAAATCAATTTCCATGTTTTTGTAATATTTTTTTTACCATTTTTATCAGTTATAAATGTTTGTTGATGAATTTTTATATGGATCAAAGCCATAGTTTTGGAGTGATCTTGGAAATGATTTCTCTCATTAGGGTTTTAGAGTTTTTGGTTTAACTTTTCCAAGTGTTTTTTTTAATTCAAGATTCTTGTCATGCATGAATGCATTTGATCTTTGGAATATTGGTTTGTTGCTTTCTTATTCAAATTTTGTTCAGGTAGGGTTTTGATGTTTCCATTTAGAAGCAAAAAGATTCTTTTCACCCTAAATTTCAAAAAAAAAATATTTTGTTTGTTTATTTTTCACATTTCAACATTTGGAAAACTTTGGGATGTGATAGACTACCACCCTTAAAAGGAATCTCGACCTAAGATTCGGGAAGGCTAGAGGTTACAAGTTGGCTTCATGACAAATAGGGTACTACCACCCTTAAAATGTTTTTAACTAGATTACATCTTGGCTTACTTGGTGTCTTGGTGTAACTTCTCTGGACAGTTGTTTGCATAGTGTCCTTTGTTACCAAATTTGAAACATGTGACAAGGTTGATGTCCCTCATAGGTTTGCTTGTCTTGTTCTTCTCCTCTTTTGGACAATGTGATGCATAATGGCATAACTCTTTGCATTTGTGGCACTGTAGTTTGCTGATGTCCTTATTTTCGGGTCTCTCCAAATCTAGGAGGGCTCTTAGTTCATGTTCTTCATACTTCACCACAAGGTGGGAAAACTTCCTCGGTTCTTAGAACGGTTCCTAGGATAACTTCCATGTTTACTCTTTTGTCCACCATAATGGGTTACAATGTATGAAGGTGCATATTGAGGTTTGACTTTGTCTCCATCCTTCTTGGTAGAAGTTGTACCTTCATGGATGTTTCCAAACATTTGATATTTTCCATCTTGTTTCATCTGTTGAACTATAGGATAGATGGGGCATTGGATAGGAACATGATCATTTCCTTCACATAGGAAACAAGAAACTTGAGATGTGGGGCAATGTCTAGTTTGATGTTTCTCTTCACAATTCGGGCATTGGTCAATGTGCTCTTTATAAGTGTCTCCTGTGTCTCCATAGATTTTTTAGGCTTGAGTTCCTTCTATAATATCATCGTTGATATCATTTCTGTCACGATCACTTTGGGAAGGGTTGCTTCTCATGTTGATCATCTGGTTAGTCATCCTTCGAAACAATTGAGATTGGGATTTCAAGAACTTTAGCATGGCTGGGTCTAACTCAATGTTGTTGGCTAAAAACTGGCTTGTCACTTGATTCAACTGGTCTTGGGTTGCTAGCAGTTGTTCTGTCATGTACATCTCTTGGTTTTTGTTGTCACCATCCTTGATGTTGGAGTTGTGGTCTCTTGGAGAAGTCATCTGCTTGGGTTGGATTGGGATTAGATTAGGAAAAAGATTTCTAGAGGAAGAATTATACTCACACACAACAAATCACACAAATCAATGTGCAAGCAATCACAATCATGCATTCCACCCAAACAACAAGATTCAAGAATATTTTAGGCAACAAAATATTTTTGCTACACCACATATGTTGGTGTGATCAATAAATCGATTTAAACTAAACACTAGTGTGGTGGCCCAACTATGGGGTTCACTTGAGATCATTCCATTCTTCTTAGATGATACATCATGAACAAGATCATGGTATTATTGGGATAAATTCTTGCATCTTGGTCACAAGGCTCAAAGGTGATATCTATAATGTTTCCTCGTGAGTTGTGTTTCCTTAGTCTCCAAGTCTTGAGTATTATTCCTATCTCACTTGAAGTCCTTAGTGATGTCCAAGTTGAAGTCCTTGGTGAAACTAAAGTTGAAGTCATTGGTGATTGTGAAGTCCTTGCTCATGTTGAAGTTTTTGTCCAATAAGTTGAAAAAGGGAGGGATGTAGAATCCAAAACAAAATGATGAGGAAAGAGTTTACAAGATTTTTTGTAAATAAGTTTGAACAAATACAACTCCTATTTTCTAAGGGGTTTTGTCCAATCCTAGGGTTAAAATCCTACAGGAAACACAGTGCTCTGATACCATCTGTATAGGTCCCATCCTGATAAGGTAGAGATCCCTGTGTTTACAGTGCTAGTCCTTGGATCAAATAGCTAGCACCCACAGTTTAAGATGTAATATCAAGAAACAAAGGTCATATTACAACTTATAACCAGGAATAAAATAATTCATTACAACTTACATAGCTCATATAGCTATCTTATTACAAAGCAACAGATATAACTATATAGCATTGAGTCCTTCATCTTGATATTCCATAGGCAATCATGTTGGTTGTATACTTGTAATCCCTACTCAACAAACTTCACTAACATCAAACAAACCTGCAACATAATAAGTTACAGCCACAAGGGTCAATACATTTGAATTGTATTGGCTAGTGATATCATAGTGATATGGAGAATCTAACATCTACATGAATATTTGGCTAAGTGGGGTTTTGGCCGGCCTTTGCATAAAATAAGATTTCCCTATCCATTGAAAGTAGTTTTCTCTTTATCAAAACATTTCATCACACATGGCACACTGGATACACTAGGTGCTTCCATTGTTCACCCAACAAGTTTTAACTTAGAGAAATTGGGATGAGGAGATCCTTGATCATTCCAATGTCTTTGAGGCTCAAAATTTCCATTACCGGGGACATGGATAAGTACTTAGGTTTTACCTTTTCGAGAGGTGGTGCACTTTTCCCACAAGACCCAACATGTATCTAGACGAGACTTTTTAGAAACAATCCCTTAGATCAGCACATACGCGTTCCACCTATCATCACTACCACCAACTGTCTGTCTGTCTGTCTGAGTTCCTGCAACCTATGTAGTCAAGGCAGAGCCCATATGCCATGTGGTTGCACTTGAAGCTTCCCAACACAAAACATCGCAAATCTCTTTGTTCCTGGGTGGCCATACACAAGTGTGATACACAAGGTAAACCTTAGACATGGGCCTTGTGTAACCACTCAACACAAACCATTCTCACCATTCCACCCAGGTGATTCATTCACTTAGTTGTTTTATTAATCAAAAACTTAGTCAAGGACTTTGCATAATATCATAACATGAATATTCCACCCTTGAATTCTAATAGCTAGGCTAAGCATACTAGAATAACTTCTCTCTTATCTTAGGGAGATTCCTACCAAGATATATTCTATAGGATCTACTATAGCATAACAATATATAAAATTAGTCCTATCATGCATACTAAAAAATATCACTAATGCAATATTGAAAAGATAGGCACACATCCAAAACTAGCATTCAAACAATTCACCACAAAAAATGATAAAAACAAGGAAATGCATGCAAGCATGCAAAAGGTTTTTTTATTGAAAAAGTGGTTTCTATCAAGGTTATAAACATTTCAAAACACCTACTGGTCATTTAGAAAAGTGGAAAATCATTTGAAAACAAGATAGTGAAAATAGGCCTTTTAAAATCATTATTGTTTTGCTAGAAATTCTTTTATTCAAAGGAATAATTCCTAGTGTTAGAAAAATATATATTTGAATTCAAATGTTAATTTTTATGGTCAGAGGGTTTAAAAAATCCATTTGCTAAATGTTTTACTCAAAAATCATTTTTAGAAAAAAATTTATACTCAAAATAGTCATTCAAATGTTTCTGCAAAAACACCTAATTTTCAGAAGAAAATGACCAAACTAAGGCCATATTTGTAAAGTTTAAATTTTTCTGAATCCATTGATATAAAATTTGAAATTTTTGGTCATACAGATCAAAAGTTATGGATTTTACAAATTCAAACATTTAATAGATCAAATTCTGTTTTTAAATCAGCAGCTTGGCCACGTGTCTGATTCTAACTGGGTTCATACCGTTTCGGCAGGATTATCATCATGGGACGTATGATCTAAGTGAAAACGCATGGTGCAGATCAGCGCGTACCGCTTCAATTAAGTGATATGTTTTAAACGTAGGATCTAAATGCAACGGATATAGGTGCTTTGACCTAAGATGGGCGGCGCTGGTGACGGTGCGCGGCAGCGGTGCTCTTTCTACGATGGTCCGGGGAAACTAGGATCAAGAGGAGGGGAGGAGGGTGCTACTAGAGTCACCGTGGCGAGGGAATTCTCAACGTGGTAGTGGTTGGAGAAGGGGTGCAAAAACAGGACTCGTATTCCTCGCCGGAGTCCGTGCCGACGTCGGTGGATTGTAGAAGAAGAAGGAGTCGAGCTCCTGGATCGCACGCAAACAAACCAAACTGTCAGGGAGATGCGCACAAGTACGAGTGTAGCGGGGAAACATACCAAAGGTCAAGGGGCGGACGAGGTCTACAACAATCGCTCACCGGAGATGAGGCAGACGACGGTGGAGAGCAGGCGAGGTCGTTGCCGAGCGTCATGGGCTCGCGTGAGTAAACGGAGGCTGCTGGCAGATGCGCACGACGATGGCTAGTGAGCTAGTGTGAGCTAGGCAAGGGGGTGGTCGGACTTTGCCGGAATTGGCGCTGGAGCTTGTGGGTGTCCGCGGTAGAGCGAGCTAAAATCAACGCAGCCTGGGGGCTCACTGATTTCGGTGTCTGAGGGGAAACAGAGAGGAGGGAGAGGCGGTTAAGAAGTCAGGGTCGGGGGAAGAATAACTGCGGCGTTTAAGCGAATTCACGTGTCGTAATCGCGGCAGGAAACGGTCAGGGAGGGGCGAGGTCAGCGCGGGGGTGAGGACGACGATGGTGACGTGGGCGTGGGGTCAGGGCGTGAGCGAGGGTGAGGGGGTGTGCATGGGTGAGAAAATATCCACGGGGGGAGAGGGGTGAGCCGGGTGGGCTTGTGTTGGGCCTGGGGATTGCTGGGCTCTACTTAGTTAGGAGGTAGGGTTTGTTTCCTATTTTTTTCTCCTGATTCTTTTTTATTTCCATTTCTATTTTCTGTTTTCATTTGATTGAAATGATTTAAACATCAGTTTGAATTCAAATCTTTCCAAAACTTTTTTCATTAGGTTTACATTATTTATTAGTGTTTTATTTAGTCCAATTTGGAGTAATCCAAATATTTTCTTATGATTTAATATTTATTTAAATTAGGCATTTTGTCTTTCTTTAAATAAAATTCAATATGGTTCAAATCCATATAATTTTATTCAAATAATCCTTTATCCCTTTTTATTAATCGATAAACTTTTATTCCATTTGCTTAGGGGTTTGGAAAAGGTTTTAAATTATCTTTTAAATATTTCCTACTTTGTCTTATAAAATTTATATCTTCTCACCCTTTGTCTTAAATAGTTCCAAAATTAGTGATTCCACTTTGTATAATATTATTTAATAATTATTTATGTTTTTCCAAATCCTTTTAGGATTACTTTTCTCACAATTTGGTGTTGATTTTATTTAGGAGCTTTATTAGCCTTGGAATTATTTTCTTTTATCTTATTAAAACCATAAGTTTTTATCCATGGCTCCAAATTGAGGGAAATGAATTTCCATGGTTTTGTAATATTTTTGTCTACCATTTTTTATCATTTATAAATGTTTGTTGCTGAATTTTTATATGGATCAAAGCCATAATCTTGGAGTGATCTTGGAAATGATTTCTTTCATTAGGGGTTTAGGGTTTTTGATTTAGCTTTTCCAAGTGTTTTTTTAATTCAAGATTCTTTTCATGCATGAATGCATTTGATCTTTGGAATATTGGTTTGTTGCTTTCTTATTCAAATTTTATTCAGGTAGGATTTTCATGTTTCCATTTAGAAGCAAAATTTTTTCTTTTCACCCTATATTTTCAACAATTTTTTTCTTTTGTTTGTTTATTTTTCGCATTTCAAAATTTGGAAAATTTTGGGATGTGACATGAAGGATCCCTCTGAACAGGTATCTAGATAGTCCTTGTAATGTCCTTAAAGCGTTGCATAAAAATTATTGATAATTATATTACTGGGGAGCTCATGAATGGGACATTTGAGCATTAGTGACTTCAATCTTCCCTAAGATTGGGAAATACTTTATCCATCATGAGGGTGAAAATTATAAATATAATTCCTATCTTTGTGTATTTCATGAGGAGGATAAAATTTAGAGTAAAAGAGAGATTCAAGTTCCTTCCACTCCAAATAATGAGGATCATCTAGTAGCTCATACCACTCCCTTGCTTTGTCCCTAAGTGATAAAGAGAATAGATTCCCCTTAACTTGGTCCATTCAAATACCTTCACACTTGAACAACTCACATAATTCATGGATAAAAATAAAGTGATCACCAGGATGGACAGTTCCATCCCCAAAATAATAGTTATCCATGACACAATCAACAATTTTTGTTGGTATTTTAAAAGGGACACTTTCATTATGTGGCTTTAAAATATCATGAGCATCATTATAATTACCACATATGGGAGATAAAGTATCATCAGAGCAAATTTTCTTCCCTAAAGCTATGGAACTAAAAAGATCTTTTTCATAAAAACTAGCTTCCCCAAGCTTAGATGTTTCCATAGCATTAGCAATAATGGTGTTCAAAGAATTCATACTAATAACATTGCTATTAGCATGCAAATAAAGCTCCATAGGTTTTTTAATTTTCTCTTCAAACACTTCATGTCCTAACTCAAGATAAATGCTATAAAGCTCTCTAATTTTTTTTGGTGTTTTACATTAAGCCAAACTAGTGAAAACAAGAAACAAAAATACAAAATTGCAGAGTCTAAAGGAAATAACTTCGAGCACTCACACACCAAGAGGATGTGAGTACCTTTTACCTTACCTCCCCGTCAACGGCGCCAGAAAAGATCTTGATGTCTATGCATTTCTATTCTTGTAGACAGTTGTTGGGCCTCCATGTGCAAAGGTTTGTAGAACAGAAGCAAGTTTCCCTTAAGTGGATTACCCAAGGTTTATGGAACTCTGGGAGGAAGTGTTCAAAGGTATCCCTCTCATGCAACCCTACAATCAAGATACAAGAAGTATGTTGTGTCCCCAACACACCCAATACACTTGTCAGGTGTATAGGTGCACTAGTTGGGCGAAGAAATAGTGAAATACAAGTGGTAACGGTTCGAGAAAAGAGCTTCTGACTTGTTTTTGACGTGGGAGAGACTAAAGTCAAACGGAAATAATGATGGAAGCAAGAAAACATGCAACAGATCTAGTTGTAAACGGTGTTTCAATGTTTGGAAACAAGGCCTAGGGATCATAATTTCACTAGTGAACACTCTCTCATATAAATATCTTCTCTTAATGGTACTACTCTTAACTACTCTCCGGTTGGATACTCTAATCCATGGTAGGGCTATAACAGCACTCCTCAAAGTCCCCCTTTCCCATCTAGATAACCCCACAATGTCACCTTGAGTGCTAGATGGTCCCAATAAACACCACCATTTCATAGAGACAACCAACTCAAAAATATACTCATGATATATATATGTAACCTAGCTTAAGTTCCACACACAGTGTGCACGCTGTAACTTTCACACACGTCGGGAAAAGCATAGATCTATTAAAGCACGATGAGTATTTATGTAGACTCTAGCCTAAGTGCCACCATTGCGTGCACACTGTCACTTTCACACACATGGGGAGAGCAGAGATCTATTAAAGCACTTGAGTAGCAAAATAGATGTACTTGGTTACAAAGCTCATGACCACAACAAGATCATGCATAGAGAGAGATGAACACATAGCTATTGGTAGAGCCCTTAGCCTCGAGGAAGAACTACTCCCTCCTCATCATGGGAATTAGCAACGGTGATGAAGATGGCGATGGAGATCGATGGATATGGTGGTGGATATCGAAGGAGATGTATCCGAGGGAACTTCCCTGTCCCCGTAGGGTGCCGGAACAGAGAATTTATGTCCCCCGAATCTCCCCTTCATTGGCGGCGGCACTATGGAGGTTTTCGTGGCTTGCTCCCAGATGATTTAGGGTTTCTGGGTCGGATGCTTCTTATAGGCGAAGGAGCCAAGGTCGATGGAGGGCCAGGGGGCCCACACCCCTTGTGGGCGCTACCAGGGTGGGCCCGCACCCACCTAGGGTGTGGCCACCCTGGTGTCTGATGCAATGCTGAGTTGATGTAGGAGCGCTTCGTTGGGAACCCCAAGGGCAAGGTGTGAAGCAGCACAACAAAAAGTTTCCCTCCAATAAGAAACCGAGGTTATCAAACCAGTAGGAGGAAGGAAACGTCACAGAGGTGTTGCAGCACCACAGATATTTGCACAACACAAACTCAAGACTTTTCCCCAACGAATCAGTGAGGTTGTCAAGCTCACCGGTTTGCTGTAAAAAAGGATAAAACATATTGTGTGGAAGGTAATGGTTTGCAGCAAGTAAATAAGTAAAAATGGAAGGTGTATCGATGGAAAAGATTGGACCAGGGTCCATCGTTCACTAGAGGTGCTCTCCGTAGATAAACAACATGGCATGAAGGGTAAACAAATTACAGCAGGGCAATTGACAGGAACTGAGCAAGGCATAACAATGCAATTACTAGTCAGAAAGATCCTATGAGATTCGATTAGGAAAAAGAACAATATACATAGACCGCCATCCAACTGCATCTATGACTAGAAGTCCACCTTCAGGTTATCATCGGAACCCCCTCCAGTATTAAGTTGCAAGCAACAGATAACTGCTTTAAGCAAAGTGTGTAAGGTAAAGAGTCCACATCTTCCTTGAACAAGAGACCGTTGTTTTCTCCCTAGTAGAAACAACACATCTACAAACGAAGATATTTCTATCACTTCCCTTGGAAACTAGAGGCATGAACCCACTATCGAGCATAAATACCCCCTCTTGGAGTCACTAGCAACTACTTGGCCAAGATAGCTACTAACAACGGAGAGCATGCAAGATCACAAACAACACAGACATGATAGAATCATAAAGACAAAACCATTAATCAAACCAACATAATAATCTCAATATCCATGGATCCCCGCAAACACAACATGCATGATTACAAATAGATTAGATCTTGATCATAAATGGAGCTCACAAGATCTATACATGAAAGCACAAGGTGGAGATACAACCATCTAGCTACTACATGGACCCATAGTACAAGGTGGAACTACTCACGCATCATACCGGAGAGAAGGCCTCCGAGATGATCTCCCCTTCGGCAGGGTGCCGGGAAGAACTTGAGATCCCCCTCCCAATCTAGGGACAACGGTGGCGGCGTCTACAAAAGTTTTCGTGGAGACTTGATCGGGTGCTTAGGGTTTCTGCATCGGGGGCTTCTTATAGGCGAAGGGGGAGGCCGAGGCGGTGGCCAGGGGCCCCACACCCTGCCTAGGCACGGGGTAGGGCCCACCCGCGCCTAGGGGGGTCTGGGTGCCATGGACCGCCTCTCCGTCTCCCCTCTAGACTTCTTGTTCCCCATGGAAAGTTATTGACTTTGACGTTTGTCTCGTCAAATTCCGAGAATATTTCTTTACTAACCTTTCTGGAACCAAAAACAGCAGAAAACGGGCAACTGGCACTGTGGTAACTTGTAAATAGGTTAGTACCAGAAAACATGTAAAAAGCACCTCAAAGTGTAGACAAAGCAAAGCAAAGTAGATACTAAACAAGCATGGAGCATAAAAAATTATAGATACGTTTCCGACGTATCAGTGTCCTCCTCCGTCTCATCTTTGATTTTCCGTATTGTTCAGGGAGAATATGAACTTTGGCTTTTGTCCCGTCCAATTCCAAGAATATTCATTTTTTAGCTTTCTGAAACAAAAAACAACAGAAAACAGGCAAGTGGCACTGTGGCATCTTGTCAATAGATTAGTTCTAGAAAGTGTATAAAAATACCTCAAAGTATAGACAAAACATAGAAAAGTTGATACAAAACAAGCATGGAGCATCAAAAATTATAGATACGTTTACGAAGTATCACTGGTACATGTTTAGATAAAGGGCAGTAGATGGTCGGTCTTACTTTTCTTTTGAAATATGGCCTTGTCACAATCTAGGCGAGGCTTGGGCATTTTTGGTTGCATATTTTTTGGTCACACAGGCATTGATCTAAGAATGAGGTATGCACAAAAAATCAGTCTTGATCGTCAGATTTGCATGCTCTAATGATGTAGTGTGTTCGGAGAAAAGGGCAAACTGAATCAAGAACTGACTATCTCTATACTGTTATTGAATTTCAGTGTCTGCATTGCTGAATCGGTCACTTTGAAATGCTGCTGAACATGTTAAGTGCGGTTGATTATGAACTGGAAATCTTTCAATATTTTTCTTTCTTATTCTATACTCCTGGATCTTTCAAATGCTAGTAAGAACAGTAGTTCCTAGCATAACGTAGTACTCCTTCTGTTTCAAAATATAATATGTTTTAGCTTTGTGAAGAAAATGTATCTAGACTTGTTTTAGTATGTAGGTTTACTCAGGTATGGAGTGAATCTACACACTAAAAGACGTCTAGATACATTTTCTTCACATACCTAAAACATATTATACTATGAAATAGAGGGATTATTTTGTATGGAGTTCTTTCTCTACTAATATATTTTGTAGTAATAACCATTTACCGGTACTTGTACAGATCGACCTATCGTGTGCAGAATATGGTCCCGCTTTCCTTTTGAATCAGGCCTTGCTGAATCTATCAATTCTTTTGGTTATTGTATGTGTAATGCTAATCCTTCAGTTTGTGATGCTGCTGAATCTGTCAAGTGCTGCCGAATATGAACTGGAAATCTATCAATATTTTTTTGGTCTTATTCTATACTGCTAAATTTGTCAAATGTTTTTTCGTTACTACTATTACAATATTTTGTACCACTGACTGTGATGTAATTGGAGTACTTGTTTAGATCAAGTGCAGCAGATTGTCTTGCTTTTATTTTGAAACTTAGCATTGTCACAATTATCTAGATGCATCTTGGGCATTTTGGGTTGCATATAGGAGTTACATAGGCATTGACTTAAGGAGGAAATATTCACACAGAAGCAGGCTTGATCGTCAGTTTTTCTTGCTCCAATGATCGAGTTTGTTTAGAGAACAGGGCAAACTGATCATGGGCCAAGGTTTTATGAGCTAGAACAAGTACCAATTTTGTCTATACTGGTATTGAATTACAAGAAGGAAAGGTACTGAATCTCTCAATTGTTCTTTCCTTTCTATTACTAAAGCATTTTGTGGAACTAATACTGATGTACTGGTACTTTTTTAAATCAAGTGTAGTAGATAGTCTTGCTTTTCTTTTGAAATTGGCCTTGTCACAATCTAAATGAGACGTGGGAATTTCCGGTTACATATGGGGGTCACACATGAATTGATGTGAGAAGAAGGTACTCAAAGCAGACTTGATCGTTAGTTTTGCATGCTCCAATGGTCAAGTGTGTTTGGAGAAGAGGGTAAACTAATCGCGTGATAAGGTTTAAGAGCTAAAACAAGAACTGGTTCTCTCTGTACTTCTATTTTATTTAAGTGTCTCCAATTGCTATCTTATTCTGTACTACTCAATTTTACATGAATATCTGCTAAAAATAATTATTGTTTTCCCGCTCCCTATCTCAGGTCTTTGTTTGGAATCCAGCCGAGCCACAACACAATGCAATTTTTATATACCAGTAGAAGAAATCTATCCCATTCAGCCCCTCTTTAGCCCAAAACATTTAAATTCGGCCTTTTAGGGATCAGGGGACTGCTGAGCACAACAAGTGAATTTTGAGAAAGGAGCCCATGGAGAATAGCCTATGGAGTATATCCCATATAGAGAATCCCATGTAGAATAGCCAAACTCTTTTTAATTTGGCCTTTTGGGAATTGCCCCCCACCTATAAAATTAAAAAACACTTCCTACCCATGTTTTTAAGAAGCTACTCATTATGTTGCATTTTTGTGTAGAAACTACTATATTATGTAGTAGTTCTTAGTTTAGGTGCCAGGAGCACCGCCTTATTATTTGATGGGAGATAAACATGGTCAAAGGAACTCTTTTCAAGTTATATAAGTACCATTTAACATTTGCATTGTATAAATTATTTCTTTCGCAGTGGCAAGGCAAGCAGTTCATCGTTTATGAGGTCTCGAGTTCAAATCCTAGGAAATTTGTATTTTTCTTGTAGTCATCTTTTTGTTATCTGAGGACGACATGAAATCTGGGACCCAGGTATACTGTTGCGTCTAGCAATGTTTGCAAGTTCAGAACGGAAGACTCGATCCGAAAAAATAGGCTAACACATACACGTTTCTTTCACATAGAGGCTGACATCTGGGACCAGCATAGACAAGTTTCCTGCACAGAGGAGGCTGACATGTGGGACCCAGCAATGGACCTAGGTCAAAATAGTGGTCGTGGCAATTTTTGTTATTATATACTAACCCTAAAATGTGGGACCCAGCAACAGAGTATAGATTTTTTTAAAAAAAAGACTAATACCTGGGACCCAGATAAACTGCTGCTACATCTTGCAACGTTTTCAAGGTTAGAGCGGTGGACTCGACCTGAAAAAATATTCCAACATACACACATTTCTTTCAAATGGAGGCTGATATCTAGGACCCAGCCTACACATGTGTCCTTCACAGAGGAAGCTAACATCTGGGATGTAACATCCCAAAAATCATGATTTGTAAAAGCATGCATTGCATTCATATTGTCAAAGCATTTAGAGCTAGCACAAAAACATTCAAATTTTGAATTCAAACAAAACCATTTCTAATGCCCATTTTATCAATCATATGAGACATGGTTTTGTTTTATTTTTCAAAGGGTCAGAGTGTTTCTGAGTAAATTTATGTGTTTTACAAACTCTTGGATACTAGAATGGTTTCACAAATTTTTGGAGAAAGTTTGAATTGATTTGGAGTTGATTTGAGCATGCAAATCTTATTTAGAAAATCAATTCAGAAAAAGAAAAATAAAAGAACAGAAAAAAATAGGAGCAGACCAGCCAAATGGCTCGTCCCACCCCCACGGCCCAACATGGAGCCCACCCGGGTAAACCCCCGGCACCCGCGCACCCCCCTCACTGACATGCTGGCCTCGCAGCCACGTCACCTCTTCTTCCTCAATCAATGTCGCGGACTCACCATCGCCGCCCGTTACTGGCCGGATTGATTCTCAAATCAATTCGTGTTAACCTCGCAGTAATCCCGCGCTCGAACCCCCTCTACTTAACCCCGTCCTCCCTCCACTCATTTCCCCTCACTCACCACCCTCTGAGTGCTACTAGGCTGTCCACACTTAATCTCGCACCGTTGCTATCCCGAACAACTCCGGCGAACAAAATTAGTAAACCCTAGCCCCCCTTCTCTCTGGTTGACACTCGTGTACTCGCCGTGTCCATGCGCCCATGCCCCGTCCGTGAGCACGTTGAGCTTCACCGCGTTTCCAAGACCTCGGTAAGCCCCAGTACCCCCACCCTTACCCTCTGGCCTCAACGGAACATCACCGTCCAACGTGCAGCCTCCGCGGTGTCCATTTTCACCGCTCCCGTGTGGTCAAAGCAATGAGATCCGCTGGATAGAGATCCAGCGGTCAAGAATAAAACTGGTCGCGAAAGGGTACGCGTAGATCTGAGCCGTAGGATTTAGATATGCGGTTTAGGTTAGATCGTTAGTGAAGGGTAAGTTGTGATCTAGCGCTTTGGATCTGATTTGATCCAACGGCACAGAAGCGCTATCCACCCGAAGCGGTATTGTCCAATTAGACGCTGCCGCGTGGGTCGATTTTTGATTTAAAAATCGGATTTTGATTCAAACTTGTAAAATTCATAACTTAAGTTATGTTTATCTAAAAAATGCAAATAAGATATCAATGGATTCATAAAAATAAATCCTACACTACAGTGGGCTTATTTGTGTATTTTGCATCTGTAAAAATGGAATTTTATGCAGAGACAAATATAGGCTTATTTTGACTATATAAATTATATAGAAAATGTTTTTAAAAGCAAATTTAAGTTTATTTAGACTTTAAATAGTTATTTTTGTGTTCAGTACTGTTTTGTTTGAATAGTTTAGTGTAGAAAATTCATTTCATTGCATTTGCATGAATTCATATATGTTTGCTTGATTATTTGAATGTAAATTTGGTGCTATCATTTTATGTGTAGATTTTGGTGCTAGTGGTGATTGTGATTGTGAGGATTGTTGCTACTCCCCCAACTACCAAGGCAAGTGGTGCTTCATGTATTTTTCCTATTATTTTGACTATGCACTAGTGATATTTTGTGTACGGCTTGCATGAAAATTTTGCTAAGTATCTTTATGCTATGCCATGGGAAATCCTAGTAGTTATAGTCTTGGTAGAATTTTCTATAAGTTTAGATTCTTGATATGTTGTCACGTTTAGCCTAGCTAGTAGAAAACAAGGGTGTATTACACTCTATGGAAATTTGCTAAGTCTTTGACGTATGTTTTTGCTTAATAAAACAACTAAATGAATGAATCACCTGGGTGGAATGTTATGATTGGGTTATGTTGAGTGGTTACACAAGGCCCATGTCTATGGTCTACCTTGTGTATCACACTTGTGGAAAGCCACCAAGGAACAAAGGGATTTGAGATACTTAGTGTTTAGAAGCTTCTAGTGCAACCACATGGCATATGGGCTCTGCCTTGATCATATAGGTTGCAATAACTTAGCCAAATGCACAGATGGTGCTAGGGTGATAGGATGGAACGCGTCCATTTGGTCTAAGGGAAGGATTCTGAAAGATCTCGTCTCGATGCATGTCGAGTCTTGTGGGGAAAGTGCACCACCTCTCGAGAAGGAAAAACCTAAGTACTTAGTCGTGTCCCCGGCAACGGACAATTTGAGAATCAAGACATTGAAGCTATCAATTGATCTCCTCATCCCAATTTCTAAGTAAAAAACTTATAGTTGAACAAGGGTAAAGGTTCACCAATGTCTATTGGTGGTTCCTTGGGAGTTTTTATCAAACAAAAACATAGTGTTTTCAACTGATAAGAAAAACCTATTTTGAGCAAAGAAAACCTAAGCTACATTTAGCCAAATTCATATAGATGTTAGATACTACTATTCTACTATGGTATCACTTGCCAATGCAATTCCAAATGTATTGACCCACTATGGCTGTAAGTTGTGATGTTGCAGGTTAATCTGATGAGGATTAGGGTTATGAGTCTACACTCAACATGCTTGCTTGTGGCACATGAAGATGAAGACTTTTACTTTATTTACTGATGATGTGAACTCTTGTAATAGCCTATGGCTATGGAGTTGTAAAAGACTATGTTTATCTCTTGAATGACGATGTAATAAAGACCTTTGTATCTGTGTACTTCATCGTAAACTATGGATGCTTGCATTGATCCAGGGACTAGCATTGCAATCACAGGGACCTTTACCTTATAAAGGTGGGGTCTTACATGGGACCCAGCAACAGACCAAGGACAGAACAACCACCTAAAAAGAGTCCATCATACTAGAACGTTTCAATTACAGAGAGGCTGACATGTGGGACCCACCAAAGAGACCTTATACAGGTGCTGCATCGAGCAATGTTGGCCAGTTCAAATAAGGGAGGCGCGAGCGAGAAAAAAGTCCAACATGTAGACGTTTCTTTTAATGAGATGATGACATGTGGGAAGCAGCAGCGTGAACAAACGACAAATTCGTCGAGCAATGCTATCTAGTTCAAAATAGATTACGCCATGGAGGGGTCCTCACAGTGCGTGTTTAGAGATGTGGGGTAAGGCGGACGGTTGACGGGTACGAGGTAACACAGCTTACCCAGGTTCAGATCCCACAACGGTGGCGGAATCCTACTCCTGCTATAAATCACTATAAGGGCAATACGCCGAGTTACAGAGATAGGTTCGTTGTGCGACGTTGTATGAGATTGTTTAATCTGGTCGTGTGATTGTCTGAATCGATGCTAAGTTGTCGTGCCCTAAAGGCTCCCATAGACCCGACTTATATAGTCTCCAGGTCCTAGGGTTACAGGTAAAAGTCCTAGCCGGATAGGTTACAGAGTCCTACACCGTCTATCACTAGTCTTGTGTATCTTGTACTCCAAGGCTCCGGGTACGCTGGTGACTCCACCGTAGCCTTCCTTTATCCGGCATGGGCCTCCCTTCTGGATCCACCTAACTGGGCCGCCCAGCAGACCACAGACCATGCTACCGACTATGGGCCACCCGGGTTAGTCGGATAAGAGACATGCTATGAGGATACTCATATATCATATCCCCAACATGAGCCCCGGGAGAACACTGAGATCTTGCGCCGTCTTGCCTCTTCCCGTGGAATGCTCCGTCTAGATGGATGTCGGCAAATCGTCAAGCAATATCTTGTAGTCCTCCCAAAGAACCCTGCAAAGGTTTCTCCGTCTTCTATGAGTAAGTCGGAGAAATGCTGAATCTTCCATCGTACGCTTCCGTTGTCGGATTAAATCCGTCCATGCCAGAATCTTCGATGGGACGGCTCATCTACCATGTCAGTTATGACGACGTAGGCTGTAGGTCAGCGACGCCTTGTAACTCACACATGCAGGGAACACAATCATATCCGATTTTCCCGCGTGAGTGATATGAACCTTTGGCGGCGGCGGTTGGAGACGTGGCGAAATTACCGCGCACGTTCACGAACACGTCGTCTACGCGGCAACCGTCTGATTAGCTGCACGAATCTTGACGCAGAGTAAGATAAATAGTAACCGTGGGACACTTGCCACTTTTTCACCCCATTATCTCGCATCATCATCTTCTTCCTCCAGCCGCACGCCTCCTCGAGCTCTCCGCGGAAAACCTCGAAGAAACCCTTACCTTTCTCTCTGCACCAGTCGCATCCTCCCCGTCCTCCATGGCTAGCAGCAGCTCTTCCCCGTCGATGGCGGCGTCGAGCGAAGCCACGGTAAAGTCGGCGAGATCCGTCGTCGTGCCCCCTGAGGGCCTAGTTATCCCCGTGTCGGCGGTGATTGAAACCACCGGCGGCGACCACAATCTGGCGGCGCTAGAGCCTCTAGAAGAGGAGCCAGACTCGCACAAGGGCGACTGGCGCGACTCGGACATCACCGGCCGCGACATCCAAGAGATGGTCGCCGAAGGCTACCTCCCCGCGATGGAGGGGCTTGCCTGGCGGGCGGCGCCGGCCGGCGAAGTGACACCTTCTCCCCAAGCTGGAGAAAAGGTGTACCTCAAGGCCTAGCTGGTATGCGGCGTTTCTCTGCCCATCTCCCACTTCTTTCTGTCCGTCTTGAACCACTTCAAAGTCCAACCCCATAAACTCTCTCCCAATAGTATCTTAGTTCTTAGCAACTTCACGGTACTTTGTGAGGGTTACCTAGGGATTAAGCCTAGGTTAGACTTGTTCGTGTATTTCTTCACCGTCAAACGTGAAGCCGGACATAGTAGGGAGGAGCCTAGGAACTGTGGCACCATAAGATTCAAGATCCGACCTGGCCGGTGGTTCCCCGACATCGTCGGCCACGAGTCGTGCAAAAACTGGCAGCGGACGTACTTCTACGGCCCCGACATTCCTTTGGCGGGCCAAGAAGTGACGTACCCGGACTTCGTGGATGGAGCCGTCGCTGAAGTTTCCACATGGAGATCCCATGCCTCCCTTCCCTCCAACCTCAACGCTTCTCGCGCAATAAGGCGGATCGAGTGGTTCATAGAGGCGGGTTTGACCGGCTTGGACCTAGCCATGTGCTGGTTCATGAGGTGAATCCAACCCCTGCAGCACCGCGCGAAGTTCATGCACGAGTACACGGGTGATCGAAAGGATTCCCTTCGGATCTCCGTGGATAACTTCTTGAGCGACTCCGTCAAGCTCCGTCTAAAGGACATTGTCAAGGTGAAGGATAAGAAGCGTGGTTTCACCATCACCTGTGACATGTACGTAGATGGCAAGTGCCCAAAGGTAGGTATTTATTTTCCGTGTATGACATTGCTCTAGTTTCTTCGTCTTGCCAGTGTCGTCTTATCTAACACGGTGACTTCTAACTTAACAGCTTAGTAATCTAGATGAGGACAACCTGGCTGCCCAAATCTACGATCAAAAGATGAAGGAAGTCACGGTCGTATCCGACGACGATGCCCCGTTGGCGCGAAAGCGGAAGAGCTCCACCTCTGACACTGCCGATGGAGGCAAGAAGAAGAAGACAGAGGGTGGAGCCTCCAAAAAGAGTATTGCCGCCCTGGAGGCGGAAAAGAAGAAAGCCACCGGGATGTTTGCCAAAGCGCCCCCCCCCCCTAATGTAAGCCTCTCATTCTTCGACATTTGTCTTATTTATCTGTCTTATTCCTGTACTTCTGCATTTTGCACGTTTCAGGAAGAAAGCCATAACCTGCCTCAAGAAGTCCTCCAATACTCTTGGGGCTTCTAGAAATATCAAAGATATGCTGCATCGCGACTCCTCCCCCGCCATCTCCCCTGCTACTCCTGCCGTCAAGCCCTCCTCCGCTCCGACAAGCACCCAAGTCCAGGAGGCACCAGGCCCTTCCCCCTTGGAAGTGGACTCTAGCGCCTCTACCGAACTAGCTGTTGTCGGCGAGCAGGGGACGAAGGAGAGCGCTTCTCTTCAAATGGCTGAAGCTCCGGCTAAGGATGCCATCGGTAGCGGCAAGGCGGTGGTGGGAGCTAAGCATATTGATAAGTTTAAAAACTCTCTCTCTAGACCCCGAGCACCTAGATGGAGAATCTCCGACTAGGGGCTCCAAGTAGACCAAACAGTGACTTAACTTTGTATTTGTTTCCATATAATGAGAATGCTCGGAGGGGCATGGCCAACGACAAGTATCAGAAGATGCGCGCAGATCTTGAAGCCGAAAAGGGTAAAACTGCCATCTTGAAGGAACATATCATCAAAAACAAGAGTCTGTTTTATTTTTGCGCATTTCCGTCTTACTTTTGTGCCCATAATCTCCGAGTAGTTAATGTGTACTTTGTTTTCTCCGACTTTCAGAGCATGTTGCCAAGGCCAAGGATATTGTCGAGCAGTCCAAGCACATCCAGCAGCTGGACAGCGAGAACAAGATCCTTAAGAAGGAGAGGAAGGAGATGCTGAAGATGCACGAGGATTCCATGAAAGCCCTGCAGGATTCCGCCTCCGCGGAGATCAATCGCTTGAAGGAGGATCTTGCGATCCTAAAGGATCAGAAGCAAGCTGCCGATGAGCAAAACCTTCGGCATAGCGAGGCGTTTAAGCTCCTCCAACAAGAGAAGGAATCCTTGGCGGACACCGTCTAGCAGGCTAAGGCCAACATCTTCAGTAAGTGTCCTCCGCCTTGTAGTTCTGTAGTATGGATACTTAGAATTTATTGAACTCATGCAATCCTTGTCGGAATTTTCTGCGCCCATGGGTTTAACCCGCTCGCCTCCTTCGGACAAATAATGCATGGTTCTTGCCGGCAAATTCATCAATACCGCCATCACCCAAGCCAAGGAGATTGCCAAGCCCCTCCAGATTTATATCAAGGCCTCGGACTCCGTGACGAAGTACTCGGAGATTCTGCGCCGATCCCCCGAGCGTGTTGCGAGCTGGAAAGCTTCATGCGCACGGGTTGGCGCAAGGATGGCGCTGTCTATGGTGAAGGCGCACTATGAAGATGCCGACATCGACATGGTGACATCTGGTATCCCCGACGTGGATGATGACGGCAAGGAGATTGATCACGAGGCCATCCTGTCATCACTCGCGGGTTATGACACCAGGGTTGCCGAGTTGGTGGACGTTGACGTCTTCGTTCCCAGGAACTTCATCGACAACATCAACCAGGACTCCTCCGAGTCTCATCATAGCGCCGACGTCGAGGGTGATTCTCCGGCTGGGGATGATGCGGCCTCCAAGTCTCCTGCGCCCAAGGAATGAAAAACACTTTGTAATTTCTGCTTCACCTCTGGAGTGTGTGCGGGAAAAAACTTGTTGATGTAATCTTAAGGCGGAAAACAATGGTTGTCGTATCCTGCTACTTAAGAATTAATTCCCAGTATGCATATATTTTTAAGAAAGTGTTGGCTTATCCATTACTTTGGTTCTTATGCTTGACTTTTCGTGAGTCGGAAGACTCGTTGTCGGAACAATGCGATTAGGTGATGATGCCCAATGGCACCGTCAATAACCTGAACACAAAATCGCCGACAATAAGTGCCGAAAGTCAGTACTCCAGAATCCACATAAAAACAACAAAGAACGTGTAGACCAGAAAACTTAAGCTAACGCCCGTAGGAGGAATTTTCACAAGTGCAATCGCAAGACTTGTGCATAAAGGTTTTATATGATCCAAAAATGAACACTAAAGGAGGTAAAAGACTAAGCAATATGAGTGAACCAAAGAGCTTTATTTCATTGATCATATAAGAAGTACACAATTAGATAAAAAATGCTAAGTGTAGAAAGGACGTAGCTGTGCTATGTTCCATGGCCGATCAAGCTCCGGGTAGTCATCATCTGGGTCACGTCGCTTACGCTTATGATCCTCGTTGGGTCTATCCTTGAGTTCACGATTGTCGACAAGGTAGTAAGACCCATTGAGCAGCGCCTTGCTTATGATTAATGGTCCTTCCCATGGCTGGAATAATTTGTGTGACTCCTTCTGCTTAAGTCGGAGCACCAAATCCCCTGCTTTAAACGAGCGATGCCGAACGCGGCGACTATGGTAGCTGCGTAGCTTCTGCTGGTAGATGGCGGATCTTTGGCGTCTGGATTCTTCAGCGTCATCTTCGTCGTAGGCGGCAACTCTTGGTGCATCGTGGAGGATGCCGGAAGGTAGGCTGGCTACTTCTCCATATACCATGAAGTAATGGGTGTAGTCGGTGGAACTGTTGGGTGTGGTTCGTAAACTCCACAGCACAGATGGCAATTCTTCCGCCCAGGCTCCAACTGCTCTATGTAGCGGTGCCTCAAGACGTGGCTTGATTCCCTGCAGAATTAATCCATTGGCTCGCTCAACCTGACCATTGGATTGTGGGTGTGCCACAGATGCAAGGTCAAGTCGGATGCCTTTGTCCCAGCAATAGGCCTCCACTTCTCCGACTGATAAGTTGCTTCCGTTGTCGTTGATGATGCTATGTGGGAGACCAAATCTCACCACTAGATCCTAGACAAACCTGAGGGAAGTTGCCCCATCAAGCTTTCTAATGGGTTTAGCTTCTATCCATTTGGTGAATTTGTCAACTGCTACCACCAGATGCGTAAATCCACACGGTGCCGTCTGTAACGGTCCCACCATGTCTAGCCACCAGACTACAAACGGCCAAGTTATTGGTATTGTTCGCAATTCTTCAGCAGGAACATGTGGTTGTCGGGCATAATAATGGCATCCCGTGCATGTCTCAACCAATTTGTCGGCGTCTGCCTTTGCGGTCAGCCAGTAGAATCCTTGCCGGAAGGCTTTCGCGACCAGTGATCGAGGAGCGGCGTGATGACCACAATCTCTGAGATGGATCTCGCGCAGGATTTCCATACCTTCTAGCTGGGAAACGCACTTTAGGCATACACCAGTAGTGCTCCTTTTATAGAGTTGCCCATTGATTATGGTATAACCCTTTGCTCGCCGTACTATTTGCCGTCTTTTGACCTCGTCGTCGGGCAAAGTTTCGTGTTCGAGATACTCCATGAGCGGTTTTGTCCAAGCCGGAGGGATCTTTGTCACCCTGTTGACGAAAGAGTCAGCTCTATTCGGGTTGTCGATGTCGGCGCCCTTCACGGATGGTGTGCGTCGAGGCTCTAGGGAAACTCCTGGTGGGATTTGCTTGCGCACTGATCCAAGCTTAGATAGTAGATCAGCCGCCTCGTTTTCCTCCATAGGCACATACTTGACTTCGTAGCCCAAGAAGCTCTTGGCTATCTCGTCCACTTCGTCGCGATATGCCGCCATCATAGGGTTCCGCGCATTCCAGGTGCCATCCACCTAATGGGCAACCAAGTTGGAATCTCCACAACAAACTATGCGATTGATGCCAATATCCTTGGCTACACGTAGTTCGTGAATGAGTGCTTCATACTCCGCCATGTTGTTTGTAGCCTCGAAGTGAATCTGTAGAACGTAGCAGTACACCAGCCCTCGAGCCGTTGAGCAACTTTGATCCGTCAAAGTGCATCACCCAGTACTCTGGTTCTGGCAACGAAGTAGCATCTGGCATCTCCGTCCAATCCGCAATAAAATCCGCCAAAGCTTGTGACTTGATAGCGTCACGTCTCTTGTAGGTGATCTCGAAGGAGGCAAGTTCAATGCCCCACTTCGCGACCCTTCCTGTAGCGTCGTTGTTATTGATAATGTCGGACAGTGGAGTCTTGCTCACTACTGTGATTGGGTGCTCCTGAAAGCAATGCCTCAGCTTCCGAGAAGCGAGGAATACTCCATAAGCTATCTTTTGGTAGTGCAGGTAACGCTTCTTGGACTCCGCCAAGACCTCGCTTACATAATAAACTGGTCGTTGAACTCCGTGCTTGTAGCCTGTTTCCTTCCGCTCTACCACGACGACGATGCTAATAACCCGGTTGGTTGCCGCCATGTAAATTAACAGGGGCTCTCCAGGCTCGGGTGCTGCAAGGATGGGCGCTGAGGAAAGAATCTCCTTGAGCTGCTTCAATGTTGCATCTGCTTCGTCTGTCCACGTGAATTTTTCTGCCTTCTTCAGCAACTTGTACATCGCCAAAGCCTTCTCTCCAAGCCGGCTGACGAACCAACTAACTGCTGCAACACAACCTGTCAGTCGTTGGATGTCCTTTAGGCATGCCGGACGGTTTATGTTTAAGATGGCCTTGATTTTCTCCGGGTTGACCTCAATTCCGCGCTGGGAACCGATGAAGCCCAACAATTTGCCGGCTGGAACCCCGAAGACGCACTTCTTAAGGGTGAGCATCATGTTGTATTTTCGGAGATTATCAAAGGTTTCTTTTAAGTCGGAGATTAAGTCGTTTGACTTTTTAGACATCACCGCGATATCTTCCACATAGGCATGAACGTTCCGAATAATTTGGTCATGAAGGCAACGTTACATTGTCCGCTGGTAGGTAGCACCTGCGTTTTTCAGCCCAAAGGGCATCGTGAAATAGCAAAACGTGTCGTATGGGGTAGTGAACGAAGTGGCCAATTTGTTCGACTTCCTCATCTTGATCTGGTGGTATCCTGAGTATGCATCGAGAAAACACAAAAGTTCCGAGCCAGTCGTCGAGCCAATGACTTGGTCAATGCGAGGCAAAGCAAACGGATCTTTGGGACATGCTTTGTTCAAGCCGGTGTAATCGACACACATTCTTAATTCATTGGTTCCCTTTTTGGGGACAAGTACAGGATTGGCCACCCATCGGGTGTGAACGACTTCTCGGATAAAACCAGCCTTAAGTAACCTAGCTATCTCTTTGCCAATGGCTCGTCTCTTCTCATCTCTGAAGCGTCGTAGAGGTTGTTTCACTGGTTTACATTTTGGATCTATGTTTAAGCTGTGCTTGGCAAGTTCCCTAGGTACACCTTTCATTTCGGCAGGTTGCCAGGCAAAGATGTCCCTATTCTCACGGAGGAACTCGACGAGCGCGCTTTCCTATTTGGGATCCAGGTTCGTCCCAATGGCGACGGTGTTGGAGGCATCGCCTACCACAAGTTCCACCGGCTTGGTCTCTATGGCGACCTTGAACGCAGGAGCGGAGTCGGAGATCTGCTTCTTCGATGCGGGCATCTGTGAGTCATTGACCTTGCTCTGGATCTCCTTGAATTCTTTGCTGTAGAGGACAGCTTCTGCAACGGCTGCTTCGTTGATCTCGTAGTCCCTTGCCTTGTTAAAGCTTCCGGATACGGTGATGACACTGTTTGGTCCGGGTATCTTGAGTTTGTTGTAGACGAAGCATGGCTTGGCCATGAACGTGTGGAATATGTCGCGGCCGAATATGACGTGGTACACGCTCTTGAAAGGGACCACCTCAAAGGTCATGCGCTCTTGGCGGTAATTTTTAACGTCGCCAAAGGCTACCTGAAGCGTAATGCACCCAAGTGACCGAGCCTCCCGACCAGGAACTACGCCATGGAACACCGTGTTGGTCCGCCTTAGGTTTGCCTCCGTCAAGTTCATCTTCTACAGTGTATCCAGGTACATGATGTTGATGCTACTTCCACTATCCACCATGCACTTGGTGAACTCCACGCCGTCAATCCATGGTGTACTGGTTCTCCGTGGGCACAAGGTATGGGTGGTCCGTCTTGTCCCAAGTGATTGGAACCTCCGACCAGCGCAGGTATTGGGTAACTGGGGGGAGAGTGGCCATCAGGATCCTTAGATAGGTCTTCTGTTGTCGGACGATGGGCGTGCCAAGGAAAGTGTGGTAGACTGGGGCCTTCTTTGTGAAGGGGTTCTTGCCCTTGTCTTCGCTCTTGGCGGCATGCTTGGGGTCAACGTCCTTGCCCATGTCACTTGAATCCTTGGACTCTTCCTCCTTCTTCTTTCCCTTGCCCTTGCCTCGCGGTCTGTTCTTCCGACTTCGCTTGTAGCCGGACTCCGGGTCTTCCTTGAGTTCGTTGACGAACTTGAAGTGTCGATTGGTATGGGTGGCCTTGCCATTGACATCGAGGTGTACGAGGCATAGCATATCGTGGTACTCCTCGTACGTTTGGGGAACGCGGAGCGGCGCCAAGTTGGTTTCACTTCCTCGTTGCTGCCTGCGGCCTTCTCCCCTTCCTCGGCCATGTTGTCCGCCTTCTCCTCGTCCTGCAAAAGTCATGGCGACCATGTCGGTAGATTGCTTTTATTCTAGAGCGGTTTTCCGCTTTGCACTGCTGTTCCTCCAAGCTTGGGTTGGAACGGCCGTTGCCGGCAAAGAGCCACGAGCATCGTCGTCGGCAGCTACGAACTCACTACCTAACTGAATCATCTGATTCAAGTCAAGCTGATGATTGTCCTGCAAGCGTTTTAGCTTATGTCGGAGTAACGTGCCCCTTTCTAACCCAACAATGAAGGCGGCCATAGCGGTCTGAGCGTGCACTCCTGCGCAGGAATTCTTCATGTCCATCCAGCGGGAGAGGTAGGCGCGAGATGTCTCGTCTTTCTCTTGCACGCACCACTGTAGATCGCCCATAGTGCAGGGACGCTTGTATGTACCCTCAAAGTTCTTGGTGAATGCTTCTTGCATATCCAGCCAGTTGTAGATAGATTTCTCCGGCAAGTCGTCGATCCATTGACGGGCCGTACCCGCCAACATTAACGGGAGGTACTTAACGGCGACGTTGGGGTTGCCTCCGGCAATCTCCACCGCGTTGCCGTAGTCCTGCAACCATGTGCCTGGCTTGGCGGTGCCGTCATAGGGCTTGATGGTCTTGTCAATCCGAAAACCTTTGGGGTAAGTTGCAGACCGTATTGCAGGTCCAAAGCAACGTGGTCCCAGGTATGGTCCTTCCCGGGCCTTGTGGATCTTATCGATCCACGAACGTGCATCGTATGGCTCCAGGTTCTTCTTCTTGTTGTCAACAGGGGATGGGCTGCGTGAACGACGCAGGCCTCTTCCGCCATGGTACTGCTTGGCGGTGACAGAGGCAGAGGTGGCGGTGGGTTAGCCTTCTTGCTGTTACCCTCCGGCGACGCCTCACGCCTGTCACGGTTTCTTGTCAGACGCGGAGGGTCGTGGTGTGACCTACTCTTGTGTCCTTGGTGGCGCTCTTCATCATGACGGGTATGTGCCGTGTTGTCGCGGATGACGATGCCACACTGCTTTGGAGGGGGCATATCCGTATGATGATGAGTCTTGTAATCTTCCTGACGTCGGGGGGATCGGGGCGGTGGCGATGGGCGACGAGGTCGGGCTTTTTCTCCGTGGTCGGAGGATATGGGGATAGCATCCTTCCTGTTGCGCGCATACCTACGTCTTGGTTCTGATGAACCCGTATGTGATCCGACATCTTGAGGAGATCTGTCCCTTGGCGGTTTGTACTGGCTAGATCGGCAGAGCGCTGGGTCAGACTCAAGCCTCTGAGAGGTGGCCTTTTCCTGCTGCTTTACCGCCTTGGCCACTAGGTCATAGACATGTTCTACTGCCTCAGGCGATCTATCCTTCTCCAGAAGGGTCTTGGCGACGGCGAGGTTAAGGAGTGGGGTGGGAATCACCTGCTTGCCTTCACTATCAATGTATGGCTTGGCCTGTGCCGGCTTTGAGGGAGCCCATCCTAGGTTGCGCCGTACACCAGGATCGCTGATGAAGCGAGCCGGAGCCTTCTTAGCCTTCTGCTGCTGCAGTAGAGTCTTGTACTTGGCCTCCATTGCTCTAGCTTTCTCTATGTATTTCTGCGCATTGACCAGATCTTGATCTAGTTTAGCGCCTTGCTCCGCAATGGCTTGCGCTTCCTCCAGCAGCTGCTGGCGCTTCTAGTCAAGCTGAGTCACGTTCCAGATATGATCAACGGTTAGTGGCTCAACGAGGAGATTGTCGTACATCACTCTATCAGCTGGAGTAACATGGGCTGCTGCCGACATGGATGCTGGAGGTGGCAATTTTGCGGTGTTGTTGTTGCTCGGACCGGTGCCAAGTTCCTGCGGCTGCTGCACTGGATTAGGTGGAGGAGGCATGACCTTTGTGCGATCATTGTCGGCAGCAATAAGTGGCCCCTTCCCCTTTTCCAGCACCGTAGGCGGAGCTTGCCCAGGTTGATCTTCATCCATCGCTGTACCAATGGTGATGAACACCCCTCGATACATGATGGTGTTATTAGCTTGCTCGTCGCGCGAGTACTCCTCCTCCATCTCCTGCATAGCGGAGTCTAGCTCTTCTGGAGTGAAGTCTATTTCCTCCGAATCTGCACTGAAATCAGCATAAAGCGCGTCAATGACAGAATCGAAGGGTGCCAGGACTTCCTCGATGACGGGCGGTGGAGGTGCAACGGCCTCGACGATGACTAGAGGTGGTGGTGCTACTACGACGATGGCGGCTGGAGGCGGTGGAGGTGGTGGCTGAATCAGAGGGGCTCCGTCAATGAGCGCAAGCGCTGTCTGAGCTACCGCTTAGGCCTCCGCGTAGTTGTTGACGGTGTTCACCATGCCTTCGAAGGTAAGGCGTCCTGACGCCTGTTGCCATCTTAGAGAGTGTCGGAGAAGCGTTCCATGGTCCAGTCCTTCCACAAAGTGATAGATAGCATCATCATTGGGGTAGTGGGCCAGATTGGCTCGTATACGGAGCCACCTGGCCAGGTAATCGCGGGGGTTTTTGCCCTCTCTCTGAACACAGCGCGCTAGGTCGAAGATGGTAACCACGCCGATGAACTTGGATCTCTGCTATCCAGACGCACGGATAAAGCCGGTGGATTTGCAGTGATCTTCCACCTTTATATCCTGCACAGGGGAGGTTTGGGTGTGTCTTGAATTTCTCCGACCTTTGCCGGAAAACTCCAAGGAGAGACCCGACATCAATCCTTTCGCGAACGTATCCTTCCCATAGGCGGTTTGTGCGGGTCTTGATGCTCCTCCGACTCCCAGGGAACTAGTGCCCGAGTCGGTTTCACCAATGAAGAGGTGGATATCTTCGACAGGAATGATCGAACACCGCGTAGGGTTCGTCTTTGCCGGTATCCAGAAATCGTCAGGAGGGACGATCAGAACATTGCCGGAGAAAAGAACACGGCCGATGGCTACGGTTTCTCCGATTCCCACGAATACCTTGGTTCTCGCCCACTAAAGAGCCTGAAGCGCCTCTTGCCCCATGGTGGGCGCCAACTGTCGTGGTATTGCCGACGAGTACGCCATGGAGGGGTCCTCACAGTGCGTGTTTAGAGACGTGGGTAAGGCGGACGGATGACGGGTACGAGGTAACACAGCTTACCCAGGTTCAGATCCCACAACGGTGGCGGAATCCTACTCCTGCTATAAATCACTATAAGGGCAGTACGCCGAGTTACAGAGATAGGTTCGCTGTGCGAGGTTGTATGAGATTGTCTAATCTGGTCGTGTGGTTGTTTGAATTGATGCTAAGTTGTCGTGCCCTAAAGGCTCCCATAGGCCCGACTTATATAGTCGCCAGGTCCTCGGGTTACAGGGAAAAGTCCTAGCTGGATAGGTTACAGAGTCCTACACCGTCTATCACTAGTCTTGTGTATCTTGTACTCCAAGGCTCCAGGTACGCTGGTGACTCCACCGTAGCCTTCCTTTATCCGTCATGGGCCTCCCTTCTGGATCCACCTAACTGGGCTGCCCATCAGACCACATGCCATGCTACCGACTATGGGCCACCCGGGTTAGTCGGATAAGAGACATGCTATGAGGATACCCATATAGCATATCCCCAACAGCGCTAGAGCAGAAAAAAATTTCATTATATACACATGATTCTTCAAAAGTGAGGCTAACATAGGGGACCCACCAACCTGAATAAATGGCTCTCTCTACACATCGTGTATGTTTTGTCCTTAGACCTGAGATTGTCGCATGCACTTGAGATATGAATCGACCTACTTTGGGGCTATCAAATGCTGCTCCGTAACTAGGTATTTATAAAGGTACCTTTCGGGCTTATCCTGAAGCATGTTCCAAGGCATTGGTTAATCAATATGGGATTTGCCCCTCTCTACTTGAGAGAGATATCTTTGGGCCCCTCGAGTGATTGGATCCAGAAATGCATGGCCGTGCTACATAACGTTAAGAGTTAACCTAGTAAAGGGATTTCGAATCACAGTATCAAATATCGTGAGGCAAACGGAAAGACATATACTAAACCTTGTGATGGTTCGTCCGAATGATCTTTATATGCGTTTAGGAGTTGGCACGTCTTGCTATAGGCCACTACCAACTATTGACAGAATAAGTTTATTCGTGTCATGTCTATACGTATATGAACATGTAGGGTCACACACTTAAGGGGCTAGAAGCCTAATGAGGATTAGATCTGAATTAGACTAGGCTTAGGCTACTGATGGGCTGCTAATTTAGAAGCCCACCAGGGACGCCTATATAAGAGAGGGTGGGGCGAGCTGACCTAGATTGAGCATTTCACCCAACCGCCACTCCTGATGCCTGTGTTGCACGGCGGACCTAGTAGTCCGGCGTCTGACGCTTCCACCCCGCACGTGTGGATACCTCGGAGGTGATGCATTTGTAGCACTTGGACGAGCTGCGCAAGGGGAGCTTCTTGTGGGATGAGGACGAGGAGGGGACGTAGAACATCTACACTGCCCCAACGTGCTTCATCAAGTTCCGCAACTGCGCGTGTAGTGGTAATCCCGAGATATATGACAACAGTAATCCTGGTTTACGCGGTAGAAATTTTTGATTTGCACTAGTGTAGCCTACTTGTATCCCTACTATGGTATCAAAGACGATGTTTTTCAGTTATAGGTTCGGGATGTTTGCATATGGTGATATGCAGATTGATATGAACGATGTGATCGTTTGTATTAAGGTGATTCGGGATTGACCTATGGTCTTGCTTTCCGTGATCGTGATTCTGAGGTCATCGAACGACTTACCCCTATCGGTCGGTTTCCGCCATCGGAGTAGACAGTGACATATAAATCCTGTTGAATCACGCGAAGATCAATTTGATTGATCGAATCGGAACCTAGATCTAAAATTGATGTACCGTTATCAAAGGAGTTTGATTGAATCAAAACGTGTGTGGTGTTTGGGCGTGGCGGCGGAGGGATGGGTGCCCTGGGGTGGTTAGGGTTTAGGTTGGGGTAGAGTTAGGGTTTGATTAGAGGGGTGGTCGGTGGCTGTGGGCTGGGCTTTTGGGCCTAGCATGCGGCTGCCTTCCCAAAATATTTATGTTTAATATTTTCCTATTTTATTTATGAGGTCTTTTATAAATAATTTTAGACAAAACAAAACATTCGGAAAAGACCGATATTTTCAATTTTAAATAGAGAAAGGGATAATTAGAAAACAATATAGGCTTTTGGGGAATAGGTTTAGTCAAACACATGCATGATGATGTCATGATGATGCGCAACATACAAACAACCGCGATTTTCTAGTACTGGTTTTACCCGGGGTGCTACAGATGCATAACTTGTTTTTGAAGGATGTATGTGATCAGTGTGGCCCATATATGCATGTGATGCATGTATATATTTTATCGTGACCTGCGTGTCATTAGTACGGAAACACGACTAGAGACAAATGTGTTGTCAATTATTGTAATGGCATGTGTGCCAACTTGTGATGATCCCAATACTATGTAATTTTGGTTACTAGCTGCTAGGAGTAATAGCTTGTATTAGTTCTTGGAGGACTCATCACTTGGAGGATGGCTCACATGGAACATGAAGATGGAGATCATCATGGTGGACAGGTTCTATGGCGATGGAGATCGCCATGATAAAATGGACCATACTGTGTCACATCTATGTGAATGCTATTCTTATGCGTTTTACTACTATGAATTCTTAGATGATAAAAGTAGAACGACTCCTCACAAAGTTTAAGTTAAACCATGCCCTCCCAACCAAACCTTGCACCGTCCTATGCCCTGTACAATCGTTGGTGGGCCTATGAAATTAGGGTGCCATGGTTTTCCTTGGCTGGATGGGTTTGTATCCGATACCTACACGCATAAGGGTTGGTGAGCTTCACAAGGTCATCTTAACAATTAAGGACCTTGGGGCATAAAGGTTGGGTGCCTGGTTAGACATAGATATGTCACCCAACAACAAGAGTCATATGTGATATGATTAGCAAGAGTTGCTTACCGATTTACCTTGTCTTCTAGTAGTGATACTAAAGCTCACTAGTTGGCTTGTTAATTATGGATCTTGAATCACTTAGTATCAATAGAGGGATATTGATTTAAGTGGGAGTATATACTATTAAATTGTTTAATATGTTTTACTCTTTCATGGTTACATGGCTTAGTATTTTGCATGTTTTTTGTTGTAGATCAATGGCACCGAACACTGCATCACCTTTTTATTTGCGTTTGATTCTTGACAAAGATAAACTAAAGGAACAAACTATTCGGACTGGGTCCATAACCTGAGAATTGTTCTCAGGTCTGATAAAAAGGAAACGGTTCTAGATACCCCAATCCCCGATGAACCTGCTGATAATGCAACTGCTGCCCTTAAGAATGCCTACAAGAGAGCATGTGATGATTCTCTTGAGGTTAGTTGTCTTATGCTTGCATACATGGAACCTGAACTCCAAAAGAAGTTTGAGGATCAGGAAGCATACGATATGATCATTGCGCTTAGGGACATGTTCCAGACTCAGGCAAGGACTAATATGTACAATGTTGCCAAGTCCTTTGTGGAATGCAAGCTGGCAGAGGGAGCAGGTGTAGGCCCCCATGTGATCAAAATGGTTGGTTACAGTCAGACTTTGGAAAAGCTTGGTTTTCCACTAGGCCAAGAGTTGGCTACTAAATTTCATTTTGGGGTCTCTTCCATCTAGCTATGGGCAGTTCATTTTAAACTACCATATGAATGGGGTGGAGAAGGGCCTTAATGAGTTTTGTGGAATGTTAAAAATAGCAGAAAGTGACATGAAGAAGTGTACAGGGCATAGCCATGTGATGGATATGAAGAACAAGCCTAGCTTTAAGAAAAAAGGGTACTTCTTGGTAGAAGAAGAAAGGCAAGGCTAAGGATGCGATCCCTAAGCCTGCACCCAAGCAAAAGGTTGGACCTGCAGATGACACTTAGTGCTTCTTTTGTTATGAACATGGCCACTGGAAGAGAAACTGTAGCAAGTACCAGGCTTCTTTGAAGAAGAGTGGAAGTAAGAGTACTTCCCACTCAGGTACGCTTGTTGTAAATGTTGTGGACATTCTTCTTGTTGATTCCTATGTTAACTCTTGGTTATTTGATATCGGATCGGTTGATCATATTTGCAATTCGATATAGGGGCTAATAAGGACTAGAGAAGTGCAGAAAGGTCAAGTGGATTTTCGCATCGGAAATAAAGCAAGGGTTGCTGCATTGTTCGTCGGCGTCATTTAACTTCACCTTCCGTCAGGATTTATTATGGAGTTGAATAATTTTTATTACATTCCTAGTATGGGTCGAGACATTTTATCACCTTCATGTTTGATGAGGGATGGTTATTCATTCGTGAGTGCAAACAATGGTTGTGTAATCTCTAAGAATGCTACGTTTATGGCTGATGCTCCCATTGTGAATGGGTTATTTAGTTTAAATATTGATGATGCATTTGTTTACAATGTTAGTTCTAAAAGTCTTCGGCCTAATGATTGAGTACTACCTATTTATGGCATTGTCGTTTGGGGCATATAAGTGAAAAGAGCATGAAGAAGCTCCATGGTGATGGTCTTCTAACTTCATTTGATTTTGAATCATACGAGACATGTCAAGTTTGTTTACTTGGCAAGATGACCTTTCGGGTTTACCAGAGAGAGCGACAGACTTGTTGGAACTCATACATACTGATGTATGTGGACCAATGAGCACGAAAGCCAGAGGAGGATATCACTACTTCATTACTTTTACTGATGATTTCAGTAGATATGGTTATATCTACTTGATGAAGCATAAGTCTAAAACTTTTGAAAGATTCAAGGAGTTTGAGAGTGAAGTAGAGAATAAACATGTCAAGAAAATAAAAGCTTTTCAATCTGATCGTGGAGGTGAATATTTGAGTCACGAATTTAGCAATCATCTTAAGAGTTGCGGAATTGTTCCACAGCTCACGCTGCCTGGAACGCCTCAAAGAAACAGGGTCTCCGAACGGTGCAATCGAACTCTGTGGACATGGTTCGATCGATGATGAGCCATTCGGATTTAGCATTGTCATTTTGGGGTCACGCTCTAGAAACGACAGCCTTTCACACTTAATAGGGTACCATCTAAATCCGTAGTTAAGACACCATATGAGATGTGGACTGGAAAGAATCCCAGTTTGTCTTTTCTAAAGATTAGAGGTTGTGATGCATTTGTCAAGCGACTTCAGTCGGACAAGCTAACACCCAAATCGGATAAGTGCATTTTTGTGGGATATCCAAAGGAAACCTTAGGGTATTACTTCTACAACCGAGAAGAGGACAAAGTGTTTGTCGCTCGTAGCAGTGTTTTCCTAGAGAAAGAGTTTCTCACAAAAAAACGAGTGGAAGGTCGGTGCGACTTTAAGAAATTCAAGATGACCTAGTTGGGGATGCTTCTATGAGTGATGCTATGGTAGCAGAACAAGTTGAGGAACCCGTGGAAATAGAAGCACCACAACCACGAAGTTCAGAGAGGCTCCACGAAACGCGGGAATTATTATTGTTAGACAATGATGATCCCGCGACCTATGCAAAAGCGATGGTGGACCCATACACTAAAAAATGGATGATTTTCTTATATCTGATATAGATTCCATGGGAGACAATCAAGTTTGGAACTTGGTTGACCTGCCTAATGGTTTTAAAGCCATCGAGTGCAAATGGATCTATAAGAAGAAGATTAATATGGATGGAAATGTTCACATCCATCAAGCTCGACTTGTTGAAAAAGGTTTTCGACAAGTTCAAGGAGTTGACTACAACAAGACTTTCTCGCTTGTAGCGATGCTTAGATCTATATGGATCATTCTAGCCATTGCTGCACATTTCGACTATGAAATATGGCAGATGGATGTCAAGACGGCTTTCTTAAATGGAATCCTTATTGAGGACGTGTATATGATGCAGCCCAAAGGTTTTGTCAATCCAAATAATGCTGGAAAGGTATGCAAACTTCTTATGTCTATTTATGGGCCAAAGCAAGCATCTCGGAGTTGGAACATTCAATTTGATGAAGTTGTAAAGGAGTTTGGATTCATCAAAAACAAACAAGAACCTTGTGTTTACAAGAAGGAAAGTGGGAGAGCGCTTGTATTTCTAATCTTATATGTAGATTACATATTGCCGATTGGAAATGACATTCCTATGCTCGAGTCTGTTACGACCTTGTTGACAAATAGTTTTTTGATGAAGGACTTAGGAGAAGCGGCATATATTATAGGCATCAAGATCTATAGATATAGATCAAGAAGGCTAATTGGATTAAGCCAGAGTACATACATTGACAAAGTGTTGAAATGGTTTAGCATGGAAGAGGCTAAGAAGGGGTTCTTGCCCATGTCTCACGGCATTAAACTCAGCAAGACTCAGTGTACTTTGACTACTGATGAGCGTGAGCACATGAGTACGGTTCCATACGCTTTGGCTATTGGATCCATCATCTATGCAATGATATGTACTCGCCCAGATATTTCCTATGCTCTAAGTGTTATGAGCAGATACCAGGCTGATTCAGGTGAAGGTCACTGGACAACAGTAAAGAACATCCTCAAGTATTTGAAAAGGACTAAAGATGTGTTCCTAGTTTCTCGAGGTGAGGATGAAATCAGTGTAAGGGGTTACACATATGCGAATTACCTTATAAACCCAAATGACTCCAGATCACAATCTGGTTATGTGTTTGTCATGAATGATGGTGCTATGAGCTGGAAAAGTTCCAAGCAATATATAGTGGCCTCCTCTTCAACATAAGCTGAATATATTGCCACCTCAGATGTTGCAAAGGAAGCTATTTGGATTAGGAATTTCCTAATTTCTCTTGGTGTGGTTCAGGGCACATCCAATCCCATGGACGTTTATTGTGACAACAATGGTTCTATTGCACAAGCCAAGGAGCCTAGAAATCACTAGAAGAACAAACATATTCACATGCGTTACTATCAAATCGTGAGTTTGTTGAGGATGGTAGTGTCATGATATGCAAAATACATACAGAATCAAATGTTGCTGATCCTTTTACAAATCCACTCCCACGGCCTGCGCATGAAGCGCACACAAGAGCAATAGGTATTAGATACATTTTAGATTGACTCTAGTGCAAGTGGGAGACTAAAGGAAATATGCCCTAGAGACAATCACATAGATGATTATATTTCTTATGTATCCATGGGTTATTGTAATGTTCCTTGAATATCCATATAGGAAACTTGTATTGATTGGCAATTATGTGAATTGTTTGTGAAACTCTATACTTGCATGGTTATCTAATATTTGTCCCTAGTCGGAGTTCATGTGAGGACACACGTGAATATTAGACTAGCACATCGATTGGTTGATGACTATGTTTCACAAGTAAGAAACATGGAGATGTCAAACCAATGATGTGGATATATGTTATGAACATGGGGTTGGAGTAACCCAAATTGAGACTGGCAATTAGACTTGCATCTCTCTCTACACATCGTGTACGTTTTGTCCTTAGACCTGAGATTGTCGCATGCACATGACATGTGAATTGACCTACTTTGGGGCTATCAAACGCTGCTCCGTAATTGGGTAGTTATAAAGTAGCTTTCGGGTTTGTCCTGAAGCATGATACAAGGCATTGGTCAATCAAGATGGGATTTGACCCTCTCTACTTGAGAGAGATATCTCTGGGCACCTCGAGTGATCAGATCCAGAATGCATGGTCGTGCTATATATGGTTAAGAGTTAACCTAGTAAAGGGATTTCGAATCATAGTATCAAGAAAGAGAGGTCAGCTTGGAGCTAGACCAAATATCATGAGGCAAAGGGAAATACATGTATTAAACCTTGTGATGGTTCGTCCGAATGATCTCTATATGCGTTTAGGAGTTGGCACGTCTTGCTAGAGGCCCCTACCAACTATTGACAGAATAAGTGTATTCATGTCATGTCTATACGTATATGAACCTATAGGGTCACACACTTAAGGGGCTGGAAGCCTAATGAGGATTAGATCTGAATTAGACTAGGCTTAGGCTACTAATGGGTTGCTAATGTAGAAGCCCACCAGGGATGCCTATATAAGAGAGGGTGGGGTGATATGACCTATGTTGATCATTCCACCCACCACCACTCCTCACGCTTATGTTGCATGCGCGGACCTAGCAATCCGGCGTCTGACGCTTCCACCCCGCACGTGTGGATACCTTGGAGGTGCTGCATCTGTATCACTTGGACGAGCCACGCAAGGGGAGCTGCTCGTGGGACAAGAAGGAGGAGGAGACATAGAACACCGACACTGCCCCGACGTCCTTCATCAAGTTCCGCAACTATGCGTCTAGTGGTAATCCCGAGAATTATGACTACAATAATCCTGGTTTACGCGGTAGAAATTTTTGATTTACGCTAGTGTAGCCTACTCGTATCCCTACAACAACACTACCAAGTTAACACGGAGGAACGAGCCAAGGAAAAAATTCATAATGCACATGTTTCTTCTAATGTGAGGATGACATGTGGGGCCATCTGCGATATTAACAGTAAATACATCTACAGAGAGGCTGACATGTGGGACCCATCTACAAGACCTTATACGGGTGCTACACCGAGAAATGTTGCCATGTTCGAAACTAGGAGGCACGAGCGATAAAAAAGTCCAACATGCATACGTTTCTTCTAATGAGATGCTGAGATGTGGGACCAAGCTGCGTGACCAAATGGCAGATTCGCTGCAACACTGTCAAGTTAACATGGAGGCACGAGTGAGGGCAAAAAATCCATCATACACACGTTTCTTCTAATGAGAGGATGACATGTGGGACCCAGCTGCGTGATTAATTTGTAGATTCATCTAGTAGTTCTATCAAGTTCGGAACAGGGTAGCGGGAGCGAAGGAAAATATTCAATCATACACACAATTCTTCTAATGAGAGGATGGCATGTGGGAGCCAGTAGCATGATTAACGGTAGATAGATCGAGCATCGTTATCTAGTTCAAATCAGGGAGGCACGAGACAAGGAAAAAACATCATGCACATGTTTCTTCTAATGTGAGGATGATATGTGGTACTCATCTGCGTCATTAAACGGTAGATGAATCTAGCAGCGCTATCAAGTTTGGAATAGGGTAGCGGGAGCGAAGGAAAAAATTCCATCATACACACGATTCTTGTAATGAGAGGCTGACATGTGGGACTCAACAACTTGATTAACGGCAGATAGGTCGAGAAACATTATCAAATCAGGGAGGCACAAGCCAAGGAAAAAATCCATCATACACACGTTTCTTCTACTGCGAGGATGACACGTGGGACCCAGCAGCCTGATTAAATGCAGATGCATCGAGCAATGCTATCAAGTTCCAAACAGGGAAGGAAAAATTCCATCATACACACGATTCCTCTAATGAGAGGCATACATGTGGGACCCAGCATCTTTACTAAACGGAAGAGGCATCGAACAAAGTTATCGAGTTCAAATCAGGAAGGCGTGACCGAAAAGTTTGGTCCCCTAGAGTCACTAACGTCTAGGACCCACATGCCAAAAAATACCTCATCAAGTCAACATCTTGCGAGGAAGCAGAAATCATACTTCTACCTTGTCGAGATTAGTCCATGATTTTAGAGGATTCATCATAGTAGAGGGGCGCAAAATCGAAAAAAATTTCCATTGGCCATGGTCGAGCCTTCTATGATGACCGACTGGCCCAGTCGTTGCGGAAAGAAACATTTCTTGTAGTGATAACTATTTTTTCATGGACAAGTTTGCTGCAACTTATGCAGAAAACATACCACCTATGGCTCCTGAAAATGATTGGGAGATAGTCGATCCAGGGTTCAAACTCAAACCACCATTTCTTAGGAGGCCACTTGGGAGGCCTAGAAAGCAAAGGATTGAAGCCTTCACTAAAAAAGGTTCGAGACTAGGAGCAAGGAAGCGGAAGTGCAAACGGTGTGGAGGGTTGGGCCATATCAAGAAGCTATGAAAAACCCAGTTCCACATGATTTTTAAGATGCTGACCTTGTCCCTGTTCACATCCTGGAGGCACAAGATAAGACTTCTCAGGCAGAATTGGAGGAAGCGCAACGATATGACGTAGAGGAAGTGTTGTATGTGTAGGAAAACGGTGATGAGGAGGAGGGAAACAGTGGTGCGCATGTGGAGGAAAACATCGGTAAGCAGCAAGTTGATGAGGACGTGGAGGTACCGTCGGGGATAGGGGGCCAAAAGAAACAAAAGGGTAAGCGGGAGCGGAAGGGGAAGGGAACGATAATAATAGAGTTGAGTTTGAATATGAAGAAGTTGCTGGGGTGATTGAGGATGTTCTTGAGGATATTTTGGCTAACTACAGGACAAATAATGAATCCCTGCCGATTTCTTATTTGTACGATTCTCCGGACGAAAACTAAGATTGAAACTTGTTTTACTTGGCATTTTGATAATTTTTGTTTCAGTCTTCATCAACTATTGTTTAATGCAATGCAGGATTGAACAGTAACAAGAGGAGTAGAGAGAAGTTGGCACGGTAATGTCGTTTCTTAAATTTTCATTGAAACTGAACTATTCATTTGTAATTTATTTATATATGGTCCTTGTAACGGGTGTGTGATGTGTGGTGTGGACCAGATTCTAGGTCGTTAAATAGTACATTAATTTTTAAATTGATTATCCATTAACAATAATCGTGGATTTTTACTCGTAGAACGACCAAAATAATGGCCATGCCATGGAGTAGGTGAGGCTCGCCTCCCTTGGATTCCCATATCAAACAACACGACACGCGCATCTCCTCCTCTGGTGCACTCCAAAATTATGACTATGCCATCTGTTGGGCCACAATGAGAAAAACAAAACTTTTTGCCCTACGCGAATATCCCAAGATCTAGCTGAGGTAGAAGGCCACGAGGATTACCACTAGACGTGCAGTTATGGAATTGATGAAGCATGTCTGTTGAATGAATTGTAGACCTTATGTACCGATCCGATCGTCGAGGTGCTGATCGTACAAAACCACTGCTAGTATCCACACGTACAAGGAGGAGCACCGGTGGTGAACAGCTAGGTTCGTTACGGCGGCTAGACTACTATGGAGCTAGGGTTTCCAACGCATGGAATGTCCTAACCATTAACACTCCTGGGTATCTTCGCCCCACTACATATAGGGAGTGAAATTGGGCTCCACTCACTTGCGGTACATTCACTAAAGCCCATATTAGTGGCTGTGAGTCAGACTCACTGACTCGGTTCAAATTTGGCTCGGGTCTAACCTATCTAGATTTCCGAATAAGATCCAATCCGAACTTGCTTCCGCTCTTAAGTCTGTGACCCGACAGGCTCATGGAAACTTGGACACGATTGGAGTCTGACTCTCAATCTATCAGTCGGTAGCGGCTCCTAGCAGAACGTGCCGTCTCCCAAAAACCAACAAGTCATGACGAAACACCTTTCCAATGCGAATTTCGTCCGAGTTCCTTTTGCCTCACGATATACCTTGTCGGACTATTGGCGAATAATTTTCATCCCTTAAATAGTCCGACTCTCTTCTTGATTCCATATAAGTGATTCATCCGACTAACTCTTAGTCGATCGCCTCTATTAACACTTAACCGAGTCGTGCATGGCCATGCTTTCCAATCATATCATCTGAGAGGGCCCAAAGAATATCTCTCCAAGTGGAGGGGAAAATCCCATCTTGGTTTTTCACATCACGCAACTTTATTCTTAGTCGACCCGAACTCTGCCTTTATAACTGCCCTGTGATGGAACATCATTTGAAGAACCTAAGTCAGTAATCCTCAACTCGTATTATGCAACAACCTCAGGTCTAAGGATTACATTGATTGAGACATACAAATGACAACTTGTTTGTTGTATCTCAATATGGGTCAATACAACTCGCTAAACTCTTTAGCCAAATCCGTGCAAGCCGGAATAGCATCACCATTCCCATGAGAAGTGGAACCGAGTCATCTGCTGACTTTCACATTAGTCTAAGTTGTGTGTCCAGCACAACCTCAATGACCAAGGATATTAGTACAAACAACATGAATGTATAGTTCCGCAACTGAATCAAATATTCAATGATACACATCAGATATTTATACAAGGACAACTTAATATCTTTATGAATACAATGGGAATTATATAATACATGATTGCCTCTAGGGCATATTCCCAACAGTCTCCCACTTGTACTAGAGTCAATCTTCCGACATCACATGTCTAGACATCTATTGTCCATAGCTCTAAGGGCGTGCCTCATGCTTTGGCTATGGTAGCGTCTTTGTCAACAGATCCACAATATTTGCATCTATGTGTACCTTGCATAACTTGATATCACCCCGATCCATGAACAGGCGAATCAGGTGGTACCGCATGAGTATGTGCTTGTTCTTCTGCTGTTGTCTAGGTGCCTAGGCTTGTGCAATCACACTATTATTGTCAAAGTACACATCTAACGGATTGGACGAGACCTAAATAACACCAAGATCCATGAGGAAATTCCTCAGCCAAACAGCTTCCTTTGCTGCCTCTGAGGCAGCAATATACTCAGCCTCTATTTTGGATGTAGACAAAATCTCTTTCTTGGAACTCTTCCAGCTCATAGCCCCTCCGTTTATCACAAACACATATCCGTATTGCGAACGAGAATCATTAGAATATGTAAGATAACTCGCATCCGTGTAACCCTTTATACTGAGTTCATCTTCACCTCCATAAACCAAAAACATATCCTAAGTCCTTCTCAAGTGCTTTAGGATATTTTTAGCCGATGTCCAGTGGATTTCTCCAGGATCAGCCTGGTATCTCCTCACAACACTTAGAGCATAGTAAACATCCAGCCTAGTACAAATCATGGCATACATGATGGATCCAACTGCCAAAGCATACAGAATTGCACTCATCCTACTTTTCTCATCAGTCATCGAAGGACACGGTGTCTTGCTAAGTTTTACACCACGGGACATCAGTAATAATCCCTTCTTAGACGATTCCATGTTGAACCTTTTCAACACTTTGGCCAAGTATTTACTCTGACTCAATCCAATGAGCCTCTTTGATCTATCTCTATAGATCCGGATTCCTAGAATGTATGTTTCCTCACCCAAGTCTTTGAGAAAATCCTTTCCTATGATTCCTTGGTTTCTTGCAACATTTGGACATCATTTCCATTTAGTAATATGTCATCCTCATATAAGATCAAAAAGTTTACTTTGCTCCCACTTTTGATGAAGCCAAACAATTTGACTACCTCATCAAAATGAATGTTCCACCTCCGAGATGCTTGCTTTAACCCATAAATGGATTTCTGAAGCTTGCATACCTTTTCAGCATTAGCCGGATTAACAAAACCCCCGGGCTGTATCATATACACGTCCTTGGTTAAATTTTTGTTCAGGAAAGCTGTCTTGACATCCATTTGCAATATTTCATTGTCGAAATAGGCTGCTATGGCTAACATTATCTGGACTGACTTAAGCATCGTTATGGGCGAGAAAGTTTCATCGTAGTCAACTCCTTGAATTTGCCGGAACCCCTTCGTGACAAGTCGTGCTTTATAGACATAAATATCTCAATCCATATTAGCTTTCTTCTTAAATACCCATTTGCACTCGACGGGTCTTGCACCATCTGGAAGATCAACCAAGTTCCAAACCTTATTTTCATCCACGGACTCTAACTCGGATCTCATGGCTCCAAGCCATGACTCGGAATAATATCCCATCATCGCTCATCACTATCTAATAGTAATACATTATGAACACTTCACAATCTGGCAAACCTTCACGGTTTAGGTGCAATTGTCGGCTTAGCTACCACGACCATCTCAGCCTCCAAGGATTTTTCCAACTTGCTACTAGTTGGTTCCTCTCAAATTTCTTTGACTTGCACCATGCTCCCACTGACTCTCCGACTGAGAAACTCTTTCTCAAGGAAGACACCGTTCCAAGCGACAAACACTTTTTCCTCTCCTCGGTTGTAGAAGTAGTAGCCCAAGGTTTCCATCGGATACCCCACGAAAATACACTTATCTGAATTGGCCGTAATCTTTTCCGACTGAAGTCTCTTGGCAAATGCTTCACAACCCCAAATCTTAAGAAAACACAAACTCGGCCTTTTGACTATCCACATCTCATGCGGTGTCTTCTCTACTAACTTTGATGGTATTCTGTTTAGTGTGAATGTTGCAGTTTCTAGAAAATAACCCCAAAATGACAAAGGAAGATCTGTCTGACTCATCATTGCTTGTACCATGTCCAATAAGGTCCGATTCCGCCTTTCCGACACACCGTTCATCTGCGGCGTTCCTGGCGGAGTAAGTAGAGGAACTATTCTGCAACCTTTCAGATGGTCATCAAACTCATGGCTCATGTACTCACACCCTCGATCCGACCGAAGAAACTTTATTTTCTTGCTGAGTTGATTCTTTACATTCTGTTGGGAATATTCCCTAGAGGCAATCATGTATGATGATATTTCCCATTGTATTCATAAAGTTATTAAGTTGTCCCTGTATGAGCATCTAATGTATATCATTGAATATGTGATTCAGTTGTGGACCTATATAATCATGTTGTTTGTACTAAATATCCTTGGTCATCGAGGTTTTGTTGGACACACAACTTACACCAATGTGAAAGTCGGATTGATGACTCGGTTCCACTTGACATGGGCATGGAGATGCCATTCTGACTTACACAAATTCGGCTAAAGAGTTTAGCGAGTAAGATTAACCCATATTAAGGTACAACGAACAAGTTGTCATTTGTATATCTCAATCAACATAATCCTTATACCTAAGGTTGTTGCACAGTCCGAGTTGAGGATCACCGACTTAGGTTCTGTCAAACACTAATCCGTAACTGGGCAGTTATGAAGGAAGAGTTCGGGTCAACTGAGAATCAAGCTGCGTGATGTGAATAACTAAGATGGGATTTTTCCCCTCAACTTGAAGAGATATTCTCTGGGCCATCTCAGATGATATGATTCACAAAGCATGGCCATGCACGACTCGGTTAAGTGTTAACCGAGGCGATCAACTAAGAGTTAGTCAGATGAATCACTTATCTCAGATCGAGAAGAGAGTCAGACTATTTAAGGGATGACAAATATTCTCCTATAGTCTGACAAGGTATATCGTGAGGAAAAAGGGACACGGACATAAGTCGCATCGAAAAGGCAAGTCGTCATGACTCTTCGGTACTTGGGAGTCGGCATGTTCTGCTAGGAGCCGCTACCGACTGATCGATTGAGAGTCGGACTCCAATCGTGTCCAAGTAGCCATAAGCCTGCGGGGTCACACACACTAAAGACCGGGAGAAAGTTCGGATTAGATCTGAACCGGAAATCTGGTTGGATTGGACCCGAGCCGGATTTGAACTAAGTCAGTGAGTTGGACTCATGGTGACTAATATTATATGGGATTTAGTGAATGGGCCACGAGTTAGTGGAACCCACGTTCACTCCCTATATATAGTGGGGCATAGTAACCCAGGAGGGTTAATCGGTTAGGTCATTCCATGCGTTAGAAACCCTAGCTCCACAGCAGTCCTATCGTCCAAACAAACCTAGAAGTTCACCGCCGGAGATCCTCCTTGTACGTGTGGATACCAGCAACAGTGCTGTACGATCAGCACCAGGATGATCGTGATCAGATCGGATTGTGAGGACTGCACTGCATTCAACTAACAAGCTTCATCAGTAATCCACAACTGTGCATCTAGTGGTGATCCTCGTGGCCTTCTACCTCAGCTAGATCTTGGGATCACCACGTTAGAGGGAAAAAGTTTTGTTTTATCTCTACGTGGCCCAACAGTGGTATCAGAGTGATATCTTCTGGATTTAGGCTCGAAATTGCACATATGTGATATGCGGTTGGCTGTAGATTGGATCTATGTGATGTTTTGGTGGTCGATCTATGAGATACATCGGTTTTGTACGATGTTGATTGGATCAACTGTACTCGGGGAATGGTAGATCTGCTTTCTGTGATCATACTGCTGAGGTCATGGAACGACATACCCCTACTGGTCGGTTTTTTCCATCGGGGTAGACTGTGACACGTAAATCCAGAAGGGGTGATCGAAGATCAAAGAGTTTGATTGAATTGGAACAATGGTCGGATTGCATGTCCGAATCATAGATGAGATCTATGTTTTCGGAACAATGGCACCACCGGCTTCGTCCTGTCATAGCGCCTTAGATGTCGTTGTGAGTTTCACAATGCCGGTAGATATTGTATATATGCATAACTTGTTTTTGCAGGAAGTTGTGAATGATATGGTTCATGTGCATGTGATGTATGTGTGTAATCCATACGTGATCTGCGAATCACGGTTTTGTCAGCCGACTGGAGCCTTGGTGTTGTCTTATTGTATAACGACCCGCGTGTCGGATTCTCCATGTAATTTACTTTACTAAGACAGTATAGCTATGTGGAGAACCCGGATGACATGCAAGGAGATGTACATGTCGGCGACATGGAGTAAGACGGCAAGTGACAAGAGTTGGCATGAGTCGGATTACAGGCTTTGTGGAGATGGAGATCGCCGTGAAGAGAGCCATACCATTTCACATTATAATCGCTTTATTTTGTGTTGTTGATATGTCTCTGTTTACCTCTATTAGATAGTCGGTAAAATTTCATCCCTCAAATAAGGTCTAGTGGGTTTTCCCGCCAGTGTTTGCACCATCACAAGTCGGACATTTTTGGTAGTGGGCTCATAAAATTGAGGTGCTGCCAATTCTTTCTGACTAGGTAGGTTCGAGTTGGAATCTTACAGCGGAAACACTCGGTAAGCTAGACAGGTCTATCACAACGGTTGTGGGACTCAGGGTAAAGTCGAACGGGAGCCGGGGAATGTGATGTCACTCGACCAACATGAGTCATATGAGATGCGATTGACAAGGAGTTGTCTACCTAGATCACTTGGCGGCTAGCGGTGATGATAAAGCTCACTAGCATACTTGCTTATCTAGGATCCTGAATCACTAAGTAACCATCTGAGGGGTGTTGGTTCTAGTGGGAGCATAAAATATTAAAGTGTTTAATATGCTTTCTCTTTTATGAATACATGTCTTAAGTGTTTTTGCATATTTCTGTTGTAGATCATGGCACCAAGTAGCAGTCACTCTCAGATATCTCGTTTTGCGTTGAGAACCATTCTTGAGAAAGATAAACTAAATGACACTAATTTTACCAACTAGTATCGAAATCTGAGAATTCTTCTCAAACAAGAAAAGAAGGACCATGTCCTAGACAACCCACTTCTAGATGAGCCGAATGAGAATGCGACTATCGATGCCACCAATACCTACCGTCACTAAGGATGAGTTCATGGATATTAGCTATCTTATTCTTGCTCACATGGAACCAGACTTCCAAAATAAGTTTGAGAATGTTGAGGCCTACGATATGATCGAAAACTTCAAAATTATGTTCCAGGCTTTGGCAAAGACTGAGAGGTATCAAGTCTCTTAGACTTTGCTGAGTTGCAAGCTTAAGGATGGTGATCCACTGAGTCCGCATGTGATCAAAATGGTTGGTTATGTGCAGTCTCTAGAGAGGCTTGGCTACCCCATTATCGAAGAGTTCGCTACAGATATAATTCTGAACTCTCTTCCTAGTGCATATGTGCAGTTCATTTCGAACTACCACATGCATGGTATGGATAAAAACTCAGTGAATTACATGGGATGCTCAAGGAGGCAGAGGCGGATCTGAAGACGGGCGCCAGTAAAGTGTTGATGGTGCAGAATAAGGCTAAGTTCAATAAGAGTTCTTGGACTAAGAAGAAGGCTAAGTCGGGAGGAAAGCAGGCTCAGGACCCGGTCCCAAGCGCTTCCTCGGGGACTAAGGCATCTCCTTCAGCCGGATCCACTTGCTTCTACTCAAGGCTTATGGCCACTAGAAGAGGAATTGCAGCAAGTACTTGGCCAACAAAGCCAAGAGTGGAGGTATGACTTCTGACTCAAGTACACTTGTTTGCAATGTTATAGACATTTATCTTGTTGATGCACCTAATAGTTCTTGGGTATATGAAACCGGATCAATTATTCACATCTGCAACTCGTTGCAGGGACTAGTAAGAACCAGGAGCCTAGCAAGAGGCGAGGTTGATATTCGAGTCAGCAACAAAGCGAGAGTCATTGCGTTGGAAGTCGGCACGATGCAGCTTTATTTACCTTCCAGGTTCATTATGGAACTGAATAATTTCTATTATGTTCCAGTGCTTAGTCGAAACATTATTTTTGCTTCTTGTTTGATGAAGCCAGGCTATGAGTCGAATATCAAGAATAATGGTTGTTCTTTGTATTTGAATGATATGTTTCACGGCTTTGCACCTGTCCAGGATGGTTTATTTATTTTGAATCTTGATGGTGATTCGGTTCATAACATAAACGTTAAAAGGTTGAAACCAAATGATCTGAATATGACTTAATTTTGGCATTGTCGGCTTGGTCATATAATTTGGAAACGTATGAAGAAGCTCCATGATGAAGGAATCCTATCTTCGTTCGACTTGGAGTCGTTCGAGACATGCAAATCTTGTCTACTCGGCAAAATGACCAAGACACCTTTTGCAAAGAAAGGGTATCCGACTTGTTGGGACTAGTACATAGTGATGTATGTGGACCAATGAGCACGACAACCAGAGGTGGTTATGAATACTTCATTACCTTCACTAATGATTTGATTACGTATGGATATATCTACTTGATGAAACATAAGTCGGAAGCCTTTGAAAAGTTCAAAGAATTCCAAAATGAAGTACAAAATCAACTCGACAAGAAAATAAAGTTTCTTCGGTCGGACCGAGGAGGCGAGTACATGAGCCATGAGTTTGATGACAATCTAAAAGGTTGTGGCATAGTTTCCCAACTTACTCCGCCAGGAATGCCACAAAGTAATGGTGCTTCGGAAAGGCGAATCGGACCTTGTTGGACATGGTACGATTAATGATGAGTCGGACATATCTGCCATTATCATTTTGGGGTTATTGTCTAGAAATAGCGGCCTTCACACTAAACAGAGTACCATCAAAGTCGGTAGTGAAGACACCGCATGAGATGTGGACAGAAAAAAATCCGAGTTTCTCTTTTCTTAAGATTTGGGGTTGTGAATCATTTATAAAGCGACTTTAGTCGGACAATCTTACGGCCAAGTCGGAGAAGTGTTACTACTTCTACAACCGAGAATAGGGCAAAGTGTTTGTTTCTCGGAACGGTGTCTTCCTTGAGAAAGAGTTTCTCAGTCGGGGAGTCAGTGGGAGTACGATGCATCTCGAAGAAATTCGAGAGGAACTGGCTAGTAGCGAGTCAGCTAAAACCTTGTAGGTTGAGCCGGTCGTGGTAGCTGAGCTGGCAGTACCACCTATAATACGAAGATCAGACAGATTACGAAGTGTTCATGATGTATTACTGTTAGATAGTGATGAGCCGGAAAATTATTGGGAAGGGATGGTGGGATCTGATTCTGAGTCATGGCTTGGAGCCATGAGATCCGAGTTAATGTCCATGTATGAAAATCAAGTTTGGAACTTGGTTGATCTGCCAGACGGTGCAAGACCCGTCGAGTGCAAATGGGTCTTTAAGAAGAAAACTGATATGGATGGAAATGTTTCCGTCTATAAATCATGTCTTGTCGTGAAGTGGTTCCAACAAGTTCAAGGAGTTGATTACGACGAGACTTTCTCGCCCATAGCGATGCTTAAATTAGTTCAAATCATGTTAGCAATAGCAGCCTATTTCGACTATGAGATATGGCAGATGGATGTCAAAACGGCTTTCCTTAACGGAAATTTAACCGAGGACGTGTATATGATACAACCTGAGAGTTTTGTCGATCTGGCTAATGCTGAAAAAGGGTGCAAACTTCAGAAATCCATTTATGGGTTGAAGCAAGCATCTCAGAGTTGGAATATTCGCTTTGATGAGGTAGTCAAATCGTTTTACTTCATCAAGAGTGATCATGATTCTTGTTTATACAAGAAGTTTAGTGGGAACAAAGTAAACTTTCTAATCTTATATGTGGATGACATATTACTGATGGGAAATGATGTCCAGATGTTGCAAGAAACCAAGGAATCATTGGAAAAGAGTTTCTCAATGAAATACTTGGGTGAGGGAACATACATCCTCGGAATCCGGATCTATAGAGATATATCGAGACGACTTATTGGATTGATTCAGAGTACTTATTTGGACAAAGTGTTGAAGAATTTCAACATGGAATCGTCTAAGAAGGGGTTCTTACCAATGTCCCATGGTGTAAAACATAGCAAGACTCTGTGTCCTTCAAGAACTGATGAGCGAGGTCGGATGAGTGCGATTTCGTATGCTTCTGCTGTCGGATCCATCATGTATGCCATGATTTGTACTAGGCCGGATGTTTCATACGCTCTAAGTGTTGTGAGCAGATACCAGGCTGATCCTGGAGAAATGCACTAGACAGTGGCTAAAAATATCCTAAAGTACTTGAGACGGACTAAGGATATGTTTTTTGTTTATGGTGGTGAAGATGAACTCAGTGTAAAGGGTTATATGTATGCGAGTTGTCTTACTGACTCTGATGATTCTCGTTCGCAATCCGGATACGTGTTTATCATAAACGGAGGTGTTGTGAGCTAGAAAAGTTCCAAGAAAGAGACTGTGTCTGCATTTACAACAGAGGCTGAGTATATTGCCGCCTCGGAGGCAACAAAGGAAGATGTTTGGATGAGGAATTTCCTCATCGATCTTGGTGTGGTTCAGGGCTCGTCCAATCCGTTAGACGTGTATTGTGACAACAATGGTGCTATTGCACAATCCAAGGAACCTAGACTACACCAGAAGAACAAACACATACTCATGCGGTACCACCTGATTTGCCAGCTCGTGAATCAGGGTCATATCAAGTTATGCAAGGTATACAAGGATGCAAATGTTGCGGAACTGTTGACAAAACCGTTACCATAGCAGAAGCAAGAGGCGCACCTGAGAGCCATGGGCATTAGATTCTTAGACATGTGATGTCAGCAGATTGACTCTAGTGCAAGTGGTAGACTGTTGGGAATATGCCCTAGAGCCAATCATGTATGATGATATTTCCCATTGTATTCATAAAGTTATTAAGTTGTCCTTGTATGACCATCTGATGTATATCATTGAATATGTGATTCGGTTGTGGAACTATACATTCATGTTGTTCGTACTAAATATCCTTGGTCATCGAGCTTGTGCTGGACACACAACTTAGACCAATGTGAAAGTCGGCTTGATGACTTGGTTACACTTTTCATGGGCATGGAGATTCCATTCCGACTTACACATATTCGGCTAAAGAGTTTAGCAAGTCGGATTGACCCATATTGAGGTACAACAAACAAGTTGTCATTTGTATATCTCAATCAGTGTAATCCTTAGACCTGAGGTTGTTGCACAGTCCGAGTTGAGGATGACCGACTCAGGTTCTGTCAAACGTTGATCTGTAATTGGGCAGTTATAAACGCAGAGTTTGGGTCGACTGAAAATCAAGCTGCGTGATGTGAATAACTAAGATGGGATTTTTCCCCTCCACTTGGAGAGATATTTTCTGGGCCCTCTCAGATGATATGATTCGAAAAGCATGGGCATGCACGACTCGGTTAAGTGTTAACCGAGGCGATCGACTAAGAGTTAGTCTGATGAATCACTTATCTCGGATCGAGAAGAGAGTCAAACTATTTAAGGGATGACAAATATTCGCCTCTAGTTTGACAAGGTATATCTTGAGGCAAAAGGGACTCGGACGTAAGTCGCACTGAAAAGGAAAATTGTCATGACTCTTTGGTACTTGGGATTCAGCATGTTCTGCTAGGAGCCGCTACCGACTGATCGATTGATAGTCGGACTCCAATCGTGTCCAAGTAGCCATGAGCCTGCGGGGTCACACACTTAAGAGCGGGAGAAAGTTCGGATTAGATCTAAACTGGAAATCTGGTTGGGTTGGACCCGAGCCGGACTTGGACTGAGTCAGTGAGTCGGACTCACGGTGACTAATATTATATGTGCTTTAGTGAATGGGCCATGAGTAAGTGGACCTCACGTTCACTCACTATATATAGTGGGGCAAAGTAACCCAGGAGGGTTGATCGGTTAGTTCATTCCATGTGTTGGAAACCCTAGCTCCACAGCAGTCATGTCGTCGTAATAAACCTAGCAGTTCACCGCTGGCGCTCCTCCTTGTACATGTGGATACCAGCAGAGGTGATGTATGATCAGCACCAGGACGAGAGTGATCAGATCGGATCGTGAGGACTGCACTATATTCAACTGACGTGCTTCATCAGTAATCCGCAACTGCGCGTCTAGTGGTAATCCTCGTGGCCTTCTACCTCAGCTAGATCTTGAGATCACCACGTTACAGGGAAACAGTTTTGTTTTATCTCTACATGGCCCAACACATTCTGGAACTTTTTGAAATTTTCAAAGGCTTCTGAATTTTGTTTCATCAAGTAGATATTTCCATACCTACTCAAATCATCAATAAAGGTAATGAAGTACTCATAACCACCCATGGTTGTCGTGCTCATTGGTCTACGTACATTACTATGTACTAGTACCAACAAGTCATACGCCCTTTCATAACTCTTTGCAAAAGATGTCTTGGTCATTTTGTCGAGTAGGCAAGATTCGCAAGTCTTGTATGACTCCAAGTCAAACGAAGTTAGGAGTCCATCATCATGGAGCTTCTTCATGCGTTTCCAACTTATATGACTACGCCGACAGTGCAAAAATTAAGTCATATTCAAATCATTTGTTTTCCAGCTTTTAACATTTATGTTATAAACCAACTCACCATCAAGATTCAAAATAAATAACCCATCCTGGTCGGGTGAAAATCCGTGACACATATCATTCAAATATAAAGAACAACCATTATTCTTAATATTCGACTCATAGCCTTACCTCATCAATCATGAAGGATAAATAATGTTTCGACTAAGCACTAGAACATAATAACAATTATTTAGTTATATAATGAATCTGAAAGGTAAATGATGTTGCATCATGCCAACTTCCAAACACAACGACTCTCGCTTTGTTGCCGACTCGGATATCAACCTCGCCTCTTGCCACGCTCCTAGTTCGTAGCAGTCCCTACAACGAGTTGCAGATGTGAACATCTCATATCATATACCCAAGAACTATTAGGTGCATCAGCAAGATAAATGTCTATAACATTGCAAACAAGCGTACTTGAGACGGAAGTTACACCTCCTCTCTTGGATTTGTTGGACAAATACTTGATGCAGTTCCTCTTCTAGTGTTCATCCGCATTGTAGTAGAAACAAGTATATCCGGCTGAAGGAGATGGATTAGTCCCTGAGGAGACGCTTGGGACTGGGTCCTGAGCCTGCTTGCCTCCCAACTTAGCCTTCTTCTTAGTCCAAGAAATTTTCTTGAACTTAGCCTTATTCTGCACCATCAACACTTGATTGGCGCCCTTATTGAGATCCGTATCTGCCTTCTTGTGTAATACCCCACCTTTTAAAGGTAAAGGCCCCTGTGGTTGCAATGCTAGTCCCTGGATCAAATGCTAGCATCCACAATTTAATATGAAGTACACAGATACAAAAGTCATTATTACATCGTCATTCCAGAGATAACATAGTCTTTACAACTCAATAGCCCATGGCTAGACCATAGAGTTTATAACATAAAGTAAATAACTATAAGTCTTCATCTTCATGTGCCACAAGCAAACATGTTGAGTGTAGACTCACAACCCTAATCTCCATCAAAGTAACCTACAACATCATAAGTTACAGCCACAGTGGGTCAATACATTTGGAATTGTATTGGGAAGTGATACCATAGTGGTATAGTAGTATCTAACATCTATATGAATTTTACTAAGTGTATCTTAGGCTTGCTTTGCTCAAATAAGGTTTTCCTTTCAAAAACACTAAGTTTTTTTTGTCAAAACTCCCAAGGAACCACCAATAGACATTGGTGAACCTTTACCATTGTTCAACCACAAATTTTTAACTTAGAAATTGGGATGAGGAGATCCTTGATTGCTTCAATGTCTTTGATGCTCAAATTGTCCGTTGCCGGGGACATGGCTAAGTACTTAGGTTTTACCCTCTCGCGAGGTGGTGCACTTTCCCCACAAGAATCGACATGCATCGAGACGAGACCTTTCAGAAGCATTCCCTTAGACCACCATGGACGCGTTCCATCCTATCACCCTACCACCAACTGTCCATCTGGCTAAGTTCTTGCAACCTATGTGGTCAAGGAAGAGCCCATATGCCATGTGGTTACACTAGAAGCTTCTCAACACTAAACATCTCAAATCCCTTTGTTCCAGGGTGGAAATCCACAAGTGTGATACACAAGGAAAACTATAGACATGGGCCTTGTGTAACCACTCAACATAAACCAACCATACCATTCCACCTAGGTGATTCATTCACTTAGTTGTTTTATTAATCAAAACACAAGTCATAGTCTTAGCAATATTTCATATCATGAATATCCACCCTTGTTTTCTACTAGCTAGGCTAAGCATGATAACATAGCATTTTTTCTTAACTTAGGGAAAAATCTACTAAGACTACAACTACTAGGATTTCCCAAGGCATATCATAGTATATATACTTAGAAAAATTCCATGCAAGTCCTAATCAAAATAACACTAGTGGATAGCCAAAATAATAGGACAAAAATATATGAAGCACCAGTTTCCTTGATAGTTGGGAGAGTAGCAACAGTCCTCACAATCACAATCACTACTATCACCAAAATCTACACATAAAATCATAACACCAAATTCACATTCAAATATTCAAACAAAAATATGTATGAATCCATGAAAATGCAATGGGATGATTTTCTATAATAAAAAATCAAACCAAACAGTACTGAGCACAAAGTAATCTTCCTAAGGTTCAAATAAAACAAGTTTCACTCTAATACAATTTTTAAAACATTTTATATAGCCAAAATAATCCTATAATTAGTTCTGCAAATAATCCTATTTTTCCAGAAGCAAAATACTAATTCAAGGCCACACAAGTGTAGGGCTTAATTTTTTGAATCCAATGATATATTATTTGCGGGTTTTGGACATACAGAACTAAAGATATGAATTTTACAAGTTTAAATACCTAATAGATTCAAAAACAGATTTTAAATCAAACAGCCAGACATGTAGACGCATCTGATTGGTTGATACTGTTTCGCGCAGATCACGTTTCCGTGCCGTTGGATCAAGTCAGATCCAACGCGCCAGATCAAAACTTACCGCTTCACTCACGATCTAATCGAAAGCGCACGATCTAGATCTAACGGCCCTGGACCAAGCGACCATACGCGAGAGGCGCTGATGGCGCTGGCGGAGGCGACGCTACTGTTGGTGATGTTCTGGCAAACCTAGAGGGGGCTGGGGGTGAGGCTGTGGCTTACCAGCGTTACGCGGATGCGAGGAATCTCAAGGTGCAACTGGCCTGGACGGGGGCGTGTTGTAGTGGCCGTGAGAGCTCGTCGGATACCTCTCTGGCGTCGGGCACGTGTTGTCGGAGACGACGGCGACGACCTAGGTCACCATAGGGAAAACGAACGGTGTCAGTGGCTGCGCAAGGACACGACGCACATATTGGTTTGAACTAGAAGGCAAGGGGCGTTCGACTCCTACCGGAACCCCTCGTCGGAGTTGGACGGAGCTTCGGGTGTTCGCGGTGCTTGACGGGGACGACAATGTGGGGAAATACAGGATGAAACAGAGGCACAGTTAGATGCGCCAGAGGATGGTGAGCACGACAGGGTGAACCAGAGGGCACAGGGTGGATGGTCCTCACCACAATTACTCGCCGGAGGTGCTCCGGTCCGCGGCGGTGCAAGCTCGATTGAGGGCAGCCTGGGGGAGCTTAGGTGGTGGCGAGTGAGGTGGAATGGCTGAGAGGTAGAGGGGTTAAGTAGCCGGGGCTAGGGCGGCCGTCACGCGAGCAATCAACGCGTATTTACGCGAATTCATTCGCGGTAGTGAAGGGGAGAAAACGGGCGGCGACGACGTCGTCTGCGTGCGGGGTTTGGGGGAGATGATGACGACGTGGCGCAGGGCCCAGTGGTCAGTGAGCGCTGGGTTGGGTTTGCGTGGGTGAGAGAGGGGGAAGAGGGAGAGAACCCCGGGTGGGCTTATTGGGCCGGTTCTGGCGTTGGGCTGAATAGGCAGCGCTCTGTTTTATTTTTTTATTTAACCTTTTCTTTTTCCAATTTGATTTTCAGGAATGGTTTTAAACCCTAATTCAAACTTGTTTGAATTCAAAACTTTTCTAAATTTTTGTACTGTGAACCTTGTATTCAAAAGTGTGTCAAACACCTCTGTCCACTCAAAACAACTTTGGTCCTTTGAAAAAATAAAAATAAAACCATGCCTCATATGAATATAATAAAATGGGCATAAATATGGTTTTATTTGGTTTCAAACTTTGAAATTTTTTGTGCAAGCTCTAAATTCTATGATGATATGAATGCAACGCATGCTTTTAAAATTCGTGAATTTTTGGGATGTTACAGCTTGTGTTCGGAATATACCCTAGAGGCAATCATATATGATGATATTTCCCATTGTATTCATAAATATATTAAGTTGTCCTTGTATGAGCATTTGATATATATTATTGAATATGTGATTCGGTTGTGAAACTATACATTCATGTTGTTTGTACTAAATGTCCTTGGTCATTGAGGTTGTGCTGGACACACAACTTAGACCAATGTGAAAGTCGGCTTGATAACTCGGTTCCACTTGTCATGGGCATGGAGATGCCATTCTGACTTACATAGATTCGGCTAAAGAGTTTAGCGAATCGGATTGACCCATATTGAGGTACAACGAACAAGTTGTCATTTGTATATGTCAATCAATGTAATCCTTAGACCTGAGGTTGTTGCATAGTCCGAGTTGAGGATCACCGACTTAGGTTCTGTCAAATGCTTGTCCATAACTGGGCAGTTATAAAGGCAGAGTTTGGATCGACTGAGAATCAAGCTGCGTGATATGAATAAAAAAGATGGTATTTTTCCCCTCCAATTGGAGAGATATTATCTGGGCCCTCTTGAATGATATGATTCAGAAATCATGGCCATGCACCACTCGGTTAAGTGTTAACCGAGGCGATCGACTAAGGGTTAGTCGGAGGAATCACTTATCTCGGATCGAGAAGAGAGTCGTACTATTTAACGGATGAAAAATATTCGCCTATAGTCTGACAAGGTATATCGTGAGGCAAAAGGGACTCGGTCGTAAGTTGCATTGGATAGGAAAGTCATCATGACTCATGGGTACTTGGGAGTTGGAACGTTCTGCTAGGAGCCGCTATGGACTTATCGATTGGGAGTCGGACTCCAATCGTGTCCAAGTAGCCATGAGCCTACGGGGTCACACACTTAAGAGAGGGAGCAAGTTCGGATTGGATCTGAACAAAAACTGGTTGGGTTGGACCCAAGACGGATTTGGACTGAGTCAGTGAGTCGGACTCACAGGGACTAATATTATATGGGATTTAGTGAATTGGCCATGAGAGTGGATCCCACATTCACTCCCTATATATAGTGGAGCACAGTAACCAAGAAGGGTTAATCATTGATCGGTTAGGTCATTCCATGAGTTAGAAAGCCTAGCTCCACAGCATTACTGCCATCGTAACGAACCTAGCAGTTCGCCACCGGTGCTCCTCCTTGTACGTGTGGATACCAGCACAGGGGCTATACGATCAACACCTAGACGATTGGATCATAAGGACTGCACTGTATTCAACCGATGTGCTACATCAGTAATAGGCAACTGCGCGTTTAGTGGTAAACCTCGTGTCCTTCTACCTCAGCTAGATCTTGGGATCACCACGTTAGAGGAAAAAGTTTTGTTTTATCTCTACGTGGACCAACAGCTTGAGCATCTCATGTAATTAAGTTTTCTTCTTATCCATAGAATGCATGTGGTAGTTCGATATGAACTAACCATACACACTATAAAGAGAGTTCAGAATTATGTTTGTAGCAAATTCTTCTCTAATGGGATAGCCCAGCCTTTCTATAGACTGCATGTAACCAACCATCTTGATCACATGCGGACTCAATGGATCACTATACTTAATCTTGCAACTCAGCAGAGCCTGCAACATACTTTTGATGCTTTCGATCATATCGTAGGCCTCAACATTCTCGAACTGCTGCTGCAAGTTTGGTTCCATGTGAGCAAGCATAAGACAGCTTATTTCCATGGACTCATCCTTAGTCTCACGGTAGGAATTGGTGGCAGCAAAAGTCGCATTTTCATCCGGCTCATTTGGAAGTGGGTTGTCTAAGACGTGGTCCTTCTTTTCTTGTTTGATAACTATTCTCAGATATCGATACTAGTTGGTAAAATTAGTGTCATTCAATTTATCTTTCTCAAGAATAGTTCTGAAAGAAAAACCGGATATCTGAGGGTGATTTTTACTTGGTGCCATGATCTACAACAAAACATATGCAAAACACTTCAGACATGTATTCATAAAAGAGCAAGCATATTAAATTTTTTAATATTATGCTCCCACTAGAATCAACACCCCTCTGATGGATCCTTAGTGATTCAGGATCCTAGATAAGCAAGTCGGCTAGTGAGCTTTTGCATCACCGCTAGCCACCAAGTGATCTAGGTAGACAACTCCTTGTTAATCGTATCACATATCACTCATGTTGCTTGGGTGGCATGTCATGCCCCGGCTCCCGTCCGACTTTCCCTGAGTCCCACAACCGTTGTGATAGAACCGTCTAGCTTTCCAACTGTTTCTGCTTTAAGAGTCCGACTGGAACCCACCTAGTCAGAAACAATTGGCAGCACCCCAATTTTATGAGCCCACTACCAAAAATGTCCGACTTGTGATAGGTGCAAACACTGGCGGAAAAACCGATTAGACCATCTTTGAGGGATTAAATTTGACCGACTATCTAACAGAGGTAAAATAGAGACATAACAACAACATAAAATAAAGAAATTATAATGTGAAATGGTATGGCTCTCTTCATGGTCATCTCCATCTCCGCAAAGCCTGTAATCCGACTCATGCCAACTCTTGTCACTTGTCTTACTCCATGTCGCCGACTCTTATATCGACTTGCATGTCATTCAGGTTCTCCAAATAGCTACACTATCTTAGTAAAGTAAATTACATAAAGAATCCGACACAGAGGTCATTATATAATAAAATGAAAGCACCTAAGCTCTAGCCGGCTGACAAAACCATGATTCGCAGATCAGATATGGATTACACACATACATCACATGCACATGAACCATACCATTCACAACTTCCAGCAAAACAAGTTATGCATAGATACGATTTCTATCGATGTTGTGAAACTTGCAACAACATCTAAGGGTCTACGGCATGGGGAAGCTACCGAATAGCGGGCGAGAATCGAAGGGGCAGCGCCCCTCGCTGGTGCGGACAACACCCGATGATTTTTATGAAAATGTAGATCTCATCTACCTTCCGAACATGGATTTCTTCATCGGATAAAACAATTGTATCCAAATCTGATTTGTACTCCGATTCGATCAAACTCCTTTGATCTTCGATCATTGCATATGGATTTATGTCTCATAGTCTACCCCGATAAAGGAAACCTACCGGTAGGGGTATGTCATTTCACGACCGCAACGGTATGATCACAGAAAACCGTTCATTCATTCCCCAAGTACAGTTGATCCAGTCAACATCATACAAAACCTAACTATGTCATAGATCGACCAACAAAGCAACACATAGATCCAATCTACAGCCAACCGCATATCACACATGCGAGATCTCGAGCCTAAAACTAGAAGCTATCGCTCTGATACCACTGTTGGTCCGCGAGGAGAAAAACAAAACTTTTTTCCCTACGTGTTATCCCAAGATCTAGCTGAGGTAGAAGGCCACGAGGATTTCCATTAGACGCGTAGTTGCGAAATTGATGAAGGACTTCTGCTGAATGCAGTGTAGACCTTACAATTTGATCTGATCCGACTGTACAAGACCGCTGGTGGTATCCACACGTACAAGGAGGAGTGCCGGCGGTGAACTGCTAGGTTCATTACGGCGGCAGGACTGCTGTGGATCTAGGGTTTCCAATGCATGGAATAGCCTAACCGTTAACACTCTTGGGTATCTGCAGCCCACTATATATAGGGAGTGAAAGTGGGATCCACTCACTTGTGGCACATTCACTAAATCCCATATTAGTCACTGTGAGTCCGACTCACTGACTCAGTCAAAATACGTCTTGGGTCTACCCCAACCAGATTTCCTGTTCAGATCCAATCCGAAATTGCTCCCACTTATAAGTATGTGACCCCACAGGCTCATGGCAACTTGGACATGATTGGAGTATGAATATCAATCGATCAGTTGGTAGAGGCTCCTAGCAGAACGTGTCGACTCCCAACTACCAAATATTCATGATGACATGCCTTTCCAATGCGACTTTCGTTCGAGTCCGTTTTCCATCACGATATACCTTGTCGGACAATAGGTGAATAATTGTCATCCCTTAAATAGTCCGACTCTCTTCTCGATCCAAGATAAGTGATTCATCAGACTAACTCTTAGTCAATCGCCTCGGTTAACACTTAAACTAGTCGTGCATGGCCATGCTTTCCGAATCATATCATCCGAGAGGGCCCATAGAATATCTCTCCAAGTGGAGGGCCAAATTCCCATCTTGGTTATTCACATCACGCAACTTGATTCTCAGTCAACCCGAACTCCTCCTTTATAACCGCCATGTGACGAAACAACGTTTGATAGAACATAAGTTGGTGATCTTCAACTCGGATTATGCAACAACCTCAGGTCTAAAGATTACATTTATTGAGACATACAAATGACTTCTTGTTCATTAAATCTCAATATGGGTCAATCCAACTCGCTAAAATCTTTAGCCGAATCCGTGGAAGTCAGAATAGCATCACCAAGACCATGACAAGTGGAACTGAGTCATCTGCCAAATTTCACATTAGTATAAGTTGTGTGTCCAGCACAACCTCAATGACCAAGGATATTTAGTACAAACAACATGAATGTATAGTTCCACAACTGCATCACATATTCAATAATACACATCAGATGTTTATACAAGGACAACTTAATATATTTATGAATACAATGGAAATTATAGCATACATGATTTCCACTAGGGCATGTTCCCAACACTATCAAGTGTTGGGAGCAGAGATAGCGTACAGTACCATCAGCCTCGACTCATCTTTGTCAGCAATGTCTGATCCTGGCATCGTCTATGTCAGGGGCATTGATTCTCTCCTAGGTTCCGCTCATCTGCCATGCTTCATCTCCAACAATGGCACCTCCATCCACATGGTCCTACCAGAGTTGCCGTGATGGATGCGGTGGTGCCGCCGGATTATCCGAAGGTGGCCATGGCCGAGCATCTGGCAGTGTCTTTGGTGCTCGTGGCTAACACACTTACAACTTGTACATTCTATCCTAAGTGGTCATGAAGCTACCGTATATAGATTAATTTTAGTCTCAAGTGACCCTAATCGACTATGACGCTCCACCTATCTTTGTCTTGCACGATGTAACACCCTCAGAATCGGCCCTATGCAAGTTTCAGCGCTTCCCGCCAAACCCGCATAGAAACGATTCAAAGGTGCCCACCAGGCACTTGCGTGTGGGTGGAAAACGAAGTAATAACATTGCACAACAGTCCTTGATGGGACCCACAGAACAAATATATATACAACACGACTCCATGAGTCAAGATTACAGATATACAGAACAAAGATCCAAATCACCTTGAAAATGATACAGCGTCCGAGTACGGACAAGATGCAAATGGGGCTAAGAGCCCTGAAGAATAACCAATGGCGTCCATAACCCTGCCCAGGCCAAGCCGGAAGGGTAACCCTGCTAACGACGTCGATCTCAAAACCTGCTTAAACAAAAGGGGTGCCGACAAAGGGCAAAGGAAAAAGAGAGAGCGGTCAGTACTGAGGCCAGTACACGGCGAGGCTAGAATTCGGCGGTCCTTGCCTACATAGGTATGGTGGACTGAGCGGCAGCGCAACATGCACTAAACAACCTATAGAGACTCGATATAACTGTCGGCTATCAGAGAGAGATAAGAAAGACCTATTCGGTACCAACCTGATACTATCACCAAGCATAACCATCCTGGTGTTTCCCCCTCGAGACCAAACGAGGAAGTCAACCGAGGAACTCCCACCGTTGGCAGTTTTATTTATTCAGTTATCGTTGCAGCAATTACTAGTTAGATATAGATAGTCATCCTGGTAAAATAAGCAGTGGGCAGTTTTAGTTAACCATTCCGTTGTAGTTGCGACACTTACTAGTCAGATATAATTAGCATGAGATATCCCAAACCCAGCAGTTGTTGGTACTTTTATTTAGCCATTCCGTTGTAGTGAAGCTGATTACTAGTCATATCGGATACAAGTCAAATTATAGCAGTAAACTTTAGTTATAGTTGTCTATGATCGAGACCTGTGCTCCAAGTCGTCCATAACCGCGGACACGGCTTCTCGAACAGATTAAACCCTGCAGGGGTGCACCAAAGTTTCAACACGCACCTACACCCTTGTTGTCGGATCAGGTAGGTACAAGATCACAAAACATACACCCAACGGTATGTCGATGGGGTTTCGGACACGACGTTTCCCAGACCCAAAGCAAGCACGGGGGGCCACCCCACTAAGTATACCCGCAACGAAGTCGGCCGGTCTCCGAGACGGACTCAGGGTTTGTGTCAGTGGCTGTAAACGACTGGGAACCCGAAACTCTCGGGCTTGTCGATACCGCGAAAACACTCCGCTTCCAAAACAGTACACGTGCAGTACCTCGCACAATTTAAATTAAGCAGTAAAGCATGGCATAAGTACAGAATAGTAATAAAGCCCCAAACTACTTGTGGCCCCCAGTACAGTACTTGGAATCAGGTACTAAATCGATGGGGGTGACCATACATCCCACATGTGGTTAGCGCGCTCGATCTCGGAACAGGTGTCAAGAACTCGGGGTCCTACGGGACACAAGTGGACGGTTAACAACCAAATAACATCTATTGCCCACATGTGCCTCTGCATTACCTACTTCAATTTTAGTTATTAAACGATAATTGAAATAAACGATAATTAAAGCCATGAACATCTCCAACATTAAACATGCGGCAATACTCCAACAACTGTGGTACTGGACGACACGCAACAGCACTTGAGCAAGCGACTACGACGCGCAAGTCCAACTATCTACCAATCAACAGATAATAGGATGTGTTCAAGGCAATATAAGGCTGCAAGGGATATCACGGGTACGAAAACTAGAGCATCGCAACACAAATAGCAATAGATCAACAGGAGGGAATAAATACTATAAAAGTAAGATAGGTAGAAAGGGGGAGGTGCTCGCCTGAAAACATTGCCGAAGGTTCATCCGAAGATCGGGTCGACACTCGCATCAACTCAACGGCCTAGTCCGTGAAGAAGCAAAACACTAGCACAAACACCGGATGCACTATTTAATACTATGACAGAAGATCGGGCATGATGCATGTATGATGTATGACATGGCAAAGGTGCGATGCAATTAGGCAAGATTAAGCGGAACCGGGGGTCCCGACAATTAAATATATGGTTCTAGTTGTTTAGATACCCCGCATTTTAAATGTTGTCTTAACAAGGCAAAAGATAGCACCGGTTCGCTACACAAATTTAAATGGGGCCAATATAAGACTAGATTTGCCCGCATATGGGCCCCATATTTAATTATATGGTGAATCGGCATAAGGTCCCCAAACCAAAAGATATGCATGCGAGTATGAATGATTTACACGCAACAATTTTAGATCTAGCATTTATAAAATAGGGGCTCGGGAAAGGTTCACACATCTGGGCTCGGGAGATCTTGGTTCCGGGGGTTCGGGGTCCGGTCTCAGGGTTCAGGGTTCGACAGGATCGGTCTTGGCGTCCGGGAAGAAGAACTTGGCGTTCTGCGTCGGCGTCCTTACCGTCCGTGTTCTCGAGCATCGCATCCGGGAAGGAGTACTTGTCGCACATGTGGTCTTCGGGTCCGGGGTCCCAGTCATGGCGTCCCATTGTAGATCTTGTTGATAGTCCAGCAAAATCCACCGGGTTCGGTCTTGGTTCCATTGTCGATGGCGATCTTGGCGGAACACTTCGAGTGGTGAAGATCTTGAGGTTCCAAGGGGTTCGGGTTCGGTTTCGGCGTTCGGGAAGGAGATCATGGCTCGGGGCTACGGATCCTCGAGATCGGGGCCTTCGGATCCGTGACGTAGGCCTTGGCGTCCTTGTCGGAGTACTCGGGTGTCATTGCTGGACTTGGATCGGCAGCGGGTCGTCGACTAACCACACATGTGCCGATGGCGGCATCGATCGAAGTCGTGCGTCTTGGGGTGGTCATCTCACTCTTTGGTTCAGAATGGGCATCTCCACATCACAGTAGCACACCCATCTTACTTATTCCCTTCACCATCTGAGCTTGCAATGGCAAACAAACATTTCGTGCATTACTCCTAATGAAAGCCATTAACATAGCACAAACGGGTCAACGGGACTGAAGGCACGACAACAGGAACCCAAGGTTCTCGTCAGATGTTGGTGCAGAGGATAACCGGCTGCTGGAGAGCTTGGTCAGGCCACGGCAGGGTCGGCCATGGCGCTCGGGGAGGCAACAGTGCCGGGCGCCATCGCAGGACGACGCGGAACCGGGCAGAAGAGGAGGCGGGCGAGCGCAGGCCACGACCGGACGCGTCGGAGAGGGAGGCGTGCAACGCACGACAAGGAGAACGGCGACGGCTTGGCGTACGGACGGTGTGGCGCGGGGCAGGAGGTCGAGGCCGACGCGGTCCCGGTGGCGGGGCGTCTGCCTGTAGGGGGGGGAGCACGGAGGAGAACGGAAGGCGGCGGCCGTTGGTCGCTGTCCAGGCGGCGGCGGGGAAGGTTGGTGACGACGCGGCCGGGAGGCGGCGACCGCAGGTGGTGCAGAGGCGATGGATGCGAGCAGAGGAACCGGAAGGCGACGGCGGCAGCAAAGAGCGAGCGCGAGGTGGCGGGGGCGAGCGGAGGTTGCGGGGAGGAGCGTGCGGGGTCGCTGGAACGGGAGGCGGCCGAGACGAGCAGGGGCGCTAGGCAGGCGGCGGCGAGGGATCCTGGTGGGCGGCAGCGCAGAGGCGGAGGAGGACGCGGCCGACGGCGCGGCTCGGAGGTGCGGAGCGCGCGGGGACCCAAGGGGGCGCCGGCGGCGGAGGGAGCTCGACGGAGGAGGAGCCCCCGAGCGGCGGCCGACGAGGGCGAAGGCGCGGCGAGGCAGAGGGTGGTGGCGAGCGGCGGCGCTTGGCGAGGCCGGGGAGGATCGATGCAGGGCTGGGATGCGGGCGACGGGGTGGGTCTCGTGGTGGGCCAGGGCGAGCGAGCGGTAGAGTGCTAGCGGGCAGGGATCGCGTTGGCGTATGCGGTAGGTGGGCGATGAGGCGTGCGGGAGGAAAGGCAAGGGTGGGGCCGCGGGCATGGTGGGACCAGGTTGGAAGGGAGAGGAGGTGGGGAGTGGGTCAGTTGGGTGTGTGTGGTGAGGGGGCTGATGGCTGTGTGGGAGAAAGAGAGAGGGGTGGGGTGAGGTGGCCGCGGGTGATTGGGTGGGGGAGAGATGAGAGATGAGGTGGCGAGAGGCTATTGGGTGGGGTGAGGTGGAGGAAGGGTGGGTAGGATAGGACTGGGTAGGAAAAGGGTTTAGGGGGGATGGTTTTGTACTGGGGTGGCCGACTGGGTCGGGTCGGCCCGGTTCGGCTGCCCCAAAAAAATAATTAAATATTTTATTTATTTAAAACAGGGCTTTTGCAAACCGTTGGTAGACGAAACAAAATGTTCCGGAGACCCGGGTTTTAATTTGAAATCAAGACGGGACATTTAGAAAACAAAATCAGGCTTTTCGAAAATAGTTTTATGCAAACAAATGCAAGCTGACATGACGATGGTCAAATGCAATGTGGCATGATGACATGAGCATGCTGTCATGATGATGAAATGCACAAAAACAACACGATTTTCTGGTAGTGGTTTTGCGGGATGCCACAATTCGACACCACTAACAATGGATCTCGCCCTCGAGATCCGCCTCATGGTACCGGAAAGAAGGTCGGCGATCTGCGTCTTCTCGCTTCCGGTAGATCATCGCGACACCACTAACAATGATTCCTTCTCCATCTTGAAATCGGCGACACCACCAACAAAGGTCGGTTCTCACGTTCGTCAAGAGAACACTCCGGAGAAACAAAGATGAGGTAAAGGTCTCAAAAGGGTAAATCCACCTCTATCTTTCGCGGAAGGAGTATAACTGCAATGATTCCCCATTCCATGTGCAAGAGCGAATGATAAGAGTAGTCAGATGGTGATCAGTCCATCGCGCACCCAAAGCATTACTCTGCACACGAATAGGCGGATTATGCAACCAACTCTCGGAATTCAGACTGAAGATCTCGACAAACGAGGTTCCGAAACAAAGGAGTGATGCAGACTCTGCATCTGATCTGACGTAGATGATGTCGTAACATCGGAGAACATCGGAAGACACGAGAAGGAACAAAGAGAAGTCCACCAGACGAAGGATTCCTCGGATAGCATGAAGACCAGATGTAGCAACACCGTTACCAAAGGAGGAAGTGAAACCCTGAAGGTACGATGGAACCCAACCCGAGAAATCCTGGACTCGAAGAGAGAGAAGAGAGCGGATTCAAAACACGCAGAGGTGAGAGGGGAGCAGCAAAGGGGTAAGGAGTAAAATCAGACCTAATCAGAAGTATCCAACCGATTTTTCAAAAATAGTTTTGACACTCTACTTCGGCCGCTAGCTAGGTTATCCTACAGGCTGGACTTGTGGGGTATCGCAACTGCTGAGCTCTGATACCACTCTGTAACACCCTCAGAATCGGCCCTATGCAAGTTTCAGCGCTTCCCGCCAAACCCGCATAGAAACGATTCAAAGGTGCCCACCAGGCACTTGCGTGCGGGTGGAAAACGAAGTAATAACATTGCACAACAGTCCTCGATGGGACCCACAAAACAGATATATATACAACACGACTCCATGAGTCAAGATTACAGATATACAGAACAAAGGTCCAAATCACCTTGAAAATGATACAGCGTCCGAGTACGGACAAGATGCAAATGGGGCTAAGAGCCCTGAAGAATAACCAATGGCGTCCATAACCCTGCCCAGGCCAAGCCGGAAGGGTAACCCTGCTAACGACGTCGATCTCAAAACCTGCTTAAACAAAAGGGGTGCCGACAAAGGGCAAAGGAAAAAGAGAGAGCGGTCAGTACTGAGGCCAGTACACAGCGAGGCTAGAATTCGGCGGTCCTCGCCTACATAGGTATGGTGGACTGAGCGGCAGCGCAGCATGCACGAAACAACCTATAGAGACTCGATATAACTGTCGGCTATCAGAGAGAGATAAGAAAGACCTATTCGGTACCAACCTGATACTATCACCAAGCATAACCATCCTGGTGTTTCCCCCTCGAGACCAAATGAGGAAGTCAACCGAGGAACTCACACCGTTGGAAGTTTTATTTATTCAGTTATCGTTGCAGCAATTACTAGTCAGATATAGATAGTCATCCTGGTAAAATAAGAAGTGGGCAGTTTCAGTTAACCATTCCGTTGTAGTTGCAACACTTACTAGTCAGATATAATCAGCATGAGATATCCCAAACCCAGCAGTTCTTGGTACTTTTATTTAGCCATTCCGTTGTAGTGAAGCTGATTACTAGTCATATCGGATACAAGTCAAATTATAGCAGTAAACTTTAGTTATAGTTGTCTATGATCGAGACCTGTGCTCCAAGTCGTCCATAACCGCGGACACGGCTTCTCGAAAATATTAAACCCTGCAGGGGTGCACCAAAGTTTCCACACGCACCTACACCCTTGTTGTCGGATCAGGTAGGTACAAGATCACAAAACATACACCCAACGGTATGTCGACGGGGTTTCAGACACGACGTTTCCCAGACCCAAAGCAAGCACGGGGGGCCACCCCACTAAGTATACCCGCAACGAAGTCGGCCGGTCTCCGAGACGAACTCAGGGTTTGCGTCAGTGGCTGTAAACGACTGGGAACCCGAAACTCCTGGGCTTGTCGATACCGCGAAAACACTACGCTTCCAAAATAGTACACGTGCAGTACCTCGCACAATTTAAATTAAGCAGTAAAGCATGACATAAGTACAGAATAGTAATAAAGCCCCAAACTACTTGTGGCCCCCAGTTCAGTACTTGGAATCAGGTACTAAATCGATGGGGGTGACCATACATCCCACATGTGGTTAGCGCGCTCGATCTCGGAACAGGTGTCAAGAACTCGGGGTCCTACGGGACACAAGTGGACGGTTAACAACCAAATAACATCTATTGCCCCCTGTGCCTCTGCATTACCTACTTCAATTTTAGTTATTAAACGATAATTGAAATAAACGATAATTAAAGCCATGAACATCTCCAACATTAAACATGCGGCAATACTCCAACAACTGTGGTACTGGACGACACGCAACAGCACTTGAGCAAGCGACTACGACGCGCAAGTCCAACTATCTACCAATCAACAGATAATAGGATGTGTCCAAGGCAATATAAGGCTGCAAGGGATATCACGGGTACGAAAACTAGAGCATCGCAACACAAATAGCAATAGATCAACAGGAGGGAATAAATACTATAAAATTAAGATAGGTAGAAAGGGGGAGGTGCTCGCCTAAAAACATTGCCGAAGGTTCATCCGAAGATCGGGTCGACACTCGCATCAACTCAACGGCCTAGTCCGTGAAGAAGCAAAACACTAGAACAAACACCGGATGCACTATTTAATACTATGACAGAAGATCGGGCATGATGCATGTATGATGTATGACATGGCAAAGGTGCGATGCAATTAGGCAAGATTAAGCGGAACCGGGGGTCCCGACAATTAAATATATGGTTCTAGTTGCTTAGATACCCCGCATTTTAAATGTTGTCTTAACAAGGCAAAAGATAGCACCGGTTCGCTACACAAATTTAAATGGGGCCAATATAAGACTAGATTTGCCCGCATATGGGCCCCATATTTAATTATATGGTGAATCGGCATAAGGTCCCCAAACCAAAAGATATGCATGCGAGTATGAATGATTTACATGCAACAATGTTAGATCTAGCATTTATAAAATAGGGGCTCGGGAAATGTTCACACATCTGGGCTCGGGAGATCTTGGTTCCAGGGGTTCGGGGCCCGGTCTCAGGGTTCAGGGTTCGACGGGATCGGTCTTGGCGTCCGGGAAGAAGAACTTGGCGTTCTGCGTCGGCGTCCTTACCGTCTGTGTTCTCGAGCATCGCATCCGGGAAGGAGTACTTGTCGCACATGTGGTCTTCGGGTCCGGGGTCCCAGTCATGGCGTCCCATTGTAGATCGTGTTGATAGTCCAGCAAAAGCCACCGGGTTGGGTCTTGGTTCCATTGTCGATGGCGATCTTGGCGGAGCACTTCGAGTGGTGAAGATCTTGAGGTTCCAAGGGGTTCGGGTTCGGTTTCGGCGTTCGGGAAGGAGATCATGGCTCGGGGCTGCGGATCCTCGAGATCAGGGCCTTCGGATCCGTGACGTAGGCCTTGGCGTCCTTGTCGGAGTACTCGGGTGTCATTGTCGGACTTGGATCGGCAGCGGGTCGTCGACTAACCACACAGGTTCCGATGGCGGCATCGATCGGAGTCGTGCGTCTTGGGGTGGTCATCTCACTCTTTGGTTCAGAATGGGCATCTCCACATCACAGTAGCACACCCATCTTACTTATTCCCTTCACCATCTGAGCTTGCAATGGCAAACAAACATTTCGTGCATTACTCCTACTGAAAGCCATTAACATAGCACAAACGGGTCAACGGGACTGAAGGCACGACAACAGGAACCCAAGGTTCTCGTCAGATGTTGGTGCAGAGGATAACCGGCTGCTGGAGAGCTTGGTCAGGCCACGGCAGGGTCGGCCATGGCGCTCGGGGAGGCAACAGTGCCGGGCGCCATCGCAGGACGACGCGGAACCGGGCAGAAGAGGAGGCGGGCGAGCGCAGGCCACGACCGGACGCGTCGGAGAGGGAGGCGTGCAACACACGACAAGGAGAACGGCGACGGCTTGGCGTACGGACGGTGTGGCGCGGGGCAGGAGGTCGAGGCCGACGCGGTCCCTGTGGCGGGGCGTCTGCCTGTAGGGGGGCGCACGGAGGAGAACGGAAGGCGGCGGCCGTTGGTCGCTGTCCAGGCGGCGGCGGGGAAGGTTGGTGACGACGCGGCCGGGAGGCGGCGGCCGCAGGTGGTGCAGAGGCAATGGATGCGAGCAGAGGAACCGCAAGACGACGGCGGCAGTAGAGAGCGAGCGCGAGGTGGCGGGGGCGAGCGGAGGTTGCGGGGAGGAGCGTGCGGGGTCGCTGGAACGGGAGGCGCCCGAGACGAGCAGGGGCGCTAGGAAGGCGGCGGCGAGGGATCCTGGTGGGCGGCGGCGCAGAGGCGGAGGAGGACGCGGCCGACGGCGCGGCTCGGAGGGGCGGAACGTGCGGGGACCCAAGGGGGCGCCGGCGGCGGAGGGAGCTCGACGGAGGAGAAGGCCCCGAGCGGCGGCCGACGAGGGCGAAGGCGCGGCGAGGCAGAGGGTGGTGGCGAGCGGTGGCGCCTGGCGAGGCCGGGGAGGATCGATGCAGGGCTGGGATTCGGGCGACGGGGTGGGTCTCGTGGTGGGCCAGGGCGAGCGAGCGGTAGAGCGCTAGCGGGCAGGAATCGCGTCGGCGTATGCGGTAGGTGGGAGATGAGGCGTGCGGAGGAAAGGCAAGGGTGGGGCCGCGGGCATGGTGGGACCAGATTGGAAGGGAGAGGAGGTGGGGAGTGGGTCAGTTGGGTGTGTGTGGTGAGGGGGCTGATGGCTATGTGGGAGAAAGAGAGAGGGGTGGGGTGAGGTGGCCGCGGGTGATTGGGTGGGGGAGAGATGAGAGAAGAGGTGGCGAGAGGCTATTGGGTGGGGTGAGGTGGAGGAAGGGTGGGTAGGATAGGACTGGGTAGGAAAAGGGTTTAGGGGGGCTGGTTTTGTACTGGGGTGGCCGACTGGGTCGGGTTGGCCCGGTTCGGCTGCCCCAAAAAAATAATTAAATATTTTATTTATTTAAAACAGGGCTTTTGCAAACCGTTGGTAGACGAAACAAAATATTCCGGAGAGCCGGGTTTTAATTTGAAATCAAGACGGGACGTTTAGAAAACAAAATCAGGCTTTTCGAAAATAGTTTTATGCAAACAAATGCAAGCTGACATGACGATGCTCAAATGCAATGTGGCATGATGAATTGAGAATGCGGTCATGATGATGCAATGCACAAAAACAACACGATTTTCTGGTAGTGGTTTTGCGGGATGCCACACACGATGTCCTCCACATTGCCGTATGCCTCTTCCGAGTCAAAATCGATGAGGATGAGCCCGACGGCGTTCCTCCTCATGAATTATGCAAGGTGTGTTGCATCGATAATGGTGTAGTGCGTATGGCCATGCACTACCCAGAAGAGCCGCCTCCCTTCGGGGTTGCGTAGATCCAGATGGATATCCTGACGGTGAGCTCTGCATAGCCAAAGAAACGCATCCTTCTCCTTCCTTGGTTAGTACACACTCATGTGCGCGTATCGTTCCATTGCCCTCTTATGCTCCGGAAGCTGGCGGCGACACTCCTTGATCTACCACGACAGTGCGTTGCTGCGTAAGAGCGGCGCCACCGGCACCGCGGCGTATCTGAGCTCATATCCGGCCGGTAGCCTCGCTAGCAGTGGCGTGAGTATGTTTTAGTGGGCGAACATCTCGGCCTCATACAAGCTAAGATGGGACTCTCCATGGCAATGCATCATTTCTTCAGGTAGGATTCGACGCGTGTGCTGACATGAGTTGCATGGAACGAATGAGGTTTGAGCTTTGGCCACAAGACCACGGTTATAAAGTCAAGGAGGTAGGCCCACTCATGGTTGTGAGTGCCAATAGGGACACAGAACTTCCTACTCGCAGATCGCTCTTGCAAAGGATGATCCTTAGCGTCTATTCTCACCAATCCAATGGTGCCTAACAATGGGGACACAGAATCAACCTGGCCCCACGAGGGGGCTTCTAGAAGACCCGATCTGACGGCTACCAATGGGTGCTAGCCTTATGATCCAACGGTTGCTATTGGCCGTTAGGGATAGGCATAGTTTCTCCAAGGTTAACGAGCTAGTCAACAGGGTTTATCATGGCTTTGACCAGATCTAAAAAAATCATAAGTCTTTCACAAAAAACTTTTTATTAACTAAAGTAGCGAGAATGGCCATGCACCATAGTGTAACATCCGTGAAAATTGCCTCGGGGCCCTGGGCGAGCCCTAATCTTGCACCTCCTTTGGAAAAATACCGGTTTTTCGGGTTTAGGATATGGAAAGTAGGGATTTCTCCAAATGACCAAGAAATCTCTAGTTGAAGAATTTGTTTGTGATACCGAGAGGGAGCTATGTGTCGGGTTTGGGCTCAATCCATGGCGTGGTTCCATGTTATTGGTAGCGAGGAGTATGTATAGGGTTGAAATCCATGTTAAATGTCTATAACATTGCAAACAAGCGTACTTGAGTAGGAAGTCACACCTCCACTCTTGGCTTTGTTTGCCAAATACTTGTTGCAGTTCCTCTTCTAGTGGTCATCCGCCTTGTAGTAGAGGCAAGTGGACCAGGATGAAGGAGATGGCTTAGTCCCTGAGGAGGTGCTTGGGACTGGGTCCTGAGCCTGCTTACCTCCCGACTTAGCCTTCTCCTTAGTAAAAGAAATTTTGTTGAATTTAGCCTTATTCTACACCATCAACACTTGAATGGCGCCCTTCTTGAGATCCACCTCTATATTCTTGAGCATCACATCTAATTCAAGGAGATTCTTATCCATAACATGCATGTGGTAGTTCGATATGAACTGACCATACGCATTAGGAAGAGAGTTCAGCATTACGTTCGTAGCAAACACTTCGCTAATGGGATAGCCCAGGCTTTCTAGAGACTGCACGTAACCAACCATCTAGATCACATGCGGACTCAATGAATCACCATACTTAAGATTGCATCTCAGCAGAGCCTGAGAGACTTGATACCTCTCGGTCTTAGCCTAAGCCTGGAACATACTTTTGCGGGTTTCTATCATATCGTATGCCTCAACATTCTAGAAATTCTGCTGCAAGTCTGGTTCCATGTGAGCAAGCATAAGACAACTTATTTCCATGGACTCATCCTTAGTCCCACGCTAGGCATTGGTGGCAGTGAAAGTCGCATTCTCATATGGATCATCTGGAAGTGGGTTATCTAGGACGTGGTACTTATTTTCTTGTTTGAGAGGAATTCTCATATTTCGAAATGAGTTGGTAAAATTAGTGTCATTCAGTTTATCTTTCTCAAGAATAGTTCTCAAAGCAAAACTGGATATCTGAGGGTGAATGTTACTTGGTGCCATGATCTACAACAAAAAATATGCAAAACACTTAAGACATGTATTCATAAAATAGCAAGAATATTAAACTTGTTAATACTTATGCTCCCACTAGAACCAACACCCCTCCGATGGTTACTTAGTGAATATTTATGGACCTTGTGTTGGTGAAGCTAGAGAGGAATTCAAACAATGGTTGTTTGATCTTTGCATTCCTGATGATGAGGACTGGATTATACTTGGTGACTTTAATTTCATTAGGTCTCCTTCTAACAGAAATAATCCAGGAGGGAATATTAATGATATGCTATTATTCAATAATTTTATCAGAGAGCAACATCTCAAAAAATTTGGAATTAAAGGTAGAAACTTTACCTGGAGCAATATGCAAGAAAACCCACTTCTTGAGCAACTAGATTGGATCTTCACTTCTATGCATTGGACTCTATCCTTCCCTCAGACTATTGCTTCTCCACAAGGAAAACCTACCTCTGACCATATCCCTTTGGTGGTTACCATGCAAACTTCTATTCCTGCAGCTCAAATGTTCAGATTTGAGAACTACTAGGTTTCTCATCAGGGATTGCAAGAAGTTGTTGCTACTAGCTGGAGAAAACCTACTCATAAAAAGAATAGTGCTGCAAATCTGAGTGCTAAGTTAAAAAGGTTAAGATATGATTTGAAATTTTGGAGAAAATCTATCTCCAAACTAAAAATCTGGATTGATAACACTAACAAGGCACTGCTTGAAATTGATAATATTGAAGATAAAAGGATATTAACTATTGCTGAAGCCAATTTCAGGAAAATATTACAAGAACATCTTCTGAATTTATTAGAGTTTCGAAGACAGTACTGGAAGAAAAGATGTACAATCCGTTGGACAAAGTTTGGGAATGAAAACACAATTTTTTTCAGTCCATAACTACTGAAAGATATAGAAGGAACTCCATTTCTCAGCTTCAGAGTTCTAATGGTACTGTGGTGATGGATCTTGCAGGGAAGGAAGAAATCATACATAATTCATTTAAAGAAAGATTGGGCACAAAATCAAACCCTCAAATGAAATTCAATCTTGCTAATCTGATTCATCATGTTCCTGGTCTTGAGGAGCTTTCTGTGCCTTTCACAACTGATGAGACTGATGCAGTGGTCAAGACTATGCCAGTGGATAAAACTCCTGGGCCTGATGGCTTTAATGGCCAATTTCTAAAAAGTTGCTGGGGTATCATTAAACATGATATTTATCAGCTATTCTTTGACTTCTTTGATGGGAAATTGGATCTTGAGAGCATTAATATGGGACAAATTACCTTGATTCCAAAGGTTCCTTCCCCTATTTCTGTGAATGACTATAGACCTATTACTCTGCTTAATTGTTGCCTAAAGATAATAACCAAAATTTTGGCCAATAGGCTTTAAAAGGTGGTGCTCAAAGTTGTGCATAAAAAATCAATATGGTTTCTTAAAGGGTAGAAGTATCCAAGATTGCTTGGCATGGGCATTTGAGTTCCTTTTTCAGTGTGAAGCATCCAAAAAATAGATTATTTTATTGAAGAAGGACTTTGCAAAGGCTTTTGATACCATTGATCATGGTGCAATGATAAAAATCATTAAGCAGATGGGTTTTGACCAAAAAATGGCTAGATTGGATTGCTATAATCTTTGAGTCTGGGAAGTCTTAAGTCTTGCTTAATGGCACACCTAGGAAACAATTTCACTGCTTGAGGGGGGTTAGACAAGGTGCTCCATTATCTCCTTTAATCTTTGTCCTTTTGCAGATTTACTACAGGCAACAATCAACAAAGCTTTCAGAAATGGTTCTATTATGGCTCCCTTTTCTCCAGACTATGATATGGATTTTCCAGTGATTCAATATGAAGATGATACCTTAATAATCATGCCTGCATGTATTCAGCAATTGTAAATTATGAAGAAAATTATGGATGATTATGCTATGTCTACTGGTATGAAAATCAACTATAGCAAGTCTATGATGGTTCCAATTAACATTCATATCAATGATATTCAACAATTTACTGATATTGTGGGATGTACTATAGGCAAGATGACTTTTACCTATTTGGGGCTACCTATGGGTACTACTAAACCAACTATTATCGAATTAATGCCTATGGTAGACAGGGTGGAGAGGAAAATGTCTGCCTCCTTTATGATGATGAACTACAGTGGTAGGGTTACTATCATCAATTCCCTTTTGGCTTCCATATCAATGTTTTATATGTGTTCTCTTAGCCTCCCTAAAAAAAAAATTGAGCATTTTTGGAAATCAAGAATGGCATTTCTTTGGAATAAGAAGACAGAGGAGGGGTAAAATGCAATTCTTTAATTGCATGGAAAAGTTCTATAGACCAAAGGAGAAGGGAGGTGTTGGAGTACTGAACCTGCAATTGCAGAATAAAGCTTTATTACTGAAATACCTACATAAATTTTATAATAAAGAGGATATTCCTTTGGTTATACTGATTTGGCATACATATAATAAAGATAAAGTTCCTCATAATAATGATCCATGTCGTTCTTTTTGGTGGAAGGATGTATGTAAACTATCCCCTATCTACAGAGGTATTGCAAAATGTTCAATGAACAAGGGTGATTCTGTACTTTTCTGGAAGGATGATTGGTTGGATGCAATTGTTTCTGAACAATTCCCTAGAATATTCTCTTATTGCCTTAATGAAGATGTCTCTGTTCAGGAATTCCTAACCGTAGATAACTTGTCACATAATTTCAATCTTCCTTTATCTCAGAGGCAATGGGAGAATTAAGGCAAATTCTGAGCTTATCTATCCACATCGCTTTAGAAGGTGTAACTGAAGACTCCTGGAGCTATGAGTGGGGTGCAAAATATACTTCACAGAAATTTTACAAATATTTTTTCAGGAATGTGATTACACATGAGGCCTTCAAGTGGATTTGGAAATCAAAATGTACTCCTAAAGTTAAGTTCTTCTGCTTTCTTTTGTTCTCTGACAGGTTAAATACTAGAGGCATGTTGAGAAGAAGGAAATTTCATCTAAATTTAGGATATCTCGGTCCTATGTGTGGACATACTGAAGAATCTACAGAACATCTGTTCATGGACTGTGGCTTTAGTCAATCCTGCTGGCACACCCTCGGCATAAATTGGAACACCCAAGGAGTTTTACTGGACTGGGTTACCATTGCAAAGCATAGTTGGCATCGACCTCTTTTCTTGAAAGTTTTTATGGTGGCTTCTTGGAGCATTTGGAAGGAAATAAATGACTTAGTGTTTAATTCCATTACACCTTCCTCGAGTTCCTGGAAAACTAGATATACTGTTGATTTCTCTCTTTTGATCAATAGGACCAAGTCTGACTCACACTCTGTCATTCATAGTATAGTCAATAACTTGTAATGACCTCTTGAAGTCTCCTTGACTTCACCTACACTCTGTAATTATGTATCTATATTAATAGAAATGGAAGGAGGCAGTAGAACCCTCAAACAGATTCTACTATCATAATTTCTCAAAAAAACAACCATAAATGAAGCATAGGTTTTAACTCCAATTTATAGCAGCCTAGTTATCAAACGGTGGCATATAATACACCACATTTGCCATCGCTTGGTACTGGTTTTCTTATGGGTCAGTACCAGATTCATATTTTAACATATCTCCACAGCAAACCACGTATGATCAAACTGCTTTGCCTGAGATACCATCACGTACGTTTGTTCCATCTGTTCCACAAAATAGTTCTCCACAACCCACTGATAATTTTAAGGATCAACTTGCTAGTATAATTAGGGAATTTGGTTTAGAACCTAAGGGTAGAGAACGTGCGTATCAGAAGCCATACCCTGATTATTTTGATTCGTTGCCATATCCACATGATTTTAGAATTCCAGATTTTGTTCAGTTTACGGGAGAGGATGGTAGATCGACTTTTGAACACTCAGGGCAATTTTTAGCACAATGCATTGATGTTGGCACATCTGATGTTTATAGGGTAAACTTATTTCCTTTGTCTTTGTCTGGTACTGCATTTACTTTGTTTATATCGCTTGCTCCTAATTATATTTCAACATGGCCACCATTGGAGCAGAAATTTCATGAGTATTTTTATAGCGGTGAAACTGAACTTCAACTTTCAGATTTAACTATGGTTAGACAAAAATATAATAAAAGTGTTCATGAGTATATCAGGAGGTTTAGAGATGTTAAAACCCGTTGTTTCATCCTTAACATAGCCGAAAAGGATTTAGATGATCTTGGTTTTTTGGGTTTGCTCACTCATATTAAGGATAAGTTAGAAGGTCAAGAATTTCCAGCTGTTAATCAGGTTTTGCAAAAGGCTTCCGCGCAAGAAAACTGGGCTAAAGATGTTAGACAATATAGCCGGTTTAAACATAATAAAAATAAGGAGAAGGAAAACAGCATGGTTAATGTTGTAGATTGTGATGACGATTCGTCTAGTGAGGATGACGTTGATATATATGTAGCCAAATGGGTTCAATCATATAAGTCAAAACCTTTTGCATGTTCTGCACTGAAACCTACACCTGCTAGAAGAGAGGAAGTTAGATACACTTTTGATGCTAGCAAGTGTGATCGAATTTTTGATATGTTACTGCAAGGAAAATTAATTAAATTGAGAGAAGGTCATATAATTTCAAATACATCAGAACTAGGCAGAAGAGCATATTGTAAGTGGCACCATTATTTTTCTCATGCTACTAATGATTGTAATGTGTTTCGTCGATACGTGCAATCGGCCATTAATGAAGCACGATTGACATTTACAGAAGGTATTAATATGAAGCTCGATAGTGATCCGTTTCCTATCAATGTAATTGAAGTTGAGACAAAGAATATGCCTATTTGGTCGGATTAGGCCTAGTTCGCGCGAGAGAAAAATCTTGTTGATAATAATGCTCCTCCAAGGATGATCAAGACAAAACATCGAGAAGTAGGAGTGTGAAAAGTGAATGGAAGGAAGAAACTAGCTCTGAGGCCGAAGCCGAATGTTAGTATGTTGCTGGAAAAATACACATCACTCAAGGCCGATAGTGTGTTTAATCGGCTTGGAGGTAATAAGCATCCGAGGTCTCCTTCTGGACCTAGAGGTCATGAGCAATGGTGAGGGAATTCCTATGACCAGCCACCTTATTTTCCAATGGAGCCAACGTATTGGGGATGTCCACCTCCGATGTATCCTCAGTCTGCTCCATGGGGCTTCAATCCGTGGGCGCCATACACTACAGGGCCAGCGGGTTATTTTCAGCCGTGATGGATTCCGCCGAGGCCTATGTTCAGTGGAGATATGCATGAGAAAAGAGCTCGGTTTAGTCAGAATGTTACATCACATGATGCTACTGCAATTCGGGATAACAATGCGAGGCTGATCTCGGGAACTTCTAGTCCACGGTGAAGATACAGTGCAGATGGCAGTGGGAGGAATTATAACAATGACTGCAAGCGCGTCCGGGTGCCAAAGCATGCTAAACCTAATCTAATAGACAATCTGGAGAATTTAGATACTGCGCTCATGATTCAAAACTTTTGGTACACCATTAAGCTGAAGGTGTTAGTACCGAAAAATATGGTAACGATAGTATGCAGCTACAACAAAGTGGATCTATTCAAATTAAAAAGGAGATTTTTTCCGAGCTTAACATGCAGAAAAGTGGAGATGGATCACTCGTTGTGTCTTCTAGTACCGGTAAGAAAATAGAACCAGATGGCATGCGCACTATTTTAGCTATGAGAGACATTAATTCAAGAACACCTAGAGGTTTATCTCCGATGGATTTAAAGTCTAGCACTAGCACGTATACACAATACAAGGACTCAGGTACTGGTGATAATCAGAAACTTATCGATAGCGACATGATTGGTCAGTAGAAAATATCTTCGGCCAAGAACAGGTTATTTGCACAAAATATGATGGTATGTCCGTACAGGCCAGGGAATACAGTGGGCAGCAGGTTTAGGCCAGTCATGCTAGGAGTCAATCCAGGACCTCAGTGGTGTCCGAGAGGTCTCACACATACAAAAAACGATGTGTCCAGCATCTACAAGTGTTGAAAATCAGAAAGGAGGTAGCTGACAAGAGGCACGATAAATGGTTTAATCGAGCTAAACCAATGGTGACGCCTACGAAGACATGGAAGCAAAAACGCATCACCGCCGAGGAAAATAAAAATTCTGATGATGTGTCTGTTGATGAGAATTCAGCGAGTAAAGAGGAGGCTCCTATTGATATGGATGTTAATATGGTGTTTGCATTGCCCAAAGATTTTTGTGCACCTGAGGCTGAAATTGCAGAGCTTGCTCCTGGTCCAAAAAATGCAACGTTTGAGAAACTGGAGAAGCAAGGACAACACCTAAAACCATTGTTCATCCGGGGTCACATTGATGGTAAGCCGATTGGTTGCATGCTTGTTAACGGTGGTGCTAGTGTTAATATTATGTCTTTTTTTTGGTATTTTTTAAATTGAACTAAAAAGAGAGCGAGTTATTGAAGACCAACATGGGACTTAGCAGGTTCTCATGAGAATTATCTGAAGCTAAGGGTGTTATATCTATGGAGCTCACAGTCGGAAACAAAACATCGTCGACTACGTTTTTTTGTTGATATCAAAGGCTGCTACAATATTCTATTAAGGCACGACTGGATTCATGCAAATTGTTGCATCCCATCTACTCCACATCAGTGCTTAATTCAGTGGGTTGATGATGATGTGGAGGTAATTAAAGCGGATGATACTACTTCAATTGCTTTGATAGAGGCACCGGTCGATTGGCAACATGGTGACATGTGATGTTTGACCGGTATGGATTTATTGGATTATAAGTATATCAATATCGTTAAAGATGGTTTTGTACCTATAAACGCATAGCCGGCTATAGCTCAGCTTAACAATTTTCCATATAAATGATGATTAGATGATAGTATTAAGTGGCTGCAAAAACGCACCACCAGGTATTTTGGTGATATGGAGAAGCTCGGACAGGAATTTTCATCGGCTGATCCACTTGAAGAGGTATATATTGGTGATGGAAGCATTCCAAGACCTATATTTATCGATGCTAACATGGTAGCTGATTAGAAAAGCGAGGATGTGCGTTATTTAAAGAATTTGTTGATTGCTTTGCTTGGAATTATAGCGAGATGCCCGGTTTTAGTAGAGAATTAGTTGAGCATAGACTACCTATTAAATCTGGTTTTAGGCCACATAAGCAACCCCGTAGAAGTTTTAATTATAATTTATATGACTACATCAAAGAAGAAATTGATCGGTTGATGAAAGATGGGTTTATTCAGCCATGTAGATATGCAGATTGGGTTTCTAATATTTTGCCCATTGAAAAGAAAAACACTATTAATATAAGGATTTACGTTTGATTTTAGAGATTTAAATAAAGCTAATCCTAAAGATTAATATCCTATGCCTATAGACGACATGCTTATTAATAATGCTTTGGGACAAAAAGTAATTAGTTTTTTAGACCGTAATGCTGGTTATAATCATATATTTATGGTCGAACAAGGTATGTCCAAGACTTGTTTTTCATTCCGTAGGTTTTTTTGGTTTATTCGAGTGGGTCGTTATGACGTTTGGTTTAAAAAATACCGACGCTACATACCAACGTGTTATGTATTTGATATTTCATGATCTATTAGGCATAATACTAGAGGTGTATATTGATGATATAATTATTAAATTGGATAAGTTTGATAATCATTTAGCCGATTTATGTTTAGCTTTTGAAAGGATGCGCCGGTATGGTTTGAAAATGAATCCACTTTAATATGCTTTTGGTGTGTCGAAAGTTTCATGAACAACGCATAGAATTGATCAAACAAAAGTAGAGTCAATTAGAAAGTTAGAGGAGCCCAAGTGTAAAAAGGATGTGCAAAAGTTGTTGTGGAAAATTAATTACTTGAGACGATTCATATCTAGCCTTGCAGGAAAAATTGAATCGTTTGTTCCCTTACTTCAGCTAAAGCATGAAGCCGAATTTACTTGGAGGCAGAACATCAGGATCGCTTTAATAATATAAAGAGATACTTGTTAAGTCTTCCCATATTGTGACCGCCCAAGTCTAGTGTGTCGTTTAGGTTATGTATTGCTACACAAGATATAGTGATCGACACGGTGTTGGTTCAAGAAGATGACGGGAAGGAGTACATCATTACATATTTAAGTCGTCATTTGCTAAAAACTGAGAATCAGTATGTGTTTATTGAAAAGTTATGCTTTTCTTATATTATGCATGTACCAAGTTTCGGCCTTATCTACTTTCTAATACATGTGTGGTGGAATGCCAAGCCTATGTAACTAAGTATATGATACGACGACCGAGTCTTAGTGGTAGGACTGGAAAGTGGGCTTATGCGTTAATAAAATATGATTTAGTATATGATTCACTGCGTGCAATGAAGGGTCAAGTTATTGCTGATTTTATTGTTGATCATAGAATTAAAGATGAAGAAAATATTAGTTCTGTTAGTATTTTTCCATGGAAATTTTATTTTGATGGGTTGGTTTTTAGAGATGGACAAGGCATCGGCAATATTATCTTAGTGCTTAAGTGTGAGTACATGCAGAAGTTGTGAGGCCATCTGCCGCCGCGCATGCTGCAACTTATTCTAGGGCTATGTCCACACCATGTCACTAACAGTGGGCCCTCATACCTTCCGTAAGGACCAACCGACCCAACTTTTCCTCCCCAATCCCCTGATCCCTCGATTCCCTCTCCACCACCTCTTGATTAACGCCTCCGGCACCACCCTACTCCACCTCCCGCGCATCGGACGTCGGCTTCCCAACCTCACACGCGTCGCCAACGGTGCCACACACCGCCTCCGAACCTCCAGCTCGGTGGCACCTACCTCGCCCAACCTCCTGCACGTGGCCAGCGCCCCCCTCCACTGCCTCCCAACCTCCTGCCTGCCACCGACAGACACCCGTGACGCCTCCGAACCTCCTGTCGTCCTTCTTGGGCAAACTCAACATCAACGGAGAATGTAAGTTTCCACCCATTCTTCTTGATTTCCAAATTTTTCGTGCTAATTTTCTCTCCTCTCATCTCTCTTCTCCGTCTCTCAGATCGGGCCACCATGGCCGGCTAGGCAACATTCTTCCTCAATTTATTAGCTCCCTCCCTCTCCCTCTCTATGATTTGTCCCTTTCTCCTCTCTTACCCCCTTTGATTCTCTAATTTTTGCAGTGACCACTGGAAGGAAGACAACAATCCATCAACGGCTCCAGCCGCTGGAAGATCTAGCCGGCGAGTCGGGTACTGCAATGTGTTGGAATTATGCCGTAGAGGCAATAATAAAGATGTTATTGTTATAATTCTTGTTCATGATAAAGTTTATATTCCATGCTAGAATTGTATTAAGCGTAAACTCTGATACTTATGTGGTTCATGAACAACACCGTGTCCCTAGTACGCCTCTATGGACTAGCTCATTGATTAATGATGGTTAAGGTTACCTAACCATAGACATGAGTTGTCGATTAATAATGAGATCATGTCATTGGGAGAATGATATGATGGACAGACCCAAATCAAGCAGAGCAATTAGATCGTGTCATCGTGTTCATCTTTGCGAAGCTTTTTCTTATGTCAAATATTGTATTCCTTAGACCATGAGATAATGCAACTCCCTGGTATCGGAAGAAAGATTTGAGGTCATCAAACGTAATCCTTTGAGAGGGTGATCATAAAGGTGTCTCTCAGGTGATCGAAAAGTACTTGTTGGGTTGTATGTATCGAGATGGGATTTGTCCCTCCCAAGTCGGAGAGATATACTTCGGGCCCACTCGGTAAGCGATATCAGCACCGCTTGCAAGCACGTGGTTAAGGAGTTAATCACAAAGTGATATCGGATTACGGAACGAGTAAAGTACTTGCTGTGAACGAGATTGAACTAGGTATGTCGATACCAACGATCGAATCTCGGGCAAGTAAAATATCGCGTCATGAAGGGAATATAAATATGGGATTAATTGAATCCTGGCATCGTGGTTCATCCGATATGATCATCGATAAATATGTGGGAGTCAAAATGGGTTTCCAGATCCCGCTGTTGATTATTGATAGAAGATCATGTCTGCATATTCTCGAACCCGTAGGGTCACACACTTAACGTGCCTCGACGCTAGGATAGAATGGATAATTGGTTTATGAGTTTTTGTTCGGAGTCTCGGATGAGATCCAGGACATCACGAGAGGTTCCGGAATGGTACGGAGAATAAGATTCATATATAGGAAAGCAGTTTTTGGATTTTGGAATTGTTTCGAAATGTTCGGTATTGTACTGGAAGGTTCTAGAAGCTTCCGGAGTGGGACCAACGTGGCCCCACTTGTCGGAGGGGGGCGTGGTCCTACAGGGAGTGCCCTGGCCGCATTGGCTAGGGGCACAAGGCCCCATAGGCCCAGCCGGCCAAAACCCTAGGGAAACCCTAGGGGACCTTCTAGAAGGGGGGGAAGACTTGCCCCCCAATCCAACCTTGTGGTCGCAGGACCTAGGGCTTGGAGGAGGGGGCAAGGGGGCTGGCCAGACCTCTATATAAAGAGGGCAGGGGCGCACCCTCCTCCCACCCCTCCTTAAACCCTAGCCGCCTACCTGCTGCCCTCCAGATCTCTCTCTCTCCCGACTACGTATAGGCGAAGCCCTGCCGCAGAAACTCTCCACCATTGCACCACGCCGTCGTCCTGTAGATCCAATCTATCTTTCCACCCAACTTTCTGGACCGAGGAAGGAGGAGATGTCGCGGTGTCGTACGTGTGCATCTCTCGGAGGCGTCACCACTTGCGGCGTTGGATCGGATCGGATCGCGAGGAGGAGAAGGCTAGTACGACTACATCAACCACGTTCTGTTGAACATTCCACTGTGCGATTTCTTCAAGGGTATGAAGATCTTATCTATCCCTCTCGTTAATTGCATCTCCTAGATTGGATCTTGGCTTTCCCGTTCGCATCCATAGAATTTTTTTGATTTACTATGATAAGAAACCCTTTCAGTGGTATCAGAGCTAGATCTATGCGTAGATGTGTTTCACGAGTAGAACGCGACATGCTTGTTGCGGGCATTGATGTTTTCTGTTGCAAGCCTCTTGTTGTGTACTTCTTATGACGTGGGATAGTGAGATCGAAGCGGTCCAGACCAACTTTACGCTACCTCGTTCGCGAGACCGGCTCCGCACTTGACGCGTGGCTTGTTCCACACATGCAGCTGGTGGATGCCAGTTTCTCTCACTATAGTTGTCATGGGATTTACAACGGATGTTGGCACCCATAATATCACCGTTGTGGCTTTTCGTAGGTAAGAATCGTTCTTAGCTTGTTACTCCCATAAGCCACGTAAAACATACAACAACAAAGTAGAGGCGTCTAACTTGTTTTTGCAGGGGTGTTTCTGTGATATGGTATGGTCTAAGATATGATGTGTATGTTGTATGAAATGATCATGTTTTATAATATTTCACGACTTGCATGTCGATGAGTACACAACCGGTAGGAGCCATATGGTTGTATTTATAATTGTGTATGACATGTGTGTCAACTTCTTATACGCCATGCAATAGCTTTACTTTATCGCTAAGTAGTTAGCAATAGTTGTAGTTGCTATTCGTGGTGGAGGCAATCATGGTGGAGTGATGGAGATCATGCTTGCACACACAAGATGGAGATCATTGCGTGAAGATTGGCTATACCATGTCACATAAAATTATATGCATGTGATGTTTATCCTTTTATGTATCTTATTATGCTTAGATCGCGATGGTAGCATTATAAGATGATTCCTCACTTAAAGATCAAGATAAAGTTGTGTTCTCCCCATGTATGCACCGTTGCAAAAGTTCGTCGTGTTCAAGCATCTCGTGATGATCGGGTGCTATAAACTCTACGTTCACATACAACGGGTGCAAGCCAGTTTTTCACATGAGGAAATACTTGGGTTTGACTTGACGAGCCTAGCATGTATAGACATGGCCTCGGAACACACGAACCGAAAGGTTAAGCATGAGTCCTATGAATGATATGATCGACACTTTGTTGTCCACCGTTGAAACCACATCTCTTCTCGTGAAGATCGTATTAGGTGTGGTAAATTTGGATCATGTTCACTAAACAACTTGAGGGATGTTGAATTTAGTGGGAGTTCATCTAGTAATTTGATTAAGTTGAACTAGTTATCATGAACATAGTCTAAATTGTACTTGCAAATTTTGTAGATCAAATGGCTAAGTCCAACTTCAACTTCAACGTTTTTGCCGAGAAAGAAAAGCTTAAGAACAATGTGTCTAACTTCACCAACTGGTTCCGCAATCTGAGAATCATTCTCGCTGGCGGTCAAAAGGACTATGTCCTTGAGAAAGCGCTAGGTGACGCCCCTGCTATAGATGCGCCGGCTGATGGAAAAGATGTTTATCAGTCGTGCAAAGATGATTATGGTGTGATTAAGAGCACCATGTTGTTTTCTATGGAATCGAACCTTCAAAATCGTTTTGAGGAGTTCGCCGGGCCCTTTGAGATTCTTGAGGAACTGAAAACTATGTTTCAGACTCAGGCCCGTTCTGAGAGATATGAGATCTCTGAGAAATTCTTTAACTGCAAGATGGAGGAAGGGAGTTCCGTTAGTGAGCACTCCATTAAGATGTCAGGCTACACTCAACGCCTTGAGAAACTGGACTTCAAGATTCCACAAGAGGTCAAGATTGACAGAGTTCTGCAATCACTCCCTCCTAGCTATAAAGGTTTTGTAGTTACTCATAATCAGATTGGTTCCACTGATACGATCACTGAGCTGTTCGCTAAGACGAAAGCTGCGGAGGTGGACATCAAGAAAGATAATCATGTGTTGATGCTCAACAAGCCCCCCAGCTTTAAGAAAGGTAAGGGTGCAAAGAAGTCCTTCAAGAAAGGCAACGGCAAGCGCGTTGCCCCTGCTGAGAAGAAGCTCAAGTCTGGTCCTAAGCCGGACACTGAGTGCTTCTATTGCAAGGACAAGGGTCACTGGAAGCGCAACTGCCCAAAGTACTTAGCGGACAAGAAGGCTGGCACCATTAAAGGTATATTTGATATACATGTTATTGATGTTTACCTTACTAGCGCTCATGGTAGTGCCTGGGTATTTGATACTGGTTCAGTTGCTAATATTTGTAACTCAACACGGGAGCTACGAATAGACGGCGGCTAGCGATGGATGAGGTGACGATGCGCGTTGGCAATGGATCAAGAGTTGATGTGATGGCCGTCGGCACGCTCTCCTTAGTTTTACCTTCGGGATTAGTTTTAAACCTTAATAAATGTTATTATGTGCCTGCGTTGAGCATGAACATCATATCTGGATCGTGTTTATTGCAATACGGTTATTCATTTAAATCGGAGAATAATGGTCGTTCTATTTATATGAGTAACATCTTTTATGGTCATGGAACTCCCGTGAATGGTTTATTTCTTCTGAATCTCGAAAGCAATGAAACACACATCCATAACACTGAGGCTAAGATATGCAAAGTAGATAGTGATAATTCAACTTATTTGTGGCACTGTCGTCTAGGTCATACTGGTGTAAAACGCATGAAGAAACTCCATTCTGATGGACTTTTGGAGTCTCTTGATTTTGAATCATTTGACACGTGCGAGCCATGCCTCATGGGCAAGATGATCAAAACCCCGTTCTCTGGAATGATGGAGCGAGCAACGGACTTGTTGGAAATCATACATACCGATGTATGCGGACCAATGAGTGTTTCGACGCGTGGTGGATATCACTATTTTCTCACTTTTACTGATGACTTTAGTAGATATGGGTATATCTATTTAATGAAACATAAATCTGAAACGTTTGAAAAGTTCAAGGAATTTCAGAACGAAGTGGAAAAACATCGTAACAGGAAAATTAAATTTCTACGATCTGATCGTGGAGGTCAATATTTGAGTTATGATTTTCTCACGCATCTTAAAGCAAGCAGATCGCAAGTCACGCCACCCGGAACACCACATCGCAATGGTGTGTCTGAATGTCGGAATCGAACTCTATTAGATATGGTGCCATCGATGATGTCTCTTACAAATTTGCCGTTATCATTTTGGGGTTATGCATTAGAAACCGCTGCATTCACTTTAAATAGGGCACCATCTAAATCCGTTGAGACGACACCGTATAAACTGTGGTTTGGTGCTAAACCTAAGTTGTCGTTTCTTAAAGTTTGGGGATACGAAGCTTACGTCAAGAAGTTGATGCCGGACAAGCTCGAACCCAAAGCGGAGAAATGCGTCTTCATAGGATACCCTAAGGAAACAATGGGGTATACCTTCTATCACAGATCCGAAGGCAAAGTGTTTGTCGCAAAGAACAGATCCTTTCTCGAGAAGGAGTTTCTCTCAAAAGAAGTGAGTGGGAGGAAGGTAGACCTAGACGAGGTTATTGAACCTTCTCTCGATTTGGAGAGTAGCGCAGCACCTGAAATTGTTCCAGTGCCGTCTGCACCAACAAGAGAGGAAGCTAATGATGAGGATCATGAAACTTCGGACGATGCTACCGCCGAACGCCGTAGGTCGACAAGGTCACGTGCCCCTCCTGAGTTGTACGACAACCCTGTCTTAACTGTCTTGTTAGTAGACAACAGTGAACCTGCGAACTATGAGGAAGCAATGATGAGCCCAGACTCTGAGAAATGGCTAGAGGCCATGAAATCCGAATTGGGATCCATGAGCGAAAATAAAGTATGGACTTTGGTGGACCCTCCTAGAGACCGTAAGGCTGTTGAGTGCAAATGGATTTTCAAGAAGAAAACGGACGCAGATGGTAATGTTACTATCTATAAAGCTCGACTTGTCGCGAAAGGTTTTCGACAAGTTCAAGATGTTGACTACGATGAGACTTTCTCTCCCGTAGAGATGTTTAAGTCCATTCGGATTTTATTAGCAATTGCTGCGTTTCATGATTATGAAATATGGCAGATGGATGTCAAGACTGCATTCCTTAATGGCAACATTGATGAAGAGTTGTATATGATGCAACCCGAAGGTTTTGTCGATCCTTAGGATGTTGATAAGGTGTGCAAAATTCAGCGTTCCATTTATGGACTGAAGCAAGCATCTCGGAGTTGGAACCTTCGTTTTGATCAAGTGATCAAGAGCTTTGGATTTGTTCCATCTACAAGAAAGTGAGTGGGAGCTCAGTGACATTTCTAGTACAATATGTGGATGACATATTGATTATTGGAAATGACATTGGTATGCTTAACGATGTGAAGAGTTATTTGAATAAATGTTTTTCAATGAAAGACCTAGGAGAAGCTGCTTATATATTAGGCATCAAAATCTATAGAGATAGACAAAGACGTCTAATAGCTTTAAGCCAAAGTACATTGACATGGTTATACCCTACGGATACGTAACTTCAGCATACCTAGTCTAGCCCAAAGAAGGCCCACGGCAGACATACGCTGGCCCATGAAGATTTTCGGGTGGCCAAAGCCCATGACGTCTTCGGATCCTTGGAGAGCAAGACTAGATGAGATAGGAAATTCAAAGGGGTAAAACCCTAGAACTTGTAACCGACTAGGACTACGCCCGGGACCTGCCTAAGTCTATATAAAGGCCAGGAGGGCATGTCCTAGGGCAACTCGACTCATACTTTCGCACACGCATCCACGCCAGATCGAATCTGCGCACCCTGTAAACCTTCGGTTCCGCCGTAATCAAAGAGCAGACAAGCAGGAGTAGGGTTTTCCCTCCGGGGGCCTGAACCTGGGTAAATCTCGTGTCCCCTGGTTGCTTGTCTGTTAACCGTGCCACGATCTCCAGCATCCCCATCTTCTCCAAAACCCAAGTCCATAACAATGGGCATTGACAAGATTAAACCTCGTCAATTGGCGCCGTCTGTGGGAATTGGGGTTGCTGATTGTGCGGTCGTGACGGTTCCGACCCGATCGATCTACAACTCCGCGGCGATGGAGAATCACCTCCTCTTCGGCTCTTTTGACTTCACCGCCCACTTGCCGGATACCATGAAGGATTTCGATCCCGTAGGCAACGGACTCAAAATCTTGTTCGGGAGCTTCTGCTTCCAGGTGGGACAAACTGGCACCCTCCGCCTCCCTGAGCGGCTGCCCGTGCCGTCAATTAGGCCCGCTTCGTGGGCTCCACACCCCGTTCCACGCACGTCACCATCAACAGATGAGTTCTACAGCAGCAGCAGCTGCAACTCCGATCTGTGCGATCCACCTTCGGATGAAGGGACCTACGGTTCCGGATCCGAAAGCTGCGACAGCAGCCAACCAATCTGCAGGCGCTATCTGTGCACCGCAGTCATCCAAACTGACGAGGAAACGCCTAACCCGCCGCCCAACCACAACCCGCAGGACAGAAACGGCGAAAACGGTGGAAACGGCGAAAACGGGGAAAACAGTGGCCACCTCATCCAACTTAGCAAAGAAGGATGGGTCGAAGCACGCCGCGCCGTCGCAGGCGAAATAGTCCTACCTCTGGACTCCCCACGTGATCTGCTGAGGGCATACCACTACCTCCTCATCAGGAGCACAAGAAACAAGTCAAGATGCAGGAGACGCTCGACAAACATAAGCAAGCAGCCTCTGAGTCCAGTGCGCGACGAGCTGCGCTCTCCGCCATGGGACCCGGCTCTAGCACAAATGGAAATCAGGGAAACAAGCACCGCTCTCGGGTGGAAAACATGGACCCCAAGGAGCGGCGTGACGTGACCCGAACTCTCCGTACATCGTTCATGGATATGGACGCTGACAGCAACATCATCCCGAAGACGCCACAAGCTGCGATCATGGCAGCCACTGCCTATCTCGCGGCTCACCCACCTCCGGAGGGGGACCCGAAAAGGGCCATGCATAGGTCCACACTCACCGGACTAGGACTAATTGGAGCTGCGCTCCACGAAGACGCTCCTGCGGAACCGAAGAAGAAAGCTCCGGCCAGGCGCGACCGGAGTCCCACCCCCTCATTCGAAGAGGAAGAGGAGCACGATCTTCCTCGAAGGAAGAAGAGCTCGCACCGCCATAAAAGCGACTACGACGCCAGAGACAAGCTTACACAGCGCAAGATCGATAAATCACGCGCTAAGCGCGCATGCTCGTCTGAATCTGAGATGGATGAAGACGAAGGAGAACTCTGCGGGGCTCGATGCTTCAGCAGATCCGTCCGGCGAACACAGATGCCATGCAACTTCAAGCTTCCTTCGGATACTCCGAAGTTCAACGGCACGCAAGATCCAAAGTCCTGGCTCAGTGACCATCTGTCATCCGTCAAGCTTCACGGAGGCAACAAAGAAACCTCCATGCAATGCCTTCAGCTGCATCTAACAGGCGCAGCGCGGGTCTGGCTTAGCAGCCTATCATCAGGATCCATCCGTAGCTGGGAGGAGCTCGCTTACAGCTTCATCCGAAACTTCAAAGGCACCAGCAAGAGGCCTGCCTCAATTGAAGAATTGCGAGCCTGCACTCAGAGAACGGGTGAATCTATTCGCTCGTACATACTACGCTGGTCTACAACCAAGAACTCCGCAGCACACATCTCCGAAGAGAGAGCCATCGACGCCTACAGGGATGGCGTCAAACGCCCAGACTTCAAGGAGAAACTTGGACGTGTAAATCCCAAGACACTCGACCAGCTCATGGAAATCGCCAACAGTTGGGCAGACGGCGAAGATTGCATCCAGCGGGCGCAATCAGAAGAAGAGGACGACTACGGCCGAAGACGCGAACGCCGCATAAGGAGGAGATCGCGCGTCTACGAGGACCGCGACGGACCCGACATGGTCGCAGGCGGCTACGCCGACCGCCGTAATGACAACAGTCGCAACAGCGGAGGATACCGCAGCGGAAACTTCCGCGACAACGGACGACCAACGCAGTCGTGGCAACGCCGCGACCGCGAGAACGGACCCTCAGCATTCGACAAACTTTCGGGTCCATGCACCATCCACTACTACATCGACAAACAAGATGGCAAAAAGAAAGCTAGCCACATGCTCAAGGACTGTCGTGAGTTCCAAAAACTCAGCGAAGGCATGGTGTAGATGAGGCAACAAGCTCCAATCCCTGCGTTCGGAAACACACCTGCGCCAGGTGAAATAGCACACGGAGCTCCTCCACCGCTGCCTATTGGAGGCCCAAATCAACCAGTCGCACCAGCGCAAAACAACTCCGGGGTCGCATACCCCCCACCAAAAGGAGCACTCAATATGATACAGAAGGGACGCCCCACAAATAGGGTGCAGAAGAAAATCACCCGACAAATCAACTTGGACGTGGCAACTCCGCCTGCAATCCCTGAGTACCTCAGCGGATCGGAGTCCTGCATCACATTCACTCGCGCGGATCACCCTTGCCAGATCCCTTGCCCAGGTCATGCTGCCCTGGTGATGGAGGCGCAGATCGGAGGCTTCGAGATGAGTCGCGTCTTCATGGACGGCGGCAGCGGCATCAACCTAATGTTCGCAAGCACTCTAGCAGCTATGCGGATCCCGCAATGCAGCCTGGAACAATCAGACACAACGTTCCACGGCATTGTCCCAGGGAAGGGCATCTTCCCCCTGGGCAAAATAGGGCTCGACGTTATCTTCGGGAAGCCGAACAACTTTCGGCAGGAGTGCCTAGAATTAGAAGTGGTGGACTGGTCGTCGCAATACCATGCCATCCTGGGACGTGTAGCATTCGCAAGGTTCCTGGCCGTCCCACACTACGCATACCTACTACTCCAGATGCCAGGACCAAGTGGCGTCATCACAGTCCACGGGATCTTCACCCGATCGGACCAATGCGACAGGGATTTCAACAAAATCTCCCAGTCCTTCGGCATGCAAGACGAGCTCGTAAGGCTCCGCGAGGTGAAGGACAATGGGCTACCCCCAGTCACAAGGCAGAACACACCCGACATGTCCTTCGACTCCACCGTCAACACCAAGAAAGTGCATGTCCATCCGACAGACGCCTCCAAGACAGCGATGATCGCCAACGACCTCAGCACCGCATAGGAAGGCGCGCTCGTCGAATTCCTCCGTGAGCGCTGGGAAATATTCTCCTGGTGTCCTGCGGACATGCCAGGAGTTCCCAGGGAATTCGCCGAGCACGCACTCAATGTCTTCCCAGACACCAAGCCAGTCAAGCAGTCTATCCGAAGACTGTCGGAGCCACGAGCCGAAGCTATCGGCAAGGAGATCAACAGATTACTCGCAGCAGACTTCATCCGGGAAATCAAGGAAAGCGAGTGGCTGGCAAATACGGTGATGGTCCCGAAGAAGGACACGGACATCCTGCGGATGCGCGTGGACTTCACGTCACTAAATAAACACTGCCCAAAGGACCACTTCCCTCTACCTCGGATCGACCAGATCATCGATTCGACTGTAGGTTGTGAGAAGCTCTCCTTCCTCGACTCCTACTCAGGCTATAACCAGATTCGACTCAAGGTCGAAGATCAAGAGAAAACGGCGTTCATCACACCGTTCGGAGTATTCTGCTACAACACAATGCCCTTCGGGCTAAAGAACGCGGGTGCCACGTACCAGTGATGCATGCAGGCCTGCCTCAAGGACCAGATCGGTCGCAACGTCCAAGTCTATGTCGACGACATAGTCATAAAAACCAAGGAGGCAAGAACACTTATCGACGATATCCGCGAGACGTTCGACAACCTTGATCGCTACAGGATCAAGCTCAATCCAGAAAAGTGCGCCTTCGGCGTCCCCTCGGGTCAGCTGCTCGGGTACTTCATCTCTCAACGAGGGATCGAAGCGAACCCGAAGAAAATCAAAGCTATCATGACAATGGAGAAGCCGAAAAACCTCAAGGGCTTTCAGCAGCTCGCAGGGCGAGTAGCGGCACTAAGCAGGTTCATCAGCCGCATGGGCGAGAAGGCCCTACCATTTTACCAGCTGCTGCGCAAGGCAGACAAGTTCGAGTGGACACTAGAAGCCAACGACGCATTCGAAAGCCTCAAGCGGCTCCTCTCCACCTCGCCCGTTTTGGTCACGCCAAAAGAGCGCGAGCCCCTGTTGCTGTACATAGCAGCCACACACCAGGTGGTCAGCATAGTACTTGTGGTCGAACGACCCGAAGAAGGCAAGACCCACGGGGTACAACGCCCAATTTACTACCTCAGCGAGGTTCTCACTCCAACAAAACAGCGGTACCCGCACTACCATAAGCTGGCCTACGGCGTGTTCATGATGGCTCGACGACTGAGCCACTACTTCCAAGAGCATCAGGTGATGGTCGTCAACGAGGCACCCCTAAACAGCATCCTGAATAACCCAGAGGCCATAGGACGCGTGGCCCTGTGGGGCATTGAACTATCACCCCTGGACATCATCTACGAGAAGCGACACGCAATCAAATCTCAGGTCCTTCCAGACCTCCTGGTACACTGGATGGAGCTGCAGCTGCCTGACACCCCAGATATGTCATAGTCCTGGACAATGCATTTCGACGGCTCCAAGCGCGAAGCAGGAGCAGGGGCAGGAGTCATACTGACCTCCCCGCAAGGTGAAAAAATGAAGTACATTCTTCGGATGAAATTCAGAGCCTCCAACAACGAGGCCGAATACGAAGCCCTAATCCATGGCATGAAGATGGCAAAAATATGTGGCGCAACGCGCCTGGTCATCTACGGTGACTCCAACCTTGTCGTACAGCAGACGATGAATGAGTGCGACGCACACGCCGAAAACATGATCGCGTACCGCGCGCTATACAACGCACTCGAAGGAGAATTCGACGGTTGTGAACTTCGGCATGTTGGAAGAGAGAGAAACGAGGAGGCCGATAGACTCGCCAACATTGGCTCCACTTGTGCAAAGGTGCCACCAGGTGTGTTCCTCGAACAGATATGCGTGCCATCCATCAAGCAAAAATTCCCCAAAGGATCACCCGAAGAAGCAAAACACTCGAGGGCTACGCTACCCGAAGGTCATGAAGGACCCGAAAAGTTGGATACCGAAGTTGCCATGGTCAACCTGATGCAGGTCATGGCAGTTGAAGAAACTTGGACACATCCATACCTCCAGTTCCTGACAAACGGAAAATTGCCTGACAACCCGACAGATGCCCGGCGCATATCTCGTCGATCGAAAGCCTTCACCATCATCAACGGCGAGCTATACAAACGTAGCATTACGGGTGTATTGCAACGGTGCGTCACCATCAACGACGGCAAGGCCATACTCCAAGATATCCATGAAGGCATCTGCGGCCACCATGCAGGCAGTCACTCCCTCGTCGACAAAGCTCTGCGAGCAGGATTCTACTAGCCAACGGCCATGAGCGACGCGAAGGACATCGTCTGAAGATGCAACGGGTGCCAACGGTTCGCCGACAAACCGCACGCACCTGGGTCCGAACTTCGACCCATACCCATAGCCTGGCCTTTTGCCCAATGGGGCCTCGACATGATCGGCAAACTGCCAAAATCTTCAAAAGGAGGACACGTCTTCCTCCTGGTCGCAGTCGACAAATTCACCAAGTGGATCGAGGCCATGCCAGTCACCAACCAGAAGGGCAAAACCGCCGTCAAGTTCTTCGAATCCATTATCTACAGGTTTGGCGTACCGCACAACATCATCACCGACAACGGATCGAACTTCATCTCCGAAGAATTCCAGGACTTCTGCGAAGGCCTCAGGATCAATATCATGTATGCCTCAGTGGCACACCCGCAAACAAACGGGCAAGTGGAAAAGGCCAACGGCCTAATCGGCGCTGGCATCAAGAAGCGCCTCATGAGCTCACTCGAGCACAAAGCTGGAAACTGGACGAAAGAGCTACTGTCTGTCCTGTGGAGCTTACGTACTACGCCAAACAGCTCCACCGGATACACACCGTTCTTCATGGTGCACGGAGCTGAGGCCGTGCTACCAGCCGAAGTATGCCACCAGGCTCCACGAGTCGTCGCTTACAGCAAAGCCGAGTCCACGGATGCACTCGAAGACGCCGTCGACACACTCGACGAAGCACGGGATATAGCAGCAGCTCGATCAGCAGTGTACCAGCAGAGTCTCCGCAACTATCATAGCCGCCGGCTGCGCCCAAGGTCCTTCGTCGAAGGAGACCTCGTCTTGCGACTCAAGCAAAAGCGACCGAACAAACTCGATTCACCATGGGAAGGACCCTATGTCATCACCGAAGTCATCCCAGGTGGCGCCTATCGCCTCAAGAACGTGGAGTCTGGAGTCGCATACTCCAACCCATGGAACATATCGCACCTGCGACGATTCTACCCGTAGCAACCTACCCCCCTTTTTACTTTTAATAAGGCTGTCATCCAAGGCTACTCGGCCGAACCATGTACTTCCTCCATTACGATATAAATAAAGCTAAGTGTCTCGCCCCAACCTTCGGTTGACCATTTTCTGCAACTTTACTACATGCTACATACGCACTTGGGGGCTCCCCCCACCTCACGATTTCATCAATTGAGGACCAAACGTGTACACCTGAGTAGCTGACTACGTCATGCAAACGAAAAGGGCACGTACTCAATCAAAGCACTGCGTGCTCACAAACAAGCAAACCTTTACAACAAAGGGCACATAAATGCCCAGCCGCAATATACAAATTTTACATCTATCTGTTTATTTTCAGGTCCTACCTATTCTGAAGAATAACCTGAGCACGCTGCTCAAACAAATCTACAATTTGTTCGGCATACTGCCTTACAGCCGCGTAATGCGGACGCATGTTCCACTCGCCACCATCTGGTCGAGGAGGTGGCCCAGTCGCCACAGCAGCCAAATCTACGTCAGGGCGGTGCACCCTCACAAGAGACAAGGCAGCCTTCACCCCTGCGACGAGCTGCTGCCGCACCAGCTCCTTGACATTGCTGGCACTCCGAAACTTCGTCAGAAGACCTGCAAGGGTCGTTGGCACGGCATCCAACGGAAACATGACGTGCAGCACCGAGGAAAGTGATGTTTGCACCTAGCGGAGCACCCGCGAAACCTGGTAGACACGATCCTGCACCGTCGCCAGAACCATGGCGCGATCACGATCCATCCAGAAGAATCCGCCGGCCTCCATGTCCTGTTGAGTCAAGCAATTGACTCGAACAGCGATACACTCCTTTTCTTCCCTCGTAGCAAGATTGGCACCTGCGACAACCGCACAAAACAAGAATAAGGCCAGCAGGCTCACCCGAAGAACTGAGCTACAGCCCAAAAGAAGGATCAACTTACATTGCAGCTGCTCGGACAGCCGACCCAGCTCCGCCATCAAATACTCCTCTCTGGCTGCACCATGGTCTGCCTTGGATTTCCAAACGTCGGCGCGACCGCGTAACCCAAGAAAATCCCTCTCCAAGCTGCGCACGCGATCTCGAAGAAAAGCGAGCTGCGAGGAATCATCAAATGATGGTCGCAAGGGCCTTCCGGATGAAGTGTCAACTGGGTCAGCACCCAAAGGATCCTATAGCAGCAGAAAAAAAAGAAGGCACACCGACATTCAGCCAAGGATAGAGCACAACTCGGAGGAATTCATTAAAATATATAAGGCCACTATGTGGCATAAGGATGGTACTACAACTGATATTTACAACAAAAGTAGACTACAAACTACCCTACGTCTACTATGCCTAAGGCGGAGGAAACTGAGTCGCCTCAGAACCAGACTGCCTAGCTTTGGCCTCGCCCTGCTGCCGCAATGCATACTCAGACAGCAAGTCAATAAGCTTGGGCCCATATCGTCTACAGCGAGCGGAGTAGGCGGCGAAGGCTACCTCGGATCCATCCGCAGCCGTAGGCATCCGAGAAGTAATCTGGGGCAGGTCCAGCTCCGCCCCAGCCGCCATGGCCATCGCCAGCCCGACGGACGCGCCGATGCCCTTCTGCTTGCGCTTATACGCTGCAGGCGATTCGGCTGACAGAGCCTCTGCCAGGGCATCCACATCTTCAAGGGGTGCGCCCTTCGGTAAGAGCTCCTGGTAGAAGCGACCAAGGAACTCTTTCACCTTGGCAAGGGAGTTGAAGACAGTGCTGCAGCGGTCTTCGACCGCTACAGTGGCATCATCTAGAGCACTCCCGTGCTCCAGAGCACCGCGGTTGAACTCGATGCCTGCGGCATCTGAGACAAAAAAGAAGAAAACATGAAGAAAGGCAACATAGAAGAAGATCCATAGAAAAAGAAGCAAGTACAAAAGCTAACGCTCACCCGAAATAGCCTTGGCAGCAGCCATGAGCTTCTCCGCCACCCCTTTTTCACGAGCAGCCGCAACGATGGCCAGCTGCTCCTCACGATCTGCGGCCTCCTGCTGCAGACGCTCTTTCGCTTCGGCTGCCTTCGTCACCTCCAGCTCAAGGCGCTCTCTCGCACCAGCGGCAGCTTCGGCCTTCTCCTCCGATTGGCCAAGGCTCTTCTTCAGAGCATCGACCTCACGGAGAGATTCGTTATGCTCCTCTGCATTTACAACAAGCAAGTGTCAAAGAACAGGACCAGGATAAGCAAGAGAAGTACTACAAGGCAGACGAATACCTTGAAGCTGCTGCAGTTTCGCCTCCAGCGTCAGGCGTTCCTCCACCAGCCTCTTGGACAAAAGGCTGCAGCAACAGGCAATAGTAGTAAGAGAAGGACTTGGGGGCTACGCCCAACACAAAGAAGCATAAACAACATCAGCATACGAAGACACTCGGGGGCTTCCCCCGTAACATCAAGCAGAAAAACTTACGTGCTCCAAAGGCGAACCCGCAGGCCCGCCTGCGAAATTCTGAGGCGCAACCACCAGCCTCTCCTGCACAGGAGGAACTGGCGCAACGTCACCAGAAGTCGCCACCGTCTGAGGAGGAGGCGACGCAATGTTTGACTCCCCCATCATCTCGCGCGCACCATCACCAGAGCCGTCGGAGGATTGCCTGCATACGAACCAATCAACACAGGTGCAAAAATAACAAGGGAACAAAGGACAACAGTGGCAACAAGAAAACTTACGAGCCCAACGCGCTCAGGTCGAAGATAGGAGAATCCCTTCGGGCCCTCTTCTCCTCCTTCGTTTCTTCCTTCTTCTCCTCCTTCTTTTCTTCCTTCTTCCGCTTTGCTGGCGGGTGCGGAGAAACAGCCCGCACAGGAATGGCAGGAAGGGAGAGGAAGAACCCCCATGAACATCATCATGACGCTTAAGGCCCAGAGGATTTCTGGGAGTCAGAGGAGTCGAGGCATCTGACGACTCGCTAGAGCTCCGTGATCGCTTGCGCGAATGTTCCTCACTCGATTTGTCGGCATCCTCCGCTGGGGATCGCGCTGACGGTAGCTCGGACACGGAATCCACCACTTCATTATCCGGGGGCATTCGGATACCTTTCGGGCAACGGTGGTGCCATGCCCGGCACTTTGAAGCTCTACAAAAGGAAAAGGAACTTTGTTAGCAAACAAAGGAAAAAGTACACAGCTGACAAAAACAAAAGGGGAGCACTACGTGCGCAAATCTACACCTTCGGTACGACCAAAGTCGAAGAAAAGGGAGAAGTCAGCGACTTCCCCGGGATTTCTTCGTCGGCCTTGAACTTCAAAAGCGCGCGAAGATCCTTGTCAAGTTCCACCTCGGAGATTTTCTCACTCGAAACCCTCGTCGGATCACGGCGCCCAGAGTAAAGAAACATCGGATGCGCCCTCGCTTGGAGAGGCTGCACCCGACGCTCAAGAAACGTCCGGATGATGTCGACACCGTTCACCTCCTTCTCAGGAATCAGTTGGAGATCCTCCACCCGACGGTACAGGGCCTCTATCTCCGCCACCTCACCGTCTAAGATTTGGTTTTTCCAGGATCTTTTCTTCTCAATCAATTGGGAGGGGTCAAAAGGAACGAGACCAAAATCTTGCCCAGGCAGTACGGAGTCACGGATGTAAAACCATTTCCTCCGCTAGTACTGGACAGATTCGGACATGGAAAAGGAAAAGAATTGCACATTGGTACTGAGGGAGATGATGAAACCCCCAATGGGATACACACCATCTGAACCAGACTGCCTCTTCACGAAATAAAGCTTCCGAAAGAGGCCAAAGTGCGGCTCAATGCCAAGCCAACACTCGCAAAGCGTGATAAAACACGCAATGTGGAGAAGGGAGTTGGGAGACAGATGATGGAGTTGAACCCCATAGAAAAAGAGCAGTCCATGAAGGAATTCATGGACCGGAAAAGAAAACCCGCAAATCATGAAGGCAACAAACATAACCCGATACCCAGATGGGGGACGGGGGATTACCTCATTGCCGGGGAGTCTCACGGCCGTCGTGTCTTGCGGGATCAGGCTCCGCTCGCGCAGTTTGCAGAGATCGCTCTCCCGCGTTTCTGATCGCCGCCAGCCACCATCAGTGACGCGAGCAGTGGTGGTGCCCTTCTTGCCTCCGGCGGCGCTGGTCCCAACCGCAGATGAGGATTTCTTTGTTTTCCCCATGGCGCTAAGGCGGTGGTGGCGTTGCCAACGAAGAAAGACAAAGGAAATGTGGAGGAAACTCTCAGCGCGCAGCCAGAATAGCTCAAGAACGAGGAGGCAGTGAATAGATGAACTGCTGCGGTGAAAAACAAACCACGATTTCACCAGGAAATATAATAGCGAAGACGACGCACGCTGGCCGTCCATTGAGAAGACCTAACGCCAACGGTAGATCTGGCCGTACACGTGTCAGCACCAAAACGAACCGTCGTTACCACGCCGTCCACTACGTGCGGAAATCGAGGAGACGCCGTAATCATCTCCACGCCGCGCGTGACCGGTCAATTCAAAGTCATCTCTGGCGTAGCAGACGCTTGAGGTCATCGATCGTAAGCACTGCCGTCATCAAAAGCTATACTAGCACCACTTCAGCTCCACAGTTAAAATTACTCACTCGAATCTATGATTCGACTAAATACTTGGGGGCTACTCCTATCAGGAGCGCTGGCCGCGCACCCGACAGACAAATGAGGACAAAATTACTTATCTGAGTCCTACGTCGAGTCTACGACTCCACTACGGACTCGGGGGCTACTCCCATAGGGAGGATGGATTTAAGCATCCACAAATTTTCGAGTCCTGCGGACCTAATGATTGAAACATTGCTTGAACTGAAAGTCTCCGTTCGAGTCTACGACTCGAACAGACACTCGGGGGCTACTCCCATAGGGAGCGCTGGTCGCGCACCCTATGAAATCTTCGACTGCGATCTTCCGGATCCGCATGCAAAAACTTTTTTGGCAACTCTGCCCCAACAAAACGCTAAGTGAGCAACAATCTCCTTGGCCACCCGAAACACCTCCGAGGTGATAAATGTTCGGATGCTGCGTCTGCGACGCAAAGATAAGACCTACAGATATCATCGGATGGCCTGGAAACGCACCTGACTGCGTTCTGCTAGTATGAATCCGTACCAGCAGGTACGATGAAAAATCCTGACGGGCGCGTTGGGTACACCAATTAAAATCACTGGAATTCCACTCCTATAAGTCCTCCGCGGCCTGAGTTGAATTACGCCAGCATATGTTCCAGGCCCGGGTTAAGGGACCCGAACCTGAAGAAGATCGTGTTGTTTCGTCCTAAGACAGTTAACTGACCCTGATCCGTCGGGTGAGTCAGGCACACGCATCAACAATCCCTACACACATATACTATTAACATATAGCTGCTCCCGAAGGATGGAAGAGTCCTCTGCCGAATCTACGATTCGACTGATCACTCGGGGGGCTACTGACATGGTTATACCCTACGGATACGTAACTTCAGCATACCTAGTCCATCCCAAAGAAGGCCCACGACAGACATACGCTGGCCCATGAAGATTTTCGGGTGGCCAAGGCCCATGACGTCTTCGGACCCTTGGAGAGCAAGACTAGAGGAAATAGGAAATTCAAAGGGGTAAAACCCTAGAACTTGTAACCGACTAGGACTACGCCCGGGACCTGCCTATGTCTATATAAAGGCCAGGAGGGCACGTCCTAGGGCAACTCGACTCATACTTTCGCACACGCATCCACGCCAGATCGAATCTGCGCACCCTGTAAACCTTCGGTTCCGCCGTAATCAAAGAGCAGACAAGCAGGAGTAGGGTTTTCCCTCCGGGGGCCTGAACCTGGGTAAATCTCGTGTCCCCTGGTTGCTTGTCTGTTAACCGTGCCATGATCTCCAGCATCCCCATCTTCTCCAAAACCCAAGTCCATAACAATGGGCATTGACGAGATTAAACCTCGTCATACATACCTAGACAAAGTTCTGAAAAAGGTTCAGAATGGATAAGGCAAAGAAAGGTTCGGTGCCCATGTTGTCAGGTAAGATATTGAGCAAGGCTCAATGTCCAGCTATGGTAAATGATAGAGAAACTATGAGCAAAGTGCCTTATGCCCCGGCCATAGGTTCTATCATGTATGCCATGTTGTGTAATACACCGGATGTGTCCAATGCTCTTAGTTTGACGAGCAGATACCAAAGTGATCCAGGAGTGGAACACTGGAAAACCGTAAAGAACATCCTAAAGTATTTAAATAGGACTAAAGAAATGTTCTTGGTCTATGGAGGTGATGAGCAGCTCGTCATAAAAGGTTACGTCGACGCTAGTTTCGACACCGACCCGGATGATTCTAAATCTCAGACAGGATACGTTTATATTTTGAATGGAGGAGCTGTGAGCTGGATAAGCTGCAAGCAAAGCGTGATCGCAGTATCTACAGTAGAATCGGAATACATGGCTGCAGCAGAAGCGTCAAGTGAAGGAGTTTGGATCAGGAACTCCATCACTGAGTTTGGTGTGGTTCCAAGTGCCTTGGACCCACTGGAGATATTGTGTGCAACACTGGCGCCATAGCACTGGCTAAGGAACCAATATATCATCCAAAGACCAAGCACATCAACCTCAGGTTTCATATAATTCAAGATTATATAACAGATGGATATCTGAAGATTAGCAAAGTAACATACAGATCTGAATGTGGCAGATCCGTTGACTAAACCTCTTCCACGAGCAAAACATGATCATCACCTCAATGCCATGGGTGTTAGATTGTTGCCAGATGTAAACTAGATTATTGACTCTAGTGCAAGTGGGAGACTGTTGGAATTATGCCCTAGAGGCAATAATAAAGATGTTATTGTTATAATTTTTGTTCATGATAAAGTTTATATTCCATGCTAGAATTGTATTAAGCGAAAACTCTGATACTTGTGTGGTTTATGAACAACACCGTGTCCCTAGTACGCCTCTATGGACTAGCTCATTGATTAATGATGGTTAAGGTTTACTAACCATAGACATGAGTTGTCGATTAATAATGAGATCATGTCATTGGGAGAATGATATGATGGACAAACCCAAATCAAGCAGAGCAATTAGATCGTGTCATCGTGTTCATCTTTGCGAAGCTTTTTCTTATGTCAAATATTGTATTCCTTAGACCATGAGATAATGCAACTCCCTGGTATCTGAAGAAAGCTTTGAGGTTATCAAACGTCATCCTATGAGAGGGTGATCATAAAGGTGTCTCTCAGGTGACCGGAAAGTACTTGTTGGGTTGCATGTATCGAGATGGGATTTGTCCCTCCCAAGTCGGAGAGATATACTTCGGGCCCACTCGGTAATCGATATCAACACCGCTTGCAAGAACGTGGTTAAGGAGTTAATCACAAAGTGATATCGGATTACGGAACGAGTAAAGTACTTGCTGTGAACGAGATTGAACTAGGTATGTCGATACCAACGATCGAATCTCGGGCAAGTAAAATATCGCGTGATGAAGGGAATATAAATATGGGATTAATTGAATCCTGGCATCGTGGTTCATCCGATATGATCATCGATGAATATGTTGGAGTAAATATGTGTTTCCAGATCCCGTTGTTGATTATTGATAGAAGATCATGTCTGCATATTCTCGAACCCGTAGGGTCACACACTTAACGTGCCTCGACGCTAGGATAGAATGGATAATTGTTTAATGAGTTTTTGTTCGGAGTCTCGGATGAGATCCAGGACATCACGAGAGGTTTCGGAATGGTCCGGAGAATAAGATTCATATAAAGGAAAGCAGTTTTTGGATTTCGGAATTGTTTCGGAATGTTCGGTATTGTACTGGAAGGTTCTAGAAGCTTCCGGAGTGGGACCAACATGGCCCCACTTGTCGGAGGGGGCGTGGGCCTACGAGGGAGTTCCCTGGCCGCATTGGGCCAGGGCCACAAGGCCCCATAGGCCCAGCTGGCCAAAACCCTAGGGAAACCCTAGGGGACCTTCTAGAAGGGGGGAAGACTTGCCCCCCACTCCACCCTTGTGGCCGCCGGCCCTAGGGCTTGGAGAGGGGGCAAGGGGGCCGGCCAGCCCTCTATATAAAGAGGGCAGGGGCGCACCCTCCTCTCACCCCTCCTTGAACCCTAGCCGCCTACCTGCTGCCCTCCAGATCTCTCTCTCTCTCCCGACTGCGTATAGGCGAAGCCCTGCCGCAGAAACTCTCCACCATTGCACCACGCCGTCGTGCTGTAGATCCAATCTATCTCTCCGCCCCACTTTCTGGACCGACGAAGGAGGAGACGTCGCGGTGCCGTACGTGTGCATCTCTCGGAGGCGTCGCCACTTGCGGCGTTGGATCGGATCGGATCGCGAGGAGAAGAAGGCTAGTACGACTACATCAACCACATTCTGGAACGTTCAGCTGTGCGATTTCTTTAAGGGTATGAAGATCTCATCTATCCCTCTCGTTGATTGCATCTTCTAGATTGGATCTTGGCTTTCGCGTTCGCATCCGTATAAATTTTTTGATTTACTATGCTGAGAAACCCTTTCACAATGTTGAGGCATCGCATGCCAAGATGCCAAGGCTACAAAGTGTCTCATTTAAATTGCATATTTTTCAGCTTTGCACAAGTATGCCATCTCACCAGGCCGTCCTCCACCACCGCTCCCTCCGTATATATTTGTCTGTACAAACGAACGACCACACTGCAATCACACTTCATGATTTCTCCTCATTGCTTTCATGCTTCCTATCAGAGAAAAGCACTCAACACTTACACGATACACAATATCTATGAGAATTCTTCTAACGATGTCAGTTCATTATTTTCCAGCCTAATGCAGTGCTGTAAAGGATAATGATGCGGTGATGACTAGTGGGCAAAGAAGAGGAGAAAAGGCTGCAGCAAAAAAAGGGTCACTTTCTGCCTATTAATTCAGTCAGTTTACATGCATTTTTAGCTATATGTGCCTACTAATTCATAGATGATACTGTTTGTTTTGTTAGTACTGAATCGGTTCAGCTAAGATATTTTGCAGTTGTACAAGCTTATGTTCATTTTCTGCCCTTTTCTTATGCAACTATTTGGTGAGGTAATTACTACAGCACCGGCACCGGGATGATGGGCTGCTGGTGTGTCCTCGATTAGATGGCGACCATTGGCCGTAGCAGTTGGCCATGGACATGTCCCCGATCGCGATGACGCAGAGTCGGGCGCACATGAGGAGCTTGATCCGCTGCCGCCGTGTGCCATGGCCTCGACTTTATGGTGTGCGGAGGCCGCGGCCTCCAACTGTCGGCACGTCTCCAAGCGCGTACATAGGGTAAGTCTGGGTTGTTATGGTTCTGCCTTTCCATCTATTAGAAGTTGCTTTCTTAATCTGTTTCCTGTCAGGTGAAGTACTGTGGTATTTTTTATAATGCGATTTGAAAAGATTTATCAGTATGGTGAGACTTTAAAAGTACTCTAAATTCGGCTTTTGCATTTTTCTTTGTGCAATATTGGGTTATGTAATAAATTGCATGTTGATTTATTCACTCATAATTTTCATGTGAAGTATCTACCACAACAAGGGAATATGAGCCAATTTAGTAGCTAATCTCTCTTAGTAGATTTTCTAATTTTTTATTTTATTTGGAGGATCTATATTTTGTTGAATTATTGTTCTATGCCTCCAATTTTGTCTTACAGGAAACTAGATAAAGAAGAGTGCACTATTGAGAAATAGAATTTTTGTTTATGAATTTCGTCCCAACCTATCAAATAACGAGGAACTCCCTGTTGGCAAACAACTTAAGGTGCTTCAGATCCTTAATTTTGTACAAAGAAAGGAGGGGCAGTGTTCTAGAGATGTGATAAAGGATAATCTAACTAGCTACGGAAGTGTGCCCCAACCAGCTCCACATCTGGCTTCTATGTCATCCTCACCTTCAAGAAGTCGCCATGTCATTTGCTTAATTTTATTATAACGCATTGAACTGCTAGATATCATCCAGTAGTTATATGCTTCTGAATTGTTTTATCCATGTTGCTGATCTGCTCCTAACTAAACTGTACTATGGATTTCTGTTGTGGATTGGTGAGTCATGAAACAGTGCATCTTATGGTCTACTCCTCATCAAACAGTTCTACGAATTTCTGGCATGTTTTGCTTGGTCCTAAAACATTGTAAGTGATGGTCTGATGGTCTGTTCCTTATTAAACAATATTCTAAATGTCTGGTGTGGATCAGTAGGCCATGCATTAAGTAGTGGTCATTAAGCATTGTATTTGAGGGAAAATTAGTAGAAAGAGGCCAGACGTGATTTATTTCTTTAGTGCTTTGGATTGAATCATCATGATTTAAAATCTTCCATTTATTCTTGCAATTTTCTTTTGCAGAGAGATGAGGTTTTGTTTGTTATCATGAAATCTATAGAACTTCGGCACATAGGTAAATTGGGACTGTTGTTAGTCATTCAGTTTTTTGTGCCTACTCAAATAGGTCATTCAAGTAACTAAGAAAGTTAGAGTCTTCTCATATCATCTATCGTATGATTCACATCACATGGAGCATCCATGTAGTTATAATTGTTGTTGCAGAATTGGCATTAGTGGATAAAGGAAAAAATTATGATTGAATGTGTGTCTCACACAGTAATTGCTTCTCAACTATCATCTGTGTTCTTCTATGTGAAAGAAATGTGTTTTCATCATCCTAACTTATAGTTTCAACACGGCTACTGTATGCTCTTTGTTGCCATGTCCCTGGAATCTAGACAACTCTTGAAGTATATGGTGAATAGAAGGTTAGGCGGGTAACAAAAACCTATGCAATATTAGTAATTTAAGTAGTGAACTACAATTTAGTAATTTAATTTCGATTGTGCAAGGGATTATTTTTTGGTGCATTATTTTATCACAATTACTTTTCAGCCCGATTAACTCAGATGTCAAAAACAGGAGTACAGGCTTCCAAGACGACCATGCTCTGCTGCAGGACTGGTTGTCACTGACGTTGGCGGTGAGGTTATAGTTTCTTTCTACAATGGAATCATTTGTAATGTTTTTCTCAAAATAATATAAGTGATTTGAATTTGCAGTCGTTGTTTCTTATAATAAATTTGCAAGGGTGAAGATTAATTTTTATGTTCTATTGCAGTATTGAGTGGGGAGTAGAATCATTTGCATAGGAATTGGTGTGCTCATTTGTGTACCTATACATTGGCAGTGAAACTGTTTTGACAAGCTTTTTTATCATTCACTTAGATAGTTCTTAGTCATGTATTTTGCTTGGCTATGATACTTTCTTGTATTTTGGTGCTTAGGTAGATGTATTGTTGGGATATAAATGGGTATATCACTCATTGTGACATTTGATACCAAAGGCCCGTTAACTCCAAAAAGGGCATTGCATGTTACAAGTACATGGTTTGTGTTGTTTTGCGGTGTATCTATTTGTTGTGTAGTGATTGTTAATTCAATGTGTATGGACAATAACCTTCACCTTCGATAGCTTGGTGTTTATTTAGGATACATGTTCATTTTAGAGGATTTATTTGGATCAGTATATAGTACATATATGAAAGCTCGTGAGTGAATTGTAGTAATCGTAGGCTTGTGAGTGAATTGTAGTAATCGTAAGCTGTCAGTTTTATGTCTACCGTATACGTATTTCAGGGTCTCGCTATTAGTTATTTCCATGTGTTTTTGTGATAATCTAAGTATGGTGGCAGTGTATTTTTCCTCATTTGTAATAGTGTGGCGCATATACTTTAAAAATATGTCATATGATTTTGCTCCTTTGCTTTTGGTAGCAAGACTGTTGTATGTAACCGTTATTATTTTTTAGGAGGTACTTAACAGATATTCAGTATTGCAGAGTTATAAGTTGATGTATACTCACATGTGTTTAGTAGCTATTTGCGGTTATTTGGTGCTTAGACCGATGGTTATAGGCTTTTTGTGAATATATTGTTTGTTTCATGCAATGGGGAATGAAGTGCACGGTTATTGCTAACCACACTTGCCTGGTGGTTACTACCACTTGGGTGTATTATCTAGACTTAGGTTGCTCCTTGGTTTTACGAGCAAACACTGGAAAGACAGTTAAGCAACGCATTTTTGTGTTCATTAGAGTACTCTTGAATTTGTCTGCAAGCTATGGTTCTTCATTGTGCGTCAATGTAACAGTAGGATTTTATTCACTGTGTGATAGATTAGATTTTTCTAGGGTTTTTCTTTGTTCATCAATCCCAACACCGGTCTGTTAACATATGGTGTAGGCTTTATAGTAATGTGGGAAAGGTTTACCATTTGGATCAAACATAGCTGAGATGACTATCGTGGTGAAATTTTTTGACTATGATTCCTCATACTGTGCTGGGAATTGTTTTACTTTTCTTTTGAGAAATCAAGCATTTGATGGGCTAAGTTTTAATCATGTCGTTGTAGCGGAAGAGAACGGCTATTGCATCTAATGTTTATTTACTTAATTGACTGGTAGGACAAGATGCCGAGGGTGCAAAACTGCCGTTGAAGCTTGATAAACCACAACTGATGGTGCGATGAGTGTATGTTAGAAGGTGTTTTCAGTTCTTACACGTGCACCAAGAAAACAGCAGAAACAAAATTATGCTTTACTTTCTATGAACATTTATCGTCTTGTGTAAATCAATCAGTTTTCTATAACTATATAAAAATCTGGTCTTAATAGAATTCAACATAGAATACTATTAGCTGACAGAAGACTTTTAGCAACGTGGTACAAAATTTTCTTGGTAAAACATCAGATTCTCATTCGGTCGACCCTTACACTTCCTTATCCAGTATGCTTGATCAAATATATGGATTGTCTGGGACAGAACATGTTATTGATGTCCTCGAGGAATAACTGTTTTTGCAATGTTCAGTCTGCCCAGAGAGGGTTCAGACATAATGTTTGGACATCTGCCCAAACATTTAGGCATATTGGGGGATTGGACATCAAGAATTACGAAGCTGGATTAATGTGATTTTTTATATTATCACAAAATGAGGATGGAGATGATCATCTGGCACTCATGTGAACCCGTAAAAATAAGAAGGGAACGAGAAACACACCGGTGCTAAAAAAACTAACGAAAAGAGAACTAGAAATAACATCATTACCAAGTGAAAGAATGGATATAAGTGTTAATGAATCAAGGTCATGGAAACATGACAGATCCATCATTACCAAGCAAAGAAATCAAAAGCTTGTGTGAATAATTCAGAACATTTTTTCAAAAAATTAGAATCAAATGCATAGTGCAGTTGTAAAGACAATGAATAGAAGATACACCGGAAAATTTTGCTAGCCTTTTAAGTTCGAATCAAACATAGTATTATGCCAACAAAAATGCTTCTAATTCTGTGTTTTCTAGCCTTGTAACTTCGAAGCAAACTACAATGATGTTCTCTCTATTAAAAGAGTGCATGGAGTGGACAACAAATTAAGGAAGTCGGTGATGGAAGCAAGTGCATACCACTCCATCATCTTGTTTTCCTGGTTCAACAATAGTCGTCCTATCACCTGTATAGTAGCCACCATCCTTTCAGAAACCGATGCAATTCCCCATAATACATGCACCCATGTCCAGGCATGATCTCCAAAATGCAGACATTTCTAAATTTCCACAATGACAACATACAGCAGTAGAGACCATACTAATGTTCCAAGATTTTTTTATTACTCAACCACAAAGTGGTCGTGCCTCATAACTGGCACCAATCCTCCAATTCAGAAATACTGATAACATGTGCAATATGCTTTTTGGTAACATGAGATTCACATAGCAGAGCATACTTTTTGGCAACATAATCTCTCAACAGTATATACATTAGAATATTACTACACCTTTACCAATTTACACATCAGGTAGTAAATCAGCAGCCTAAAAGTGGCTAAGTTCATTTTGAATGAATCAATAGTAAGTTACATAACGGAAGAGGCGACCTGCTACAATTTTTATACCATGAAAATAACTATGCACCAACCAGAATATCATGATAATATAACCTATGTATTTCTATGTTTTTATCGACGGTGGTCAAATGTGTAAGATATTGAATATTAGTTGTTAATGTCTGCATGATTTATCTATAAGATGACTACCTTGACGTCCTTTATGGAAAACAAAGAATAAGAGAAGGGGTTCAAACTAAAAATCAAGAATATAAATAAACAAAAAATAACTTAAAGCACAACAAAATTAGTAGGCTTATAATGTATCTCCAGCTTCATTCGTACCGAGAAGAAAAAGAAAAGAACAATCTACAACAAACTACATGCATGGAACTCACTAAATTAACATCTAAATATCAATTAGTAATAGTAAGATAATATTCCAAAACTGAACAAATAGTCTAAAGGAAAATTAGTTAACTTGTTCCTCTAAGCTCTCAACTAAAAATTTATAGGGTAAAAATCAAACAAAGATATCCTAAGAACTCATTTTCCCCTTTAGTTGTTATATAACATAATTTAGCTCATGAATTATGTAAGGTGGTGGGATCAACAATATAGATGTTCTCTTAGATAGAGCAATATGAATTACAGGCTAAAAAATAGTAGAGGATGTTAACCGTACATAAATTAGCAACAATATGACAGACAATACAGAAAACTTGATAGCATATGGTAGCAGAAACATAACTAAGCAATGAAGCATTTTTTTGTATACCTTGCCTTCATCGACTCCCATAACTGCCATAATACTACTACTATGCATAGAACAAAAATTGACAATTTGTTTTGACACCAAAATTGCGAGACTGAACACATAGTTTATTTAGGAGACCAAATATAGAAAACTGAAAAGATCAAGAAACACTCAAGTATCACTAGTGGAAACGAGGTCTTTTGTTGATCCCGAAAAGGGGCTTTAACACCGGTTCTTCTACGAACCGGTGTTAAAGGAGGGGCCGTACCAGCGTGGCCCCTGCGGCAAAAAAGTAGCCCCGCCTACGAACCGGTGTTAAAGGTCCCTGCAGCAGTGTCCCGCGCACCCCCCCCCCCTTTAACACCGGTTCGTGGCATGAACCGGTGTTAAAGGGGGGGGCTATATAAGACACCACCCCAGCCCACACACACCCCACTCTTCCATTCTTTCACATTTTGAAGCCTAGCAAGAGGGTGTGAAGAGTGCTAGTTTGTGTTTTTTTCATATGCACTTGAGGTGTTCGGTGAAATGCCCGAGAGCTCAAAATAAGCTTTCTTGTTGCTCTTTCCGTCTCGGTCGAGGTCGGCAACTATAGTTTCATGTGTCATTGATGTACTATATATATATAAATGGTCATCTTCCTATTATTTTTTGATATATACTACATATTAATGCAGATGAATCGGCAATGGATGTACGGTTACCGCCGCACTTCCGAGTACATTACGGGTGTGGCATCCCGCAAAACCACTACTAGAAAATCGCGTTGTTTTTGTGCATTGCATCATCATGACCGCATGCTCATGTCATCATGCCACATTGCATTTGAGCATCGTCATCATCTTGCATTTGCTTGCATAAAACTATTTTCGGAAAAACCTATTTTTGTTTTCTAAACGCCCCGTCTTTGTTCAAACGCAAAACCCGGGTCACCGGATTTATTTTGTTTTGTTTGCTATCGGTTTGCAAAAGTCTGTTGAAATAAATAAAATATTAAATTATTTTAATGGGGGCAGCCAAACCGGGCCGATCCGACCCAGTCGGCCACCCCCAGTTCAGAACGGTCCACCCAAAAATCCTAAAACTACCCAGTCCTATTCTACCCACCCCTCCTCCACCTCACCCGGACCAATCCCTGGCTGCCACCTCACCCTCTCCCTCCCCTCTAACCAATCCCATGCCGCCACCTGCCCAACCCCTCTCTCTCCACTCACCCCACCGCCTGGCCACACACACACACACACGCAGACACCACCCCACCAACTCCACCCGCGTGACCCCCCTGCTCCCCCTGGCCCGCGACCCGGCCCCACCACCACCTCTCTCCTCCCCCAAGCGCTCCCCTCTCCCCCACATCCCTCCTCTCTGCCTCTCCCTCCCATGGCCGACCCCGCCGAGCCCGCCTCCCCATCGCCCTCACCGCCCCTCCTTCCTCGTCTACGGCCCCACCGCCTCGCTCGCCACCGCCAGCCGCGGCCGCATCCGCTCGCCGCTCCCTCCTCCCGCCTCCGGCCGCCGCTCGCCAGCTCCGCCAGCCCCGCCCCCTCGCTGGCCCTTCTCCCCTCTCCTGGCCGCGCCGGCCTCGCCGCGGAGCTGCCCTGCACCGCCTCCCTCCAGCACCGCCGAGCCCGACCGCAGGCCGCGACCTCGCCTCCATCCCCTCCGGCGCCTGCAGCCTCCCCATCGCCCGACCTCGAGCTCGCCTCCACCACCAGCCCGTCTGCCTCCGGCCGTCCCTCCCTCTGCGACCAGGATCGCCCGCCGCCGGCGCTCGCAGGCCGCGGCCTCGCCTCCACCCCCTCCGGCCGGCCTCGCTAGCCGCCTCCTCTCGGGCCGCGCCGCCAGGACCCCAGCGCCGCCCCGGCAGCCGCCCCGCCCCTCGGCCTCCCGAGCGCCACCGCCTGCATCTCCCGTCCCCGTCCGCCGCCTGGACCCCGCCTCCTTCCGGCACGCCCGCTGCTCCTCCGCCTCGCGACGACCCCTTCCTCGCCTCCGCCTCGAGCAGCGCCGTCGGCCTCGCCCACCGCTCGGCCGCCGCAAGTTCCGCCTCGCCCGGCACTGCACTGACCCCGCCACTGCGCGCCTCCTCGTCGGCGTCGCGTGTCACCTCTCCCTGCAGAGCGTGCCCGACCAGCTCGCCCCATCCCTGGTGTTTGAAGGCCACGCATCGAGTGCTTGAGCTAGGGACGCGTACGGGCATCACACCAGTGTCATTTTACAGAGGTTGTGTTCCCATGTTGCTAGCCCAAGTACCACAATATCTGTTTGGAGATGTACCCGAGGGTTTTCAAGAAAAACCGCCAAGGACTCCAAATAGTTTTCGGATGCGACAAGATCCCCTCGGAACACCAAGATCTCCCAGTGCCGAGACCCAAGTCCTACACCGACAACTGAAACCGTGGAACCGACAAGATCGACCTCACCGACGCCATGATCTCCCTCACGGAATCTGAAGACAGTTCCGATTCCTCGAACCCCTCCGAGCCGCCAAGATCGCCATGGAATGACAAGTACTTCACCCCGGACATCGAGAGCCTGAACGACAAGTACTCCTTCCCGGATGCGATGCTCGAGAACCCAGACGGTAAGGACACCGACGCAGAACGCCAAGTTCTTCATCCCGGACGCCAAGGCCGACCCGATACGCGGCCCCGACAAGATCTTCGCGACGACAAGAACGACACCGACCAGGGCGAATCCGATGTACCCCCCCCGACTCCACCCCAAGTCCTTCTTCCCGGAACGCCAAGTTCTCCGTCTTGTATCCGCTCCCGCCGCTTCCGTCGAACCCTGAACCCTGAGGCCGAACCCCGAACCCTCAGAACACCCAGATCGCCGAACCCTAATGTGTGACCCCTTTTCTCGAGCCCTATTTTATAAATATAATATCAAATTGTTGCATATTAAATGATCATACTTGCATGCATATTGTCGTGTGGTTTGGGGGCCGTATGCCGATTCACCTAATAATTAAATATGGGGCCCATATGCGGGCAAATCTAGCCTTATATTGGCCTCATTTAAATTTGTGTAGCGAACCGGTGCTATCTTTTGCCATGCTAAGACAACATTTAAATTGCGGGGTAGCTAAATAACTTGAACCGTCTAATTAAATGTCGGGACCCCGGTTCCGCTTAATATGACCTAATTGCATCGCATCTTTGCCATGCCATACATCATGCATGCATCATGCCCGATCTTTTGCCGTAGTATTAAATATTGCATCCGGTGTTTATCCTAGTGTTTTGCTTCTTTGCGGATAAGGCCGTTGAGTTGATGTGAGCTTCGCCCCGATCTTCGGTTGAACCTTCGGCAATGTTTTCAGGCGAGCATCTTCCCCTTTCTACCTATCTTACTTTTATAGTATTTATTCCCCCTGTTGATCTATTGCTATCTGTGTTGCGATGCTCTAGTTTTCGTACCTGTGATATCCCTTGCAGCCTTATATTGCCATGGTGTGGCATCCCGCAAAACCACTACTAGAAAATCGCATTGAATTTGTGCATTGCGTCGTCATCATCATGCATTGTTCGCTTAAAACTATTTTTGCAAAGCCTATTTTTGTTTTCTAAAACGCCCCGTCTTGTTTTCAAATTCAAACCCTGGTCTCCGGATTATTTTGTTTGTCTGCTATCGGTTTGCAGAAGCTGTGTTCAAACAAATAAAATTTTAAATTATTTTAGTGGGGCAGTCGAACGGGCCGATTCGACCTGAACGACCACCCCCGAACTAAAATCGGTCCACCTAATCAGCCCCGCTCTAAATCCTAAAGCTACCAACCTATCTACCCACACCCCTTTGGCCACCTCACCCCGGCCATTCCCCTCGTGACACCTCACCTCTCGTCCTCTCCCCACCCAACCAGAGGCAGCCACCTCACCCCACTCCCCTCCACCTCACACTCAACCCACCCTGCCCACACACACACGCACGCACACACAGCACACCACACAAACCCACCCACACCAACACCACCCAACCCATTCCGCCCCTGCCCCCTGGGCCCCGCTCGCGCGCTGGCCCACTCGCAGTCCCTCTCTCTCTTTTTCCCCCCGGTCCACCAACCCCCTGCCCAAATCCCACCGCCCCTGGCCCGCCTGGGACCCACCCCACCTACCACGCCCGGCCCCGACCCCATCCTCTCCTCCCCTCGCGTCTCCCCCCCCAAGCCTCCCTCCGCTCGTCTCCCTGGCGCTCGCCGCCCCTCCGGCAACCCCCCTCCGGGCCCCCCGTCCCGCTGCTCGCCCCTCTCCCCGAGCGCCGCCCCTCTCCGCCCCGAACCTCCCTCCCCGAGCCGGCGCCTCTGCACCACCCAGCCCCGTGTTCCCCAACCTCACCTCCGCTCCGGCCGGGCCAGGCCCTGCTCGCCTCGCCGGCCACCCGTCTGCGCCGCCTCCTCCGCCCTCCGGCGTCCGGCAGAGATCCGCCCCGTCCCCGCGCCTTCTCTGTGTTTCCCCGCCGCCGCCTCCTCGGGTAGGTCGCCGGCCTCACCCCGCCACCGACGCCCTCGCCCTGCAGCCGCGCCGCCGACCTCGCCGTCCGCGCCCACCTCGCGCCCGCGTGCTCCGACGTCTGCAACCAGGCCGGCCGCCGATCGACGCCACAACCTCGGGCCCTCTCTCCGGCGCCGCTCCGTCCGTCGTCCCGCCGGAGCCGCCCTCGTCCCGCGCCGTCGGCCGCTTCTCCTCCGAGCCGCCTGCTGTTTGCCCCCCGCAGGTCATCGCCTTGCCGCCGCCGGTGCTCGACCCCACCGCCACGGCCTGTCTCTGCCTCGCGTGTCGCCGCTTGCGCCCTCTGTCCACCCAGCGCGTCCTCAGGCATCGAGTGTTTTTGCCAAGGCCCGCTCCCTGCAGCTCAGTACCCGAATGTCAAGTTCTTCAGTGACCCAGTCGGGCACCATGGTGAATCGGTGTGGTGTGTGTTGGTACTCTGAAGATATCGCGGTCAAAGTCCAAAACGAGTCCTGTTTCGGGAGACGCCATGATCTTCGAAAGATTAACCGGTGCAAGTTTGGTGCGACAATGCCTCCTCGTTGACAAGCAACCACGACCACCGCCAAGATCTTCGGCCTACACCTTTCGACAAGTACCCCCTCGGAACCACCAAGTTCTCCATCCCGGCGCCCGAAGACGCGGTACGCCAAGACCGACCCGACACGAGGACATGACAAGATCTTCGCGACTACAAGATCGACACGACCAGGGCGAGTCCGATGCGCCCCGGCGCCGAACCAAGCCCTGCTTCCCGGAGACGACAAGATCTATCTCAGTTATCCGAGAACGATCCCGGAGTCCGAGGACGTTTCCGTCGAACCCTGGACCCTAAGACCGACCCCGAACCCCGGAACCCCAAGTTCGTCGAAACCCCCCTAATGTGTGAACCCCTTCCCGAAACCCTATTTTATAACATAATACAACTCGTCGCATATTAAACATTCATCTTGCATGGTTTGGGGGCCTTATGTCGATTCACCTAATAATTAAATATGGGGCCCATATGCGGGCAAATCTAGCATTATATTGGCCTCATTTAAATTTGTGCATCGAACCGGTACCATATCTTGCCATGTTAATACAACATTTAATTTGCGGGGTAGATAAATAACTTGAACCGTTGAATTAATTTTCGGGACCCCGGTTCTACTTAATATTGGCCTAATCGCATCGCATCTTTGCCATGTCATTCATCATACATGCATCATGCCGATCTTCTGCCGATGTATTAAATATTGCATCCGGTGTTTGTCCTAGTGTTCTGGTTCTTCGCGGATAAGGCCGTTGAGTTGATGTGAGCTTCGCCCCGATCTTCGGTTGATCCTTCAACAATGTTTTCAGGCGAGCATCTTCCCCCTTTCTACCTATCTTACTTTTATAGTATTTATTCCCTCCTGTTGATCTATTGCTATCTGTGTTGCGATGCTTTAGTTTCCGTACCTGTGATATACCGTGCAGCCCTATATTGCCTTGGACACATCCTATTACCTGTTGTTTGGTAGATAGTTGGACCTGCGCATCGTAGTCGCTTGCTCAAGTGTTGTGGCATGTCGTTCAGTGCCACAGTTGTTGATGTATTTCCGCATGTTGTTGTTGGAGATGATCTTGGTTTTAATTATTGTTCACTTTAATTACTGTTTAACAACTAAAATTGAAGTAAGCAGAGGCATCGGTGGGTGATAGATACTATTTGGTTTCCGACCGCCCACTTGTGTCCCGTAGGACCCCGAGTTCTTGACACCTGTTCCGAGATCGAGCGCGCTAACCACAGGTGGGGAGATATGGGCCCCCCATTGATTATTACCTGATTTCAAAGTATTGTACTGGGGGCCACAAACTAGTTTGAGGTTTTATTTACTATCCTGTACTTATGCCATGCTACTGCTTTATTTACGTTTGTGCGAGGAGCACACTGTACTGTTTAGGAAGCGGAGTGTTTTCGCTGTATCGACAGTCCCCGTTTGGGGATTTGCTGTCGTTTACAGCCACTGACGCAAACCCTAAGTCCGTCTCGAAGACCGGCCGACTTCGTTGCGGGTGTCGACTTGGTGGGGTGGCCCCCATGTACTTGCTTTGGGTCTGGGAACGTCGTGACTTAGGCCCCGCCGACATACCGATGGGTGTATGTTAACTGATCTGGCAAAAAGGGTCGAAGTGCTTGTGGATACTTTGGTGGACCCCTGCAGGGTTAAATCTTTTCGAGAAGCCGTGTCCGCGGTTATGGACGACTTGGAGCACAGTGCTTGATCATAGACAACTATAACTAAAGTTTACTGTTCTAATTTGACTTGTATCCGATATGACTAGTAATCAGCTTCACTACAACGGAATGGCTAAATAAAAGTACCAACAACTGCTGGGTTTTGGGTTATCTCATGCCAATTGTATCTGACTAGTAAGTGTTGCAACTATCATGGAATGGATAACTAAAATTGCCCACTGCTTATTTCATCAGGATGATTATCTAAACCTGACTAGTAAAGTGCCGCAACTATAACTGAATAAGTAAAACTGCCAACTGTGTGAGTTCCTCGGTTGACTTCCTCGTTTGGTCTCGAGGGGGAAACGCTAGGATGGGTTTGTTTGATGATAGTATCAGGTTGGATCCGAATAGGTCTTCCTCACCCCTCTCTGATAGCCGCCAGTAGTATCGAGTCTCTATAGGTTGTTTAATGCATGCTGCCGCTGCCGCTTCAGTCCACCATACCTATGTAGGCGAGGACCGCCGAATTCTAGTCTCGCCGTGTACTGGCCTCAGTACTCACGCTCCTCTTTTTCTTTTGCCCTTTGTCGGCACCCCTTTTGTTTAAGCAGGTTTTGAGATCGACGTCGTTAGCAGGGTTACCCTTCCGGCTTGGCCTGGGCAGGGTTATGGACGCCATTGGTTATTCTTCAGGGCTCTTAGCCCCATTTGCATCTTGTCCGTAGCTGGACGCTCTATTGTTTTCAAGGTGATTTGGGTCTTTGTTCTGTATATCTGTATTCTTGACTCTTGGAGTCGTGTTGTATATATATCTGTTCTGTGGGTCCCATCGAGGACTGTTGTGTAATGTTATTACTTCGTTTTCCACCCGCACGAAAGTGCCTGGTGGGCACCTTTGAATCGTTTCTATGCGGGTTTGGCGAGTTTCGCTAAAACTTGCATAGGGCCGATTCTGAGGGTGTTATAGAGTGGTATCAGAGCTCAGCAGTTGCGATACCCCACAAGTCCAGCCTGTAGGATAACCTAGCTAACGGCCGAAGTAGAGTGTCAAAACTATTTTGGAAAATCGGTTGGATAGTTCTGATTAGGTCTGATTTTACTCCTTACCCCTCTGCTATTCTCCTCTTACCTCTACGTGTTTTGAATCCGCTCTCTTCCCCCTCTTCGAGTCCAGGATTTCTCGTGGTTGGGTTTCCGTCGTACCTTCAGGGTTTCGCCTTCTCCCTTTTGTAACGGAGGTGCTACGATCATCAATCTGCAACTTGTCTGTTGTACCTTCCTCCAATCTTTTGTTCTTGAGCTCTTTATCCATATGTGTTCCTTGCTGGATATCCGTGTCGTCGAAAAACATATGAGAAGGACGAGCATTGGTGAAGTTGGAGTATACCTTGAGCATGTGTTGTTCATGCCAATGGAACCATCGCGGAACCTAATCATTGTGTCTTTCATACGATTTCCGTTGTATCTTCCGGTGTTTCCGTCGCGACGACATCCTCTACGCCAGATCCGATGCAGAGTCTGCATCACTCCTTTGTTTCCGAACCTCGTTTGTCGAGATCTTCAGTCTGATTCCGAGAGTTGGTTGCATAATCCGCCTATTCGTGTGCAGAGTAATGGTTTGAGTGCGGGATGGAGTAGCTACCATACCACTACTCTTATCATTCGCTCTTGTACGTCGAATCAGTGGATCCAGCAGTTTTACTCCGTCCACGGAAGTTAGGGGTGGCTTTATTTGTTGACACCTCTACCTTCGACCTTTTTGATCCCGGAGTGTTCTCTCGACGATCACGGACAACGACCTCTTGTTAGTGGTGTCGCGAGAATCTACACGAAGCGCGAAGGATCAGACCGTCGACCTTCTTTCCGGTACCATGAGGCAGATCTCGAGGGCGAGATCCATTGTTAGTGGTGTCGAATTGTGGCATCCCGCAAAACCACTACTAGAAAATCGCGTTGAATTTGTGCATTGCGTCGTCCTCATCATGCATTGTTCGCTTAAAACTATTTTTGCAAAGCCTGTTTTTGTTTTCTAAAACGCCCCGTCTTGTTTTCAAATTCAAACCCTGGTCTCTGGATTATTTTGTTTGTCTGCTATCGGTTTGCAGAAGCTATGTTCAAACAAATAAAATTTTAAATTATTTTAGTGGGGCAGTCGAACGGGCCGATTCGACCCGAACGACCACCCCCGAACTAAAATCGGTCCACCTAATCAGCCCCCCTCTAAATCCTAAAGCTACCAACCTATCTACCCACACCCCTTTGGCCACCTCACCCCGGCCATTCCCCTCGTGACACCTCACCTCTCGTCCTCTCCCCACCCAACCAGAGGCAGCCACCTCACCCCACTCCCCTCCACCTCACACTCAACCCACCCTGCCCACACACACACGCACGCACACACAGCACACCACACAAACCCACCCACACCGACACCACCCAACCCATTCCGCCCCTGCCCCCTGGGCCCCGCTCGCGCGCTGGCCCACTCGCAGTCCCTCTCTCTCTTTTCCCCCCCGGTCCACCAACCCCCTGCCCCAATCCCACCGCCCCTGGCCCGCCTGGGACCCACCCCACCTACCACGCCCGGCCCCGACCCCATCCTCTCCTCCCCTCGCGTCTTCCCCCCCCCCAAGCCTCCCTCCGCTCGTCTCCCTGGCGCTCGCCGCCCCTCCGGCAACCCCCCTCCGGGCCCCCTGTCCGGCTGCTCGCCCCTCTCCGCCCCGAACCTCCCTCCCCGAGCCGGCGCCTCTGCACCACCCAGCCCCGCGTTCCCCAACCTCACCTCCGCTCCGGCAGGGCCAGGCCCTGCTCGCCTCGCCAGCCACCCGTCTGCGCCGCCTCCTCCGCCCTCCGGCGTCCGGCCGAGCTCCGCCCCGTCCCCGCGCCTTCTCTGTGTTTCCCCGCCGCCGCCTCCTCGGGAAGGTCGCCGGCCTCACCCCGCCACCGACGCCCTCGCCCTGCAGCCGCGCCGCCGACCTCGCCGTCCGCGCCCGCGTGCTCCGACGTCTGCAACCAGGCCGGCCGCCGCTCGACGCCACAAACCCGGGCCCTCTCTCCGGCGCCGCTCCGTCCGTCGTCCCGCCGGAGCCGCCCTCGTCCCGCGCCGTCGGCCGCTTCTCCTCCGAGCCGCCTGCTGTTTGCCCCCCGCAGGTCATCTCCTTGCCGCCGCCGGTGCTCGACCCCACCGCCACGGCCTGTCTCTGCCTCGCGTGTCGCCGCTTGCGCCCTCTGTCCACCCAGCGCGTCCTCAGGCGTCGAGTGTTTTTGCCAAGGCCCGCTCCCTGCAGCTCAGTACCCGAACGTCAAGTTCTTCAGTGACCCAGTCGGGCACCATGGTGAATCGGTGTGGTGTGTGTTGGTACTATGAAGATATCGCGGTCAAAGTCCAAAACGAGTCCTGTTTCGGGAGACGCCATGATCTTCGAAAGATTAACCGGTGCAAGTTTGGTGCGACAATGCCTCCTCGTTGACAAGCAACCACGACCACCGCCAAGATCTTCGGCCTACACCTTTCGACAAGTACCCCCTCGGAACCACCAAGTTCTCCATCCCGGCGCCCGAAGACGCGGTACGCCAAGACCGACCCGACACGAGGACACGACAAGATCTTCGCGACTACAAGATCGACACGACCAGGGCGAGTCCGATGCGCCCCGGCGCCGAACCAAGCCCTGCTTCCCGGAGACGACAAGATCTACCTCAGTTATCCGAGAACGATCCCGGAGTCCGAGGACGTTTCCGTCGAACCCTGGACCCTAACACCGACCCCGAACCCCGGAACCCCAAGTTCGTCGAAACCCCCCTAATGTGTGAACCCCTTCCCGAAACCCTATTTTATAACATAATACAACTCGTCACATATTAAACATTCATCTTGCATGGTTTGGGGGCCTTATGCCGATTCACCTAATAATTAAATATGGGGCCCATATGCGGGCAAATCTAGCCTTATATTGGCCTCATTTAAATTTGTGCATCGAACCGGTACCATATCTTGCCATGTTAATACAACATTTAATTTGCGGGGTAGATAAATAACTTGAACCGTTCAATTAATTGTCGGGACCCCGGTTCTACTTAATATTGGCCTAATCGCATCGCATCTTTGCCATGTCATTCATCATACATGCATCATGCCGATCTTCTGCCGATGTATTAAATATTGCATCCGGTGTTTGTCCTAGTGTTCTGGTTCTTCGCGGATAAGGCCGTTGAGTTGATGTGAGCTTCGCCCCGATCTTCTGTTGATCCTTCGACAATGTTTTCAGGCGAGCATCTTCCCCCTTTCTACCTATCTTACTTTTATAGTCTTTATTCCCTCCTGTTGATCTATTGCTATCTGTGTTGCGATTCTTTAGTTTCCGTACCTGTGATATACCGTGCAGCCCTATATTGCCTTGGACACATCCTATTACCTGTTGTTTGGTAGATAGTTGGACCTGCGCGTCGTAGTCGCTTGCTCAAGTGTTGTGGCGTGTCGTTCAGTGACACAGTTGTTGATGTATTGCCGCATGTTGTTGTTGGAGATGATCTTGGTTTTAATTATTGTTCACTTTAATTACTGTTTAACAACTAAAATTGAAGTAAGCAGAGGCATCGGTGGGTGATAGATACTATTTGGTTTCCGACCGCCCACTTGTGTCCCGTAGGACCCCGAGTTCTTGACACCTGTTCCGAGATCGAGCGCGCTAACCACAGGTGGGGAGATATGGGCCCCCCATTGATTATTACCTGATTTCAAAGTATTGTATTGGGGGCCACAAACTAGTTTGAGGTTTTATTTACTATCCTGTACTTATGCCATGCTACTGCTTTATTTACGTTTGTGCGAGGAGCACACTGTACTGTTTAGGAAGCGGAGTGTTTTCGCTGTATCGACAGTCCCCGTTTGGGGATATGCTGTCGTTTACAGCCACTGACGCAAACCCTAAGTCTGTCTCGAAGACCGGCCGACTTTGTTGCGGGTGTCGACTTGGTGGGTTGGCCCCCATGTACTTGCTTTGGGTCTGGGAACGTCGTGACTTAGGCCCCGCCGACATACCGATGGGTGTATGTTAACTGATCTGGCAAAAAGGGTCGAAGTGCTTGTGGATACTTTGGTGCACCCCTGCAGGGTTAAATCTTTTCGAGAAGCCGTGTCCGCGGTTATGGACGACTTGGAGCACAGTGCTTGATCATAGACAACTATAACTAAAGTTTACTGTTCTAATTTGACTTGTATCCGATATGACTAGTAATCAGCTTCACTACAACGGAATGCCTAAATAAAAGTACCAACAACTGCTGGGTTTTGGGTTATCTCATGCCAATTGTATCTGACTAGTAAGTGTTGCAACTATCATGGAATGGATAACTAAAATTGCCCACTGCTTATTTCATCAGGATGATTATCTAAACCTGACTAGTAAAGTGCCGCAACTATAACTGAATAAGTAAAACTGCCAACTGTGTGAGTTCCTCGGTTGACTTCCTCGTTTGGTCTCGAGGGGGAAACGCCAGGATGGGTTTGTTTGATGATAGTATCAGGTTGGATCCGAATAGGTCTTCCTCACCCCTCTCTGATAGCCGCCAGTAGTATCGAGTCTCTATAGGTTGTTTAATGCATGCTGCCGCTGCCGCTTCAGTCCACCATACCTATGTAGGCGAGGACCGCCGAATTCTAGTCTCGCTGTGTACTGGCCTCAGTACTGACGCTCCTCTTTTTCTTTTGCCCTTTGTCGGCACCCCTTTTGTTTAAGCAGGTTTTGAGATCGACGTCGTTAGCAGGGTTACCCTTCCGGCTTGGCCTGGGCAGGGTTATGGACGCCATTGGTTATTCTTCAGGGCTCTTAGCCCCATTTGCATCTTGTCCGTAGCTGGACGCTCTATTGTTTTCAAGGTGATTTGGGTCTTTGTTCTGTATATCTGTATTCTTGACTCTTGGAGTCGTGTTGTATATATATTTGTTCTGTGGGTCCCATCGAGGACTGTTGTGTAATGTTATTACTTCGTTTTCCACCCGCACGAAAGTGCCTGGTGGGCACCTTTGAATCGTTTCTATGCGGGTTTGGCGAGTTTCGCTAAAACTTGCATAGGGCCGATTCTGAGGGTGTTACACATGGCCACCTCCTATTACCTGTTGTTTGGTAGATAGTTGGACTTGCGTGTCGTAGTCGCTTGCTCAAGTGCTGTTGCGTGTCGCCATGTACCACAGTTGTTGGAGTATTGCCACATGTTTGATGTTGGAGATGATCTCGGCTTTACTTATCCTTCACATTAATTACTGTTTAACAACTAAAACTGAAGTAGGTAAGCAGAGGCACAGGTGGGCAATAGATGTTATTTGGTTGTTAACCGTCCACTTGTGTCTCGTAGGACCCCGAGTGCTTGATACCTGTTCCTTGATTTATCACGCTATCCACATCCGGGAGGATTATGGGACCCCCCTTAGCCAGAGCTTGATTCATTCTTATTTCTTGGGGCCACAAACTAGTTTGAGGTTTTATTTACGATCATGTACTTATGCCATGCTTTACTTCTTTATTTACGATTGTGCGAGGAGCACACTGTACTGTTTAGGTAAGCGGAGTGTTTTCGCGGTATCGACAAGCCCAGTTTTGGGTTCCCAGTCGTTTACAGCCATTCTCACAAACCTTGACTCCGTCTCGGAGTCAGCTAGCTTCGTTGCGGGTCTACTCAATGGGGTGGCCCCCTGAAATAATTCTGAATCCTGTGATTGCTTTGTCGTGAAGGCCTCGTTGGGTTTTGATTTGGTTTTTCCGAGGTTGATCGAGTGTGTGTTGCTATTGGTGCACCCCGGCCGGGTAAAACTTTCTGAAAGCCGTGTCCGCGGTTATGGACGACTTGGAGCGCAATATCTCGATCATAGACAACTATAACTAAAGTAGTGCTATAAATTTGACTTTATAATGACTAGTAATCAGCTTCACTACAATGGAATGGTTACATAAAACTGCCAACCATTGCTTGTTTGGATTGTCGCTTGCGACCTTTGTATCTGACTAGTAAGTATTGCAACTACAACGGAGTGGCTAAATAAAAGTACCAACAACTGCTGGGTTTTGGGATATCTCATGCTAATTGTATCTGACTAGTAAGTGTCGCAACTACAACGGAATGGGTAACTAAAATGGCCCGCTGCTTATTTTATCAGGATGATTATCGATACCTGACTAGTAATTGCTGCAACGATAACGGAATAAAGAAAACTGCCAACCATGTGAGTTCCTCGGTTGACTTCCTCGTTTGGTTTCGAGGGGGAAATACCAGGATGGGTTTGCTTGAAGGTAGCATCAGGTTGGTTCCGAATAGGTCTTTCTTACCCCTCTCTGATAGCCGCCAGTTGCATCGAGTCTCCATAGGTTGTTTAGTGCATGATACCTCTGCCGCTTCAGTCCACCATACCTATGTAGGTGAGGACCGCCGAATTCTAGCCTCGCCGTGTACTGGCCTCAGTACTGACCTTCCTCTTTTTCCTTTGCCCTTTTGTCGGCACCCCTTTTGTTTAAGCAGGTTTTGAGATCGACGTTGTTAGCAGGGTTACCCTTCCGGCTTGGCCTGGGCAGGGTTATGGACGCCATTGGTTATTCTTGAGGGCTCTTAGCCCCATTTGCATCTTGTCCGTAGTCGGACGCTCTACCATTTTCAAGGTGATTTGGATCTTTGTATATTATATCTGTATTCTTGACTCTTTGAGTCGCTGTTGTATATATCTGTTCTGTGGGTCCCATCGAGGACTGTTGTGTAATGTTATTACTTCGTTTTCCACCCGCACGAAAGTGCCTGGTGGGCACCTTTGAATCGTTTCTATGCGGGTTTGGCGGGAAGCGCTGAAACTTGCATAGGGCCGATTCTGAGGGTGTTACAGAGTGGTATCAGAGCTCAGCAGTTGCGATACCCCACAAGTCCAGCCTGTAGGATAACCCAGCTAACGGCCGAAGTAGAGTGTCAAAACTATTTTTGCAAAATCGGTTGGATAGTTCTGATTAGGTCTGATTTTACTCCTTACCCCTCTGCTATTCTCCTCTTACCTCTACGCGTTTTGAATCCGCTCTCTTCTCTCTCTTCGAGTCCAGGAATTCTCGTGGTTGGGGTTCCGTCGTACCTTCAGGGTTTCGCTTCCTCCTTTGGTAACGGTGTTGCTACATCTGGTCTTCATGCTATCCGAGAAATCCTTCGTCTGGTGGACTTCTCTTGGTTCCTTCTCGTGTCTTCTGGTGTTTCCGACGCGAAGACATCCTCTACGCCAGATCCGATGCAGAGTCTGCATCACTCCTTTGTTCCTGAACCTCGATTGTCGAGATCTTCAGTCTGATTCCGAGAATGGTTGCACGCTTTTCTACTAATTGTGCAGAGTAATAGTTTGGGTGCGTGATGGATTGGCCCCCATGCCGACTACTCACTCTATTCGCTTGTGTACATTGAAGTGGATGAGAATGCATCGGTTCTCTCTTTCTATCGAAGCTAGAGGTGGCTTTATTTGTTGATACCTCTACCTTCGACCTTTTGTTTCCCGGAGTGTTCTCTCGACGATCACGGACAACGACCTCTTGTTAGTGGTGTCGCGAGGATCTACACGCTGCGAGAAGATTCAGATCACCGACCTTCTTTCCGGTACCATGAGGCGGATCTCGAGGGCGAGATCCATTGTTAGTGGTGTCGAATTGTGGCATCCCGCAAAACCACTACTAGAAAATCGCGTTGTTTTTGTGCATTGCATCATCATGACCGCACGCTCATGTCATCATGCCACATTGCATTTGAGCATCGTCATCATCTTGCATTTGCTTGCATAAAACTATTTTCGGAAAAACCTATTTTTGTTTTCTAAACGCCCCTTCTTTGTTCAAACGCAAAACCCGGGTCACCGGATTTATTTTGTTTTGTTTGCTATCGGTTTGCAAAAGTCTGTTGAAATAAATAAAATATTAAATTATTTTAATGGGGGCAGCCAAACCGGGCCGATCCGACCCAGTCGGCCACCCCCAGTTCAGAACGGTCCACCCAAAAATCCTAAAACTACCCAGTCCTATTCTACCCACCCCTCCTCCACCTCACCCGGACCAATCCCTGGCTGCAACCTCACCCTCTCCCTCCCCTCTAACCAATCGCATGCCGCCACCTGCCCAACCCCTCTCTCTCCACTTACCCCACCGCCTGGCCACACACACACACACACGCAGACACCACCCCACCAACTCCACCCGCGTGACCCCCCCTGCTCCCCCTGGCCCGCGACCCGGCCCCACCACCACCTCTCTCCTCCCCCACGCGCTCCCCTCTCCCCCACATCCCTCCTCTCTGCCTCTCCCTCCCATGGCCGAACCCGCCGAGCCCGCCTCCCCATCGCCCTCACCGCCCCTCCTTCCTCGTCTGCGGCCCCGCCGCCTCGCTCGCCACCGCCAGCCGCAGCCGCATCCGCTCGCCGCTCCCTCCTCCCGCCTCCGGCCGCCGCTCGCCAGCTCCGCCAGCCCCGCCCCCTCGCCGGCCCTCCTCCCCTCTCCTGGCCGCGCCGGCCTCGCCGCGGAGCCGCCCTGCACCGCCTCCCTCCAGCGCCGCCGAGCCCGATCGCAGGCCGCGGCCTCGCCTCCATCCCCTCCGGCGCTTGCAGCCTCCCCATCGTCCGACCTCGAGCTCGCCTCCGCCACCAGCCCGTCCGCCTCCGGCCGTCCCTCCCTCTGCGACCAAGATCGCCCGCCACCGGCGCCCGTAGGCCGCAGCCTCGCCTCCATCCCCTCCGGCCGGCCTCGCTAGCCGCCTCCTCTCGGGCCGCGCCGCCAGGCCCCCAGCGCCGCCCCGCCCCTCGGCCTCCCGAGCGCCACCGCCTGCATCTCCCGTCCCCGTCCGCCGCCTGGACCCCGCCTCCTTCCGGCACGCCCGCTGCTCCTCCGCCTCGCGACGACCCCTTCCTCGCCTCCGCCTCGAGCAGCGCCGTCGGCCTCACCCACTGCTCGGCCGCCGCAAGTTCCGCCTCGCCCGGCTCTGCACCGACCCCGCCACCGCGCGCCTCCTCATCGGCGTAGCGTGTCACCTCTCCCTGCAGAGCATGCCCGACCAGCTCGCCCCATCCCTGGTGTTTGAAGGCCACGCATCGAGTGCTTGAGCTAGGGACGCGTACGGGCATCACACCAGTGTCATTTTACAGAGGTTGTGTTCCCATGTTGCTAGCCCAAGTACCACAATATCTGTTTGGAGATGTACCCGAGGGTTTTCAAGAAAAACCGCCAAGGACTCCAAATAGTTTTCGGATGCGACAAGATCCCCTCGGAACACCAAGATCTCCCAGTGCCGAGACCCAAGTCCGACACCAACAACTGAAACCGTGGAACCGACAAGATCGACCTCACCGACACCATGATCTCCCTCACGGAATCTGAAGACCGTTCCGATTCCTCGAACCCCTCCGAGCCGCCAAGATCGCCATGGAACGACAAGTACTTCACCCCGGACATCGAGACCCTGAACGACAAGTACTCCTTCCCGGATGCGATGCTCGAGAACCCAGACGATAAGGACACCGACGCAGAACGCCAAGTTCTTCATCCCGGACGCCAAGGCCGACCCGATACGCGGCCCCGACAAGATCTTCGCGACGACAAGAACGACACCGACCAGGGCGAATCCGATGTACCCCCCCGACGCCACCCCAAGTCCTTCATCCCGGAACGCCAAGTTCTCCGTCTTGTATCCGCTCCCGCCGCTTCCGTCGAACCCTGAACCCTGAGGCCGAACCCCGAACCCTCGGAACACCCAGATCGCCGAACCCTAATGTGTGACCCCTTTTCTCGAGCCCTATTTTATAAATATAATATCAAATTGTTGCATATTAAATGATCATACTTGCATGCATATTGTCGTGTGGTTTGGGGGCCGTATGCCGATTACCTAATAATTAAATATGGGGCCCATATGCGGGCAAATCTAGCCTTATATTGGCCTCATTTAAATTTGTGTAGCGAACCGGTGCTATCTTTTGCCATGCTAAGACAACATTTAAATTGCGGGGTAGCTAAATAACTTGAACCGTCTAATTAAATGTCGGGACCCCGCTTCCGCTTAATATGACCTAATTGCATCGCATCTTTGCCATGCCATACATCATGCATGCATCATGCCCGATCTTTTTCCGTAGTATTAAATATTGCATCCGGTGTTTATCCTATTGTTTTGCTTCTTTGCGGATAAGGCCGTTGAGTTGATGTGAGCTTCGCCCCGATCTTCGGTTGAACCTTCGGCAATGTTTTCGGGCGAGCATCTTCCCCTTTCTACCTATCTTACTTTTATAGTATTTATTCCCCCTGTTGATCTATTGCTATATGTGTTGCGATGCTCTAGTTTTCGTACCCGCGATATCCCTTGCAGCCTTATATTGCCATGGCCACCTCCTATTACCTGTTGTTTGGTAGATAGTTGGACTTGCGCGTCGTAGTCGCTTGCTCAAGTGCTGTTACGTGTCGCCATGTACCACAGTTGTTGGAGTATTGCCACATGTTTGATGTTGGAGATGATCTCGGCTTTACTGATCGTTCACTTTAGTTACTGTTTAACAACTAAAACTGAAGTAGGTAAGCAGAGGCACAGGTGGGAAATAGATGTTATTTGGTTGTTAACCGTCCACTTGTGTCCCGTAGGACCCCGAGTGCTTGATACCTGTTCCTTGATTTATCGCGCTATCCACATCCGGGAGGATTATGGGACCCCCCTTAGCCAGAGCTTGATTCATTCTTATTTCTTGGGGCCACAAACTAGTTTGAGGTTTTATTTACGATCCTGTACTTATGCCATGCTTTACTGCTTTATTTACGATTGTGCGAGGAGCACACTGTACTGTTTAGGTAAGCGGAGTGTTTTCGCGGTATCGACAAGCCCAGTTTTGGGTTCCCAGTCGTTTACAGCCATTGTCGCAAACCTTGAGTCCGTCTCGGAGTCAGCTAGCTTCGTTGCGGGTCTACTCAATGGGGTGGCCCCCTGAAATAATTCTGAATCCTGTGATTGCTTTGTCGTGAAGGCCTCGTTGGGTTTTGATTTGGTTTTTCCGAGGTTGATCGAGTGTGTGTTGCTATTGGTGCACCCCGGCCGGGTAAAACTTTCTGAAAGCCGTGTCCGCGGTTATGGACGACTTGGAGCACAGTATCTCGATCATAGACAACTATAACTAAAGTAGTGCTATAAATTTGACTTTATAATGACTAGTAATCAGCTTCACTATAATGGAATGGTTACATAAATCTGCCAACCATTGCTTGTTTGGATTGTCGCTTGCGACCTTTGTATCTGACTAGTAAGTATTGCAACTACAACGGAGTGGCTAAATAAAAGTACCAACAACTGCTGGGTTTTGGGATATCTCATGCTAATTGTATCTGACTAGTAAGTGTCGCAACTACAAAGGAATGGGTAACTAAAATGGCCCACTGCTTATTTTATCAGGATGATTATCGATACCTGACTAGTAATTGCTGCAACGATAACTGAATAAACAAAACTGCCAACCGTGTGAGTTCCTCGGTTGACTTCCTCGTTTGGTTTCGAGGGGGAAATACCAGGATGGGTTTGCTTGAAGGTAGCATCAGGTTGGTTCCGAATAGGTCTTTCTTACCCCTCTCTGATAGCCGCCAGTTGCATCGAATCTCCATAGGTTGTTTAGTGCATGCTGCCGTTGCCGCTTCAGTCCACCATACCTATGTAGGCGAGGACCGCCGAATTCTAGCCTCGCCGTGTACTGGCCTCAGTACTGACGCTCCTCTTTTTCCTTTGCCCTTTTTTCGGCACCCCTTTTGTTTAAGCAGGTTTTGAGATCGACGTCGTTAGCAGGGTTACCCTTCCGGCTTGGCCTGGGCAGGGTTATGGACGCCATTGGTTATTCTTGAGGGCTCTTAGCCCCATTTGCATCTTGTCCGTAGTCGGACGCTCTACCATTTTCAAGGTGATTTGGATCTTTGTATATTATATCTGTATTCTTGACTCTTTGAGTCGCTGTTGTATATATCTGTTCTGTGGGTCCCATCGAGGACTGTTGTGTAATGTTATTACTTCGTTTTCCACCCACACGAAAGTGCCTGGTGGGCACCTTTGAATCGTTTCTATGCGGGTTTGGCGGGAAGCGCTGAAACTTGCATAAGTCCGATTCTGAGGGTGTTACAACGGGCCTCCAAAATTTCATCGTTGTGGCTAATGCAAACCGTGGTCACAATGGTTTTATGTGTTGTCCGTGTGTTCACTGTCAGAACAAGAAAGACTACTCAAATACCAGAACCATTCACGCCCACCTGCTTCGATCCGGTTTCATGCCCAACTATAATTGTTGGACTAAGCACGGTGAAAAAGGGGTTGTGATGGAAGACAACGAAGAAGAAGAGGATGATGAAAACTATCATAATATGTATCCTGAATATGATGATAATGCAACGGAGGTAGATAATGAAGATCAAGAGGGAGCAGATAGGCCCGCTGATGACGATCTTGGTCGGGCCATTACTGATGAAAAGGAAGAATGTGAAACTGAAAAGGAGAAGGAGAAGCTGTAGCAGATGTTAAAGGATCACAAAACATTGTTGTATCCAACTTGCGAAGATGGCCACAAAAAGCTAGGTGCCACACTGGATTTGCTGCAATGGAAGGCAGAGAATGGTGTGACTGACATCGCATTTTCAAAGTTGTTGGTAAAAATGAATAATCTTCTTCCAAGAAATAATGAGTTGCCCGATAGTACATACCAAGCAAAGAAGGTTGTCTTCCCTTTAGGATTAGACGTGCAGAACATACATGCCTGCATTAATGACTGCATCCTCTACCGCGGTGAGAAGTACGAGAATTTGGATGCATGCCCGGTATGCACTGCACTGCAGTATAAGATCAGACGACACGATCCTGGCGATGTTGAGGGCGAGGCCCCTAGGAAGAAGGTTCCCGCCAAGGTTATGTGGTATGCTCCTATAATACCACCGTTAAAACGTCTCTTCAGAAATAAAGAGCATGCCAAGTTGTTGCGATGGCACATGGAAGACCGTAAGAAAGACGCGATGTTGAGACACCCCGCTGATGGGTCACAGTGGAGAAAAGTCGAGCGAGAGTACCCGGACTTCGCACGTGATGCAAGGAACTTAAGGTTTGGTCTAAGTACAGACGGCATGAATCCTTTTGGTGAGCAGAGCTGCAGTCACAGCACCTGGCCTGTGACCCTATGTATCTATAACCTTCCTCCTTGGTTGTGTATGAAGAGGAAGTTCATTATGATGCCAGTGCTCATCCAAGGCCCGAGGCAACCCGAAAACGACATTGATGTGTACCTAAGGCCATTAGTTGAAGAACTTTTATAGCTGTGGGCCAAACCAGGTGTACGTATGTGGGATGAGCACAAAGGGGAGCCATTTGACCTACGAGCATTGCTTTTCGTAACCATCAATGATTGGCCCGCTCTTAGTAACATTTCAGGGCTGACAAACAAGGGATACAATGCATGCACACACTGTTTATATGATACTGAAAGTGTATATTTGGATAAATGTAAGAAGGTTGTGTACCTAGGGTATCGCCGATTTCTTCCGAACCTGCATCTAGTAAGAAAGAAAGGCAAGCATTTCAAACGTCTGGCAGAACCCCGGAGGAAGCCTGTCCTCTGTACCGGTGAGGAGGTATTTGGTATGGTCAAGGACCTAGAAGTAATCTTTGGAAAAGGTACTGGAAGTCTATCTGTTCCGAATGACGATGCCGGACACGCGCCCATGTGGAAGAAGCAATCTATATTTTGGGACCTACCCTATTGGAAAGTCTTAGAGATCTACTCTTAAATCGACGTGATGCACGTGACGAAGAATGTTTGCGTGAACCTGCTAGGCTTTCTAGGAGTGTATGGGAAGACAAAAGATACACCGGAAGCACGACAGGACCAGCAACGTCTGAAGGCCCCTGAAGAGCCTATGCATCCAGAGAACAAGAAGGGTAAACGATGCCACTTAACTCCTGCCAGCTACGCTCTTACCAAAGCAGAGAAGGAAATCTTTTTTGAATGTCTGAGCAGTATCAAGGTCCCGTCTGGCTTCTCGTCGAATATAAAGGGAATAATAAATATGGCAGAGAAAAAATTCCAAAACCTGAAGTCTCATGACTGCCACGTAATTATGACACAATTTCTTCCGATTGCATTGAGGGGGCTTCTACCTGAAAATGTTCGAGTACCCATTGTGAAGCTATGTGCATTCCTCAATGCAATATCTCAGAAGGTAATCGATCCAGAAAGCCTACCAGGGTTACAAACAGATGTGGCCCAATGTCTTGTCAGCTTTGAGTTGGTGTTCCCACCATCCTTCTTCAATATTATGACGCATCTCCTGGTTCACCTAGTAGAAGAGATTGCCATTCTCGGTCCTGTATTTCTACACAATATGTTCCCCTTTGAGAGGTACATGGGAGTCTTAAAGAAATATGTTCATAACCGTGCTAGGCCAGAAGGAAGCATCTCCAAGGCCTATGTAACAGAGGAGGTCATTGAGTTCTGTGTTGATTTTATTCCTGACCTTAAGGCGATTGGTGTTCCAGAATCACGACATGAGGGGAGACTACGTGGAAAAGGCACCCTAGGATGTAAAGCAATGATATGTAGGGACAGGCATTCTCTCAATCAAGCACACTACACGGTTTTACAAAGATCTATCTTGGTTGCCCCGTATATCAATGAACACAAGAATTTAATACGCCTCAAACACCCGGGGCAGTCTGATGAATGGATTATAAGTGAACACATGGCGAGTTTTGGCGGCTGGCTGCAAAGACTTCTCACGAATAACACCACTCTTGGGGATCAACTGTACTTGTTGGCCAGGACACCATCTTCGACTGTATGTACTTTCCAAGGGTACGAGATAAATGGGAATACATTTTACCCGATAGGCCAAGATAAAAAGAGCACCAACCAAAACAGTGGTGTCCGCTTCGATGCAGCAGAAGACAATGGGCAAAAGACCACGTATTACGGGTTCATAGAGGAGATATGGGAACTTGACTATGGACCTAATTTTAAGGTCCCCTTGTTTCGATGCAAATGGGTCAAGCTAACAGGAGGAGGGGTTGAGGTAGACAAGAAGTACGGAATGACAACGGTGGATCTCAACAATCTTATGAAGAACTTAGACGAACCATTCGTCCTAGCCAATGATGTGGCTCAGGTTTTCTATGTGAAGGACATGTCCTCCAGACCAAAAAAAGAAAAAATATGCAAACGAATACATCATATGATGAGCCAAAGCGTCACATAGTTCTTTCAGGGAAAAGAAACATCGTGGGAATCGAGGACAAGACAGACATGTCAGAAGATTATAATAAGTTTGATGAAATTCCGCCCTTCACAGTGAAAACTGACCCAAGCATTCCGTTAAGTAAAGAAGATGCTCCATGGTTACGTCTGAAGCGATCATAAGGAAGGACATATGCCAAGAAGTTCATGCTCATATTATGTAACTCTAGTTCATGTTTTTAATATTAATACATGTCTTGAGTGTTAGTCATGTTTTGTGGATGGACCGGGACTATGAGAAGAAGTTGTCCCGATTCGTACTTACCATTAAGATCTGATTTCCAAACGCGCGCGGTCACATATTAGGGAGTGCCTCTATGACCAGTTTCTTGGAGATGCCGGAGGACTAGGCTCCGTCGGCATCTCCCTGAAACTGGCCGTAGTGGTGTCCCTGCTCTCGAAAACCATCTTGCAGCTTTGTAACTTCTCTAACTAGATCAATACAACTGGGAGCTAACTAATTTCACATATTAGGGAGTGCCTCTATGACCAGTTTCTCGGAGATGCCGGAAGACTAGGCTCCGTCGGCATCTCCCTGAAACTGGCCGTAGTGGTGTCCCTGCCTCAAACTGGCTGGAGGACTGGACTCACAAGGATGCCTATTTATAGTACAAGCAGCTCGACATAGTGTTGACACTTACGAAATAATGTCGACACTCACCCCTATTATTAGTGCTAACTCGTGTTTTGTCCCGGATGGTGTCTCCAACCGGGACTAAAGGTTCATCTTTAGTCCCGGTTGGTGACACCATCCGGGACAAGGTACACGCCGCATGACATAATGTCGACACTCACCCCTATTATTAGTGCTGACTCGTGTTTTGTCCCGGTTGGTGTCTCCAACCGGGACTAAAGGTTCATCTTTAGTCCCGGTTGGTGACACCATCCGGGACAAGGTACACGCCGCACGACATAATGTCAAAACTCACCCCTATTATTAGTGCTGACTCGTGTTTTGTCCCGGTTGGTGTCTCCAACCGGGACTAAAGGTTCATCCCGCCATTTTTTCCCGCCATTTTTCTTCCCGCCAGTTCTTCTTCCCGCCATTTTCTTCCTGCCATTTTTCTTCCCGCCAGTTCTTCCCTCCAGTTCTTCCCGCTAGTTCACTATATATATATGTAGGGGGTTGGCCTCCATTATCATTGCACATCTCTAGACTCATATCTGCAACCTCATCACTCTTTCACATGGCTTCCACCGTAGCACTAACCCCTAGGGTGGAGGAGGCGCTTTGCGCCTCGAACTACCCCTGCCCGCCGGGCTACTGTGTCCCCGTCGGCTGGATGCTGAGCGTCGGAGGCGTGCCGGTTCCTCCTGTCCCTCTAGGTGTGGTGCGTCGGATGGCCATCATGAACCACTACTACTTCGAGCTCACGCCGGAGCAGCGGAGGAATCCCAGATGGCATCCCGACTATTTCCCTACTTGGGAAGCCTTCTTCGTCGATCGGCATGAGAGGGCGCTCGCCAGGCACGAGGAGGACGGCCCACCTCCTCCTAACTTCAACGAGGCCGGCCGTCGGCTATGGTGGCGCGGTCGGACTCTCCAGAGCGTCATGGCCTATGACACTGCCGCCGACTCTAACCCCCGTCTGCGCTACCCTCAAGTCCAGCCCACGCGCTACCCTCTAGTCCAGCCCACCCGTACTCTCCAGAGGTTCAATTACGGCGACCCCGACGACGACAGCGATGACGGCGGCGGCGAGTACAACGACTACAGTGGCGAGTATTACAGGTGTAGGCATGAGCATGACTAAATCACTCCAACATTCCGAAACAAGTTCGGCCGATTGTTACTTAATCTGGCCATGTATCTGAATTTTCAGTTCTTTTATGTATCTTAATTTTCAGTTCTAGTTCAGCCGATTGTTACTTCATCTGGCCATGTATCTTAATTTTCAGCTCTTTTATGTATCTTAATTTTCAGTTCCAGTTCGGCTTTATGTAACTGTCTCAAAATGTCCTATCTCATTCGAGGTTTCTTGGCTTTCGGGTCAAATGACCAATGTTATGGCTAGAATCAAGGCATAGTTTGTGATAATATGGCCATATTGTGCATACATGTGCATCATGGCATGGCAAAAAATGTTGCAAGAGGAAGTTTTCCTTTTTATCGCACCAAAAAGGCATTTTCCATTTTCCGAGCATAAAAAACGGACGGTTTTGTGAAGCAACCACCAAATGGATAATTCAAAAAACCACCAACACATTTTACAAAAATACTAGACCACCTTATATGCACAATGTACCAACAGGGGGATCTAAAACCTTTTCGTCCACCTCTGGTGAAAAAGACAAATTCCTACCGAATCGGCAGGAAGTGGATCAGATATGAACTACAAGTACATGATACGATGCTCATGATTTTTTACAAAAATCATTTTTAGGTTCACAATATGCTATTTTATCAAAAAACAATGCAAGTTGAGCGAGGCTTGGTGAGATTCAAGTGTATACAAAAGATGCGACATTTAAATATCGAATCAATTCAAAAATGTTAATACAAAATATGCGGCATTAAAATATGATTTGATCTAATAAAAATCATTTTTAGATGCTTAATATTTAATATGTTCAAAGTTTTAGGATTTAACAATTTATTTTTGTTTGAATTGAATAATCAAAATTTATATGTAAGTTTTTTAATTATTTTGAAAAATTTCATGTAAAGTAAATATAAAATGATTTACATGAATGGATAGATATTATTTTTTTGAAAATTATGATATATTATGCATATTTTTCTGAGTTGAAATGAAAAAGATATGAATTTTCTAAATTCATATCATATTTTTTGAATTAAAAATGCCCCTTTAATGCATGAAATAAATGCCCCCCCTTTAACACCGGTTCCAGACAGGAACCGGTGTTAAAGGGGGGGGGGGTGCATGCGGGAAACGAAATAAATGCGCGGGAAATGAAATCCCCCCTTTAACACCGGTTCCAGCCACGAACCGGTGTTAAAGGGGGGTATTAAATTCACCTTCCCCTTCCTTTCTTCCCCCAGAGCAGCCAGATCGCCACCGCCACCGTACCGCCACCGCGCGCGCGCCATCGGAGCAGAGAGAAGCGCCGCCACCGCCACCGCCCATCGGAGCAGAGAGAAGCCACCGCCGGCCGCCACCGCCCTCGGAGAGTGAGGGAGGAATCGTCCGTGGGTGCCCTGAATCGTCGACCCTGTCACTCACCTCTGCCCGCCGCTCGCCATCGACAACGCCGGCGTCCCCGACCTTCCCCGGCCTCGTCGACCCCACCATCGGCTTCCTGGTGAGCCTCTGGTTCTCAGGCACATCTTCTTTTCCTCCCTCACGGTCTATATCGCCTCCGCATCGTGTAACCGCCGCCAACCGCCACAGTTCCTCGTCGTTCTCTGTTCTCCGGCGACCAAAAAGGGGAGGCGCCGCCACTACTAGGTCCGCCTCGACCTCCTCTTTCCAACCAGCCCAACCACAAGTCCCCGCGTGTAGCAGATCGACAGGAGCAAGATCGACTTGAGAGGAGCTCCATTGCTGACGTCAGCGTGATGCAATATTCGTTTTCTTTTTCTTTTATTATTTCTGTAATTATTTCAGTGAAGAAAATACCTGACATGTGGGCCCTATCTGTAAGCGACAAAAACATTTCCATAAATGTTTTCTAATTAAGAAAATTGTTTATGTAAATTCCAAAAATGCAAATGGTTTTATAATATTCCAAAAAATAATTTAAAATGAAATAATTGAAAATGCAATTATTTTATAATGCATCCGCGCGCAGAGAGCAGAGAGCAGCCGCGCCGGCGCCGCATCCAGCTCTCGTCGTCGGATCCGCCGCCCTCGCCCTCAGAGCGGCCGCCCTCGCCCTCGCCGTCGGAGCCGCCGTCCACGCCTATGCGTCTGGCAGTCGGCGGCGGCACAATGTGAACAATGTGTCAAAGTTGGCGGCACAATGTGAACAATGTGAACAATGTGGGGAATATGTGTGACGTATAAAAGATGTAGTCGTGTATTCATATTTGAGTAAAGTTTCTGATGTTGTAACATCGATAATATTGTTTACTTAGTGTTGGTGGTGAACTTGATGGTCAAAATCGGGAAACTCGAAACTAAGATGACATGTAATTATGGAGGGAGTAGTAGTATAGATAGGGTGTCAAGCGGGGCGGGTTCGCGGGCAACATAGTTTCACCGGCTAATATAAATTGTACTACATGCATAGATTAAAACTTGTATACAAATTGGACCTCTGACTCATCCTGATTAGGGTTTCGACCCCTCGGAACTCGTTTAAAATGATCAAGCATCCTTAGGGTTTTAATTTCATTTGTGTATTTATTTGTGTATTTTGGTATGAATAATATGTATATTTGTGTATGAATCCAAGTCCACTTGAATGTTTACACTCTTACTCTAGATAATATTATTGTTTTAGAAACTATGGATCCACTTAGTAGAAACCTTGAAGAAGAAGAAATAATGGAGAACATTATTGATGAGGACACCTCACAATATCTGAACTTGGAGGGACATGATGACGACAGCTCAAGTACTAGTCATGGAGAAGATGAAGACTCCGGTGAACGCAATTTAATGGTTACAAAGTCCGGCGAGGTATATGCATTGATTAAGCCTATGCTGACTTCCACCAACAATCTTCTTCTACATGTATTAATTAACGCTTCTTTCTTCTTTTAGCCCTCTGGATCGACCAGCCAGCAACCATCTTCTTCTACGAAAAAGAGCAATCGAGGCGCGAGCCAGCGGTTGAAAGATCGTGCAAAGTTCACGATCGAAGCAGTCCGTGTTGATGGTAGGCCGATGGAGCCCAAGAAGGCCGCAGACAAATTTGTACGTTAGGCTGGAGTTCTTGTTAGGGACCAAATCCCAATCATAATTGAAAATTGGAATAAGACAAAGAAGGGCGACGGTACCTTTGTCGATGCCAGATCCAAAGAAACGCTTTGGAATTCGTTGTTGGTAAATTTCACCCTTCCGCCAGAGGAGGATGAAAACAACCCGGTTATAAAGGAAAAGGTCAAAGAGTGGACTCTAAAGAAGATGGCTGACGCTTTCCGCAACTGGAAGACAAAATTGAACAAATTTGTCAAATCTGGCGAGACTCCAAATTTCGAAGACGCATATTATGCGAAGATAAGACCTCACTGGCCTGAATTTGAGACATATAAAAAAAGTGCTATAGCTAAAAACAGGTCAGAAACCAATACGCTTAATGCCCTGAAGAAGGAATATCACCAGAGGACGGGGTCAGGTGGCTACATATCTCAGAGGCCTAAGCGGGAGGAAGCTGAGAAGGCCCTGCGCGAGAGAGGGATCACAGCCCAGACTGATGGGTGGGACCTACGTGCAAAGACTTGGTTCTACGAAATCGGGGCAAGGTTGGACCCAGAAACAGGATTGTGTATCTTCCCAACCCTCCTTGCCAAACCCGTCACTGAACTCATCACGGCATACGAGGAAACATCCGCCAGGACCTTCCATCCCGACAGAGAGAATGACCAGATCACACGCGCCATCGGTAAAAAAGAACACCCTGGACATGCACGAGGCACAGGGGGTATGACGTGGAAGGATGGGTTTGCCGACTGGAGCGACTCTTACAGATGGCGCGGCAGAAAAGAAAAAGAGCGTATAGAGCGGATGACACAGATAGAACATGCACTTGCGGCGCTGCAGGCGCAAGTGAATGCACAACAGAGCCATCAAGCTACCGGCCCATCTCAGCGGCACGAAGAGCCTGCATTGGAAGCTGCCCGCGGCCCAGACTCAGTGTGGCTTCCACGAAGAACGTGCAGCCCACGCTTGAAACGACGGGTCCTCGATACCCCGTGGATGAGATCACAGAGAGCGAACACGCTGAGATGCATGTGAGATTAATGGGCTTATCCATTAAGGTGGCTGTCGGCTATGCCTTACCTCCTGTAGCTGGTGGAACTTACCACTGCCGACCGATTCCAGATGGCTATGCTATTGTCGGGGTGGATGAGGTTGTGAAGGAATATGAGGAAGCACAGCTTGACCATGCTACAAGTGAAGGGGAAACTCAACTCAAATTTGCAGTGAAAACAACCATTCTTTGGAAGAAGGAACACATTGTGCTTCCAAATTGGAGGTCACTGGCACCCCCGCCGTCTCCGCAGCGTCAGCAGTCTGAGCCGCTTCAGCTATCTCCTGCGAGGCAGCCATCTCCGGCGCGGCAGCCATCTCCTGCGCGGCAGCCATCTCCGGCCCGTCAGCCATCTCCTGCGCGGCAGCCATCTCCGGCCCGTCAGCCATCTCCGGTGCTTCAACCATCTCCTCAGCGTAAGCGGAAGCGAACTGCCACGAGGAGCATCAGTAGCACTGCCACAAAGAAATCCGTAGGAAACCGTACACCAAAGAGTTCAAAAAACTACGTCCCGCAGCCTTCGGCCAAGCCATTGCCGGTTTTACCGTGGAATCGCAGCGACGAGGAGACCAATAGGATCTCGGAAGAACAGGTCAAGAAATTCTTTGCACCTAGACGGACCGAGCCAAAGGAGAAAATAGATCCGGCGGTGGTGGAGAAGTTTTACAAAAATCTTTCAAAACCTGAAACCCCACTTGTGTCGGACTACGAGCGCCAGATTTTGAAGGCGGATGCAAGGCGCCGTAGGGAGACTGAAAGTAGCAGTCGTGAGGCACCCTAGAAAACAGTTCCCATGCTCGGAGAGCAGGAAAACCAATCATGTGCCCCGCTCCAAATGTTCGACACACGGGACGCTCCTCCCGTAAATGATTACGAGGCAGAGCTACAAAGAAAGGCCAATGAGATGGGGATGACTTACATTGCATACTTGAACGTCATGGGAGAAAACTTGCCCAAATGCGATGCCAACCCCATACAGCCATGGAAGTATGGGAAGAATCTCGTCAAGAAAGAGGAGCTCAAGACTCTACCAACAAAGATGCGAAAATTGCACAAGTGGTACCTTCATTTCTGCAAGACGAGAAATGTAGAATGGATCACGGCGCGTATAAGAGATGATATTTTCTTCTGCGGAGATGACGCGATCGACTTCAACATTCAAGACTTGCATTTTCTTTTCAATCAGAAGGAACTCGACAAAGCTGCCATCAGCCTTTCTTGTGTGTAAGTACTATTTCTATAATTTATATCTCATCTCATTCACTTTATTAATTGCATGTATATATATATGCTCACCATATATGTATATACTATTATGCAGGAAAAAGGTTATGGAATGCAGGAAAGGAGGCCCTTTTGACATTGGGTTCGTTGACCCAAATAAAGTTCATGAAGAAGTGGTAGAAACCAAAGCCGGGCAAACAGAAGATTACTTGCTAACGTCTTTACTGAGACAACAAACCAAAAGGGAAATACTATTGCCTTATAACTTCTCGTGAGTACTGTTACCCTCTCTCTTGTACACATTCTATTTCAGCTTACTCGATGTTAAGTGTAACTGATGATGAGTTATGCGTGCGTAGGTTCCACTTTATTCTGCTAGTCATTCAACCCGACTCAGGAAAAGTCCTTGTCATGGACTCGTTACGAAAAGAAAAAGAGATATGGGCAAACTTTAGAGAGATGCTCCAGAGGTAATTTCAATCATATTATCACACTAGATCGGCAACTTTCGTGACAATAAGTAATTAATTACTCCTTTATCCATTTTCTTTGTCGGACAGGGTTTGGAAAAGGTTCACGGGCAGGGCCGTGGGTGAATGGTCAGAAGAACTAAAATTTGTAGACCAAAATGTAAGTAATACTAGCTAGCTTCCAATTCCATTATATCATGCTTTATTGATTATTATTTTGATTGAACTCTCTATTCTCGTAAAGTGCGCGCATCAAGGACACGGCAATAACTTATGCGGGTACTATGTTTGCGAATTCATTTGCAACACGATATGTGCGACGGGCCAAGCCGCATTAGAACAACTTAGAGTAAGTAAACAAAGTCCACAACATTATTTTATTACCATCAATTGTGTTGAGTTTTATTCTTATATATATATTGAACGTATGCGGGACCAACTCCTACCATTTGAACGCATACGATCCATTCAAGAGGAATTGGCGGGGTTCATACTTGATGAGGTCGTCACGCCTGGCAGAGAACTCTTTAGATATCCACCAAAATGAACGATGACGATGTATGTGCCGATGACGATGTTTGTGTATAATAATAGTTGCTTAATTATTCATGTACTCGTATGTACCGATGACGATTTATGTGTATATCGCTCCCGATCGATTCCCCCTCGCTTCCCCTCCCGCAGAAATACGCCCAGAACGGGGCAGAGGCGGAAGTCTGCCGCGGCAGAGATTTAGGTTCTGCCGCGGCAGGAAAACGGCCTAAATCTCTGCCGCGGCAGAAGAACCTTTAACACCGGTTCCAGATACGAACCGGTGTTAAAGGGGGGGCTAAGGCCTGCGGCAGCCCCACGTGCGCCACCCTTTAACACCGGTTCGTTCCCTCTAACACCGAACCCTCAACAGCGGTTGGGGAACCGCTGTTAGAGGGCCCTCCCAACCGGAGTTAAAGGGGGGGCCTGCACTAGTGTATTATTTGTTTTAACCCTCCAGATTGCAAATTTGTGGCAACAAGAAACATCCTAGTAACATAAATATTGTTCTAATAATTTTTTCCATATCAGTAATAGTCTAAACAAACATAAATCTTAAGATCATGAAAACAAAGATCTTGTGGAAGTAGAAACACATACTAAAAGGAGTAATGTTTAGTATGCCCTGTGGTCTCCAGATAATTCTGAATATACCCACAAATACCTTAAGTATGTAGCACTCACTTGATACTGAAATAAACTTCTTTGCTTCACTAGAGCCCTTCTGATATGCGGCACTAAAGCTCAGCAAGATCTGATTATTATCAGGCATGTTCAAACTGCGCTTATCCCTATCTTAAAAAAGATTTCGTGATTGGCTCTTAGTACTTGGTCGTGCGTTGGGATATTAGAGCAGCATAACAAGTTATCAATTCTTGCACAAAGTTGTGTTCTCATGTGAGCAAAGAGATGTTGGTCATGAAAAATATTTAAGTGGACGTGGGCAACCATACTGGGAAAATAGGCTAACTACATACATGAATTCTTTTTTATACCTCTGATTTCATAATAGAGAATACACCAGGCGGCCTAATTCCATGGCAGCAGTGCAATATTTCCATGACGATCCACCACGGCAAAACTAAGCTTGTGCAATGCAACTGTCTCTGCGCTTCTGAATTCCCAGATCCTGGTGAGCTGAACAAATAATTTTAGCAGTACAACCGGCGACATGCATCTTTCAGAAGGGTTACTCCATTGCCAATTTGCCATGTTCTTTCTCCTGCAAACAAAAATAAACGAGTCTTATACATTAGCCAATATAGTTCCCTGCCAAACGTGTTGCTTGAGCAAACAGAAAAAACTCAGGAACACAGAAGACGACCCCAACTGCGCTGCAAGAACATGGCAAGCTCCGCACAGAGCTGCAAGAACATGGCAAGCTCTTCTGTCTTCATGACCAAAGAGGACTGAAGAAACACCGCGCCATCGCGGACCAATCGCCTGGCCATCGTAAGCGTGTATCAGAACAATCAGCCTCAAATAAACCAACACTGATCCACGCCAAAGGCCACCAGAGCAGTGATGGTCAACTGTAATCATGCAGCAGGACTAACATGCCAAAATGGGAGAGAAGAAGAAATCACCGCTAACGGTTGCATGAACAACTGGACGACATCGAGATCTCCATACTGTGGGATTTCTCCGCTGCCAATACCCCCCGCACTACGCCTAACATTGTCAGTGGCGGTGGGGCGACCTCGAGGCAACGCAACGCTACCCGATCTGGAGCAGCGGCCAGCGCTGCTGGTCGTTGTGCGCCCATCCGGCGAACCAGATGGTCGGGTCAAAAGGCCACGGTCTAGAAGCGGAGATATGGCGGCGGCAGGAAAGTTGGAGCGAGGGAGAAGAGGAGCAACTCGGTGACGACCACGGCGTCGGAGGACCTGACCATGCAGGCGGCTGGCAGGAGGAGCTCTAAAATAAGGGCTTGACTACACCAAGGTCGACCTCGATTTATCTTAGGGCGAGGTCACCCCGACAGCCCAACCTTCCCTTTTCTGGCAATCAGCAACTTTTCGAAAGTAGCGCTACCTGCCCGTGCGGGAACCAGTAACCAACCAGGCTGATGCCGCATCGACGCGCACCTCTGCTTGTCACGTCCTGCACCAAGCCATGACCGCAACCCAATAGCCAACGACTCTTTTCTCTACAACCAAGGCTGCCTTATGTGCAAGACCTTTGTAATAAAAAAATACTACTCTCTCCGTCCTAAAAATGATGTCTAAAAATAATATTACAGATTTGTCTAAATCTAAATTTGAATGCATCTAGATACTATTTAGTATAGATTCATCCAAATTTAAATAAATTTGCAACATCCTTTTCAGGATGGGGTATATATTTATCTAAATTTGTATTTATCTATACACTCAAAACGCGTCTAAAATACATACTCCCTCCATCTCAAAACAGATGTTGATTTTTTTTCTAAATTTAGATGAATCTAGATACTAAATGGTGTTAGATACATCCAAATTTAGAAAAGTTTGCTACATCTATTTTGAGAGAGGGAGTACAAATTTAGACAAATCCACGACATCCTTTTTAGGACGGAAGGAGCACATAGAAATCATTAGTCACTACAATCTCTAGCACATGTCCAATACTTGTAAAGATTCCAGAATGATGTAACTTAATCTGAGTGTAAAAAAGTACCTGTTGCAACTTCTTTGTTACATCGAAGGGGAAAAAAGGAATAATTTTTTGCATCCAGCTTTATGAATGAAGGCTGTATCAGTAGGAAAAAATAGGAAAACTATGCCCTGCAGAAAAAAATACATCCAATTTGTAGCTAAGAAAACTAGCAGGTTCTATCTAACTTTTCTTTTTGCCGGCTCGGATCACAAAATAAAATGCATCAGGGAAAAAGTTATTTTCAACTTCATCCTAGCTTCCCCCTGTAGGTTGCAAAGCCTCCATCTAGCATGCCCCACTCCCATCTATCATGTTCCTTTTTAACATGTTTCATCTAGCACGAAGTTGCATAAGGTAATATTAACATACAGGTAGTTCCATGTTGCAGGTAGTTGCATCAGGTAAAACCAGTGAAAGAATCAAAGTAACATTAGGAAACATAGATTACATGAGACAAAAAAATAGCATAGTAACAAGCAGGTTCCATGACTTCCATCTCAAATAAATTAACATCAACCGAGAAAATAGCTGGTATATTGCATGTAAGAAAAGATCTACCTTCTATGTAGCAAGTTGCATCTCCTAGCAGGTTACATCAGAACATAAAAGAAAAAAAGGTTGCAGTTAGTAACAAGAGGAAAGTTATATCTAGTAGGTTCCATCTTAGTGAAACGATCGGAAAGGGAAAGAGCTCCTACGTGACAGCTACAAAAAGAGCTATCTTCTAGCTATCTAGCAGGTTGGATCGCCTAGCAGGTTACATCAAACAAAGCAGGTTGGATCACCTAGCAGGTTACATCAAACAAAGCTGGTCGCATCATCTAAGCAGGTTGCAAAATAGAGAAAATAAATTTGTATCATGAAAATAGCTAGCTTCCATCTAGTAGGATGCATGGAGTTCTTCATGAATAAGTTAGAAAATTCCATGGTGTGGACTAGATTAAAATCATGACTTATTCGCTCACAAAAATAGATCATCAGGTTAATGTGCATCATTTTATCTACTTTCAGAAGCTAGTCATTTGGAAACATCAAGAAAGAAAAAATGATCATAAAATAACAGTAGGACTGGAACTATAAGGAGTTAACATCCACTTTTTGTAGAAGTGAATAAAATAGTCATGATCATGTTAGTAGTAGTGGAAAAATAATAGTAAAAGCATGGCTAGAAGTATAAGTAAGTTCCATACTTGCATGCTCGATTTCATTCAGGAAACACGACAAAAGCAAACACATGACTAGAGCTAAACACATACTCCAGAGTTTAAGGGAGGAAATACACTAAAGTAGGTTCCATTTCAAAAAATAAAATAACATTGTAGCATGCACACCATAAAAAATAAATTACCATCATCTAATTAACTCTAGGAAAAATAGATGGAACTCCCATCTAAAACAACTTAGCATCATCTAAATTAACTCTAGGAAATTAAATTACCACATCATATAATTTCAGAAATTTAGTTCGGCAAACTGGTGAACCTTGGTGACTAGTGTTACATCCCAAGGGACATGTTCCTCATACTCCCATCGAACAAGACCGCCTCTAAGTTGCTAAAATATTACCTTGCTACATCCATTGATCTGCTCTACTTTTTTTAGTTCTTTCTTTGATTGAACAAAAAAATTAGTAGGGGGCAAGAAAAAAAAGGATACATATGAAAGGGGCATGGGCACAGGTTACATATACAGGGTTAAAAAAAGAACATCCTGGTTAGTAGTACATACAGGGGATAGGTTACATTGTACATGAACGAACTTCCTGGGTAGTAGCATGTACAGGGAACATAAAAACAATGAAAAACATGGGTCACATGTTACCTACTTTTAACATCAGAGAAAATAACAGCATGGTTAGTGGTAGAGGAAAACACATGGATAACATGGTAGTATTTTATTTTCTCTACTACTATCCCTCATCAGGTCAGGTGCGCAGAAAGGTGTTGCACTGTCATGTGAGGACAATGGTTCTGATGGTGAGGTTCAGTCGACGCCGGAATGGTTTACTCCAAACTGTAGGGGTTCGCAGCATGGAAAACAAAAAAATTCTATCGCATACAAACAAACAAGCCAAGATCTATCTACTAGATTGTAGCAACGATTCGATGGAATAACTTACCCTCGAAGATTCCAAAGCGTTTAACGAGAGCGGATTCTCGTGGGTGAGGTAGTCGTACTCTTTCCGATCTCAAGATCGTGTAGACGATCCTTCCGGCGCCACGTTCTGGCAGCGCTCCCGCAGTCGGTCACACGTTCGGTACTCGACTAAGACCTTCCTCTCCCTTGTTCCAGCAGGCAGCGGAGGTTGTAGCACTCTCCTCGCGATTCCGGCAGCACAACGGCGTGGTACCGGAAGTAGAGGGGAAATCCCGCAGGGCTTCGCCTTAAGCCGGTGCGAGTATGGTGGAGCTTATGAGAGAGGCTATTAGTGGTCTAGTAATTAGACACACCAATTAGAAGGCTATAAACCAATTAGAAGGCTCTAAACCGCTGGCTAAAGCAATTAGAAGCTCTAAACCAAAACGGCTCTAAACCGGAGATTTAGAGGTAGAAAGTTGTGTGTCTAGGAGGGGAGCCCTGCCCCTCCTTTTATGGGCGGGGAGGCGCGGCCAGGGGAGGGGAGTCCCTCCCTAAGTCGGCCTTGGGTGGCGCGCCGGCTTGGGGAGGAGACTCCTCCCTCAAGTCGGTTCCCAACTCCTCTTTCTTGTTTCCCACAGTTTCTTGTTTTAGCCGTTTGACTTTCAAACTGGACATTTGACTTTTCTGTTTTAGGATTCAATTTAATCCTTTATTTGGGACAGCAAGAACACTTAGTACATGATGCAATCATTCCAATATGTAATGACACATTCATGTACCCCTCCCCCCCCCCCCCGGAGTGCCGGACAATCCAGAACCTTCTAGAACATTCCCGATGAAAACACCGGAATCATTCCGCAACTCCGAAACGGGACTTTCCTTATATGAATCTTATTCTCCGGACCATTCCGGATCACCTCGTGATATCCCGGATCCCATCCGAGACTCCGAACAACATTCGGTCTCTTTCTCATAATACCATAACTACTCAAACAACGTCGAATCCTTAAGTGTGTCTCCCTACGGTTCGTGAATTATGCGGACATGATCGAGACACTTCTCCGAACAATAACCAATAGAGGAATCTGGAAATTCATATGGCTCCCACATATTTCTACGATTACTTTGCGATCGAATGAACCACTTACATACGATACCAATTTCCCTTTGTCTCACGATATGTTACTTATCCGAGGTTATGATCGTCGGTATCTCTGCATACCTAGTTCAACCTCGTTACTAACAAGTACTCTTTTCTCATTCCCGTGATATGTGATCCCTTGTGACCAAGTCACATGCTTGCAAGCTAATTGGATGACATTCCACCGAGAGGGCCCAGAGTATATCTATCCGTCATGTGGATGGACAAATCCCACTCTTGATCCATGTGTCTCAACCAATACTTTCCGAACACTCAATGCTACCTTTATAACCACCCAGTTACGGTGTGGTGTTTGATGTCATCAAAGCATCCATCCGGTAAAGGTGATATGCATGATCTCATGGTCGAAGGAATTAGGTTACTATGTATCAGAAAGCATATAGCAATTGAACTATTGAAATGACTTGATCTTTATGCTACGCTTATCTATAGGAGTATGTCCACCATATCATTCTCCTAACGATATGATCTTGTTGTTGATAACATCTCAATGTTCATGATAGGGAAACCACAATCATTAATCAACCAACAAGCTAGTGAAGTATAGAGGCTATACTAGGGACTTCAAATTAAGTTTACAAATCACACAAGTATCAATGTTTCCTTGTTAATACCATTATAGCATGAATGTAAACATTTATCATAAACACAAAGATATAATAATAACTACATTTATTATTGCCTCTAGGGCATATCTCCAACAGTCTCCCACTTGCACTAGAGTCATCTAATCTAGATTACATGGTAATATACCGAACACCCATGGCAGTTTGGTGTTGGTCATATTTTGCCCTCGGGAGAGGTTTAGTCAACGGATCCGCCACATTCAGATCTGTGTGTACTTTGCAAATCTTTATATCCCCATCCTGGATATGTTCTCTAATAGCGTGAAAACGTAGCTTGATATGCTTCAGCTTCTTGTGTGACCTTGGTTCTTGCGCATTGGCTATGGCGCCCATGTTATCACAGTAGATAGACATTGGGTCCAGCGCACTAGGAACCACACCCAGCTCTGTAATGAACTCTTTCATCCATATCGCTTCTTGTGAAGCCTCCGAAGCAGCCATGTATTCCGATTCAGTTGAAGATCTCGCCACAACGCTTTGCTTTGCACTCCTCCAGCTAACTGCTGCACCATTCAAAATAAATACGTATCCGGATTGCGATTTAGAATCATCCGGATCGGTGTTCCAACTAGCATCGGTGTAACCATTAACAACGAGCTGTTCATCACCTCCATAAGAAAGAACCATATCCTTAGTTCTTCTCAAGTACTTAAGGATGTTTTTGACCGCTGTCCAATGATCCACTCCTGGATCACTTTGATATCTGCTAGTTAAACTAACAGCATATGCAATGTCGGGTCTAGTACATAGCATGGCATACATTAGAGATCCTATGGCTGAGGCATAGGGAGTCTTACTCATCCTTTCTCTATCTTCTGCCGATGTCGGACTTTGAGTTTTACTCAAGGTCATATTGGGAAACATGGGCAAGAACCCTTTCTTGCTTTCTTCCATTCCAAATCTCTTTAGAACTTTGTCCAAATATGTACTCTGTGACAATGATATTTGGCGTTTCGATCTATCTCTATAAATCTTTATGCCTAATATGTAAGCTGCTTCGCCAAGATCCTTCATTGAAAAACTATTATTCAAATATTCCTTGACACTATTAAGAAGGTCTACATCATTCCCAATCAACAATATGTCATCCACATACAGTATTAAGAATGCTACAGAGCTCCCACTCACTTTCTTGTAAATACAAGCTTCTCCATAAGTTTGTATAAAACCAAAACTTTTGATTACCTTATCAAAACGTTGATTCCAACTTCGGGATGCTTGCTTCAATCCATAGATGGACCGTTGAAGTTTGCATACCTTGTTAGCATCTTTAGGATCGACAAAACCTTTGGGTTGCATCATATACAACTCTTCATCAATGTCTCCATTGAGGAATGCTGTTTTGACATCCATCTGCCATATCTCATAATCATAATATGCAGCGATTGCTAACATAATCCTCACAGACTTTAGCTTCGCTACCGGTGAGAAAGTCTCATCGTAGTCAATTCCTTGAATTTGTCGAAACCCTTTTGCGACAAGTCGAGCTTTATAGACAGTAACATTACCATCAGCATCTGTTTTCTTCTTGAAAATCCATTTGTTCTCGACAGCCTTCCGGCCATCCGGTAAGTCCACCAAAGTCCATACTTGGTTTTCGTACATGGATCCAATCTCGGATTTCATGGCTTCTTGCCATTTATTGGAATCTGGTCTCATCATCGCTTCCTCATATGTCTCGGGGTCATCGGTGTTGTCCACCACCATGACATTCATAACGGAATCATACCAATCTGGAGTGGTACGAGTTCTCGTTGACCTCCGAGGCTCTATAGCAACTTCAACCAAAGTTTCATGATCACCATCATTAGCTTCCTCTCTTATTGGTGCAGGCACCACATGAACTTCTTCCGGTGCTGCGCTACTCGCAATTTTGCGAGAAGGTTCGACAACCTCGTCGAGTTCTACTTTCCTTCCAGTCAATTCTTTCGAGAGAAATTCCTTCTCTAGAAAGGATCCATTCTTGGCAACGAATATTTTGCCTTCGGATCTATGATAGAAGGTATACCCAATAGTTTCCTTCGGGTATCCTATGAAGACGCATTTTTCCGCTTTGGGTTCAAGCTTGTCCGGCTGTAACTTCTTTACATAGGCTTCACATCCCCAAACTTTAAGGAACGACAATTTAGGTTTCTTCCCAAACCATAATTCATACGGTGTCGTTTCAACGGATTTAGATGGTGCCCTATTTAAAGTGAATGCGACTGTTTCTAATGCATAACCCCAAAATGGTAGCGGTAAATCTGTAAGTGACATCATAGAACGAACCATATATAAGAGAGTTCGATTACGACGTTCGGACACACCATTACGCTGTGGTGTTCCCGGCGGTGTCAATTGTGAAAGTATTCCGCATTTCTTCAAATGCTCGCCAAACTCGTAACTTAGATATACACCTCCACGATCAGAACGTAGAAATTTAATCTTCTTGTTACGTTGATTCTCTACCTCACTTTGAAACTCCTTAAACTTCTCGAAAGTTTCGGACTTATGTTTCATGAAATAGATATACCCATATCTACTCAAGTCATCCGTGAAGGTAAGAACATAACGATAACCACCGCGCGATGCTACACTCATTGGACCACACACATCGGTATGTATGATTTCCAATAAGTCCGTAGCTCGCTCCATCATACCAGAAAATGGAGTCTTAGTCATTTTACCCATCAGACATGCTTCGCATCTTTCAAGTGATTCAAAATCAAGTGATTCAAGAAGTCCATCGGAATGGAGTTTCTTCATACGTTTCACTCCGATGTGACCAAGACGACAGTGCCACATATAGGTCGAATTATCGCTTGATTTCAAACGTTTAGCCTCAATGTTGTTGATATGTGTATTTCCACTATCGAGATTCAATAAGAATAGACCATCTATAAAAGGTGCATGTGCATAAAACATATTACTCATATAAATAGAACAACCATTATTCTCAGATTTAAACAAGTAACCGTCTCGTAATAAACAAGATCCCGATATAATGTTCATGCTCAACGCCGGCACCAAATAACAATTATTTAAGTATAAAACTAATCCCGATGGTAGATGAAGGGGTAGCGTGCCGACCGCGATCACATCAACCTTTGATCCGTTTCCCACGCGCATCGTCACCTCGTTCTTCGCTAGCTTCCGTTTATTCTGCAGCACCTGTTTCGAGTTACAAATATGAGCAACCGAACCAGTATCAAATACCCAGGCACTACTACGAGTAATAGTGAGATACACATCAATAACATGTATATCAGATATACCTTTCTTCTTGATGTTGCCGTTCTTCAAATCCGCCAAGTACTTTTGGCAATTCCGCTTCCAGTGACCTTCTCCCTTGCAGTAAAAGCACTCAGTATCAGGCTTAGGTCCAGCCCTGGTCTTCTTCGTCGGCGTGGTAGCTTTCTTACCACCCTTCTTGAAGTGTCCCTTTTGCTTAGACTTTCCTTTCTTGAATTTGGTGGTCTTATTGACCAACAACACTTGGTGCTCTTTCTTGATCTCCACTTCTGCAGATTTCAACATGGCAAAGAGTTCTGGCAACATCTTGTTCATGTTCTACATGTTGTAGTTCATCACAAAGTTCTTGTAACTTGGTGGTAGTGATTGGAGGACATGGTAAATCCCCAAAGCATTAGGAATCACTATACCCAAGCTTTGAAGTTTGTTTGCGTGCCCAGACATCTTAAGCACATGCTCACTGACGGAGCTGCCCTCTTCCATCTTGCAGTTAAAGAACTTTTCAGAAGCCTCATAGATTTCAATTGCCGCATGAGTCTCAAAAATCAATTTGAGATCTTCGACAATATCATATGGGTCTGAATCCTCAAACCTTTTCTGAAGCTCCGATTCCAAACCATACAAGATAGCACACTGAACTATGGAGTACTGATTCTTCCGAGCGAGGTAAACATTCTTTACTTCATCGGGAGCATCAGCTGCAGGTGGGTCACCTAGCGGTGCATCCAGCACATAGGTCAAATTACCAGCTGTGAGGACAATCCTCAAATTGCGGAACCAATCCGCGAAGTTGCTTCCATTGTTTTTCAACTTTTCTTTCTCTAGGAACGCATTAAAATTGATGGTAGGGGCTGCCATTCATCTACAACATATTTGCAATAGTTTAGACTAAGTTTATGACAAATTGAGTTCAAATTAATTAATGTAATTAAACTAGGTGAACTCCCACTCAAAACAACATCCCTCACATTGTTTTAGTGATCACACGAACCAAATCCACTACATCAACACCGATCATCACGAGAGTTGATATAGTTTCAATGGTGAACACTCATCATGTTCATCATATCTACTATATGATTCATGCTTTACCTTTCGGTGATCCGTGTTCCGAGACCATGTCTGTACATGCTAGGCTCGTCAAGATCAAATCTTAGTTTCCGCATGAGCAAATCTGGCTTGCTCACGTTGTATACACTTGCGGAATCTAACACACCCGATCATCACGTGGTGCTTCGAAACAACAAGCTTTAGCAACGGTGCTGACTAAGGGTGAACACTTTATGACTTGAAATTCATGTGCATGAGGGATCATCTTATAATGCTACCGTCGTCTACTAATCAATACAAGATGCATAAAGGATTAACATCACATGCAATTCAATATATATGTGATATGATATGGCCTTTCTTCTTTGTGCTTCCAATCTCCATCTTCAAGCACGAACATGATCTCCATCATCACCGGCATTGCATCAAGGTCAATGACGCTACTCCATGGTTGTCGTCCACCGGCTTCAACTATTACAACTACTTTGAATAGACACGCGGGTCTTAACATAAATTAAAGACAACCATATGGCTCCTGCCGGTTGCCGACTTACAATAAGGAACATTGCATACATCAAATATAATCACAATCACGGCCATATCACATCACTGCACACCCCTGCAAAACAAAGTTAGACGCCTCTACTTTCTTTGCATATTTTACGTGGTTTGGGGCTTTCAATAAGTGTCGTTCTAACTTACGAACAAGAACCACAACATTGATACTAGTATTGTTAATCACCCGTTGTAAATTGGATCTTAACTATGTTAGGAGAAACAGGCACCCGCAAAGCCACTTATGCAATACAAGTTGCATGTCAAGCGTGGAGCAAGTCTCATGAACGATTTCATGTAAGGTTATCCTGGGCCGCTTCATCCCAACATACCGCAAGATGCAAAGTACACAAGAAGCAATCGACAATAAAAGCATCAACGCCCACAATGACCATTGTGTTTTACTCGTGCAACAGATCTACATATAGACACGGCTCTGATACCACTATAGGGGTTCGCAGCATGGAAAACAAAAAATTTCTATCGCATACAAACAAACAAGCCAAGATATATCTACTAGATTGTAGCAACGAGTCGATGGAATAACTTACCCTCGAAGATTCCAAAGCGTTTAACGAGAGCGGATTCTCGTGGGTGATGTAGTCGTACTCTTTCCGATCTCAAGATCGTGTAGACGATCCTTCCGGCGCCACGTTCCGGCAGCGCTCCCGCAGTCGGTCACACGTTCGGTACTCGACGAAGACCTTCCTCTCCCTTGTTCCAGCAGGCAGCGGAGGTTGTAGCACTCTCCTCGCGATTCCGGCAGCACAACGGCGTGGTACCGGAAGTAGAGGGGAAATCCCGCAGGGCTTCGCCTTAAGCCGGTGCGAGTATGGTGGAGCTTATGAGAGAGGCTATTAGTGGTCTAGTAATTAGACACACCAATTAGAAGGCTCTAAACCAATTAGAAGGCTCTAAACCGCTGGCTAAAGCAATTAGAAGCTCTAAACCAAAACGGCTCTAAACCGGAGATTTAGAGGTAGAAAGTTGTGTGTCTAGGAGGGGAGCCCTGCCCCTCCTTTTATGGGTGGGGAGGCGCGGCCAGGGGAGGGGAGTACCTCCCTAAGTCGGCCTTGGGTGGCGCGCCGGCTTGGGGAGGAGAGTCCTCCCTCAAGTCGGTTCCCAACTCCTCTTTCTTGTTTCCCACAGTTTCTTGTTTTAGCCGTTTGACTTTCAAACTGGACATTTGACTTTTCTGTTTTAGGATTCAATTTAATCCTTTATTTGGGACAGCAAGAACACTTAGTACATGATGCAATCATTCCAATATGTAATGACACATTCATGTACCCATCCCCCCCCCCCCCGGAGTGCCGGACAATCCGGAACCTTCTAGAACATTCCCGATGAAAACACCGGAATCATTCCGCAACTCCGAAACGGGACTTTCCTTATATGAATCTTATTCTCCGGACCATTCCGGATCACCTCGTGATATCCCGGATCCCATCTGAGACTCCTAAGAACATTCGGTCTCTTTCTCATAATACCATAACTACTCAAACAACGTCGAATCCTTAAGTGTGTCTCCCTACGGTTCGTGAATTATGCGGACATGATCGAGACACTTTTCCGAACAATAACCAATAGAGGAATCTGGAAATTCATATGGCTCCCACATATTTCTACGATTACTTTGCGATCGATTGAACCACTTACATACGATACCAATTTCCCTTTGTCTCACGATATGTTACTTATCCGAGTTTATGATCGTCGGTATCTCTGCATACCTAGTTCAACCTCGTTACTGACAAGTACTCTTTTCTCATTCCCGTGATATGTGATCTCTTGTGACCAAGTCACATGCTTGCAAGCTAATTGGATGGCATTCCACCGAGAGGGCCCAGAGTATATCTATCCGTCATGTGGATGGACAAATCCCACTCTTGATCCATGTGTCTCAACCAATACTTTCCGAACACTCAATTCCACCTTTATAACCACCCAGTTACGGTGTGGTGTTTGATGTCATCAAAGCATCCATCCGGTAAAGGTGATATGCATGATCTCATGGTCGAAGGAATTAGGTTACTATGTATCAGAAAGCATATAGCAATTGAACTATTGAAATGACTTGATCTTTATGCTACGCTTATCTATAGGAGTATGTCCACCATATCATTCTCCTAACGATATGATCTTGTTGTTGATAACATCTCAATGTTCATGATAGGGAAACCACAATCATTAATCAACCAACAAGCTAGTGAAGTATAGAGGCTATACTAGGGACTTCAAATTAAGTTTACAAATCACACAAGTATCAATGTTTCCTTTTTAATACCATTATAGCATGAATGTAAACATTTATCATAAACACAAAGATATAATAATAACTACATTTATTATTGCCTCTAGGGCATATCTCCAACACAAACACTCTATTCCTTGGGATGAATTTGATTCATGTGAAGCTGCACTCGCACATTACAACAAAGCTTAGGTCGGAGGCCAAGCCAGAAAAGGAAGAAGAGTGGCTGGTGTCTAAAAAAGTCGTTTCCGTCTAATTTCAGTGTCTGCAAAGAAACTGTTCATGATGTGCAGAACTGTCCAGTTGGGATGGCGAATCCGGAAAATATCCGCTATTGTCCATATTCCAGTAGGGAAAAGCTTGGAGAGTTGTTTGTTACATTTAAATTTAGTAATGAGTACGGAAAAAATGCTGTTTGTTTATTGTGTGGATGTTAGTTGAGCTATCCATTGCAAAAATGTTGTAATTAAAAAATATTTAACAGCTATATTAACTTCGTATGCTATCGATGAACTATTGTGTTCTAGGATGTAACGGACCGATTTTTTTTGTTTGGTCTCATTTGAATTCTAGGATGTAGCCTTTGTACTATAGAAGTTGAATCTACTGCTACTTCAATCTTTGCTCTTTTATTATGATGTACTAACCTAGATTGATAGATCTGTGAAAATTTTGAATTTTGATGGATGGTTCTAAAATCTGTTGCTAACATCTGAATTTTGAACTCTTAAGTGCCAAACTGGTACATGCTTGTTTGTTTCTCTCCGTGTATGCATAAATAGGCAGTCTGTTGTTCTTGTGTTTCAAAATTCAAGTTGCAGGGAGAAGCATGAGAAAAGTTTAAAAAAAGCACGTCATCATGAACACCAAAGGCTACATTTACTTCTTGTGCTATCCATTGACTATTTGTATTCTAGGATTGAAGATACTGAAAATAAAAGTTTGGTTTCATTTCTATTCTAGGAAGTAGCACTATAAAAGTTCAACCCAAGATATTCTGGTTACATCGTTTGACCAAAAACTTGAGAAACTAAAAAAATAGTTACATCAAAACCAATGTGTCATATCCAAAATCTCAAATACATCTACAAGGTCAGGGGATATAGATGTTACAGCTAGTTTCTGAAGCACATCCAAAAACTAGTTACATCAAACAAATTTTTTGCATCCAAATATCTGATGTACATCTACTAGAGGTCAGGGGAAGACATATTACAGCTAGCTTCTGAAGTAAAATGGATGTAACACATCATCTACTAGGTGCTAGCATGGATCCAGGGCACACAAACAAGCACATCTACTACATCCAAAAGAACTCACAGGCTATAACCAGCACGTACCTTGCTAGAGGGATGTTACCGTGGGCACAAGGATGTAGCCGACGCACAAAGAAAGGTAGCCTGGTGCGTGAAGGATGTGGCCTGATGGGCGAGGATGTGTCCGGGGGCACGAGGATGTATCCGATGACGCGAGGGTGGAGCCGGTGCTCGGGGATGTCGTGGGGGGCCGAGGATGTGGCCAGAGGCCCAATAATGTCGCTGGATGCTTGGGTATGTAGCCGAGCGGCGCGAGGGATGTTGCCGCGCAATTTGAGGATGTAACCGGCGACACGACGATGTGGCCGGAGACCCGACAATGCGGGGCGGCAACGCAGCCGCGCGATGATGCTGCAGGATCCGCCGGGGATGTTGCCACCACCCCGAGAGAGAGCCTCCTACCTTGATGGGATCTATGGGGGAAATCGCTGGAGCCCGCCGGGATTTGGGTCCACCACCCCGAGATCGCGTGGTCAGACGACCAACCTCACTGGAAGCTAGATCTAGGTCGACAGTTAGATAGAAATCACGCTAAAATAATTAGGGTAACAAGACTGTTTGGGTTGCACAACACACCGTAACAGGTGGTGGCATCGATATATATATATATACAGGTGGTGGCACACTGTAACAGTAGTTACAATAAACGGACAGATACAAGTCGTGTTAGACACAGAATTTAGGACTACCAAATATACATACGCTAACACCCTTCCTCAATCTTAACCGTTATCAACAAGGTGAAGATTGCGACGACACGCCTGAAAAGCTGGCAATGTCAAGGGTTTAGTGAAGATATCGGCTAGTTGATCCTTAGAGGACACAAACTTGATCTGAAGTTGTTTCTGAGCCACTCGTTTCCGAACAAAATGATAATCTACTTCAATATGCTTTGAACGAGCATGGAAGACTGGATTGGATGAGAGATAAGTGGCTCCAATGTTGTCACACCATAGAATAGGTGGACTGTCATGTCAAATATGTAACTCATGCAGCAAACTCTGTAACCAAATCACCTCAGCAGTGGCATTTGCAAGTGCCTTGTACTCTGACTCTATACTGGAACGTGAGACAGTGGCTTGTTTCCTAGCACTCTAGGCAATCAAATTGGGACCATAAAAGATAGCATATCCTCCCGTTGATCGACGATTATCCGGGTTACCGGCCCAATCAGCATCAGAAAATGCAGAGATCACTTTGGACGATGAAGCTTGTACATGCAAACCATAAGACGGAGTATGCTGAACATAGCGAAGAATCCGCTTGACGGCAGACCAGTGAGTACTACGAGGTGCATGAAGGAACTGACAAACCTTGTTTACTGCAAAGGATAGATCTGGATGAGTGATGGTCAAGTACAGAAGACCACCCACAATACTGTGATAGTCGGTAGACTCAGCCAAATCCAGAAGATCACCATCTGTGCTTGAAAGATGTTCAGAAGTAGACATGGGTATGGACACGGACATGCAATTGAACATACCATCACGTCGAAGAAGATCACCATCATACTTCTGTTGCGTGAGAATCAGACTATGAGGATGATGAGAAACCTCCACACCAAGGAAATAATGGAGACGTCCAAGGTCCTTGATAGCAAACTCAGACCGAAAACTGTGAATTAATTTGTCTGTAGCGGCTGGCGCAGAACAGACAACAATGATGTCATCTACGTAGACAAGTAGATACATGGTGACATCTGACTGATGCAAAAGAAATAGTGATGTGTCTGCAGTGGAAGCAATAAAACCATGTGAACGAAGAAATGCCCCCAATCTAGCATGCCACCACTGGTAGAAAAGGGCCCATGTGTCCCGGTTGGTAAGGGCCATTAGTCCCGGTTGCCCAACCGGGACGGGGCAATCGGGACTAAAGCTCTAACCATTAGTCCCGGTTGCCCCACCAACCGGGAAAAATGGGGCACACGTGGCGGCATCCGAGCGCGAGGGGGGTGGAGCATTAGTCCCGGTTCGTAACACGAACCGGGACTAATAACCTGCTGCCGCGGCAGAGATTTGGCCCATTTCTCTGCCACGGCAGAGAATTCATTTTGGCACATTTTGTTGCCGCGACAGCATTTTCGCCACTTTTTGTGCCACGGCAGAGAATTCATTTAGGTTGTTTTATTGTTTATTTAGTGTTTTGCACTTATCAACGAAGAAACCTTATATTACACAAGATCATCATGACAACATTACATTCAATACACGGATCGAGTTCATGCACTATATACAAAAGTTACTATTCGATGCTACCGGCCAATTTCTTGAAAGTTGCTATTTTTACAATTCCTATTGTCTATACACAGCCGAGTAGTATTCCCTTGTGTGTTTAGGACTTCTGCATCCAAGAATCCCGCCAATTCCTCCTGAATTGCTCGTATGCGATCCTTTGGCAGAAGACCGTCCCGTAGACGTTCGATCTGATTTAAAAAAGGAGTCAGCCTATATGAATATGAAACTAAACACAATTTGATTGTAATAAAAAACTATAGAAATTTTTTACGTACGTGGAGTTGCTCTAAATTTCTGCCCTTCTCATCGCACGTCTGCCGGATGAACTTGCATACATAGTATCCACATGGATTGTTACCCGTCCCTGCGTCAGGCACTTTACGAGAACAGAGTTCAATCAAAATAATAATCAAGCATGATAATAACTGTATCAAAACTAGAATCAAAGAGATGCGCGGATATAGCTAGTGGTGCTTACATCTAGTGGTTGAAATGTAAACTCCTCTTTCCAAACACCCCTAGCCTTCTTGGTGAACTGTTTCCAAGCGCTGCCCGGCATAGAAAACGAATAAAATAAGTTATTAAGTACTTGATATCATAAAATTCACGAACGTTGCCGTATAGTGTCGTAATGATTAGAATTACCGCTGGAGAAGTATCTGCATGTCCTTCCACGTCTCAAGGGTTTTATGTTTCGAGTCCATGACTAGTACACGCCCTTTGTCAAGTTGAATGATTAACAGAATATAGTGGTACCTGCGAATGCAGAACTAATCAATTATATATACTTAACATCGAGTAAGCGAAATAGAAAGTGTATACAAGACAATAACACTCACTGGAAGTTGTAAGGAAATAGTATTTCCCTTTTGGTTTCTTGAAACCTTAACGCGTGTAATATTATCCTCCGTATCCTGGGGGCTTATTTTGAGATTAGCTTCATGAACCCAATATGGGTCAATGAAGCCAATGTCATAGATTTGTCCTCTGCTGCATTCGAGAATCTTCATTCTGCATATTACAGTATGATTATATACATGCAATAAACAAAATAATATAGCTGGAGACTAAATTAATTACAGAACTAGTACTTACAGACAATAGGCACTGATGATCGATTTGTCCAAGGCGTCTTGATTGAATAATTGAAATAGTTCATCAAATTCAATGGATATCATGTCATCCTTATCTTTTCCATGATGCTTTTTTGTAACCCTCAGCACTATCCAGTTAGCCCCGGCCCTTGTGGCATGCATGTACCAGTTATGCAATCTTCACATTTTTGTTGGAAGATTGTTTACCTCCTCAGGTTTGACGAGAGGTTTTCCGTACTGGTATTTGTATGCTACTTCACTCACGGGGAAGAACTCTAACTGGGATAAGTACTGGGCAATACTCATACCTTGAGCAGCGGCAGCTTCTCCGTATTGTGCAAATACCTCTGGATCATACTGCTCTTCGGCCCCATATTTGCTCGACCCCACATTGGTTTGAGAAATCACCTTGAGAGGGGCGCAAGTCTGTTTTGCTTGTTCTCCGAGCTAGGCAACAGATTTCCCGCTTGCATCAGTACTGCTCTTCGAGGCTTTTTGTGCCGCATGCGACTTGAGAATAGAACGCTCATAGTCTGATGACAGCTTTGGCTCGGGTTGATGAAGATTCTTTAGCATTTTCAACACTTTGGCTTTTTCTTCTTTGGTGCTGGGGAACTCTGGCTCTTTCGGCCGCCTCAGCTTAGCGAAAAACGCTGTCGTTTCCGCATCAACGATCGCCGCAGTCTCCTCTTCAGTACAATCATAAGCTCTCTTGGGAGGAACCGTTGGTACTTTTGGAAGAGGCTCTTGTTTACGTTTCGGCGATCGCTTACGACGCACAGTAGCGGTACGCTTACGCTTTTTATCCTGAGGCGCCAGCGATGGCTCCCGCGGCGATGGCTGTACCGGAGATTGGTGAGGCGACGGAGCCGGGTGAGGCGACGAAGACGGCTGCCGCGGCGGCGACGACCTCGCTGGATATGGGTGAGGCGGCGGCGAAGATGGCCTTGGCGTGTGATTTCGAAGCACGATACAATCCTTCGTCCATAGAATGGTGACGTTTTTTGCGTCACCCAGCACAGTCACATCCCCTTCACCAGCAGGGTAGTGAAGATCCAAAACCTCAAAGGTGGGCATGATTTCATCCACGCCGACAACAGCGTAGCCCTCTGGAACCGGACGACAGTGGTAAGTTGGTGTGGGTCCAATTGGTAAGGCATAGCCGACCGCCACCTTCATTGATATGTTCACAACTTTGACATGTAGCTCGCAGTGTGTCTTCTCTGTGATATCATCCACTGGGTAGCCAATAGGAGCCACGGTGCATCATCGGCATCGCCATTGTCATCACCCGGGACCTCGGTGGAAGCCACACTGCTTTTTCGATTATTCGATAGGACGATAGCATCGAATGCAGTGTGCTGCTGAGATGGGCTGGTAGTACTTTGCTCTTTAAGTGTGTTAATTTCATCTTGTTGTTGCTTTAATCGTTCTTCAATTAAACGCATTCGCTCTTTCTGACTTTCTGTTTCAACTGCCGCCCTGTCCTTAATCCTCTGACGGCTTCTATCAGGATATTTCTTCCTCTCTTCGGGAAACCCAGTCCTCCATGATTGGGAGCCTATTGTGCCTCATGTTCGTCCATCAAGTTCCTTATTTCCAAGGGCGAGTGTGAGCTCATCATTCTCTCTATCGGGAATGAAGTCCCCATCTTTAACAGCCTTTACTGCTTTTCTGATCCTCTCGATTGGCAAGGGGTCTTCTTTATGTCGTATGTTATATATACACCTCCCTTCCGAGTCCAACGTGCCCCCATGCCCGTAAAACCAATTCCTTGCACGTTCTACCCAATCGTCTGTCTCTGGGGTGATCTTTTTATCACGCAGTTCCTGCTCAAGTTTCTCCCACTTAGGAATGCCAACCCTGTAGCCACCTTGCCCCATAGTATGGTGATACTTCTTCTTAGCAGCATTCAGCTTATTCGTTTCAGACATTTTCTTAGATTTTTCTGATTTCTTGTATTCCACAAACTCATCCCAGAATGGTTTTATCTTCTCAAACTGAATATTCTTGAAATCGGGAGTCTTCTTTTTCACGACATAGTCAAGGTGCAATCTTTTCTTCCAGTTGGTGAAACACTGGGCCATCTTCTTCAAAGCCCACTCCCTGACCTTAGCCTCCATGGCTCTCCCATGTTGTAAGGCGTCCTCAACTGGATCCTCCGCATTTGGATCCAGCTCTATCTTCGGTAGTTTGAAATTAACCATGAGCCTCTTCCATAGTAAATCTTTGGCGTGGTTAGGGACAAATAAACATGTTCCCTCTTCATCCGCATTAGCAGGCCCATTCCAATTTCTAATGGTGATCGGGATTAAGTCCCTAACGATTACTCCGCATTGTGCCACAAATTTGGTTGCAACAACTTCGGGAGCTGTCGGTCTGCCGTCTTCAGCGACATCTTCGATCTTGAACCTCTCATGGTCTTGCAAATTTTTGGTTGGGCCTCGTCTGCTCTTTTCACTAGATTCCTTCGATCCGGAGGGCTAAAAGAAGAAAGATCGTCGTTATTATTTCTATATAGATAGCAGATGATTAATTAATGAATTGATTTATATTACATGCACCTCGCTGGAGCGGTCGTCTTCTCGATTACACAAGGCATCGCCTTCTCCCTCGCGGAAGGCAACACCTTCAACCTCAAACAAGTTGTCTACTCCAGTAAAAAGAGGATCACCCTCACCGAAGTTGTTCAGAAACGTTGATACGTCTAAATTATCTTCCCCACGGATCACACCTTGGATCAACTCTTCCTTTTCTTCGTCTCTGACGTGTGGGTCCATATTTTCTGCATAGGTGCAAAAACGAATAAGTCAAAGCGGCTAAAGGAGAAAGTTACGAATAAGTCAAAGCGGCTAACGAATATTTTCCGGATCGAAGGTGAAACCTTAATATATACATACACAATAATAAAATGAAGAGAAACCCTAAACTCTAAGGCTATGATAGGGGAACATGAGTATAAGGCTACAAAAGGTCTTCGATCTATCTATGGTCTTGATCTCGGTCTTCGATCTCGATCTCGATATCGTATCTACCGAGAAGAACCAAATCACCGGAAAGAAATGGAAACAATCAACACATGGCATCGATGCAATGCTCAAGCAATGATGATGATACGACAAGTTAATGTGCATTGGAATGTAACCCTAAAGCATGCTCGACAAGTTAATCGGGGTTCCGAGGGGCGCAAACCCTAACTCAAGGAACTCCGGAATCACCTGTTAGGGTTACTAGGGTGTTCTAATTAAACTTGTCATTTAATTAGATCTATCTATGGTCTTGATCTCGGTCTTCGATCTCGATCTCGATATCGTATTCTACCGAGAAGAACCAAATCACCGGAAAGAAAGGGAAACAATGAACACTTGGAATCGATGCAATGCTCAAGCAATGATGATGATACGACAAGTTAATGTGCATTGGAATGTAACCCTAAAGCATGCTCGACAAGTTAATCGGGGTTCCGAGGGGCGCAAACCCTAACTCAAGGAACTCCGGAACCAAGCGACCATGGTGGTGGCTTGTGGTGTGTAGGTGTTGGCTTCCTGTCGCGGCGGTTTTGATCCGGGAGCTTCTCTCCGGCGGCTGATGCTTCGTCAACACGTCGGACTCAAGGGCAGTAGGGTTGCCGCTCCTTCGCTGCTTCACCCTGTGTGTTGGTCGTCCCCTGTGGCAAGGTGCGGGCCGATACCGGAGCTTCTTCGTCGATCTGGAGGAGGAATAAGATGGTGGACTTGATTGCTTTTTCAAGTTTCTTTTAGGGTCCTCGGTGCTTATTTTCTGGGCCTCTGTGTAATTTTTATTTCTTAGGCCTCATGTACTCCAGCGACGTTATTGCAGCAATATACTTCGGGTGCTCTGCACCCGTAATCCGTTCAAAAAAAATCAATCTAATTCGGGTGCTCTGTTTTGCCACCAGCAGCAGAGGGAGGGGGAGGACAGAGAGGCAGGGAGGGGCGGCGCCGTACCTGACGCGCGGTGGTGGGGGAAGGGCGCGTCGTCGACGGGAAGCAGAGACGCGGGCGCGGCCGGCGGTCGTCGGGGGAAGGAGACGCGCGGGCAGCGCGGTCGTCGGCGTGCGGGAAGAGACGCGGGTGGCGGCCGGAGGCGGAGGCGTTGACCGACGGAGCCGCTACGGGGAGCGCGCGGCGGTGGCGGGGGCAGCCTGGCGGCGTCGTCGTCGGCGAGGGCGCGGGCAGAGGCAGAGGCAGAGGCAGAGAAGTGAGTGGGGAAGGGAAGAATAAGAGGAGGCACGCTGTTATAACTAAAGGGCCTTTAGTCCTGGTTCGTGGCTCCAACCGGGACTAAAGGGGCATACGTCCCGGTTGGAGCCACCAACCGGGACCTATAGTCCAATTTTCAGCAGCTGAAGGGGCGCGCGCGCAGGGGGCTCTTCCGTCCCGGTTGGTGGCTCCAACCGGGACGTATTCCCCTGTTTTCAAATTTTTTCAGTTATTTTCTCTCTGTTCTCGCCTTATTTTTTATTTTGGGTTTAAATTTGTAATGTTTTTTAAATGATAATTACTTTTGGAATTTAGAAAAACTTTAAACATAAAAGTGTTTGCATTTGAATAACTAATTCGAAACCATTTTCTGTGTTTTGAAAAATAATTAATGTAACCATTTAACTACGAACCATTTAAAATTAATAATGAAATAACTTATATTTTTAAATATTATTTGGAATTTAGAAAAACTTTAAACATAAGAAGTGTATGGATTTGAATAAATAATTCAAAACCATTTTCTATTTTTAAAAAATAATTAATGAAACTTTAAATTAGTTAACTTATATTTTTTGAATATTAATTTGGAATTTAGAAAAATTTTAAACATAAAAAGTGTTTGGATCTAAATAAATAATTCAAAAACATTTTCTGTTTTAAAAAATAATTAATGTAACCATTTAAAATATGAACCATTTACAATTAAAAATGAATTAACTTATATATTTTTAATATCAATTTGGAATTTAGAAAAACTTTAAACATAAAGTGTATGGATTTGAATAAATAATCCAAAACCATTTTATATTTTTAAAAATAATTAATGTAACCTTTTAAAATGAATTAACTTATATTTTTAAATATTAATTTGGAATTTAGAAAACTTTAAACATAAAAAGTGTTTGGATTTAAATAAATAATTCAAAAACATTTTCTCCTGCAACATTGTTCTCCATACCAATGTCACCACACATGCATAATATGGGCACAATAATTATTGAATTTCTACTATGGTTGAACCGGTGTGCATGAAGATAGGGGACGAGCATCGTTAGAACTTGCATTGGATCTCTGAAGAAACCACATATGCGAGTCTAAAAATGATTTTTTCAAAAAATCACGGGCGATAGATCATGTACCTGTAGTACAAACCGGACCCACTTCCTACCGATTCGGCAGACATTTGTCCTTTTTACTCGGGATGGACGAAAAGGTTTCAGATGTACCGGTTGGGAGGTATTCCATGTAAGGTGGTCTAGTATTTTAGGAAAATGGGACGGTAGCATTGTGAAACGGTATTTTGGTGGTTACTTCACAAAATGACCCGTTTTTTGCGCTCGGAAAATGGAAAAGGGCTTTTCCGTGCGACAAAAAGGAAAACTTCCTCCTGCAATTGTTCTCCATACCAATGTCCACACACATGCATAATAGGGCAACAACATCACAAACTATGCCGTGATTCAGCACATAACATCGTCATTTGACCGAAAGCCATGAAACCTCGAACATGATAGGTCGTTTTGTGAAGCTTTTTCGAAAAATGATCAATATACCAAGTCTGGTATTTTTTCCTTTCAACTATGTACATAATAATGACACCACGCGAAGGATTTTCATTGTTCGGATTTTTTTAATTTTATTATGCCCGTTTTGAATTATCTGAATTTCTCTAACTGGTTGAACCGGTATGCATGAAGATAGGGGACGAGCATCGTTAGAACTTGCATTGGATCTCTGAAGAAACACATATTTGCGAGTCTAAAAATGATTTTTTTCAAAAAATCACGGGCGATAGATCATGTACCTGTAGTACAAACCGGACCCACTTCCTACCGATTCGGCAGACATTTGTCCTTTTTTACCCGGGATGGACGAAAAGGTTTTGAGATGTACCGGTTGGGAGATAGTCCATGTAAGGTGGTCTAGTATTTTAGGAAATAGGACGGTAGCATTCTGAAACGTCATTTTGGGGTGGTACTTCACAAAAACGACCGTTGTTTTGCGCTCGGAAAATGGAAAGGGCTTTTCCGTGCGACAAAAAGGAAAACTTCCTCCTGCAAATTGTTCTCCATACCAATGTCCACACACATGCATAATATGGGCACAACATCACAAACTATGCCGTGATTCAGCACATAACATCGGTCATTTGGACCGAAAGCCATGAAACCTCGAACATGATAGGTCATTTTGTGAAGCTTTTTCGAAACATGATCAATATATCAAGTCTGGTATTTTTCCTTTCAACTATGTAACATAATATGACACCGCGAAGGATTTTCATTGTTCTGATTTTTTTTGAATTTATTATGCCCGTTTTGAATTATCTGAATATCTAACTATGGTTGAACCGGTGTGCATGAAGATAGGGGACGAGCATCGTTAGAACTTGCATTGGATCTCTGAAGAAATCAATATTGCGAGTCTAAAAATGATTTTTCAAAAAATCACGGGCGATAGATCATGTACCTGTAGTACAAACGGACCCACTTCCTACCGATTCGGTAGACATTTGTCCTTTTTACCCGGGATGGACGAAAAGGTTTGAGATGTACCGGTTGGGAGATAGTCCATGTAAGGTGGTCTAGTATTTTTTAGGAAAATGGGACGGTAGCATTGTGAAACGGTTTTGGTGGTTACTTGACAAACGACCCGTTTTTTGCGCTCGGAAAATGGAAAAGGGCTTTTCCGTGCGACAAAAAGGAAAACTTCCTCCTGCAACATTGTTCTCCATACCAATTTCCACACACATGCATAATATGGGCACAACATCACAAACTATGCCGTGATTCAGCACATAACATCGGTCAATTTGGACCGAAAGCCATGAAAACCTCGAACATGATAGGTCATTTTGTGAAGGTTTTTTCGAAACAAGATCAATATACCAAGTCTGGTATTTTTCCTTCAACTATGTAACATAATATGACACCACGCGAAGGATTTTCATTGTTCGGATTTTTTTTGAAATTTTATTATGCCCGTTTTGAATTATCTGAATTTTCTAACTATGGTTGAACCGGTGGTGCATGAAGATAGGGGACGAGCATCGTTAGAAATTGCATGGGATCTCTGAAGAAACCACATATTGCGAGTCTAAAAATGATTTTTTTCAAAAAATCACGGACGATAGATCATGTACCTGTAGTACAAACCGGACCCACTTCCTACCGATTCGGCAGACATTTGTCCTTTTTACCCGGGATGGACGAAAAAGGTTGAGATGTACCGGTTGGGAGATAGTCCCATGTAAGGTGGTCTAGTATTTTAGGAATAGGACGGTAGCATTCTGAAACGGCATTTTTGGTGGTTACTTCACAAAACGACCCGTTTTTTGCGCTCGGAAAATGGAAAAGGGATTTTCCGTGCGACAAAAAGGAAAACTTCCTCCTGCAACATGTGTTCTCCATACCAATGTACACACACATGCATAATATGGGCACAACATCACAAACTATGCCGTGATTCAGCACATACCATCGGTCCATTTGGACGAAGCCATGAAAACCTCGAACATGATAGGTCGTTTTGTGAAGTTTTTTCGAAACATGATCAATATACCAAGTCTGTATTTTTCCTTTCA